>JAGTTD010000008.1:14961991-16347991 GCA_018398585.1 Simmondsia chinensis | reverse complement strand
TCAAATATATATAAAATTCACAAAAATATTAAAGTCTCCTTAATTGGCCCATAAGCAAAATTTACAAGTTAATTGCAAACCGAAGTCGGATTCACCAAAAGCACCATCCCTTTTCCTCGAAAAGATGAGTGGTTGAGGTCAAACATGTTCATTCTGGAACTACGGCTCGCTTCCATGTGGTTGCAAATCCCTTTTTGCATGTTTGTTTGATTTGTATTTACGACGACCACATTCACATACTTGACAAATAAAAAGAGCAAACACGCCTGAAACGAGGCCGGTACCTGCGGGTTTTACCCGCCACAATGCTATCCCTATTTGTACCACGGATCGGGTTGGGGAGGGGAAAATCCCTAAGCTGATCGGCCTATTACACTAATCAGGGATGGGCCAGGTCAAGACGGGTCACAGGGCTTGACACAGGTTGGGATTTGGCTACTCAAATCCGGGTCAGAGTTGGGTCTGATCTAGGCATGACTCATTGCATGTTTGAATAGGTTCTGACCTAGATCAGACCTCTTTTTGTTTTTTCTGTTTTAATAAATAAAATTGGAAACTAAGTATATAAATATAAAATACAAATAAATAAAATTATAATTTTATTAAGAAATAAAATAATATATTAAGTATACAATATGAAAAAAAGAAAATATGCTAATTTAATAAGAATTATGAATACATAGTTTATTAGATAAGTTTACAAATTGTTAAGAATAATAAAAATATAGTATACTAAGGATTACACTGTAAAAAAAATTATGAACATGGTAAAATCTATTATTTGATAAAAAAAAGGTAAATTTATTAAATTATTATGCAATAATTATGTAAATAAATCATTTTGTACATGCTCTGGTTGGGCATCACTTATAGTAGAGTTGGTGTCTTCATCTTCGTTGCTTGATGATGCCAAGTTGAGAGCCTCAATTCCTTTCCATTGCGACCAGCCAATACTTTAAGCTCACTGACATGTCCAACATCCTCAGTACTAGCCGCGCTCTCTTTGATCCAAGAACTATTCCACTTAAAAGCACACTCTAATGTTACAGTCGACATGGAACACATTAGTATATCACATATCATGGTTAAAAGCACAGGATATTTGGATTGATATATTTTCCACCATAGCAAACTATCAAAAGGTTCAATGGGATCTGTTGTTTGGAAATTCAAGAGAGGAGAACGCAAGTATAAAGTAGTTCATCATGTGACATGAGACCTTGTTTGAGCATTAATCTACTAAACATATCCCATGCAAGGACGAGGTTGATGTAGAAGAAACATTTACATTTTTTTTGATAATTTTTGGGAATAAATTATAAATAAAATTCGTAAATTTTTTTTGACATTACTAATAAGAGTTTTATAATCAAAATTTGGTTGCGTTCTCTCATAAAATAATTGGACAAAAATTTGAAAACCCACAAGTTTGCAACAAAGATAAAAAAAAAAAATTGTGGCAATACAATATGTCATGGGCAATTCAGTCAAATATTTAAAAATTGATCTTGCATGGCAACAATGGCCGCTTGTAACGCGGGATTCGAGGAGTTCTCGTTCATACATGCAGCAACTCTTCTAGTTTAGATATTGCCTATAGAATGGCTGGATAATAACGGTGAGAAAAAAAGATGTAGCATCTCTAAAAAGCAATAAAAAATTACAAATTGTATTTATTACTTCCCAATAAATACTATCGACGTTAAAGATTGTTGGATCACTAAATTCATATGCACAAATTTTAATAAGACCTCCTTATAATGTGTACATATTTCTAACATATCTACCATTGGCCCCCATATATTACTTGTCTCTAATTTAAAATGTTCACGTGGATTGGGTTTGGGTGGGTTGGTCAAGAGCCAACGTGACCCATCCAATATTTGATCCATACCCACCAAATGATAGGATGGTGGTTTTGGGTTGGGTCAAGTTGGGTCATGTTTGATTAATATATAAACATTCATCTTAGTTTTGGTTTTAACTAATTCTAATTTGAGTTTAATGTAAATAATATTACAAAGCCAAGAAGGGATCCAATTATCAATTATTAATCTAAATGATAATATGTTAGGATTGTTCTAATTTAGATAATCCGCATAAGTGTGGATACATATAATCATTTACGTACCCTAAGATTTTAATATTTTATCACCTAAGTACCCTACGTTGGAATTTGACGAAATTTTTTTAGAAATCTAACCAATTTTATGCAAATATAATATATAAAAGTCATATCAATAATTTTGACAAAAATTTAACGAAATATGATAAAATATTCACCAAATTTCGTGTAAACTATTTACATATATTGCCGAAATCATATGTTGTGTCAATATCTTTTGCCAAAATAACCAAATTGTAATGAAAATACATATATATTATCGGAGTCATATTCTAATTTAACATTTTCCAATAAAAATCTATCGAATTTCAGAAGAAGGATACCTGATTGATAAAATTTTAAAATATCCAGGTGCCTAATTGATAGAAGTTTTAAACTCAAGGTATCCCACTTATATATTAGAACGTCAGGACACCTAAGTGATAAATAGTCAAATCTAAGTATTTCGCTTATATATTGAAACACCAAGTACTTAAGAAATAAACAGCATAACCCCAAAATCAGGATACCTAAGTAATAGTCAAACATCAGGGTATGTCACTTATATATTAAAATGTCTGAGTACATAAATAATAAATAGTCAAACCACAGAGTATCTAAGATATGTTCGCCTCATTTAGGCTTATTTAATCTTGATTTAGGCGCATTTGGAAATGTTTTAAGGTAACGAATGCTGACCCATGGGTAACCCCGAATCATACCTGATACCCATGGGTACAAAGCATATTAGACCCACTAGACCCAATGTTGAAAGTATACCCAACCCAACTGATGTGGGTTGGGTGGGTCTTGGGTATTACCCAACCCACAAACACCCTTAGTTTTCATGATATTGGGCAAGACAGACACAACTCTTAAAAATATTGTTGTCTACTAAGAGATCTTTTAATTTCTTTAACTATATTTCTTAAGGTTGAAACACAACTATCTATGAGGTCAATTCCATTCATTACCATTAAGTGAAAAATATGACAAACACAATGTAAATGAAGTAATTTCCCATTTAACATGGGTCTTAAAGACATAATTAATATTTCAACAATAGTGGTGTTGTTAGCGGCATTATCAAAAAAAAAAAAAAAAATACACATAATTTTATCTTCAATCCCCCACTCACGACAAATCAATACTTTGGCATTCATGATTACATGAGCACTAGGATATTCGAATAGTTGAAAAATAAATAATTGTTTTTAGCATTTTGAAGGACAATCAACACAATATGTGGGATTTCGTAGACCACGTATCAAATGTCAATTCCTTAAGCTCGCTTTTCTTGTGAATAAATTCAATAAATTGTGAGGGACCCTTTGAGCCAGAGAATTCAGTGCATTTCGATAGTAATGAAGAAATCTAGGGTTCTCACCATGGTAAACAGCTTCTCGGTCATAATGACATGTCTAACTAATTACGCCTATTAATGGCTTGTGAAAACCTAAAGCTAGAGAGTGCATTAGACGAATGTTGAATTTATCCGAAATTAGGTTGGGGCAGAAATTTCTTAGGTGTCTCGATAAGTTTCTGGTCCCACCACCAAGGGGACATATCCTTTGTTACTATTGCAAAGTTTATAAAATGTCTTATTTTGTGATGTAAGGTAAAACATTACCATGCACGTCTAGTAGTGCTAGATGTTGCCGGATGTTCGACTGTGGTGTTGTCCAAATTGGGTGTCTCCCTGATGACTGAAGTGGGTTGTAAATATCCCTCACTAGCCGATTCAGGACAAGGTAATTCTTCGAAATGAGTGGGAATATCCGTAAGGATAGGGGGATTATATTCAAATTGATAGTCATTTTTCCAATTTAAAGAGTTCATGAATTGTGATGTCATAAAAGCAACATACTCAATGCCTCAAGGGCTCCCACCTATGAAGGGGCGAATGTACGCAGCCATTCCCCTTCGGGGTATTACCCCTGAAGAGAGGATGTTGCTAAGTGCCCCCAACCTGAGGGTAAGAATTTCTCAGGAGGTCACCCATCCTGGTACTGCTCTCGCCCAAGCACGCTTAACTTTGGAGTTCTAATGGGATCCCGTGACGGCGTGTTAGTACCCTCTTTGGTTGTGATGTCATAATGGGTTCTAAAAAATTTTGTTCTTGGATATTAAAATCGACTTCTCAAATAATTGTTAAAGAAGACTGGATTTTAGACAGTCATGAAAAGCCAGAATTAGATTGGCCTGAACCAAATTGGGTAGAACCAACTCGGCCTGCTCCAGATGATGATCCTCTATGTTACATGATATTAATAATATATTAAATATTTCAAACAAATATAACAAGTAATAATGCAATACATAATAGTAAATAAAAATTAGATACTAATTTATTGAAGCATAAATTGACTATTTAACTTCAACTAGCTTTTTTGAGCATTTAACTTAACAAGCTTATACGGGCATAATTAGAACTTCAAACTTCAAAAGACGGTTGCATGATCAGAAGGCAGTAGAGAAGAATTGACGAGAATAGAGAATAGAGGATAATTAATTGTTGTGTGGTGAATGAGGTTATTTATACATGAAACTTTTTTTATTTTATTTTAGCAGAAGTTCTATAGTGCAGAAAAGTGCTTTTCTGCACTGGGGGAACCGGCTCTTTTTTTTTTTGAATTAATTTTTTTTGTAAATGTAATTGAATAATGTAATCGAATAAATGTATATTGATTAAATATTTGAATAAATATATATTAATTTAAAGAAATTAAGTGGTCTAATTTAACAAGTAATTAATTTTATTTTTTGACACTAAACATAAAAGGTTCCCCAATTTATTTATTTTGTTGAAAATCAATTTTTTGTAAATTTAATAGAATAAATATATATTAACTAAATAAATAATAAATATAGTAAGGACATGAAAAATAATTTAAAAGAAATTAAGTGGTTTAATTTAACAAATAATTAGTTTTATTTGTTAATACTATTTATAAAAACACTAAACATAATTATATTAAAGTTTTTAACATATAGTTGTAATGTTGAGTGACCGGTGCATTTGAGTACCTTTAAGTAAAAGAGTTGGTGAATTTGAGCACAAACCTTCCATGTGTCAGCACACAAAGCATATGTGTCAACACAGACTAACGTACTCAAAATCACCAGGAAGGTGCCCAGAATCACTAGCAACGTACTTCAAATTACCATACAATACACTTCCAGCATGTGTCGAAGCGTGAATTGTGTTGACGAATTACTCAATAAGTACACTATGGTGATGTGTACATGGGTATGAATTGTGTGTACGCATTCTGATATTGAGTACACGATTATATGTCGACACTCCTTAAACATGGGGTGACACGTGATTTTTGTTGACCAAATACTGAATCTGAGTACACTATGGTAATGTGTACATGCCTGTGAATCGTGTGCACGCAAATCATATATTTATCCTATGTTTCCCACTGTAAAGAATGTGTCGACACCCCTTAATCCTGTGTCGACACGTGATTTTTGTTGACCAAATACTGAATCTGAGTACACCATGGTAATGTGTACATGGCTATGAATTGTATGTACGCAAATTGCGAAATTGAGTAGACCACCATGTGTCAACACATATTTATCTTGAATTGACACAAAATGCTTACTGTAAAACAAGTGTCGACACCCTTTAAACCTGCGTTGACACGTGATTTTTGTTGACGAATTACTGAATTTGAGTACACTATTGTGATGTGTATATTGGTATGAATTTTAAGCTGTTGGCCGACTTTTTAAAAAAGTATATATATTTTTTTATTATAAATACTTACCTCATTTTCTACTTACATACATACAAGTATATTGATATGAATTTGAATTTTTACCACACATTCCAATTTTTTGTTTTCTACTTACGTTAAAGTATTTGCTCTAAATATATAAAGTTTGTAGTTCCAAATATTTTCTACTCGTAGAAGTTTGTAGAAGTTGAAATCTCTGTACTTTACTTCCCCCCCCCCCCCCCCCCCCCCCCCCCACTTTCTTCTTTCTTTATGAGGGTTTCCTCCTCCATTTCTTCAAGTTAGCCTCACTCACCAATCGTCTCATCTGATCGCTCGAGGCCAACATCACGTTTGCGATGGTTGGCTGTTCACGGACTAGCTGTACCTACCTTTTTTTTTTTTTTGGGTCAATATCAGCAATTCGAAACTTTTTTGAATGATATTCAAGAAAATAGTACTCTAGATCGTTGACTTCGATGAGTTTGAGAAGTTTACATTTGTGTTTTTCCCCCCTCTTAAAGAAACGAAGGCTAACCTGGTGGCTGAAGAAACGGAGGAGGTGATCCCTCGTAAAGAAAGAAGAAACGGGGGCGAGGAAACGACCGTAGCAGCAGTACAACAAGTCTCACACCAACCGCACTAGTTTAGAAAAGGTTATGAATACATTTTCTTTTATATTTATATATACTGTATTTCACGACCCATTTACACTCATGCACTCAATACCATTCTTATTGTTAGAATCGCCTGCGTGTTGATTTTGAGTACTTGGTTAGTATTTTGAGATAAATATACTACGTCGACACATATTTATATTTGAATGAGGTATGTTGATTATGTTATTGTAAATGAGTGTTATCCCGTGAAATTGTACGCAGGGCACATCCAACCCAACCCCAAGTCAACAGTCCACATACGTAGGTGGAATCTCCTTCTCATACAACTACAACCGATCATCATCGATCAATGCTAGCTACTTCACATTACGTAGTGGTGATCTATCCGGTAACCAAAGTACAACTGCTCAACAACCCCTACCACACTTTACAACGCAACGCCCTCCAACCTAGTACAGGTATGTTTTGAATCATAGCAACGATTACATATTTTGTCCACTAATGAATATATAATATCGTGTATGTAACGAAATGTAGGACCAACAATACAACTCATCAAGCAACATACAGGACACAAGTAATATTGATTGGTCCCCATCAATAGTTGGGTAGAAGCAACCCGAAAATAACAAGTGCATTCCTACTTATTGACTTCGAATGCACGACATCGCCCTATATTGATACATTGAGGGAATTACATGTACAATATGTTAACATCATACTCTACATTTATTCATTGTTGCAGTACAAACTAATCCCTATAGATGGATTTTTACTTAGAGTACCAATAAAAGTAAAGAAAACCAAGCGAACTTAAGTAAACATTAGGATGGTTCGATTTTGAGTTAGGGTTTGTGAACAAAGATGAATTTCTGAAAAATATCAAAGATTTTGATGTTGAATTGTAGATAGAAACCTAATCTGTAATACCAATTTGAACGAAATTTGTGAGAAATTGATGATTTGGTAAGATTTTGAGTTGAAGAAGAAGTTAGGGTTCGAACGAATGAGAGAAAGAGAGAAAGAACACGACAATGAGGGAAATTTTAAGATTTTGCGGTTATATTGTAAATAGAAACCTCATTTGTAATAAAATTTTGAACGAGATTTGTGAGCGATTGAAAACTTTGGTAAGATTTTGAGTTGAATGAGAAGCTAAGGTTCGAGTGAAGGAGAGAAAGAGTGAAAAAAACGACTACTGAGGGGAATTTTAGGGTTTAACTGTATTTTATGTGTCAAAACATACATTATGCGTGTCGACGCACAAGCTCTATTCGTGCTCACTGTAATATTTATGTCGACACACAAACGTTGTGTGTCGACATGCCATATGTTATCGTGATGTTGAGTACATGGCTGATGGTCTTGGGTACGTCTATTCTGATTCTTGTGCGTCGTGTACACAACTCATGTGTCGACATACACTTACTGTGTGTCAACACATATCTTATAGTGTGTCAACATAGGAAATAGATGTGTCCACACATAATCTTGTACACAATCTGAGTACACACCGTTCATACCCATGTACACATTACCATAATGTACTCAACTTTAGTTATTCATCATCACTTTAAATGTATCGACACACGTATATAAAGTGTCAACACTCATTTTATAACGGGGATTTGGAGTACGTATTTGGTGAATTTGAGCACATTCCTGGTGATTTTGAGTGTAGTTGTGTGTCGGCACACAAGTTTTTGTGTCGACACACATTTACGTACTCAGTAAAAAAGGAGGTGCTCAAATTCACCAACACTTTTACTCAAAGGTACTCAAATCCCCCGATCACTTAATATTACTACTCATGTACTCAAAATTTTTATATAATTATGTTTAGTGTTTTTTTAAATAAAATTAACTAGCACTTTTTTAATTTTAACCACTTAATTTCTTTTTCAAACCAATTTATTTTTAATTTATTATGCCATTACTACCATATTTAAATTAATTATAATATTATAATTATAACGAATTAATTTATATTTCACACACACACACATATATATATAATAAAATATTACCGTACAAAAAGTATGAGAGAGTAAAGTGTGTTTTTCTCTTTTTTACTAATGACCAGCAGCATGTAACCCTTCCTTTCTTCACATGTAGAATTTTTTTTTCTACACGGTAGAAATACCCTTGTTTTAGTAGTCAATGGTGGGAGGGGGAGGGGGGTGTTAATTTTTAGAGGAAAGATTTGTTAGGGTAATGACTACCTCAACGGCTCTTTTCTTTTTTTTATTTTTAATAAATACAGGTCAAACATTGTATTAGTAGTAGCTCTTAAGACATTAAATTTGTTATAGTTATTAGGTCAGACCTATGTTATAGGTCATGAATGTGTCCAATGCATGACTCGTGTCATCCACATGGGTCGGGCCGGGTTAAGGCTTGGCAGCAAAAAGGAAAAGAAGCGACCGTGATCCAGCCGGCTACAACCGCCAACATGACCGGTCGGGTTGTGGACCCCATGGCCGTCTGCATAACTGGAAACTTGGCCCCTTCACTGACCGCTTCTTTCACTCTCTGCCTAACGCCATCCCTCATTCCGCTGGGCTGCCGGCGACGCAGTCGTATTACCCTCTCCATGTCTCTGTCTCTGTGTGTCTCTCTCTTCACCAACCTCTGCCATTCTCTCTTCACCAACATCAGAGAGAGAGAGAGAGAGAGAGAGAGAGAGAGAGAGAACCATTCTAATCAAATACTTTTAAATTCTCATTTTGGTGTGGGTCATGTCCTGATGACCCTCCCTGTGAAATCTATTCATCTTCAATCACAAAAGGTACGCCTTCTATTTCCTCTCTTGTCTTTTCATAACACCTGCAATCCCAACACCAACAACATTATCCCAAACCCCACATCTTCTCCTGATTCTTTCATCCAAGACCTGGTGTGCCAATTCGTACATGAAAAGCCCTGGTCTTGTAGAACAAATCAATTAGTGTCTGAGCAGTTTAAGCCATTGATTGTTGAATCTGAGTTGTTTTTACGGGTTTTGCGTGCATTCAAGGATCGCCCTAGAGTTGCCCTTAGACTATTTCAGTGGGCGGAGGGCCAACCAGGGTTTAATCGATCAAAGTCTGCATTTTGTGAGATCTTAGAGATTTTGGCGAGGAATAATATGATGGGGTCTGCTTATTGGGTTATGGAGAAGGCTGTTGTTAGGGAATTACATGGGATTATCGATGTTTTGATTGATGGGTATGTTAGAATGGAGGTTGCTGTTAAACTGCTTGATCTTTTGCTGTGGGTGTACACGAAAAGATCGATGATTTCACTGTGTTTGTTGGCTTTTGATAGGATGATCCAAAATGGGATGTTGCCTGAAGTTAAGAATTGTAATCGGATTCTTAGAATGCTTCGAGATAAGGGTATGGTGGATAGGGCAAGAGAAGTTTATAGAGCGATGGATGAGGCCGGGATTAAACCAACTGTAGTTACGTATAACACGCTGCTGGATACATACTGCAAGCAGGGGGAAGTGCGGCAGGCGCTGAACCTTCTGTCTGAAATGCAGGGAAAGCGGTGTGTTCCGAATGATGTAACGTACAATGTTTTGATAAATGGATTGTCAAAGAAAGGGGAATTGCATCAGGCCAAGGAACTAATTGATGAGATGATTAATTCAGGATTGAAGGTGTCAGCATTCACATATAATCCTCTGATTCTTGCATATTTCAATATTGGAAAGGTTGATGAGGCCTTGAATCTTAAGGAGGATATGAAGCTTAGAGGGGCTTCTCCCACAATGTCGACCTACAATACCTATTTGTATGGATTTTGCAAGTATGGAAGAATGGAAGATGCTAAGCGAGAGCTAACTGAGATGTTGGACAAGAATTTGGCACCTGATATCGTTTCATACAACACGCTAATATATGGGTATTGTAGATTGGGAAAGTTGAAGGATGCTTTTGTCTTGTTCTTTGAGCTAAGCTTTAGGAAACTTGTTCCTTCCATAGTAACCTTTAATACTTTGATAGATGGTCTTTGTCGGTCAGGGAACTTGGAGTTTGCTCAGCAGCTCAAAGAGGAAATGATAGGAAAAGGGATAAAGCCTGATGTCATTACTTATACAACGCTTATAAGTGGCTCTTTCAAGTTAGGAGATCTGTCAAAGGTCAAGGACTTCTTTGATGATATGTTGCGTGAAGGATTGGAGCCAGACCGCTTTGCTTATACAACTCGAATTGTTAGTGAACTGAAACTAGGTGACCTGTCGACAGCATTGAGCCTGCAGGAAGAAATGCACGCAAAGGGATTCCCTCCTGATTTAGTTATCTACAATGTCTCTGTGGATGGACTTTGTAAAATGGGCAACTTTCAGGAAGCATATGAGTTGCTACAGAAGATGGTGAGCAATGGTCTCATCCCTGATCATGTAACATATACAAGCATTATCCACGCTCACTTGGAAGCTGGGCATCTTAGGAAAGCACGAGAGATATTCAATGAGATGCTTCAAAAGGGCATATGCCCTTCAGCCATGACTTATACGGTATTGATTCAAGCACATGCACGCAAAGGGAGGTTGGAACCCGCTTTCATGTATTTCTCTGAGATGCAAGAAAAGGGTGTTCATCCAAATGTGATTACCTACAACGCTTTGATAAATGGTCTCTGCAAAATTAGCAGACCAGATCAGGCTTACAAGTTTCTCACTGAGATGGAGCAGAGAGGAATTTCCCCTAATAAATATACATACAACATATTGATAGATGAGCACTGCAGTTCCGGCAATTGGCAGGAGGGCTTGAGATTGTACGGTCAGATGCTGGAGAAAGGAATTCTGCCAGATTCTTTCACTCATAGTGCGTTACTAAGGCAGCTTTCCAAAGACAATAGACATCATGCTGCCCACTATATTGAGAATTTAATTTGTGGTGATGAAGAGGTAATTTGATATCAGGATAGGGTTTCCTGCCTATCTTTTGGAAGGAAAGCCACTTGACCAGATTAGCTGTGTGGAGGTTACCCAGACTCGGTATGATTTGGATATGGGTGTGAGTCCAGAGTTCAGACTCACGTGTGTTCTAAGGTTTACGTTTTTGGTCTAATTTGAAATGTCCAAGCGTCATATAACTACATCCAAGTACCTTTATATAACATGGACACTTTTGGGCCGAGATGGAAAGTCAACGTAACTATGCGTGGAGTTGCTTCAGTGGTGGTGGACACTTCAAGCAGTCCCCCACATTTATCATCAAGTAAGAAGTTGTCATCTTCTTCCGTTTATCATAACATATAGTCATGCTTTCTTTTATTCTAGTAGCGTAAGACATTTTTTATTTCAGAATGTGAAAAATGGACTGATATAACGCTGCTGCTAATTTGCAAATTGCAGTTGCACAGAAGGTCGGTGATCAAGCGTTCTAGTTGATAGCAGTTAAAGCTGAAATGTGACATATACAGATGATAGACATCATATGACCTTAGTTTATTCAGATAGGCAAATTCCTTTTCATTTTTCAGTAAAAGGACGCTGTTACTTTCATCTGTATGCACGCAAAGTTGTTGGATTCATTTTTGGTTAAGGAATTCTTTGTACATTTATATGCTTTCACAGTACTATTTTAGGTCCGAGTTACACACAAAAAAAGGGGGGTTTTGAATAAGGTGTATTTGGTGATATCGAGATTTTGCATCTTTTGTTCGTTCATGTTACATATAGTTGAGTTCACTGAGGAAATGGGATGCCAATTGGTTTACTTGCTCTAGCTTAGGTAGCAAGCATCGTTTTTCTTAGTCACGGCCTTTTCACTTGTTGCTTCCGCTTGATTTTCTACTATAGTTGCAGAATAACGCATAAGCTGAAGCGCCATGCTCATAAACTTAATTTAGCGTTCTAAGGGAGGATTCACATGTATATCATGTTTAGAGGTGGCCATGGGCCGAGTTGGGCCAAGCCCGGGCCAGCTAGGCCCGCACTGTGGCGGGCCGGGCCGGGCTGGACCAGCCCCCCCCTCCCCTCCGGTTTTTTAAACATGTAAAATTAAAAAAATACAAATTCGTTTTGTATAAAAATTATTATAATTTATTGATAAATAATATATAATACAAATACAATTTATCACAATCATTAATAATGTTAAATATATGTAATAAAATAAAATGTATAATAAATAATTATAATGGTAAATAATGTAACAAGTTGCTCATTATGGCTTGCAGTGAGTTTGTTGTTTTGCTCACCGTGTGTTTTGACCTACTCATGCTTTGATGTTCTCCTGCTATTAGGTCACATGCTTTTTGCTGCAGACCAGCGTCTCAGGCTGGGGGTCTTCGGAAACAGCATCTCTTCAGAGTAGCCCCCTGAAGAAGGAAGGCTGCGTACATCTACCCCCCCCAACCCTGCTTTTTGCGGGAGCCCTTGCAGGCACTGGGTTTATTGTTGTTGTTGAATGTAACAAGTATAACTACAGCAGTTGGTGGGATCTATTTAAAAGTACAAATGTATTTATTAAAAAATACAAACAAGATATAAACGTACAACAATAAGAAATTAGTCTACGCTGGCTGGGGGGGTTGTTGTGCTGCCGTATGACGTATCAGTAGTGCGGTCGTCTTCATCCTCGCTCGATGAACCCAGCCTCAGTACGTTTTGGTCCCTAGCCTCTGCGTGCATCCAGTCCTTTAAGCACACGGACATCTCCAAGCTGAACGGTTATAGCTTCGCCCTCTTCGTTCCAATCAACCTGCCATCAAGACTAAAAGCACGCTCCGATGCTACTGAAGACACCGGACACATTAGTATATCACGTTCCATGGTGGAAAGCACGGGATACTAGGTTTGATTTGTACACCACTATTTTAAAATATCAAATTGCGGATTCACCGGTGTCGGGAAGAACTGGATTAGCTACGTCCGCATACAGTAATCTAACTCGTCGCATGACGTAGAAGCTTGTGTGGGTGTGAATTGGCCCAACAGCTTCCACGCAATTGACGTGTGTGCACTACCACTAGATGTGGAAAATCTAACTGTAGTAAGAGTAACATATGGATTATCAGATGAAAATTTATGAGAATAATGGGAAAATAAAGTGTGTAGGTCTAAATCGACTTCCGCAATGAATTTTTCGGTATCGAAATCATATTTTAATTGTTCATAAAAATATTTGACAAACAAATTCAAACCCGTGAGTTTACAACGGGGATCCAAAATAGTGGCAAAACAGTATGTAAGGGGTAGTTCAGAATAATATTTATAAAACTTGGTTTTCATTGCCTTAATCTATTCAGTCAACCCGGGGTTGGATTCATTTTACGACATCCAAAATACAATAGCAATCAATCTAGATATTGCTTTTGGTATGGTCGTATAATAGCAACTGGAAAAAAAGTTGGTAGCATCTCTAAATATGGTAAAAAAATTTACAAATTTCGTTAATTATATCCCAATGTACATCGTTCAGATTATAATCACTTAAATCTGAACGAGTATCATGTACAAATTTTACTAGGACATCCTTATATTGTAGTATGCGCTCTAACATTTTTACGGTTGATGACCTCCTGGTTAATGAATCTAATTTAAGTTATTTATACTCTAACCCATGCGTCCTACATAGAAGTTTAAATCTTCTCTTTCTGGTTCCGGATGATTTTATTGCTACTGTTACATCTCTTAAGGTGGAAAGAAAAGCGTTTATTAGACCTAAACCATCCATCACTATTAAATGCAGTATATGATAGATGCAACGTAAATGAAAACACTGTCCATCTAACATGGGTATCATATGCCTACTTAGTTGTTTAATAGATGCGTTATTACTAGTAGCGTTGTCAAACGTGATACTAAAAATACGATCTATTCTCCACCCATGGACTGCCTCCATAATTGCACCCGTGATTATGTCGGCAGTGTGGGGATAATCTAAATATGCAAAATGGATTATTGTTTTTGAATGGTGAAGGAGGAATCGATCCAGTGTGCCATTACACACAAGTAAGGCACATTGGGTTTCGACTTCCAAGTGTCGGACGTCAAAGAGAACATGCTCGTGTTCGCCCCAAAAATTTTGAAAACAGTTTTCATCTTATTGTAAGCTTTAAACGCGTCCCGCTTTAAAGTGCTCCGAGGAACCCTTACAATGGGCGGGTTCACCCCTGTTTGGAGATACTCCACGAAACTAAGGTCTTCACCGGTGCTAAAAGGCTTTTCAGCCTTAATTACATATTTAGCTAGTGCCTGTCTATTAGTTTCTTGGGAGAACCTAAAGTTAGCAAGCGCACCGGCCGCTTGCTGTACTAAATGTTGTTGGACTCTATTTGGGTCTTGTTCGGGGTAGCACCTAATTATATGTCTAGTTAATGTGTCTGTCCCACTGCCCGATGGATGACTAAAGGCCTTGGGTAGGTCATATAATGTACAAATTACTTTATTATTTTTTCTATCTAAGTTGAAGTGCTTCCATACCCCACTAGTACTATGCCTACTAGTACTAGTTCTTGCGGGCTGGGGTTCGGTGGTGGGTGTGTATTCCTCTTCAGTCTGTAAGTTTCCACCACCACCACCGAACTCAGAAAAATTCTAGTCGTTGTAGTACTGTTGTTGTTGGAGGTCCCAATCTATGGTGTCAGTGTATGGAGGTGATGGGCTTGGTTCTGAAAATGCTTGTTCATCAGTATCAAGTTCAACAACTCTACCCCTCTTAGGTACTTTAGGCGGTCGAGAAGAGCTAAAACTAGAATGACCGACTCCAGACAAAGATACGTTGTGTTCAATGGTAGTATAAATGATTAGTATTTACAAAATGCAACTACTAATGCAAATTAAGTAGATAAAAATGCGAAACAAATAAAATTTTGATACTAAAATTACCGAAGTGAATAATGAAATTCGAACTTGACCGAGATTCTACGAGCTAGAGGTGCACAATTCTTGCAAGTAGAATGAAGTAGATGAATGTAGAGAGAGAGGAGAGAATTGGATGCAGATTTGTTGTGAGGAAATGGAATGGGGGAATGGGTATTTATAGATAATATATTTTTTTTTTTATTAAAAAGCAGGGGGAGCAATGGATGCCCCTCCCAATGGCTCCAGCCCGCTACAGTAGCGGGCCGGGTTGGACCAACCCTTACGGTTACCCTGGCACTCACCTTAGCAGTGTACTCCGAGGAGATGGGTTGGAGTACGCCCCAACTTGCTCAGCAATGGAGGAGAGAATTTTTTTGAGAAGGAAGAAAGCTGCGAAGACGAAGTATCTTCTCCTTTTGTTTTTTTTTTTGGTAATCCAATATCTTTAACAAAACCCTCAGGGATGGTATTTATAAAACAAAATCCTTATACGTTAAGGAAAAGATCATGGCTAAGAATTAGCCTCAAACAAGGAAAGTGGCGAATATCATAGAGTTTAAAAATTTTGGCTTCAATTATGGATAAAAACAGTTTATGGAAAGAATGAGAATTGATGCAGTCAAAATGCGTCCTTGAGGTCGAGCCTTGAGACCTGGAGTAGGGACAACTCCTTGAGTTAGCACCCTCAAGGTCAACTAAGAGACACCTTGAGCTCGCGCTAAGGGCTTGAAGCATACCCAACGACAAGAACTCATCTTGAGTTCATAAAAAATAGAAGTTTGGGTTAGATAAAGACCATAGTGCTACACAACGCGACATGCTGGCCAGCATGGGAGCTCCCAAGTTCACCAAGCCCACTCTGGGCCCCACACGACTTTACCAAGTACAATGAAAAGGGGATATATAACAAGGCTCTCCTTCACTAGATTTTCTGTGTGGAATTGGAGTATTTTCATAAAACATCAAAATTGAAGCACACTAACCCCAAAATCCAACAGATCAAACCTAAGGCTCTGTTCGGCATATGGAATTGAAATTGGAATTGGATTCTGAAATTACAATTTCCATTCAAATTATGGTGGAATTAGAATTCCAATGGAATTAAAATGTCATTGCTTGGTTTACAAAGGAATTGGAGGTCAAAACTATAATTACTTAATGATTCGAATCATCAAGAGTTTCCGGTCAATCGAGTTGGAGTATTTTGAGTTTTAAATCAACAACGGTGGGATTTTGGTCGGAGTGGTTCACATTGCATTCGAGTTATTATGGTTGCAGGGATTTTAGTTCGAGTTATTCGATTTTCAAGTTATATCAGGTCAATTATCACGTCAGGTCATTTAGTGTTCATGTTATCTCAGATTTTTAGTTAATCGGGTTAGATCTTTTCAGGAATCAAGTTAGAATTAAAACGGGCTGGTTGATTTAGGTCATTTCAAGCTCGAGTCATCTTAGTTTCGGGACAAACGAGTTCTATCATTTCAAATTTTGAGTTATCTAAGGTTGAGTTTAAGATGGGTCAGGTCATTTTGGGTTTGGGTCACATTAAGTTTTGGGTCAATTTGGTGGGGTTATTTCTATTTCGGCTCATCTTATTTACCTCACATTCAAGTCGGGTATTTTCATTCTTTGGATTTGAATCATCTTGAGTTTTGGGTCAATCAGATTGGGTCACTTCAGACTTTGAGCTGAGGTGATTTCGGTCATTTCAAGTTCAAGTCTTCAAGTTAGGTGATTTTGAGGTTCTAGTCAAATTTTAGGTTGTGTCTAAGTCTTTAGATTTGTAGTCATCTTGGGTTTAGGTTAATCAAGTGGAGTCATTTTGGGTTTCAGGTCAATGAAGTTGCTATGAAATTATAATTTCTTACTCGATCTTAAGGATTTGGAAAGTATGATTTTCAATAAAAATTCAATTCCATGGAATTGAACTGTGGGTTGTAATTCCAATTCAAATAGATAAACCAAACAACATAATTGGAATTTTGGGTCCCAATTCCAGTCTCAACCCCAATTTTAGGCTCCAATGCCGTGCTGCAAACATGGCCTCAGAGAAATGTAATTCACACAATAGCTGAATGGTAATGCCTGATTTATGTATCACTTGAAATAGACACTTTTATATATGCCATTTGAAATAGAGAGTTTTATATGATGGACTGAAATTTTGTCTTGTCCTCTAGGTTCCATCCATTAGATCCGCAAACAAAAGTCAAAAAGCAACATACCCAATGTCCCAAGGGCTCTCGCCTGAGCAGGGTTTGGGTGAGGCAGATGTACGCAGCCTTCCCTTTTCAGGATATTACCCCTGAAGAGAGGTTGTTTCCGAGTGCCCCTAACCTGAGGGGTGAGGACTTCCCATGAGGTCACCCATCCTGGTACTGCTCTCGCACAAGCACGCTTAACTTCGGAGTTCCGATGGGATCCAGTGACGGCGTGTTGGTACCCTCTTTGGTTCCGCAAACAAAATTGTAAGACGTAATTTTTTTGGTTACTACTTAATGTTAACTTTGTTTCAAAATGTGATACTTTTGTTTAATTAGTGCATTTTCGATGATTTTATTGTTATATATGATTTTTTTAATTAGAAATGCTCCCTTGCTCTTAACTTGTGAAATGTTTGCGACTACTCGCTCTCCCACTAACCTTCCCGGTCCGAAAACCTATCCAACTAGATCCTTTGACTGATTGTGTAACATCTGTGATATTTCTCAGTGTGACCATAATTCAATGACAGGGAGGAGAGGCTTAGGCGGGATTGGAGGGGCTTTGACTTGTAGGCTAGGGTAGAGGTAATGATGGTGGCTTGAGTCAGTCTATGAGTCAACCCATGTGACTCGTCAATATCTGTAGGTTGACTCAGGTTAGACCTGCCAAGAGGTGGGTCGATTCGGGTTGAATTTGGAGAAAAATCCCAAGGCTAGTTCGATCACAAGCACGTGTGTCCCAAGCAGATGGCAGAATTCACAGGTTTAACACGGGTGAAATCCACCCAGATCAACCCAAGTTAGACCCGCTTATGGGTCTAGGTGGGTGTGGGTCAAACCCGAGAGAGACATAAGTTTTACTTATTTTTTCATTTTTCAACCTTTTTTTGGAAAGAAAATTATTTAAGTGACTTAATGAGAGCAAGATATATAAATGATATAATGTATATAAAAACTTAAACCAATGAAAAACATAATTTTCATGTACATGATATTGAAAAATGATATCTTGCTTAATGAATAAGTTTTTATGTGCATTATATCATAATCAGATACATATCAAAATGACTATTCTATACTTGCCTTTTTGTATGACTATATCTGATGCAGTTTCATCATCATCTTTACTTGATGATGAAATAACATATGCCACCTTTAGCTGTTGTCTATCGCGGCAAGCTAGTCTTTTAAATATATTGGCATTTGTCAATCGTCATTTTCAGTGCTAGCTTGACTTCCTTTTCCTCATAATTTGCCACCTGCATTAGAAGAAGACTGTGATACAGTAGACATTTGAGTAGCTCATAAATCACGTAGCATAGTAGCACAAGATATTGCGCTTGATGCCAATCCAAAACATGAAAAGGTATGTCGCTATTGTCTTATTGAATTTTGCGAAGGTTGAATTTAAGTATAAAGAAAGTTAATCATATGACAAGAGATTGTATTTGTGTTGCATTTCATGAAATAGGTATTACGTATATGATTGTCCTTGAGAAGAGAATGATGAAAAAAAATTACATTTTTTCCAATTCCTTAGGAAGAAATTGCAAATAATCTTGTCTCACCGTAATTGAAAAAACTTAGTACTTTGTTTGGCATATAAAATTGGAAATCAACTATGGAACTGCGATTGCAATTGATGGAATTGAAATTTTATTGTTTGGACAACCAAGAAATTTGAGGTTAGAATTGTAAATCCATAGCTAATTATCTTGATTTTTGGGTCAGTTCAGTTAGATCATTTTTGGTATGGGGTAAACTATGATCAGGTTTAAATTGGAGCGGACCATTATGAGTTCCAAGTCATATTTTGGGTCAACTCAAGTCAGTTATAGTTGGGTCAGATCATATCGTATTTAAGTTGTATCAAACACTGGGTTAATTTGGTGGGTTCATTTTGGGTTTGGTTAGCAGAAATTGGGTTTGGGTTTGGGTTGGATAGAGTGATTTCAGGCTCAAACCTTCTTGCTTTCACATCAACTAGATTGTGTTGTTTCTAGTTTCAAGTAACTTTGGTTTCTTCAAATTCAAGTCGTGTTGAGTGGGAGCGGGTCATTTTCAATTTATTCAATTCTAGGTTTCTAGTTAATTAGGTTAGGTTAACTTAGGTTTTGTATCAACTCAGTTGGGTCACATTCAAGTCAAGTTTGCGCCAGGTAGGGTCGTTTCGGGTGTGAGTCATCTTAGATTTCAAATATATCGAGTTGGGTCATTTCCAATTTTGAGTTAAATCGGATCAAGTTAATTCAAGTTCGAGTCATTCAATTGGGACATTTTGAGTATTAGGTCTTAGCTTAGGTTGGATGTTTTAGTTTTGAGTCATCTTGGATTTCTGGTTAATTGAGTTGGTCATTTTAGGTTCTAGGTCAATCGAGTTAATGTACAACTACAATTTCTTCCCTCCACCCTAAGGATTAGTAATGCATGACTTTCAAATAAGACATAATCCCATAGAATTAGGCAGTGAAATTGTAATCCCAATTCTAGGAGGTGAACTAAGGCACCGTTTTTTTTGCAGGAAAAGCACATTCTAGGAATTGGTTTTTCTTCGGAAAATATTTTTCAAGGAAAATTGAAATCTGATTGAGGTTTTCCCTCATTTGTTTCAAAGGAAAATTTCCTTCCGCATTAATGTTTTCTTGTATGGCTTAAAAAAAAAATTTTCCACAAATCATCTTACATCTGATTACAGGATAATATAAGTAGTAATATAGCACATATGAAAAGTAATAGGAAAAAAAAAATAACTATCAAAGCCATATAAAATAGGACAATTATCTGCTAGATATCCCTAAAGTTTGAGCATTTATTACCAAAGTACTCTATCATTTTAATATATATAACAAGCTACCCTAAGATACGAAATTCTATCACCTAAATCTACCCTATGTTCGAATTCGGTGAATTTTCGTTAATGTGTCATGCTAGTATTTTTGACAAAAGAAATTACTAGATTATGATAGGGATACATATCTGTTGTTGAAACTCGTGATCCACGTCAACAATTTTCATTTAGAATCGACAAATTTTGGCAAAAAATTCCTAATGTATAAAATTCTTAAACTTCGGAGTACATGGATGATAAAACTTTCGAACTTCAGGGTACATCATTGTATGCTATTGAGACATCAGAGTACCTATGTAATAAATGTTCAAATTCCGAAGTACCTAATTGATAAATTTCCTATGTAATATTATATAGTAATTCAAAATGATGAAAATTGTTCTTCTGAAACCATGATAAAGTGACATATGGCTCTATCTAATTATTCTGTCCAACTCCTATCCGACATTATGATGTTAAAGTTTACATTCCAATCCAGTTCATTTCGGTTCGATTGCCATCCGTACAATAATTAGTGTGAAGGCTCTTGTTTCACTTGGAATCATGACTTCCCTTATTTTACAAGGGAAGCCATTTCCACTCCATTGGGGGAAAACGTTTTCCATTTGAAAATATTTTCCATCAAAAAAAGTGCGCCAAATGACGGAAACTATGAAAACCAATTCCTAGAATCCCATTTTCCTCCAAAACAAATGGAGCCTAAATAACAAAATTAGAATTCTTGACACAACTTCATCTTCAATCTTAATTTCAAACTCCAATGTCAAATATGGAAGGGTTAATGTAAATTAATAAATAGACAAATTTGAGCGGCGGACCAAAATTTTGTCAATTCAAATATGGAAGGGTTAATGTTGAATCATGTTATCAAACACACTCATTAAGCTGTTGGCTAAAATCAAAATTCTTGAATTTTTTATTTCATCGATACTACCTATTATTGTTTTAAAAAGTGTGCAAAACTATGTAATTCGCAAGTTATAGCTGTTGGTAACTTATAATTGAGCAACTTGTTACTGTAGATGGGCAAGCAGGTTATATAGGCAATTATTCGGATAACAATTGTTTGTAACAATATCTCCAAAATGTATAAAACGCCCACTTGTACGATTCTCCCCCTTGTAATTCACCTACTTGTATAAAGTAACCACTTGTATAATACTTCCAATAAAACGCCTATTTATATAAAGCATCACATAAAACGTCCACTTATGAAAAATACACCTGCATAATGCCTAATTCAACAAACATGCTTATTCTCAAGTCATACTCATCCAATCCCCTTTTATTCTATATAGAGGGGGGGGGGGGGGGGGGGGGGGGGGGGGGGGGAAGAAACAGGAAGAGAAGACTTCCTTGCCTCACTCAAACTTCCTTCTTTTACAATCACATCTCCAGAGCAATAATTTTTCAGGCATTCTATTCAGCTTAAGAAAATATCAAGTCAGGCATGTAGCTAGAGCTTGAGTTCGGCTCATCCTTACGAACTCCATCTCAAACCTAACTCAAATATGATGAATAAGCACACTGACAAAATTCATCACAAACACATGTTGGTAATTTATAATTGAGCAGCCTGCTACTGTAAATGGGCAAGTAGGTTATACAGGCAATTATTCGGATAACAATTATTTGTATCTGTATCTCCAAAATGATAAAACAACTACTTGTACAACTCGCCCACTTGTATAAAATAACCACTTGTATAATACTTCCACTAAAATGCCTATTTACATAAAGCATCACATAAAATGCCCACTTATGAAAATACGCCTATATAACGCCTAATTCTACACAAGTAACTAAAGGATAGAGTCAAACATGCTTATCCTCACGCCATACTCATCTACTTCTCTTTTCTTCTATAAAAAGAGGAGGAAGAGTGAAAGAACAAAAAGAAGGGAAGACTTCCTTGCCTCACTCAAATTTCCTTCTTCCACAATTACTTCGCTGAAGCAATAATCGTTCAAGCATTGTATTCATCTTAAGGAAATATCAAGTCGGGCCTGTAGCTAGAGCTTGAGTTCAGTTCATCCTTACGAAACCCATCTCAAACCTCACTCAAATATGATAAATAAGCACACTGACTAAATTTATCACAAATAGTAGCTATGGCAGGTATACAGGTGTCATATCCATAGGGAATCAATATACAGTTAAATTCAATGATTATGGAGCGGTTAAAATTGGGTTTTTGTTTGAAAGGTGGGCGGTTAACAAAATTAATTGAAAAGTTAATTAATTTTTCACTTGATCAAAGTTAGTTTATGGTATGAACTTGGTTTAGCCTAAATTAATTGGGTTTTTGTTTGAAAGGTGGGTGGTTAACAAAATTAATTGAAAAGTTAATTAATTTTTCACTTGATCAAAGTTAGTTTATGGTATGAACTTAGTTTAGCCTAAATTGAATGCCATCATTATATTTACTCACGACAATGATTCTAAAGGTTTAGGCTACAAGTTTTAAATCTAGTTTACATTAAAATAGGGCTTAAGGTAAATGAACTAATATAAGGGTATAATCCATCTTATCAGTTTAGGTATAGTATAGATTATCTCAATAGCACAGCTGAATTCCTTTGTCACACTTAATTTCATAATAATCCTGGCTTAATACTTAAGTTAGCACTTAGGGTAGTGAACTAGTCTAATAGCATAACCCATTTTATCACTTTAGGTGTAACATGAATTATCTCAGTAGCACAAACAAATTCTTTTGTCACTCCTAATTTGGTATTAGTTTGTATAAAGATTGCATTTAGTGTTGGGTAAAAACTTGTTAGACTACATTCTAAGCTAAAAGTAAAAGACAACCCGCGAATAAATTGGTAAATCAAATCATGGCTACAAGCACATAAAATGAAAAACCAATCTAGAATATAGAGTTCACCACAGGGGTGCGGAAGTATTATAACAAAAGTCATTATTGAAAATAAATCATCAATCTAGGATCTGAACGGCTACCCGTCTTTCATCCCTAAACTACAACTCTATTCTTTTATGGGAGTTTTATACAACATGTTGGTGTTCTTCAGAGTTCTAAAACCAATTTCTATCCAGTTAAAGTTCTCAAAACACTCTTGTTAAAGTTAATCTGATAAAACCTAACCTCTTTACAGCCTAAGTTCAAAACCCGTTGTTTTAACTTTACTGTTTTTAGGTTATCTCGTTAAACCCGGTTTTAACTTCAACAATAACTTAGTTCATTTTCGGATCTTGTAAAATTGTGGTCTTTAAACTGAGGCTCTAAGCTTTGATTCAAGATTACATGCGACGATAGAAGACAACAACGAAATAAAGAAAATACACACGATTTTAACGTGGTTCGGCCCTAAATGGCCTACTCCACGGTCCCCCCTACCACTAGAGAGCTCTATTTTATTAATCATTCAAAGATTACAACCACGTAATGGTACAAGGCGCTTTCAATATCAAATACCTAAGCTATTAGTTACAAACCTCTCTTTATACAACCCTTTACAACCTAATCAGTAAAGAATAAAAGAGAGAGAGTAAGAGAAATTTACCAACTCCGAGTCGGTAGCTGCTATACCATCACGATCCCAGATCCCCGAGACGATCCACCTTCATGGTTCCCAGCACCGGCGAGTCCCTTCCCTTACCAGCTTGGTTTTGGCACCATAAACCCCTAGGGCAAACCCTAGGAACACGCCCACAAAAAGGTTGAAGATGGACACGGAGGAGAGAGGGAGAATACCGGTCAAAACGACCCCAAAAAAATGAGCCACACCATTTTTCTCTCTCTTCAATCCCTCTTTTTATAAACAAAACGATCACACAAGGGGGGCACCAGCTCCCTGCCGCACGATCCACCGCCCTAATAAAGGGCCAAGATTGAACCTCAAAACCGGCCAGTCGCAACATGACACGTGGCAAAGCTGGGCGGGAAAAATGAAACGGGGAGAAGCTTCTCGAGGAAGTTTCGTTCAAAAAACAAGCCCAGCAAAACTTTAATTTAATTTTTTTATATTTACTTAATTTATTTTACTTAAATACAAAACACATTCTGATTTAAGTAAAATTCCTTATTTAAGTATTTTACGTTTTATTCGGCCAAACCTGTTTGTGACTAATAGCTTAGCTCTCTCTGGCCATTGTACTCGGACATAGTTTAGACTGTTTAGGAATCAAATTCCAACAATTCTCCACCTGGTTACTAATTAGTCTAACTACTGGACTCACTCTAGTAATAGGGGTACAAAACGTTTTGTTTTGGTCCTGATTCTCCTCCTGAAACACAGGAGACCTGAACCAAGTTAATGAACCCCATTAACTTGTTCAGGGGCACGGCTTTAGTTCTCATATCAGCCGGATCTTTCATCCATTCAAATTTTTTAGCAACTCTACCTATCGCCCTCTGACTATTCCATCACGAAACGCGTCGTGACAGCTCGATGCATAATCCTATCGTGGAATACAGTGTTCCTGCTAAATGCTAGCACTGACTGGCTATCCATATATCCCTAGAATTCCTAGGCCTAAGTTTAATTCCTCCAGAAGTCTACTTAGCCTAATTCCCTCTTTAATGGCACTCGTTAGCTCCAGGAGTCCACTACAATCATTTGACGACACTGTCATTGACTGGACCTTGGATCTCCAACTAACAATCTCGGCCATTCAAAGAGATCACATAGGAGCTCTTGGACTTTCGTTTGACCAGATCTCCACGACATCAGTGTACCCTAAGAGACTTAGGTTTCTGTTCCCACAAACGTTAAGTCCTAGCATCACACTACCCTTGATATATATCCCAATAGCTACTTAACTACATCCCTGTGCTCCTCCCCTAAATTCACCTGAACCTAGAGAGCACGTCTACGGTCAGACCCGGTACAAGTCATGGACTACATGATTGACCCTATAGCATTAGCCTATGTTGCTCTAATTAGCAACCTCCTGTTCATTCCTAAGATTTTGGTATTTGCTGAAAAATTTGTCTTGTTATGTGAACTCTAACCTTAGCCGCCGTCATGTTAAATCTATGAATGACCTTCACTAAGTAATTAGACTGAGATAAGTTTATCGTTTTCAACATTCGATCAACTACCAATCTCCATTCCTAATTTCACTTAGCAGGACCAAGGTCTTTCATATTTAATCTGGTTTAACAGACTCCACAGGTTAACAATCTCTAGGCATGCAACGACTAGCTATCAACATATCATCAATCATAGGCAAGTATAACATAGAATCAATAATCACAATTTTCACACAGAAGTACTCATCATGAATTGACCTAGTTACCTTACTTCTACCAAGAAGTCATGGAACCGCTTTTCCCATTTGCCATGAGGACAGCTACAGTCCGTACAAGGGCTACTCGAGCCTACGTTCCAGGCCAGCGTTCCAGGGTTTCCTCAAAACCCACAAGCTAAGCCATGTAGAGCTCCTTCCAAGCTCCCCATGCAAACAAGCAATAGTTACGTCTAACTCTTATTCCAAATCCAGGTCATCCTAGTCCGTCAACTTCATTGACACCCTAATGGTGATGTGCTCCCCTCCCAGTGATATCCACGCTTCTATGCTGCAGGACACCTTTAGCTACAAGCCTAACCTTAAACCTATGTTTTTCTCATACGGTAAACTAGGTTCCTTAGTCTTGTAGTTTCACTTGGTTTCCACTAGATTCTTACCCGCCAGCTTGGGCACTAGTGAACAAGTCCTGTACTTCACTAAGGAATCCATTTCCGCCTTCAATGCATCCTGCCATTCTGCAGAATGGTGGCTGTTAGATTGCCTGCTTGAAGCTCAAAGGTCCTGATTCCATATACTAAAGGGCAACCAAGGCATACACTATGCACCGAGCTGTATCCTAATCATCGGTGTGGCCTTGCCTCTCTCCTAGCCCTATCCCTAGTCAGTTGATAGTCTCCTAGTTCGTTTTCAAGAATCTTTTCAGATTCCAGTCAGGTCAAAATGCATATTTCACCACTACCTACATCCTGAGATTGTTCCTGTTCGGGTTAGTTCATTTTTGGTATTCGGTTGTTTCCCTGGTTCATTCCTTAATTTCTGATCTTAGTCATGTTTTGATAATTCAGCTCTGTTGGATTCATCTCACGTAGATTAGGTTCAAACACACGGTTCCTTAGAAGTTGAGTTACTAGTATCACCTAAGTAGGTTATGTCCAACTCATCAAAAGTTCACGGTCCGGGGTTCACACTTTACCACGGACTTGTGGGCGCATGCCATACAGCCAAACACTCTCCCAAGAGAGTCGTTTGCTCGCTGTCCATTCCACATTTCCTCAAGTGTCCTTAAGCCTAATTTACCAGTTTAGGGCGTCCTATCCACAAGATACCAAGGCTGTCGTGTTAGCCTCTTCCCTCAAACTGTTTGCCTAGTACCTGATGCGAACAGCATACACCGGACCCTTATCACACAGAGTTCGGTTCATACGCTCCGCAACCCTATTTGCTAATGCGTTCCTCTAACCGTGTTTTCAATTGTTTGACACCATTTTAAATAATTTCCAACAGCATACAACTTCACCAATTCTGAATTCATGTTATACAAACCGTTGTTCATTCTTAGGTATTTTCAATTTTAACCAGTTATCTTTTCTATCTAATCCTTCCACCTCTCAAATGTGGGTAAACAGTCGTCTAATATTTCAGCAGAAAATTTCA
Source organism: Simmondsia chinensis (assembly GCA_018398585.1). Classification (NCBI taxonomy): domain Eukaryota; kingdom Viridiplantae; phylum Streptophyta; class Magnoliopsida; order Caryophyllales; family Simmondsiaceae; genus Simmondsia; species Simmondsia chinensis. The sequence goes on along the minus strand of JAGTTD010000008.1, from coordinate 16,321,030 downwards.
GACACTGAGCATGAATTAACTTCAATCATAGACAGAAAATTATAACACTCCACCTAAGGTAATAACCCTGGCTTGACTCATAAATTAAATTGCACATAATTTAACACCCCGTGAGTTGTATGCGGCCCTACGTTACCAACCTATGATACAAAATGCACATGACTCACAGAAATTAAGTTTTTTTTGACTCACTGTTATTTCCTACTAACATTCCATGTTATAACAGTTTTCCCAAACCTCTCTCCTTCACAAGGCCCTAAATGCCTATGCCATAACTCGATTCTGGTCAGACTTAACCACAATCCTTGACTCCCCTAAGACACTCCTACCCTTTAATACGTAGACCTATTTGAGCATCCTTTTAGAATCACCAAGGATCCCCTTCAAGATCCTAAGTTCCAAGTTCTTAGCTCTATGCGACATTCCCTTCAAGTCCAAAGGACTTAAAAATGTCAGGTTCCTACGTAGGTCAGGAATGTGTCCTACATCCTTAATGATGTATGTCGTTCCGTTGGTTATCCTAATTTTTTAAAGACCCTACACCAGTTATGATTTTCCTCCTATGTAATGTCTTAACAACACTTTTCTTTTCCCAGTTACCGGTTTTTAATATTAATAAAATTATCTCTAGTGGCAGTCATATAAAAATAACTACAACCTGAATTTTAAACACCCACACATTCTCTAATGATTCAAAAAACGAAACATTAACATGACCAGAAGTACTATTTTCAACATAGCACTTTCAAGCATTCCACAATTGGCATTCGAATCACATAAATCAGTTCGAAACATTGAAAAATAAACATCAACGTTTCCATAGTTAAGAAAACGACTCCACATTGTTAGCTATACCGGGTATTTAATTCCTATCAGGGTAGTTCCTTTTATATGCCATAGCTTGTTGTACTCACAACACTTTATTTTCGTTAGGTCTCATCTATTTCTAAACTTAGAACGATACCTACCTTTCAATCATCCCTTGTTATTATTATTATTTTTTCAGATTTTCCTAATGCCTGTTCTTTCCTCTCATAACCATTCCCTCACCATTGCTACCCCAAACCGGTCTGTCCTCCTCCTTTTTAAGTTCTAGAATTTTACTCCTAAAAGCCTGCTTTACTCCATCTAAGATGATCTTCACCCGGCCATATCTTAATGTGTCTTTAATGCCCCTAAGTTACTTAGGCAAAGCACACACTAAGACTATAGCTTGAATCTCACCTAGAATTCAAGCATCTTCTTTCATTAGGTCCTGTAAAATTCTGTTTAACCTATTTAGGGAGTCCTCTAGAGGCTTATACCAGCCAATCTAAAGGTGAAGAAATTTTCATATAAGTATCCTAATCAACAAGGATTCATCCTTATACATTTCTTCTAACTTTGACCAAATTTTAGCAACAGTTAACAAAGGACAAAATAAGAGGCAGCACATTAAATCTAAACAATAAATAACAAGGGAACCAAAAGCTCTTCTGCTCCAAACTCTTCTCGATCACTGCTGGACAGCAGCCAGACGAGTTGAATCCCACGCCTTGGGACAATGACATTGCTCTGGTCTTGATCTTCCAAAGGGTATAACGTTCTTCCCGTCAAATTTTCTCGATAGCAAAAAATTAGCAGCCAATTTTCCCATTTCAAAAAAAAAAATTTTGGAAACAAAAACTTTTTTTTTTCTTTTCACAAACAGTGACAACGAACCTTTAAAGAACCACAACCGTTTTACAAACCTTGTGCTCTAATACCACTTGTTGGTGCTCTTCAGAGTTCTAAAACCAATTTTTATCCGGCTAAAGTTCTCAAAACACTCTTGTTAAAGTTAATATGATAAAACCTAACCTCTTTACAGCCTAAGTTCAAAACCCGTTGTTTTAACGTTACTGGTTTTAGGTTATCTCGTTAAACCCGGTTTTAACGTCAACAATAACTTAGTTCATTTTCGGATCTTGTAAAATGGTGGTCTTTAAACTGAGGCTCTAAGCTTTGATTCGAGATTACAGGCAACAATAGAAGACAACAACGAAATAAAGAAAATACGGCCCTAAATGGCCTACTCCACGTTCCCCCATACCACTAGAGAGCTCTATTTTATTAATCATTCAAAGATTACAATCGCGTAATGGTACAAGGCGCTTTCAACATCAAATATCTAAGCTATTAGTTACAAACCTCTCTTTATACAATCCTTTACAACCTAATCAGTAAAGAATAAAACAGAGAGCGTAAGAGAAATTTACCAACTCCGAGCCGATAGTTGCTATACCATCACAATCCCAGATCCTCGAGACGATCCGCCTTCGTGGTGCCCAGCACCGGCGAGTCCCTTCCCTTACCAGCTTGGTTTTGGCACCATAAACCCCTAGGGCAAACCCTAGGAACACCCCCACAAAAAGGTTGAAGATGGACACGGAGGAGAGAGGGAGAATACCGGTCAAAATGACCCCAAAAAAATGAACCAAACCATTTTTCTCTCTCTTCAATCCCTCTTTTTATAAACAAAACAATCACACAAGGGGGGCACCAGATGGGGTGACACGTGTCACCCCTCCCTGCTGCACGATCCACCGCCCTAATAAAGGGCCAAGATTGAACCTCAAAACCGGCCAGTCGCAACATGACACGTGGCAAAGATAGGTGGGAAAAACGAAACGGGGAGAAGCTTCCCGAGTAAGTTTCGTTCAAAAAACAAGCCCAGCAAAACTTTAATTTAATTTTTTTATATTTACTTAATTTATTTTCCTTAAATACAAAACACATTTTGATTTAAGTAAAATTCCTTATTTATGTATTTTACGTTTTATTCGGCCAAACCTGTTTGCGACTAATAGCTTAGCTCTCTCTGGCCATTGTACTCGGACATAGTTTAGACTGTTTAGGAACCAAATTCCAACACATCACAAAATAGAAGATAAGATTGAAAGGAACTCATCGACTGAAAACTCCCTCAATCGATGTTGACGTGACTCTCGCTTTAAATTTTAATCTCCGATGCGTCAACCACTTATGCTTCGACCTTTCGAGAAAAACCTGGTCTCTCTTGATGGCTCAGGGAAGGACGGGAAAAGAAAAAAAAGGCAAAAAGTTCCAAAATTAAAGCTTCCCCTTTGTATATATTGGTGTAGCGTGCTCTTAAGGCCCAACGAATTCACCCTTCACTGGGCAGTGAAGGGAATTTCCCAGCGAAGGGTTGATTGATCAGCCGGCCGATCGTAGCTAGCGAATATGATATAAGTTCGAATTTTGACCCAATGGGTCTTTTTCTCACACATGGTTAGATTTCTCAATATAGTCTTCGAATTTGTCCATTTAAGCCCCTTTTTCACCATTTTTCAAGATGTCCTTATTCCAACGTGTTTTAAGACTAAATACGCATAAATTAACAATACTACACTTGTAATAGCTGAAAATATTGCAAGAATGTATTATAAAACATACAAAATACGAAGCACATCACATCCACAAACCCAAACCTTGCTTGTCCTCAAGCAAGAATTAAGTAAAACTAGTTGAAAGAAGGAATGATTCAATCAGGCATATGGTTGCATAAATTAGTCATGAAAAATATTTTCTGAATACATATGAGAGGGACTTCAAGAAAGAAGAGTCCTCACATAATGACATTATTACACATGTTCTAGCTAGAGTCTTCACCTTTTAAGTTTTCTTACTAATAAGTAAGTTTAAAACTTTCTCGTCCACCTTACTTCAAACTTTACATATCTAATACAATTATTGGGAATAACTAAAGGAATAAGTAGGGATGGCAATTGGACCTAAATCCATTGGATATCCATCCAACCCGATCCACTTATAATGGATTTGGATGTAAAAAATGAGTTTTAAATAGATTTGAATTTGGATCTTGATAAATGGATTTTGGGTCGGGTTGGATTTGAATGACATCAAACCCAACCCAAATCCGATCCGAAATTATGTTTAGTGTAGAATAAAATTTTAAAATTACTAAACTTTGAGTATTTAACATGCCATACCACATTCGAACAATTTTTTCATTGTGCCAATATTTTTTGAGCTTGTTCTGGCACTATAATATCATTTGTAAAAATCAGAATGTACAAATCTATGTATAAAGATTAGTAATTAAAATATGTACGAACGATTATTTAATATTGCATTGTTATTATTAAAAATATTAAATGAAAAAGGAGTAAAAGGTGTATCGATTTGTCTAATCTAAATATTGGTAGAAATTTTAAGTAATATAACTTGCCTTGCTTAAAATTTTAAATAATCACAATATGAAAGGAAAAAAAAAAGAAAGAAATCTTATCTGGAATATGAACACCACACCTTGAATAATATCACTGTCCTAAAAGACGATTCACCACTACTTGAATGCAAACAAGAACACCAATTGTTGTCCTTCAGAATTAATACGAGTTGACTTCTAACGTGTACCTATTAGTTGTCAGTTAGGAGTGTGAACTGACTTTCCCAAAACGGATAGGAAGTTATGAGGATTAAGGTAGATGGGGAGAATCAAAATCTTTAAAAAGCTTAGCTTTTATAAGGGAAAATGCAACTGTACCCAACAATTACAAGGATGGGGAATTGCATGTTTTCAACTGTGAAAATGGCAACCAGCATGCTCTTCACACAAGTGGAATCAAGCATAGGAAAGGGAAGTGTGTAAAACTTTGTCGCAACATTTCTCAAGAGAGGAAAAAAAACACGTGCTGCAAAAAAAAGACCCTCGCCCATGCCTTGTGGGTCGTATACACTAGTTACCTCTCACCCACTACTTAATTCAAGAGTTTGATTAACATATTCGTATATAACGTGGAATTCCCTTAGGCTCTATTTAGCACATAAAATTAAAATTAGACTATAGAATTGCAATTGCAATTCCAATTATGATGGAATTAGAATTCTGATGGAATTGAAATTCTATTGTTTGGTTAATCAAAAGAATTGGAAGTCGGAATTATAATTGCATAATGATTCGAATCAATGGTTTTCGGTCAATTCATGAGTTGGAGTACTTCAAATTTTAAATCAACTACGGTTATTTTGGTCAAAGCGGTACATATTGCATTCAAGTTATTGTGGTCGAAACGATTCACTTTGAGTTCAAGTTATTCGAGTTTCAAGTCAAATCGGGTCGAATATTGCGTTAGATCATTTGATATTCAAGTTATCTCGAATTTTCAGTTAATTAAGCTAAATCTTTTTTTCAAATTCAGGCTAGGTATGATCAGGTATGAATTCATTTAGGTCATTTTAAGCTCGAGTCATCTTAGGCTAAGTTTGAGATGGGTCGGGTCCATTTGGGTCTAGGTCGTATTAAGTTTTTGGCCAATTTATTTGGGTCATTTCCACTTCGACACATTTTGTTTACATCATATTTAAGTCGAGGAGTTTCATTTTCGTGATTTGAGTCATCTCGAGTTTCCGGTCACTTCGGACTTTAAGCTAAGGTGATCTAGGGCATTTCAAGTTCAAGCCATTTGAGTTCGATGATTTCAAGGCTTGGGTCAAAATTATAGGTTGTGTCTAAATTTGAAGATTTTTGAGTCATCTTTGATTTGAGTTAATAAAGTGGAGTCATTTTGGGTTTTAGGTCATTAGAGTTTATACAAAATTGCAATACCTTACCCCCACCCTAAGGAATTGAAATGTATGATTTTAAGTTAAAACCCAACTCCACGGAATTATGAAGTGGAATTGCAATTCTAAATCTAACAGGTGAACCAAACAATAGAATTAAGATTCTAGACCCCAATTCTAGCCTCGGCCCCAATTTTATGATCCAAACGCAGCCTTATGGGACAAAGGTACTTAAGGGACTATATATTTATTTGGATAAAAGAGAGGTCTCAAAGCTATAGTTTCAAGAGAGACAAGGAAACTTGTGTCATTTCTAATAAGTTGTCTTTTCTCGCTTTCCTTTCAGAATCTACTGTTAAATAGGGTAACTTTTATGAATATCTAGGGTACAAAGCCAAAAAGGCCGCTTGAAGGAAAGTGCTTAGTTCTCTTGCTAACACAGAACTCCTATGCTATCTGGCATCTAGAGCAAAAAGATAAAGCAAAAACAAAAGTTGAACTAATCTAAATCATAAAAACATTGAAATCCTGTTTGGTACATGAAATTGGAGTCTATAATTGGGACTTGAGACTAGAACTGAGGTCCAAATTCTAGTTCGATTCACCTATTGAAATTGAAATCACAATTTCCTAGCCCAATTCTATAGAATTAGATTTTAACTGAAAACCAAATGTTATGATTACTTGGGGTGGGGAGGAAAGAACTGTAATTTTATATTAACGACTCATTTAGCAAATTAGAATATTTTGTAAGAAAATTTTAAAAAATGACACATTTGAAAAAATATTTAGCAAATTGATTTATATGCACTAATTTAACTGGTGTCTTTAAAGTCTACTGGAATGTGCCACTTAATGTGCCAGCTATGCTGATGCATTTAAACTTGGCGCATATGTTTGGTATGAGGTTAAAAAGAGGAGTAATCTTTAATGGTGTAATTGTTAATGGAGTAACCATTAGCCCGTGAAAATTTTTTCCTTTCACCTTATTTGGTTATACACTTTGAAATGAGTAAACAATAACGCATGAAGCTTTCATTATGTTTGGTTTGAGTGTAACATACTTCTTTTTTTTATTTTTTATGTGCTAATTCATTTCTTATATTATTTTTTAATTTTTTATATTATTTTTTAATTTTTTAATTTTTTAAATTTAATTATGATAAAATATAACTATTTGTTAAAACATTATCACCCTTATATAATTGATGATGTTTTAAATATCTAAAAAATAATTTTGAAACTATTAAAAAAAAAAAAAAAAAAAAACAGATAATCCCTATTACAATGCCGACAACCTATCCCCACCGACATCGCTATTGTTGTTGACCTCCTGTCACTACTAGAGGTGACAAATTCAACCCGACCCGAAAAACCGACCTGAAAAACCCGTAAAACAATCCAACCTAAACCGAAAATATGTCGTAAATAATTGAATCTGAAACTGAAATGACCCACCATTGACCTGAACCAATCCGACCCAAACTAATCTGAACCCGAACCCAACTTGACCTGAAAGCTAAATTTACCCAAGATCTTTAAATTCAATGAGAATTATTAGTTATCAGAAGTACAATTGAACTTCATAATATATTATTAAGCACCTATATTAATAATATAATAAATATATTGGTAAAAATTTAAATTATTTGGTATAATTTAAACTTTTGTAGCTGATTCATATTACCAAAGCACCAATAGTAGGATTATGATGACCTAAAACATGTACAACCTGACCTAAGATTGACCCAAACCAAAGACCACTCACAATTAAAGTGACCCAAACCAGAAATAACTTAACTCAGACCTAACCTGACCCGAGTACAGGTAAAACCCAAAAGTTACCCGAGCCTGAATGGGTCGAACCGAGCCTGACCCGACCCGAGTTTATTATAAACCCGAAATGACCCAAACCTGAATGGGTTCACCCAAACCCGACCCAAATGACCCGATTGCCACCTCTAGTCACCACCAACATCACCATAGTAGATCTCTCATACTTTCTATTCGCTTTTTGAATATTTAATGTATTTTTAATCTTGAAATATATTTTAAGCACTTAAAATATTTTTGTAAATATATATAATATTTTTTAATATTTAAATATTTTTTAGTTATTTTTAACATTTTTAGCATTTAAATATTATTATATATTTTTAACTATTGAATTTTGTATATATTTTTTATATTTTATATTTAGATTATTTTTTAAATATATAAATATTATAATAATATTTAAAATATTTTATACATATTTCAAATATTTTATGAATTTCTAAAATATTTTTCTAATATTAAATATTTTAAAAATATTTAGAATATTTAAATAATATTATAAAAATATATTTTATATATTTTTTAAGTATGTCAAATATATTTTTATAATATCCAAATTTTCCAAACAAGTTAGATATTTTTTTAACCCTTCCCTTGTTATGGATGTTATACTAGGGGGGAGTAGTGCGATGGTTTGAACCCCTTTTGAGGGTAAACTTTTTAATGGGTTAAATGTTAATGGTAAACCAAACAGGATTAAAAAAAGTGTAATGGTTACCCTTGTAACCATTAACCCCTGTTAACCCCATACCAAACATGCTCTTAAATGTGCCAACTATTTTTGCTAAATATTTTTCTAGATGTGCCATTTTTTCAAATTTTTTTACGAAATATACTAATTTGCTAAATAAGTCCATATAAACTCTACTTACTTGAAACCCCAAAATGATCCAACTCAATCAACCAAAAACACAAGAGGACTTGAAATGGAAGCATCCTACCCAACTGAAATTTGACCTGAAACTTAAAGTGACTTTACAAGAACGACTCAAACCTTAACTGGTCAGACCCAACTAACTTGGACTCCATCTAACTCAAAGTTGGAAATACCCAGAGTGATAGACCCAAAATCCTATATGACTCAAACCTAAAATGACCCTGTTTGACACCAATCTAACTTGAATGGGACCCAAAAAGCTAACCCAAAAAAATCCGAGATAATCCAACGTAATTGACCCAAAGCTTAGAGATGACTCAATCCAAACACATCCGAACCTAATTCCTAGAATGAACCCACCTAATTAACTCAAAATCCAATACAACTTGAGCACGATATGACTTGACCCAACTAAAACCCAACCCAAGTTGACCAAAAACTCAAAATGCCTTGAAGTCGAGATGATCCAATCCGACCAAAACGTAGCTTCAGTTGACTCGAAATTTGGAATGATCTAACTCGATTGACTTAGAAGTCGAGATGATTAGTTATATAATTACAATTCCAACTTCTAGTTCTTTTGGTTAGCTATGGAATTTAAATTCTATCCTAATAGCAATTCTATCAGAATTAGAATTGAAATTGGAATTGCAATTCTACAAATCAATTCCAATTCTCTTTGCCAAACGGGCTTGTTCGGCATAAGCTTTTATTTGTAGTTTTGGTTTTTGAAAAATTAAAACTAAATTTCGGAACTAATGTTTCGGATCTATAGTCGGTGTTTTCAGTTATTCCTAACTTGGGCTGAAATTAAAAAAGAACTAAAAATAAAAGAAAGTCAGTTTTGGAACCTAAACTTAAGTTTTTCAAAACCACAAAAGCCTTGGACACTCCTAATTTGCCAGTTTATTGTTTTGGATCAACTAATAATCTGCAGGTTATGCTCCAGAATCGGCGATAGACTAATACACTCAACACTCTCCATGTCAACTCTAAATCCACTCAAGTAATAGTAGCAACGCCTTATCACATGAAACATATCCACTTAATACTACCATATCGTTCATACAAGAGGGTTCATTTACCAAGCATTAAGGCACCGGATCCCATTAGAACTCCGAAGTTAAGCGTGCTTGGGCGAAAGTAGTACCAGGTTAGGTGACCTCCTGGGAAGTCCTCGTGTTGCCAACCCTATAAGGTTGGAGGTCCTCAAAAACAGCTTCTCAGCAGGGTTACACCCTGAAAGGATAAGGCTGTGTACATTCACCCCTCCCAGACCCCGCTTATGCGGGAGCTCTTGAAGCACTATGTATGTTATTGTTGTTGTTGTATTGTACACACAATAGCCTTCTTTGTTCCATGAGGTTGAAGCAGGGAATCGCACTAGATCAAGCAATGTTGTTCATACGGGGCTGAACAAATATTGATCCACACCCATGGATTGATTTCCTTTTTTTCAGTTGGTAAGGACTGGGGAATTGTAACCAGTAGAATTCGATCTTGAATGATTTCTCTAACCCTCGGTGACTTTCACCACTAGCTTGGTCACATTGATGGATTGATTCAAATCAGTAGTTTAGTAATAGATCCCTAGTTTTCAACTTACGATCTCCATCTTATAGTCCAAACTAGGTGAACATGAGGACTGGAGACCATTGGTCAAGGGTTGAAAATAAAGGGAATTGATCATTTATGTGCCCTAGGATTTGAGCAATTACCATTCAAACACTTAACATTCAATACAGATGGTGTGGTGACATGAGGTTAAAAGTTTTAGCACTCAAGTACCCCAAAGTTCAAAAATTTTATCAATCAAATACCCTATACGCAAATTCAGTAGATTTTCATTCAAAAATGTTGACAACACACATAATTCCAAATCTAATAATTGTTTTCCAAAAATAGTGACTAGATGCATTATTCGATAATAAATATGCATCCATCATTAGAATTCAGTAAATTTGTGTCCTAAATCCGCTGAATTTTAGCTGAAAACATTAATATATCTCATATATAATCATATAGCACATCAATTTTTTTTGGGTGAAAATCTTCTGAATTTTGACAAAAATTCACCCTGCTTCACCATAGGGTATCTAGGTGATAAAGCTTTCAAACTAAGTGTACCTTATAGTATATATTAAAATGCCTGGATGCCTAAGTGATGAATCCTCAAACCATATGGTACTTAAACGATAGATTGCCACCAAAAAAAAAAAAAAAAAAAAAACCAGATAATATGAGTAAAGAAATGTTTACCATTCATGTTAAAAGAGAAAGGGTGAAAGAGAACATGAAATGTATGATTCATTGTACAAAGGTGAAAACCACAATCCTTTTGGGTACATTAGACAATATTTGACCCTTTGAAATCTGTCTTGCAAGAACACAGCATATAATAAAGCAAAAGAGGACACATGCCGAGATAAGACTTATTATGGAGATTAGAGCATGAGGTACCTTTCAACACCCGGCACCGATTACAAGGGGCACGCTTTTTCAAACTCCTCTTGTTCCTTGCGGCACATTTCAAACTCATTTGTGTTGTAGTACATGCAACCAGCATAGGCATCCATCTCTTTTCCGCATCTCTGGTGTAGGTCTTTCAGCCTGCAACAAGGATATTTAAACTATTAGTGATATCGATTCAAAGTGTAAATGTGAATCGCAGTTCGCAGCAACATCATAGTCTCTGTTCCAGGCTTTATGTGAGGGATTGCTGCTTTCACACGCAATCATTAACTTTCATCTCCCTTGATGGTTTTTAACTCACAAATCCATTTATAAACGTTTCCCATAAATAATCGTCTCATGACGGCCAACCACATAACATTTAGCTCGAAGTTTTGACACATGACGGCCATTTACGCTAGAGTTGTGTTTGGAACATGGAATTAGGGCTGAGGCTGGAATTGGGGAGCCAGAATTCCAAATCTATTGTTTGGTTCACCTGCTTGAATTGGAATTGCAATTCCACTACCTAATTTCATAGAATTGAATTTTAATTGAAAATCATACTTTCCAATTCCTAGAGGTAGGGCTAAGGAATTGCAATTCCATATTAACTCCACTGACCTAAAATCCAAAATGACCCCACTTGGTTAACTCAAACACAAGTTGACTCAAAATCTAAGGACTTAGACAACCTAAAATTTGACCAGAACCTCGAAATCACCTCAGCTTAAAGTCCGAAGTGACCCAACCTGATTGACCCCAAACTCAAGATAACTCAAATGTAGAAAATGAATCTACTCGACTTGAATGCAATGTAAACAAGCTAAGACAAAGTGGAAATGACCCGACCAAATTGATTTATAACTTAATACGACCTAGACCCAAAATGACCTGACCCATCTCAAAGCCTAAGATGACTCAAAATTTGAAATGTACAACTTGTCTATTCCAAAACTAAGATGACTTGAGCTTGAAATGACCCAAAACAGCTCAAACCCAATCGATTCTGGCCTAAATCCCGAAAAGACTTAACCGATTACCTGGAAATCCGAGATAACTTAAACACCAAATGTTCCGATGCAATATTCAACCCAATTTGACTTGAACTCAAATAACTCTTACTCAAAGTGAATCGCTTCAACCATAATAACTCGAACGCAATGTGAACCGCTCCGGCCCAAATCCGACCATAGTTAATTTAAAACTCGAAATACTCCAACTTGATTGATTGAAAACCCCTTGATGATTCGGATCATTATGAAATTATAATTTCGAACCCCAATTCCTTTGATGAACCAAACAATGGAATTTCAATTCCATCAAAATTGGAATTAGAATTTCAATTCCACAGTCCAATTCCAATTCCATGTGCCAAACAGAGCCGTAACCAAACATAGAACTGAGCTGCCGAGCAAACCAAAAATGCAGTTAACCTGAACCGGGATTTTAGTTACCATAACCGCACCAAATAAATTTGCGGTATTTCAGATGGCTTTAACGGTTTATGACGACCAATTTACCGAAATAATATATACACATGATATTTCATTTTACTTTAAGTATGCAATAATACCAAGTTTGTTACCAAGTACACATTTTAAATATTTGTCCTTATAATTGGAAGGATATAAGTGAGACACGCCCTAAGCCTAACTTCATATTCTTAATCCATTTTTCTGAAGTTAAAAAGAAAGGTCAACAAAAGTATTCTATAACGCATTTTATCAATGCAAGCCTTCTTTTCCCAATTCATCTCCCAACCAGAGTGTTTGTGCCCTACTTCCATACCCCTAAACTGCAACTAGCTAAGCACTACATCGCTATCACCAAATACTACTTGTATGTGTACATGATTATTAAATGAGCATATCAACTTCAAAATTTTCATAACTTAATTATCTCCTTGTAGTTTTATTGTATACCTTTCAGTTTTAATGCATTTTGGATACTGAGAGATCATTGACGACAATCAATAATATATCACGAAAGAGGCATATATTATCTTTTCCGTTGGCAATTAACCAGTATAACCAAACCGGATAATCGACTTACTAAAAACCGGTTAACCAATCTCTTTAATAACAGCAAGAATTTGGAATTTCTATGTATTTTGGTAATGGTTAACTGAACTGAAGTACTTTTGATATGGCTCGTTAAAACATGAATACCCTTAATTTACACTATGTAAACAACAACAAACCCAGTGCCTGCAAACGCTCCCGCAAAAGCAGGGTCTGGGGGGTAGATGTACGCACCCCTTCCGGGGGCTATCCTGAAGAGAGGCTGTTTCCGAGGACCCCCAGCCTGAGAAACCGGTCCGCAGCATAGAGCATGTGACCTGGCAGCAGGAGAGCACCAAAGCATGAGTAGGGCAAAACACACGGCGAGCAAAACAACAAACACAAAGCAAGCCACATCAAGCAAAAATCAAAGGATAGGTAGGCAAGTAGCAGGTCATGAGAGCAAATACACAACCTAAGTGCGCCAGGAGGATGTCAAGGCCTAGCACTAGTAAGCTAGACTACCCAACTCCAACTAGAGCATCTATAACCCCTATACTAGCCCTCCATTGGGTCCTATCTAAGGCAATCTCCTCCCGAAGGTTTAGGTAGGTGAGGTCTTGTCGAATCGTCACCATCCATCTCTTCTTTGGCCTGCCTCTTCCTCTCCTGCCTAGTGTAGGAAGGGGCTGTTCGCACCTCCTTACTGGAGCGTTGTCCGGTCTCCTTCTAACATGTCCGAACCACCTCAAACGTTGTTCCCTCAATTTATCTTCAATGGGGGCTACGCCCAATTTGCCTCTTATGATGTCGTTTCTGATCCTATCCTTCCTTGTGTGTCCGCACATCCACCTTAGCATTCGCATCTCCGCCACCTTCATCTTCTGTGTGTGCTGTTGTTTCATCGCCCTGCACTCCGCCCCCATACGTCATGGTTGGCCTCACAACTGTCTTATAGTATCTTCCCTTTAGCTTCAAGGGAAACTTTCTATCACAAAGTACCGCGGAGGCCATCCTCCACTTATGCCTTCCCACTTTAATCCGGTTATTGACATCCTCGTCAACTTCGCCGTTGTGCTGTATCATGGACCCCAAGTATCTGAAGCTCTCCTTCTGCGATATGGCCTCAGATCCAATCTTGACGTCTTCCAGGCTAGGCGTGGTGGAGGGATCGAACTTGAGTTCCATATACTCGGTCTTGGCTCTGCTTAGTCGTAAACCCTTCGATTCTAGTACCCCTCTCCACAATTCCAGCTTCTCATTTACCTCTTCTCGCGACTCCCCTACGCCTCTCCAAAGTTCCAGCTTCTCATTTACACTATGTAATGACTTTATAATTCCAGGATTTGGAGCCTATGGAGAACATTATGGGAAGAAAAAGTACCAGAAAAGATCTCAAGGAAAATTCCATTAATTATGGGAATCATACGGCCTGTTTGATAACAGAAAACCATTTTTCTTTTCCATTTCCAGTTTTCATTTCTATCTCCAGTTTTTCTTTTCCAATTTTGCAACATAGAAAACTGGAAAATGCGTTCAAGTGATCTCTGTTTTCAAATTATCTGAAAATTAAAAATGATATATAAATAGTGTACAACATGATATAGAAATCAACTTTTGTCGCCTTAACGTAGGGGCGTAAACGAGTCAAGCCGACCTGAGCCCCCTTGTTGGAACTCGAGCTTGATAAGGCTTATCGAGCTCAAGTTCAATCCGAGCTCTTATCGAGCTTGATTCAATAAGATTTTAGCATGTTCAATACTCGGCTCGGCTCGTTAGGCTTATCGAGTCAAGTTGAGCTGGTTATCGAGCCCAATCAAGCATAAAATCAAGTAGAGCTTGCTACTAAGTCAAGCTCACTACCGACACTTTTCAAGTTATTATCAAGCCATTGTCGAACCACTTTCAAACCAATATCAACTGTTAACGAGCTCTTAACGAGCTTTCAATGAGTCCTTAACGAGCTCTTATCAAACTGTTCACGAGTGTTAACGAACCGAGCGCCCCCTATTCGAACTCGACTCATTAAGTTTATCAAGCCTGCTCAAACTTGGCTCGATAAGCTATCGAGCCCTCATAATGAATACGAACAAATCCTAATCGATTTCAAACGCAAGTAGTTCATCGAACATTCGGTTTGTTCTCTCCTACCTTAGCAGGTAGTTCGATATTGCTTTTAAAAAACGAACCTAGCCTTAAGTACCCCTAAAATCACATTCTGGAAAGATGAGTGTCTATAATTAAATAGATCGCATGATCCTCTTATTTGTCCTTTGCCTTAAAAATTATTTATCGCTTTTAAAACTGGGAACCTAGCCTTAAGTACTCCAAAATCATGTACGTAAGAGGAGGAGGAGATAGGGGTATATAGAAAAATATTATAAAATGAGTGAGTAGTGTGAAAATGTGAAATGAGGGTAGGGGAAAAGTTGGAAAATAAGGTCCCTATTTTATGAAGAAAATTTGAAAATAGTTTAACTGTCTTCTAAATTTGTGAAAGAATAGGGAAAACTGGAAATCTGTTTTCCAACTTCTCCAATTAGAAAATTGGACTTAAAACACATTTTCAAGTTTTCCAAAAAAATTTCCTAGAAAACTGAAAAATTCTCTGTTATCAAACAGGTCCTTTCTTTCCTCTCATTTGATAGGAAGGTTCAAGAAAAATTTATGAATTGCAAAGCTGACTTTTTTCTCCATAGTATTAACCTATGAAAGCTTGTGATTTCAACAACTCTAACCACATTCTCTTTATCTCTCTTCTTCTTTTAAGTTTTGTTGGGTACATGGAATTGGAGCCCGAAACTAGGGCTAAGATTGAAATTGGAGTCCAAAATTTCAATTCTATCGTTTGGTTCACCTGCCAAAATTTGAATTACAATTCCACCACTCAAATTCATGAAATTGGGTTTTAAGGAAATCATACATTCCAACTTACAGGGGTTGGGGTAGGGAGTTGTAATTCCATATTAACTCTACTAACCTGAAACCCAAAATAATCCAACTCAATGAACCTGAAACACAAGATAACATGAAACTGAAACACCCGACCCAACCTAAATTTAACTCGAAACTCAACATATAACCCCACTTGAATGTCTCGAACTCGAATTGATCTGGCTCGATCTAAGCCTAACCCAATCTAACTCATAGTTGGAAATACCTTAACCCATAGACACAAAATCCGAGATGACTCAAACTTGAAATAATCCTACCCGACACAGGCCTGACTTGAACAGGACACAACCACGCTAATCGAAAACGTGATATAACCAAACCTAATTGACACAAAACCTAGCCATGACTAAAACTAAACGATTTATTTACAACCTAAATTTGACCCAACCTAGGTACTATGGAACTAGAAATGAGGGAACGACTGACCTAAAACCAAGATGGCTCGAGCCTTACATCATCCTAGCCAACTCAAACCCAACTCATGCTACCCCAAATTCTAGAATGAACCCAAATCATTAACCCGAGATCCAGCAAGACCTCAACAGAATATGATTCAACGCAATTAAAACCCTACTCAAGTTGACCCGAAACTTGAAATAACTAGACTCCGAAATAATCCAATCAGACCAAAACCCAACCCCAATTGACCTAAAATCTATATTAATCTAACTCAATTGACTCAAAATTCTAGACAATTATTATGAAATTACAATTCCAACTTCCAATTTTTTGGTTAGTCAAACAGTGGAATTTCAATTCCATCCGAATTTTAATTATATCAAAATTGGAATTGGAATTTCAATTCCATAAAATCAATTACAATTTCATGTGCCAAATAAAGCCTTATACAATTTTAATCTCATTTTCTTTCCTTAAAACTTTTCTCTACCTCAAAACAAAGAAAAGAAATGGAATTTCTTTTCTCCTTTGACTTCTTTCCATTAATTAATTCTTCCAATATTCAAAAACATGCATAGGTAATACTTGGTGCATGAAATTGGAGCCTAAAATTGAGGCTAAAACTAAAATTGAAGTCTAGAATTCTAATTATGTTCCTTGGTTCACCAGTTTGAACTGGAATTAGGATTCCGCTACCAAATTCCATTGAATTAAGTTTCAATTTAAAATCGCACATTTCAATTCTTTGGGTTGAGGGAAAGAATCACAATTCCATATCAAATACTCCAGTGACACACTGATGTGTCAAAATCTGATGACCCACAATGAATTCAAAACTTAATCTACAGAAAGGCCACAATTCAACAAAACACATGGAGAAGAAACATGGGACAACTAAGATAACACACTTGACACACTGGAATTTATCAACATCATGTCCACATCTCAGCTCATTAAATCAACAGTTTCAAGCATAAACGCATTTAGAGATGAAGAGCACCAGACTGAATGCACATCACGAGAGCAGAGAACTAGAGATTATTGGGAGCTTTATCTCCAACAAAGCTTATACTGGTTTTGTGTTTCAATTAAAATACGCTAACAGTACGCCCCATAACCAAGTGCTAGAGACAAATATAAGTTATGATTTACTATGTACGGAAGCGTGCTGGTAAAAATCAAAGTATTATGCAGGGTAATAGTCATTAGTCCAGAATACTGAGTTATCAATTGCGTCATCAATCACTACAAGAGAAGATTTCTATAATGACCTCCACAATGAATGTGCATGGTAGCTTATCCGATCAAACATACTTAAAAGATGCGTTTAAGATACAAAAAGGCTATCTCAAAGGTATTAAAATTAATGATTGCAAAGGTATTCAAATCATAGTTGCAGGAAACTCCTAAAGTACTAATGTTTCACGCTTCGGAAATCCAATTTGTCGTTTCAAAATTAGATTTAGGTTTCCAACGAGTATCAAACTTGACAGAAGCATGATTCAAACTATGGAATCAATTTGTTAAGAGGATACTAATTAAATTATTTGTTGGCTAATTATAGTACTAGATTTTAGAGAATGATTGAATGTGGACATGTTAGAGTCATTTTTCTATATCTTATTCATTGGAGTACTTGATTTTCTTGGATACTACTTAATATTGAATTTGTTTTGATATATATGCTTTAATAATTAATTGATAACATTTCATTACTTTTTCTAGTATATCTAATATATAGTAATATAAGTGCTTCTCTCACACTCCCAACCTTAGAAACTACCTTGACTGCCCGTTCGCGCTTCCATTTCCACTTCCACTCCCACTTCGTGCAATTATGATTCAAATTTTATTTGCAAACATAACTCTCAAAGCAAATTTATCTTCACAAAGAAAAACCCACACACCACGTACAATGCCTCAATCCCACATCGGATATATGTGCATAGTGTGACCATTTTATAAGTGATTTTATCACTACATTAAGTAAAAGGCCTTCCCCTTTTGCGTTTAAGGAGTCCATTATGGGCCCGAGCATGAGACTTTCTACTCCTTTAGGTCATGTTGCAGCGAGGGGTGTAAATTATCCAAGCCACTGGCGAGTAGCTCGGATAAAATTCCACTTGAACTCAAATTAACCGAGTTCGAGGTCGAGTATCAAAACTTACTCGATTAGTAAATGAGTACGAGTTGAGTAGTTCAATACTAGACTCAATACTCGATTATTTACTCGACTTGATACTCAAATAGGTACTGGACTCGCTACTCAACTCCATATTTGGCTTTGTCTAATATACTCGAGTTGCACTTGATAATTACTCGTTTGATGTACTCAAATATAGTTTGTATTAATTAAAAGCGGAATTGGGTATTAACATATCGGTAATTTACGGTTCTTTTGGGGGGGTTAAAATATAGTATAAGCAATAATCGCGTAACTAAGTTGAGTAAAAATAATAGTTGAATATAAGGAATAATATTATAATAAAGTGAATATGTCGAACCTTAATATACGTAATAAACGAGTACTCGAGTCGAGTCGAGTACTAGAATAGTTAATGAAGTACGAGTTCGAGTAGAATTTAACACTCGACTCAAGTTCAAGCACGAGTACTTATATAGTTAATTGAGTTGTAGTCAAGTACTGATATACTCAAATCGACTCAACTCGATTACACCCCTACTCGCAGCAGTACTGGGTTGGATTGTTATATATTTGGTACTAAAGCCAACTCCCTCCACAGTTCAGGGAACATGCTAGGGCCTACCGTGCAGCCTTAGTGACGTCTTTGTTTAAGAAAGGGAAGTTCAAGGCCGATTGCAGCAATGTCGTGGACATAGAGCCTTTAATGTCCATTTTGCCTTTAATTGCCTCCGAAAACCTGAATCGTCAAGGAAAGATTTATCTTTGGCATGTGATGATGACGTTGCGTCCTTGAGTTAGGAGTTTGTAACGCCCTAATCCCACATCAGATTGATGTGTAGAGTTTAACCATTTATAAGTAATGTCACCTTTTTATTAAAGCAACAAGATCCTCCCGTCTTGGCTTTAAATGGTCCATTATGGGTATAGTAGGGAAATTCCTACTTTCATAGGTTGTGTGCAGCAATGTTGGAACATACCCAGTGCCCCAAGGGCTCCCGCCTACGCAGGGTCTGGGGAGGGCGGATGTACGCAGCCTTCCCCCTTCAGGGTGTTAACCCGAAGAGAGGTTATTTCCCAGTGCCCCCAATCTGAAAGTGAGGACTTCCCAGGAGGTCACCCATCCTGGTACTACTCTCGCCCAAACAGGCTTAACTTCGGAATGCTAATGGGATCCAATGACGACGTGTTGGTGCCCTCTCTGGTTGTGTGCAGCAATGTTGAGTTGACTAATTGTACGACGACTCATTATGTAATGTCTAAGACACCCTTTTTTACATCACTATGACCTAGCGATAAACCATTACCCACAATTTGATTATGGGGGGTCAACTCATGACTAGGACCTCTTTGGCCCGTAAAGACTTCTTGATTGGTTGCAACGAGGAATCCTTAGCGGGCTGGAATATAAATTTTTTAGATGTGCGTACATCTCTCTCTAATGTGTGGAGTTTGACCAATTTATAACTTCAGATCTACATTAAAGCTCCGTTTGTTTGTATGGAAAAGTAGATTCTAGGAAAAAGGTTTTCTGCTTTTCCTTTGTTTGTCGCGCATTTGTTGATGGAAAATACTTTCCAATGAAAAAGCTTTTCCACCATTGAGGGGAAAACGACTTCCCTTTTAAAATGGGGGAAGTCATGATTCCGAGTGGCACAAAATGTTTTGCGGTAATCATTGTGTGTATCTAAATCAAACTGAAATGAACGAGATTGGAACATAAACCTTTATTGTTATAACAACCAATAAAAATTAGACAGATTAATTAAACGAAGCTCAAATGTTACTTTGTCATTGTTTGAACAGAACATATTTCATCATATTGAATAACTATATGATATTAGGGAAGTTATCTTTTTTGTTTTAACACAGGAAAGTTATCAATTAGGTACCTTGATACTTTAACATTTATTACATATGTACCTTGATGTTTCAATAATATACAACAATATACCTTGAAGTACAATTATCACTCAAGTGCCCTAAAGTTTAAAAGTTTCAATGAAAATTCACCAAATTTTGACATAGGGTATTCCAAGTGATAAAATTTCATATATCAAGATAACTCATTGTATATATTAAAATGGCAGGGTACTTAGGTGATAAATGCTCGAACTTTAGATACCTATAAGACATAATTTTCCTATTTTATACAACTTTGATTATTAATTTTGTTTTTCTATTACTTCTTATATAAATTGTATTGCTACTTATATTGTTCTATAATAAGCTTTAAAATGATTGGTGAAAAATATTTATTTGAAACCATAAAAGAAAACATCACAATGCAGAATCAAGTTTTCCTCTGAAACAAATGACAAAAAACCCGATTTGGATTTGAATTTTCCTTGGAAAATGTTTTCCTAAGAAAAACTAATTCCTAGAATCTACTTTTACCTCTAAACCAATGGAATCTAAAGTAATCTCCTTTTTGGTTGAAGACTGAAGTAGGTCCATTGTGGACCCGGTAGGGTACTTTCTACTTCCATGGATTATCTTGCAGCAATGTTCAATTGATTTATATCACGATTCATTATGCAATGTCTAAGACACCCCCGTTTTCAGATCATCGTTGCCTAGGCGATGAACCATGATCCATGATTTGAGGACAGAAAGACTTCGACCCTACATCCCATGGGTAAAGAAAAACCTATTGACGATATGTGAAATCTAGGTATGTTTCCAAGTCATACCACAATTTTCCATCACCATACCATCTCAATCCTCAAGAATCATGCTAACAAAAAAGATAGAGGAAGTGCTCCAACAAAACCAGAAAAGTAGAGAAAGAAGAGGAAAAGAAGAAAATATAAACATGCATATGACATGGTTAAACTCAAGGGCATAGAAGTAAGGATTGACTATGTAAAAAATATGAATAAGACAGCATTTGTCACACAAAGTTGTGATTCCAGAAGTTGGATGAGCCTATTAAAATTAGAGCTCGCTAAGTAAATGCAACAGTAGTTAAAAAAATTTGAGCAAGTTTTATCTTACATGATAATTACTGCTTGTTTGGAACGTCTGAAGATCCCACTTAAGCAGCACTGTAACCTCAATCCCAATTTGATTCAGTGATATCTAGGTGCAACAAGATACACATCATAGTTGAATCAAAAGTTGGGTAGACACCAAAAAAACTCTTTTCTCCATTAGTTTCTTGTAATAATTTGCTTCAACCATTGGTAAATTCAATTTTACAAATCAAAGTTTAACAAAGAATTTGGCAGAAATTTTGTATTGTGGTCAGGTGATGCCAATTTATTTGGTCACGGTAAGTTGTGAATATCCAAAGGACAACAAAAACAATGAGTTTCAAAAGAACCATCATATGATTCCACCTCATGTGAGTGTGATATGGCCCATAAGAATATGGTGAATGAATCTGGGCTCAGATAGGGTATGAAGTAGAGGACGTCCTAAAGGGCAGTTAGAAGGCATCAGACAGTTCTAACAGTAACTGCCATGAGCCAGCTTGGCCCATTACAGATTAAAATTGATGGCTCCTAAAACCGGATAGGCCAAATTCTAGGTTGATCTGAGCAGGGTTGTGCAGGTTCACTTTAAACGAATGCTTAGGATCGTTCTCACAGACTTGGACCATAAATTCCTCTCTTAAACAAGATTTTGATTCGGTTTTGCTCGTTCTATCCATTTTAGATTTATATTCCAAGCTCCATCCACAGCAACTAAGGAGTCCAGCATTTCTACTTCGCCTATGCTGAAAAAACAATAGACGACACAACAGCATGAGTGAGCATTAAAAGTCCAAAACCTCCCAAAGCACGCACAAAAAGAAAAGAGCAGCAGATGGAGATTGTAGGGGAAGGGAAAAATGGTAGAGCAACCATGTGCCCTCCGACTAAGCAACCATGTGCTTAGCTTAAGCAGTCATGTGTTCAAAGAAAATACAATATAGAGTCCTATTCAAAAAAGGACTCCTAATCTTAGAAAACCTATCCTAATAATTAAAAATATAACAACTAGATAATGAGAAAGATTCTAGATAGAGTCAAACACTAAATAAAATCAAAATCCATCAAGTGTTTTTTTTTGTTTCAACAAGAGTAACATTTCAAAATTCTTCTAGGATCTCTATCAGCTCTGCTGAACTGGAGAACACTTGCCTTTGGTGAGTGACTTGAAATGTACTCATCAAGGAGGGTGATGCATCACAACTTGGTACCCAAAAACAAAACTAATATTATTTCTCTAAAACTAAAAACTAATGAACTACAAAGCTATATTTATAGAAAAAGCTAGTCCCTCAGATAACCTTGGATATGATAAGATAAGGTAAATGCTAACTCAAATACGAAACTACTTTCCTAAAAATAAGTTAAAACAAAAGCTACTCTAAATAAAATTGTGTTGCATCATTCTCCCCGTCCTGAAAAACAATTCACCATCGAATGAGAAGATGGGTTGCACTAGCAGTAGCCAGCATGGTGAAGTGGACTTGGGTAAATCTTGTTACAAGTAAGACTTCAAGGTAAGATAAGTTCCATCAATAAGAATCGTCAAAGAGTTGTCAAATCTATGGTTATTCGATGATCGAACCATCAAGGACATCCTAGAATAATATCACAAACAAGAAGGCTGCACACAAAAAAGCATGGGCTGAAGAGCAAGTTTGCTAATCTCAAATCAATCTTCATTGCAGAGCACACTATCTTCCCAATATAGTCATATAGAAACCAATGAGACAAATAGGCTAGAATGTTCTTGTGGAACACACCCCCCCCCCCCCCCCCGGGCGGCGGCCCGGGCGAGGGGATCTTGGACCACTCATCTATAAATCAAATTAAAAGTAGCTCTCACATTAACAATAGCATATACATATGTTTTATGTTAACACCAAGCGGCTATGCCAAAATGTTTAAAAATACCACTGCGCAATCCCGGAAATCTAGAAGCCATGTACTTCAAATAAGGGCGAAAAGGAGTAGCAACACAAACAATCAACTTTCATCTTTGCTCTATTCTCATCTTCTAACCCAAATTATTCAATTACCTCAACTATCAATTCTTTTAATTCAAACGTTTCTCCTTCGTGAGAGTTAGTTAAAGACTTACCCATAGATGAGTTGGGCTTTACTAGAGTCACCTTATTTTTCAACTTCAAAGGGCAATATCGAGCTGGATTTCTTTTTATTCCACACATATGACACATGATAGAACTCCCAAGAACCACATTTGACCGGGGACCTAAAGCTTCTCATTGCATCTTCCATTTACGTTATGCATACATGGCGTAGGAAGCAGTCATGTCCATGGACTCAAATGTCATACCATATCATTCTTCCTGAATACAGGGTTTAAGACCCCAGCATATCTTATGATGCATTGGAGCTCAGATTCCTCGAATGAGCATTGTATAACAAGTTTCTAAAACTCACATGTGTAAGGACACTTTTATCTATCATCTTCACATAACATGACTTCGAATACAATCATCGAGCACAATTAAAAGGAAATTTTTTTCTGTTCATGGCTTCCTTTAAACGGATCCAACCCAAACTTTGGCCTTGAAGACCTGGATGAATCTCCGTATAAATCCATCAACTACGAGCATATCCCTTGAAAAATGTTACAGCAAAATTAACTCGATCTTCTTGTTTAACCCCTTTACAAGTAAAAATATTCTCCATGAGATTAATCCAATCGTGAAATTCATCAGGGTCCCCTTCCCCAATCAAACTTCGACAATTCCAATTTGTAGAACTGTGTGGAATTAAGTTTACCATAATTAAAGTCCGAGAGCCTTACTATTTGCGGAGCAGTGTGTAGTTGCTCTAGAGGTGGCATTAGGTTCCTCATGTACCACTATTTTCCTGTAATTATTCATTGACTTCTGAAGCTCTTGGAGTTTTGTCAAAAATAAAGGAGTGAGACCCCATAATCTTTGTTGAAAATTGATGGAGACGCTCATCAACTTGACCATACCGGAAAACAAGTTTGGTTATTGATGTTGCAACTGAGCAAAATCATCGTTTCTCACCGTGATTGGAATTTGCTACCGGCAATCCACTGAAGGCGGTTGAAAGTCAGGCTCGCGGTTTGTGGCGATTGGAGGTGGGTTCGATTAAGATCACAAATATATGAAATTTATGAAACAGGGTTAGGGTTTTGTGGAGGCTAGAAGTCGAATCGATTGGGGGTCAATTCGTGCCACAAACACAGAAGTAAAATATGCTTATAATTGACGTATTAAACACATATCCGTATTTTTTCGTTTAAAAGGGCCATTTATTTACAATTGCCAAAAACATGGTAAAATACGCATTTTTATATGTTAGCCGTTTGATACACATTTTATAACACATATCAGTATTTTTTCCGAATAAAAGCAAAAGATTAGTTAAAGATAATCACACTTATACCAAAATTAAGTATTTGTATTCTATATTTTGCAAAATTTATCACTTCAACTTCCAAAGTATTGACTTGTACATTATTTTTTATTATGTATCATGCTTCTTACTACTGCTATTACAACTAACACCGTCAAATATAAGTCAAAATTGACTGAATTACATTTCTTTCCACTCTATCATTATTTTAGAAGGAGTTGTTATAGACATAATATAATCATAATATAATCATATATAAAATTTTTACAAGTCAACGAACTTTTGACAATTTTTTACATATAGAGTCGTATAATACACAAACGTATTACCTCTCGTTTAATACCAGTACCGTATTTTACCAACTATGACTACAAACTCGAATTTATTTGAGGTTTTGGTTCGAATTAGGTATTCCAGGTGGAGTTTAGGATCAATTCGTTGGTTGGAAGTCGAATCAAAGGCAAATCGTGGTTCTAGGGTTCGAATGGTAGCATTTCTAGTTCTAACTCTAAGGTTCGAAGTGTTTCGTGTATGAACAACGAAATAGGAGTTTTGTGGGTGGTAGGTGGCACAGTCTAATGTTGAAGTGTTTGTAGCAGGCAGTGGTAGCTAAGGTCTGGCTAGGATTCAAATCCTGGGGTATAGGGTTCGAAGTTCATCAGAGGTAGAAATGCATATCAGATAATTCCACCACCGATAAATTCCATACATGGACAGAAGACAAGACAACAATAAGAAAACTCAAATCAGAAAGCATCCCTTGGTATTTCCATATGTACACTACTGTGTTACTACCTCAAGGTCTACAAGCCTGAATGCAGTATGCACAGATAAATCCCTGCACGCTCAAGAAAACAATGTCCCATATTTCTCTTTGCTTCAGATTAAAGTCATACATCACTAAATGCAGCATGAAGAATAAGATTAACAATCAGAACAAAATAACAGAATACAGGAGAAAAAAAGATGATCAATCACCAACAACTTTGATGGCATGGGGGAGCATGATGCATATTGACAAATTCTTGAGGGCCTCATGATCAGTAAAATTGCAAATAAATAAAGAGCGAGGGCAGGCAAGCATTACAGGCTGAGGACACAACGAGTGACTTCCTGGCCTTTGTCGAGACACTTCTCAGGGTTGGGGTCCTTCTTTTTACATTTCAGGAATGCTACATTTTCACTTCTGCACCTGGATGCAATGTGTTTTGATCCAGCCATCAGCATTGAAGAAGTGGGTATCGGATCTCCTGTTTCATTCACTGCACTGCTTGCCATCTTCTAATGAATTCAACCAGATGCGCAATGTCAACACCAAATTGAATCGAATTCCCATTTTGCCAAGACAACATAACTCAAAGGACAAATTGATAATCCACACAACAAGCAAAAGTGATACGTATCCTTCAACGGAACATTTCATTTGCTGGAACTTCTTAGGTTTCCAGAGAGGCATATCCCATAGAAACATACAGAAATTTCAATGCTCTGAAGAAATATTTGCATATGAGCTACCTTTCTTTGACATGGATGTGGGTTAATACAATGTAAACAAACCAAAAATATGGCTTGTGGGGAATGATTTCACAGTCTCTTACTGAGTTACTTAAAAGCATATTTTTATCAGAAACCAGCAGTGCACAGAAGGGCAAATATTTATGTTACGCGGTATGCTGATACGGTTAAAACCACCAAGAGTGGTTAGATTAGCCTCTTCGATGCTTAACTAGGGTTTATTATAGAAATTGAGGAGGAAGAGAAAATAATTTCAAAGAGGGAAAGAAGAGAATATTAGGGAGAGAGAAATTCATCCTTCATCATTCATTTTCATGCCTTCCATAGAACCCTAATAGATGTTTATACAGAGATCCGGAAAGGGAATCACTAATATAGAGATCCGGGAAGAGAATCACTAACTAAAATCCTAATTACATAATAAAAAAAGAATTACCTAGATTATCAATAAAATAACGCTACTTACTAAAATATTATTTAATCACGTGTCTAATACGCGACTACTTAATTTTTCCTGTAACATATGTGAAATCTCAGACAGGCCTAGCCCCACAAAGTCGGCTTGCAGTAGCCATTCAATGTCCTCGTGCGAACATCGGGAGTAAACAACTACAGGAATCAAGTCCGTCAAGTACAAACTCGGGTAACACTAAATCAATTTCGTTGTTCTTTCAAAAAAAATGTGAATGTTAGGATTAATACTGCTAAAAGCTTATCTCAAACAACCAAAAGCCATCCTCAATGTTCGAATCCTTGGCTTCATATGGACTGAGCCGAAAAAGAAAGCAAAGGCACAAAAGAAAGGAGATAGGGAACAAAACTTGCTTCTAAGGCACATATATTCTGCAAAAAAATAGTTAAAACTATAAAAATCATTCCTACCTTCACCCATCAACTTAAGCTTTTGGGACAGTTAATTCTTTGACGTGGTATCCTCCACTTTCAATATATTAACATAATTTAAGCACACGGTTTAAGGTGAATCCATGCAATATCCACGCTTCAAGCACAATGGGTATTCGCATGAGGGTGATGCAGATGGACATGGGATGAAGACTTATTTTAGAAAAAGATTTAAAAATTAGGAAACTATTATTGTTACTACCTTTTATATTTTTATTTTCATTTTATGTTCCTTGGAGCCCAAGTCCTAGTTGTTGCTTGGAGCCCAAGTACTAGTTTTTATTTTATTTTTAAATCAACAACTAATTGTTGAGTAGCGGAATGGTAGATCTGAGCCAAGAGCTCTGATACCAATTGATGGAGATATAGTGAGAAAGAGGACAAAGTAACCAACAATTGATTGAGCAGCCCCGTGCCCAACCCTACTAATCAACCCGATGCTTAGGTTTAGCAGCCCCGTGCTAGAAAGAGAAACCATGTGGTTGATTTTCAAAGTATAATTCTTGAGTTCAATAATGGGAGATGCCTAGAACAAGACTACAACCCAAGTATATATACGCTAACTAGTACTTGGACTCCAAACAACACAAAAATAAAAATAAAATAAAAACTAGTACTTGGGCTCCAAGCAACAACTAGGACCTGGGCTCCAAGTAACATAAAATAAAAATATAAATATAAAAGATCGTAATAATACAAGTTTCCTAATTTTTAAATCTTTTTTCTAAAATAAGTCTTCATTCCTTGTCCATCTACATCCATCGAAGTCTCCGGGGATTGGGTGTTCACTTCTTGTTTCAACCTCGGTCTATGACCATTGATGAACTTGGCGACATGTTAAATCAATTGGCTGGTTCTCAATGGTTCTCAAAGATTGACTCGCACAGTGGATACCACCGGATTCGGATTAGACTCGGAGATGAGTGGAAAACTGCCTTTAAGACTCGGGATGGATTGTTTCAGTGGCTAGTCATGCCTTTTGGGTTAACCAATGCTCCTAGTGCTTTCATGAGGTTTATGACTCATATCCTTCGTCCCTTCCTTCGTAAGTTCTTAATAGTTTATTTTGATGACATCCTGATCTTTAGCAAGTCTCAGAAAGAACATCTAGAGCACCTTAGGAAAGTTCTTGTACTTTTTAGAGACCAAAGGCCTTATGTCAATCCGAAGAAGTGTTCTTTCATGCAACCTCAAGTGTCTTTCTTGGGCTTTATAGTCTCTACTTCTGGCATTTTTGTTGATTATGAGAAGGTTAAGGCCATAGTTGATTGGCATGAGCCTACAACTCTGAGGTTAGGAGTTTTAATAGACTTGTTTCCTTTTATAGGCACTTTGGCAAGAACTTTAGGTCTATTCTCGCTCCTATTACTGACTGTCTCAAGAAAGGTGAGCTTAAGTGGTCTGGGCGGGCTAGGAAAGCTTTTGCATTAATTAAGGAGAAAATGACTCAAGCACCTATTTTGTGCCAACCTGATTTTAGTAAGGTCTTTAAAGTTGCTTGTGATGCTTCTGGGGTAGAAGGGCAACCAGTTGCTTTCTTTAGTGAGAAACTCTCTTATCAAACGCATTCTTACAATACCTATGAGAAGGAGTTCTATGCCATAGTCCAGTCTCTTAAGCATTGGAGATACTATCTTTTGCCCCGGGAATTTGTCCTTTGGACTAACCATGATCCACTTAAATGGATAAACTAACAAAGGAACATTAAGGAAAAACATGCTAAGTGGGTAGAATTGTTGCAAGACTTCACTTTTGTCCTTAAGCATCATTCTAGGGTAGAAAATAAGGTTGCTTACACTTTGAATCGTGTTATTAGTCTCATTCATCATTGAACTTCTTTTGTAGTAGGCTTTGAGAGAATGAAAGAGTCTTATGTGTCTTGCCCTGACTTTGGTGTTATTTATGAGGAACTTCTTAATGGTGACCACAAAGAGTTTGAAGAATACATGATCATTGACGATTACCTATTTTGAGGTTCTAAGCTTTGTGTTCCCCGAACTTCCCTCAGAGATTTTCTTATTTGGGTACTACAGGTCTTGCTGGTCACCAGGGCCATGATACTACCACTCTTTGGTCTTGGGCCATTTCTATTGGCCATCTTTGAGACTAGATGTTGCCCATGTTGTGTCTCAGTGTCGTACTTGCCAGCTTGGAAAAACTAGTGAGTAAAACACAGGGCTCTATATTCCTCTTCCTGTCCCACATACTCCTTGGAGAGACCTTAGCATGGACTGTCTTAGGCCTACCCAAAACTGCTAAAGGTCATAATTCTATTCTTGTTATGGTAGGTAGGTTCTCTAAAATGGTTCATTTCATTCCTTGTAAGAAAATTGTCGATGCTTCACATGTGGCTGGGATCTTCTTTAAGGAGATTGTGAGACTTCATGGGTTGCCTTCTTCTATTATGTATGATAGGGATGTCAAGGTTATGAGTCACTTTTGGAGGACACTTTGGAAACTCTTAGGCACTCACTTGAAGTTCTCGTCTGCTTTCCACCCTCAGACTGATGGACAAACTGAGGTGGTTAAGAGGGGGTCAAGTAACCTTCTTAGGTGCCTTGTTGGGGATAAGCCTGGTACTTGGGACTTAATCCTACCGGCTGCTAAGTTTGCTTATAACAATTATGTTAATAGGTCGACTAGTAAGAGTCCTTTTGAAATTGTTCATGGTGTGGTTCCCCAATGCCCATTGATCTTGCTCCACTTCCTCTTGATTTTCGCCCATTTGAATTTGTTGAAAGTTTTGCCAAACATGTTCATGATGTGCATGCCGATATTAGGCAAAAAATTGCAGAAAGTAATGAAAACTATAAGCTTGATGCGGATGTGCATCATAGGAAATTGGAATTTAACAAGGTGATTATGTCATGATCCGCATAAAACCTGAAGGTTAACCTAAACACTCATGTAAGAAATTGTTTGCCCGATCTAATGGTCCTTATCAAATTATTCGTAGACTCGAGTCTAATGCTTATTTGCTTGAATTACCTCCTTACATGCCTATTAGTCCTATTTTCAATGTGGAGGATCTACTACCATATCGAGGTACCTTTGAGCCTCATACCTTTTCTGCTAGTGTTTAAGGTGGTTCTGCAACTTCTCCTATTTCAGTGCCAAAGATGCCACCTACACCACAACTTGGTGGATGAGATTGATGGTATCCTTGATGATGAGATTGCTAGTGCTGTCAATGGAGGATATCAGTGTTACTTGGTGCAATGGAGAGAATGCTCCGCTTCTGATAATTCACGGCTTGTTGAGGATGAGGTGCGTCAACTCGCTCCCAAGTTACTTGATGCTTACCAATCCAAATCTCCAACAGCGAGTTCTTCTAAGCCAGGGAGAATTCATGTAGATGGACAAGGAATGAAAACTTATTTTAGGAAAAGATTTAAGAAAAAGAAAACTTCTATTATTACTATCTTTTAAAACTTCTATTATTACTATCTTTTATATTTTTATTTTTATTTTATGTTCCTTGGAGCACAAGTCCTAGTTGTTGCTTGGAGCCCAAGTACTAGTTTTTATTTTATTTTTATTTTTGTGTTGCTTGGAGCCCAAGTACTAGTTAGCCTATATATACTTGGGTTGTGGTTTTGTTCTAGGCATCTCCCATTATAGAACTTAAGAATTATACTTTGAAAATGAACCACTTTGGTTTCTTTTTCTAGCACACGGGGCTACTAAACCTAAGCAACCTAGGGTTAGGCACAGCTGCTCAATCAATTATCGGTTAATTTGTCCTCTTTCTCACGATATCTCTATCAGGGGGTAAGCTAAAGTATAGAAACTATTTTTGGGTCTTCACCTATCAATTTAAACTTTTGGAACACTTGGTTATTTGACATGGTATCAGAGCCTTGTTAAATAGGAAGTCGCCAGTGGGAATCCCAATAGCCTCCACTTTCAATATTAACATAATCTAATGTCATCATACAAAGCTTCCTATGGTCAAAATTGAAGCAAACCGAGCTCAGAAATGTGCAAATTAGAGGCCAGGTGTTCTGTTAAGGATAGGGGCGAAGTTGTAATATTTTTAAATACAGGGGTAAGATTGTAATTTGGCTTTCTTCTAAAATGAAGGTCACACCCCTGCCAGTTTGATGAGGGTTAGGGTTAGGGTTTATTCTTTGTATAGAAATTCCAAATGCTTTGTAATGGATCAGATTTTTGATGAATAAACTGCAGATTACTCTCCTTTTCTCCCTCAACTCTCCCTCTCCCTCATACTCGAATTCTCCTTCTTCTCTTCTCCCACCAATTCTTTCTCTCTCCCCCTCGATTTCCCCTTTTTTTCCGAAATTGCTGCTCTAGGTTTGAAATTGTTGATTTTGTTCAATTGATTCAAATTGATTGCAATCAAGCCCAGATTTTGGATCCTGACATTTAAGCACAGGGTATGAGGTGGGTCTATGCAATATTCATGCTTTAAACCCAATGAATATGTTAACACATAAATATCATTCTTAGGTTTTTCACCAATCAGCTTAAACTTTTGGAACAATTGGTTGTTTAACAATAATGAAAATCAAGATATCCTGAATTTTTCAACTTCAACAATTAACGCTTACAAAAATCCAAATTAATCACTCATCAAAACTCACAAGGACGTAGAATACGAAATCTATAGAATAACATTGAAATGTGATCTCAAATAATTGATTTAATGGAGCTTCGGTTAATTGCATTACATTTGAGCAATGAACAGCTTCTACACAAAACTACTGAGAGAGAGAGAAAGAGAGAGAGAGAGAGTATACCGTCTGTGGCGGAATTGATGTGACCGAGCGTCGCAGGTTCGATTTCGAATCGTCGAACGGCTTCGAAGATGGAGTGAGCTATTTACACCATTGATGCTAAGTTTTTAAATTTGTTTAATTTAGTATTTCGTCTCTACATTTCTTTAAATTGGTCTCTTAACATTTTTTTAATTTAGATTTGTCTCATCTTTATATTTTAGACATATTTGGTATATGACTAACTGAGGTTAATAATTTCAAGAGTAATCATTATATTTTTTTAATTTTATTTGATTTATTACTAATATTTAACCCATCAAAAGTTAACCTCAAATAGAGTTAAAATTGTTGCACTACCCCCTAGTGCAACATCCATAACAAAAGAACGGGTAAAAAAGTTTTCAACTTGTTTATTGTTTGAAAATTTTGGATATAATAAAAATATATTCTACATATTTAAAAAATACTTAAATAATAAAATATTTAATATAGAAAAATATTTTAAAAATTCACAAAATATATAAAATATATACAAAATATTTTAGATATTATTATAATATTTATATATTTAAAATATTCTAGATATAAAATATAAAAAATATGCATAAAAATTCATTAGTTAAAAATCTTTCTATTATATTATTGCCAAATGTCCCCCTCCTTAAAAGTCTTCAAATCCTAAATCATGCAAATCTAAAGCACCACTAAGTTTCCCCTCCTTTAAAAGATTATGTCTCTTAAGAAAAAGACATATCGTGATAAAAGAACATGTTTTTTAATAAAGAGGTGTGTCTTTTCAATATGTTTCTTAGTAAAGAAGCATGTCTTTTAGCGAAGAAACATATATATTAATGAAGAGGCATGTTTATTACAGAAAAGATGTATCTATTAACAAAAGGACACGACCATTGGTGTTTTCATGCAAGACTGTTAGGACCCAAAGTTAGAACTACTAATGAATATCAATGTAATTGAAATGTAATTGTAATAGTGAGTTAGTTAGTCGGTTACATGGATTGTTGTGTGATTAGATGCTCTTATTAACCCTTGTATAAGAAGGGTAGTTCTTGCAAGAGTAAAGCATTCAAGAAAAATAATAGAATTTCCTTTTTTTCTTTCCCTTCTATTCTTCTCGTCTTCTTCTCCTTCTTCAATATTCTCATTCCTTTCAATTGACTCTATCAATTTGGTATCAGAGCTGATCTTTCCTGCAATTGCGCACTAATTGTATGGGAAAAGCAAAGAAACAAACTGAAATGGTAGATGCACAACAGTTTGAGGCCTCGCTGCAAGCTTGGGCATGGATTCACTTAAAGGGACCATTATGGCTTCACTCAAGGAGTCCATAGAGTCTCTTAAGGAACCACTTGAGCTGCTCACAGCCAGGAACCAGCAACACAACCAGGAGCTAGCTGGATTGAGAGAATTTGTTGCAGGAATGACCCTGCAACAGAACCAACTGGCAGCACGGGTGCAAAATAGCCAACAACAAGCAACCGCAACATCTCAGACAGGGGTAAGCAACACTAATTCCTCCCACCAATTCAGCCCAAGATTCACGAAGTTGGAATTTCCTAAATTCAGTGGCGAAAGAATTAGGGGATGGTTGTATTGATGTGATCAGTTTTTTACACTAGACAATACAGACGATAATATGAAGGTTAAAATAGCATCCGTTCATTTGGAAGGAGATGCCCTGCAGTGGCATCAGTCCTACATGAAATCGAGACCCAAAGGTAGCTGGCCAGGTTGGGATGAATACATACATGATGCTATAATGCAATTTGATGAGGCACTCTTCGATGATCCACTTTGTGAGTTGAAAGCTCAGCTGCAAACAGACAGTGTTAGGCAATACAAGAAAGAATTTGATGCTTTATTAACCAGAACATCTCTCACCGAGGCCCAAAAGTTGAGTTTCTTTTTGGGAGGGTTGCAACCCAAAATTTCTATGAAGGTTAGGATGTTCAACCCCACAACTGTCATTCATGCCTATACATTAGCACGATCTCAAGAATTTTCCCTGAGTTTGTCCCAAGAAAAGCCCACTATCACAAGTAAATCCACACCCATCCTTCCAAATCCCAAACTAACATTGGCCTCCAATGTACCTAGGGTGAATTCTCATTCTTTTACCTCAGGATCAGAGGTAGCAAAAGGGTCCATCACTAATCTCCCTAACAGGAAGTATAAACAGCTAACACAGGCTGAGATGGAAGAAAAGAGAGCCAAGATCCTTTGTTTTTGGTGTGATTCTAGATTCACACCTGGCCATAACTGCAGAAGAGCAAAAGCATATTTGTTGGAGGTGGTAGAAGAGGGTTTAGAGGAGGATGTGATGACTAAAGAGGAAGAGCTTGATGAGACCTTGAGTCTGGATTCAGCAGAAGACTCACTGCACATATTAGTACATGCTCTCATGGGGATGCAATCATACCAGACGCTGAGGGTGATTGGACAAGCTAAAAAAAGGGCCATTCACATCTTGGTAGACACAGGCAGCACCCATAATTTCTTGGACCCTGGGGTAGCAAAACAGTTGGGAGGTAAAATCACCCCTACAAGCCCGCTTCCGGTAGCAATGGCTGATGGAACACACATTGACAGTTCAGCCATGTGCAGAGGCTTTGAATGGACAATACAGGGGGTCCAATTCTGCTCGGATGTGAGGCTTATTCCTTTAGGGGGCTGTGAAATAGTGTTAGGAGTACAATGGCTAAAGAGTTTGGGGAAGGTGACATTTGATTTTGAGAAGCTATCAATGCAATTCTGCTATGAGGGAAATGTAATAACCTTATAGGGCTCCACTGCTGCTTAGGTGAGCATGATCCAGGGGGAACAGGTGCAAAAAGTGATCAGAAAGACTGCTGCAGCACACCTTTGTTCACTGCAACTTGTGGCATGGCAGGTAGTCCCTCCTAATTCCCCTTTTTCCTACAGTAAAGACACTTGGATGACAATATGTGCATTGGATAGTAATTCCCAAAGCCTTAATCCTCAATTACAAAACCTTTTGTTTGAATTCCAAGACATATTCGAAGAACCAAAAACATTACCACCTATTAGAGCCCATGATCATCAAATTCACCTTAAGGATGGGACCTCACCCATCAATGTTAGACCTTATAGATACCCTTCCCTACATAAAGATGCTATTGAAAGCATGATAAATGAACTGTTGTCATCCGAATTCATACAAACCAGCACCAGCCCTTTCTCCTCCCCAATCGTGTTAGTAAACAAAAAGGATGGCTCCTTACGCATGTGTATATAGGGAGCTAAACAAACACACCATCAAAGATAAATTCCCCATACCTATTATTGAAGAACTTTTAGATGAACTACATGGTGCCCACTACTTTTCAAAGATAGATTTAAGATTTGGATACCATCAAATACGTATCCATCCAAAAGACATACCAAAGACAGCCTTTAGGACTCATGAAGGCCATTATGAATTCTTGGTTATGCCATTTGGGCTAACCAATGCCCCATCTACTTTCCAAAGCCTTAGGAACCATGTTTTTAAACCTTCCTTAAGAAAATACATCATTGTTTTCTTCGATGACATCCTTGTGTATAGCCCTTCTTGGGATGAACATTTAGTGCATTTGAGAAGTGCTCTTACTGCGTTAAGGGAGAACAACTTGTATGCCAAGAGGAGTAAGTGTAACTTTGGTGTGAAGCAAATAGAATACTTGGGTCACCTGATTTCTGCAAAAGGGATCTCCACTGATCCCAAAAAAGTGTTTGTCACGGCAAGTTGGCCAGTGCCGCAAACAGTGAAACAATTGAGGGGATTCTTAGGGCTAACGGGGTACTATAGGAGGTTTATTAAACATTACAGCATCATGGCTCAACCTCTTTTGCCCTGCTCAAGAAGGATGCATTTCAATGGAATGATTCAGCCCAAAAAGCCTTTGAACAGCTGAAGCAAGTGATGAATTCAGCACCAGTCCTAGCATTACCTGACTTCAGGGAGAACTTTGTGGTTGAAACCGATGCATCAGGCACTGGAATAGGAGCAGTATTGATGCAGAGAGGGCACCCTATTTCATTCATCAGCAAATGTTTATCAATGAGGCACCAGGCACTCTCGACTTATGAGAAGGAGTTGTATGCTGTGGTATTTGCTGTTGAAAAATGGAGACCTTATCTGTTTGGGGTTCATTTCATCATTATTACTGATCATTATAGCCTGAAATACTTGTTGGAGCAAAGAATTACCACTCCAACACAATGCAAATTGCTACCTAAGTTGTTTGGGTATGATTATAGTGTATGCTATAGGAAAGGGCAAGATAATCAAGCAACTGATGCCCTGTCTCGTGTCTCGGGAGCCCAGCTTATGGGGATATTCTTGTCTACCAGTTCAAATGATGTCATCGAGCAAGTTCAGGCTAGTGTGCAGCAGGATGAGAACTTACAGAAATTGATCTCTGAAGTTCTGCAAGATCCCAGCAAACACCCTCATTATTCATGGGTGCAAAACCAGTTGTACCGGAAAGGGAAGTTGGTAGTGGGTGACAATCACAATTGCGTGAACTGCTGGTGCATAGCTTGCACAATTCAGCAAAAGGGGGCCATTCAAGGGTAAAGGTCACACAAAAGAAGCTTGCAAGCACCTTCTACTGGAAGGGAATGAAGAAGGCGGTAAGGAATCTTATCAGAACTTGTGATGTTTGCCAAAGATACAAGTCTGAAACAGTGGCCACACAAGGAATGCTGCAACCCTTGCCCATACCAGACCAGATTTGGGAAGACATTTCAATGGATTTCATTAATGCATTGCCCAATTTAGCTGGAAAAACTGTGATTTTCGTTGTGGTAGATAGATTGTCCAAGTATGCACATTTTATGGACCTTTCTCATCCATATTCCGCTAAAACGGTAGCTCAAAGTAATTTGGATCACGTGTACAAGTTACATGGGCTGCCAAAATCAATCACAAGCGATAGAGATGTTGTCTTCATGAGCACTTTCTGGAAGGAGCTTTTCAATCTACTCAAGGTGCATCTACAACCTTCTACAACCCATCACCCTCAAACCGATGGGCAAACAGAGGTAGTGAACCGCTGCATTGAGTGCTACTTGAGATGTATGTGTGGTGACAAGCCCAAGGAGTGGGTGAAATGGTTACCATTAGCTGAATATTGGTACAACTCTAATCATCATACTGTTATTAACATGTCCCCTTTTCAAGCTATGTATGGCAGAGAACCACCTACACAAATCCCATATGTGCATAAAGACTCACCCGTAGCTGCAGTGGATGAGATGTTGGGTAGCAGGGAAGCTATGATTCAGCTCCTGAAGCAATATTTGGTGAAGGCACAGCAAAGGATGAAAACTCAATATGACAGACACCATTCTGAGAGAAATTTCGAAGTGGGTGACTAGGTTTACCTCAAACTCAGACCTTATATGCAGCACTCTGTACATAAACGAGTGTGTCAAAAGTTGGCAGCAAAATATTGTGGCCCTTTCTAAGTCATAGCAAAGGTTGGCAAGGTTGCATACACCCTTGACTTACCTCTCAATGCTAAGATTCACAATACGTTTCATGTGTCCCTATTGAAGAAAAGATTGGACACCCACACCTTACAATCTTCCCTACCAGAATTCCTAGATGACGGACAGCTGATATGGGAACCTATAGCTATACTCGATAGAGTATTGGTGAGGAAGGGAAATAGAGCAGCTGTCAAGATGTTGGTGCAATGGGCTAACACCTTCCCGGAGGATGCCACATGGGAAGATGGAGATGAAATGCGCTAGAGGTTCCCTACCCTTGTGGACAAGGGTACTCTTTGAGTAGGGAGGTGTTGTTAGGACCCAAGGTTAGGACTACTAATGAATATCAATGTAATTGAAATGTAATTGTAATAGTGAGTTAGTTAGTCGGTTACATGGATTGTTGTGTGATTAGATGCTCTTATTAACCCTTGTATAAGAAGAGTAGTTCTTGCAAGTGTAAAAGCATTCAAGAAAAATAACAAAATTTCCTTTTCTTCTTTCCCTTCTATTCTTCTCTTCTTCTTCTCCTTCTTCAATATTCTCATTCCTTTCAATTGACCCTATCAAAGACACCTCTTTCTCCTCTATAAATAGTAGTTTGGTCCTCCCTCTACCACAACATATAAACACATGAACATCAAAGATAATTAAAAGTACGATATTCTATCTTATATCGTACATTAAAGAAAATGCTTAAGAGGAAGAAATTAGACTTTTTCAGTGTCCATACTCAACGTTCAATCAAGAATTGCTCTCAATTAAAGTATGTTCTTTATATTAATGTGTGAAGAACAAGAAGTACAAGATCTATGGGAATTGTGTTAAAAAAAATTATATGGGATATATAATTTAAGTTTTACATATTTAGGGTATAATATAAAACTTATAAAGTAAATGAAATTGACAAAATAAAAAGGAAGCAAAAGAAAAACTTAATACAATTATAATATGATAAAAATTAAAAATATTAACATCTCCATGCATCATGCAGGATAACACTCGTATGTAATAATATTTAAATATTAAGAACATTAAAAATAATTAAATATTAGAAAATATTTTTTATTCAAAAAAGTAAATAGAAAGCAGGAGAGATCTACTATGGTGATTGATACAAACCTAAATATAATCTAGGTCAAATCAATGGAATCTCAAGCAAAGTACTATATATATATATATATATATATATATATAATTAATAAAATACCCCAAAAATGGAGGATTTACATTGAAAAAAGGGGAGAAGACTTAGAAGAGGGGGGGGGGGGGGGGGGGGGGGGGGATAATAGAGAACACACACATCAATCCAACATACCCCAACCCTAATCCCTAACTCCCTATTTATAGAGGGAGACCCCTAAGATATCTAAAAAATATCTAAGGGTGAGATGGCACCCCATGGAAGGATCTAGAAGGGCCTGCTGAGTGACACTGCAGTGGCTTGGGTGGCCGGTGAGCAGGGACGGGTGTGTCTGTTGGCATGTTGGCGGTAACTGAATGCAAGCTACTATGACGCCAAGTGTGGAAGCATGGCGGAAGGGATGGCGTGATGCATCCTGATAGTAATGGAAGAGAACAGCTTAGCGGGTATGGGAATAAGGCATGCGGTTGGCGGTAAGGTGATGGTTTGTGCATTGGCGGCAACCTGGGAAGGCGGAGATGGCGATAGCAGTGGAAGCGGGTAACCATGAAGGAAGCCTTGGTAGCAAAGGAGTATTGAGGTGTGTATCAATGATGTTGGTGGTGATCGGAGGTTGGCAACAATAGCGATGTTAGTGGGGATAAGTCGTTGGCATTGTAATAGAGATTATCTAATATTTTTAATAATTTTAAAATTATTTTTTAGATATTTAAAGCATCATCAATTATACAATGGCGATTTTGTTCAATATTTTAATAAATACTTATATTTTATTATAATTAAAATTTAAAAAAATTAAAAATAATATAAGAAATAAATTAGCACATACAACAACAACAACCCAGTGCCTCAAAGGGCTCCCGCATAAGCAGGGTCAGGGTGGTAGATGTACGCAGCCTACCCCCTTCCGGGGGCTGCCCAGAAGGGAGACTGTTTCCGAGGACCCCCAACCTGATAAGCATGCCGGGAGCAATAAAGCCAGGCAGCAGGAGAGCAAATAAGCATATAAGCAGGGCAAAGCTAGCCAAATAAAGGCAGAGAAATAACAAATTGCAAATAAGCCAATAAACAGATAAACCAATAAATATATAGTCAATCAGGAGATCAGATCGCACATAAGTGCCCCGAATCTGGACTACCCTAACGGCCTAGAAACATTAGAGGTAGCACAAAAAGCTGGACTGCCCTACTCTAGGCCACTACATCTGCTACTTCTACGCTAGCCCTTCACTGAGTTCTATCTAAGGCCATCTCCTCCCAAAGATTTAGGTGAGTGAGGTCTTGTCTAATCGTCTCCTGCCATCGCTTCTTTGGCCTACCTCTCCCTCTCCTGCTTAGCGTAGTATGTGGCTGCTCGCATCTCCTGAACGGTGCTTGGTCTCCTCCTAATATGTCCAAACCACCTCAAACGTTGCTCCCTTAATTTATCTTCAATGGAGGCCACGCTCAATTCACCTCTTATGACGCCTTCTTGATCCTATCCTTCCTTGTGTGTCCGCACATCTACCACCGCATCCTCATCTCCGCCACCTTCATCTTCTGTGTATGATGTAGTTTCATCGCCCTACACTACGCCCTATAGGACATGGCTGGCCTCACTACCGTCTTACAGTATCTTTCCTTTAGCTTTGAGGGAAACTTTCTATCGCAAAGTACCGCTGAGGCCTTTCTCCATTTATGCCATTCTACTTTAATCCGGTTGTTGACATCCTTGTTAACGTCACCGTTGTGCTGTACCATAGACCCCAAGTATCTGAAACTCTCCTTTCTCGGTATAGGATCCGATCCAATCTTGATGTCTTCTCTGCTAGGCATGGTGGTGGGATCGAACTTAAGCTCGATGTACTTGGTATAATAACGAATACTGTAAATAAATAGAAAAGCGAAAACTTAAAGAAGAAGGAAAGAAAAACGTACCTGAAATTGCTCGAATTATAAAGAACACCAAGAAAATCTAGACCCCACGATCTTCTACGCAATGACCTCAAACTGCCCGAAGGGTGAGCTTCGAAAAATATTAAACTGAG
Organism: Simmondsia chinensis; assembly: GCA_018398585.1. NCBI lineage: Eukaryota > Viridiplantae > Streptophyta > Magnoliopsida > Caryophyllales > Simmondsiaceae > Simmondsia > Simmondsia chinensis. The sequence continues at coordinate 16,280,603 of JAGTTD010000008.1, read as the reverse complement.
GAAAGAAAAATTTCAACTAAAATTTTTCTCGCCAATTAGGTCTCCGAAATTATTTCAAGAAATCCTAAAACTTGTTTCAAAATTGAATGCCAAACCTCGGAATAAACACCTGTATTTATAGGAGTATACCGGAACGAAAAAAATCTAACTTTTTTTATTTGAGATTGCCCAATTAAAAACAAAACGCATCACTTTATAGCAAAAAATAAGCAAAACACGTCGTTTAGAACCTAGCTCAAATCGTACGTTTATTTAATTCAAAATGCGTGCCACGTGTCGGCACGCTATTGGTCTTTGCCCAAAGGCACGGATCACCCCCTTAGGCAGCCTTAGCGCTTGACACGTGTCGCGTGCTAATTGGCTGCCAGCGAAGTACATGGATCGCCACTGTTTTAAACGCGATTTTGATTTTTTTGTTTTGCTTTGTTTCCCACATGTAAAAATTCATCTTATGAATTTTAATTTTCCAATATTATTTTATTTTATAATTTTTAATTTTTATTCATCTCATGAATAATATTTGGCAAAATTAATTTACCTATCTTATGGATAAATAATTCATCTCATAAATTTTGATTTAGTTCCAAAAATAATGCTGAAAAATAAAAAAATAAAAAAAATAATGCTGAAAAAAAAAATAATTCCAAATCTACTGTTGAACCGCATTTACAAAATGCGGCTATACTAAACCGCGTCAATGTGTGGCGTTTAAAATAACATAAAACCGCGTTTACAAACACGGTTTATATTTGAATAAACCGCATTCACAAAACGCGGTTCACAATAAAATAAACCGCATTACAAAAACGCGGTTTACGTGAATAAACCGCGTTAATAAAACGCGGTTTCATAGTGAGGCGGGTGACAGCCGAGGAGAGGGGAGGGGGAACGCCCATAAACCGCGTCCCAAGAACGCGGTTTACTTCATGTTAAACCGCATGGTGAAGGCGCGGTTTTGAGTAAGTATAACCGCGTCTTGGTGATGCGGTTTAGTGTAAAAAAGGCACGCGATTTTGTTTTAGTTGAAACGCGTTTCTTTGACGCGGTTTACTATAACCGCCTTTTATAAACGCGGTTCAACAATAGATTTGGAATTATTTTTTTTAGCATTATTTTTTTATTTTTTTATTTTTAAGCATTATTTTTGGAACCGACTCATAAATTCTTTAATATTTTTTCGATGGCAATAAATATAGAGGCTTGTGCAGGGACATCAAGAACAATTTAAATCTAACTCTAAATGGGATAAATTAATCATATAATGAAATAATTTAATTACCATTTAATGAGAATTAATTCCACTAAATAAATCTCACTACACTCCACATTTAAATTATTTATTCGATATCTCCCTAATAGACTGTATTGATAACAACAATCCCTCCACTAGATGTCCATGACAAAGGATAAATATAACCACTACCATTATCCTTCTCACAGCTTCTCCATTAGTTACCGACTCGCCCTCACTAAATAATTCTTTTATACTTGAACATATTCACAGTATAAATTTCAAATGTTAAACACTTGGAATACTTTGGCAAAAGTTTCCGAACTATTCAAATATTTGCGAATAAACTAAGGGGACATCTGTATCTCATAAGATACTGTAGATTCCCTATTGAATACCTGATCCTTGTCACACTTCACGCCGCTACCCAGTGTACGTGGAATTTCAGTCATTTGTTTAGACCTTACTTATAGTACACCAAAGTAACTAACGCTCCATGCACAAGTTCAGAATACCCTCGGGATTTAGAATCATGGTTCAAATAGTACAACGTGAATCACTCATCTTCGATAGTAGTCTAGAAATAAGTAACCCACATGGTCCAACTCAGTGTGTCAATCTTATTAAACACACTAACCTAACACTTTTGGATCCCTATCCACATGACCAAGACAAGTCATCTAAAGTGTCATGTTATAGTCTTAACATACAAATGGTCCAAACTTGTCTTCGACTACGAGTCTTTCAAACAACAATCCATACTATTTGTTCCAAGTCTATTTATGGCTTAGTCTCATAAACCACTTAGAACAAACATGTAAATTATAGTATGAGGACTACACCAATCTCATGGATGTCTCCCAAAAAAACATCACATGCAGTATAAATGCTCATATACCCAAATATAAATAGGAAATGACCGGAACTTCAATTTTATTTATTAATTAAAACAATATATCCAGAATAAATATGGATTTCAGGACACCGTTCCTAACACTAGCTTCTCATTAACCTCCTCCCACGACTCTCCCACTTGCACTATGTCACGTACGAAAAGCATGCACCAAGGTATACCTCCTCGGATGTTCCTAGTGAGTTCATCCATTACCAGAATGAACAAATAGGGGTTCAAGGCAGATCCTTGGTGCCCGATTGTTATCAAGAACGCGTCTGTCTCCCCTTCCACTATGCGTACCCTAGTTTGTGCATCCTCATACATGTCTCTAATGGCCCGAATATATGGCACGAGGATGCCTTTTCTATCCAAAACCCTCCATAACACCTCCCTTGGCACTCTATCATATGCCTTCTCCAGATCAATGAAAACCATGTGTAGGTCCTTTTGTCTCTCCCTGTAGTGCTCTATCGTTCGCCTTAGAATGTGGATGGCCTCTATTGTTGATCTTCCGGGCATAAATCCAAATTGGTTTTCAAACACTTCTGTCTATTGTCGTAACCTCCATTCTATGACCCACTCCCACAACTTCAGCGTGTGACACATTAGTTTGATACCCCGATAGTTGGCACAGCTCTGGATGTCGCTTTTGTTCTTATAGATCGGGATCAATGTGCTTTTCCTCCATTCATCGGGCATTTTCTGTCCCATGAGGATTTTGTTAAATAATTTAGTCAACCAATTGATGCCCTTTTTTCCAAGGCATTTCCATGCCTCTATGGGTGTACCATCTGGGCCAGCTGCTTGACCCCTTCCCACATATTTCAGGGCTTCCTTGACTTCCTCGGGGCTAATTTGCTTGTACTCACAGTGGTTCTGGTGCTCCTCTGATGTTTGAAGATCACCAAGGGATATCCCTGTATCCCCCTGTTCATTGAACAGATCGTGGAAGTAGGCTCTCCACCTAACTTTAATCAGTTGCCCGTCCATGAGCACCTGTCCGTCTTCCCCTCTTATGCACTTTACTGGATCCAAGTCCCTTGTCTTCCTTTCTCTCACCTTGCAATTTTATATATATCCGTAGCTCCCTCTTTGGTCTCCAGCCTCCTGTAGAACTCCTCATACGCTCTTGATTGTGCTTCTCTGACTGCTCTCTTTGCTTCTTTCCTGGCTCGTTAATACTGATGTCGTTTATCCTCATCTCCACTATGAACCCACTTCTTGAAATAGTCTCGTTTGGCTTTAATCTTCTCTTGGACCTCCTCGCATCACCACCAGGACTCTCTGCTGCTTGGCGCCCCTCCCTTTGACATGCCCATAACTTCCCGTGCTAGCCTCCTAATCTTTTGGGCTAGTTGGTTCCACATTTGGTTTGTATCTCCCTCGCATTCCCACCTGAGCTCAGACATCGCTCTTTTCTTGAACTCTTTATACTTCTCTCCCTTCAAATCCCTCCCAAGAGTATGTGTCTGGGTGGGTTTTGTAGTTCTTTTGGCCCTCTTTTTGGCCTCTATATTAGCCCACAACACCCTGTGTTGTGTAGAAAAGTCTTCTCCTAGCGTAACCTTACAATCCCTTCAGTTTCTTTGTATCCTTTTCCTTAAGAGTATGTAGTCAATCGGTGTCCTTGTCCCATCGCTTTGATACGTGATGATGTGTTCATCATGCTTTTTAAAGAAGGTGTTGGCCACCGTTAAGTCGTAAGTGACTGCAAAATTTAGGACTGCTTTACCCTCTACATTCCTGGTTCCAAAACCAAAACCTCCATGGTATGATGCGTAACCATCCTGATTTGTGCCAACATGCCCTTAAAGTCCCCGCCAATCATTACTTGTTCGGTTTGGGGTATACCTTGCATCGTTATGTCTAAGTCCTCCCAGAATGTTGCCTTCTCGCGCTCTGTTAGTGCAATTTGCAGTGCGTTGGCACTGATGACATTCAATATCTCCCCATCTAGTACCATCTTGATGCTTATGATCCTATCCCCAGTCCTGGTCACTCCAACTACTTTTTCTTTGAGGCCACTATCCACAATGATGCCAACTCCATTCCTGCCTCTGGCCTTGCTCACATACCACAGCTTGTAACCCAACACATTCCTGGCTTTCATCCCGACTCATTTAGTCTCTTGACAAAGGATGTTGATCTTTCTCCTCATCATCATTTGGACCACCTCGAAACTTTTCTTTGTTAGCGTTCCGACACTTAGTGTCCCAAGTCGCAAATTTCCCTTCCCCTTGTGCTTCGTCCTCCCCCTTCCCAACCCCTTTGAAGATAGCCTCAATCTCTGAGTTCCATAACTAGTAACGTTCATCCACTAGTTGTGACTATCTTAGGTAAGTGAGCATATATACAAGAAACTTGCTACAGTCAATAACAGCAGCACAACATAGTTCAAAGGCAAGGAGCAAATTAGGATAAATCAATTTAAGATACACCCAACAATCGTGAATTAAATACCACCCCGCAATAATAAAGGATAGATCAAACCTAGGGTTGGAACGTTGTCGATAATCTGACCTGCCTAAATATAATGAATTAGCACATAAAAGATAATAAATTAGCACATAAAAGATAAAAAAGATTTATTGGTTAATATTTACTGCTAAAAGATAATTTGACCCCCCTAAATAAATTAGCATATAAAAGATAAAAAAGAAGTATGTTGCACTCAAACCAAATAAAATGAAAGATTTATTGGTTAATATTTACTCCTTTAAAAGTAAACCCAAATAAAGTGAAAGGAACAAAATTTTATGCGGTAATAGTTACCTTATTAACAATTGCACCACTAAAGATTACTCTCTCCTTTTTTAACCCATACCAAACTCGCCCTTTGTTTAAATAAATTTCTAGTCTTTTATTAATTTGAACAAAACCACAAAAATAAGAGAATAATTTAAACAAATTTCAAAACATAAGGAACCACCAGTGTGAATAACTGGTTTTGAGGGCATTTAAACTGCGTAAACCTTATATAGTTCAGTCAGGGCAAGACCAAGTATGTAATATCAGTTTCTCAATTGGTTTAGAATGTCTATTTTTTGTTAATTATGCATACCAAATCTTCTAATTATATATATTTTTTGAATGTTCAAATATATATAATTAAAAGCTCTTTTAATTATATATTTATCATGGCTACGTTTGGTTCAACTTTTTAACAATTTATATCTGTGAAAAAGTTCTTCTAGACTGTAATGCTTGAATTTGGTTGACAATATTTTTTTTTTTTTACATATTTTTTAAGGTAAATTATTGAAAATCTTCATGTCTTTTGCTTCAAAAACAGAAAGTTCCTCTCACAAATAAAAGCACTTACAAAACCCCTTCACTTTTAAAAATTTATCACTTAACCTCCATGCTACTTTTTTTGGGACCATTTTGCCCCTCAAAAGTAAGGGAGTTAAATATTTAATTATATTTTTAGAAGGGACTTTTAGATATTAGGCAAAAATTAGAAAAAAATTTATATTTTTTGCAATAGAATTAAGTGAGTTTCTATATTTATAAAAACTATAATTATTTTAATTCATTGTAGCAATGATATTATAAGTTTAGATGCTTAATATTTTAAAAATTTTTATAAAAAATATTATAAGATAAAATATAATATTTTTATTGATATTATAATATTACTCCTATATAAATAATTAAAATAATAATTTTTATAAATATAGTAAACTCCTATTTTCTAAAAATAAAAAAGTTCTTATTTTTTCCTTGAAATATAAAATGCTCCTAAAAATAAAATAAAATCACTTAACTATTTTATTTTGAGAGGAAAAATGGTCAAAAAAAGTTGTTTGGGGGCAATGTGATAAATTTTTAAAAGTGACGGGGTTTAATGAGTGGTTTTATTTGTGAGGGAGGTTTTCTGTTATTGAAGCAAAAGTAAGGGGGGTTTTCTGTAATTTATCCTACTTTTTACAACTTAGAAAGATGAAAAATTTATTTTTATAATTAAGAAGAAAATGATGCAAAACTAGATCTATTTCATAATTTTTTTTTTTGTAAAAATGTTTTGGAAACACTATATGAACATTAAATCTTCACCATTGTGACTTATTTTTATTTATTATCATCACCCCTGCCTATCACCGCTCCTTTTACGCCCATAGGTCGCTACTCTCAACTCTCCACCACCACGAATAGAGATGGCCATAGGCCGGGCTGGGCCAGGTTCTAGCCCAGGCCCGCGGGCCCAGCCCAGAACCTAGCCCGACCTCCCCCTCTTTTTTAATATATAGTATATACATATATATTAACATACAATACAATCATAATACTGCCTTATAAATTTATGAAAATATATAATCATTTTGGCGAAAAAATAATTATAATTTATTGATAAATAATATAACATACAAATACAATACAATAGAATCATAATTATAAAATGTATCATAACTTGTTAAAAAATACAACACTAATAATATGATACCACTATTTAAAATTACAAATATAGTTCATAAAAGAAAATATGTTATAAAAAATAGAATTATAACAATATAAATAACTTAGTCTAAACTTGCTATGGTTGGTACGAGACTTGCTATACTAGTGCTACGGTCGTCTTCTTCATCGCTTGATGAACCCAAGTTGAGTTGGTCTTGGTTTCTATCCGCTGCAGCCATCCAGTCCTTCAAGCACACCAACATTTCTAAGGTGGCCGGTGCTAGCTTCACTCTTTTTGCTCCAAGCAATCTACCACCTGTACTAAAAACACACTTAGATGCTACCGAAAACACTGCACACGTTAGTATATCGTATGCAAGGACAGGATTTTGGGTTTATTAGAACAACACCATTGCAAAATATCAAAATTTGGATTCTCTTGTGTTCGATTAAAGTCGAGCATAGGTGAACACAAATAAAAATTTAGCTCTTGATATGACTTGGGATTTTGTTTGGGCTTTAATCAGTTTAACATATCCCACGTATATGATTTTCTTTGAGATGAAAAAATGATGTAGAAGAAACATTTGGATTATCAGATGATAATCTTTGAGCATATACAGAAAATAAATTTCATAAATTTTTATCAACTTTCGTAATAAAAGATGCTACAACATAAGTTGGGTTTATTTTTTTCTTAAAAATGTTGTGCAAATAGTTGCAAACCTGTAAGTTTGCAAAGTGGATAAACAATGGTGGCATGCCAATAGTAATTCAAAATAATATTTTAAAAATTTTATCATCATGGTGGAAATAGAGGCCTCCAACACGGGGTTGTAGACGTTCCCACCCAACCAAGCAACAATATCTACCAGTCTAGATATTTCTTGTATAATTGTTGGATAATAACATCCAAAAAAAATGTCGTAGCATCTATCAAAATAACAAAAAATCTACAAATTTCATTAATTGCATTCCAATCTACACATCAAAAATTAAAATTCCTTAAATTTGAAGGATTTTTCTGTATATATTCAATTAAGACATCTTTGTATGGTATTATTCTTTCTAACATTTCAACTGTGGATGACTAGTGGTGGCCAACGGGCCGGATCGGCTTGAAAACTGGCCCGACCCGGCTCGTCTGGGGCCCGGCCTGGCCCGGCCCAAGCCCGGTATACCTCGGGCCGGGCCACGGGCCAAAAAAAGGGGCCCGGCCCGGCTAGAGAGCCGTTGGGGCAATGGCTCTTTTATTGCAATGGCTCTAATAATTAAAAAAAATATATATATTTTTTTTCTATAAATACTTAATCCTCCCCAATCAATTTCCTCACCAAATCTTCAATCCTCTCTTCTCTCTCTATACATTCATCATCTCTCATCTTCTTCAACTTTGCTAATTGCAAAATTGTGCTCTAAAGTTCGAAGTTTGTAAAGTGTTTGGCCGAAGTTCAAATTTTATTGTTCTCTCGTTTCGGTAATTTTAGTATCGTAATTTTATTTGGTTCGCATTTTTAGTTATTTAATTTGCATTATTACTTGCATTTTATAAATACTAATCACTTATACTAATATTGCACACAACTCTTCATCATCCTCTAGAGCCGGTCGTGCTACTTCTAGCTCTTCTCGGCCACCCAAAGTCTCTAAAAATAGTAAAATTGTCATACTTAATACGGAAGAATGAGCTTTTACACAACTAGACCCATCACCCCCATACATTGATGATAGCATAGATTATGACTTTTCACAACAACAAGATTATCATGAGTTGGGTGGTGGGGTTGGAGACTTACAAACTGATAAGGAACCCACGCCCACCACTGAAGCCCAGCCTAAAAGTAGTACCTCTACTAGTAGGCGCACAACTAATGGGGTATGGAATCACTTTACCCTTAATAAGATAACTAATAAAGCAACTTGTAAATTATGTGACCCACCTAGGACTTTTAGTCATCAACCTGGAAGTGGGACAGGCACATTAAGCAGACATATACTTAAGTGCCACCCCGAGCAATGCCCAGATAAGAGCCAACAACGTCTAGTACAACAAGTGACAAGTGCACTTGCTAATTTTAGGTTCTCTCAAGAGGGCAACCGAAAGGGGCTAGCTAAATATATAATTTTGGATGAAAGGCCTTTCAATGCCGGCATTTTGACCTTTTACAATGGTGGAACACAAACCATGCCCAGTATCCCGTACTTTCCACCATGGCACATGATATACTAAGTTGTCCGGTGTCTTCAGTAGCATCGGAGTGTGCTTTCAGTCTTGGTGGCAGGTTGCTTGGAACGAAGAGGGCGAAGCTATTGCCGTCAAGCTTGGAGATGTTCGTGTGCTTGAAGGATTGGCTGCTAGCTAAGACAAGGGATCAACAGAGAATGAAGCTGGATTCATTGAGCGATGAAGAAGACAACCGCACCACTGATACGTCAAACGATGGCACCGCAACCCCCCCCCCCCCAATGCGATTGATATCAATACTTTTGTATGTCAATTATTTACTTTTAAATATTTACGTCAAAAGACGACCGCACCCCCCATACGTCAAACTTTGTATTTTTTGATAAACAAATTTGTACTTTTAAATATTAGGCTCCAACTGCTTTGTATTTGAACTTGTTACGTTATTTATTTACCATTTTTTTTATAAGATATTTACCATTATTTACTATTACTTATTGTACATTTTATTTTATTACATATATTTAGCATTATTTTTTTTTTTTAACATGTATGTTTAGCATTATTAGTGCTTGAGAAAAAATGTATTTGTATCTCATATTATTTATCAATGAATTATAATAATTTTAGTACAAAACAACTTTGTATTATTTAAATTTTGCTTTTTTTTAAAGCTGACGAAAGCGGGCCAACCCGGGTCCGGCCAGCCCTGGAGGCTCCCCGGCCTGGCCCGGCCCGGCCCTGCCCTGCTCCCAAAGGGGCCGGACCTGGCCCACGGCCACCTCTATGGATGACCACATAGTTTGTGTATCTATTTTAAATTTTTTAAAAGGAATGCCATGTGTGTCACAAAGGTGTTTAAAGTTTCTTTGCCTAGTTTCATATGTCTTAATTGCTATAGCTAATTCTCTTAAACACGTAGCAGAAGCATCTACAAGTTGCAAATCATCCATTACCACTAAATGCAGTATATGGCAGATGCAACGTAAAGAAAAACATTTCCCATCTAACATGGGCATCATTTCCTAATTAATTATTTTACAGATGCATCGTTATTAGTATTATTATCAAAAAGTAATGCTAAAAATTTACGGTCTATCCCCCACTCACGGCTTGCCGCCGCAGTGGCACCCATGATTGCCTAAGCAGTGTGGGGATATTCAAGAAGGCAAAAATGAATTATTCGTTTTTGCATGATGTAGGAAGAATCAATCTAATGTGCCGTTATGCCCAAGAAAGGCACACCGGATTTCGATTTCCACGTATCCGACGTCAATGAGAACATGCTCGTACTCGCCTTAAAAATATCTTATGCTCATTTTTCATATTTACAAATTCTTTAAATGCGTCCCGCTTCAAAGTGTTCCGAGGAATTCTTAGAGCGGCAGGGTTTAACCCATTTTGACAGTACCGGACGAATCTAGGGTCTTCGCCAGTGGTAAACGGCCTTTCAACCCTAATGATGTGTCTCATTAATTCGCGTCTATTAGTTTCTTATGTAAACCTAATGTTAGCAAGCGCTCTAGTAGCTTGCTGTACGAGATGTTTTAGGGTTTTCTCCGCAGTTAATTCGGGATGACTTTTTAATAAGTGTCTTTTTGTAGTGCCAGTCTCACTACCATGTGGATGACTGAAAAAATTTGGGGGATCATATAATGTATAATATGTTTTATTATGTTCATGATCTAGTGTGAAGTGGTGCCATACATCACTAGTATTTCGTCTTCTACTAGTGCGAGTTTCAGTTTCATCTGTGATGGGTGTGGGTTCGCTTTGAGAACATCCTACACCACTCGATTCAGGATAATCCTGCTCGTAGTGTTGCTCTTATTCCCAATTTAAGGTGTCTATGTAGGGAGGTGACGAATTGGATTCTAAAAATTCCTGTTCCTGGGTATTAAGCTGAGCTACTTTAGGGATTTAAGGCGGTCGAGAAGAGCTAGTACTAGATCGACCAGCTCCAGATGAAGATGAATTATGAGCCATGATATTGTTAATTTATAATTATAAAATGTAAGTAAGAATGCAAATTAGGTAAATAAAAATGATAAGTAAATAAAGTTATGATACTAATTTTACAGAAGCGAAAACTGAAATTTGAACTTTTACGAGTAGAACACAGTTGAAATTTCAAACTTGAAAGATTTAGAGCAAATAATTATATGTAAGTAAGTAGAGAAGAGAGAATTGGAGAGATTATTGTGTGGTGAAATGAGAAAATGATGTTAGTATTTATAGGGAAAAAATTGAATTTTTTTTATTAGTCCCTTTACGGCTCAAAATTGAGCCGTTTGGGGCATATATCCATTAGAGGGCTCGACCTCCCAATGAGCCCGGGCCCAGGCCTCCTGCCCACTGGCCACCTCTAACCAGGACCAACACGATACAATTAATCATTGTAGAAACTAATGCAACTTATAATTAGCATTTTTGCACCACGAATTCAAATAAAGAAATGGTGTTGGTCAGGCTATAAGTAAAGTTAGTTTTAGATTGATTGAGTTTGTTAGTACAAATGCTTGTATTAGGGTAAATGATATATACTATAAATACTTGTATTAGAGATGGTTGAGGAGGTAAAGCAAATAATCAGGATCAATTATCTCAATACTCTCTCGTATATTTCTTCCTCTTCTCAACCGGTTCTCTCTCTCTCTAATCCTTGCTAAATCTTAATTCCTTTTCTACTCTTCATTCTCTAACCAAAGTGGGGATCAAGTCGCTGTCACCGGATCCTATTAGAACTCCGAAGTTAAGCGTGCTTGGGCAAGAGTAGTATCAGGATGGGTGACTTCCTGGAAAGTCCTCACCCTAGGTTGGGGGCACTCGGAAACAACATCTCTTCAGGGGTAATACCCTGAAGGGGCAAGGCTGCGCACATCCACCCCCCCAAACCCTACTTAGGCGGTAGCCCTTGGGGTACTGGGTATGTTGCTCTTTATTCTCTACTTCTCTTCTTATTCAACCAACTATTCACCCTAACTATGGATGTAACCCTAATTGTTATATTATTATAATTCTTTCTTACCTCCTATTATTAGTTGATTTATATTTATTAAGTCATTTTTGTGAGTCTAATAGATAAGTTACTTTTTAAAACATGTATCAAAATACTTTATTCTATAAAAAAGATATTTTTGCACTGCACAAATAATTTGCTACAAAATATACATATCTTAATTTGACAGATCTTATGAAAAAAGATAATCTCAAAAAAATAAGTTGAATAAGCTAAACCAAACGCACATATAAAAATTATTCATTTACTAAAAAAATTATAAAACTTTGTATTATTTTATAGTCAACTATTTCTTTATGGGGCTTGGATCCCAAATAGTTGTTAAAAACAATTGTATGACACGTATTTTTATATTACTTATTTGTATTTACATCGTAAGTAAAAAATTATGTCATGATATATAATGTTTAAGTTATATCAAATGTTAAAAAATATTGTAAATTAATAATACTAAATACTAAATTTAATATATTACTACAAAGCATTTAACTAATACTAATATACATACATACATACATATATATATATATATATATATATATATATATATATATATATATATATATATATATATATATATGTATGTGTGTGTGTGTGTGTGTATAAATTTAAAATATAAATTATATATGTTAAAATTTTAGTCTTCATCTTCTTCTATTATCCACTTGGAATATGACATATGGGAGACTCATTGCACAAATACTTTGGTTACTAGCCCAATTCATGACTCATCCGATCAAGAAAATCCTACTTAAAGCCCTTTAGGAAACAAAAAATGGGGAAGTTAGTAAGGAAAAATGACAATGCCAAGGATATTGGTAAGCTTTTTGATGCTAAACGTAGGTGACAGTACAAGAAAAGGCTTGGTTTGGCATATGATGACGATGAATCGGATATGATTGAGCCTTTTGCAAGGTTAAAGTAGAACTTTATTTTGATCAGTCCCCCCTGTCAGTCTCTCTCCAACTTTGTCTCGGTTCAATGTCTTCCTCTATACCGAGCCCGTCTCTCCCAATGATGATATAGTCATGTAGTGCCTATTTTTGCTCCTTTTTGCATGTTCATTGTTTTTGCCTTACTTTCCTGTTTGATTGGGTGTTTATTTTTATTTATTTCTATTTCCTGAGTTTTTATGAGTTCTCTTAGGCGCCTCTTGTTCGAGTGGCCTATTATACATTGTGATTCTATTGCTAATTATTGAAAAAAAGAAAAGAAAATCCTTCTTAATAATGCAGGTGAATTTATTGAATATTGAGGAAATCTTAATAAAAGTGTCCTTTTAATCTATTGTCATTATGCTTAATATATTTATTGAATAATGAGGAAAACTTAGGGTTTGTTTGATAACAAAGAATTTTTCAGTTTTTTAGGAAAAGTTTCCTGAAAAATGTGTTCAATAGTCCAGTTTTCTAATTGAAGAAGTTGGAAAATAGTTTTCCAATTTTTCCTATTATTTCACAAATTTGAAAAACAATTTTATTTTTAAATTTTCTTGACAAAATAGGGACCTTGTTTTCCAACTTTTTTCCCACCCCCCTTTTACATTTTTACACTACTCACTCATTTTATAATATTTTTTATATACCCCCTTATTTTCGTCCTCTTACGTAAATGACTTTCGAGTACTTAAGGCTAGGTTCCCTATTTTAAAAGCGATAAATCATTTTCAAGGTAGAGGACAAATAAGAGAATCATGTTAGTTGTTTAATTATAGACACTCATCTTTGCAAAATGTGATAGAGTAGGCTTTAGGGGTATTTAAGGTTAGGTTCCTTTTTTTTTTTTTTAAAGTGATACCAAACTATCCGCTAAAGTGGGGGTGAAAATGAACTGAACGTTCAATAAACTACTTGTATTCAAAATTGTTTAGGGCTTGTTCGTGTTCAGTACGAGGATTCGATAGCTTATCGAGCTGAGTTTGATCGGGCTCAATAAGCTTAAACGGGCTAGTTTGATAGGGGACGCTTGGTTCATTAACATTCGAGAACAATTTGATAAGAGCTCGATAAGAGTTTATTAAGGGGCTCATTAAGGGCTTGTTAATAGTTGATATTGGTTCAAAAGTGGTTTGATAATGGCTCGATAGTAACTTGAAAAGCATCGGTAGTGAGCTCAACTCGATAGCAAGCCCCGCTTGACTATACGCTTGATTGGGCTCGACAATAGCTAGACTCTATTTGATAAGAAGCTCGACTCGACTCAATTAACCTAATGAGCTGAGCCACATATTGAGCATACTAAAATCTTGTCGAATCTAGCTCGAACAATGGTTAGAAAAGTTCAATAAGAACTCGGCTTGAACTTGAGCTCGATACGCCTTATCAAGAACGATTTTGAACAAAGGGGTTTGTTTCTGATGAATTTGGTCAGTATGCTTATTCATCATTTTGGAGTTCTATATGAGGCGGGGTTCGATAAGATAAGCTGAACTCAAGCTTTAGCTACACGCCCGACTTGATATTGCCTGCGAGATAAAACAAACAGTTAGAGGGGCCTGTGGAGCAACCCATGGGGGACCCCTCCAACGCTTAGGTCAGTATCCATATTATGAAATCGTAAATAAGGGCAAGTAATAATGAAATATTAAAGATAAAATACTTAGCCTGAGGAGATTAAGGCGTTTGAACAATTATTGCTTCAGTGAGATGATCGTAGGAGTGGATGCCGTTGAAGGAGGCGTGTAGCTCCCTTTTATAGAGAAATGATGCTTTTGGATGAGTATTCCTTTTTGGATAAGTATCACTTTATGTTTGATTCTATCCTTTTATACTTGTGTATAAGTATGTTTTTCTACAGGGTGAATTGCGTTGTTTTTCTACCTGGAGAATTGGGTTGTTTTTCTACTGGGCGAATTGCGTTGTATTTCTACTAGGCAAATTATGTTGGTTTTCTATTGAGCGAATTGCATTGTATTTCTCCTTGGCGAATTGTGTTGTATTTTTACAGGGCGAATTGTGTTGGTTTTCTACTGGGCGAACTGCATTGGTTTTTTATTGGGCAAATTGCGTAGTATTTCTACTGGGTGAATTGCGTTGTATTTCTAATAGGCGAATTGCGTTGTATTTCTACTGGGCGAATTGTGTTGGTTTTCTACTGGGCGAATTGCATTGTATTTCTACTAGGCAGATTGCATTGTATTTCTACTGGGCCGAATTGTGTTGGCTTTCTACTAGGCAAATTGCGTTGTATTTCTACTCGGTAAATTGCATTGTATTTCTACTGGGCGAATTGTGTTTGTTTTCTACTAGGTGAATTGCGTTGTATTTCTACTAAGCGAATTGTGTTGGTTTTCTACTGGGCTAGTTGCGTTGTATTTCTACTGGGCAAATTGCGTTGTATTTCTACTTGGCAAATTCTGTTGGTTTTCTACTGGGCGAATTGCATTGCATTTCTACTGGGAAAATTGCGTTAATTTTACTCGTACTGGGAGAATTGGGTTGGTTTTGCCTTAATTTTTGTCCAAATAATTGTTTGTGTAACCTACTTGCCCATCTACAGTAGCAAGCTGCTCAACCATAGTTTACCAACATATTAGTCCCACGACTTTGTGAGTGAACCCCGGTCATTCCAAGTTCGGTCACAAAGTAATAAACCTGTCTTGCTTTCAGCTTGCTACTATACATAATTTTCATTGACGTGTATTTTGATTTTTACTCTATATCAATGGAGCGTACGGTCTAAATAAGATGTGTAACGAGGTGTTTGGCACTTAATAGGATGTTTAAGCTATTACGATTTGTAACTGGATGCATGACCCATCATGAACTTTAATAGGGTTTTAAGCGTAATCCTGGATCTTGGTAGAGCGTTTTATGTTGTTGTTCTTATTGGTGTAAGAATGTTTAGAAGAGTTTGGGCTTCTAAGGCCTTTTTGAAACTTAGAGTACTCAAGCCTTCTGCCCCTTTATATTAGTGAGCGTTCATGGCGATTCAAGCTCTATGTGATAAACATGTAAGGATATCACTATCATGATCTGTTAGTAGGTGTAGTTGCATTTGGTCAGTAACATCCACAAAGAGATGAATGCGGTTCATCTAGCTCATGTTACTTTGATAGGAAAAGACGCTTCTGGCTAGAGCTAGAGGTGGTTGAAGTCATACACCTAGTTAGTGTACTAGTGATAGATGTAGCCTGTTTAAACAAGATTAAAGTGCCGAATATATTGCATCATTTGTTTACTGCTCTAGTAAATAGTATGTAATATACCGTAATGTAGTTAAGGTGATGAGTATGTCCCTGCAAGGTCTTGCGCTAGTTGCGGGTGATTGCACCAGGGCAGACCATGGCGAGGAATGTTGCACCCGTTTCTGATGATTGCACCAGGGCGGATCATGGTGATGAATGTTGCACCCATTGTGGGTGATTGCACCAGGGCGGAACAATGTAAGGAATGTTGCACCCGTTGCGGGTGATTGCACCAGGGCGGAACATGGTGAGGAATGTTGCACCCGTTACGGTGATTGCACCGGGGCGGACCATGGTGATGAATGTTGCGCCTATTGCGGGTGATTGCACCAAAGCAGACCATAGTGATGAATGTTGCACCCGTTGTGGGTGATTGCACTAGGATGGAACATGGCGATGATTGTTGCACCCATTGCGGGTGATTGCACCAAGGCGAACCATGGTGATGAGTATACACTTGATAAATAAGGTCAACGTAGCAGGCATAATCGAGATAGAAAAACCACACGGGGTAGTATTCTTATCTGATGATAAGCATATCGAGGACATATATCGAAGTCAAGACAGGTTACTAAATCAACACACCTTAAGGACTTTTACATGTCAAGCAGGAAGTAAATCAAGCATATGGTATATCATACCCAAAGGATGTCTTTGATTGTCATTGGTTTACGTTTGGCAATCATCTATGAGCCGATGAGCTTGATATGCATCCTACTTAGTGGTTGTGAATAATCAATCGCACGAATAGTGATTAGTAGTATTCATATAATATACTTTACACATGAATATTATCCGAAGGATGTGTTTCGTCATATCATGACACTTATTGCTCATTTTTCAAGCACTTATGTCTAATAATCGGCTTAGTAACGACCAACCCTCATTATCCTCTTATCATGACACTTATTGCTAAACAGCACCTATTGCGAAATTGAATAGGCTACAACTGGAGTTTAAAGTGGACTGTAAGAAAGTCCAAGACCATCTTGAAGCAGGTCATTGTGGGTATTGAACTAGCTCATCTTATTCCTAACTCTTTGTTCAAACTGCCACATTCTGAAAGGGTTTTTACTATTGAGTTATCATTTATGTTCATACTTCACTAGCTTGTGACTCTTCATCTTTATTGAATGGTTAGTAAGTGCCTAGAGTTAGGCAGATAAAAGCGATCTCTTTTATAATAGGCTGCAACACTGATTCCTGCCATGCCAACTGCTTATCATAAATACTCCCCATTGCAACTTGTTTCTAATCAAGAAACAAATATATCCCATCTATGAATTTTGGTTGCGCTGTGTATGTTCCAATTGCTCCACCCTAGCGCACAAAAATGGGACCACAAAGGAGATTGGGAATTTATGTTGGGTTTGAATCCTCGTCAATTACAAAATATCTTGAACCATTGACAGGAGATATTTTTACTGTACGGTTTGCAAAATTGTAAAATTGATGAAACAATGTTCTCAGAATTTGGGGGAAAAAAAAATTAAAAAGCGTGAAATTGTGAAATTGATGTAAAGGTCGAGAATGGGAAAATCTTGATAAACTATGCTATTACCGTCATACGATGGAATCGAAATAAGATGATTATTGATCAAACGTTCTCATATACTGTGGCTACTAATTTGACCATAGAAGGTGAAGATCTTGAACCTAAATCTGTTCAAGAATGCCAGAGAAGAAAAGATTGGCCAAAATGGAAAGAAGCAATTCATGCAGAATTAAATTCACTTACGAAACGTGTAGTTTTTGGATCTATTGTTCAAACGCTTGGAAATACAAAACCTGTAGGCTACAAGTGGGTATTTGTGCGGAAAGAAATGAAAAGAATGAAGTGGTCAGATATAAAGCACGACTTGTAGCTCAAGGTTTCTCACAGAAGCCAGGACATGATTATGAAGAGACATATTTACCAGTAATAGACGCAACTTCATTTAGATTCTTAATAAGTCTGGTAGTCTCTGAAGGACTCCAAATGCGTCTTATGGATGTGGTGACGGCTTATCTATATGGATCACTTGATAATAGTGTCTATATGAAAGTTCTATATGAAAGTCCCTGATGAACTGCAAATGCCAAATACATATAACTCAAAACCTCGAGAGCAGAATTCAATCAAATTACAGAGATCTTTGTATGGATTAAAACAATTAGGGTGAATGTAGAACAATTGTCTTAGTACCTGCCTTCTGCAAGAGGGATATGTTTACAATCCCGGGAGCCCATGTGTTTTTACTAAGAAATTGAATTTTGGATTTGCTATAATCGCAGTCTATTTTGATGATTTAAACATTATAGGAACTCCTGAAGCGATTAAACAAGCTGTTGCACATCTAAATAAGGAGTTTGAGATGAAAGATCTCGGAAAGACAAAATATTATCTTGGCCTGCAGATAGAGCACTTATCTGATAGAATTTTAGTCCGCCAATCTGCTTATATAGAAAAAGTGTTAAAATGTTTTAACATGGATAAGGTACACCGATTGAGTGCCCCAATGGTCGTCCGATCTCTTGATGTAAATAAGGACCCTTTTTGACCTCGAGGGGATAACGGAGAAATTCTTGGCCCTGAAGTGTCATATTTATGTGCAATAGGTGCACTGATATATCTTGCTAACTACACAAGGTCAGATATAGCCTTTTCGTTTAGCTTATTAGCAAGATATAGCTCAACTCCTAATTGGAGACATTGGAATAGGATTAAACATATATTTTGTTATCTCCGTAGTGCATTAGATATGGGATTATTCTATTCGAGAACATATTAGTAAGGGGAGTCCTTGAGTTGATGCATACCAATCTTATGAACTAATTTCCCAAAAGTTGCTATTGGCAATGCTTTTGTGAACGAATCTGCTAGGTTCTCGCTTGAGCGAACTTGGTGAATATCTATTTCACTCGTCTTATGGAGCTCGTGTGTAAAGAAGAACTCTGATGAGATATGTTTAGTTATGTCGCCTTTTATGTATCCACCTTTAATTTGAGTAATACATGCAGTATTATCTTCATACAGTATAGTCGGACTCCCCCTGATTACTGGAAGACCGAATTCCTCTTAGACATGTTGAATAAGAGATCTCAAACATAAATATATCCTTCTTGTTTCATGAAGTGCAAGTATTTCAGCATGAGTTGAATGGAATGAAGAGTGTGAAAGGAGCTTCCTACTACTTAAGTAACGTCTAGTTTCTACTCATATCTTAACAATTCAAGCTCTCTTGCCCAACTAAATATTCGACCAAACCTAATAAAGCGGATCAAAGACGCCTAAAAGGTTGATGCGCAATTATGTAAAATCTACAATAATGTGGAAAGTGGTCAAGAAACAAATTTAAGGATTTATGGAGACAGTTCCCTAGGATTTGGGGAATGAAGGCTATGTATTGCTAATGATTTCCAGTTGAAGAAGGTGTTACTAGAAGAGGCTCATAGCTCGAGTTATTCCGTGCATTCTGGCGAAACTAAAATGTATCGGGACCTTTGTGAAAGATACTAGTGGAACAATATGAAGCAAGACATTGCTCAATTTGTGGCTCAATGCCTAACAAATCAAGACAGAACTTTGAAAGCCAGCGAGTGAGCTTCAACCATTGCCTATACCAGGATGGAAATGGGAAAATGGGAAAATATCGCAATGGATTTTGTAATTGGACTTCCAAGAACAGCAAGGGAGCATAATGCAGTTTGGGTAATGGTAGATCGTCTAACTAAATCAGCCCACTTTTTACCTATTAGGATCACCTACAACCCGGACAGACTTACCAGATTATACTTGCATGAGATTGTCCGATTGCATGGTGTTCCAGTATATTTTTCTTAAGTTATAGCCAATAGTAGTGTCTAATAATAGAGAGTTAATTGAAGTGTTGATTGCTCAGGTATAATAAGAAACGCAGCTCATTTTGGATTCTCTTATTGGAAATATTTTGTCAAGTAGCGGTAAGCAACCAAATTTGACGATTATAATTTGATTTATGTTGAGTAGCGGAGTCTTCTGGATATGCCATAATGTTGTATAACATAGCATGATTGAGGATGAAGTTCACTAGCTTTGAAAGGGATTGCCACTTATGGATGGGCAATTCTTGACTTATAATTGTTTTTACCTGCTTTGTATCGTGCGAAAAGAATGTATTTTCAACCATTGCTAATTGTGAGGCCTCTTTATTTTAGAGTGGCTTATCCTTTGTGACGGAGGAATGTCTAGCCTGTGACTTAGGGGTGAAGTCCTATAGTCGTGAAAAATGATTTGCACCATCAAGGTGAAAAAGCCGAAGTCATAAATCGAGACGAAGTCCCTCAATCCTAAAATAATTTGTATTATTATTAAAATGAAATTCGAGGTGTGAACAGGGATGAAGCCTCCCAGTCTTAAATTAATTTGCACCATCGTTGAAATGAAATTCGGACTGCGAACAGGGACGAAGTTGTGAGGAACAGTGTCCTGAAATCCAGATTTATTCTAGATATATTGTTTTAATTAATAAATAAAGTTGAAGTTCCAGTCATTTGCTAATTGAATTTATGTAAAGTGAGCTTATGTACTGCATGTGATTTTCTTTTGGGAGACATCCATGAGATAGGTGTAGTCCTCAGACTACAATTTACATATTGTTTCTAAGTGGTTTATGAGACTAAACCACAGACAGAGTTGGAACAAATGGTATGGATTGTTGTTTGAAAGACTCGCAGTCAAAGACAAGTTTGGACCACTTGTATGTTAAGACAATAACGTGACACTTTAGATGACTTATCTTGGTCATGTGGATAGATATCCAAAGTGTTAGGTTAGTGTGTTTAATAAGATTGATACACTGAGTTGGATCATGTGGATTACTTATTTCTAGACTACTATCAGAGATGAGTGATTCATGTTGTATTATTTGAATGACGACTCTAAATCCTGATGGTATTCTGGACTTGTGTATGGAGCGTTAGTTACTTTGGTGTACTATAAGTAAGGTCTAAACGAATGACTGAAATCCCACGTACATTGGGTAGCGGAGTGAATTGTGACAAGGATCAGGTATTCAATAGGAAATTTACAGTCTCTTATGAGATACATGTTTCCCCTTAGTTGATTCGCAAATATTTGAATAGTTCGAAAACTTTGGCCAAAGTATTCTAAGTGTTTGACATTTGAAATTTATACTGTGAATATGTTCAAGTATAAATGAATTATTCAATGAAGGGCGAGTTGGTAACTAATGGAGCTATAAGAAGGATAATGGTAGTGGTTATATTTATCCTTTGTCATGGACATCTAGTGGAGGGGTTATTGTCATCAATATAGTCTATTAGGGAGATATTGAATAAATAATTTAAGTCTAGAGTGCATTGAGATTTATTTAGTGGAATTAAGTCTCATTAAATGGTAATTAAATTATTTCATGAGATGATTAATTTAACCCATTTGCAGCTAGATCTAAATTGCCCTTGATGTCCCTGCGCAAGCCTCTTTATTTATTGCCATCGAAAAAATATTAAAGAATTCATGAAATGAATTATTTATCCATAAGATGGGTAAATTAATTTTGCCAAATATTATTCATGAGATGAATAGAATTAAAAATTATAAAATAAAATAATTTTTGAAAATTAAAATTCATAAGATGAATTTTTACATGTGTGAAACAAAGCAAAACAAAAACAAAAAAAGAAAAATCGCATTTTAACAGGCTTAATCCGCGGTACGCATAGGCAGCCAATCAGCATGCGACATATGTCGCGCACTGGGCTGCCCAGGCGGTAATCCGCGTGCCACGGGTTGGACCAATAGGCGTGCGACACGTGGCACGCGTTTTGAATTAAAAAATCACGCGATTTTGAACAGTGTTGAAATGCAACGTTTTGAGTTGCTTTCTAAATGAAACTCCACGTCTTGTATTATAGCTGGAATTATTTTGTATGCATCCCACATCAAAAAAATTGGATTTTTTCACTTCGGTATACTCCTATAAATAGAGGTACCTATTCCAGAGGTTTGGCATTCAATCAAAACAGAATATTTTGGGTTTCTGAAAATTATTTTCGAGACCTAATTGGGAAGAAAAATTTTGGTTGAAATTTTTCTTTCCTCAGTTTAATATTTTTTGGAGCTCACCCTCCGGGCAGTTTGAGGTCATTGAGTAGAAGATCGTGGGGTCTCAATTTTCTTGATATTCTTTATAATTTGAGCAATTCCAAGTATGTTCTTCTTTCTTTCTTATTTTAGTTTTCATTTTTCTATTTTTTTATAATATTCGTTATTATGCTTGTTTAAGTTTATGTATTGTTATGAATGTATAGTGTAAAAGGCATGTAGATCTAAATTAAGAATTTAGATCTGTTGATTTATATTCTGAATTTAAGTCAGTAGATTTAAAATTAGAAATTTTAAATCAACCCTAGGTTTAGAGTTATGAATTCTATACCTGTTCCGCTGCGTTAACTTTATAAAACTAGGGAGAATTTTTGAAATGCGTCCCAACAACCAATATTAGGGCAAAGGGTTTATAGAGATAAACCTATTCTTGGGAACTCACGCACGTGAGGTGTCACGAAGCCTGACTCTCCAACTGGGGGCTCAAGTAGAGAGAAGAGTCTCCTACTCTAAGTGCTCTAATATGTGCCTATTGTTGTGACCATAGTTGAGAACTGTGATCCAATAGTTTGCATCAGAGTTTATTTTTCCAATAAAATTCATATCTTTTCCCAACAGAAGTCCACCAATCCTAAATTGATTTGCACCGCCGTTGAAATGAAGTTTGGACTACAAACAGGGATGAAGTCCCCCAGTCCTCAATTGATTTGCACTACCATTGAAATGAAGTTCGGACTGCGAACAGGGACGAAGTCCCCCAGTCTTAAATTGATTTGCACCACCATTAAAATGAAGTTCAAACTGCAAATAGGGATGAAGTCCCCCAGTCCTAAATTGATTTGCATCGCTGTTGAAATGAAGTTCGGACTGCGAACAGGGACGAAGTCCCCCAGTCCTAAATTGATTTGTACAACACCATGGATAGGGAATTGTGAATAAAGGCAAAGTCTTCCAGCTCTCGATACTTATTTATGAAGCGGATGCATTTTTGACTTTTGATTTGACTTGATTTAGCTAGGCTGAAAAGTATTTCCTAAAACTTACTTACATACATGTCCAATTTGGAGAGATAGTGATATCTCGTAGCTTATGAAGTAAGTTAAGTATAGCAGAATTCTGGTTTTTTGACTAAATAACCCTTGCTAGTGTTTTGTAGGTGAATAAATGCCACACCGGCGCAAAACGAGTAGCTTATGCCATAACAGCACATTGAGTTCCCCTTGGATGAATTGTTTGCTTCGGAATTTTCTTTGTAGGTGTATGGGATATGTCAATAAGAAGTTCACGGAGTAATTGGATTAGTCATGGATAGAGAGAAATAATAGACATGCCTTGTGAATTCCAAGGGAGTTATGAGGTCTCTTATGTGCCCAAACAAAGTCCTTGGAATGAATCATATAACCTGGCCGTCCTGTTATAAGTATTTTTACTATTCTAGAACTCAGTATTTATATGTGTTCTTTGATTTGTACTCATGTGTTAGTGTCGAATTATGTACGTTTTGTATTTCAAAATCATTAAGGGTAGGGTCGATGACTCTATTCTTGTAATGCCCTTAATTTAGAAATGTCGTGTCTAATTACTAATTTGACGATTTATGGGTAAGGATCAAACGAATTATAACTTAGTTGAAACCAGAAGTCATAGCAAGAGTGTGTTGACATACAGTTTGTCTAGACTAGAAATCTTAGCAAGTTTTACTTAGCTTAAAATCTTAGCAAGTTTTACAGTTTTTCTAGACCGATTCCCTTAGATGCTAATTGAATAGAAATTGACATAATCAGGACTTGAGCGGTCTAAAACTCCCGCAAGTAGTGATTCAGCTGGGATTCAAATGAACTTATGATGCAACAAGAATTAGTTCAATCAGAATTTCATTTAATACGAAGGTTAAATTGAACTAAGATTGTCATAAAAATTGACCCAAACTCAAGTTTGAAGGAGAGAGCAAGGGTTTGACCATGGTGGGTGGCGAATGACCAGTGACGACTGGTGTGCCAGTGGTGGCTATTGTGCAATCAAGGGCAGTAGTGTATATGGGTGTTATGCCAGTGCTAACATGTGATGGGAATACTGATAGTGGTGGTGGAAGATGAAGCTTCACATGTGGTGAACGACGCATCACACGGTGGTGACTTTTGAGAGGATGGTGGTTGAAGTCCCAAGCATCACGGAAATGATGGTCATTAGAAAGAATGATGATGTTGTGGATAATGTTGGGATGTGGAAGTGGTCGAGTTGTCGAAAATGTTGGGTAGGGAAGTCATCGGGTAGTGGAATTCTAAATGTACATAACTTTTCACTGGTAAGTTATTGTATAACGTACCTTGTAATTTAAAACAAGGATACTTTTAATCTGTAAAGATTTACGAATTAAGTTACATTACGGATTGAGTTACATATCAAACGAAGCTCTTGAAGAGTTCTATGTAACTATGATAATTTTTAAGGCTTTGGATCAAAGAAAATATGAAAAGGAGATAAAAAGATGAGTCGGGCGAATTCCGCTTGTGGTGGTTTTATATCGTACCTTGTAACTTAAAACAAGGATAACTTTTAATCCGTGAAGAGTTACGGATTGAGTTACATATAAAAACGAAGTTCTTGAAGAGTTCTATGTAACTATAATTATTATTAAGGCTTTGGATCAAAGAAAATACAAAAAGGAGGTAAAAAGATGAACAGGAAGAATTCCGGGAGTGGTGGTTGTATAACTTACCTTGTAACTTAAAACAAGGATAAGTTTTAATCCGTGAAGAGTTATAGATTGAGTCACATATCAAAACGAAGCTCTAGAAGAGTTCTATATAACTATAGTCATTTTAAGGCTTTGGATTAAATGAAATATGAAAAGGAGGTAAAAAGATGAATCGGGCGAATTCTGGTTGTGGTGGTTGTATAACGTACCTTGTAACTTTAAACAAGGATAACTTTTAATCTGTGAAGAGTTTCGGATTGAGTTATATATCAAAATGAATCTCTTGAAGAGTTCTATTTAGCAATGATATCATCATCGTCATTATTATTATTATTATTATTATTATTATTATTATTATTATTATATTTGATCAAAGGAAAGATAAAATGATGTGACAATGCTTGACTTACTCAAACATACCTCTTTGCATGTATGGATATGCTTAAAAGTGCTGAAAGGAATAGTAGAGAAATTTTTTGACTTACTTTGCTTGAATAAGTTCGTTTTTGTTACAAAAATGCGCTAAATATCAAAAAATGTTGAAAATTACCTCGACTGACATTAAAAATATTTGAATACTATGGGAAACACCAAGCCAGGCGTGAGCTTCTGATCTTTCCCATAGATGGCGCCAATATGTTTGTGATGAATTTGGTCAATATGCTGATTCATGATTTTGGAGTTCTGTATGAGGTGGGGTTCGTTAAGATAAGTTGAACTCAAGCTCTAGCTGCATGCACGACTTGATATTCCCTGCGAGATCAAACAAACGGTTAGAGGGGCCCGTGGAGCAACCCACGAGGGACCCCTCCGACGCTCAAGTTAGTACCCATATTATGAAATAGTAAATAAGGGCAAGTAATAAATGAAATATTAGAGATAAAATACTTCGCCTCAGGAGAATAAGGCGTTTGAACGATTATGGCTTCGGAGAAATGATAGTAGGAGTGGATGCCCTTGAAGCAGGCATATAGCTCCTCTTTTATGGAGGAAGGATGCTTTTGGATAAGTATCTCTTTTTGGATAAGTATCACTTTATGTTTGATTCTATCCTTTTATACTTGTGTATAAGTATGTTTTTCTACGGGGTGAATTACGTTGTTTTTCTACCTGGAGAATTGCGTTCTTTTTCTACTGGGCGAATTGCGTTGTATTTCTACTAGGCAAATTGTGTCGGTTTTCTACTGAACGAATTGCATTGTATTTCTAATTGGCGAATTGCGTTGTATTTTTACTGGGCGAATTGTGTTGGTTTTCTACTGGGCAAATTACATTGGTTTTCTACTAGGCGAATTGCATTGTATTTCTACTAGGCGAATTGCATTGTATTTCTACTGGGCGAATTGTATTGGTTTTCTACTGGGCAAATTGCGTTCTATTTCTACTTGGCAGATTGCATTGTATTTCTACTGGTCGAATTGTGTTGGTTTTCTACTAAGTGAATTGCATTGTATTTCTACTTGGCGAATTGCGTTGTATTTCTACTGGGTGAATTGTGTTGGTTTTCTACTGGGCGAATTGTGTTGTATTTCTACTAAGCGAATTGTGTTGGTTTTCTATTGGGCGAGTTGCTTTGTATTTCTACTGGGCGAATTGCGTTGTATTTCCACTGGGCGAATTGTGTTGGTTTTCTATTGGGCGAATTGGATTGTATTTCTACTGGGCAAATTGTGTTAATTTTACTAGAACTGGGCGAATTGTGTTGGTTTTGCCTTAATTTTTGTCCAAATAATTGTTTGTGTAACCTACTTGCCCATCTACAGTAGCAAGCTGCTCAACCATAGTTTACCAACATATTAGTCCCAAGACTTCGTGAGTGAACCTTGGTCATTCCAAGTTCGGTCATGAAGTAATAAACCTGTCTTGCTCTCAGCTTGCTACTATACATATTTTTCATAATTTTCATTGATGTGTATTTTGATTTTTAATCGATATTAATGGAGCGTACGGTCTAAATAAGATGCGTAACGAGGTGTTTGGCACTTAATAGGATGTTTAAGCTATTACAATTTGTAACTAGATGCATGACCCATCATGAACTTTAATAGGGTGTTAAGCATAATCGTGGATCTTGGTAGAGCGTTTTATGTTGCAGCTCTTATTGGTGTAAGAATGTTTAGAAGAGTCTGGGCTTTTATGGCCTTTTTGAAACTTAGAGTACTCAAGCATTCTGCCCCTTTATATTAGTGAGCGCTCTTGGCGGTTCAAGCTCTATGTGATAAACATGCAAGGATATCACTATCATGATCTGTTAGTAGGTGTAGTTGCATTTGGTCAGTAACATCCACAAAGCGATGAATGTGGTGCATTTAGCTCATGTTACTTTGATAGGCAAAGACACTTCTGGCTAGAGCCAGAGGTGGTTGAATTCATACACCAAGTCAGTGTACTTGTGATAGGTGTAGCCTGTTTAAACAAGATTAAAGTGCCAAATATATTGCATCGTTTGTTTACTGCTCTAGTAAATAGTTAAAGTGCCAAATATGTAGTTAAGGTGATGAGTATGCCCCTGCAGGGTATTGCGCTAGTTGCGGATGATTGCACCAGGGCGGACCATGGTGAGGAATGTTGCACCCATTGCTGATGTTTGCACCAGGGCGGATCATGGTGATGAATGTTGCATCCATTGCTGGTAATTGCACTAGGGAAGACCATGGTAAGGAATGTTGAACCTATTCTAGGTGATTGCACCAGGGCGGACCATGGTGAGGAATGTTGCACCCGTTGCGAGTGATTGCACCAGGGCGGACCATGATGATGAATATTGCACCTATTGCGGGTGATTGCACTAGGGCAGACCATAGTGATGAATGTTGCACCCGCTGTGGGGCAATTGCACCAGGGCAGACCATGGTGATGATTGTTGCACTAATTGCGAGTGATTGCACCAAGACAGACCATGGTGATGAGTATACACTTGATAAATGTTGAGTGTCATGTACATAATACCGGATAAGTCAAGGTAGCAGGCATAATCCAGATAGTAAAACCACACAGGGTAGTATTCTTATATGATGATAAGCATATCGAGGACATATATTGAAGTAAAGACAGGTTACTAAAATTAGCACCTTAAGGGCTGTTACATGTCAAGCAGGAAGGAAATCAAGCATATGGTATATCATTCCCAAAGGATGTCTTTGACTATTATTGGTTTACCTTTGGCATTCATCTATGAGCTGACGAGCTTGATATGCGTCTTGCTTAGTGGTTGTGAATAAACAATCGCACAAATAGTGATTAGTAGTATTCATATAATGTACTTTACACATGAATATTACCGGAAGGATGTGATTCGTCATATCATGACACTTATTGCTCATTTTTGAAGCACGTATGTCTAATAACCGGCTTAGTAAGGACCAACCCTCAATATCCTGTTATCATGACACTTATTGCTAAACAATACCTATTGCAAAATTGAATAGGCTACGACAGGAGTTTAAAGTGGACTGTAAGAAAGTCCAAGACCATCTTGAAGCAGGTCATTGCAGGTATTGAACTAGCTCATCTTATTCCTAGCTCTTTGTTCAAACTGCCACATTCTGAAGGGGTTTTTCCTATTGAGTTATCTTTGATGTTCATACGTCACTAGCTTGTGACTTTTCATCTTGATTGAGTGGTTAGTAAGTGTCTAGAGTAAGGCAGAAAAAAGTGATCTCTTTTATCATAGGCTGCAGCACTGATTCCTGCCAGGCCAACTGCTTATCATAAATACTTCCCATTGCAACTTGTTTCTGGTCAAGAAAAAAATATATCCCCATCTATGAATTTTTGGTTGTGCTGTGTATGTTCCAATTGCTCCACCCCAGCGTATAAAAATGGGACCATAAAGGAGACTGGGAATTTATGTTGGGTTTGAATCCTCGTCAATTACAAAATATCTTGAACCGTTGATATTTTTATTGCACGGTTTGCAAATTGTAAAATTGATGAAACAATGTTCCCAGAATTTGGGGGAGAAAAATTAAAGTTAGAAAAGTGTGAAATTGTGAAATTGATCAAAGTGTCGAGAATGGGAAAATCTTGCATTCTTTCTATGGGGTGAATAGTGTTGTTTTTCTGTGGGGAGAATTGCGTTCTTTTTCTACTGGGCGAATTGCATTATTGTTCCATTGGACAAATTGTGTTGGTTTTCTACTGGGCGAATTGCATTGTATTTCTCTTGGCCGAATTGCATTGTATTTCTATTGGACGAATTGCGTTGTATTTCTACTGGGCGAATTGCATTGTACTTCTACTGGCCGAATTGTGTTGGTTTTCTATTAGGCGAATTGCATTGTATTTCTACTAGGCGGATTCCGTTGTATTTCTACTAGGCGAATTATATTGGTTTTTTACTAGGCGAATTGCGTTGTAATTCTACTGGGCGAATTGCGTTGTATTTCTACTGGGCAATTTGAAATGTATTTCTACTGGGCGAATTGTGTTAGTTTTCTTCGGGCGAATTGCATTGTATTTCTACTAGGCGAACTGCGTCGTATTTCTACAGGGCGAATTATGTTGGTTTTCTACTGGGCGAATTGCTTGATATTTCTACTGGGCGATTTGTGTTAATTTTACCCGTACTGGCAAGTTGTGTTGGTTTTTGCCTTAATTTTTGTCCAAATAATTGTTGTGTAACCTACTTGCCCATCTACAATAGCAAGCTGCTCAATCATAGTTTACCAACAGGGTTCTCAGCTCTACTCGGCTCGTTTACAACCCGATGTTAAGGCGACAAAAGTAGATTCATATACCGTGTTGTACATTATCTATGTATCATTCTCAATTTTCAGAAAAATGAAAAACATGTGCATTTTCCAATTTTCTAACCGGAGAAAGAAAAATAGAGATGAAAAGAAAAACTGAAAATGGAAAAGGAAAACGGTTTTCCGCTATCAAACATGCCCTTACTTTCCCTATTGAATGTTGGTATTTCAAGACCAAACTTTATAAAAAATAACTTCAAGTATATATGATGTTAAAACTTTTTTTTTTTTTTGGAACAAAATATGATGTTAAAATTTAATGTAGCTTTATGATATTATTTATGTATTTTAAAAAGAATTTGAAATACATGCATTTGCACCTTCAAAAAAAAAAAAAAATTCATTGAGTAAATGGCTAAAAGGCCAGTAAAAGATTCTAAATATGGCTTAGATGCAACAGTAAAAAAATTGATGATATATGTTGCATGATTTGGTTGATGCTTTGCACGCATCAGATTATAGAAGGAAAATGGCTTCGCTACGTTTTTTTTTTTTTTTTAAATCATTGTTATTGTTTTTCTTTTCTTTTGACTAAGTACTGCATTGTAGAGGCTTTGACTTTCGAGGTTATGCATACCAAGAAAGAGTAAACTTTGTAGTTGGGTGTTGTATCCTGGAGGTTCTGTGCCGGTACCTGCTGCACCGGCTTAGGTTAGAGAGGGGGCGCAAAACCATCTTAAAGAGAGTATGATCCATGCCTCGCTCAACTGTTACATTATTGGTATCTCGAACCGTTGACTAGAGATATTTTTGCAACACAGTTTTCTAATTACATATTTGGTGAAATAATGTTTCCATAACTAAGGGGATAAAATCTAAAATTTGAAGAACATGAACTTCTGTGGAGTGCATTGTTGATATATAATTTCGACTATGTTTAAATCAATGTGGAGGTTTAGAAAATCATTCATTTGTAAAAGGTTCCAATTTGCTAAATGCATTCACTGATACAGAATGAGTTAAATTACATGTCTAGGCTAGAAATGTTCCAACTCAAATTGATATCCCAAATGTGCAATCTTTTGAGACATTGCCAAATGCATTTATTGCATGCCAAAAAAGTGGTAGACTACTGAAGATAAAAATCCAAAAAAGAAAAAGAGAAAAAGAAGCAAGTTAATTCCTTTCTCATTTGTGAAACTCTTGAACAGGTAATAAAGTAAAAGCATAAAGAGGATGAGATGACTCTTCAAGAATGTCCTGTACATGAAACTAGTGAATTATAGAAAATATTGAGAATGAAAAGATTTCGGTAAACTGCATCAATAGTGGGATAGGATAAAACCAAAATGAGGCTATCATTAATCTAATATTTGCATGTATAATAACTATTATAACCAAATATAAAAAATATTATATAAAACATATTAAATAGAGAGATATTACATGGAATGCTTAGAAAAGACAAAATACAAATAATATAATAGTTGAGTAAGGCGTGGATCCCGTTCCCTTTGAGATGGTTTCGCTCCCCTATCGAATCAACAACCGGTGCAGCAGGTACTAGTGCGCCTCCTTCAGGATATAACGCCAAACTATATAGTTGACACTTTTTTGGTCTGCATAACCTCGAAAGCCAAAACTTCCACAACATCGCACTTAGTCAAAAGAAAAAATAATAGTAATAATTATTTTTCTTTTTAAACCAAAAGAAAGAAACCCATAATCGAGCCATTTTTCCATTACTCAATACGATACCTCTTTTCAAAACCAATCACACAATAGGATAATATATGCACCACAATTTATCGTTGCATAGACCACGCACTGAATGAATTTTTTACAAGCATTTGTGCATTTTGCTCAAAGTTTTTATAACCTAAGGTGCAATTATATATTGTGCATGTATTTTAAATTCTCTTTTTTAATATCGCAAAAGCTATGTTAAATTGTAAAAATATTTATACTTGAAATTATTTTCTCTAAAATCTGAATTTTAAAATACCAACATTCAATATGAGAATTACCACTCCCTCCACATTGTTGGAAAAATGATACAAGCTAATCTTTAGTTTTTTGGAAATTGTATCCCACATTGGAAAAATAGTGTGGATGGTTATTTTTTTAACGGGTATGTTTATTTTTCGGATAATACAATTCAAGAACCGTTATTAGTCGTTTACCAGTAATGGTTTACCGTCATTGAAATAGTGACTGCTGGAAATTTATTAACAATATAGTCGTTCTAATTTATTACCTCCGTTATTTGACTGTTGTAAATTAAAACTCACATTTTGACTTCTTGTTATATAATCCCCCCAAGATCTCTCTCACACCTCAACCTCTCCTCCTGATTTTCTCTCGCCCCTAATTGTTAGGGTTTTTTTCCTATTCTGTCAACCCATCATCTCAACCGCAACAAAATCTACGTAAAACATAGATCTTCTACTAAATACATGGAAACAGGGCAGTGGGATATCACGGAAAGCATAAGAGGGATTTTAATTGATTGGCTAGTGGAGCTCCCGTTGCGACCTGTACTCCAGCTCTCCAAATCTAAGTTCCAATTTACAGATTCAGATTTCGGGCAAAGTTTTTAGGCACTCCTACCCGGCAATTAACGAGTGCACGTTAAGAGTCGGATCGCGTTAATCCTGGAGGACAGCCACCAGTTATACTATATGCACAGGAGCAGCAGCGAAATCGTCTTTGAGGACAGTGGTCTTTACCACGGCGCGGTATCATCGTTTAGTAAGATCTTTCTAATTACTCTCGTTTTTCGTTGCTATTATTGAATATCTATCAATTTGTAACATCTTGAAACTTTCATTTCAAGTCGCTTTATTGAATTTTACTCCAAATGCAATGACCCTAAATTAGCTCATTAAATACTTGATCAAATGTCTGTGAAAGATATCTATTCTTGGGATGCAACTTTGCAAGTTGTTATTGTAGTTTGAATAGTTTATAGACTGCGTATAATGTGTTCAATGAAATGCCTGAGAGAAATGTTGTGTCTTGGAACAATATGATTAGTGTATTTGTTAAGAATTTGATGTATTATGAAGTTTTGAGGTTTTACTATGAGAACTTATAACAATCTAAAAGACGATTTATTGAACCAATCATGCTTACTTCCTTTTCTTGAGCTATGTATAGTCGTTTAGTATGAATGACTAAAGCGTGATTATGCTTTCAGTATTGTTTAATCTACACTATTTATTCTACTTGAGGTTCCTGCATTACCATATCAATTATATAAGCTGGATGTTTTTAGTGTGTCTTGTCTCTGTTATATATTTGGAAAAAAAAAGAAAAAAGAAATGTGGTAGAATAAGCGTAGGTTAACGTGAAAATCGAGGGGGTGGTTCTTTGGCGATGCTGCCAGACAGCTAGCGGGTTAAACTTCTGGCAGCAAGCGCATGAAGTATAAGGTAAAAATTAGTTGGCATCAAAATAGTTTAGGCACATGCCTTTGAAATTAATAAAAGAGAAATTGTCTAAAATCAAGAAGATATATTTTGCTTTTACATTCATACGATGTAGTATTCATGTTATGATTAAGGCAATGGTGCATAATATCATGTAAATCTTTTACATTTTGATATGAAGTTCCATCTCTACATATGTAGCACAAAATGTTGTATCTGATTGAATTTTGTTGTCACGTGCGATGCATATACTAAGCCGCTTATTGTATTGACATGAACTAACACCTATATGACTTATGCCATGAGCAAGCAAAATGTGAGGGGCATTGTCTTGT
This sequence comes from Simmondsia chinensis, assembly GCA_018398585.1. Taxonomy (NCBI): domain Eukaryota; kingdom Viridiplantae; phylum Streptophyta; class Magnoliopsida; order Caryophyllales; family Simmondsiaceae; genus Simmondsia; species Simmondsia chinensis. The sequence continues at coordinate 16,247,449 of JAGTTD010000008.1, read as the reverse complement.
AGGACAACAATAGTTATCTTGCAAAAACTTATGTGGAATGCATTATTCGGGACTTCTAAAAGAACATTGTGTATTATGTTAGTAATGGTACTCCACCTTATTAGTCGCATGCGAGACAATAACATGATGTGTTTTTCCAATTGATTGTAAGATAGAAGAGCGACACAAGAGCTTGAGACGGGGGTGTTTTTGTGGTTAAACATGAAATTGATATTTGACACCTTCTTGCCCATGTCTAAGATAGAAACACTCAGAGTTTTGACAAGTTCTTACTCTTTGCCATGATCTTGTGGTGTACATATCAAATGGACTTCTAATTATGTTTCTAAATAATGAACCTAAGGAAAAGTTTGTTTGGAACAACCAGAAGGATCTATGGCCCGTAGTATGGAAAATAAAAATTGTAAACTTAACATGGGATTCAATAAGCTCCCAAAGGGTGACATCAAAGTCTATATAATCATGGTCAAATGGTGTTGGTGCTACTATTATGTGGCTGGTCATGCTATTCGGAAATTGACTTACGTGCTTTTTCAATTTTTCGTGTGATTGTTGCGGTTAACACAAGTTTAATGCTTGATGTTGATTGTAAACTTGTTAGAATGGAGTTTTGAAACTAGAATTGGCAACTTTTAGGTTAGGCATGTCCAGTTGCACAATCTTGAATCCTATTGTGTTGGTAGAACATTGAATGTTTTGAGTTTAATCATGGGGTAGATCTTGTATGTGTGAATTGGATTTCTTATATGTCTTCGGTGACCTAAGTGAAATAAGTTGGTCATTGTAAAGGGCTAATATAATTTGTGAGTTCTTGTGAAAATCCATGTGTTATTTAGTGTATTGGTCTCCATGTTGAATTGCTTTATGTATTTCCAATGGCTATATCTGAAGTAAGTTGTATATGTTGTTGCATGCTGCCTGAAATGATGAAAAGCATGCTTTTTCAAGTATTGAAACATTTCTCTTTCAAGCTGAATATGCTGCTACAAGTTGTTATAGACTTGTACATGCTGGATTTTGCAATATTGGAGTAATACTGGTTGTTTATGATGTGCAATTGCTATATGTTATGCACATATTGCAGATTATGATATTTACTTGCTGAATGTTGATGCTCATATTGAGTTTGATGTTGTCCATATTGGTTTTGGACTATTTATAGCTGAAAATGCTGCATCTTAGTTGGCTGTGTTGTTTGGCATTGGTTTCATGCTGGTCAGGCTTTGAATTATGCAGTATTAGAATGTCTTTGCTGAATTTTAGCCAAGAGGTGGGAAATATTGTTATGTTTGAGTCATATGTGGACCTATATTGTCTTGGGAGACTTGTAGGTCTTTAGGCTCATTGTTTCATACCCCTTTTCTAGTTTTTGGAAAAAAAAGGTAAGATGCAGGTTATATGAATACTTTGACTAATCATAAGCTTGGTATTTAGCTTGTGTCTAGATACCTTATTTGGGTTATTTTCATACGTTGTGTGCTCATATTGGTCATTTGGATGATATATTAAATAACCCTAGTGTTCACTTGATGAGGAGAAAAATGTGGCATTGCGTCGAAAGCTAAATACGCTAAGGTGATTGATAGCATTATGGTTTGATGAAAAACACAACATTCGTTCTATTACTTCATATGTCAGTGGTAGACCTAGTCTACATACATTGACCAAATGATGAATATTGAAGTGCTCTAATTAAAGTATTAAGGTACTACTAAAGTACTTTGAATAGGGTTTACGTTGTAATAGACTCCATGTTGTGTTGGGTGTCTGATATTAGTGAGAGATATTCTACTAATGATAATGTATTCAGGCCCGTTAGTGAGCTACATTTTGCGAAACCCCTCTGAAACCTACATTGTTTAGTAGTCCTTAAAGATTGAGTTGGCAGGTAGGAAAATTGAATGCCTTAGGAATGTAGTTTGAGACATTCCATTGTGAGGTTGTAAGAGCACCCGAGAGCCTATGATTTATGTTGTTTGATCATAATCTTTTTTGATTATTGTGTTTTTTTCAATGTTTGCTAGTTATAGCTAGCTTATGAAAATTGATTATAGTAGAAATATTATTTTGGTGACTGTCTAAAATCAGTGTGAATAGCTTGATGATGCTAGCACTTGGGCTCGAGAGCCTTACAAAGGCTTGGGTTGCCTTAGGTTGAATTGTAAAAGGCACCTTGTGAATTATGGTCTCCTGTACCTCTTTCTCTTGAGATCACCAAATCTGATATAATATTGGTATAGTATATGGACTACCCTTAATAATAATAATGCATGTACTCTAAGTACAATGAGAATGGGTATGTGGTCTTTTGTGACCTAAACTAGTGGTGATCCAGTTGATTTGAGATGATAATGTTTCACAATGGTGATGATATGTGAAATTGACAAATTTGTGGTATATTTTTTTCATGCCAACTGTGTATAGGATATATGTACGATATGTGTACTATGTAAGTACATGGGGTGGAGATATGATTTTATTGATATAATATTTGCTCCGCTATTGTGTTATATTGACTTTTGTTGAAGTTGGCAGGCGATGGAGCTAGTTGTTTAATAGCTCATTGTAGATACCTCAATGTGGGGGTGAGAACAACTCGTGATTGATGTTGGCAGTGGTCAACTCTCAAGTACCGCTTTGTTGCAATACAGTGTGAAATGCCATGTATGATGGTTGAGCATAATGCTTTAACCTAACCCATAGTCCATGACGGGTGGTGTGGACACTGCACATTTGATGGGTTTGGCAAGAGGAGACCTATTCGTCTCAGGCATAATATCGTAAACGATCTACCCGAAAGAAATTGATCACTAAATTGTGGAAGGTTTGAAAAGAACCTTGTGGATCCATTGATAAAGATTCTATGTCATAAGACGGTTGTGGAAACATCGAGGGGGACGGGAATAAAGTCTATACATGAATAAACTATGATGTATCCAACCTGGTCTTAACAGGTTCAATGTGAAAAGTCAAAGTTTCATTCAAAGAATGCATTGTGTTTTATGTTGTCCCTCCCTATGGTGTGACAATACGGAGACGGGTCCATATCCATATGTTTAGTAGTGTAAGCAAGGCTTGCACTTGATGGATATTGTCTGTATGTTATTAGGGGTGAGGTTAAGCTTTAGCTCTTAATGGACCCATATCCATATGTTTGGTGGTGTGAGGTAACACACACTTGATGGGATCCACCCATGTGGGTGTGGGAGTCTGGCCGCTCCCTATGAAGGTTTAAGACTTGCCTTCTAGAGTGCCTATGAATATACTGGACAAGCGTATAGCCGATAAAACGCGCCAAACCGCATGAGTTTTCGTTATGTTACCAAGGAGTAAGGTTGAGCTCTAGCTCGTAATAGACCCATAGCCATATGTTTGGTGGTGTGCAGTAACACACACTTGATGGGATCTACCTATATAGGTGTGGGAGTGTGGCCGCTTCCTATGAAGGCTTAAAACTTGCCTTCTAGAGCGCCTATGAATATGACGGACGAGCGCATGGCCGATAAAATGCGCCAAACCTTTGGAGTTGCTGAGATTTGGAGTTTAGTATGTGTCTAAGTGGCAGACTACACAACCCCTTGTGAGGTTCAAAACGAAAGTCACCTTATAAGATGTTGGTTCTAAACTTGGGTTACACTAGGTGACAATTCAAGTCACGAGATATCGGCACTGAAAACTAAACTTCCTTTGCCCAATGTACTCTTCTTTATTCTCTTCCTCTTGTATCATTTGTAAGGGATTGTTGAAAAATGGATACAAGCTAATATTTAGTTTTTTGGAAATTGTATCCCACATTGGAAAAATAGTGTGGATGGTCATTTTCTTAACGGGTATATTTATTTTTCGGAAAACATATTTCAAGAACCGTTATTAGTCATTTACCCGTAATAGTTTAACGTCATTAAAATAGTGACCGCTGGGAATTTATTAACAATATAGCCGTTGTAATTTATTACGTCCATTATTTGACCGTTGTAAATTAAAACTCACATTTTGACTTCTTGTTATATAACCCCCAAGATCTCTCTCACACCTCAACCTCTCCTCCTGATTTTCTCTCGCCCCTAATCGTTAGGGTTTTTTTTCGTATTCTATCAACCCATCATCTCAACCCCAACAAAATCTATGTAAAACATAGATCTTCTACTAAATACATGGAAATAGGGCAGTGGGATATCACTGAAAGCATAAGAGGGATTTTAATTGATTGGCTAGTGGAGCTCCCGTTGCGACCTGTACTCCAGCTCTCCAAATCTAAGTTCCAATTTACAAATTCAAATTTCGGGCAAAGTTCTTAGGCACTCCTACCCGGCAATTAACGAGTGCACGTTAAGAGTCGAATCGTGTTAATCTTGGAGGATGGCCGCCGGCTATACTGTATGCATCGGAGCAGCGGCGAAATCGTCTTTTAGGATAGTGGTCTTTACCACGGCGCGGTATCATCGTTTAGTAAGATCTTTCTAATTACTCTCTTTTTCCATTGCTATTATTGAATATTTATCAATTCGTAACGTCTTGAAACTTTCATTTCAAGTCGCTTTATTGAATTTTACTCCAAATGCAATGACTCTAAATTGGCTCATTAAATACTTAATCAAATGTCTGTGAGCGATATCTATTCTTGGGATGCAACTTTGCAAGTTGTTATTGTAGTTTGAATAGTTTATAGACTGCATATAATGTGTTCAATGAAATGCCTGAGAGAAATGTTGTGTCTTGGAGCAATATGATTAGTGTATTTGTTAAGAATTTGATGTATTATGAAGTTATGAGGTTTTACTATGAGAACTTATAACACAAATTAAACAAATACAATAAATGACAATAGGTTCAAAATAAATATTTTTTATTAAAATATTCAATATTCTCCCACTTTTTTTAATTAAAAAATAAAATATTTTTTATTAATTTTTTTGGGCTAAGGACCCCATATATTATGAGAGTGGTAATACCTTTAAACCCTCACTTAGTGTTTCAGCGACTCCTATATTAGAACCATACTGGACGTAGCCCTTGGTCGCTTGAGGACATGTAGATTGCTTCACACATATGGTATCCAAGGTGCCCCATAGGCTCTCTAAAGCGCGTACATTATGGCCCCGTGCATCGTCCTAGATTCATGAACGTTCTAGAGAGTTAACTCGAACTCTAATAGGAAGCAGCCTCACTTCCACACTCATATAGATGGGTCTCAGGAGTGTACTTGTGGCCTTACACCCCACCCTAACATAGGGTTACAGATCTCACTAAGAGAATAACTAGCTCAACCTCAACATTGTCCTAAGCAAGCATGCCACATCATAGGGATGGACTAATATAAAATGCATGCTCACCTATAATCACTATGATTCGTTTGGCCCTTTTCATGGCATCCTCATAGGTGAACAATTTCTTCATTGGGTTTAAGTCTCATCCCCTTTGATGTCATTTAGATCTCAACTCTGGCTAGAGCTTATATGTCCTCGAATCATATAATATCATCATTGGCGCAATTAGTAATGGATCTCCACTATCATTCTTATGGCATTTCTCATATTTGATCGTAGTGGCACAAGAAGAATTATGTAATATATTTGTGTCACTACTTTGAAACAACACAAGTTTGTCTTCACTTCCTTGCATGGCATTTGACGCTTGCCACTAACAAACTTATACCCCACATTGTGGCCAAGGCCATCATGGATAGCATAACAATTCCAAGATGCCACTATCCAAGTATCCAAGATAGTCTCTCATCCATGATAGTGGTGTCAATTAATCGTACAATACCTTATTGTATCCGCGTCCAACCAATATACCTAATCACTAGCGTATGAGATGTTAGAAAAATAATACAAGCTAAACTTAAGTGTTTTAGAAAAATGCATCATATTGGAAAAATAAGAAAAGTGCTCTAGTTCATATCCCACATGAAAAAAAATAAGGGGGTTTGGTTGGGTTTATATGGGTGTATGTCCCTCAACTCACTTGAATTAAGTTATGGGCGAGAGAATGGTGGGAACCACACTCGCGCTGCCCACCGTGCTGTGCTCGAGCGTGGGTGTTAGTGTTCCTTTTATTAACGGGTATATTTATTTTACGAAAAAAATTATCCGCGCCTGTATTTAGTACAATATTATACATTTATGGCTGTTACAGTTTTAAATACCACATATTTGTTTTTAATCCTGTGCATTTACACCATTCAAGCTGTTGAAACCTTAATGCTCAAGATTCACACATTTCTAGCTGTTAGGATGTTAATTACTGCAGCATTATACTAGTATAAATCAGAGGCTGAGCATGATTTACACTCATCCAAAAAATATACCATCAACACTTCAGTCCTGTTTTTCTCTCGGTTCTCTCTCTCTTAAAACACTTGGGCAAGGTTCTCGGGCTCTCCTACCCGGCCATTACCGAGTGCACATTAATAGTCGAATCGTGTTAATCCTGGAGGACGGCTGCTGATACAGCTGTTTGTACCGGAGCAGCGGCGAAATCGTCTTTTAGGACAGTGGTATTTCCCACGGCATGGTATCTCTGGTATTCAATCTATTTCTCCACTTCTCGATACTATTTGATTGCTGTGTTTAGGTATTTTACGCGAATTCTGCGCTGCGACTTACAGCATTTTATTGTGTCTGTTTTTGCAACTTCTCGTTGAATTTTTACTGATTATTTCACTGCGTTTTAATGATGTTCCGTTGCAAAATTTTTCTATAATTTTTACCACATTTTACTTTTTTTAACTATATTTTACTGTAGTATTTCGCTGTTGTGCTGAAATTTTACGATATTTTTCCTTTGCGATTTTCGCTATAAAACTGTCGCCAATTTGCTGTAATTTTTAACAATCTAAAAGATGATTTATTTTTACATATTTGTATTTAAACATGGCAACCAAACTATCTCTTCCTGACATGTCTAAGATTGAGCCCCTTGATGGGAAGAATTATAAGAGGTGGTCCCAAAAAATTTTGTTTTTCCTACAATAAGTGTGTACTGATTATGTACTCTATGGAAAAAAGGAACCTGAGGGTGAAAATGAAAAATAGGCTTATGAAGAAAAATTCACTACAGACGACCGAACCTGCAGAGGAAATTTGCTGCATTACATGTGTGATGGACTCTTTGACATTTATGTAAAATTAGACTCATTAAAAGAGATTTGAGATCCCCTTTAGAAAAAAATATGGGGGTAACAATGCAGGGACTATAAAACATGCGGTTAGTAAGTGGTTAGATTTCAAATTCGTGGACAATAAACCAATAATTGACCAAGTCCACGAATATGAAAATATAGTAACTACTCTCTTGTTAGAAGACCTTAAAATTTGCGACATTACTCAAGCCTATGTTTTAATTGAAAAACTTCAATATTCTTGGAAGGATTATAGAAACCTACTTATGCATAAAAAGAAGAACCTGACATTAGAGGAGTTAGTCAACCACTTGAAAATCGAAGGAGAAAATAGGCTTAAAGACATGGGGCATTCATATTCAAATTTTTCTAAAGCTAATATTGTAGAGGCAAGGCCTAGTGCATATGACAGGTTTAAGAACAAGGGGAAAAAACATCATTCAAACTTCAAACCTGGTGAAAAAATTCAAAAGTCAAACATTAGGTTTCTCAAAGATTGCTTTCACTGCGAAAAACGTGAACATATGGCCAAAGATTGCAGAAGCAAAAAGAATCAGACTCAAGACCCAAAGCACAAGGCTCACCTTGTAGAGACAGAGAACATCGTAGCTGTTGCTAGGTAAACTTGGTGAATAACATAACTAAGTGGATCGTGGAAACCGGGGCTACCAGGCATATCTGCACAAATCGAAACATGTTCCAGGAATACCAAAAAACGACTGATGGAGAGGTGGTCTATATGGGCAATTCAACAGCAGCACCTATCCTCGGAAAAGGAAAGATTTCTTTAAAACTTACTTCTAGAAAATTTCTTACTATAACAAATGTGCTGCATGTGTCTGATATGCATAGGAATCTGATTTTAGGTAATCTTTTAATCCAAGCTAGGTTGAAATTACGTTTTAACTCAGACAAATTAGTCCTGACTAGGAAAGGGGAATTTGTGAGCAAGAGTTTTTGTAATCGTGGTCTTTTTGTCCTTGATGCTGTTTGCATGAATAACAATGCGAGTATCTCTTCTGCTTATATTGTTGAATCTCTTGAATTGTGGCATGCTCGCTTAGGACATATAATTGTTGAGTCAATTAAACGATTTAAGAAGATGAACATGATTCCTAACTTCAGTGATACCAACTTTTATAAGTGTAAAGTATGTGTAGAAGCTAAATATACTAAAAAGACCCTTTAAGTTTATCGAGAGACAATCTGAACTCCTTGAGCTAGTGCACATTGATTTAAGAGATTTTAAAAAGCCAAATGAGTAGAGGTGGAAAAAGATACTGCATGGCCTTTGTAGATGATCACTTTAGATACTGAATGGTATACCTCCTAAGTACCAAAGATAAAGCAGAGAAAATGTTTTTAAAATACAAAGGTGAAGTAGAAAATCAACTAGGAAAGAAAATAAAAAGAGTTAGGTCCGATAGAGGCGGGGAATATGATCCAACTTCTCTAGGAAAATTTTATGAGGAAAATGGAATAATACATGAGCGAAGCCCTCCTTACTGTCCACAATCTAACGATGTCACTGAAAAGAAAAATAGAACTCTAAAGAGTATGATGAATGCTATGCTTATTATTTCTGAACTACCTGATAACATGTGGGGGGAAGTGATATTATCTGCTTGTCATGTACTAAGTAAAGTTCCTCATAAAAAACTAGATAAAACCCCATACGAGATGTGGAAAGGTTATGCACCTAATATAAAATACTTGAAAGTGTGGGGGTGTCTAGCCAAGGTTGGATTACCTGACTTTAAAATGAAGCAAAATCGGACCTAAGATTGTTGATTCTATTTTTATCGGGTATGCTTATCACAATGTTGCTTATCGATTTTTAATCAAGGGATCTAATAATTCATATGCATGTGGTAGCATTATGGAATCTAGAGATGCTGAATTCTTTTAACATCTATTTCCCTAAAAATGTAGTGATGCACAACCTACCAGTTTGCCTTCTCATACTGTAACTGTTAACCACGATAATACTAACGATATAGATACTTCTGGAATTTGAAGGAATAAAAGAGCTAGGAAAGAAACCAACTTTGGACCAGATTTTGTTACTACTTTCCTAACAGAAGATAACTCCATGAATGAAGAAATTGTAAGTGTCTATATGTTAGAGGAAGACCCCAAAACCTATGATGAGGCTGTGAGATCAGTTGACTCGAATTTTTGGAAAGAAGCTATTAATAGTGAATTAGAGTCAATTCTAAATAATCATACTTCAGAATTGGTAGATTTTCCTAGATGATGTAAACCAATAGGTTGTAAATGGGTCTTTAGAAGAAAAATGAAGGCTAATGGGACAATAGATAAGTTTAAGGCAAGGTTAGCAGCTAAAGGTTACACCCAGAAAAAAGGGGTCAACTTTTTTAAAACTTATTCACCTGTCCGTAAAATGGCTACAATTAGGACATTGATTTCCCTTGCATCTATTCATGATTTAGTAGCGCATCAAATAGATGTCAAAACTGCATTTTTTTAACGGTGACCTAGACGAAGAGATTTTCATAAAACAACCTGAGGTTTTTATTGTCCCTAGTAATGAAAAGAAAGTCTGTAAACTTGTAAAATCCCTATACACTCTCAAACAGGAACCTAAACAGTGGCATGAGAAATTTAATAGCACGCTAGTAGCTAATAATTTCCTTGTAAATAATGGTGATTCTTATGTGTATTCTAAGTCCGATTCAAATGGATGTGTAATAGTTTGTCTATATGTTGATGATATGTTGATATTTGGCACAAACTTAAATATTGTCAGTGAAACGAAAAACTTTCTATGCTCTAAATTTGATATGAAAGATATGGGTGAAGCAGGCGTAATTCTAGGAGTTAAAATTATGAGATTTCCTGAAGACATAAGCCTAAACCAGTCTCATTATGCTGGGAAAATACTTATGCTGGGAAAATACTTAAAAAGTTTGACATGTTTAATACTGATCCTGTAAGAATACCTTATGATCCCAGTGTACATTTAACTAAATATAAAGGTGTTGCTATGTGCCAATCTGAGTATGCTAAAATAATTGGTAGTGTTATGTTTCTGATGAACTATACTAGAACTAACATTGCATATGTTATAAGTAGACTTAGTAAATACACACATAATCCTAATCAAGAGCATTAGAATGCGTTAAAAAGATTGCTAAACTATTTGAAAGGAACTATGGATTGGGGACTTCACTTTGGAAAGTTTTCCGCTGTTTTAGAAGGATATTTTGACGCCAATTGGATTTCTGATAATGATGAGATTAATTCCACTAATGGATATGTATTCACACTAGCTGCGGGCGCTATGTCCTGGAAATCCTCTAAGCAATCTTGTACTGCTACGTCTACTAAGGAATCTGAGTTTATTGCTCTTGAGTTAGCAGGTCATGAAGCCGAGTGGCTAAGAAGTTTATTGGGAGACATGCCATTATGGGGACTTCTAGCTCCATTAGTGTCACTTCATTGTGACAGTCAAGCTGCAATTGCTGTGGCAAAGAACAAAGTTTATAATGGCAAGAGAAGACACATTCGTCTCAGGCATAAGATCGTGAAGGATCTTTTAGAAAGTGGAGTAATATCACTGGACTATGTCAAGTCTGAAAAGAATCTTGCGGATCCGTTGACAAAAGGCCTTCGTCGTAAAATGATTGTAGAAACGTCGAGGGGGAAGGGATTAAAGCCTATACATGAATAAATTGTGATGTATCTAACCTGGTCTTAATAGGTTCAAGGTGAAAAGTCATAGTTTCATTCAAGGAATGCACTGTGTTTTATGTTGTCCCTCCCTATGGTGTGACAGTGCGGAGACGGGTCTATAGCCATATGTTTGGTGATGTAAGCGATGCTTGCACTTGATAGACACTGTCTGTATGTTACCAAGGGGTAAGGTTGAGCTTTAGCTCTTAATGGATCCATATCCATATGTTTGCGGTAACACACACTTGGTGGGATCCACCTATGTAGGTATAGGAGTATGGCTGCTCCCTATAAAGGTTTAAAGACTTGCCTCCTGGAGCGCTTGTGAATATCCAAGACGAGCGCATGGCTGATAAAACGCACCAAATTGTAGGAGTTGCCGAGATCTGGAGTTTAGTATGTGTCCAAGTGGAAGACTATACAATCCCTTGTGAGGTTCAAGATGAAAATCACTTTGCAAGATGTTGGTCCTAAACTTGGGTTACATTAGGTGACGATTCAAGTCACGAGACATTGGCATTGAAAAATGGAACTCCCTTTGGCCAATCTATGTTTCTTCCTCTTCTATGCTTGTATCTTTTATGAGGCATTGTTAAAAAAATGATACAAGCTAAACTTAAGTGTTATAAAAACAATACATCATATTAGAAAAATAAGAAAAGTGCTATAGTTTACGTCCCACATGGAAAAAAAAAGGGAGTTTGGTTGGGTTTATATAGCTATATGCCCCTCAACTCACTTAAGTTAAGTTATGGGTGAGAGAATGGTGGGAACCACACGCATCGCCCGCTGTACCGTGCTTGGTCGTGGGTGTTCTTTTTATTAACGGGGACATTTGCTTTGTGGAAAAATTGTCCGCGCCCGTATTTATTGCAATATTATATGTTTATAGCTGTTACAGTTTTAAATACCACATATTTGTTTTTAATCCTGCGCATTTACACCATTCTAGCTGTTGAAACCTTAATGCTCAAGATTCACACTTTTCTAGCTGTTAGGATGTTAATTACTGCAGCATTATACTAGTTTAAATCAGAGGCTAAGCATGATTTACACTCATTCAAAAAAATATACCATCAACAATTTAGTCCTCTTTTTCTCTCGGTTCTCTCTCTCTCTCTCTTTTAAAATACTTGGGCAAGATTCTTGGGCTCTCCTACCCGGCCATTAACAAGTGCACATTAATAGCCGAATCGTGTTAATCTTGGAGGACGGCCGTCGATACAACTGTCTGCACCAGAGCAGCGGCGAAATCGTCTTTTAGGACAGTGGTATTTCCCATGGAATAGTATCTCTAGTATTCAATCTATTTCTCCACTTCTCGGTACTATTTGAGTGCTGTGTTTAGGTATTTTACGTGAATTCCACGCTACAACTTATAGCATTTTATTGCGTCTGCTTTAGCAACTTCTCGCTAAATTTTTACTGATTATTTCACTGTGTTTTAACGCTATTTTGCTGCAAAATTTTTCTGTAATTTATTATTTTTTAACTGTATTTTACTACAGTATTTTGCTATTTTGTTGTAATTTTACTATATTTTTTCTTGCAATACTTGCTGTAATTTTCTGCGATTTTCGCTATAAAATTGTCGCCAATTTGCTGTAGTTTTTAACAATAAAACATTCAAGGTTTAAGTTTATAGCTATGAATTTGCCTTTGTAGCCAGCTTTATAAAGTCAATATAATTTCTTACATAACAATGCTTTGAAAAAAGGTTACAATTGGAGTAAATGGACATTATTTTGCAAAGAAGAAGCCAACGGTCACTTTCGGTCAACATTAGTACATAGTGCATTGAGTGGCTTTTGCATTAATAGTATAAAAAAAAAAATACGAGTGCGAAAAAAAGGGTTGATTTTATACCATAAACGAAAATAAAATTTGTTTCTTACTTTTATTAGATTTACATTCTATAAATAGCTAAGTAAGGTGTAATGGAGGCTCTACCTTTCAAGGCTGTGCAAACCATGAAAGTGTCAACTTTATAATTGGGCATCGTATCCTGGAGGCGACGTGACGGTACCTGCTACACTGGCTTAGATCCAATAAGGGCGCAAAGCTGTCTTAAAGAGAGCGTGATCCGCACCTCGCTTAACTATTACATTATTGATACTTCATCATTTTCACGTGTTCTAGGTACTATCTTTCAATGTTATATGCTTTGTATAATTTCTTTTGTATTTGGTTCCAACAATTTTAAATTGTTCTTATTATTTTTTCTCTTTGGCTAAGAACAGTGTTGTGGAGGTTTTAGCTTTCGAGGTTGTGCAGACCAAGAAAGTGTCAACTATGTAGCTGGGCGTTATATCTTGGAAGCGGAGTGTCGGTACCTGCTACACCGGTTTTTGATCTGATAGGAGTGCGAAACCATCTTAAAATTGTTAAAACTAAACATAAAAAATATTATATAAAACATATTAAATAGAGAGATATTACCTGAAATGCATAGAAAAGACAATATACCAATAATGTAATAGTTGAGCGAGGCGTTGATCTCGCTCTCTTTAACACGGTTTCGCACCCCTACTGGATCATCAGCCGGTGCAGCAGGTACCGGTGCGCCGCCTCTAGGATACAACGCCCAACTACGTAGTTGCTACTTTCTTGGTTTGCACAACCTCGAAAGCCAAAGCCTCCACTATATTGTACTTAGCCAAGAGAAAGAATATTAGTAACAATTATTTTCATTTTAAACTAAAAGAAAGAAACCCATAACTAGCCATTTTTCCATTATTCAATATACAACAACAACAACAATAACAAACCCAGTGCCTCCAAGGGCTCCCGCAAAAGCAGGGTTTGGGGAGGGTAAATGTACGTAGCCTTTCCCCTTCAGGGGGCTACCCTGAAGGGAGGCTGTTTCCGAGGACCCCCAGCCTGAAAAGTGGGTCCGCATCAATTAGCCAAAGATCTGGCAACAGGAGAAGCATCAAAAATGCATGAACATTATTCAATATGATACCCCTTATCAAAAGCAATCACATAAGATGATAACATATGCACCACAGTTAGCCGTTGCATAAGCCATAGGCTCTGTTTGTTTAGAGAAAAATCACATTCCAGGAAGTAGTTTTTCCTCTTTCCAATGTTTGGCGCATAGGAAAACCTTTTTCCCTCAAATGAGGGAAGATGACTTCTCTTCCAAAACGGGGGAAGTCATGATTATAAGTAGCCCAAAAACCTTCGCAGTAATCATCATGCAAATCTAGATTGAATTGAAATAAACCAGACTAGACTATAGACATTTAACTTTACATCATCGGACAAAATTAGACCAAATAATTAAAAGTGGCTTGGATATTACTTATAGTTGCAACAGAATAATTTTAATAAAGTTGAATTGTTATATAATATTATACAAGAAAATTATCTACGTGCCCTAATATTTTAGCATTTATTATATATGTACTATGATATTTTAGTAATATACGATGAAGTACCCTGAAGTTTTAAAATTTTCTCATGAATCAGGTATCTTTTGCCAAAATTTAGTAGATTTTAAATGAAAACAAAAATCTATATGTATCTACTGTCATAATGCAATAATTTCTTTTGCCCGAAAATGCTAACATGAGACATTTTTTGATAATATATAAGTAATTTTTGTTAGAATGTGGACAACATTTTCATAATATCATCATAGTTCATACCACATCACTTTTTTTGCAGAAATTAGCCAAATTTTAATAAAAATTTACTATATTTTAACACAGTATATGCGCAAGTGATAAAATTTCTTATCTTAAGGCACCTCATTATATATATTAAAATGACAGGGTATTTAGATGTTAAATGCTCAAATTTTAAAATACCTAAGAAATAGTTTTCATAATTTATATAGCTTTGATAGTTAACATTTTTTTTTTTTACTTCACGTACGTTGTATTGTTACTTATGTTGTCTTATAACAAGATATAAAATGATTGGTGAAGAATATTTTTGTTTTAAATATACAAGAAGACATCACAATGGGAATTACGTTTTCCTTCAAAACAAACAACGGAAAACTGCACTCTGAATTTATATTTCCTTGAAAAACCTTTTTCAAAAAAAAAAAAATAATTCCTAGATTCTACTTTTTCGTCAAAACAAACGGAGCCTTAATAAATCATTTACAAGCATTTATGCATTTTGTTCAATAGTTTTGTAACCTAAGGTGTGCATGTATTTCAAATTCTCTTTTTTAATATCATAAAAGCCATGTAGATTATAAAATCATTTATACTTGAAATTGTTTTCTCTAAAATCTAAATTTTAAAATACCAACATTCAATAAGAGAATATCTTTTCCTCCATATTAAACAAATATAATAAATGACATTAGGCTCAAAATAATTATGTTTTATTGAAATATCCAACAATAACTATTGATTTGATTAAAGAAAAAGAAGATCATAAACTGAAGCATGTCAGGGATGTTAACAAAAGAATGATTAGCTAAAATGGAAAGACACACTCTAGCTTGAGTTAAACTCACTTATAAATTGTACAATTTTTGGGTCTGTAGTCCAAAAGTCTTAAAATGTAAAACTTATATGCTACAACTGAGTATCTATGAAAGAAATGGAAAGAATAAGGTGATAAGACACAAAGCACGACTTTTTGTTGGAATTGGTATCCTGGAAAAACTCCTTAGTTAGTTTTAGATATTAATAAATGGAACTATTTTATTTATTTATTGTCTGAAAATATTTTACGAGTTAAACATGTGTGTGATTGGTTTTCTAAAATTTTTCATAAGATGGACATAGTCCAAGATGACATATTAGATCTGGTGTAAGTGGTCAATAAGATTGAGTCACAAATAGACTTAAATCAAATTATTGATACATTGCCAAAGTATATGTTTGTAATTGGTGATGAGTTTGGACAACTTGTCTGATAAGACTATAATATGACTTGTCTTAGTCATGTGGATAGGGATCCAAAATTATTATATTGGCATTGTCTATATGATTAGAACGCTGAGCACAACCACCTGAATTAGTTCTTTCTAGTAATAATTAATTCGTAAGACGATAAATTGAAATTCAGGAAAGAGTATGAACTCAAGCATGAATTGTTTGTTGCCCTAATGTGTCAAAAGGATTAGTCAAAATGCATTGACTTGAATTTTACATGCATTGGCTAATGACATCAAGTGTAGAGGGAACAATTGTTTTACATGGAATCTATAGTCTTTAACGAGACAAAGATGTCCCCATAATTGAAACGCAAGCATATGAATAGATTCTAGAATCATTAGCCAAAGTATTCCATATGTTTGACATTTGGAATTAGTACAAAGATTGTTTTCTGTATTATTGAATTTTTTGAGAAGGATGAGTCGAGAACTACAGCGAGAGATATGAGAAAAGTAACAATAGTAGCTAAAGTTACTTTTACTTACGGATATCTAATAGAGGGGTTAATTGTCATAATAAAAGTTGTTTAGGAAATTCTCGAGTGAATATATTTAATTCTAGAGTGCAGTAAAACTTGTTTAATGGAATTAAGTTTTACTAAATGGTAATAAATTGTTATCTTAGATTTGACCCATTTGGCGCTAAAGTTAGATTGCCCCTGAGGTCCCTTCGCAAGCCTCAACTTAAGCACCATTTGAAAATATTTAAAAATGAATTTATGAGATAAATTATTTAATTATGAGATAAATATATTTTTTATGCTAAACAAATATTCATAAGATAATTGTATTAAATATCTAGTTTAAACAAAAACCAATATATGTGTGTGTGTGTGTGTCTGTGTGTGTTGTGTGTCTGTGTCTGTGTCTGTGTGTGTGTGTGAGTCTCCACTTGTGGTTTTGTGAAGTATTAATCTAAATAGTCAATTTGTTTTGAAAAAACATTTGAATGATCTTTTGAAGCTTGAGCTACCTGCTTTCCTTTGTCGTTTTTAAAATTAGAAATTTGTTTGTATCAGAAAATTGAATAATATAAGAAGGAAAATTGTACCTGATTGCAGACCAAAGGATGTATAGGGAGTCAAATCGTCTTTGTGGTAGTTGATTGTGTATTGAATTTATTTGTTTGAATATTGTTGTTGACTGTAAGAGATGTAAGTCTCTTTGTTGAATTGGATTGATAAATTGGAAAGTTATTGGAATACTTTTGATTTTTGTGTGGACTCCTTCTTTTGTAACCGTGAATGGATATATTTGGCTAATGAAGGGAGTGCCTAGTATGATCTATTGTTGAAGATCTTTGACTAGTATGAATGGGGTTTTGAAACATATACCATCATTATAGATGTAGGAATTTGAGAGTTCGTATTTAATATTTATTTTGTTGCCACTAGCAGTATGGAGACTTTCTAGTGTTTTTTCGTAGAATTTTGAGGGAATGAGACCTTCTTGAATGCAGTTGAGATCTGCGCCTGAATCTAACGAGGCTTGAGTTTGAATCTTGAAATCTTTTGAGACATGGAGAGTTATGCGGATATACCATTTCTGGTATTCTATCCGTTGTATTAATTGACGAAATTTGTCATTTGAAGAGGGTTCTTCAGGAATTTGAATGTTTTCAAATTGAATTGATTCTGACTTATTATTTGAATTATCTAGTTTAGATTCCAGGTATGCAATTTTGGCTTCTAATTCTAGACTTTTTGATTCCGTAAGAGATTGTTTTGACTTTGACTCCAAATCTTGATATTGCATTGTTATTACTTCAGTTTGAAGATGTTGAACTTGTTGTTTTAATTCATTGATTTCTCTTTGTAGATTGCTAGTTGAAATTTGTCGAAAGATATTTGGTGCGGGATATCTTTCAAAAATTTGTTCTAGAGATCTGGGTTGTACTGGTGCCTTGATTTCTTGTTCTTTAAATATGATTTCTTTTAATTTGAGAAGGTATTCTTTTCTGAGATTTTGGTCTTGAATTTTGTCAATAATATCTAACAAATCTTCTTTGTTAGTTTTTGTTAGAACATTGAGAGTTTTGAGTTTGCAAGGACATGGTTCTTGTGAGGATTTAGATGATGAATCATCACTGTTTGAATTTTCTTGAACTTTGAAGATGTAATCTTCATTTTCTTAACTTGAGTTAGATAGAATAAGGTTCATTAATTTATTTCTTAAATCTTCATCTTCTATTTCATTGATTTTATTTTTCATTTTGCAATCATTTTGATAATGTCCAGGTTTCTTACATTTGTAACAATTTGAAACTTTGTTTGATTTCTTTTTTGAATATTTTCTTTTGTTGGTATAATATTGAGGAAAGGTTTGACATTTGTATCTATGTTTTCTTGATTACTTGAATGGTTCTTGTTGAAATTTTTTCTTTTTATATCTTTTTGAAGGAGGTTTGAATGTATGAATATTGTATTGAGCACAAAAGGATCCTAATTCCTTTTTTGTTTGAAACTTTTTGAGATTGTTTCGGAGTTGTTGCTCTTGACATAATTGTAATGCTTCCTTTTTAACAAAAGCAAATAATTGTCCATATGTTAAATTTTGCCATGGAATTGTTTGAGTGCCGCACTGATCTTGAATTTTGTCATGATTCTTTCAGCAAACAATTTTGGAAGTCTAATGACAAATCTTTCTTTCCAAAATGATGCATTGTTATCTTCTCTTTTGAGTACATGAGTTAAAAACATATCCTTATACCATCTAAAATCCTGTAAAGACGGGCATCGTAGATTGGTTAAGAATAATTTTGTTGATTCTTGTTCTTCTGTTGCACTTCAAAGGAAAGCAACAGTTATTGTCCAGATTAGAGTCTCGACAGCATCTTCAACTTCTTCCTCAGTCCAAGGAGAGTTGACATCATCTGGAGCAAGACGTCTTTGTTGAATGTGAGTGTGGTTGAGTATCATTTCTCGATCATATTCTTGTAATGTGTTTGACCACCATGATTGTAATTGTCCTGAAAATCTGGCCATAATCATTTGAGTAGATAAGTGATTTGTATTGGAAGGATTGATAATTTCATAGGCTGATGAAGCCATTGTCATTTGTTGTAGAGTGTTTTTGATTTCATATTCTGATTTGCTATCTGTATTCCATTCATGGATGTTATTTCCATTGAATGACATAGATGTGAATTGATTTCTCTCTTTGAATTGAATATCCGGGAGGGGGGGGGGGGGGGGGGGGGGGGTTAGTCTCGGATAATAGTTTTTTGTGGGTTAATTTCTCCAGTTATTTTTTATTCTATTCATTGAAGGTTCATTATTTTGAGTTGTATTTGCATTGAATTGTTGTTCAGTTTCTTGAATTTCATTGTCGCTTAAGGACATTGAAGAGTTGGTTTCGCTTGAAATATTTTCGTTATTTTTTGTAAGAGTTTGAATAGTTGGGCTGCTAGTAGAAGGGTTTTCTTTTATTTTTAGCTTTTGAATTATTCTTTGTAGAATATCATCATCAGAATTTTTAGTTCTTTTGAGTTTTATTTGTTTTATATTTTGTTGAGTTAGATTGAAAGGTTGAAAAGGAGGTTTTTGAATATTGTTGAATTTCTTAAAGCTAACATAACTGGTTGGTTATATCCTATTCTTGAATGGGGAACGATTGCAACTTGAACTAAACCATAATGTATGTATTGAAAACCTTTTGAAATATACTTTTGAAGAGATAAGTTTGAAAGTAATTGAACTGTTTGAGCTTCCTTTTCAATTGACATTGACTGTTCATGAGTTTTGCAAGAAAAAGCCATTTTGAAATCAAAATGCCCAATTTGATAAATTGATTCAAAATTTTCATTTGGAATGCTCCAATTGATCATTTCTTTTGGGTTTGAAACTTCCTTTGAAATATACTCTGTAGCGGGGAGGAGCAGACAAAAGAAGATGCGAGATGGAGACGAGAAAGAGGGAGAATTTATTGAAATTTACAGATTGATTACAAGCATAAGATTGAAATACAGAAATTAAACTTACAGATTGAAATTGAAACTTATAGAGTATTGAAATTGGAGACTTGAATACAGATCACAAGCTTACAAGAGAAAGTAAAGAAAGAAAGCTTTTGTGTTTTGCTTAACTCTCTTAATTTTCTCTGAGAATTGGACCTGCCTTGGAACGGGGGGACTGAAGCTCCTTTTATAGCCTTCAGAATTGAATTGCAATTGAGAATTTTTGAAGTTCGGGACAACTGGGCTTCAATTATTGTACGATTTGCAGTGATATTGAATGATTGCAGCAGTAACTGGACAGCTGGTCGTCCTTGCTACAGTGACTGCTACAATAGAATTGACCTTGCTACAGTGACTTGTCTGGGAATCAAATCAGCTGCAATTGAATTATTGAAGAAGTTGCGTCATTACATGCGTCATTTTGAACTATTGGAGAAGATTGAAAGGATCAGTCTGAGATGAGCTGGCGTCATCGCTTTCGCCATCATCAGATGCGTCTTGAATATGTTGAAGGAGTTGGGCTAAAAGTTTTTTTGAAATTTTTGTCTTTGATTTGGATTTTGAAGAAGAACTTGAATCTGAAGTTTTGACGGGTTGAATCTTTAAAGGTGTTGAAGCATCCTGAGGAAGAATTTGGAAAGTATTTCGGTGGAACAATCACGTTCAACTTCATACCTATCCCACCATTTGATCTTGAATTCACGAACGATGGAAAAAGGGTAAGGAGGTTCCAAAAATTGAGTATGCGAGTAAGACCAACACAAGATCCATGGAATTTGAAAGTTTGAATGAATGCTGGTGATCTTGTCAAGAAAATTGTGCTGATCACCTAAGCACTTTGAATAGGAATTGAAATATGCTTGAACATTGGCAGGGGAAATGGTCTGGGAAGGACCAAAATACCTCCACCATTCGAAAAACCAAGTAGGGAATTCTCTGGTTTTCTTTGAAAATTGGAAAACCCAAGAATGGTCAAATGGTTTGATAAGAAAGCATCTAAATCAAGCCATTTTGTAATCCTGGTAAGTGTAACCTGGGGGTTGAAAAGGTTGAGAGAATTGTTTGGAAGTAAAAGGATTGAATCCGAAATCAGATCGTTTACAAACATTCAGGATTTTACAGGTTGAAAAAGTGATAGGTCCGTTTGGAGAATTGTTTTTATGTTTGATTTGAACAGACTTTGAATCAACTAGAATGAACTCATAGAATTTGCGTGTTCTAGTAAGATCATCAGGGATCCATTGAAAATCTTTAGGAAAAGTTGCAATTACAGAAGTTTGAATGTCATTGATTGAGAGTGGCGCATAAAAATTTGTTAAATAAATATGTTCCACTTGGGGTTTTGAAAAATATTGAGAGGAAGAAGATACTTGAATATTCTTTTTTGGATTTGAAGGTTGTTGAATTGTTCCTTGAGCTGCAGCAGCGTACGAGATTGGGGGAAAATCATAGTCAAGCATTGAATAGGGATTTTTAGCTTGAATTGGTTTTGAGGAGGTGTGAGGTTGAATTTTTATGGCATAATCTTTGGGTTTTTGAAAGTCCTCTTCTTTGAGTTTTCCTTTGTCCTTAGACATAGTCCTGAAGAAGAGCAAGGGGTAATGTCATATCCCTGTAAGAATTCTCTGGAAAGAAAGTCTGGGAGAGAATTATTTTCTCTTTTGATAAATTCAATTTGAAAATCAAATACTGATAGAATTGCTTGTCATCTGGCAAAAATTTGTTTTGAAACAAGGGTTTTAACATCATTGTGCAAAACTTCTTTTGCGGCCTTGCAGTCAATACGAAGAAGAAAAGTTTTATTGTATAAATCATCTTGAAATTTTGAAATATTTAAAACAATTGATAAGATTTCCTTTTTGATAGTTGAATAATTTTTTTGAGGTCCTAGCCATAGACCATAATGGAATTTGACTATTTGTTCTGGTTTTGATTCTAGTTTTTGTTTGAGTATTCCACCATAGCCAATATTAGAAGCATCAGTTTCTACAATTAGAGATGCTTTTGGGTTTGATAGAGCTAAACATGAAAGTCTTTTGACTCTTTCTCTAAGGGTTTGTACAATTGATGTATGTTCTTCAGTCCAAGGAGGAGGATTCTTATTAAGTCTTTGGTAAAGAGGTTGACACAAGTTTCTAAGGTTGGAGAAGAAGTCTGAGACATAGTTAAGACATCCTAAGAATCTTTGTAATTGAGTTTTGTCTTTTATTTCATTTGAAAATTTGTTAGCAAAATCAATTGCTCTGTCAATTGGTTTTATAGTTCCTTGAAAAATATCGTGACCAAGAAATCTGATTTTTGTTTGAAATAGCTTTAGTTTGGAGGCTGATAAAACCAGGCCATTTTTTTGAACGACATATAGAAGAATGTTTAAGTGTTTGAAATGTTGATCTATGTTATTTGAGAAAATAAGAATATCATCAATGTATACAATGATAAAATCTGTATATTGAGTAAAAATATCATTCATGATGTTTTGGAATTCAGATGGGACATTTTTGAGTCCAAAAGGCATGACATTCCATTCATAGTATCCAAATGGGACCACAAATGCCGTCTTGTAACAATCCTTTTCATGGACTTGAATTTGCCAAAACCTGCTTTTTAAATCAAACTTTGAAAATATTTTTGCATTGTATAATCTATTGAGTAAGTCCATTTTGTTTGGGATTGGATATCTTATCCATTGAAGTACTTTATTGAGTGGTTTATAATTGATTACTAATCTTGGAATTCCTCGTTCTTTTTCAGCTTGATTATTGACATAAAAGGCGGAGCAGCTCCATGGAGATTTTGATGGTCTTATCAAGTTTTTATCAAGAAGAGATTGAATTTCCTTTTTACAATGTTCTAATAATTCTTTATTCATTTGAATAGGCCTTGCCTTTGTCGGAATATTTTGTTCTTTGAAATCCTTTTCATAAGATAGTTGAACAATGTGTTGCTTTCTATTCCAGAAGGCATTTGGAAGATCGGAGCAGACTTCTCTAATTATTTTGTTGTTTAATTGGGATATTTTAGTTTGGATGTGTGGTTGAAGAATTTGTTTTTCAATTTTTTGATATTCTATTTCTTGATGAAGCTATTGAATGTGGGTTTTCCTGTTGTATATTGAATTTACTTGTTTGAATATTGTTGTTGACTATAAGAGATGTAAGTCTCTTTGTTGAACTGGATTGATAAATTGGAAAGTTATTGGAATACTTTTGATTTTTGTGTGGACTCCTTCTTTTGTAACTGTAAATGGGCATATTTGGCTAATGAAGGGAGTGCCTAGTATGATCTATTGTTGAAGACCTTTGACTAGTATGAATGGGGTTTTGAAACATATACCATCATTACAGATGTAGGAATTTGAGAGTTTGTATTTGATATTCATTCAGTTGCCACTAGCAGTATGGAAACTTTCTAGTGTTTTTTCGTAGAATTTTGAGGAAATGAGGCCTTCTTGAATGCAGTTGAGATCTGCGCCTGAATCTAACAAGGCTTGAGTTTGAATCTCGAAATCTTTTGAGACATGGAGAGTTATGCGGATATACCATTTCTGGTATTCTATCTGTTCTATTAATTGAAGAAATTTGTCATTTGAAGAGGGTTCTTCAGGAATTTGAATGTTTTAAATTGAATTGATTCTGACTTATTATTTGAATTATCTAGTTTAGATTCCAGGTATGCAATTCTGGCTTCTAATTCTAGACTTTTTGATTCCGTAAGAGATTGTTTTGACTTTGACTCCAAATCTTGATATTGCATTGTTATTACTTCAGTTTGAAGATGTTGAACTTGTTGTTTTAATTCATTGATTTCTCTTTGTAGATCGCTAGTTGAAATTTGTCGAATGATATTTGGTGCGGGATATCTTTCAAAAATTTGTTCTAGAGATCTGGGTTGTACTAGTGCCTTGATTTCTTGCTCTTTGAATATGATTTCTTTTAATTTGAGAAGGTATTCTTTTCTGAGATGTTGGTCTTGAATTTTGTCAACAATATCTAACAAATCTTCTTTGTTAGTTTTTGTTAGAACATTGAGAGTTTTGAGTTTGCAGGAACACGGTTCTTGTGAGGATTCAGATGATGAATCATCACTGTTTGAATTTTCTTGAACTTCGAAAATGTAATCTTCATTTTCTGAACTTGAGTTGGTTTTGCTTGAAATATTTTTGTTAGTTTTTGTAAGAGTTTGAATAGTTGGGCTGCTGGTAGAAGGGTTTTCTTCTATTTTTAGCTTTTGAATTATTCTTTATAGAATATCATCATCAAAATTTTTAGTTCTTTTGAGTTTTATTTGTTCTATATTTTGTTGAGTTAGATTGAAAGGTTGAAAAGGAGGTTGTTGAATATTTTGAGAAAATGGGATTGCTTGTGGTTGTGGAAGGGGAAAGTGTTGTTGTTGTTGAATTGAGTTACCTTTTGGTTCTGGTATTGGAATTGTTGGTTGAGGTGTTGGTTTGATAATTGAGGGTTGTAAAGTCTTTTGATTGTCTAATTTGGTATGTATTATATTTAATTGTTCTGATATTCTTTTGAGATTTAAAGTTTGAAAATTATTTTGTTCTTAAATTTTGTTTAGATCTTTGATTGTGGGTGCGTCATCTTCTTTGTCTTCACTTCCCTGGTGAAAGGGAGTAGCTTGAACTTCTTTATTTTGAACATTGATGATTAAATCTTTTAGAGGAGGATGGATTATTTGAATGATTTGGCCATCTGTTGTGAGCCATTTGGTTGTCAAATTTGTATTGACATTTATTGAGTTTTGAAGAAATGGTTTTGGAAATTGATTTCTTGACGTAAACGATTCGAACCATATAAAAAAGGAAATATTGCATTTTAATTGATTCAGTTCTTTGTAATATGTTTCTCTTATTTTGATTGTACTTTCTTTTGTAAACGTTTGAAAAAACCATTGTCTTTGAGCTTCATTTTTTTTGGATTCGAAATCATTACTTAAAAATTCTTTATTGATTGTAAAATCATTACGAAGAAAATAATTTTCAAACTTTAAATCTCAAAACAATATCAGAACAATTAAATATAATACATACCAAATTAGACAATCAAAAGACTTTACAACCCTTAATTATCAAACCAACACCTCAACCAACAATTCCAATACCAAAACCAAAAGATAACTCAATTCAACAACAACAACACTTTCCCCTTCCACAACCACAAGCAATCCCATTTTCTCAAAATATTCAACAACCTCCTTTTCAACCTTTCAATCTTATGCTTGTAATCAATCTGAAAATTTCAATAAATTCTCCCTCTTTCTCGACTCCATCTCGCATCTTCTTCTGTCTGCTCCTCCCCGCTTCCGATGTGTGTGTGTGTGTGCGTGTGCGTGTGTGTGTGTGCGTGTTAAGAGAGCCGTGACAAAGATATAGAGTTAGGTTTTGGAACCTATAGTTCTTCCACGACGAAAACCCTAAAATTGTTTTAGTGGTTCTAAATTGTTGTTTAGCATAATTTTTCTGAAAAATTATTTTTTGGAAAGATTAAAGGAAAATTTTTGTTCTAAAATTTTTCCTAAATTAAATATTTTGGGAGCCCACACTTCTGGTGTTGGAAGAGGTCATTGCGAAAAAGACTTTGAGGTGTTAAGAAACCTTCTTCCAATTTCATGCTTCATGTATGTTTAATTAAATATGTGATATTTAATTTGTTTT
This sequence comes from Simmondsia chinensis, assembly GCA_018398585.1. Classification (NCBI taxonomy): domain Eukaryota; kingdom Viridiplantae; phylum Streptophyta; class Magnoliopsida; order Caryophyllales; family Simmondsiaceae; genus Simmondsia; species Simmondsia chinensis. The sequence continues at coordinate 16,222,104 of JAGTTD010000008.1, read as the reverse complement.
CTTTTATTTTGTTTATTCTACATGCCACATTTATACTTGTTTTATTTGATGTTATTCGATTATCATATTATGAACCTATTAGAGTAAGATCTAGATTTAATAAATCATTGAATTAGATCAGGGCTTTAGATTCCAAATTAGTTTTCTGCTACGCCTACTCAAGTCGTTGAGGGAAAATATATTTGAAATATGTTCCCAACACTTGTAGCTCAAGATATCTTGTAGAGACTATGAATTTATTTTGAGGATTGACCACTTTTTTATCTTCTCGCAATCTCTAAAATGCTCCATATGTGTCTGAAGGAAGTAGTAACAACATATTTGTATGGATTGCTTGATAATGACATTTTTTTTCTGAAATCCCAAAAAGCTAAAGATGCTATAAGCATAAAAAACTTTAGGAATTACATTCAATCAATTTTGATCTTTGCATGAATTAAAAAAATTCAGATAAATATGGTAAAATTGCCTTAGTGTATCTCTTCTAAAAGAAGGATAAATGTTCACAATCCTACTAGCCCATATGTTTTTATCAAATTTTGGATTTGTAATAATTGTAGTGTGCATTAATAAATTAAACATCATAGAGACCTTTGAAGAGCTTTAAAAAGTTGTTATATACTTAAGTAGTTTGAGATAAAAGATCTTAGAAGGACAACATTCTTCTTGGCTTGTAGATCGAGCATCCATTTAATGAAATTTTACTCCGTCAATAAACTTACATAGAGAAAGTGCTCAAACAATTTAATATAAATAACGCATATCCATGGACTGCTTGTTTGGTCGCTTGATAGGAATAAAGACGACTTTCACCCTCGAGAAGATAATAAGAAATTAGGTTATTTACACCAAATGTCCCTACATTTTACCCACTATGTCAATTTAATCTTTCAGTTTTGTCAATTAATCCTTATACAATTTAGAGTTATTTACACCTAAAGCTCCTATATTTTGCTCATTGTGTCAATGTAGTCTTTGTACTTTTAATCCTGTCAATGTACTCTCTACTATTTATATTGTAACAATTTTGTTCTTAGAGTAAAATCTCTGTTAAGTTGTTGATGAAAATTTTAATGATTTGGCTATGTGTTGGGTTAAATTAAGTTAATGGGTGGATTTCCAATGGATTACTTGCATCTAACATGGTTATTGTTAAAACTTGCATTTTTAACTTAACTTTAATTTTAACACAATATAAATAGTAAAAGGACTATTGACAGGATTAAAAGTACAAGAGCCAAGTTGACATAATGGATAAAGTACAATGACCCCTGGGGTAAATAATTCTATAATTTATATTGTGACAGTTTAGTCTTTAGATCAAACTAGAGTTAAGTTAATGACCAAATTTTTAACGGCATGTTCATCTTAGATGCATATAACCTAATATAAAGCGACACATTGACTCAATTTAAACCAACTTATGACCTTACCATTTAAAATTTAATGGACAATTTAACATAAATTTTATCCAAATGACCAAATTGACATAATGTAACTTATGTAAGGACTAAATTCATCCAATTAAAAGTGCAAAAACTAAATTGACACAGTGGATAAAATATAGAAATTTGGGTATAAATAACCGTAAAGAAGTTCTTGGTCTAGAAATATTGTAAGTTAGTGCAATTGGTGCACTAGTGTATCTTAATATCAACACGAGACCTAATATAGCTATTTTGGATAATTTGTTAGCACGATATAATTCGACAATAGACGAAGACATTGGAATGATTTAAACATGTATTTCGCTATCTCTATGGAATGATCGCTATGTTATTATTTCGTTATTAAAAAAATTCAAACTCGTAATTGATTAGCTATGTAGATGTTGGATATTTTATCTCATTCTTATAAAGGACACAAATGGGATATCTACTAGAGTGATAATACTATATCTTAGTTGTCCATAAAGCAAACAGTTGCAGCCGTAATCATTTGCTTAGATACCTGCGCTTCATGAACCAAATACAGAATGTGTATGAGTAAGATCCTTCGTTCAACATATTCTAGAATAATATAATCTTTTAACAATTAGACAGACTTTGACAATACTATCTAAAGACAATGTTGTAGGTATTGCTCAAATTAAAGGTAGATACATTATAAGTGACAGAACCAAGCACATCTCACTATAGTTTTTTGCTTTTCATGCACGAGCTTTAGAAGAAAGAAGAAATAAATGTTCATCAAACTCACTTAAGTGAGGACCTAGCAAATGTAGTCATGAAAGTATCACCTACAACATCTTTTGAGAAACTAGTACACAGGATCGACATGCGCCGATTCAATGATGCCCCTTGTTGACATGCTTGCATAAATGAATGTCAAATACATATTGTACTCTTTTTTCCTTTGCCATGATTTTGTCCCACTGAGTTCTCCTAACAAAGTTTTGAATCAGGCAATCCAAAAGGTATATAATTAGAATATTGTACTCTTTTTCTTCGTTATGACTTATAGGTTTGCGTTTTCTAATAAGGTTTGTACTGATGTATATTGTTAAAGGTACGAATGTACAAGGGGAACTGTCATAATTGAATATTCAGATATAAGAATATTTTTTATTTTAAGTTTGTTTAGAGGTTAGGTAGTTCAGTATTAAGAAAGGCCTAGCCTTTATATATATGGGCATTTATTTGATCTAACGTAGTGTGTGTTTTTGGTATAGGAAATACACATACCTTTCACGTGTATTTTTGGGTATGAGTTGTTGAGTTTGATGTATTGTTTAGGCTATCCACCCTTCAAAAATGAGATATTGGGTTTGAGGCTCGTATCTCCTCCGCCTCAATCTTAGCAGCCTTTATTAAAGTAATAGTGTAACATATTACTTTTAAAAAAAAATGTATTTTGGTGTATACTTATTGATTTCCCCCTTCTTTCATCTTTCTCTCTAGTCACCTCTCACGGAATTCTCAAGACCCTAATTTCGATGATCCTATAATAATTAAGTCATTGCATTCTTTATCATTCATCTTCCCCTTTTACCCTCGCAATATGATATTTGAGAAACTCATTGCACAAATAATTCGATCGTGAGCCCAATTCATGAGTTATATGATCAAGAGGATTCATCTTGATAATGAAGGAGAATCTACATCTCAAGCATTTAAAAATTATCCTACATCGATTGGAATTAAGTTTGAGCCCCATGTGACCACTTACACACAAAATAGTCCTACAAAATCTTTGATTAAACGCCTAAAGCTTTATTGGATTGTTACTTATGAAAACAAAGTTGTCTAGTTCTATGTAGGCCTATACTATATCACATATAATAGCAGTAATTCGTACTAGGCAAACCATGTATTATAAATGCTTCCCAATACAACTTGTCTGTCAACAAGAACCAAAATATCCTATCTACGAACTTTTTGTTGAACATGGCATGTCCCAATTGTCCCATTACAATGCATAAAATTGGGTTCGTAAAGAAGACTTGAAATTTATGTTGGATTGAATCCGTGTCGATTATATAGCTGAATTCTGAATTTTCAGAACATCTTTGCCTTCGTCACGAGTTCAAATGGAAATTGAACACCTAATCCAATGAATTTAACAAGGTTTTGGTAGACCCAGGTGATAGATGCTTGCGTTGTACTTGAAGATATTGATTTGGATTTAGTTGTTGTATGTCAAAGGCGATGTGTCTTACAGTAGATCAAGTTCAAATTGCTTGAATTCTTAGTGATTACGCAATTGTAATTTTTCCTATGGAAAGCAAAACCACTTTCCCTGTATGCATTTCTGATCTCCTCTATCCTATAATTAAGTATTCGTTTTACCAAAAAGTTTCTGCTCATAGCCATCTTGAAGAAATTAGACTGATCAATTCAACAATTAATGAAGTTATGACACATCTCATGTTTTCTTAAAGTCAAAGTGTAGCCTTTGTAATTGTCAGTTTGCATGGAGAAAATATATTTGAAAATTTTTGTAGGTTTGATATTGACTACTTAAAAATTAGTAATGATATTTGAAATATTGTCAGAAACCACTCTTCAGGCAAGAATGATGAGCCGCTAAATTTTACCAAGGGCGCAGATATTTTCAAAAGGACTGAGTTAAAGGACTTTGGTTGTGGGCTTGGTGCCCAAGGGACTACTTACGAAAATCTAGCATTTTTCACTCATGTGATAAGTAGTAAGATTAAACTGGAAGCATCCTAATGTGTTCTTACCATGCTTACTGAAAATTAAGAAGATGGTGATGTGATATGTCTCATATTTTTTATGTTTTATAATACATTTTTATGATATTTTTGGTTATTACATGTGTAATATGGTGTATTTTATATGTATTTAGGCTTTGTACAAGTTGGACTAAGGACAGCGTGAAAAGCGGGGAAAAATGACCTCAAATAGACAAATTCGAAATGCTGAGAGAGCTGACCATATGTTAAAAAAAGATCAACTGCGTCAAAATTTGACCAAGAAAAGTCTCCCCTTGGATCGATCGACCATGCATTTTAGTAATCGATCAAGCTTAAAATGAGCAAAAGGTTAAAAGAAGAGTATCCATGACCCAAAAATATCAAATTCCATTGACAATACCACTAGGATCACATAGATATATTTGAGAGCTTTAATTTGATACATAATTTGACCTGTAACTCATTATGGATCAAAAACTGTGCTCGCTGCCAAAGTAGCCGTCGATCGATAGGCAACGATGCAGAGTGCCCACCTGTGTATAAGCTACCGGAGGAGGTGATCTATTTTCCCCACATTTTCTCCTATTTTCTCTTCTCCTCCTTCCCTAAGTTACCAAGAGAGACTGGGATTTTCTCGAAGGTTGAAGCATAAATGGTCAGAGTATTGAGGATTAAAGTGAGAGTCACATCGACATCAATCGAGGGGGTCTTCAATCTTTGAGCTTTTCTTTACTCTTACCCTTTGATTTAACTCCTATGGACGAGTAGACTTGTAGTTTAGGGGTGAAGGACAGATAGTCGTCCAAATCCCATATTTGTATTTTCTTTATGATAATGACTTGTCTTATACTATTTTTGCACCTGTGTGGGTGATTCGTTATTAAGCTTATTTATGTGCTTGTAGCCGTGGCTAAATTTTCAGTATGTTTGTTATTCGTCTTGTGCTTGTAGCTTTGACCATAGTATAATAGGTTTTCAAGAGTGGTTAGGGTTGAAGTTGTACCCAATGCTGAGCACAATCTTTTATATAAATTAACATTAAATTAGGAGTGAGAAAGGAACTAAATAGTGATATTGAGATAACCCATGTAACATCTAGAGTGATTAGATGAGTTATACCCTTAGATTAGTTTTATTACCCTAAGCCTTAATTAGGTGTTAACCCAGGTTTAGAGCTTGTAATCTAGACCATGTCATCACCGTAATAAAATAAAATGATGGGGGTCCACGATGGTTACCCTAAATCCACACCCTAAACTATCCTTGACTGATTTGACAATTCAATTTATTGTATGATTGCTTTGATTTCATTAATTGTTCCACCTTTCCAAGAAACCCAGATTCAAACCACTCAATAGTTACTAAATTAAACTTTATACTAATTCCCTATGGGTACTATACCTGTATACCCGTCACAGCTACAACTTGCTTGTACGCTTGCGAGTATATGGTTTTGGCACTCTTACAAAGCCACATCATGATGATATGGATGCCAAGGGTGGCAATGTCCCCACATCTCCTGTCCTGACAAGGGAGGTTGTATTCGGAACTGCAAAAGTCTTGCCTCCATCTAAGATGTTGTTAAGAACAAGTTCTCTTGCTCCTGCTGCCTTGTGCACAAATGTTGACATAATTGTGCTTGATTGCTTGGATATATCATTTTAGGTTGAAGAACAAGGAACACACTTCTACAATTACAATCGAACTCCGTGCTAAGCAAAGCCAAGTGATCGATTCTTATTTTTTTGTAGTCATCTTTGTATTTGATCTTGGGGGACATAGTCATTGTACCCTCACATAATCTTATTGTGCTATTTTAGATTTCATCCTTCAGTATAAGAGTGCTCTAGTGGGGTAGGCACTGTTATGTAACAAAATACTTATGGTTGATTGTCAAGGTTATTAGGTTGGTTATGTTGAGTTGGTTATAGGAGTTTTAGTTAGCCGGGTATATTGGTTAGGGCAATAAATAATTGTAATCCTCTATTTTAAGTAATAATACAGAAATACAATTCTTGATCACTTTTTCTCCTTTTCTCTATCTTCTACTCATTCTCACTATCTTCTCCCTAATTCTCCTTCTAACTCTTCTTACCCTTGTATTTTCTCCTAAAATAGTTGAAATTTAAGATACAATCTAAATTGATTGTATCACAAATGTGCAATCTTCTAGGATATTGTTAAATGTATCTATTGCACACCAAAAGTATGGTCGACTGATCAATTCCAAAAATGAAAGTCCAAGAAAGAAAAGGGGAAAAGAAGCAAGTTGGTTCTTTAATCATTTATAAAACTCTTGAAGAGAAAACCCCTAAGGAGGTGATAATGCAAAAACTAAGTGGATATAAAGAGGACATGATAACTTTATAAGAATGTTAGATACCTGAAACTAGTGAAAATGTTGAAAATATTGGGAATGAAGAGATTTCGATAAATTGTGTCATTATTGGGATGCGATGGAACCAAAATGAGGCTTTCACTGATCAAATATTTCCATGTATAATAGTTACTGATTTGATAAAAGAAAGTGAAGATCGTAAACTAAAGTATATCAGGAATGTTAACAAAGGAATGATTGGCCAAAATGAAAATATGCAACTTAGGCGGTAAAGAATTTAATTTTTTTAAGGCATAAGTATTTTCCACACAATTTATCAATAAACTATACGTGGTTGTCCAAAATTTAGTTGAAATTTCTAGCCAAAATTTTCATTCATTAGTTTCAAACCTCTCCATACTTGAACAAAATAAGCCTTTAGTTTTTACCTAAAGTTTCTTTCTTTGACAAGCATGTCCCCCAAATTTGACCGAGGAAAGTTGCTTTTTTTACTAATCCAAGCTTCGTCTTTGAACTTTGGCAAGCCTCCACTTTTGACTAAGAAAACAACCCCCTTTTTTAACACCCTAAAACCTAACCCCTCTACTATAAATACCCCTCATCAACTCCTTTCTTAATCATCCAAGTTTAATAGTCTTCATTTTAAGTAAGTAAGAATTAGGGTTGAGGGAGAAGAGAACCAAAGTTTATGTTCGGGATTTTAAGAAAGCTTAGTTTCTTCTACTAAGTAACTTAATCGTTAACTCTTCCACCCTTTTAAGTAAAGCCTCTAAGTGTTTAATATGTTAATTGTAAACCAATATTTCATAGTTTCTTAAATTTCTCAAAAGACTTGTTCAAGTATGGGGAGGTTTGAAAATGATGAGTGAATAATTTGACAAGAAATTTCAACTAAAATTTGGACAACCACTTCTAGTTTATTGGTAAATTGTGTGGAAATACTTATGTCTTTAAAAAAACACTAAATTCTTTGCTTCCTTCCTCCCATAAAAAAGTTTCATCCTCGGAACTTATATATTTGAATCACAAAATAGGGAAGGATACTTTGCGCACATTTCAACTTCATGTTCCCAAGTTGCTTCTGCTTCACTGTGATTATTCCAAAGAACCTTGACTAGGACTGGGGCTAGAGACCTTAATACTTCCTTTTTCTGATAATTTTTATAGAATTCTCTTTGTGGGAGAAATCACCTCTTATTTGCAAAGATTCATGCTACAATACATGGTTCCGATCGAGCACATACTCCTGTAACATGGATACTTGGACACGTTATGTACTCCAGATAAAGAAGGTGGCAACGCCACTCTATAAGCTGCTTCACCTACCTTCTCAAGGATTTCAAAGGGACCAATTTACCTCTGGCTTAACTTCCCTCTCTTGCCAAACCTCATTACACCTTTGGTTGGGGACACTTTCAAGACGACATGATCCCCTACTTCAAAATTCAAAGGGCTTCTTCGAACGTCCTCATAACTTTTCTAATGGCTCTAATTGCTTTATTTGTCTGGTAGGTGTGTGAATGTGGTCTTCGTAAATACAAATTGAAATAAACGTGCAAAAGGGACTTAATGTGGCTAGGGAGTGAGTCTACATTCCAGGCCGCATGTCTTTAACCTCAATCACTCACCTTTTCAGAGAAAAGGGGTGATGCTTTTGGCGTATCCAACTTTGTTTGCTAGACACGTGGATTCTGCTTATGCTCCAATTAAGGAGCCTTTTATATTTTTTGTGGATTTCTTTGTGAGCAAGGGTGATGCTTTTGGGGTATCCAACTTCGTTTGCTAAACACGTGGATTTTGCTTATGCTCCAATTAAGGGGACTGTTTGTGGATTTTTCAATATATATAAGATGACAGAAAATTAAAAGGGATATGGACCTAACTCAAGTGGAAGTTACAGCGAAGGAGCAGGGCTCACAGATACCTTTTCTCGTACACTTAAAAGTCAAGAACTGGGGTGGAGACAAACTTAAGAGCTCAGCAATCTACTTATAAGCCCGAGTCAATAAGATTGTTAGGCCTGGAACCCTTGCTTATAGTAACTCGAATGAGTTAGAGTTTGCCAAGATTAATGTAAAGCAAACAGTATCTGGGTTACTGCATGAAGACCAATGCAATCAAGGTCACACCATGGCGGTCAAAGCCCTTAAACAATGACGCAAACCCATGTTCGCCTAATTTATTAAGCAGTGACGGTAGAGTTAAGACCAGTGCAATCAAGGTCAACCTTTGATCGTCAGAGCCTTAAGATAAAGCCTTAATTCTCAACGCGTCAATTTTGGGAACAAATTAAAACAAGGAGTTCATATTTGAAGTCCGAAAAACTATATTACTTTGATAAAGCAAGTACAGCAAGACCTACGCTAAGCTAAGCTAAGTTAAGTTACGCTGCTCGTAGGTAAAAAGCACAAGTATGCTATAAAGAAACTTGAAGAACTTTGTATGAGTCGTGTTAAACACTTTAGAACTACAATAGTGTCTCTTATTTATATAAAAAGGAAATAACTACTACTCCCTAAATTTACGGCATTTTCTTCCCACTTTGGCCTCAAAGCTTCTTTGGCACATTAATGGAAAGTGAACGTGCCCTGAAGTTGGTGTACTTGCGCACCTTTCTAGAAGCCCACGTTCGCTTTTTCAGCTGGAGACGCTTCTAGATTCCCCATGTTTTATTGGATAGGCTTAAGGCCGACGGGAAGTTTTGGGTAGTTCGATTGGGTCACCATTACATACATGTAAGTGTCGGATTGTGAGCTCCAATGTTTTGATTGCTTGCTAAAATTGAGAAAAGTAATCCTATATGTTATATGACTTGCTTTACAATTGTGATTTTTAAATGTTTGTTAAATCATGCATTGCAATCATTACTTATATGTAAGTTACTTGTCTATTCTGTTATGCTCACTGTGATTCAATATGTCTTAGAACATGTGAGGCACTAAGAGATGCTCAGAGTTCTCTAGTTCGTTGTTAGTATATCTACGAAGTTGAAAAGAACATTAGGAACGTTAAACTAGACTAATGAGTTAGTCAGATGCAACATTTGGACATTAGATATTGAATGTGTTCTAGTATTAGTTACTTTACTTGTCAACTATATAGTATAGGTGATCAGATATTTGAAAGAAGTGTTTGATTAGAGAAATGGTAGCATGAGAACAATTATGAGAAAAGGGGTCATGAAAACTAAGCGGGGAATCCACTTAGTATAAACATCTATCTCAGGAGTTAGGAACCTCTAGAGAATAAAATAAAACATGAATCAAAATAGTTTTGACTCTTTTATGAAAGCACTGGACATTAGTATTAAAGAAAAAAAGGGGGATTGCCTAGGTATTTAGATATTGTTGTTGCCAAGACTAGAAAGCCAATATGACAAGGTATATGATATCCAGTCTCCTCTAGTTTCGACTAGAAGGTAGTTCACTGGTGTTCTAGTAAATGGATTTTCAATATGGATACCAAGAGATGGCAGTTTAAGTTAAGAAATGTAGTTTTGATTTTGAGTAACTATCTTAATATACCACTTTCTTTAGAAATTTGATTTCTATCTGATATTTGTTTTAAAATAGTTTGCAGTTATTTTTTTTTTATAGAGAAATGGACTTGGAATTAAGTAAATAAAATGTTTATTTAGAATGTAATTAGTAGATAGTTGACTTCTTTTAATGAACAACTACGTTAATAGCAATTTATTAGTCTAATGCAAGTTAAGTTTTATAACCATATAAGAAAAGAATATCCTGAAGTCCATATAGCTTTTGAGTGGCACTTGATCTTAAGTCACATTAATTTAATATGATTCAAAATTGGTTTGATTAGTCTTATGGATCATTAAGTACTAAAAGTGATAACCGGTGTCGGAATCATGTTCAAATTAATGGTGACTGAAAGAACCTTTAAGTATAAAGGCAATAGAGTCAATAAGTTGCTAGAACTTGTTCATAAAATGTTTATGGACCGTTGAAAGTTCAAAAATGAGCGAAACCGATGAGTATTTCATAAAATGTTTATGAATGACCGCTCGGCAAGTTGATATATGGATGTACCTATGAAGACTGAAGTCTTGAATCCTTTAAAGTTCAAAGAATTAAAGACTAAAGTTTGAATCAGTTAGGTGATTTTATCAAGTCATTTTGATTTGATCGAAGTGGGTGATTTCAGGAGAATTCTTATTTTATTTACTAAAAAAAGTTGTGAAAATGATCAATAACGTGTTATTCAATATGATAAGATTCATATGATGAGTCACATTTACATATCAAAAGGTTTGCTATGTAAGATGTTTTAGAAAGTGTCCTAAAAGTACAACAGATAACTTATGTTGGATAGATTGACAGTATGGGATACTGTGCCTCTATAGTTTGATACAACTTATAGAGTAGATGATGTATTAGATATATCTTCAACTAGGTTATTGTCACGTTAAGCACATGAGAGCTTTGGTATAGTGGGAGGATTGTCAGGGTCACCTGACGGATTCATGTCTTCGGGCTGTTAAGCATGAAGGTGAATCTGATTCTTTTGACTATAATGAAACTCTTAAGTGTAAAGATGTAGACCAATCAGTCAGGGCAATGGAACTTAAGTTAAAGTAATTGTAGTATCACTAAGCCTAGGAACTTGTAGAGTCATCGAAAGGTATTAAGTCCATTAGATTGGATCTGAATGGATCTAAAAGTGCAAAGAGTTGAGTGGATGACAAGGTTAAGACTTTCAAGGCTAGATTGATGGCTATGGTTTATACCCTACAACAACAACAACAATCCTAGTGCCTCAAGGGCTCCCACAAAAACGAGGTCCCCGGGGGGGGGGGGGGGGGGGGTGGAGTAGATGTACGCAGCCTTCCCCCTTCAGGGTATAACCTGAAGAGATGTTGTTTCCGAGGACCTCCGACCTGAAAGACATGTTGTCATCGCATCATGGCAACCTGTGAGCAATAGGGCAGCAATGCATAAAAGCAGGGCATAGCATAAAGTAAGTAATACGAAGCATAACGCCCTAGAGGAGGACTTCAAGGCAATACCATGCACCATAAAGCAAAGCAAAATAAGCAAGTAGACAGATAGTAAACAGATAGACGGATAGGCAAATAGGCAAATAAGTGCACCATAATAGGAAGGAATTGTCTTCGATGAGACCTTCTAGCCAGATGTTATGCTTTAGTCCATGAGGATACTCTCATCCATTGTATTTCATATGATGAGATACGGGAAATGGAAATCAAGATGACGTTCTCTGAGTATTCATCTTGAAAAGCTTATGCATATGATACAATCAAACAAGTTTGTTGTCAATAGTCAAGAGCATATATTATGCATACTGAAGTAGTCTATTTGTAGACTTTAGTAAGCATCTTGTTCATTGAATAGTAGATTCAATGACGGTTATTAAATCCTAAGGATTTAATCAATGGCTAGTGAACCATGGGTGCACGTGTGACATAACTAGAAAGTGGTGACTTTCAAGGTATTGTAAATAAAGGTGGCATTCAGGTCATTGAGGATTATGTGGAATTGTCATAAGCTATTAAATATTTAATTGTCCAATTAGTTTAAAATGAAAAGGACCAAGATGACCACACTATGTTCTTAGGGTCAAGCTTTAGCGAGATTCTAAGAAAGGATCTTGAGTTTATTGCGGGTTATTTTTAAAAAGGGAACTTAGGGTAGACATCTGATGTCCACATTTACCCTTGTAGTGCGGTCATTAGATGGTGAAGAGTGAAGCTGTCTTATATTGCTTACTTCACTATGGAAGTTAGGTACTTAACATCTATGAAGTTGTTGAGTAGGCTAGTTGACTTAGAAGGTTCCTAGTAGAACAAAGTTTGTGAGCAAAAGAATAAGACAGTGACATGTTGGTATGGTTAAAGTAGATAGTCAAATAGTTTACAAATCCCTAGGAGATAGTTATACAAAGTAAGGCTAATTGGGTTTAGGACAAGTGAGCGATTATTGGAATCAGTGTCCCGAAGAATCCAGATTAGTTAGTTTTAAATATTAAATAAATAAAATTATTTTATTTATTTATTGTCTAAATATCTTTTATGAGTCAAATACGCGTGTGATTGTTTTTCTAAAATGTTCCATGAGATAGAAATAGCCCAAGATGACATATTAGGTTTGGTTTAAGTGGTCAATGAGATTGAGCCACTGATAGACTTAAATCAAATTAGTAATATGCTGTCAAAGTATATGTTTGTAGTCGGAGATGAGTTTGGACAACTTGTTTGATAAGACTATAATATGGTACTTTAGATAACTTTTCTTAGTCATATGGATAGGGATGCAAAAGTAAAATATTGGTGTTGTCTATATGATTACAACACTGAGCAGGACCACCTGAGTTAGTTATTTCTTTACTACTATCAGAAATATTTATTTTGTAAGACAATAACTCTAAATTCAGGAAATAGTCTGAACTCGTGCATGGATTTTTCATTGCTTTAATGTACAAAAAGGATTGGTTAAAGTATGCTGGCTTAAATCTTACATGAGTTGGGTAACGGCATGAAGTGTTAAGGGAACAATTATTTTATATGGAATCTATAGTATCTAACGAGATAAGGATGTCTTCTTAGTTGATTCCAAATGTATGATCAAGAATCTTTGACCAAAATATTACATGCGTTTAACATTTGGATTAGTATAGAAATTGTTTTTAAAATTATTGAATTGTTCGAGAAGGGCGAGTTGGGGACTATAGTAAAAGATGTGATAAAATTCGCGATAGTAGTTAAATCTATTTTTCCTCATGGATATCTAACAGAGGGGTTGATTGTCACAGCGAAAGTTATTTGTGAATTATTGATTTAATATATTTAGTTCTAGAGTGCAGTAATATTTATTTAGCGGAATTAAATGTTACTAAATGGCAATCAATGTTATCAAGTGTTGATAATTAGATTTGATGCATTTAGAGCTAAAATTAAGTTGTCCTTGATGTCCTTCTGCAAGCCTTTATAAGTATACAGGTTGAAAATATTAAAAATGAATTCATGAGATGAATTATTTGTTCATGAGATGAATAAATTAATTTTGTTAAATATAATTCATGAGATCTAATCCCACTTGCAGTTAAAAAATCTAAAAAATCTCCTGAAAGGTACTCACCATCTCAATTAGATCGAAGTGATTTCATATGTTTATCTGTCTGATTCTCAACTTCAGCCTTAAACTCTTCGAACTTTTCAAAAGAGTCAAACTTTTGTCTCATCAAGTAAACGTAACTATACCTTGAGTAATTATCAGTAAAGGTGATGAAATACTCATACTCACCTCTCGCTTGAACATTCATTGGTCCACATATATTTGTGTGAACCAACTCAAGCAAGTTACTAACTTTATTGCCACTGTTAAAGACAGATTTAGTCATTTTTCCTTCTATAGAGAATTCACATACTAGTAAGGACTTGAAGTCTAAAGACTCAATTAATCCTTCATATACTAATCTTTGGACCCTATTAGAATTAATATGACCAAGGCATTGGTGCCATTTGAAGGCATTATCAATTTCAGGGTTTTCCCTTTTAAGAGGAACACTAAGCCTACTACTGTTAGATTCGAACATGCCTTCGGTAGAGTTTTGATCAAGCATCAAAATAAACAAACCATCCAATACCTTTGCAAATAAACCTTTTATTATGCTTAACAATAAAATTAGTTCCGAAACTAACTGAATATCCATCGTCATCTAAACGAGACACAAAAATCAAATTCCTATGTAACGCAGGCACATAAAGACAGTTCTTTAAAATTAAAACTCTACTACTAAAAACTAAGCTAATGTCTCCCACTTCTAAGACTAAAACGCCCCTTTGGTCTCCTACAACTAGGTACAACTCTCCATCATACAGCCTCCTGGTCAACTTGAGTCCCTGCAACATATTGCAAACATGGTCGGTTGAACCAGGTGGACTCTCAACAACACATGACTCAATCAGATAAAATATCTCCATACTTTGTCTCGATGGTTTCTTTGTCTTAGCAGGAAGAGTAGCTAAGTACTCAGTACAGTTCCTTTTCCAGCAGCCATCTTTCCCACAAAAGAAACACTTTCCTCTTGATGGCTTCTTTTTCATTGGCTAAGCTGCTACATTAGCAGCGTTGCTCTTATTCTTCTTCCCATACTTTATCTTTGATAATTTCTTGTTTCCCGTCCAAGGTGCATGGGTTAAGTGGATAGTCCCCTTAGCCCTTACCACCCCCTCAACTACTTGCAGCTCCTTCATCAACTCAGGCAACGAATAATCTTTATTATTTATTGTATAGTTCAGCCTGAATTGAATAAAGGACTTTGCCAAGGAGCCAAGTATCATGTCCCATTGTGATTGACTATCAATCTTTGCATCAAGGAACTCCAGTTTGTTTAAGTAAGCCAATATTTTTAAAACATGTTCCTGAACTGGACTTTCTCAAACATTTTCATAAACATGAGTTTTTTCTCATTAACACCTGTCGGGATGCTCTATCTTGCCCACCAAACATTTTCTTAAGATTTTCCTGCATTTGAGCCGTTGTTTTCATCTCAAGCATCCGATGCTTGAGAACATTAGACATGGAAGCCAAGATATAACACCTGACTAAATCATTGGACTTAATCCAGCGCGCATAATGTTCCTTGACAGCAGTGGTGGCATTATAGCAGGCACAGGAGGACAGGGTTCAGTTAATACAAATTTATGTCCCTCGTGAATTAGCACAATATCAAGATTCATTTTCTAGCTTGGGTAATTTGGCCCCAGTAAGAAGATTATCCTTAAGTATGAAATGCGGTGCACCAGTAGTCGTCATAATTATACTGAAAAGATGTAAAATAAATCATACGAGTCATAAATCTATCTATGACATTCTTTCTTTCAAATTTAGCAATCATTATTAAACAGGTATCAACAACACCAAACATAACGAAAGCAATGATGATCTAAACTACCCTCTCGTTACTCCTGTAGGTGAGGCCCAAAAAGCTTTGTTCGGTTAAGAACGCTTTTCTATTATTATATTTTCTTGCAAGCTCTTACTAAATATTAATAATTCACCATTCTCTCCTTAGTTTCTAAAATAGTACAATAGAGCTCCTCGGGGAAGTCAATGTATCAAGTGTAAATCATTACTTGAACTTCCATATAAGTTCACAAAATACACCATGTCAGTGTGGCCGCACTCATTTACTTGCACTTTGATACATCCTAATAGAAGTCTAACCCCATATGCCATGGATCGACATCCTCCTCAGGGAGTAATGTAGACCTACTATACTGTTAGATCAGTAATGGATATCATGAGTTTTCGACCTTTGAACCTCACTCCCACTTTATTTTTACAACAAATTAGTAGATTTTAATTATCTTGGATTATTTCATAACATATTATATTATTATAGTTAGAATTATTAAATTACCATCATAATCCAATCAGGATTATTTAAATTATTCATTCACATTTTACATGTCATTAAAACTTCTTTGAATAACTTCAATTTAAGTCAATATAAGACTCAAAATATTTATCTAAACTCTTTTAGACAAATTGATTATCAAATAATCCCTTTTAGAATCTCATTCTAAAATAATTTTTTTTAAATTGTGACATCATCACGATGTCATTAGATGCGTGCTGAGGTTAGCAAGTGATGTCCGCCGCGTCATGTGAAATTTTTTTAGTTTAAAAAATAATTTTGTATTTGACTGACTATAATCTCAATATATCAATTAAGTCATCTAATCTAATTAGATAACCACATGAAGATTGAACTAGTCATGAAAATTCAATTTTCAGAGCCAAAATCCAAAAATAAAGTAAAATATGAATACATTCCCTTTAATTAAATTTTAGAAAATTTAAAACAATCAATTAAACATACAACAATTTATATGAGCATATTCAATAATGATTACAGCACACTTTTATATAATCACATCATCAACTTGTATCTAAAACATGGTTTTTCAATTATGCCTAACAATGACCTCGTGCACATAATGAATATTCAAAGTCTGACTTTGATACCATTTGTTGGGTGGGTAATTTTAATTTTATAAACTAAAATTACTTATAATAATTGGATCTTGTGCAGCAGAGTCATAATTTAAAATTCTAAATTTTAAATATTTACAAGTTTACAACTCAAATTAAATGTAACGATGCATAGCATCGTAGACAAATCATGAAAAATAATTAGATACAAATTTAAAAGTATTAGTCAAGAAATCTCATACCTTACCATAAGTGTAAAAGACGCTCCAATGACACCTCCGAGCTCTTCTCTGCAATCCCTTTTTGCTCTGGACTTGTGGACATCGTAAAATTAAGTAATTCTTATGAGAACAATTTGTAAAGAACTAATTGAGAGAGAGACTTCGCATTTTCAATTCTCTCATTGAAAAATAGGTCAAAGCTGAATGAATTACTTAACCCTAATGAGCAAGCTTTTTAATATATATATAAACTGACCCTGTTAATTTTTAAATAAAAAATACAAAATAAAAATAGACTTTTAGATAAGTCAAAATACAAAATTAATTATCCAAAACAAAATTCAAGCGTATACAAATACCCCTTGTCACAGGGTGCCACGTGGCACCTATGATTGGTCTCCATTGAACGACGAAGATAACCCCCTAGGTATTGCCGAGCGCACGACACGTGTCGCGTGCTGGTTGGCGCATGAGGGGGGACACGGATCGCCCCCTTGCACCGGTTAGCGAGCAACACTTGTTGCACACTGATTGGCTGGAGCGCAATTTTTGTTATATATATATATATATATATATATATATATATATATATATATATATATATATATATTTTTTTTTTAGTATAAATTCATCTCATGAATTTTCGGGTTTAGTAATAATAATTTATTCAACTCTTGAATAAATAATTTATCTCATGAATTCTATTGATCTCTTAAGGTGCATAATTTAGAGACTTGCGTAAGGATCTCAGGGATAATTTATTCCTTTCCCCAAATGGGTCAAATTTTATTATCATCTCATAAAAAAAATTGATTACCATTTAGTAAAACTTAATTCCACTAAATATATTTTTCTACACTCTAAAAACAAATATATTTACTCATAAATTTCCTGTAATAGTTTACTCATAATGGACCCCTTCTATTAAAAATCAATAAGAAAAATAACTTAAACTACTATTATTATTCTTTCTCACTTTATCTTTTTAGTTCCTGACTCATTCTTCTCGAATAATTCATTAATACAGAAAAACACTTCTGCGTTAATTTCAAATATCAAACATATGGAATGCTCTTTCCAAAATCTCTGAAATCAATTCGAATACTTGCGAATCAACTAAGGGGACATTATTCCTAGTAAAATATCTATTCCCGATGTACTTCATGTAATTACCCAACAAACGTAAGATCCCGGCTGGACTTTATGACCTGATCCTTTTAGCGTATCAAAGTAACTAACATTTCATGCACGAGTTCAAACTATTTCCCAGATTTAGAGTTGTTATATAAACAAAAATATATGAGTTGCTCATTTTTTATAGTAGTGCAGAAAAGAGTAAGTCAAGTGGTCCAATTCAATGTAATAATCTCATTGTAACAACACGAACATAACATTTTGGATCACTATCTACATAACCATGATAAGTTATCTAAATGTTATATCATAGTCTTAGCAGACAAGTAACCCAAACTCATCACAAACTATGAACTAATTATTAAATAATATTTTAATGTGTTATTAATCTATATGTGGTATAATCTCATCATCCACTAGAATAGATATCCCAAATGTCATTTGAGAACTTTGTCTGTATGCTTTGAAAGAAAATAACATCACATGCATAATAATGAACTCGTAAACATAAAGAGGATAAATAACTTTTATTAAGTAATAAAAATATTCATATAAATTGGGTTCCCTAGGACACCAACTCTAACATTTGTGACTAGTATCATGCCCTCATGACATAGGACTTTGTTTTAAAGGGTGCTTAAGTGGGAGCCTAATTAAGGCTAAGCCTTGTATTCCTCAGGTTCAAGAGCACTAGATCTTCTTATTCTGACCATTACGGAATTGTATGAGATTATATTTTGATAATCCACAATGGGATTAAAGACAATTAAGTATTATGTTAAGCCTTCTAGTGTGGTCGCCAAAAGACGTGTTTACTTTGTTGTCTGTTAAGTGTGTGGATGTGATCGCTATAAATACAAATTTAAATAAACATGAAAAAGGGACTTACCATGACTAGGAAGCGAGTCTAAATCCCGGAACGCATGTCTTTTACCTCAACCATTCACCTTTTTGGAGAAAAGGGGTGATGCCTTTGGTGCATCCAACTTTGTTTGTTAAACAAGTTGATTCTACTTATGCTCCAATTAAGGGACTTCTATATTTCTGTAGACTTTTCAATATTTAAGATGACAGAATATTAAAAGGGCTATGGACCTAACTTAAGTGGTAGTTACAGTGATGGAGCAAGGCCCATAAACAATTTTTCTTATACACTTAAAAGTCAGGAATTGGGGTGGAGACAAACTCAAGAACTCAGTAGTCCACTTATAAGCTTAAGTCAATAAGATTTTTAGGCCTAGCACCCTTGCTTATAATAACTCGAATGAGTTAGAGTTTGACAAGATTAATGTAGAGTCAACAATATCTGGGTTACTGCATGAAGACCAATGCAATCAAGGTCACGCCTTGGCGGTCAAAGCCCTTAAACAATGACGCAAACGTATGTTCGCCTAATTTATTAAGCAGTGACGGCAGAGTTAAGACCAGCGCAATCAAGGTCAAGCCTTGTCGTCAAAGCCTTAAACTAAAGCCTCAATCCTCTACTTGTCTATTTTAGGAACATATTAAAATAAGGGTTTTATACCTGAAGCCCGAAGAACTGTATTACTTTGATGAAGCAAGTATAGCAAGATCTACGCCAAGCTAAGCTAGGTTAAGTTAGGCTACTCCTAGGTAAAAACACAAGTGTGTTGTAAAGAAACGTGATGAAGTTTGTATGAGTGGTGTTGGACACTTTACAACTACAATAGTGTCTCTTATTTATTCTCTATTGTAATCTGTAAGATTTTAGGACCCAAAAGCTTCCTGTCCTCAATGTCATTGCAGTAAACACGTGACCTGCACCTCCTTCCATATAATGCCTCATAAGGTGCCATTTCAACACTAGAGTGGTAGCTATTGTTGTAAGAAAACTCAATTAGTAGCAAATGATCATCCCATCTTCCTTCTAAGTCCAAAATACATGCTCTAAGCATATCCTCCACACCTAGATAGTTCTTTCAGATTGCGCATCTGTCTGAGGGTGGAAGGTTGTACTGAATGTAAGTTTGGTACGCAATGCCTGCTGTAGACTTTGCCAAAATTGTGAGACAAAGCGAGGGTCACGATCAGAAATGATAGATGTTGGAATGCCATGCAACTGAACTATCTCATGCAAGTATAACCTTGTGAGTTTGTCTAGATTGTAGACGATCTTTATGGGTAAAAAGTGGGCAGATTTTGTCAGGTGATCTACTATTATCTAAACTGCATTGTGCCCCTTTATTGTTCTTAGATGCCCAACTATGAAATCCTTTGCGCTAGTTTCTTATTTTCACTTTGGTATAGACAATGGTTGAAGCTCACCAGCTAGCTTTTGATGTTCTGTCTAAATTGATTGATATGTCAAGCATTGAGCCGCAAATTGAGCAATGTCCCACTTCATGTTATTCTACCTGTATCTTTCACGAAGGACAGGATACATTTTAGTTCTGCAAGGATGCACGAAATAACTAGAGCTATGAGCCTTTTCTAGTAACTCCTTCTTCAACTGAGAATTATTAGGAATACATAACCTTCGCACCTCGAATCTCAAAGAACCATTTCATGAATCCTGAATTTTGTTTCTTGATCACTTTCTACATTATCGTGTATTTTACAAATTGAGCATCAACCTTTTGGGCGTCTTTGATTCGTTCTATTAGCGTCGGCTAAGCCATTAGCTAAGCAAGAGAGTTTGAATTGTTATGCACTTTAATTTCAATATCCAACTTCTGAAGGTCCTCAAGGATGCACTTTTGCTTTGTTAATAGACAAGCCAAATTTTCTTTATTCTTCCTACTGAGGGCATCAACAACAACATTCGCTTTTCCCAGGAGAGAGTGAATGGTGAGATCATGATCCTTAAGCAGCTCCAGCCACCTGCGTTGCCTTAAATTCAATTCCCTTTGGCAGAAAATGTATTTAAGACTGTTGTGTTTGGTAAAAACATCACATGAAATCCCATACAAGTAATACCTCCAAAATTTGAGGGTGAAAATAGCAGCAGCAAGTTCTAAGTGGCGGGTAGGGTAGTTCTGCACATAGGGCTTTAGTTGATGAGAGGGGTCTGCAATAATGCTGTCGTGTTGCATCAAGTCACATTCTAGATCTCTCCTCGAAGCATCACAATATATAGCAAATCCCTCACTACAACAGCAACAACAACAATCCTAGTGCCTCAAAGGGTTCCCGCATATGCAAGGTCTGGGGGGGGGGGGGGGGGGGGGGGTAGATGTACATAGCCTTCCCCCTTCCATGAGCTACCCTAAAGGGAAGTTGTTTCAAAGGACCCCTAACTTGAGAAGCTTGTCAGCAGCATAAAGCATGGTGGCTTGGCATTAAGAGAGCAATAAAGCATGAGGAAGGCAAAACACAAGGCAAGCAATACAAACAAAATTCAAAGCAAGCCAAACGCTAGGCAGCTAATAGGCAGATAAAATACCAATTGTCGGTAACATAAAAGCATATACCAAATAGCAAGTAGGCAAGTAGCAAATCCTTCACTGCCAGAAGGAATTGTAAAGATAGGAGCATAAACTATAGACATTGTTTGAGCTGTAGAAAGCTCTTTTCATACTCCTTGTTCAATTAAAATTTAGCATTCTTTGTTAAGTGCACTATTCGGAACGTTCCGTAGAACCTGTAATTGGTTGGGACCTAATTATGATAGCTAATTTTGAGCCCAGTTATAGGGATTGTATGCAACCACAACTAAGAGGCTTAAGACCTAAGAGTTTAGTTGATGTGTTTTTAAATTTTCTTGAATAAATTTTTAGTAAGCTATTCTAACTATGCTTTTAAAATATGTCCAATATCTTTTAAATAATGCTTGATCCTTGTTCTATTAATGAATTCATTACTTACTGAGGTTTATGCTCACCCTGCTGTTTTACCAATTTTAGACAAGACATAGTGATTTGCATGGAGAAATTCAAGGAACTTGCTTTCTTCATGGTTGTAGTTGTTACAACCCTAGAAGACTTTCTTTACGTTTTGTGAGTTTAGTAGTTTATTTTATTTTTACTTCTTGGAAATCTTAGCATTTTGATTTGAGTTTTGAACTCCAAGGGGATTGTATTGCATATTCTCCATTGTATTGTAAAGCATATTTAGAATAAATATTCTTAGCATTTCACCTATAATGACCATTGGTTTCCCCATTGGCTTATAAGTCATTAGCCCATTGTTTACTATTTTTAGAGTCATGACATAGGATGAATTAAACTCACTTACAAAACGTACAGTTTGGACCTATAATCCAAAAGCTTAAAAATATAAAACTCATACCCTACAACTTGGTATCTATGTAGAAAAGAAATGAAAGGAATGAGGTGGTTTGATACAAAGCACGTCTTGTAGCTAAATGTTTCTCATAGAGTCGAGCAATTGATTTTAAGGAGATATGCTCACCTGTAATGGATGTAATTACATTTTTAGATTTTAATTAGTCTAACAATCTCTAAAATGCTTGATATGGTCTTATGGATGTAGTAATAATTTATTTGTACAGATTGCTTGATAATGACATTTAAGTGGAAATCATAGAAGGGCTAGAAAACCTTGGGAATTGTATCAATCCATTTTTGATCTTTAAATGGGTTGAAACAATTCGGAAGAATGTGGTACAGTTGCGTAGTGTATACTTTGTAAAAGAAGGATATGTTGTTGGGAAATAATTTTTATTTTAAGCTTGCTTAGGGTTGAGGTACTCCAATATTAAGAAACCTCCATTAGACCAATATATGTGAGCTTTATTTTGTCTTTTTTAAAATTAACAAGATCGTTATACAGGATGACCTGGTTGGGGAAAGGTTCCTCAAACCTAGGACTCCGAGGATGGCCCAAAACCCCTACCACTAATGCTTTGTTTGGCAACAGGGTAAATGAGGGTAAAAAGGGGTAAATGAGGGTAAGGGTAAAGAGGGGTAAAGGGGGGGACGATAAGGTAATATTCTACTCTTGTTTGGATATGTCAAATTAAGAGGGGTAAATGAGTTACCCTTGTTTGGCAATTGGGTAAAGGGGTAAGGGTAAAAAGAGTTATAGTTAAAATTAGGGTAAAAGTATCAAAATTTTTTTAGAAATTACCCTTACCCTCCTTTACTCCCCAATTTGGGGGTTAAAGAAATTGGGGGTAAGGAGGGGTAATGGAGGGTAAAGGAGGGTAAAAAATTACCCCTCCATTACCCTTCGAATAACTTTGCGAAACATGGGTAGAAAATTACCCCTCTTTATCCCGTTGCCAAACAGGGGATAAGGCAAGGAGTCATGTTTTTTCGATCTTATGTGTTATATATTTTTAGCATAGAAAATATAGTCAGGCCATAACTTTTATATCATTTATCAACTTTAGCTAATTTATAGACAAAAAGTCATTATACTAGAACAACAAGCATTATTACCACAAAAAAAAAAAGAAAAATATAATTTATAGTAAATTAGTAACTATAAAATTTTTCAGGGGAAAAAAAAAAAAAAAACTATAAAATTTCACTAAATTTTCGTGTCAAAAAAATTTCACTAAATTTGCTCTCGTACTGACAAGAATAACTTCACCCATCCCCCCTCTCCATTGTACATCCAATCTCCCTTCCTCAATCACCTCTCACATAATTCTCAAACACCCTAAAATTCTAGACCCTCATCTCCGCCTCTCAATTCTCTCTCTATTACAATGTCCGTTGACGGCACAGTGGATCGAAGAAGAGAACCACTACCGTCATCGTCAGCGATGACAGTCGCAGCCGGCAACGGGAACGGCGTTGTATCGCCCGTAATCCACTCGGTACACCGGCTAAGGTTGAACCCTAATTCAGAGCACAAGCCTGATAGCTATGAAGACTTGGAATTGGAGTTTAGCCCTATATTGTTGAGCTCATTGGAACGTCACTTGCCTCCAGCGATGTTGAATGCGTCACGTGAGGTGAAGGTGCAGTACATGAGAGAGATTCTGTTGAAGTACTCGCCTGAAGGAGAGAGGACTAGGGTGAGAATTATTCTGACACGGCAAGAATCAGGTGTATTTGTTAAAAACGAATGCAACATGCATTTTGTCATATTAAGTTAAAAAACAAAATTGTGGTTGTTTTAGGTTATGCTATGTTATGTGCATTTGGTTAAAGAATACCTAGACTCCGTTTGATTCAACAAAAAAGAAGATTCTAGGAAGTGGTTTTCATCTTTTTCGTTGTTTGGTATGCATTTTGTGATGGAAAAGATTTTTCGAATGGAAAAGGTTTCCCCCCAATGGAGGGAAAATTACTTCCTTTATAAAATTATGGAAGTCATAATTCAAAGTGGCACAATAACTTTCGCGGTGACAAGCGTGCGGATAGGAATCAAACCGATATGAATTGGATTGCAATATAAACCTTTAACGTCATATCGCCAGATAAGAATTGGACCGAATAATCAAATGGAGCCAAATGTTACTTTGTCACTATTTCAACATAATAATTTTCATTATTTTAATTGATATATAATATTATAGGGAAGTTATCAATTAAGTATCTCAGGATTTGAACATTTATTACATATACTCATATGTTTCAATAATATGCAATGATATACCTCGAAGTTTAAAAGTTTCATCACCCAAATACTTTAAAGTTTAAGAATTTTATGAATTAGGTAATTTTGCTAAAATTTGGCAGATTCTCAATGACAATTGTTGACATGGAACATGAGTTCAACAATACTTATGTCCTATCATAATGTGGTGATTATTTTTTGTTGGAAAATGCTAGCATGATACATTATTTTTCTAACATGTGTGTGTGTCTATATATATATAGTATCTATCACATCAATTCTGATGAAAATTAGCCAAATTTTAAGTAAAATTCCCTAAATTTTGACATAGCGTATACCTAGGTGATAAAATTTCATATTTTAGAACCATTATATATATTAAAATGATATGGTACTTAGGTAATAAATGTTCAAACTTTTGGATATCTAAGAGATAGTTTTCCTATCTTGTATAGCTTTCATAGTTTAATTTTTATTTGATTTTCATATATGCCGAATTGCTGTTTATATTGTCCCATAATAAGTTGTAAGATGATTAATAAAAAATATTTCTTTCCAACCACACAAGAAAACATTAATGCGGAACCAAGTTTTCCTTTAAAACAAACGAAGAAAAACCTCAATCAGATTTTAGTTTTTCTTGGAAAACCTTTTCCAAAAGAAAATCAATTCTAGAATCTACTTTTCCTTCTAAACAAACGGAGCCTTAATATGAAAAAAATGCATTGTGGTGCTTGTCTTTTATTTATTTATTTATTTATTTATTTTTTGATTTCAGGTTTGGTGCTTTTTTTGACGTGATTTCTTGCTCTTTTTGGTTGTGTTTAGGAACTATTTATTATGAAGATTATATGGGAATTTCTTTTTGAAGAGATCTTGGATGGCAAAATATGTTTTCTTTAATCAGAAAGGGTAAATTACATAATTAGTACCATGAGGTTTTTGATGTATTAACTTTGTAATTCACAAACTTTATGAAATAATATATTAGTCTGAAAGTTACATGTATTTTAATAAAATAGTATAAATGAAGGCGCAAAAAGGTGTAAAACTTGCTGTTATTTGTTAGTAAACCTACCATCCCCTTGCTACTTTTCTTATCCCACACATGAACTGCAATATTATGACACTGCTAATGAAGAAAGGCTAGGTGAGAGGCCTATTTTAGACCCTTATACACTGTCATTGAAACTAAAATTCATGTAACTTTTGAACTGAAATATTATTTCACAAAATTTGTTGATTAAAAAATTAATATATTAAACCTCATGTTAATAATGTATAATTTACCCAAAAAGAAATTATATTAAGGAAGAGAGAATGTACAAAGAGTTAGGGACAATATGTAGCCTGAATTATGAAATCCAACAATCAAAACCTATGAACTAATAGCATAAAAACCTCCGGTCTCTTTGCAAATCAACTAAGACTATGTTAATAAAGCCTCCAAAACTCTTTGTCAAAAATGAGTGGAAAAAGGTTTTTTACTATCCACATTGTTTAGCTGAATATAGCAAGAGAAATCAAATGAATGGCATTTATATGAGAACAGTTTGGCATGTATGTTAGAGGGATTGCACTGAAACATTCGCCTCGAAGGAGAGAGAAGTAGGGTGAGAATAGTGGAGTAACGCGATATTTGTCATCTTCAACTGAAAGAAAAGTCTCTTTTTGTGATTTTCAGTGTTCTGGGCCTATTTCTTAGGTTGTGTTTGGTTGAATAAACCATGGGTTTTGTAGAAAATAATTTTTGGAAGATAGTTTGAGTAAGCATTCTCCCTAGACAAGTTGCTTTGGCACTACATTGCGTTGTTAAATATAATGCCAAGGAGTAAAAGTTTGTGGGACCTATATTCAAGGTTGTGGACCGAAAATACGAGTCTTTTGTTCGAGTTTTTCTTTAACCCTAGCCACTTACCAAAGAAAACATTTTAAAGGGCGAATGTTGTCTTGGTCTAGTGGTGAAAACACTATCAAGATTGAGGCCCTATATAAGAGCTCTTGGTTTAAAGCCCATCCCCTAACCCCTTCCCCAGACGGAGAGATGGTCTCACATCATATGGTGCTGCAAAGCAGAAGTGGTATTGTACCAAGCGTTTGTGTTTTGTTCAATGCTATGATCCTGAGCATTCTATAACCAAAAAAGTTGGCTTGGGGTTCGTATCCAAATATTTTATACTACTGGAAGAGACAGCATTATGGAGTTGGTTGTTATGCACCCAAATATTATTTAAGATCTATACAGAGTGTTCATTGTTTGGACATAGCCTCCTTTTGCAGGTAGCACCCTGAAGGGGTAAGGGTGCGTACATCCTATCCCTCCCAGACCTTGTAGTGGCGGGAGCTCTTGAGGCACTGGGTTTGTTGTTGTTGTTGTACAGAGTGTTCATTATGAAAGCAAAAGAAGTGTGGCATGGTACTTTGCTGTGAAGGAAAGGTGACAAGTAGAATTGGCTGACATGCTTCATCCTGGCAAAGTTTATTTCATCTTGTGTGTGCAAAGACACAGTTAGTTGGTGAAAAGATATATATGTAATGGTATGTGAGTGTAAGAGGGTTCATTTACGAGGCATTAAGGCACCGGATCCCATTAGAACATCAAAGTTAAGCGTGCTTGGGCGAGAGCAGTACTAGGATGGGTGACCTCTTGGGAAGTCCTCGTTTTTCCAACCCTATAAGTTTGGGGGTCCTTGGAAATAGCCTCTCTGCAGGGTTACACCCTGAAGGGGTAAGGCTGCATACATCGACCCCTTCCAGACCCCGCTTATGGGGGAGCCCTTGAGGCACTGAGTTTGTTGTTGTTGGTGGTGGTGGTACATGAGTATAAGGGCATGAAAATTACCGCTTTAGGAAGTAAGCCTATTTTTTGCGCTGAAGATTAAGATAAACATGTGGATAATTGGATGACACAAATTATTTCTAATTTTTGTCCAACTAGACATATTCAATTTTCTGAATCTACTGGTAGTTGTATGAATGATGGAATTTGAGGAGAGAAGGTTGGCTGATTTAATGTTAGTAGTACTAAATTAAACACTAGATTATCTCATTATCAAGACTGTAGTTTATACTTAACCAATTCTAGTTTTTCTGATTTGCATCGCTTGCAAATGTAGTCTTCTGTCAAGAGAATGAGAGAAAGAGGAGTTTAGCTTTCCTTTATGGGGAAAAGTGCATTGTCAAGAAGTTTCTCTTTGTATGATGTGATATATATTTCTCTAGATGCTCTGATAATGTTTACACTTTTTGTCTAGTAGGCTCAGAAGCACAAAGAGTACAAGCAGCAGATAATGTCGCATTATCAGGTATGTTTTTGCTTGCTGTCTACATTACAAGATTCATTGAAAGGTGGATAACATTTGTATCATAAGGAGGCATCTCATGAGTGTGTGGCATTTATGGTCTTCCCAAACAACATAATTCAAGTGGTGGCACAATTAACTTGGGCTGAGACTTCGTGAACATGACATATTCCTCCATGCTAAGGGCTGTTAGTTTCTTCTTTTCAAGAAAGCACATGTTTTGCTTGGAGATCTTAGGAAGGCGATTCATTTGTCCATTAATAGTATGCCTTAATCGAATTTTACATCTCCATGTGCCAATCTCAGATTAGTAATATAAAGAGCTTGTAAGTTGTAACTAATGTGTTGAGCTGACCTTGCTTAAATAGTTTCTTTTCTTAATAAAAAAGTGTCTTGAACTAATCCCTTGTGAGAGTCTCAGTGCCGATCATAGCAGTTGAGGGGCAGTGATTAATGCCTAATTTTATTGTGAAAGAACTGAAACACATGGAAGTTTTTACGTTACAGGGTGGTATTGACTGTAGTATTTAATTCATGATTGTTGGGTGTTTCTTAAATTGATTTGTTCTGATTTGCTCCTTGCCTTTGAACTGTGTTGTGCTGCTGTTATTGATTGTAGTAAGTTACTTGTACATATGCTCACTTACCTAAGATAGTCACAGCTGGTGGATGAACCTTACTAGTTATGGAACTCAGAGATTGAGGCCATCTTCAAAGGGGTTGGGGAGGGGGAGGGCGAAGCACAAAGGGAAGGGAAATTTGCGACTTGGGACACTAAATATCGGAATGCTAACAAAGAAGAGTTTCGAGGTGGCCCAAATGATGATGAGGAGAAAGATCAACATGCTTTGTCTGCAAGAGACTAAATGGGTCGGCATGAAAGCTAGGGATGTGTTGGGTTACAA
Source organism: Simmondsia chinensis (assembly GCA_018398585.1). Taxonomy (NCBI): domain Eukaryota; kingdom Viridiplantae; phylum Streptophyta; class Magnoliopsida; order Caryophyllales; family Simmondsiaceae; genus Simmondsia; species Simmondsia chinensis. The sequence continues at coordinate 16,193,579 of JAGTTD010000008.1, read as the reverse complement.
GCTGTGGTATGCGGGCAAGGCGAGAGGTAGGAATGGAGTTGGCATCATGGTGGATCGTGGCCTCAAGGATAAAGTAGCTGGAGTGACCAGGACTGGGGATAGGATCATTAGCATCAAGATGGTACTAGATAGGGAGGTACTGAATGTCATCAGTGCCTACACACCGCAAACTAGACTAATAGAGTGCGAGAAGGCAACATTCTGGGAGGACTTAGACACAATGATGCAAGGTATACCCCAAACCGAACAAGTAATGATTGGCGGGGACTTTAATGGGCACGTTGGCACGACTGAGGATGGTTACGCATCATACCATGGAGGTTTTGGTTTTGGAACCAGGAATGCAGAGGGTAAAGCCCTCCTAGATTTTGCGGTCACTTACGACTTAACGGTGGCCAACACCTTCTTTAAAAAGCGTGATGAACACATCATCACGTATCAAAGCGGTGGGACAAGGACACAGATTGACTACATACTCTTAAGGAAAAGGATACAAAGAAACTGCAGGGATTGTAAGGTTACGCTAGGAGAAGACCTTTCTACACAACATAGGGTGTTGTGGGTTGATATAGAGGCTAAAAAGAGGGCCAAAAGAACTACCAAACCCGCCCAGACACATACTTGCTGGAGGGATTTGAAGGGAGAGAAGTATAAAGCGTACAAGGAAAGAGCGATTTCTGAGCTCGAGTGGGACTGCGAGGGAGATACAAACCAAATGTGGAATCAACTGGCCTAAAAGATTAGAGGGCTAGCACGGGAAGTTCTGGGCGTGTCAAAGGGAGGGGTGCCAAGCAATAGAGAGTCCTGGCGGTGGTGTGAGGTGGTCTAAGAGAAGATTAAAGCCAAACGAGACTATTTGAAGGAGTGGGTTTGCAGTGGAGATGAGGATAAACGACATCAGTATCAACAAGCCAGGAAAGAAGCAAAGAGAGCAGTCAGAGAAGCACAATCAAGAGCGTATGAGGAGTTCTACAAGAGGCCGGAGACCAAGGAGGGAGCTATGGATATATATAAAATTGCCAAGGCGAGAGAAAGGAAGACAAGGGACTTGGATCGAGTACAGTGCATAAGAGGGGAAGACGGACAGGTGCTCGCGGATAGGCAACTAATTAAAGCTAGGTGGAGAGCCTACTTCCACGATCTGTTTAATGAACAGGGGGATACAGAGATATCCCTTGGTGATCTTTAAACATCTTAGGAGCACCAGAACCAATGTGATTACAGGCAAATTAGCCCCGAGGAAGTCAAGAAAGCCCTGAAACATATGGGAAGGGGTAAATCAGTTGGCCCAGATAGTATACCCATAGAGGCATGGAAATGCCTTGGACAGAAGGGCATCAGTTGGTTGACTAAATTATTTAACCAAATCCTCATGGGGGAGAAGATGCCCGGTGAATGGAGGAAAAGCACATTGATCTTGATCTATAAGAACAAAGGCGACATCCAGAGCTGCGCCAACTATCGGGGTATCAAACTAATGTGCCGCATGATGATGTTGTGGGAGCGGGTCATAGAAAGGAGGTTACGACAACAGACAGAGGTGTCCGAGAACCAATTTGGATTTATGCCCAGAAGATCAACAATAGAAGCCATCCACATTCTAAGGTGAACGATAGAGCACGAAGGGGAGAGACAAAAGGACCTACACATGGTTTTCATTGATCTGGAGAAGGCATATGATAGAGTGCCAAGGGAGGTGTTATGGAGGGTTTTGGATAGGAAAGGCATCCCCGTGCCATATATCCAGGCCATTAGAGACATGTATGAGGATGCACAAACTAGGGTACGAACAGTGGAAGGGGAGATAGACGCGTTCCCGATAACAATCGGGGTACGCCAAAGATCTGCCTTGAGCCCCTATTTGTTCATTCTGGTAATGGATGAGCTCACTAGGAACATCCAATGAGGTGTACCTTGGTGCATGCTTTTCGTAGATGACATAGTGCTGGTGGGGGAATCACGGGAGGGGGTTAATGAGAAGCTAGAACTGTGGAGAAGGGCATTGGAATCGAAGGGCTTACGACTCAGTAGATCCAAGACCGAGTACATGGAGCTTAAGTTCAATCCCACCACCACGCCTAGCAGAGAAGACGTCAAGATTGGATCGGACCCTATACCGAGAAAGGAGAGTTTCAGATACTTGGGGTCCATGATACAGCACAACGGTAAAGTTGACGAGGATGTCAACAATCGGATTAGAGTAGGATGGCATAAATGAAGAATGGCCTCAGCGGTATTTTGTGATAGAAAGTTTCGCTCAAAGCTAAAGGGAAGATACTATAAGACAGTAGTGAGCAGACCATGTCCTATGGGGCAGAGTGTAGGGCGATGAAGCAACATCGTACACAAAAGATGAAGGTGGCGGAGATGAGGATACTGCGGTGGATGTGCGGACACACTAGGAAGGATAGCATTAGGAACGACATCATAAGAGGTGAATTGGACGTGGCCTCCATTGAGGATAAATTAAGGAAGTAACGTTTGAGGTGGTTTGGACATGATAGGAGGAGACCGAGCACCGCTTCGGTCCGGAGATGCGAGCAGCCACGTACTACGCTAGGCAGGAGAGAGAGAGGCAAGCCAAAGAAGAGATGGCTAGAGACGATTAGACAAGACCTCACCCACCTAAACGTTCGGGAGGAGATGGCCTTAGATAGAGCCCAGTGGAGGGCTAGCATAGGAGTAGCATATGTAGCGGCTTAGAGTAGGGTAGTCCAGCTTTTTGTGCTATATCTAGTGTTTCTAGGCCTTTAGGGTATCCAGATTCGGTGCACTTATGTATGATCTGATCTCCTGATTGACTATCTGTTTATTGGCTTATTTGCAATCTGCTATTTCTTTGCCTTTATTTGCCTAGCTTTGCCTTGCTTATATGCTTATTTGCTCTCTTGCTGCCATGCTACTAGGCTTTATTGCTGCTGACAAGCTTATTAGGTTGGGGGTCCTCGGAAACAGCCTCCCTTCTGGGCAGCCCCCAGAAGGGGGAAGGCTGCGTACATCTACCCCCCAGACCCTGCTTATGCGGGAGCCCTTTGAGGCACTGGGTGGTGGTTGTTGTCTTCTCTAGTGTAGTCATCACTGGCGCACTGTACCTTATGTGCAGGATGCTTATTCAGAATCTTTAGATGATTTCCTGTCAATAATAGTGGTTGTGAGAATGAAACAGACTTATATTGTTACTTTCTCTTCAGGAGTTCTATGCTCGTTGTTTTCCTCAAATCCTCCTTTTTAAAACACCTACTTTGGTGAATGCATATAGAAGTGAAAATATTTTTTTAATCTACCTCCTGTTTTGATGTCTCCTAGTGTCTGCTCTTAAATATTTTCCTCACTGGCACTGCAAATGTTTTCTGCATGCTACTCAAATACTTATGTACCTATGTCCATTTTCTCGTGATTCATATTTCTTTTTGCAGCCTCTGCACAAGGAGCTATACAACATGCATGCTACCAACTTCTTTCTTCCGTCATTTCTCAAAGCAATCCACGAAAATTCAGAGGATAGTTTAAGAAGTATAATGTCTGAGCCGACACGAGGGATTTTCACGTTTGATATGCTTCAACCCCATTTCTGTCAACGATTATTAGAAGAGGTACATCTGCAATATTGTTTCATTTTGTGCTTTGCATTGCATGTCTTTTTATTGTTCATTTGGTTTGTTTGTCTTACTACTCAGATTATGGTTGCTTAGGTAGAAAACTTTGAGAAGTGGGTTGGTGACACAAGTTTCAGAATCATGCGACCAAATACAATGAACAAGTATGGCGTTGTTCTTGATGACTTTGGCCTGGAACCAATGCTCGATAAGCTAATGAATGACTTCATACGTCCTATGGCAAAAGGTAATTTAATCTTGTAAAATATGCAATGTAATAGGTGCTACTTAGTAATTTACTAGCGATAGTTGACGTTGGAAACAACAGCTGACGACTTGGTTTTTTTGACTTATTGGTTCGCTGTCTACAGTTTTCTTCTCTGAAGTTGGTGGATCCACGCTGGATTCTCATCATGGTTTTGTAGTCGAATACGGAATTGATCGAGATGTTGACCTCGGTAGGTGCTCGATCCATTTATCTTTTTTCATTTTGCATCTTTTGGCACTTATTGCGCAATCTTCTGGAGGAAATGATGAACAAGATTTATGGGTAATACTAATATTCCTAAAATCTCTTGTAGTTTCGTTCTTGGAGAATTAGGAATAACATATGTGAGTCGGTTCCCAAAATAATGCTGAAAAATAAAAAAATAAAAAAAATAATGCCAAAAAATAAATAATTACCAATCTGCTAAACGCGGTTCACTCCAAAAATAACCGAATTAAGAGAAAAATATTTTTTCCACTTATAAAACGCGTCTCAAAGACGCGTTTCATGTGAACATAAACTGCGTCCGCGGTTCATTTGAATCTAAACCGCGTCTTTAAGACACGGTTCATGTATGAATAAAACGCGTCTTAAAGACGCGGTTCATATAATTGTAAAGGATAAGTCATGAAGTCAAGGACGCCCACGCTCGAAACGAATTCAAAATGAAATGGATGAGAATGACTATACACGAAGGGTCACACGTGGATTCTGTAAGAGAAAATGTCATAATGTATTGACATGCAAGATGAAAAAGGAGCACGAGGCTCGGTTAGCAGCTAGTAGCAGTGAAATATATGACGGTAATATTTATTTATGTTTCATTTTTTTGAACATTTATTTATGTTTTATTTATATTATTTTTTATATAGTAGTTCGCTATTTATATATATCTATTATTTTGTTTTTTATATTGTTTTACTCATAAAGCATTATAACCGCGTTTACTAAACGCGGTTAATATGTAAACCGCGTTTTGTAAACGCGGTTTATATGATAGTAAACCGCGTTTTGTAAACGCGGTTTATGCTTTATATATTTTTTTGTTCTTGATGCAGTTATTTTTACATATAACCGCGTTTATAAAACGCGGTTCAACAGTAGATTGGTAAATATTTATTTTTTAGCATTATTTTGGGAACCGACTCAACATATGTTGATCTCTTATGAATAACACATTATGCAAACTTTACATTCTGGCGTTAAGATGAGGAGATGGTATTTGGAGGGTTGTTTTGTTAGCTTCTTCTCGTTATTTTCGTTTGAACTCTGTTCATATTGTACAATATTTACTACTGCTAGGCTTATGCGTAAATCTTCTCTTTTCTATGTTTAAATGGTTCTTCAGCAATGGAATGAAGGGAAAGCTGACACGTCATTTTCAAAGTTTCACTTATCTATCCTTCATCAAATGTTGGTGTTTCCTAGTCATGTTATAACTGCTTGTTAGTGTCTACGTATTGTTTAGGTCATCCAGCTTTATACGGTTTTATTTTTGTCTTGTCCCCGAAAAAATGGCTACGAAATATACCTCTTTTGATTGCTATTAAGAAGCTGAAGTGGGGACATGCCATGAAATAAAGGCCGTTATCTAACCAACATGAATCAATTAATGGATTTTATGCCGGCCGTTACATGATTGGCTATTACGTTATAATACTTTTGTAATGGCCTCCAAAGTGTACACATATTGTGTTTTATTTGTTAAAATATATTTACAAATGTGTTTATATGGTAACAACCATTGAAGAGTATAAAAATTAATGATTATATGGTTATTCATTCAACATTCATAAACATAATACTTAATAGCACTTAATCCTTAAAAAATACAAACGTGACTACATGACCTATTATGTAACGTCCACAACAACATGATCATGCAACCTTACACGACTGCTAACCACAATTTGATTTCAGCAGCAGGTGGACAAAATTCATTGTAGTGGGATGATAATATATTCCTATTGGTCTTGTCAAGTTTCTCAAAAATCTCAGATTCCAGTGTTTTGTTATATGTTTATTGACTGTAAGGAGTCTGAGTTATTTGGTTGCTGAAGATTGTTTTCAACTTTTCCCCCTTTTATACCAGCTGTGCATTAGGCATCCTGGTTGGTTAAAGCGAGCCAGGTTGATATAACAGAGTTACAGAAATAAAGAAATAAACAAATTCTAGGGAACAACCGAGAAATTTTCTTGCCTAAATGTGCATATCCAATCTTAAGAGAAGTTCTTAGAAAAAGACGGAATAGTGCTTTGGGGTTCTATTAATGTTAAGAGGGTCCATCTGACGCTATTTTTTAAACATTGTAAGGCATCCAGTGAGGATTGCTATTGTGCAGTAAGGTGTTGGTTATAATTTCATATCCCTGTTATGCACTGGAAATTTTCTGTGGAAATCTGTTAAATCTAAACGATATTATTTTCAAATAAGAACATAGAAACGTGGCTCATGATTTTTGAGTAGCTTAACGTAGCTCACATTTTTCATGTGGTTGTTCTTTAGCACAATTAGTCCAGAGGGATGCAGGGATTCTTAGAGACATGCATCTGCAAATTACGTTGCTTCTCTTTCTTCTTTTGTCCATGGAGATCAAGCAGATTTGCCTTATTTGATATTTTAATAGGGATGGAAGCACTTCTTACTTAGTGATTCAGTATGTATAGTTTGGGTTCTTGCTCTTCCTAGATGGGTGAATCTCTGCATTCACTTTTCACTATTCTCCTTAACTAATTCCAGCATGTATCCAAATTTCCGAAGTGCAGCTTATTGGACATTTGGACTACTTTGAGGGAGAGAAGGAAAACCATTCTGACGGGGAGTGCTTATGGGACAATAACCTTTGAAAGGTGCTGATAGTTGAAGAGATAATCTCATGTTAACTTTGGGATAGGGTTTGGTATGAGGAAAATTTAAATGGAAGAACATGAAAAAAATAAATGAAAGGAATTCCATTTTATTTCCTTTGTTGGAAGTCAAGGAAGTTTAAGGGGAAAAAAAAAATCAAATTGTAGGAAAGAAAGAGTTGTTAAAAATTGCAAGCTATAGGCTAATATTAAGAAGAATAATTCAAATAAGAGTGTTCATTTAGCAGTGCCGTCCAAGAACTTGAATCAGACTAGTTATGCAACTTTATCCCCATTCTTTCATTTGGACCTTTATTGTTCCTCACCCAAGTTTTATGTGAGTTTTAATTAATAAACACAATTAAAATCGTAAAGTACCAGTGTAGAAAAAAATTGAATTGGATAAAAATTTCAATTTAACAATGGATTATAGTGATTATTGTGTGAGGGTTCACTTACCTGGCACTAAGGCACCGGATCCCATTAGAATTTCGAATGTTAAGCGTGCTTGGGCGAGAGTAGTACCAGGATGAGTGACCTCCTGGGAAGTCCTCGTGTAGCCAACCTTATAAGGTTGGGGGTCCTTGGAAACAGCCTCTCGGTAGGGTACACCTTGAAGGGGTAAGGCTGCGTACATCCACCCCTTCCCAAAAGACCTTGCTTAGGAGGGAGCCCTTGAGGCATTAGGTCTGTTGTTGTTTTTGTTGAGTGATTATTGTGTGGTTTTGTCTTTTAGCAAGTGTAGTTCGAGTTTGGATTGATGATTACATTAAAATGTTAAAAGTATGATCCAACTAAAACTAGATTGGAAAATTTGTTGACCGATTATTGTGTGGTTTCATATTCGATCAAGTTCAATTCACTTTGAGCTAATGGACATATGCTGAAATTGGACTAGAAAGGAAAATTCAGTCTAAAACTGTGCCCGACTAATTATTGTGTGGTTTGGCATTTCATCCTTGATTTGGACTTAGTTTTATGTACATCTGTTACGGGTGTTCATCGGTCCAATCCTGAATCAGATATGACTGAAGGTCGTTCTAATATGAGTGATGACCCAATTATATAATATTGCTCTGCTTTGGACCGAGTTATCCAATCTAGTCTGAGTTTATTACATACCAATATAATAACATCTTAAAAGACTTAGCAGGTCCAACTACATACCAATAAAGCTTCCAATCGAGGCTGATAATTCAACTGAGTAACAACCCAGTCTAGTCCTAGACCACAGAACTTGGTCTAGTTCAAGTTTTCAGTCCACTCTAGAAATATTAATGTTGAGTTTGGTGGATTGTGAACAGTAGATATGGTTAGTTCGAGTATTCTTGAATTTGGTGTTTTTTTTCCCCCTCATTTTCCTCACATATTTTGAAGGAAAGTGAATTTTTTTAAAAATATAAGGGTCAGTTTAATAACAGAGAATTTTTTAGTTTTTAGGAAAATTTTCCTGGAAAACATGTTCTACAGTTCAATTTTCTAGTTAGAGAAGTTGGAAAATAGTTTTTCAGTTTTCCCTATTCTTTCACAAATTTGGAAAACAATTTAAAATTATTTTCCAAATTTTCTTCACAAAATAGGGACCTTATTTTCCAACATTTCGCCCTACTCTTCTTTCACAATTTCGCACTACTCACTCATCTTATAATATTTTTCTATGTACCCTCATCTCCTCCTCCTGATTTTGGAGTATTTAAGGTTAGGTTCCCAATTTTAAATGCGATAAATAATTTTCAAGGCAAAGGACAAATAAGAGGATTATGCGAGTTATTTAATTATAGATACTCGTCTTTGCAGAATGTTATAGAGCGGGCTTTAGGGGTACTAAAGGCTAGATTCCTTTTTTTAAAAGCGATACCAAATTATCTACTAAGGTAGGAGAGTAAACGAATCGAATGGTCAATAAACTACTTGCATTCGAAAATGATTAGGGCTCATTGGTATTCATTATGAAGCTTGATAGCTTATCGAGCCGGGTTCGAGTAGGTTCAATAGCTTATTGAGCCGAGTTCGAGCAGGCTCGATAAGCTTAACGAGCCGAGTTCAAATAGGGGGCGCTCAGTTCGTTAACACTCATGAACAGTTTGATGAGAGCTCATTAAGGACTCATTAAGAGCTCGTTAACAATTAATATTGGTTCTAAAGTGGTTCGATAATGGCTCGATAGTAACTCGAAAAGCATCGGTAGTGAGCTTGGTAGCAAGCTCCACTCGGTTTTAAGCTTGATTGGGCTCGAGTATGAGCTCGACGATGCTTGATAACAAGCTCGACTTGACTCGATAAGTTAGCCGAGCCGAGCCGAGTATTGAACATACCAAAATCTTATCGAATCAAGCTCGAACAAGGGTTGGAAAAGCTCGATAAGAGCTGGGCTCGAACTTAACCTCCCTAAGCCTTATAAAACTCGATTTCCAAGAAGGGGGTTCTCAGGTCGGCTTGACTCGTTTATTCCCCTACGTTAAGGCGACAAAAGTTGATTCCTATATCGTGTTGTACATTATTTATGTATCATTCTCAATTTTCAGAAAATTGGAAAACAGGGGTCACTTAAACTCATTTTCCAGTTTTCTATATTAATCTGGAAAAGGAAAACTGGAAATGAAAAGGAAAACTGGAAATGGAAAAGGAAAACAGTATTCTGTTATCAAACAGCCCTTCTCATGAATTTTCCTTGCCATTGTTTTTCCTTCACATTTTGCTTTCAATCCAAATGTAGGAAAGCACTTCCCGGTAATTCTTTCTTCTTTCCTTGGTATTTTCTTTGTTCCAAACATAGCCTAGATTCCTTTTACCTCATAACTAATTTTGATAATCTATTTTTACTTATAGAATTATAAAAGTGATTTATGCTGTAAGAAGAGCTCTGACTTGTATTTGGTTGGGAAAAACACAATGATTTTTAAGGATTAACATATGCCAGCAGATTTTGTGGAAAAGGTAGTCTTTATAGGCTCTCCGCGTGCAAAAAAAGCTGTGGGGGCTTCCCTGATGATACCTCAGTGCATTCCTTTTGTTAGCTTTGAAATATATGTTTGGTTCTTTCATTTTTGGAGACATGTCCTTTAAACATTCTGTATTCCTTTTTTCTTACATATTTCTTTTCTAATTAAAAGGGAGTTCGGGCTATGTCTGATAGCTAGTATAATTGAGTGTTTTCTGCTGCTGTTGTTTGGCATCAGTGTTCATTGTATGATTTTGGATAAAGAGAAAATCACTCTGCGAAATGCTTTTTTGTATCTTATCGAGCTTCCACCCTCTCCTCTCTCTAATTTTAATTTGTGGACGAGGGATTATTAGATTGAGAAACCTGGATTTTCTTTTCCAAATTAGCTTATGTCCACTCCTCTTTGTGCTTTGGATTTGACTAGACAATATTAGAAAGAGTAGAATAATTTGGGGAGTAGCCATGTCATTTTTCGGGTAGGGGAGAGAGAGAGAGAGAGAGAGAGAGAGAAGAGAGGAGGGGGGGGGGTACTGCTCATGTCCTTTGATCTGCCTGCTTGCTTCTTTTTTGTGGTTGGTTGCTATCTGTCTCTTATGAATCTGGGCCGTATCTGATAGTTGCATTGTTGTGGGGCTTATAGTTTGGTATGTTGGACTACTAGCTATTCTTCTAATTGTATGATATGAACCTTTCCTCAGAGATTTTGATATCATGGAACTTCTGTTGTAATGAGAGGCTATATTACAGCTCCTGTCAAACGTCACGACCATTATATTTGATTTCCTGTAGTTGAGTCTTGGCTTGTGTACCTCTGTTGTACATGGTTGGCAAATCCTATTTATTGAACCTTTCCTCAGAGATTTTGATATCATGGAACTTCTGTTGTAATGAGAGGTTATATTACAGCTCCTGTCAAATGTCACGACCATTATATTTGATTTCCTGTAGTTGAGTCTTGGCTTGTGTACCTCTGTTGTACATGGTTGGCAAATCCTATTTATTCAATCGGAGTTTGCATTGTGATGCGCTTAGCTTGGAGCCATTGTACCTGTTTGAGGTCTATGAAGCTTGGAGTCTTGGCTTGTATACCTCTGCTGTACATGGTATACAACCTACAAATGTCACGACCATATATTTTTAAAAGCGGTGTGAAGTTCTATACACCTTTTATGGATATGTGCGGTGGAAGTTTACAATTTCACTAGTCAATCAAGCAAATATCTTTGTAGCTTTGCACTTTTCTTCCTTTTATTTTGCGGAAACTCAAAATGTGTAAGATTTACTTTGTCGATCACTCTTACCAGGACTGCTATTTTCTTATGATATACAGCTGTCTTTGCTCTTCTGTCGATCAACTTCCAGTAACGTTAAGCTGCTTTCTATTTGTAGGTTTCCATGTGGATGATGCAGAGGTCACTTTAAATATTTGTTTGGGAAAGCAATTTTCTGGTGGCGAATTGTTCTTTCGAGGTGTTCGATGTGATAAACATGTTAATACAGAATCACAGGCTGAGGTATTTTGATCATTTGGACCTATCTTTAGTTACAATCCAAAATTGTTTGGCAGCATGACTCCGTGATAGAGATAGAGGAGAAAGGACCAAAATGGAGATTTAGGATAATTATTAGGAATTTGAATTGTTGTAAAATCTATCTTTTAGAATATATTATTAGTTAGGATTATTTTAGACTATATCATTAGTTAGGATATTTTAGGATAGAGTTTGATTTTATTAGCTTTCTTCATTATTATCCATTTAAGAGTTTATTTTGCCTTAAGATTCTAGTTTGTTTTCTATAAATACCGATGTAAACAATGCCTAAAGGCAGATCATTATATTATTGAATAAATAAAAATTTTGCCCTTTTCTATTCTCTTAAGCACAGGGCTGCTTAAAGCTAAGTACAGGGATACTTAGTTGGTTGGACACAGGGCTGTTCGACCGTCCTCCTAAGCACAGGGATGCTTAGGAACTCCTTGATTAGGCACAGGGTTGCTTAATCGCTATCAAATTGGTATCAGAACAAGTTTCGATCCACCGCTTCTGTTGCTACTGCCACCATCATCACCGTTCACCATCATCGCTGCCCCTTTCCAATCAGCACTGCCCCCATATCCACCATCATCTATTTCCATCGATTTCAAAATAAAAAAAAAAAAAAAAAATCACCTTCGTAGAAACCCTAGCAGCCTACAGGCCCTTCGCACACCATTAAACCGCAATTGCCGTCGATCGGCCGACACTACCACCAGCCTAAACCCTCATCGGAAAACCATTATTTAAAACAAAACCCTAACTCCCAAAAAACTGCTGCCATTCATCGCGACTTTAGCTCTCTGCCACCACCACCGTCGCTCGCCTCCGCTGCCATCGACCCTTGTGTCAGTTATGGTTGAGCCCAACCAGTCAGAAACCCTATTTCGGGTTATTTTGGGTAGAAGAGAAGGTTAGGCCTTCATGCTCTCATTTAAATTAGAAAGGGTCCTTTTTTAGTTGAGATATGTACTTAACATTGGAGAGAACGATAAGTAAGTTTGAGAAAAATCTTGAGACCACCGGAAATCGACTTCTTACTAGCCCTCCAAATTCAGACATTAAGCTCCTCTCATTACTCTACTACTTTGGCATGTCTTGTCAGAGTAGAATTGTCATTGTTGAAGTCCATGAAGGATGCCCTTTCTCTATTAATGAAAGCATTAATGAGTGACCAACTATTGAGACATCATGATCTTGATATCAAAGTTAGCTTGCCTCTGCGAAATTACAAGGATTACAGCTCCTAATGCACCTTATGATGATGATCAAATGATAGAGGTATTTCAATTGATTGTGTCATCTTCCGAGAAATTATTTGATATGTCTAATATATCTTACACCAAGAGAGTTAGGATTCTCGAAGTTATGGCACTCTCAAGTTCTTGTTTAATGATGTTAGATCTTAAATGTGATGCCTTGATCCTGGAGATGTTTCATCACTTCTTTAGATCGATAAGATACTTTTATGATGGCACTGTGTTTTCTTATATGAACATGATTATGACATTGATCTTACATGAAAGTGATGATGTATCACCCGAGCTGCTGTTATGCATCTTAGAGATAATTAAGAAGGGCAATAATGAAGTCTTATCTATTACTTGAAGGCTTGTGAAAGGAGTAATCAAAAGAACCGCCGAAAGACTTAAACCGTGCCTTGCTTACTTGGTGGAATTTTATGGAATTTCCTTTAACAAATATAGTAAGGTGGTTGGTAACATATGTCTAGTGGTGCCTATTACAACTGAACCCATAGAAGAGCATGATTTTGAAGAAGTTACAGTTGATCTTAAGGAACTAACTAATGCAAATGAACCCAAGCGACGAATCAATGAAGAGGAGCATCACGTCCTTTAACTAGTGGAGGAAGATGACTGCAATAGGGTAGTTCTAGCTAAAGATCAGATGATTGTGAATGAGGTTGAGCATATTGACTTTATTATTCCTGATGACACTTATTTTGATCATAATGCTTCATCGATTGGAGAAGATGAAAATGGTCAATTTGCTCTATTGTGTTTCGCCTTGAAGTTGCTCTTTTGGTCTTTTATTAAATTCATCCTACACCATTACAAAACTCAAGGTCGAGTTTTTTGCAACTAGGGGAGAATGATAGAGATAGAGGAGAAAGGACCAAGATGGAGATTTAGGATAATTATTAGGAATTTGAATTGTTGTAAAATCTATCTTTTAGGATATATTATTAGTTAGGATTATTTTAGAATATATCATTAGTTAGGATATCTTAGGATAGATTTGATTTTATTAGCTTTCTTTGTTATTATCCATTTAAGAGTTTATTTTGCCTTAAGATTCTAGTTAGTTATCTATAAATACCGATGTAAACAAAGCCTCAAGGCAGATCATTATATTATTGAATAAATTAAAATTTTGCCCTTTTCTATTCTCTTAAGCACAGGGCTGCTTAAAGCTGAGTATAGGGATACTTAGTTGGTTGGACACAGGGCTGTTCAACCGTCCTCCTAAGCACAGGGATGCTTAGGAACTCCTTGATTAGGCACAGGGTTGCTTAATCGCTATCACTCCGAGGTTGTTCTACTCCCCGTGCATAAATAGCTTTGCCATGTTTGGTCTAGTGGTAAAATATTACCAAGGTTGAGGTCCTAGGACTATAGTTCCTCGGCTGTAATCACCAGTGGCGGATGCACGTTATCAGTACCGGGGTGCACGGACATTGCAGCTTTTTCACCCGACCTTTAGAAGCTTATATGTGTGCATATGAAAACTGTAGGTCCAATATATATTATATAATAAATGAACCCACATCATTGTAACTTGTTGGTCTAGTGGTAGAGACTCCTTATTGTGTTCTAGAGGCCAGGGGTTCGAATGTCATTACCTGCCAAATTCAGCATCTATTTTCCAAAATTTTTGCTTCTTTCTTTATTATCCATTAATATAAAACTAAACTCTAATTTTTTTTATTTAATACTCTTTATATTATTATATACTTAATAGTTGATTTTATATTATATATACACATAATTATTATTATTTTTTTAATAAATATGGACCCCGCTTCATTGGAGTCCTGGATTCGCCACTAGTAATCACCCTCCCTGCCTGCTTACCTAGCAAAGAAAGCGTATAAATAGTTTTGGATTGGCTCTATGCATGGGGCTACTGGGATTGATCTTTTTTGTGATAATAGTAGATTAAGCAGCAGTGACGTGTTTCCTGCATACGGTAAATGGTTTGTTGTTTTCTCTTTACATATAAGGGCTCTTTGGTTGGTGGGATGAAGGGGTAGAAGTGGGAATGGGTAGTCCATTCCCACTTTTGGCTGTTTGGTGCGTAGGAGTGGGAATGAAAGGGGGGTTGGGAGTAGAAATGAGTGGGAATGAAAAAGAACTTCCATTCCCACATTTTCATACCCATGGGGAGGGCTTCGTTTTGGAAATGCGGGAATGGGAGTGAAAAAAAATTTTTGGGTCCCACTTTTTTTTAATACTATTTTAATCTCAATCTAACTTTAGTTTTATGTAATTATTCTCAAATAATAAATTTGAACAAGTTTTTAAGCATTATTTTATTATTATTATTGTAATATTAATAATAATATTGCTATAATATTAGTAATATTATAAAAATATTATTAATATTTGTTATAATATTAATATAATAATGCTAATTATATTATTGTTATTATAATAATACTAAGAATAATAATTATTAGTATTATTATAATAATAATATTTTTTGTATTATTGTATTAATATTATAACAAATATTAATAATATAATAACAATATTATTATTGTTATTATAACAATATTATTATTATTATATTAATACCATTAATGTTATTATTATAATAACACTAATAATAATAATAATAATAATAAAAATAATGTTATTATTATTATTCTAATATTAATATTATTACTATTGTTGTTATTATTTTTATTATTATTACTACTACTATAAGAAATCCTGTTTGGGTGCATACCAATTATGTGAATAACTATTTCAACCTTATTCGTATCTCCATTCCACCATATACCAAACAAAGGAGTGGGAGTGATTGGTCCATTCCCACTCCCAAAACATCATTCCCATTCCTTTATTCCCACTCCCATAAATTCCTTCCTAGATACCAAACGGTCCCTAAGGGACAGAAGAGTTTCACTGAATTTCTAGTGGCATAGCTTCCATCACTTGTTTGACTATCCTTATTGCAATTGACTTGGATAGAAAATATAGGAACATAAGCCTACAAAAAATATGATTGTAATTCCCCAATGGCTGACAAGTTTAATTCATTTGAGAACTTAACCAAGCCATCAATGTTAATTCTGTGACATAGAAAGAATCGCTTTATCATGAATTCTCTTGTGCTCGTTGTAGAATTTACATTTAAAATCTATGAGGTTGTTTGAAAATAGACAAGTTTTCTTGGAAATTTTCCTAAAGATTGGAAAAGTTGTTTAGGAACCTAGTTTTCTAGGTAAACAGTTGGAAAACAGTTTGTCAGTTTTTCATACTCTTTTCCAAATCTGGAGACTAGTTTGAAATTGTTTTCCAAAATTTTCCACCTTTATGTTCCTTTTAAGTTTCTTCATTTTCTTTATTACTTAGCCTTCTTCTCCCTCTTTTTCCTCACTCCACCATTTCTGTTTTTGTCTGACGTTTCTCACACCCTTGCCATCAATTCTAACATCCAACCTACAGCCCACCCTTCAAAGCCGAAGATGTATAAGAGGACCATGTGGGTTGTTTAATGATACTCATTTTTGGGAACTTAATATAGTGTGCTTTTGGCGTACTTAAGTCTAGGTATCCATTTTCTAAAACTAGCTCGTTTGGGGGGAACTCGTTTGATGAAGACACATAAAAGAACCATGTAATTTGTTTAATTATACTTATTTTTTCGGAGCGTAATAGAGCGTGCTTTTGGCGTACTTAAGTCTAGGTTTTCAATTTCTAAAGCAAAGCCTGCTTGAGGGAAACTCGTTTGTGCTTTATACTCTACCATCCACTAAGGGTGCTTTCAGCTTTTCTGTTTCTCCAAGATTTGTTCATTTAAGATGTATATCTTTTTTCAGTGAGCTGTTTGGTTTTTTAGTATAGCAAAATATTCTTTTACTTAATAAAGTATTTAGATATAAGTTTAAAAAGAAATAATCTATTACAATCACAAAAAAATGGCTTAATGATATAAATAAACTAATATTAGAAGGTATGAGTGAATCATTGTAATGTCCGGTCAAGGTAGTGGGGGGCGGTGAGTATAAATAGCAACTCATGGAGATAAAAGGGTTGGTGGTAGGTGGATGGTGGTAAAAGTAAAAGTGAGTCATGATGGTGAGATCTAATATTAACAATTTTTAAAAATATTTTTCTGAAATAAGTTGTGAAAAGATTTAGTTTGTCATCTTTTTCTGTCTAGTTGTAAAATAACTTTTTTATTTTTTTATTTAAATTGTGAAAAAGATGTAAAAAGATTTATTTTGTCAACCAAGTGCAAGCCTTAAGTCAACTAGAGCTTTTGTATTGCTTTAAGCTGGTAAAAAGCTGAACCAAATGCAGCCGAAAGCGGCAAAAGATAATTTCAATAGTGTGTGAATAAACGACAAAGCAAATACATTGTTTACTTCATAAAATAAATAAGTTGCAATGAGAATGATATTATTGTTGTACAAGAAGGCATAAAGGTGAATATGTTCCACAAAATGCAATAGTTAGCATGTTGTATACATAGGTTATATATGTATTATATAACAATGAATTATGCTTTTTCTTTGTATGCAATTAAGCAGCATGAGTAAGTGGTTTACACTTTAGACTTGTGTATCAAAAATTAGTTCTTGTATTCGGACTAATATCCAAAATTTCATGAATTGGATATATGAATCATTTTTGGATCGATTAGCGTAATTGTTCGGGTTAGGTTCAGATTGGATTATCGGGTTTTCAGATTTGCGAGTTTACTTATACCTACAATTTTCATTTTTTAGAACATTTAAAAATTGGAATCCCTTGAACGCATTCTCCAATGTTCTCTATTGGAAAATTGTTAGTGGTTTTTCACTCCTAAACATGTTTTCCAAATTCAAAATAGAAAAGAAAAACCGGAGATGAGAAGGAAATGGAAAGTGGAAAGTGGAAAATGAAAACTCTTTTCTAAAAGCAGGGCCTATATTTTCGAATTGGGCCATTTTAGTTTCTATGCAACACTCTGTCCCTCCCCCCCCCCCCCCCTCTCTTCCCTTTCTCTGATCAGTAGCTTGTATGACTTAATGCTTCCTTTAACAAAAACGATGTATTCCTAAATCCAGTGCTTTCCGGTGAAAGAAAAAGATAGAAACCCAGAGGAGTAGAGGGCCCCAAAAGGGTGGGATTATATATTAGGTTGACATTTTCACATTTTTCATATTGCTGGGTCAATTATGGCTCCTTAAAAATTTTCTATGGACCGAATTCTTTCAATACTGTTCAAAATAATTTTCCTCTTCCTCTGTCCCACAGTAAGTATTCAGATACTAGTTATGGTGCCAAAGAAAAAGTTCACACTTTTCTGTTATTGAGACATTACGGTTATGATTTTTCAAGGTAATGTAGAAGTCCAACCCAGTCCTTGGACATTAGCATAGTTTTGTTTGCATTTGTGCTTGTAATGTAATGGCTAGTTTAATATTTATTACTCACTGTCCATTTGTGGATTTTGAGAACATAAAACAAATTGTTGGCGAGATGTTCACTTGAGAAGGGAGGAGTACTAGAAAATGTGAAATAAGGGGTCACTGCAGTTGGCACATAAGACTTTGGCATAGGACAAGCTAGGGAGTTATCTTTCCGTGAGCTATTTAGTTATGGGTACTTGTTTGGACAATGCTATAAGAATCTTATGCCCCCATGGATCGTTAGTCTATCCGCTTTGCACTTTGTACTGTACTGGCTAACTCTGGCAGCTAGCCACTTCACTATATTTCAATGTACTTTCCATCGCTAGAGCTGCCAACTCATCTAGTTCATACTTCTACGTGGCATGAGTTTCAATGGATCATCTTTTGCAGTGTAAGCTCCCACTCAATACCAGAACGTAAGCGACCTCTATTTTACCTTTGCTCCAGCATCTCTACACTCTGTGACTCAGCTTGCTCCCGGTTCCTTCATCTCTAGCATGATCTCTATTGCTACATGAAGCTGCTCTGTTTCTCAAATGTGATTCTCTTTGTTTTAATTTCCATCCCAATATTTAAGTTCAGGATGAATTAACTGTTGATTTATTTTTGAGTTATTCATCCACAACAACAACAGTCCCAGTGCCATGAAGGCTCCCGCAAAAGCAGGGTCTGGGGATGAATTAATTGTTGAGATTATTGTCTATTTGAGTAAAACATGTAGATTATTGTCAAGAAAATAATAGATGAAGACACACTCTCTCTCTCACTCTGTGCATGCGTGCGTGCGTGTGTTTTTTTGGTTCTTTTTCTTTTTTTGGGCTATTTCTCAACCTACGGAAAGTAGCATTTGTTCGTAACAGAAAGTTACGCCAGCCTACTTGATCATGTAATCTTGTTTGAGCTTACGGGTGGAAAAGCTACCTTCCCCAATTAGATCTTCATTTTCTTTTGGATTGTTTTGGAGCTTTTCTGTCATTTGGCTGCAGCCATGGTTTGCTTTTCAGTTCTTAAATTCGCGCAGTTAGCTCTGTTTGTCTGTTTTGCCAACAAAAAAAAAGCTCTGTTTATCTGGTACTTGATATTTGCATGCTGATTATTAATGCATGCCTTTTGTGAGACTAATTCGGATTTTGGGCATCCACAGGAAATTTTAGATTATTCACATGTTCCTGGCCGTGCTGTTCTTCATCGTGGTCGACATCGTCATGGTGCTAGAGCCACAACTGCTGGACGCCGAATCAACATGATTTTATGGTGCAGAAGGTATCTTAGTTCTCTGTTTTTGGTGTTCCATGTATACCTGATATGACGATGAGCATTTCTTCAGTTAAAGATGTCTGGAGAAGATTGCCTAGGTCTTCTATAGTTGACCAGGGCAGGCGGGGGAATGGGGGCCAGGAAATATGGAAGTTTCTAAGGCAGGATCATTTATATGAAATATATTAGATATGTGTAGAAAATTACTGAAATTTCATTGCCTTTGTTTGACATTTGGAATTGAAACTGAACTGTAAAATTGTAATTCTAATACCAGTTCTAATGGAATTGGAATTAGGCTGGTTTTGAATTTCGTTGTTCAGATGATCAAAGGAATCAAAAGTTGGAAATGTAATTCCGTGACGATTTGACTTATTTCAGGTATATTGGGTCAATCTTGTTGAGTCATTTTGGGTTTTGGGTCATGTAGGGCCTGGTTTGAGTTAGGTTGGATCATTTTGGTTCAAATAATCTCACAATTCAGGTTGTCATAGGTTGAGTTTAATCGGGTTGGATCCTCTATGCTCAAGCCATCTTGGACTTTGGGCTAATTGGGTCAGTCGTTTTGAGATTCGATTAGAATGGACCAAGCTTGAGTTGGATCGGATCAATTCAAGCTCGATTCATCTAGATTTTGGGTCCATTGGGTGACGTCATTACAAACTTTGCGTTATCTCGTGTTTGGTGAAATTTAGGTCGAATTGTGTAGGTTCATTTTTGAGTTTGAGTCACCTTGGATTTTGTTTCAATTAGGAAGGGTCATTTTTGGTTTCTAGTTATCTCAGTTGGGTCACATTCTAGCAAGTTCGAGTCAGGCAGGGGTTATTTTGAGTTTGAGCCATTTCGGATTTTAGGTCATTTCAGACTTCGAGCCAAATTGAGTTAGGTTTACATTGGGTCGGGTTGTTTTAGGTTTGATTCATTTTAGTTGGATCATTGTTTTAGGTTTGATTTATTTTAGTTGGATCATTTCGAGTTTGGATCAAATTTATATCAGGTTGGGTCTTTTGGTGTCGAGTCATCTTGAGTTTTAGGTTGATCAAGTTGGCCTATTTTTGGTTGTGTTAAGTGGAGTCAATATGGAATTCCTATTCTTTTCTGCCACCCAATGAATTATAATACATGATTTTTAGTTACAACCCAATTCTATGGAAATGAGTAGTGGAATTGTAGTTCCAATTCTAACAGGTGAACCAAACAACATAACTAAAATTTTAGATCCCGATTTCAGTTTTAACCCCTATCCCAGGCCCTAATTTCATTTACCAAAACTGGACCTAATTGAACTATTTAAGTATATCAGTTTGAAACAATGGTTTTCTCTAAATTGAATTCTAGACACACATTCTTTAGAGGCTTAATGGATGAGACCGAGAAAATTGAGACTACGATATAAAACTCTCTTCTTTCAAGTGATACGACTAGCCAACAAGTCATCAAATAAGTTCTATTTTAGGCTATTGGTTAAATCTTGTTTCTCCATAGTTTGGTTACATGTTTCAAACACTAATTGAACTTTGAGATGTGGAATCTCATTAATCTGCACTTTATGGCTTTTCTGGGATTATGGTGCTTTCAATATTTCAAGCACATCTGCTTGATGTAATCTATTTCTGGCCATGACGTTTTTTTTTGAAATGTGCTGCAGTTCCTTTTGGATGTTTGTTCCATCATGTCTGATGAAATATCCGCTTATCTTTTCCCTAAGCTATGTTTTCCACGGCTATCAGATCCACGGACCTCACATTTCCTGTGCATTCAGTTTCATGGTTAATATTGAATGATATTAAGTGATTTTAAGGATCAAGCTAAAGTTGACTCTGTCATGTATAAGGATATTTGCAACGACCCTTCTAAATATGTTTGCATATAGTAAGCATTGGAAGTGATTTGAAAACTTATACTGTCTGTGCATATGTGAAGCCTTGGTCCAGTTTTAGAAGCTTATCTGCCAAAACGAGAGTTTCTGAAGCGAGATTGGCATCATATTTTACTTTTATGTGTAATATTTTTTGAAGTATTTACAATTGCATGGCTGATTTGTGTAAATGCTCCAATGTGTTTCTGTTATTCATATCAAACAGTTCAGTCTTTCGAGAGCTGAAGAAATATCAGAAAGATTTCTCAAGCTGGTGCGGAGAGTGCCAACGCGAGAAGAAAGAGAGGCAGCGAGCATCAATTTCTGCTACCAAACTGGTAAGAAATCTACAAATCATGCCATTAGTTGGTGCCTCTAATGGAATCAAATCACAATTTGCTGTTGTGTTATGGTGTTGCAGATCAGTGTTATTATAACATGTCATGGTATTCAAGTAACATGACTAGCAGAAACTTAGTTATGTAGCATTGTTTATCCAATTTGATTCCATGGATGCTGTCGTACGTAAAGGTTTGTTCTATGCCATGGAGTGGGAATTATCCTGGATGTCATGCAAGACAACTAAATACTTATTCATAGATATATGGGTAATACTCTAAGGTTAGAGAAGAAAATATCTCTATGTATGTAGGGAGGTGCTAAACATTAGTCTGTCTTCAAATGCGGGAAAGTTAGATGTTTAGTTCGATGAAGGCAAGTTCCTACACATTAATTGATTGATCAGGAAAGCCACTCCTTTCTTTTAGAATAATCTTTTTAAGAGGGACAATTTAACATATTTGTGCCAAATCTTTGTATTAAGTAGAGCTGGTATCATTTCGCCATGTTTTGGTTTTTCCATACAAGAGGGGTTTGGATCGCTCTAGTTTGAGTTTAGTTTGGCCCAATATTTTAACACTTTAAGATGTCCATTACTTTGGAATAGAGTTCGAGTCGACTAAGGAATGGACTAAATATCAACTGCTCTTATCTGGGCCAAATATTGCTTGGTCCAGACCGGTATTTAAACATCCCTAATAGATATATGCGTAGATATGGAACGTACATGAATGTGATTTCGTTGCCTTCCCAGGAGTTACTGAAGAAGGATGGGGAACCAACTGCCTGAGCAGTTGCAGTGCTACTCTTCACTTCCCTTGTAAAAAAAGAAAAAAAGGAAGAAAGAGCACATTTCATGGCAAAAGGAGCTTGAGCTTAACATATGATTCATGACGGAGAGCAATGATATGTCATTTTGATCCATATCGCACACCTTATCTGAAGTCTTAGATTGTTGTTGTATGTAATGTGAAGCCTACTGCGTGACTGGTGATGTAGTCTGTTAAACTATTTTTTTTGGTTTTTTATTTTATTTTTTAAGCAAAGCCTTTTTTTAGTAGGGCTAAATATTTATGTATATTAAATATTCTCATTTTATTGGTGTCGCATGCTGCACATTTGTGTTTTTGGATTACTCCTGTGACTTGATTTTGTTATTTTTGGAGAAATTATTCATGTAGTTGTCTAGAGGTTTAGATATTTATCACTTAGATATCTTGATATTTCAATACTGAGGTACCTTGAGGTTTCAAATTTTTATCACTTAGGTACTTTATATAGAAATTTAGTTAATTTCTATCAGAATGTGGTCAATTTTTACCATAAAAGGTCGATGTGTTACATGATTGCGACGATATACATATGCGATATTTCAATATATTCAACGAAAATTTAGTGGCTTGCGAAAAGTTCAGTAAATTGTGATATAAGATATCTACATGTTAGCGAAACAATGTGTAATGTTAGCATTTTACGACAAAATCTCAACATCATTATAGTGGATGCCTATATATCCTTGTAATCATGTCTTATTAACAATTTCTAATAGTGATCCACCGAATTTTGGTAGAAGGTCCTTGATCGTCATTTTAGCAAGGTTCTAGGGCGGTATATCGTCATTTTACTAGTCATCTCATAGAGATGCTAAACTCGTTGACCTGTTTTACATAAATGGGTCAGATCAAGTTGGTTCAAGGGCGAAAGTCCCCTGACCCAATTGACTTAATGAGTTGTCAAGTATCGGATAGAACCCAGTTCCATGGGTGAGTCCATGCACAGGTGGGAGTGGGTTATACTAGGGTCAAATTTGCTGAGGTTTTGGTTATTTTTTATATTTTTAATGTTGAGTAAAATAACTTTGGTTTGTGTTAGAGCCGTATCAGAAGACATTTTGCTCTAAAACGAGTGTAAATGACGTTTTGAGTGTACTATTTGAATCATTGTGAAACCTCCCTTCCAAATTCTACATTCCTAACTCCCTTCTCTCTTCCTTCTCCCCTTGTGCTTCCCCAAAACCCAATACAACTCAACCTGCTTCCCCAACTTTCTCTCTCTTCCACTCCGACTTCTCTTCTTTCTGTATGGGTGCTTTTTTTGTTTTTGCCTTGTGTGTTTTTGGTTGCGATTTGTTATTTCTGTGTGGTTTTGTTCATGTATGCGGGGGGTTTTCTTCTATTTTGGTTCTTATCCCTTCGACCCTACCCTGCCTTGCACTTTTGTCCTGTTTAGGAATTATACTCCAATTATCGGAAAAAAAAAAAAAATAATAATAGCACGCACCACCAGTAAACCACCACATCCTCCTCTTCTTTCGTTTTCTATTTTTCTAATTAACCAAAACTAACTTGTGTCAAATTTGTTTTGGAATGGGTTAGACTTGGGTCCAATGAGATGGGTTGAATAGGTCAAGGCCCAAAGTTTTCAACTCATGACCTGACCTGTTTATTGTTTGACCTAGTTTAACTCGACTTGCCTAGTTGAATTGGGTAAAAAGCAGGATGTGTTGAACTGGGTCACAAGTCAACCTGGCCATTAGACATCTCTAGACTATACTTATCTAACAATCCACCATGTCGCTTCCAATTCATTCTTTAATTTAATTCTACCCTTTCGTTCTTTATTGAGGATCAAGGGAAAACAAATTTCCTTGGCTCTCTTCTCTTGATGTTTTCTTCTTTGTCCATTTATATCAGTGCAAAACTAGGGGTCACTCCAGGGCAAAAACAAGGCTATATCAAATGAACTTTTGGGCCAAATTAGAGCAATATCTGAAGAATATGAAACGCTTGCATTCTAAAGACAAAGGTCTTTTTTTTTTTTTTTTTTAAATTTTATTTCTAACAAATTGATTTTTCCACTAAAATGTTATGAATTTGTGTTTTCCAATTTGTTAATGTGAAGCCAAATTGGGAGCCAAATCGATGTATTTGTTATGAATTTTTTGTTGTTTTTGTCCTTTTGTTCTCTATTATGTGTCCAATGCTCTTGTTCTGCTTTAGTGGCTTGGAGTCTAGTAGTTGTCTTGCTGTGTTTTGTCTTAGGTCTTTTCGGGTCCTAGTTTAGGCATTTTTTGTTTTGGAGTTGGGTTCAGAGGCAATCTTCTTCCTTGGATGTCATCTCTGTTTTCCTTCGGGACTTGCTCTTATGCATATGATCGGGCTTGTACTTCTAATTATCGAAAAAAGGGTTAAATTTTACACGTCATGGGAAGATGGCAATTTTCTAAAAAAGTTTTCTTGGATATTCATGCTGTTGAGTTAATGATCGTAAATGAATGGCAATAACAACATTTTGTTTGTTCATAATCGAAATAGAAGATCGTCCAAGGAAAGGTTTCAATGCCAAGATCCCCCTTTGCCTAATCATGCTACGCTGGCCATTGAGACGTTAAAGGAGTGTATTATCACGCATAATGACGAGGAGATTAATAGGTTAGAAGAGAGAATTAGTGAGGATGAGTTAGGAGATTCAAGGTTTTAAGAAAGAAATTCAGAGTATGCAGATGAAAAGTACAAGTTACCAAGATCATGAGAGGGTGTATCAAATAATTGTCTACATTTCAATTTGTATTGTGTTAGCTTTGCTCGAATCACTATTTGGAGGGAAAAATGTGATACAGTGCAATTTTTACATTAGAAATTCAAAAATTGGTTTGGCAGGAAATTGGTGGGAACTCGGTGGACGAGGCCCTTGCCTGGCACGTGCAGCGGTAGTTGCTCTATTTTTAAATATTTCAACTAATACTACTATTTTTAGTATTTACAATTTTTTTTTTAATTTTCTTAATGCTCCATATACAAGCAAAAGTTTGTTACGTTTAGGGTTAAGCACATTGATAATACAATTCCCTTCTCCCTCAATTTCTCTTCTCCTCTCCCAAAATTTCTGAATTCTCTTGTAATTGGGTTGTAATTGGAAGTATATGATTGAAATTCGGTATCATTTGGTATCAGCGCTTTGATCCTTTGACCGTGATGATTAAAACTTGAGTTCAATGGCTGAAAACACCCAATCTGCCACTAAAATTCGAAGGATAGAAGAGGTGTTGTCATCTAAAATCAGATCCACTAATGAAGGAGTGGAACATTCAGTGGGAGAGCTGTGATCTTCAATACAGGAGCTCAGAGAGATGATTGTAGCCATGGCGTTGCAACAGGGACGATCGATTGTAGGAATGGCATTGCAGCAGGGACGATCGATTGATAGAGGTGGAATGATGGATGGTGGATCAAATTCCACAGCAGCAAATCTGATCAATAGCGATCAAGCTCAAACTCCTCATTCGAGTAATAGATCTTACGCAACTAGATTGAGTAGGATTGATTTTCCCTTGTTTGATGGAGAAGATGTGAATGGATGGTTGTTTAGGTGTGAGCAGTTTTTTATGATTGATAATACTCCTGAAACTGATAAGATTGGATTGGCATCTATTCATTTGAGAGGTTTGGCTCTTCAATGGCACCAGAATTGCATAAGAACCAAAGTAGATCCTGCTGTGATTTTTTGGAATGACTATGCTGGTTCAGTGAAGGTTAGATTTGGAAGTGCATATGAAGATCATGTGTTTGATTTAATGAGTTTGAAACAAGATGGGTTATTGAAGGATTACTTAGCTAAGTTTGATAATATAGCTGTCAGGGCAGATTTGAGTGAGAGCCAATTGATTAGCTGCTTTTTGACTGGCTTGAGGGATGATTTGGAGTTGGAGGTCAAGTCCAAGCAGCCCACCACCTTGCAGCATCTTGTTTGTTTGGCTAAGTTAGTGGAGGCTAAGGTGGAGGCATTGGCTAAACAATTGAGATATTCCAAAGTTCCCCTATTGTCCACCCCAAACACACCCAAATCATCCCAAAATCCATACAGAACTCCACCTCCCTAAAACACTATACAAACTCAAAATACACCACCTCCAAATAGACCACAAAGAACCTTATCTAGAGCTGAACTGTAAGAGAAACGTGCCAAGGGATTGTGCTATTTTTGTGATGAGAAATTTGGAGCTGGACACATTGTAAAGCTAGAGGCCCTCAACTCTTTGTTATTGAAGTGGATGATGAGGGAATGGATGAGGACAATGAGGAAGCTGAGCAGTTGGCAGAGGATGAGAAGACTATAGAATCTACTAGACATATCTCTTCAGATGCCTTATCATGAGCTCCTAGTTTTCAGACCTTGAGATCACTGGTGCTGTCATGAAGAAGCCTATCCATATACTGATCGATTCTAGATCAACTTAGAATTTCATTGATTTCAACTTGGCTCTCAAATTGGGTTTTCATCAAATTTCAGTTGCTCTTATAGCAGTAGCAGTGGCCGATGTAAGCAACTTAAGTTGCAATTCCCGGTGTACTAGCCTCTCTTGGAAGATGCAAGATGTTTCCTACATGTCCAATTTCCTTTTGATTCCATTAGGAGGATGTGACACGGTGCTAGGAATTGAATGGCTTTCAACATTGGGAGACATCAATCGTAACTTTTGGGAGCTTACTATGGCCTTTGTTGTGGATGGTGAAGTCAGACTACTACATGGAGAAGGATCCAATACTTGCAAAACTATGGGGTCTAAAGCTATTTCTTAAGCTCTCACTGGATCTCCTGTCATTGATTGACTCCAAGTTATATCCAATGAGACACCAATGGATGGGGTGGAGTTGATGATGCTTAGGATGGGTTTGGATATGTAGCAACAACTTCCCATTCCTCAAGCTGTTACTGAACTTATGGAGCAGTATGCTTCAATCTTTGAAGAGCCACATCAACTCTCTCCTCATAGGTCCACTTTTGATCACAAGATTCATCTGAACGAAGGTAGTTGGTTTATCAGTAAAAGACCCTACAAGTATCCTTCACTACATAAAGATGTGATTGAAGAAATGATTCAGGAGTTCCTGAAAAAGGGCTATATTCAACACAACATTGGACGTTTTGCCTCTGCTATTGTGCGGGTCAAGAAGAAGGATGGGGGGTGGAGGATGTGTGTTGATTATAGGGATCTAGATCCGGGAACAATTAAAGACAAGTAGAAAACTACTTACAAGATTGCGTATGGACAACCTCTTCCCTTGCATATTCATTACATTCTAGGAGAAACACAAGTAGAAGCAGTTTACAGGAGCTTGCAGCATAAGGAAGAGATGATTCAGTATCACTTGCCAAGAGCTTAGAATCGAATGAAACATTTAGCTGACAGAAAGAGAATTCATCAAAGCTTTCAATGAAACATTTTGTAGACAGAAAGAGAATTATCGGAGCTTTTAACCTGGTGATTGGGCCTACTTGAAGCTGCATCCGTACTGGCAAATCACAGTGGCCACAGGTGCAGTCATAAGCTTTCACCCAAGTATTTTTTGCCCTTTATGATACTAGCCGCAATTGGCAACATAGCCTACACGCTTGCTTTATTTGATACAGCCAAGATCCATAATGTCTTCCACACTTCTCAGCTCGAGCCCCATTTTGGACCTCTTCTTACTTCTATTACTTCTTAACCAGATGACGTCAATGCCACTCCAATGCGAGAACCAGAGCTGATTTTGGCAAGAAAGATAGTCAGCCGTAATAACAGAGCTGCTACTAAGGTCCTAGTGTGATTGAAGGGGCAACCTCATGAAGAAGATACTTGTAAGTTTCTCTATGACCTCCAATTGAAGTTTCTTAAGTTCCACCCTGAAGGACAAGGGTGAATTTTAGGAGCGTGTGTTGATACAATGCAATTTTTACATTAGAAATTCATATTTTGTTCTGGCGGGAAATTGGCGGGAACTCGGTGGATGGCCGTAGTTGCAATATTTTTAGATATTTCAACTAATAATACTATTTTTGGTGTTTAAAAAAAAAAACTAATACTACTATTTTTAGTATGTTTTACTATTTTCTTTAATTTTCTTAATTCTCCATATATAAGCAAACGTTTGTTATGTTTAGGGTTAAGCAAATTGATAATACAGTTCTCTTCTTCCCCAATTTCGCTCCACTTCTCACTCAATTTCTGAATTCTATGGTAATCAGGTTGTAATTGGAAGTAATTGATTGGAATTCGGTATCAAAGCTCTGATCCTTTGATTATGGTGATAAAAACTAGGGTTTAATGGCTTAAAACACGTGATCTACCACTGAAATTCGAAGGATAGAAGAGGTGTTGTCATCTCAAATCAGATCCACTAATGGAAGAGTGGAACAATCAGTGGGTGAGTTGCGATCTTCAATCTAGGAGCTTAGAGAGATTATTGTAGCAATGGAATTATAGTAGGGACGATCGATTGATAGAGGTGGAATGATGGATGGTGGATCAAATTCCACAGTAGCAAGTCTGATCAATAGCGATCAAGCTCAAACTCCTCATTCGGGTAATAGATCTTACCAACTAGATTGAGTAGGATGGATTTTCCCTTGTTTGACGGAGAAGATGTGAATGGATGGTTGTTTATGTGTGAGAAGTTTTTATGATTGATAATACTCCTGAAATTGATAAGATTCGATTAGCGTTTATTCATTTGAGGGGTTTGGCTCTTCAATGGCACTAGAAGTACGTGAGAACCAAAGTAGATCTTAATGTGATTTTTTGGAATGATTACGCTAGTTCAGTGAAGGTCAGAATTGGAAGTGCATATGAAGATCCTGTGTGTGATTTAATGACTTTGAAACAAGAAGGGTTAGTGAAGGATTACTTAGCTAAGTTTTAAACTATAACCATTAGGGCTAATTTGAGTGAGAGCCAATTAATTAGCTGCTTTTTGACTGGCTTGGGTGAAGATTTGGAGTTGGAGGTCCGGTCCAGCCAGCCCACCACCTTGCAGCATGCTGTTTGTTTGGCTAAGTTAGCAAGGTGGAGGCATTGGCTAAACAACTGAGATATTCCAAAGTTCCCTTATTACCCACCCTAAACAAACCCAAATTATACCAAGGTCCATACAGAACTCCACCTCCCAGAAACACTATCCAAACTCAAAATACACCACCTCCAAATAGACAACAAAGACCCTTATCTAGAGCTGAACTACAAGAGAAACATGCCAAGGGATTGTGCTATTTTTGTGATGAGAAATTTGAAGTTGGACACAGATGTAAAGCTAGAGGCCTCAACTCTTTGTTATTGAAGTGGATAATGAAGGAACGAAGGAGGACAATGAGCAAGTTGAGCACTAGGTAGAGGATGGTAGGACTCTAGAAACTAATGCACATGTCTCTTTACAAGTCTTATCAGGAGCTCCTAGTTTTCAGACCTTAAGAATCACTGGTGCTGTCATGAAGAAGCCTGTCCATATGTTGATTGATTCTTGTTCAACTTACAATTTCATTGATCTCAACTTGGCTCTCAAATTAGGTTGTCATCAAACTTCAGTTGCTCCTATAGCAGTAGCAGTGGCTGATGGTAGCAACTTAAGTTCCAATTGTCAGTGTACAGACCTCTCTTGGAAGATGTAGGGTGCTTCCTACATGTCCAATTTCCTTTTTGTTCCATTAGGAGGATGTGACATGGTTCTAGGAATCGAATGGCTTTCAATATTAGGAGACATCAAATGTAACTTTAGGGAGCGCACTATGGCCTTTGTTGTGGATGGTGAAGTCAGACTACTGTATGGAGAAGAATCCAATACTTGCAAAACTATGGGGACTAAAGCTATTTCCAAAGCTTTGACTGGATCTCCTATCATTGCTTTACTCTAAGTTCTATCCAGTCAGACACTAATGGATGGGCTAGAGTTGATGACGCTTGGGATGTGTTTGGATAAGCAGCAACAACTTCCCATTCCTCATGCTGTTATTGAACTTATGGAGCAATACGCTTCAATCTTTGAAGCGCCATAACAACTCCCTCCTCATAGGCCCACTTTTGATCACAAGATTCATCTTAAAGAAGGTACACAGTCTATCAATAAAAGACCCTATGGATATCCATCACCGTGGAAAGATGTGATTGAAGAAATGATCCAGGAGCTATTGAAAAAGGGCTATATTCAAGACATCACTAGCCCTTTTGCCTCTGCTATTGCGCTGGTCAACAAGAAGGATGGAAGGTGGTGGATGTGTGTTGATTATAGGGATCTGAATCAGGAAACTATTAAACACAAGTAGAAGATTCCTTACGAGATTGTGTATGGCAACCTCCTTCCTTTGCATATTCCTTACATTCCAAGGGAAACACAAGCAGAAGATGTTGACAGGAGCTTGTAGCATAGGGAAAAGATGATTTAGGTGATCAAGTATCACTTGGCAAGAGCTTAGAATCGAATGAACCGGTTAGCCGACAGAAAGAGAACTGATCGAAGCTTTCAACCTAGTGATTTGGCTTGCTTGAAGCTACATCCATACCAGCAGATCACGGTGGCCCACAAGAGCAGTCATTAGCTTTCATCCAAGTATTTTGGGCCCTTTATGATACTAGCCGCAGTTGGCAAGGTAGCCTACAGGCTTGCTCTACTTGATACAGCCAAGACACATAATGTCTTCTACACTTCTCTGCTCAAACCCCATTTTGGACCTCTTCGTACTTCTGTTACTCCTTTACCAGGTGACATCAATGCCACTCTAATGCGAGAACCAAAGTTGATCTTGGCAAGGAAGATGGTCAACCGCATTAATATAGCTACCACTATGGTCCTAGTGCAATGGAAAGGGCTACTTCGTGCAGAAGCTACTTGGGAGTTCCTCTATCACCTCCAATTGAAGTTTCTTGAGTTCCATAATTGAGGACAAGGGTGAATTTGAGTATTTGCGTAGGGGAGTGTTGATACAGTGCAATTTTTATGTTAGAAATTTTGATTTTGGTTTTGTGGGAAATTGGCGGGAATTCAGTGGATGAGGCACGTGCCTGGCATGCGCAGCAGTAGTTCCTCTATTTTTAGACATTTCTACTAATATTACTATTTTTAATATATTTTACATTTTTCTTTAATTCTCTTAATTCCCCATATCTAGGCAAAAGTTTGTTAGGGTTAAGCAAATTGATAATACAATTCTCTTCTCCCTCAATTTCTTTTCTCTTCTCGCTTAATTTCAAAATTCTCTTATAATTGGGTTGTAATTAGAAGTAATTGATTGGAATTCGGTATTGTTTGTTATCAGAGCTCTGATCCTCTGATTGTGGTGATTAAAACTCAAGTTCAATGACTGAAAACACGCGATCTGCCTCTGAAATTATAAGGATAGAAGAGGTGTTGTCATCTCAAATCTGATTCACTAAGTGGAACAATCAATGGGTGCTCTGCGATCTTCAATCCAGGTGCTCAGAGAGATGATTGTAGCAATGGCATTGTCATAGGGACGATTGATTGATAGAGGTGGAATGATGGATTGTGGATCAAATTCCATAGCAGCAAATCTGATCAATAGTGATCAAGCTCAAACTCTTCATACGGGTAATGGATCTTACGCAACTAGATTGAGTAGGATAGATTTTCCCTTGTTTGATGGAGAAGATGTGAATGGATGGTTGTTTATGTGTGAGAAGTTTTTTTATCATTAATAATACTCCTGAAACTGACAAGATTTAATTAGCATCTATTTATTTCAGGGGTTTAGCTCTTCAATGGCACTAGAAGTACATGAGAATGGGAGGAGATCTTCCTGTGATTTTTTAGAATGATTATGCTAGTTCACTCAAGGTTAGATTTGGAAGTGCGTATGAAGATCCTGTGTCTGATTGAATGAGTTTGAAATTGTAACCGTCAGGGCTGATTGAGTGAGAGCCAATTGATTAGCTGCTTTTTGACTGGCTTGCATGAAGACTTGGAGTTGGAGGTCTAGTCTAGGCAGCCCACCACCTTGCAGCATGCTGTTTGTTTGGCTAAGTTAGGAGAGGAAAAGGTGGAGGCATTGGCTAAACAATTGAGATATTCTAAAGTTCCCTTATTTCCCACCCCAAACAAACCTAAATTATCTCAAGGTCCATATAGAACTCCACCTCCTAGGAACACTATCCAAACTCAAAAAATACACCACCTCCAAATAGACCAGAAAGTCCCTTATCTAGAGCTGAATTGCAAGAGAAACGTGCTAAGGGATTATGCAATTTCTGTGATGAGAAATTTAAAGTTGGACACAAATGTAAAACGCAAGGGCCCCAACTCATTGTTATTGAAGTGGATAATGAAGGAATGGAATAGGACAATGAGGAAGCTGGGCAGTTGGTAGAGGTTGGTAGGACTATAAAAACTAATGCACATATCTCTTTATACGCCTTGTCAGGAGCTCTTAGTTTTCATACCTCAAGAATCATTGGTGTTGTCATTAAGAAGCCTATCCATATGCTGATCGATTCTAGATCAACTCCAAATTTCATTGACCTCAACTTGGCACTCAAGTTGGGTTGGTTGTCATCAAACTTCAGTTGCTCCTATTGCAGTAGTAGTGGTTGATGGCAGCAATTTAAGTTATAATTCCCAGTGTACTGGCTTCTATTGGAAGATGCAGGGTGCTTCCTACATGTCCAATTTCTTTTTGATTCCATAACGAGGATGTGACATGGCGCTAGGAATTAAATGGCTTTCAACATGGCCTTTGTTGTGGATGGTGAAGTCAGACTACTATATGGAGAAGGATCCAATACTTGCAAAACTGTGGGGGGCTAAAGCTATTTCCAAAGCTCTGACTGGACCTCCTATCTTTGCTTTACTCCAAGTTCTATCTAATGAGACACCATTGGATGGGGTAGAGTTGATGACGCTTGGGATGGGTTTGGATAAGCAGCAATAACTTCCCATTCCTCAAGCTGTTACTGAACTTATGGGGCAGTATGCTTCAATCTTTGAAGAGCCACAGCAACTCCCTTCTCATAGGTCCACTTCTGATCACAAGATTCATCTCAAGGAAGTTACTCAGTCTATAAGTAAAAAACCCTACAAATATCCTTCACTACAGAAAGATATGATTGAAGAAATGATTCAGGAGTTACTGAAAGGGGGCTATATTGAACACATCACTAGCCCTTTTTCGTCTACTGTTGTGCTAGTCAAGAAGAAGGATGGAGGGTGGAGGATGTGTGTTGATTATAGAGATTTGAATTAGGCAACCATTAAAGACAAGTAGAAGATTCCTTACGAGATTGTGTATGGACAACCTCCTCCCCTGTATATTCCTTGCATTCCAGGGGAAACACAAGTAGAAGCAGTAAAAGGAGCTTGCAGCATAGGGAAGAGATGATTCAGGTGATCAAGTTTCACTTGGCAAGAGCTTAGAATAGAATGAAATAGATAGCCGACAGAAAGAGAACTGATCGAAGCCTTCGATGTGGTGAATGGGCCTATTTGAAGCTGCATCCATGTCGGTAGATCACAGTGGCCCTCAGGAGCATCCATAAGCTTTCACCCAAGTATTTTGGGCCCTTTATGATACTTGCCGCAGTTGGCAAGGTAGCCTATAGGCTTGCTCTACCGGATGCTGCCGAGATCCATAATGTCTTCCACGCTTCTTAGCTCAAACCCCATTTTGGACCTCTTCTGACTTCTGTTACTCCTTTACCAAATGATATCAATGCCATTCTAATGCGAGAAATAGAGCTAATCTTGGCAAGGAAGATGATCAACCGCAATAACAGAGCTTCCATTAAGGTCCTAGTGCAATGGAAGGGGCTACCTCATGAAGAAGCTACTTTGGAATTCCTCTATGACCCCCAATTGAAGTTTCTTGAGTTCCACCCTTGAAAACAAGGGCAAATTTATGGAGGGGAGTGTTAATACAGTGCAATTTATACATTAGAAATTCATAATTTGGCTTGGCGGGAAATTTGCTGGAACTCTTTGGATGAGGCACGTGCCTGGCATGTGCAGTGGTAGTCGTTATGTTTTTAGATATTTCAACTACAACTACTATTTTTAGTACATGTTACAATTTTCTTTAATTTTCTTAATTCTCTATATATAAGCAAAAGTTTGTTATGTTTAGGGTTAAGCAAATTGATAATACAATTCTGTTCTCCCTTAATTTCGCTTCTCTTCTCCCTCAATTTTTCTTCTCTTTTCCCTCAATTTTAGAATTCTCTTGTAATTGCGTTGTAATTGGAAGAAATTGATTGGAATTCGGTATCATTTGGTATCAGAGCTCTGATCCTCTGACTATGGTGATTAAAACTAGAGTTCAATGGCTAGAAACACGCAATCTGCCACTGAAACTTGAAAGGTAGAAGAGGTTTTGTCAACTCAAATCAGATCCACTAATGAAGGAGTAGAACAATCAATGGGTGTGCTGGGATCTTCAATCTAAAAGCTCATAAAGATGACTGAGGTAATGGCATTGCAACTTGGACAATCGATTGATAGAGGTGGAATGGTGGATGGTGGATCAAATTCCACAGCAGCAAATCTAATCATTAGCGATCAAGCTTGGACTCCTCATTCGAGTAATAGATCTTACGCAACTAGATTGAGTAGGATGGATTTTCCCTTGTTTGATGAAGAAGATGTGAATGGATGGTTGTTTATGTGTGAGGAGTTTTTTATGATTGATGATACTCCTGAAACTTGCAAGATTCGATTAACATCTATTCATTTAAGAGGTTTAGCTCTTCAGTGGAACTAGAAGTACACGAGAACTAGAGGAGATCTTACTGTGATTTTTTGGAATGATTATGCTTGTTCACTAAAGGTCAGATTTGGAAGTGCATATGAAGATCCTATGTCTGATTTAATGAGTTTGAAACAAGATGGGTTAGTGAAGGATTACTTAGCTAAGTTTGAAATTATAGCTGTTAGGGCAGATTTGAGTAAGGGCTAATTGATTAGCTACTTTTTGACTGGCTTGCGGGATGATTTGGGGTTGGAGGTCAGGTCCAAGCAACCCACCACCTTGCAGCATCCTGTTTGTTTGGCTAAGTTAGCGGAGGCTAAGGTGGAGGCATTGGGTAAACAATTGAGATATTCCAAAGTTCCCTTATTGTCCACCCTAAACACACCCAAATTATCCCAAAATCCATACAGAACTCCACCTCCTAGAAACACTATGCAAACTCAAAATACACCACCTCCAAATAGACCATAAAGAACCTTATTTAGAGCTGAACTGCAAGATAAATGTGCAAAGGGATTGTGCTATTTTTGTGATGAGAAATTTGGAGCAGGACACAGATGTAAAGTTAGAGGGTCTCAACTCTTTGTTTTGAAGTGGATGATGAAGGAATGGATGAGGACAATGAGGAAGCCGAGCAGTTGGCAGAGGATAAGAAGACTATAGAATTTACTTGACATATCTCTTCAGACGCCTTATCATGAGCTTCTAGTTTTTAGACATTGAGAATCCCTAGTGCTATCATGAACAAGCCTATCCATATACTGATCAATTTTGGATCAACTCAGAATTCCATTGATCTCAACTTGGCTCTCAAATTGGGCTGTAATCAAACTTTCGTTGTTCCTATAACAGTAGCAGTGGCTGATGGCAGCAACTTAAGTTGCAATTCCCAGTGTACTGGCCTCTCTTGGAAGATGCAAGGTGCTTCCTACTTGTGCAATTTTGTTTTGATTTTATTAGGAGGATGTGACATGGTTCTAGGAATTGAATGGCTTTCAACAACATCAATTGTAACTTTAGGGAGCTCTTTATGGCCTTTGTAGTGGATGGTGAAGTCAGACTACTGCATAGAGAAGGATCCAATACTTGGAAAACTGCGGGGGCTAAAGCTATTTCCAAATCTCTGACTGGATCTCCTATCATTGCTTTACCCTAAGTTTTATGCAATGCGACACCGATGGATGGGGTAGTGTTTAATGACACTTGGGATGGGTTTGGATAAGCAGCAATAACTTCCCATTTCTAAAGTTTTTTTTGAACTTATAAAGCAGTATGCTTCAATCTTTGAAGAGCGACAACAACTCCCTCCTCACAGGTCAACTTTTAATCTCAAGATTGATCTTAAAGAAGGTACTCAGCCTATTAGTAAAAGACCCTACATTTGTCCTTCACTCTAGAAAGATGTGATTGAAGAAATGATTCAGGAGTTACTAAAAAGGGGATCATAATAAAGCAACCACTAAAGACAAGTAGAAGACTCCTTATGAGATTGGGTATGGACAATCTCATCCCTTGCATATTCTTCACATTCCAGGGCAAACACAAGTAGAAGCAGTTGGTAGGAGCTTGTAGCATAGGAAAGAGATGATTCAGGTGATCAAGTATCACTTGGCAAGAGCTCAAAATCGAATGAAACAGTCATTCGGTAGAAAGAGAACTGATCGAAGCTTTCAACCTGGTGATTGGGCCTACTTAAAACTGCACCATACCAGCAGATCACAGTGGCCCGTAGGAGCAGTCATGAACTTTCACCTATGTATTTTGTGCCCTTTATGATACTAACTATAGTTGGCAAGGTAGCCTGTAGGCTTGCTCTCCCTGATACAGCCAAGGTCCATAATGTCCTCCGCACTTCTCAGCTTAAACCTCATTTTGGACCTCTTCCTACTTCGGTTACTCCTTTACCCAATGACAATAATGCCACTCCAATGTGAGAGGTAGAGTTGATCTTGGCAAGGAAGATGGTCAACCGCAATAATAGAGCTTCCACTAAGGTCCTAGTTCAATGGAAGGGCTACCTTGTGAATAAGCTACTTGTGAGTTCCTTTAATTGGGTTGTAATTAGAAGTAATTGGTTGGAATTTGGTATCAAATTCTACCAATTTTAGATGTCTTCCCTAATTATTTTTTTTAGAAAAACAATATATTGTCTGGACATGTGATCGATTGGTCATTTGAGATATCGATGAATTTTCAATTTTTCACATCCTAGACGTTGATTTGTTATCTATGCCAATTTTTTGTTGTTTCATGTGTGAATACCATACATATTCTGTGTGAAGTATAATACTTTGAAGTTGCCCATGTTTTTGAAGATTATAATGAAGTAGTAGGATATGTGTGTTGAGAATGAAACACAAACTTCTACTATTTTGTTGTCAATTTCTTCTAGTTTAATCCTTAGACGGGCTACCTTAGAGTTTTTTTTATTGATAAGAAAGAAAAACAATAATGACTTTGATTGAATAAATAGAAAAATAGGAGGCTTTATTTATAGAGCTTGAGGGTAGGAACATACCCAGTGTCTCAAGGGCTCCCGCCTACGCAGGATCGGGGGGGGGGGGGGGGGGTGGGGCCTTGTGGGTGGATGTACTCAGCCTTCTCCCTTCAGGGTGTTAACCTGAAAAGAGGCTGTTTCCCAGTGCCCCCAACCTGAGGGTGAGGACTTCCCAGGAGGTCACCTATCCTGGTACTACTCTCACCCAAGCACGCTTAACTTCGGAGTTCTAATGGGATCCGGTGACGGCGTGTTGGTGCCCTCTTTGGTCTATTTATAGAGCTTGAGGGTAAAGGGAAAAATTCTATTCTATCCTTTGACCTTACAATGTAAACAAGGGTAGACAAGTCATTGAGAGAAATCCTAGAGAAACTTTCCTAAGTGACACTCCTCTAATAGGCCCCTCAATCTGAACAGGGTGTATCAACGTGAAGATTGGCCTTATGGTAGTGGAAGAGATTTGAGGCGAGTCCTTTAGTGAAGATGTCAACCACCTACCTTGTAGTAGGGGTCTAACAAACTTGAAGATCACCTTTGAGAACTTTCTTCCGAACATGATGGAAGTCCATGTCAACATGTTTACTGCGATCATTAGATATAGGGTTGACAGCAAAGGAAGAGGCTGAGATGTTGTCACAGTATATGATAATAAGGCTGGAGTGGCGAAGGCCAAGATCTCTCATGATGTAGCGGACCCAGTCACTTTTAGCTATAGCTTGGGCAATAACATGGTACTTAGATTCAATGGAGGATTTGGAAACAGTGGCCTATTTCTTTACCTGCCAAGAAATGAGATTTGGCCCAAGGAAGATGGCGTAGCCGGTGGTGGAGCAGCACGTGTCAGGACAACCTCCCCAATCAGCATCAACATAAACTTTGACTGAGGTGCAGGAACAGGGAAGAACAGACAAGTAGGTCAAGAGTGCTTTTGAGGTATCGAAGAATCCCCTTCAAAACCTACCAATGAGTAGTCCTGGGGGCATGCATAAACTGGGAAACAAGATTAACAGCATAACATATATCAGTTAAGTCATGGTGAGGTATTAAAGAGCACCAACCGCACTCTTATATTTGGTGGGATAGGGCAGCAAGTCACCATCATTTAATGATTGATGGGTGCAGAGAGGGGGGGGGGGGGGGGGGGGGGGGGGGGGGGGGGGGGGGGGGGGTTGAGAGGTTTAGCGTTTTATATATTGTGTTTGGTGAGAAGGTCAATGGTATATTTATGTTGTGATAAAAATAGCCTATGTGTAGTTCGTTTGGTCTCAATGCGTAAGAAGTAGTGAAGCGATTCAAGGTCTTTAATTGCAAATTGATAGGAGAGTTTTTGAATGAGACTATCAAGGGAGTAGGGGTTGGAGCCTGTGGGAATTATATCATCAACATAGAGTAATAGATAGATGATGTCATTGTTTTTGCGAAAAAGAAACATGAAGGGATCTGCTCGATAACAAGTAAACCCAAGACTAAAGAGGAACATGCTAAAACAGTGAAACTATGCTCTCGGGGCTTGTGGAAGACCATAGAGAGCTTTCCATAACCGGTAAACATGATTTGGAAATTTAAGGTGAATAAAACCCTTAGGTTGTCGCATATAAACTTCTTCCTTAAGATGGCAGTGTAGGAAGGCATTTTTAACAGTCAATTGTCTATGGGCCAATGATTGGTAATAGCAAGTGAAAGAATAAACTAGATGGTAGAAAGTTTAATCACGGGAATAAAAGTTTCCTCGAAGTCAATGCCTTCTGTTGGTAAAAACCTTAAGTGATGCGGTGAGCTTTAAAACGACCTACTGAACCATCTGGTTTATATTTTACTTTATATTTCTAGGTACTTCCTATAAGGTTTTGAGACGGGTCATAAGGAACAAGTTCCCAAGTATTATTTTGAATAAGGGCGTTAAATTCGTCAGCCATGGTTTCTTACCATTTTCGATTTTGTACAGCATGAGAATAGCATGTAGGTTTCTATATTACCATTATTGAGGATAGGGAAAGGGGATATCTCATTTTTCGAACTCCATCTTTTAGTCACGTTTGCATAGGGTAAATGTTAGTTATGGGTTGAGGAGGTGTTGCAGCCTCAAGCAGTGGGTCCATTGCTGTCGATCGAGAGGTTAGGCCACTAGTGGAGCCCACTATCAGGTGATGGGGGTTGGTTCGACTGTCGGGTGGGCCCAGCAGTGGATGCGATGGCGGTGGAATGGGGAGAGGGTGATTGTTGGTTAGGCCAGTGGGGTGGGGAAGGAGCTAGACAGGGGTCGTCATTGATGGTGGTGGCAGATATTGGTGGGTGGATCACCATGAGGGTGGTGGGGCAAGTGCTTTATTGGTCTTGGGGTTACAGTGTGGAATGTAGAGGGTAGGTGGGTGCACGTCATTGGTGGTTTCGGCCAAGGTAAGGCGGTGCCGCCACCCAAGGGTGGGTGGACGTAATTGGCACCGGGAAAGGGGGGAGGGTAATGGGGAGGTTAATGATAGTTGTTGTAGTTCCAGGAGGTGGAATGGCGGTTGAGTTGACTAGTTTAGGGTAGGGAAACCTAGAATCATCAAATTGAACATAACGATTAACATAAATTTTGCCCGTTTCAGGGTCAAGACGTCGATAACCTTTATATCGTGCTGTGTAGAATAACAAGATGCATGGTATAGACCTAGGAGTTAATTTGTGAGGGGCACGGGGTGTAAGATTGGGACAACAAACACACCAAAGACACAAAAACTTGAATAATCGGGACATTTTTGAAAATATTTTTCAAAGGGGGATGAGTTTGCAAAAACCGGGGACAGGAGTCGATTAATTGTAAAGTAGGTGGTGCAAGCCGCATCATCCCAAACAGAATAAGGTAAGTGACATTGTGTAAGAAGTGTCTGTGCGTTTTCAATGATGTGCCAATGCTTTTGTTCCACCCCATTTTGTTGTGGGGTATCAGGACGCGATAAACGAAAATGAATGCCATGTTTTCGACATTGAGATTTCATGCCTTTATGGTCAAATTTACATTCGGTATCACTTTGAAAAATTTTAATTTTTGTGGAAAATTTACTTTAGACTAGAGCTTTGAAAGTTACAAAAATTTGAAAAACCTCATATTTGTAGTACATAGGGTATTAACCATTTAAATGGTTTGAAGTCATCTACAAATGTAACATAGTATTTATGACATGAGTTAGACAAGACTACTGATTGCCATACATCAGAATGAATTAAATGCAATGAGGAAGTAAAAGAATGCAAAGCAATTTGAAAAGTAAACGATGAGACTTGCCCACACAACAATTTTGACAAATACCAGAAAAACGGGAACTAGAAATAAGCATGTGATTACATAAAATATCCATAGTGGGACGGCCTAAGTGTCCTAATCAACGATGCCAAAATTCACCGAAATGGGTGACGAGACCAAGACAGTGAGGCGAGAAGCTATATAATGGTCCATTACTACAAACACGAAGCAGAGGTGTCTCGTAGCCTTGTTTTTTACAGAAAAAAAAAATAGAGTCAAATTCAACAGTACATTAGTTATCCCGTCAAAGCCGTTTAATCGATAGAAGGCTGTGAGTAAGTATAGGGACTACCATTACGTTTTTAAGTTTTAAGAGTCAACTGTGAGTTTCAATAATGGAGGAACCCATATGCGTTACAGGAAGTAAAGCCTCGTCACCAACTAAAACAATCTTATGCCCATTATGAGGGAGAAGGTTATGGACAATATCTGAATTAGGAGTCATGTGATTGGATGTACTGGAGTTAGGATACCAACTATAATCCTAGGAGTCACTAATGGACATGGAAGCTAAAGAATGTGTAGGATCAGGGAATGTTGTCCGATTGAAGTGATGGGGGAAAAATGAGAGCGTTGTGGCCGGTTTGGTTGTAGATTTGACAGTATTGAAGACCGGGACCATGAATACCTTTAGCATTAAAATGATGGTGGATTTGGGCCTGAACTACGGCGGCCATAAATGCGTTTGGCCACGACCCCGTAGACTAGGGTTGGATCCTTGAGAACCTGTACCTGGAGCAACTAAAGCATGTTGTTGTTTAGTGGTAGGGGGCCCTTGATAGTGATTTGAGGCGCCCTCTTTATTTAAAAGGGCTATTTTTAGGCTTCAAAGTCAAGGGCTAGAGAGGTGTTTCTTGTAATGGTACCAAATGCGGCGTACTCAATGGGGAGCTCGGAAAGGGCACCGTGTACTAGTTATGTGTTTGAGATAGGTGAGTCTATGGTAGCTAAGTCATTGGCAATTGATTTTAGTTCGGAGAGATAAGCTTCCATAGTTTTTCCATCTTCACGAAAATTTACAATTTAGTTCTGAGTTCAAATTCCTTGGCCAACAAATGGTCTCTAAATCGCATGACAGGCATAGTTAGTTAATTCGCGTATTATACGCGAATAATACACGTATATGTATTAATGCTGTATAATACTCGCATTTAAATATTTTTTCCAAAAATTCGAAACAATTCAGTTTTTTAAATAAAACGTATTATGCGTATTTTATGAAAAATGCACATGTTTTTTTTCCAAAAAATTGTTGTCGCTTAAAAACTGATATTCAATTTTTGAAATAAAACTTAGCTCTATCCTAGCCCGTTACTTCTCGTGCTTTGACGTGCCAAAATATGGTTTGAAAATACACAATGCAGTACTTTAAGGTTTCAAAATTTTATTACTTAGTTGCTTTATATCGAAATTCATCAAATTTTTTTATCACAATTCATTGAACTTTTATTGAAAATATTGACAAGATTTGTGTACAATATCGTATGCATGTATTAAATTTGTATTTTCTATGTTTAATAGGCCAGGTTCGTACAAAAATTCATTAAATTACTGTTAGGAACAGTGTCCTAAAATCCAAATTTATTCTGGATATATTGTTTTAATTATTAAATAAAATTGAAGTTCCAGTCGTTTCCTAATTAAATTTGTATATGTGAGCATTTATACTGCATGTGATTTTCTTTTGGGAGACATCCATAAGATGGGTGTAGTCTTCAGACTATAATTTACATGTTTGTTATAAGTGGTTTATGAGACTAAGTCATAGATAGACATGGAACAAATAGTATGGATTGTTGTTTGAAAGACTCGCAGTCAAAGACAAGTTTGGATGGACCACTTGTATGTTAAGACTATAACGTGACACTTTAAATGACTTGTCTTGGTCATGCGGATGTAGATCCAAAAGTGTTAGGTTAGTGTATTTAATAAGATGGACACACTGGATTGGACCATGTGGATTACTTATTTCTAGACTACTATCGGAGATGAGTGATTCATATTGTACTGTTTGAACGACGACTCTAAATCCTGAGGGTATTTTGGACTTGTGCATGGAGTGTTAGTTACTTTAGTGTACTATAAGTAAGGTCTAAACGAATGACTAAAATCCCATGTACACTGGGTAGCCGCATGAAGTGTGACAAGGATCAGGTATTTAATAGGGAATCTAGAGTCTCTTATGAGATACAGGTGTTCCCTTAGTTGATTAGCAACTATTTGAATAGTTTGAAAACTTTGGCCAAATTATTCCAAGTGTTTGACATTTGAAATTTATACTGTGAATATGTTCAAGTATGAATAAATTATTCAGTGAAGGGCGAGTCGGTAACTAATTGAGAAGCTGTGAGAACGATAATGGTAGTAGTTATATTTATCCTTTGTCATGGACATCTAGTGGAGGGGTTGTTGTCATCAATATAGTCTATTAGGAAGATACCGAATAAATAATTTAAGTCTGGAATGCAGTGAGATTTATTTAGTGGAGTTAAGTCTCATCAAATAGTAATTAAATTATTTTATGAGATGATTAATTTAACCTATTTGGAGCTAGATTTAAATTGTCCTTGAGATTCCTGCGCAAGCCTCTGTATTTATTGCCATCGAAAAAATATTAAAGAATTCATGAGATGAATTATTTATCCATGAGATGGGTAAAGTTAGTTTTGCCAAACATTATTCATGAGATGAATAAAATTAAAACTTATAAAATCAAATAATTTTAGGAAATTAAAATTCATAAGATAAATTTTTACATGTATAAAACAAAGCAAAAAAAAAAAAAAAGGAAAAATCGAGTATTTCAGGTGTGATCTGCACCTTCGCTGATTGACCAACCACCGGGAGGCCTGGTGGTAATTCGTGTGCCCATGGGCGGGCCAATCGCAGCCCGCCACGTGGCACCCGGCTAAATACACTCGATTTTTGCCTGGGTTCTAAACGACGCGTTTTGCTTATTTTTGGCTGTGAAATGACGCGTTTTGTTTTTAACTAGACAAGTCCCACATTGAATTTTAATAATTTTTCGCTTCGGTACTATCCTATAAATAGAGGTACTTATTCCGAAGTTTAGTATTCAGTTTTGAAACAAGTTTTAG
Source organism: Simmondsia chinensis (assembly GCA_018398585.1). NCBI lineage: Eukaryota > Viridiplantae > Streptophyta > Magnoliopsida > Caryophyllales > Simmondsiaceae > Simmondsia > Simmondsia chinensis. The sequence goes on along the minus strand of JAGTTD010000008.1, from coordinate 16,149,902 downwards.
GGTTTCTGAAAATTGTTTCTGGGACCAAATTGGAGAGAAAAGTTTCCATTGAAATTTTTCTTTCCTCAATTTAATATTTTTCGAAGCCCACTCTCGGGTAGCTTGAGGTCCTTGCGTAGAAGATCACGGGGTCTCAATTTTCTTGGTTTTTGTTATTATTGGAGCAATTCTAGGTATGTTCTTCTTGCCATATTCTTTTTCGTTTTTTACTTATTTATAGTATTCGTTATGTATTGTTATGAATGTATTAGAGTAAAAGGCTTATAGATCTAAATTAAGAATTTAGATCTGTTGATTTAAATTATGAGTTTAAGTCAGTCGATTTAAAATTAGGAATTTTAAATCGATCCTAGGTTTAGAGTTATGAATTCTAAACCTGTTCCACTGCGTAAACTTTAGAGAGAGTTTTTGAAATTCATCCCAACAACCGGTATTAGGGCAAAGGGTTTATAGAGATAAACCTATTCCCGGGAACTCTCGCACGTGAGGTGTCACGAAGCGTGACTCTCCGATCGGGGGCTTAGGCAAAGAGAAGAGTCTCCCACTCTAAGTGCTCTAATAGGTGTCTATTGTTGTGACCATAGTTCAGAACTCTGAACCCAATAGTCGGCATCAGAGTTTATTTTTTCCAACAAAATTCATGTTCTTTTCCCAACAATTGGTATCAGAGCCAGCCTTCGATTACATTCATAATATACGTGACTAGGTATAATAAGATTGAAATAAATAGATTGGCGATTTAATAAAATAGAGATTTTACTAAGAAGAAAAGTTAGTTTAATTTGACGTATCGTTTTAAATTGTTCAAATCGATTATGAATTAATGACTAATTCAGATGATTGTTCGAATTTGTGTTTTAAATTGTTTGAATCATCAAAGTAATTAATTATTAATTAGATTCTTTTAAAGTAACGATTTGAATTGTTTAAATCGGTTAAAAGAGTTAATAGTTAACTAGGTTATTTAATGTATCGTTTTAAATTGTTTAAATCGGTTAGAAGATTTAATGGTTAACTAGGTTTTTTATAAGTAATGTTTTAAATTGTTTAAATCGTTAAATCGTTAATCATTAATTCGGAACAACCCATAAATTTGTGATTATTTTGTTCGTATAATGAGATTGTACTTTCTCAGTCATGATTTACGAAATCGGATAAAATTGATCTAATAAGATTAGATTAAAATTTTTATCAAATAGGATAAAGTTGATCTAATAAGACTAGATTCAATTTTTTTTTTTTACAAAATCGGATAAAATTGATCTAATGAGATTAGATTCAATTTATTTTAAAATTAAATATTTTAATTTTCAAAATTAACAAAAAATTATCAACAGAAGCTGACGTCAGTAATAAAAAAAATAAATAAATAAAAGGTTTTTATTTTATCTTATTTTAGGGATGTGCAGACATCAATACTAATTTATATAATAATTATAAATTAATTATTTTATTAATTAATTTCCTTTTAGATTGAGATTCTAAATTAGATTATAAAATAATCTAAGTTGTGAATCATTATTATTTTAAATAAAAGTTATTTTAAATTATTTTAGAATAAGATTCTGAAACCAAATATATGATAGTCTAAGTTAACTTTATTTTCAAAACAAAAGTTAAATTTTATTAATTAAATTTTAGAGTAAGATTCTAAAATAGACTATTGGATAGTCTAAGGTTGTTTAATTTAGAATGAGATTCTAAAAATAGACTATGAGATAATCTAAGCGTAAAATTGCTATTGATTTTGAATAAAATTATTTTTAATTTAAATTTGAAATTAGTTTTTTAAAAGTAGATTATGTGATAATCTAAATTAAGATGTTGGTATTATTTTAAATTAAATTAATTAATTAATTTTATTGAATAAATTTAGAATGAGATTCTAAAGTAAGATTATGAGATAATTCATGCTTGAAAACGATAATATTTTGAATAAATTAATTAATTAATTTTGGTTAATTTTAGAATGAGATTCTAAAGTGGATTATAAAATAATCCAGATTGTAAATGCATGTTGATTTAACAAAAAAAAAAAAAAAAAAAAACCACTAGTTTTAAAAATCAAGTGGGAGCGAGGTTTCAATTTTTGTAACCTCACAGTCTCTATTACAGGTCTAGAAGTATAGTAGATCGATAGACCTCCCTGTAGAGGATGTCGGTTTGTAGATTACAGGGTTAGATTTCTGTTGTGATAAACCAAAGTGCAAAGAAGCGATGCGACCACGCTGCCGTGAAGTATTTTGTGTATTTGTATGGAGGTTTAGGTAATGGTTTACACTTGACTAGCGTGGTACATTAGCCTCCCCGAGGAGCTCTGTTGTGTCGTGTTAGAGACTAAGGTAAAGTGGTGAGTTAATCATGTTTAGTAAGAGTTACAAGAAAACAGGTTAATTAAGAATAGATCTCACCCAAACTAGCTTCGTACGACTCTGCTGCCGGGAAGTAAGGAGTGGTGTGTTTGGATCATCATTGTATGCATGATAGTACAGTTTGCTGGATATCTAACTTATTGTGTATGCTAAATTGAAAGAATATATCTCATTGTATTATACATGACTCTTGCTAGATAGTTGCACAAATATTTGCATTTACAGTATTTTATCTCAATAGGGCTGGCGAACTTCGCTTGATTTTGAATATTTAATGTACTCATCGAACCAAATTACTTTGTCTTGAAAACTAAGTTAGACTTGATTAATACTCACAATGGACCTACTAGAAAGAAAGGAAAGGGCAATGTTGCTATTGTAGCAACCAAGTCCATAAGGAAGTCAGCAAAAGAAAATTGTTTCTTTTGCACGAAAACTAGGCCACTAGAGGACAAACTACACTAAGTATATAACTACTCTTCTTGCAAAGACTGCTAAGCCATCTGGTAGAGATATGCTGATATCTCACTTAGTTGAGTCATGCACAGTTGAGAGTCCACCGGGTTCCTGATGGGTAGACTCAGGTTCAACTGACCATATCTATAATATGTTACAAGAACTCAGGCTAGGCTAAAGGCCATACAATGGGTGTTGTACCTGATGGTCAGGGACAGTATAATAATAGTGGTCTTAAGTGTAGGAGATTTTAGCTTAGACCTTAGTGATAGAGTTTTGTTTTAAAGGATTGATTATTTAAACCTTCACTGTACAGGAATTTGATTTCTGTATTTTAGTTAATGGATAATTGATATTCAGTTGATTTTAATAATGAAAATTTTAATGTGAGAAATAAATTGTTTATTTGCACATGTACATGAATAAATTGTTTATTTGTGTTATTTCCTTATCAATACTCTTGTAATTGTTTAAATAAATCTAACATAAGTTCACTTGTTCAATCTTTTAAAAGAAAACACTCTAAAAGTGATAATGCCTACATAAGGCACCAACGTTGAGGACACATTAATTCAAACAGGATCCAAAGACTGGTAAAAGATGGACTGATAGAGGCTTTGGACTTGAGGTCATTACTAGTTTTCAAATCCTGCATAGAAAGAAAGAGGACCAAGTCTGTCTTTAAGAGTAAAGGCAACTGGGTTGGTGGCTTGTTTGAGCCGGTTCACATAAATGTATGTAGACCAATACATGTTCAGGCAAGAGGTGTGTATGAGTATTCAATCACGTTTAGTGATGATTACTTAAGGCATGGATATGTTTACCAGAGGAGACATAATTCAGACATTTTTTGGAGAAATTCAAAGAGTAGAAAGTTGAATTTTAAAAGCTATTAGGTAAACAAGTTAAGTCACTTCGATCAGATTGAGGTGGTGGATATTTTTTGAATGAGTTTTTGGATCTCCTAACTGCAGATGAGATAGGATCTCAGCTTTCTGCTCTGGGTATACCACAGAAAAATGGTGTTACAGATAAAAGGAACAAGGACGATCTTTTATACAGTTTTTGATTTAAAAGTTTTTTTTAAATACGATGCAAAACACTTAGAGAAGAATTTTGCAAGTAAACTACAAAAACAAAAACAAAATAGTATTAAAGAAAATAACACTAATTCTGAACAGCTAGACACAACTCAACACATAGTAGAGGCATTAAATGCACCTACTAATAGGAACGAGAATGTTCCAGGTACACGAGAGCTTAGGTGTAGTGGGAGGATTGTCAAGACACCTGAAAGGTTCATAGCGGGAGCCTTAGTGGTTGACCGTAGCATTGAATCTGATCCTTTTAGCCACAATGAAGCAATCAAGCCTTCTAGTTTTGTGCAATCGGTTGCTCGAACCATGTGTGTACAAATGACATTAAGAGAAAGTAGTGATTTTCTTAGTGTTATATGTTAACAATATACTACTCATTTGGAATGATATGGGGGCATCATTAGTTATAAAGACTTGGTTGTCATGATAGCTGAATATGAAAGACATAGGAGAAGCCAGCTCTACTCTTAGAATTATGCTTTTGCGATGTCATAAGAGTAGGATATTGGGTCTTTCTCTAGCATCTTAAATTGACAAAATATTGTTAAGGTACTACATGGAGGACTCCAAGAAAGGTTTTTTTACCTTTCAGGCATGGGGTCCCTTTTTCTCTTTAGAGCAGTGTTCTAAGACACCTCAAGAGGAGGAGCAATTAAGGCATATTCCATATGCTTTGGCAGTGGGAGGCCTCAGGTATGCCATATTGCAAACGAGACTTGATGTCTGCTGTGTTATGGTATAGTAAGCAGGTGTTTGTCTAACCTGGGTCCAATAGACTAGGTGGCAGTGAAGTCTTTTCTTTAGTTCTTGAGAAGAACTAGAGATCCTATGCTTATCTTTCAAAGTGACGAGCTGGTTCCAGTTGGATATATTATTTTAAGACTTCCAGTCAAATATATATTATAGATGCTAGACGTCTAAGCATGTCTTTACCCTTCGAGTGGGAGCCATTAGTGAGATGAATGTCAAGCAGTATTGTATTGCTGACTTCACAATAGAGTAATTGAGCTCACTAAAGGTTAGGCTCAGTAAACCTTTGGCTCAAACTTAAAAGGCGTGAGTATGGACTTTGTTATAAATTGGATTTAGGACAAGTGGAAGATTGTTAGGAACAGTGTCCTGAAATCCAGATTTACTCTGGATATATTATTTTAACTAATAAACAAAATTGAAGTTCCAGTCATTTCCTAGTTAAATTTGTGTATGTGAGCATTTATACTGCATGTGATTTTCCTTTGGGAGATATCCATGAGATGGGTGTAGTCCTCAGACTACAATTTACATGTTTGTTCTAAGTGGTTTATGATACTAAGCCACAGATAGACTTGGAACAACTGGTATGGATTGTTGTTTGAAAGACTCGTAGTCGAAGACAAGTTTGGACCACTTGTATGTTAAGACTATAACGTGACACTTTAGATGACTTGTCTTGGTCATGTGGATGGAGATCCAAAATTGTTAGGTTAGTGTGTTTAATAAGATTGACACACTGAGTTGGACCATGTGGATTACTTATTTCTAGAATAATATCGGAGATGAGTGATTCATATTGTACTGTTTGAACAACGATTCTAAATCCTGAGAGTATTCAGGACTTGTGCATGGTTACTTTGGTGTACTATAAGTAAGGTATAAATGAATGACTGAAATCCCACGTACACTGGGTAACTGCGTGAAGTGTGACAAGGATCAGGTATTCAATAGGGAATCTACAGTCTCTTATGAGATACAGGTGTCCCCTTAGTTGATTCGCAAATATTTGAATAGTTCAAAAACTTTGGCCAAAGTATTCCAAGTATTTGACATTTGGAATTTATACTGTGAATATGTTCAAGTATAAATGAATTATTCAATAAAGGACAAGTCGGTAATTAATGGAGAAACTATGAGAAGGATAACGGAAGTAGTTATATTTATCCTTTGTCATGGACATCTGTCGTTAATACAGTCCATTAGGGAGATATCAAACAAATAATTTAAGCATGGAGTGCAGTGAGATTTATTTAGTGGAATTAAGTATCGTTAAATGGTAATTAAATTATTTCGTGAGATGATTAATTTAACCTATTTGGAGCTAGATTTAAATTGTCTCTGAGGTCCATGCGCAAGCTTCTGTATTTAATGCCATCGAAAAAATATTAAAAAATTCATGAGATGAATTATTTATCCATGACATGGATAACGTTAGTTTTGCCAAACATTATTCATGAGATGAATAAAATTAACAATTATAAAATAAAATAATTTTAGGAAATTAAAATTCATAAGATGAATTTTTACATGTAGGAAACAAAGCAAAAAAAAAAGTAAAAATCGCGTATTTCAGGTGCGATCCGCACCTTCGCTGATTGACCAACCAGCGTGTGACATGTGTCATGCACTGGGAGGCCTGGTGGTAATCCGTGTGCTCACGGGCGGGCCAATCGCAGCCCGCCACGTGGCACCTGGTTAAATACACTTGATTTTTGCCTGGGTTCTAAATGACGCGTTTTGCTTATTTTTGGCTGTGAAATGACGAGTTTTGTTTTTAACTTGACTAGTCCCACATCGAATTTGAATAATTTTTCACTCCGGCATTATCCTATAAATGGAGGTGTTTATTCCGAGGTTTAGTATTCAGTTTTGAAACAAGTTTTAGGGTTTCTGGAATTAGTTTCGGGGACCTAATTGGAGAGAAAAATTTTCTTGGAAATTTTTCTTTCCTCAGTTTAATATTTTTCGAATCCCACCCTCTGGGCAGTTTGAGGTCCTTGCATAGAAAATCGCGGGGTCTCGATTTTCTTGGTTTTCGTTATTATTGGAGCAATTCCAAGTATGTTCTTCTTACCTTTTTCTTTTTCACTTTTCTATTTATTTATAGTATTCGTTATTATACCTGTTTAAGTTTATGTATTGTTATGAATGTATTAGAATAAAAGACTTATAGATCTCAATTAAGAATTTAGGTCTGTTGATTTAAATAATGAGTTTGTCAGCAGATTTAAAATTAGGAAATTTAAATCGACCCTAGGTTTAGAGTTATGAATTATAAACCTGTTCCACTGTGTAAACTTTAGGGAGAATTTTTTAAATTCATCCCAACAACCGGTATTAGGGCAAAGGGTTTATAGAGATAAACCTATTCCCGGGAACTCTTGCATGTGAGGTGTCATGAAGCGTGACTCTCCAATTGAGGGCTTAGGTAGATAGAAAAGTTTCCTACTCTAAGTGCTCTAATAGGTGCCTATTGTTGTGACCATAGTTCAGAACTGTGAACCCAATAGTCGGCATCAGAGTTTATTTTTTCCAACAAAATTCATGTTCTTTTTCCAACAATTACGACATAGAATATGTGATAAAATATTGAAACCTTCTTATTGTATAGATTGAAATGTCAAGGTACCTATGTGATAGATAGTCCAATCTTATGTTACCTAAGTGATATTTTCCCATTGTTTTAGTGTCTACATACTCCAATTTTATAAAAAATGATCCAAATTTTTTAGTTGTATATCTAAAAATGAAACCATTTTAAACACGAATACATTTATATACGTTTTCTATGAGTCAATGTATTTTTTACCGGATTTTTTGACTTAGCTTTTTCTTTGTTCCTTTTGTTATTCTTTGGTTGCATGTTGTATGAACTTTGTCTAAACTTTTTTGACTTTGATTCATACTTGTAGGCTTCGGCCGTGTCCTAGGGTATGCCCCTTGTAGCTTGTACGTATTTTCTTTCATCTATATATTTCGCTGACTTACCAAAAAAAAAAAAATAAAACTTTTAACGTGAAAAGCCGAATAATACACGTACGTATTAGACTCCGTTTTATTCCTGTACCATATTTAACTAACTATGATGACAGGAACATCCCACATAGCTTTGGAGGTGGGCTGTCTGACAATATCATTAAGGAGGGGTCGAGAGAGGGTGGCAGATATGCAAGAGCGAAGGCTTTGGTCAGTTCGAACCCAATTTAAATGCTCAGGGTTAGGGGAGGAAGTTCCATCTAGATATGTAATTTGAGTTGAAGGGCAGAGATAAGTACCATCTATGTAATCGATTAGTTGATGAGAAATTAAAAGCAGAAAGGATTATTCCCTCCAAGTAGGGTAATCCGTTGTATTTTCTAATTTTACAGTCACAGTATTCGCAATACTTGAGAGGGGAAGTAAAGGAATAGAGGAGTAAAATTTAGTGTTTTGAAATGGGGAAGAAGTAATGGTACTGTTATGTGTGTTATGGGGCATAATTGAGCAAGCCATCACGGTGTGGAGTGGTGTGGACTTTTTCAAACCCAAACTTTTATTTTTACGACCATTGTATTTTTTTAAGTTGTCGTAAACAAATTCGAGGTGAGCTCTTGTCTTTGGTAGTGCTCGAGGTCTTTGGCTCGAGCTTGAGTTGTCCTTCTTTAGTGGACCTCGAGGGTGTTGCCTTGAGGTATTGTTGTGTGACTAGTCTCGAAGCTACAAGCTCGAGCTCGAGTACGCATCGCTCTTTCCACAAACAGTTTTTATCCATAACTGAAGCCGAATTTTTAGGCTCTCCCATGCTTGCCACTTTCTTTGTTTGAGGCAGATTCTTAACCATGATCTTTTCTTTAACCTACAAAGATTTTACTCTATAAACAACGTCCCTTAAGGCTTTGTTAAACACACAAAATTTGCAGAAATTCTTCTTCTTCTTCATAGTTGTCTTTCTATCTCAAAATTATTCTCTCTTCCATTACTGAGCAAGTTGGGGCATACTTTAACCCATTTCCCTAGAGTACACTGTTGATGTGAGTGCCGTATTAACCCTAGGGTTGGAGTGCCATTTATCCCAATTTATCTCTATGGGGGCATAAATGACTTAGGGCAGTGGACTCCCCATAGTGCGACAATTTCTTCGGTTCAATTCTTTCTCTTCTATTAGTTTGTTTAAAGTCGTTTCTTTTATCAGCTTTGTTATCCTTGAGAACAAGTTAATTGTAATAAAAAATTATATTTTGTTCACTCATTACCCTATTTTTACAACAATGGACTCTGAATTATAGCCTCTGTAAGTCAGGGCTATGCTCCAGACAAATACAAAAAGGCGTATCACTGCTTGCTGAAGATGAAGGTTGATGTTAGAGTGTAAAATTATTTTTGAACTTTCATCTATCAACTTAACTTTTGGGATAGGCAATTTGCCATTTGAAGTTGGTCTCCAAAAAATCATGCTATATCTGGAGTGCTAAACATTTAAGGTGTGTTACTATATGGATTTGTAAGATGCCAAGACTAGACCCAATAATCTGGCCCAAATGTAGACTGGACCAGTATTAATCAGTTTAGCTATATATTAGAACTTTTACTATACTTCATTTTGATCTAATTCAAGCTTTGACGGATAAACATCTCTGTCGAAGGTGTATAAAATTAGGTTCAAATCAATGACAAAATACTAAATTGCACAATATTCAGCAAGGTCCAATCTTGCACCGAATTTTCCTACCTAGTTCAAATTTGTTTTATCTTCTGATGTAATGCAAATACTGAAATTAGGAAAATGGAAGGTTCGACAGCCTTCCTTTAATTTCTTATAGTTAAAACAATTAAGAAAACAAGAGGAACAATTAACTCTAATTTTCACAACCTGATAATAGGAGAACACTCTAAAAACAATGATAAAAATACCTAGAAAATTAAATGCTAACTAAATCTAGTCTTCCTTTTCTTTAAATTAAGGAGCTATTTGACATAAAATAAAAGACTAAAAATAAAGAGATAAGAACAAAGATAATTAATAAAATCTACTAATTTAAACTAAGTTTCCTAATTAACTTCAGATTTCTCAAACTCGTTCCCTGCCATGCGTCTTGCCAACTCGCCATCCTAGCCATCTTGTCAATTCCAACCCGCCAAGTTACCCATCTTGCTGACGCCAATTTGCTCAGACCCATCTAATCCGTAACTCGCCAAAAGCTATATAGCATGGCTACATCATCTTCATTAGCTTAGAATGGACGAAATATGATAGAATATCGAATCCCACAATGCTCGGTCTAGTAGATTCAACATCGAAAATTTACCAATCCAATCTGGTCCCAACATTGGTAACTAAATACTGATATTTGAACTTTTCTTCTTCATATTAGCCTACAGCTTATGATTTTAAAGACTCTTCTTTCATACAATTTGAAAATTTTCTCCTTAAACAAATCCTTACCACAAATTAAAGAAAGAAAATATAATTGTTTCCTTTCTTTACATTTTCTTTTCAAAACATTGTCTTTAGTTCTTTTTTTTTTTTTTTCTCATTTTAAACACAACCTAAATGTTTCACTATCAAAGGAACGCAAACTCTTAGGAAAATAAAAATTACAAAAAATTCTAAAAACTCGGAAAATACATTACCCCTCAAATTGTAAAGGAAAAAACCAGGGCCTCGTTTGATATCTAAAGTAAAAGCGAAAAGTAGAAAGTTATGGGAAGTACGGATTTTAACCCTTGTTTGGTTGGTAGGATGTAGGCAGAATGTGGGATTTGAAATTTACTACGTAATTTCCAATTCCTTTGAAAGGCAAGAACTAACTTACCTAACCCCCCTAAGTAAGTTTTATTTCCTTTCTTTAGTTAGCATGTCAAGGAAGTTCTATGTCTCATTTTGACAACCAGATATTTTTTACCAACTTCATGGGAAGTTAACACATGAATTAAACTCCCGAAAATGGGAAATACAACTTTACGTAATGCTTCAATTCATGTGACAACTAAACGAGGCCTAAAAATAAGAAGAGAGTTTATCTTTTACTGTAAATTTTTGATACAATGGAAAGAAAATGAAAAGAAAACCGAGTTTCATGGAAATTGATCATTGTAATGCATTCCCCTAAAAACAAGAGGATTTGAATAATTTTAGGAAATGTTGGAGAAATAAATAAAAGAAACATATTTTTTGAACCGGAAAAAGAATGTTTTGAAAATGCAACATTAATATGACAGAAAGAAAGTTTTTTTCATGGGTAGTAATAGTCCTTAGGCGGATAACGTAAGGTAAATTGCTCATGTAAAACGAGACCTACAATAAATTATGTATATAACAGACTTTAGTATTCAAATTTCTTGCAGAGGATATTTGATTTAAATATATCATCAATCAAAACCAAAAGTTGACAAATTTCATTGAATCTTTTTCACTGAAAAGAGTTGATAATATTTTTTTTTTTTTTGGCCTTTGTTGAAAAATGTCGTGGTGAAACATAACAGAGAAAAATGGTTCATGATTCTCCTCCTTATGTAGATATTTATGTACTCCAATTATCTTAACAGGAAGACAACAGCGAAACTACCATGAATCAACTTAAAGATAACTTAATATCCCAAGTACTCCAATTAGCTACAATTGAATATTACATGGCAGTATAAAGAAAGACTTAGGCCTCATTTGGTTGCCACATGCATCAAATTTCTATGAGAAATTATAATTCCCCGTAACTTAATTTCTATATCAATTTCGCAAAAAGTAGATACAATATTTGGTTGTAGATATGGAAAATAAAAGTTCCTTGAAAGGCTTAGGTAAAAACAAAGAAATCAAAACTTACTGAGGTTGGCTAGGTAAGTTAGTCCCCACATTTGAAGGAACTAGACGTTACTAAGTAATTTTCACTTTTTATATTTTGCCAATTTCCTAGCAACCAAATAAAAGGACAATGCCCAATTTTCATAAATTCCACTTTCCCACATTTACTTCTCAAGGTACCAAACAAGCACTTAGATCAAAAGGGAAAAAGAGTGAAGAGCATAAGGGAAATATAAATAGAAATACCCATTTCATTATCAATACAAAGTGATGAATGTTAGAAAAATTGATAGTAAAACCCCAAAGCTTTATAATATATCGAACTCCTAAAGAAATACACTAATCGTATTGATTCAAGACACAACATTTCTCTCAAGAATTTCATCGAATACCTTGTATGCAAACTCTAAACTACTCAAATTACAAAAACACCTTAAATTAAATTCCAAGAATAGACATTTCTCATCAACATTTGATCGAACACATGACGGGCCTATTTGGGGTCATTGCATTTGGAGTAAAATTCAATTAAGCGATTTGACATGAAAGTTTCAAGATGTTTAAAAATTGACTACTATTCAAGCATAACCACGAAGGAGACAGTAATCAGAAAGATCTTATAAAATGATGATATCGTGCCATGATAAATTCCACTGTCCTAAAAGACGATTTCGGCGCTGCTCCGGTGCACACAGTGTAACCGGTGGCCGTCCTCTAGGGTTAACGCAATCCGACTCTTAACATGCACTCGTTAATTGCAGGGTAGAAGTACCTTAAACTTTGCCCAAAATCTTTGGAAGAAAACTCACAGCACCGATAAGATGTTTCCTCTATCCCCTTTCTCAATCTCTATATCAACTTCGTAGAAAGTAGATACACAACATTTGGTTATAGGTATGGAAAATAGAAGTTCCTTGGAAGGCTCGGGTAGAAACAAAGAAATCAAAACTTACTTAGGTTAGTTAGGTAAGTTAGTCCCCACATTTGAAGGAACTAGACGAATTTACACTTCTTATATTTTGCCAATTTCCTAGCAACCAGTTTTCATAAATTCCACTTTCCCACATGTACTTCTGAAGGTACCAAACAAGCACTTAGATCAAAAAGGAAAAAAAGAGTGAAGAGCAAAAGGGAAATATAAACAGAAATACCCAGTTCATTATCAATACAAAGTGATGAAAAGAACAACTAATAGTACATAATTTCATATTGATAGGTTGTAAGTGATGCATTCCCAGTAGCATGAACTAACAGACACCTATTTTTGATAGCTACCTCGTATGCATCTCTTACATCCCACACTTAACAAACCCATCAAACTACAATCCCAAAAAGAGAAAAAAAAACAAAAAGAAAAAAGAAATGGCAAAATGGTAATTATGGAAACAAGCCAAGGTTAGAAATGGAAAAAGAGAAAACACATATTGCAACTTGTAAAGCTAAAAGAGATAAAAGTCGGACCGCTACCCTCAATTCCCCGCAATGCAACAATGTTGCTCTCCCGATTCTGCCCTTTCTAAAAAGCTAGAATTTCAGGAGAGCCCAGTTGCAAAGCCTGTTTTTAATGGTACATAATACACACATTACTACTACAACACTCTTAGTACTGATGCTTTCCGGAAGAAATATGTTATATCTATCAATTTAACATACTCAATATATACCTACAATTGTTACTGTCTGAGCAAAAATTGTTATTGTCGGACCAACGATGTAATCGAAAAATAATAAGAGTCATAAAATTCTCTTGAAAATAACGATATTATTTAGGGCATAAATAATTTTGTCATGACAATAATATTACCCATAAATATCAAACAATACATTAAAATATTGCTGTTATTGTCAAAACAAAAAACGTGTTCGTCAAAACAATAATATGACTTGTATTAAATAAAAGTTATAAATTTTCATAAAGTTGCTCCAACATTAACCTTTTTTCCCTGTCAATAAAATTATTCTAAAATATAATGTTGGTTACAATAATTCCTTTTTTTAATAAGCTAAGAATTTATTTCATATATATTTATATGTATATTTGGTATATAAATTGAATACATCAGGCTATCTTTCTCCAACGAAAAATGTTAACTATCTCCATATTGAGTATTCAATTTATGTACCCCATATGTAACAAAAACTTATTAAATCACAAAATCTATATTAAATTTGTTACTTTTTTAGGAATTATATTTTATCATATATATTCGACATATATATATTGAGTATGTTCTTGACGTACCTATAACATCGTTCTTCCGGAGTTTAAATCAGCTCTTCAATGGGTTTCGAAAACAACCATATGTCACCACCTAGAACGGCGCCACCAGAAGGCGGCGCGGCTGCAGCCACCAGGGGAGGCGGCTCCGGCAACAGAGCCGCCCGCAAGGAGTAGCCATTTGGGTGGGGTGTAGCTGGTTTGACAGGGTGTAGTAGTACTTAGAATTGCAGATGAAAAGAAAGGAAAACAAAGGGAGAGAGGGGAGGGGATTATGATTGATTGGGTCTTATTTAAAGCCCTCATTAATTTTGTTTTTATTTTAATCTTTTCCTCTTCCTATGTGGTGGAATTCTTTTTTTAATAATAACGGCAAGTTTAAAATTTCACCAATTAGCTTAAATTATTTAAATTATTGATTTTTTTTAGGCAGCTTGTATTATCTGAGGCTGCTAGAATTGGGATTCTATTTAAGATTGTTAGGGGTTTATAGAATCAAAATTGTAGGATCGAATAAAAAATTATAAGATTTTACTTTTAAGGCATAAAATTAATATTAAACCTTCATCCATCAGTTTAATCTTTTTAAAAAGTTGGTTCATTGACAAAGTATTAGAATCTTATTGACCCAGAGGTCACGAGTTCAAACCCCAATAACTGTCACTTTTAATATTAAATAATTGAAGCACATGATATAAGGTTATAATTTAAAACTAAGCATAATTTAAGTTTATAGAGAATATATAAACATTTAATAGGACTTTCTTTTACTTCAAGTTAAAAAAATATGTTCATATATATGCATAAAATTTTTGCTTTTTAACTTTTTATGTATGCATGATAGGATTAAAGCAGGATTAGTAGACTCATAAAGTCGTATTATGATCCTATCCGTTAGTTTTGTCTAATATTAATGGATCGTAAGATTCTATAAAATTAAGATTCTACTTAGAATCTGGATCGATCGATGATTGTGCGATCGTAGAATCGTAAGATTCTAAGATCCGGATCGGGAGTTTAATAACCATGGTAGTATCATATCAAAAATTATTATTACCAAAATAATAATATAATTTTAAAAAAATGATAGTAAAAACTTTTCTAAAATTAAGGGTTGCTACTATAACAACAATTTTACGTTGATAGTAATATACTATTTTTATAGAAATTTTATCAGAGAATAGTTAAATTAAGGATTATATTCACCGAGACTCCTTAAACTATTTATGAAAATATAGTTCAAATTAATATAACCCCTGAACTTTTAGTTCGTATTAAAGATACTCCCCAAACTACTAAAAATATTAATTTTATCCTATAAAAAAATAAAAAATATTATATTTTTATTTTTAAAATTATTTTAATTTTTGTTTTTGGTATTTTAAGATTATTTCAAATATAATTGAAAAATTTACCCTTAATTATATTATTTTTTGAGTGTCAAATTAGCTTAATTTAATAAAATTTAAAAGATTAAGGCACCATTTGTTTTGACAGAAAAATAGAATCTAGGAATTGATTTTTCTTCAGAAAAAGTTTTTCAAGGAAATATAAATTTCGAGTGAGGTTTTCCGTTGTTTGTTTCAAAAAAAAAACTTAATTTCCTATTGTGATGTCTTCTTGTATGTTAAAAAAAAATGTTTTTCACCTATCATTTTAAATTTTGTTATAGGACACCATAAGTAACAGTATAACATATATGAAGTAACAAAAAAAAAGTTAACTATCAGAGCTGTATAAATTAGGAAAACTATTTCTTAGGCATTTTAAAATTCGAGCATTTATCGTTTAAATACTCTATCATTTTAATGTATACAATTGGGTGCCCTGAGATAAGAAATTTTATCACTTGTATATATACTGTGTTAAAATCTGGTAATTTTTCATTAAAATTCGACTAATTTCTACTAAAAAACTGATGTGATATAATCTTTGATCATATTATCAAAAGGTTGTCCATATTCTAACAAAAATTACCTATATATTATCAAAAAGAGTGTCATGTTAGCGTTTTCAGACAAAAAAATTATCGCATTATGATAGAAGATACATATATATTGTTGTTTTCATCTAAAATCTACTAAATTTTGGAATAAGATACCTGATTCATAAGAAAAATTTTAAACTTCAGGGTACATCATTATATATTACTGAAATATCATAGTATTTATGTAATAAATGCTAAAATATTAGGGCACCTAGATAATTTTCTTGTATAATAATATATAACAATTCAACTTGATTAAAATTGTTCTGTTGCAACTATAACAAAGTAACATCCAAGCTGCTTTTAGTTATTCGGTCTAATTCTTGTCCGATATTGTGACATTAAATATCTACAGTCCAATCTGGTTTATTTGGATTTGATCTAGATTTGCATGATGATTACCGCGAAGGTTTTTGGGCCATTTAGAATCATAACTTCCCCCATTTTGAAAGGGAAGACATTTTCCCTCATTTGAGGGAAAAGGTTTTCCATCGGAGAACCTTTTTCGTAAGCAAAAGATGCACCAAACAACGGAAGAGGGGAAAACCACTTCCTAGAATGTGGTTTTTCCCTTAAACAAACGGAGTCTAAGCGTGTCTGGGCGAGAGTAGTACTAGGATGGGTGACCTTCTACGAAGTCCTCGTGTTACCAAACCTATAAGGTTGGGGATCCTCGGAAATAGCCTCTTGGCAGGGTTACACCTTGAAGGGGTAAGGCTGCGTACATCCACTCGCCCAGACGCTGCTTAGGCGGGAGCCTTTGATGCACTGGATCTGTTGTTATTGTTGTTGTAACGGAATTTTAAAGAAGTTGTATGGATAGTATATGGAAATTTTTTCTTATCGAAGTTCAATCTATTGTGAAAATATTTTGAAACGGTTAGACGCCAGAAAATTATGCTATTAAACCTAAGGATATCTGAAGCAAATTTAATTTGATTTTTTGTAATTTTTTCCAATTTTTTTCATATAATTTTTAAAGTGGGATAGTCAAATTGATTTTAGTTAAAAGTTTTAGTTTTTTTTTTTCTTAGTACTTTTTTTTTAAAACTTATACAAATATTACATTGCGTGAACCTTTCTCTCTGTAATTTTACTACTTCTTTTTAGTTAACTATGATTAATTAATTGTTGGGGATAATAATGTTAGGGATAAGATTAGCCAACAAAAAGAGGTATGGCGGTACTTGAGTTGGCGGGGCACAAACTTGGCGTTAATGTCACTTCGAGCAAGCAGGAGAGTCAAGGCGATAGACGCCAACCGCGTTCACAGATAGCGGATACACATACAATGCTCGAAGCCGCCATGAAAGGCAACCTACCGCCTAGCTAAAAGCATAAATATCCTGTTATTGATTTTTCCTTATTTAAGATGGAAAGGGGAGAAACTTCACCATTAAGTAAAGGGTCCTAAGGCTCCTATAAATTGGGAGACATGCCACCCACAAAAAGGGGAGGACAGGAGAACACACTAAAAAAAGGAGAGAGGAGAAAGAGCAGGAGGAAGAAGGAAGGAAAAAGATCCATAGGGTTTGAGTTTGGCCCTCCTTGCAAGAACCTGATTAAAAATTCCTCAAACAAGTGGCGCCATCTATGAGAAGAGTAAGACCTTTCTTCCATGGCAAATCCCAGCCAACACGCCGGCCCTTCCGCAGGGCCAAAAGGTGCAGATTTTGCTACCTAAGCTCAATTTCATGAACTTCAACATCGTGTTAAGGAGTTCCTTTCACGAATGCCTAACAACGTTAGTATCAAAGCAAACACCACAATGAGAACTTTGGACGCCACAAATTTTATGGGAGCACATGTGAAATCCCGGCCCACATAGCTACAAGTTTTAAACGGCGTAACCGAGTCAACAGCTAGTACCAGTCACAATTTTGTGAAGGATGGAAAAAGAAATGGTAGGGGAGACAACAGGCTAATGTCGAGGCCCCATGTTCCTGGGACCTACTCACCATTTACCTCGAGAATTTATCAATCACGGTGGGAAAGATTAAGGTTCTGAACGTAGAATTGTTCAAAAACACCCAAGACCCTGAAAAGCGCCTTTCGGGGTTCATGGCGCAAATGTACCTGCAAGACTTGAGTGAGGACATCTGGCGCAAATGCTTTCCAGCAACCTTAAAGAGAGTGGTCCAAGCTTGGTTCGCGTCCCTGCCAATCTCATCTATTGATGGCTTTGCTGAATTATCAGAGCGATTCATCCATCATTTTGTTAGCAATAAAAGAAGAAAGAGAACTGCCGCGCATTTATTCGAATTGCAATAATATGAGTATGAGCCCTTGAGAAGTTATGTACGCCGATTCACTCGTGCCATGGCCGACGTCGTGAATCTCTCAAATGAGATAGCCGTCACTGCCTTTATTAATGGACTTCAAAATTTGAGTTTTAAATTTGCGCTTGCCAAAGCACAGCCTTCTATGATTGACGAGTTATGGAGTAAAGCCAATAAGTACATTTCAGTGGAGGATATGGTCCAATCACTATTAGGGTTGGAAGGTATCTAGGTGGATACCCTTTGTAGCCGAAGGGGAGGTCCAAGGCAACCTTGGATAAATGCAGACCGTGTCCTCGAGTGTGCTCCAATCTCTCCGCCGTTCTCAGTAGCCCCTCGATCTCTGCTAGAGGTAAAAAAGAAAACCGTGCAAAAGGAACCCAATGGGATTCCACCCCACGTTTTCAAGGTTGACAAATCTAAATGGTGCTAGTACCTTTAAGCACTTAGTCATAGTACCGCTAAGTGTCAGTCTCTGGAGTACTAAATGGAAGAAGCTAAACGAACCGGACAGTGAAAGGGTACGCGGATTTGAAACGATTGAAGAAAGTAAAGGCTCGTGGAGAAATTGAACCCACCAATAATCCTGGAGACCAAGCACGGAAGGTCATCTTCACTGTCATAGGAGGAATCCTTTGCTTCAACCTAACTACCCACCGGTAATCCTGGAGATCCAATGCGGAAGGTCATCTCCACTATCACAGGTGGAATACCCTGCTTCAACCTAACCACCCACCAGTAATCTTGGAGACCCAGCGCGGAAGGTCAACTCCACTATCACAGGTGGAATACCCCACTTTAACCTAACCACCCACCAGTAATCCTGGAGACCCAGCGTGGAAGGTCATCTCTACTATCACTTGAGGAATCCCCCACTTCAACCTAAGCCGGTAAACCCATGAAAGAGAGATGAGGCTGGCTCAGAATTGGCGACTGGTGAAAGGGCAGCATTGTAGAAGTTTTACTAAAGAAGACGCTAAAGGACTCATCACGCCCCATGAAGATCCACTGATGATCATGGTAGAGATTCAAGGTTGCATTGTGCATCATGTATTGATTGATTAGGGAAGTTCTACTGACATACTCTTTCATAAATGCTATTATAAAATGGAACTACCAGCAACGGCCCTCACACCTGTCCTATACCTAGTTGTAGGATTCTCAGGAGATCCAGTGTTACCTCGAGGAAAAGTCACTCTAACCACGATCCTTCTGAATAACCATGAGCAACGAACAATGAAGGTGGACTATTTGGTGGTAGACACTCCCTCTACCTACAACGTGATTCTAGGGAGACCAATCTTAAATTGAATCAAAGCTGTAGTCTCAACTTAGCATTTAACCATGAAGTTCGAGGTGGATGGCAGTAGAATTATGTTAATAAGGGAGAGTTAGAAGTTAACTAAGGAATCCTATTAGGCATCCCATAACCCAAAAATTGTAACTGCTAAACCGGCTTGGTGGGAACTGTTATCTATCTCTACCTCGGTCACGATTGCTGAGCAAGTTTCCCCATCATTGAAAATATATGAGCTGGAGATGAAGCGATGTGTCAACCTGGGTGCTGGGTTATCCCCGTGGACATGACAAGAAATTGGGGTTCCTGGTTCAGTTCCGTGGTGTCATTGCATTCGCCATCGTGGAAATGCCGGGAATCCCAAAAGAGATGTTTACCCATTAGCTCAATGTGAAGGCCAACAAGGTGCTAGTAAGACAAAAGAGATGTAGCTTCTGTACAGAGAGGAATAATGCAATAAAGGCTGAAGTATTGTAGTTGATGTAAGCCGGATTTGTTAGGGAGGTGTTATATCCTGAATGGCTTGCCAACATGGTGTTTGTAAAAAAACCTAATGGGAGCTGGACGATGTGCATAGATTTCACTTATCTTGATGCGGAATGCCCAAAAGACTCATATCCGCTACCCAAAATCGATAGGTTTGATATACTCAACAGCAAGAAGCGAGCTATTTAGCTTCATGGAAGCCTTTTCCGGGTATCACCAGATACGAATGCACCCAATCAATGAAGAAAAAACATCTTTTATAATGGCAGAGGGAACGTATTGCTATAAAGTTATGCCATTTCGTTTAACGAATGTCGGCGCAACTTATCAGCGACTAGTCAATAGGGTTTTTGCCCCACAGATTGGTCGTAATATTGATGTTTATGTTGACGATATGATAGTTAAGTCTAGGAAAGAGTCTAAACATGTGAAAGACTTAAGGGAGGCCCTAGAAGCCCTCAAGAGATACTACATGCTACTAAACCCAACGAAATGTTCGTTTGGGATACCCGAGGGAAAGCTCTTAGGATTTATTGTGAGCTCGCGTGGGATCGAGGTCAATCCCGAAAAGGTTCACGCTATCCTAGAGATGGAAGCCCCTAAATGGGAAGGGACATCCAAAAGCTAACAGGAAGCCTGGCCTCTTTGAACCGATTCATTAGTCGATTAGCAGAGAAGGCCTTACCCGTCTTCAAAGTGTTAAGGGAAAGTAACTTTTCATTGGAACGAAGATTGCGACCGTGCCTTTTCCCAACTTAAGCAATACCTTTGAAACCTACTGTCTATCACTAAACTTGAGTCCAACAAAACATTGTACGTGACCTCGCTACCTCGGAGCACTCCGCGAGTGCGGTATTGGTTGCCAATTGAAGCGGATAACAAGCCCCAGCATATTTTCTAAGCCAAGTTCTTAAAGACGTGGAAGTGAGGTACCTGAGCTTTGAAAAAGCAATGTTGGCGTTAGTCATGGCTACTTGAAAGTTGAGACCTCACTTCCAAGCTCATCCAATACTTGTATTAACAAATCTGCAATTCAAAAAGCTGCTTTCAAGATTAGATTGTTCAGGAAGGATGTTAGCCTGGCGATAGAGCTTTCGGAGTATGACATCTGCTATCTGCCTTGGCAAGCTATTAAGGCACAAGCCCTAGCGGACTTCCTAGTTGAGTGCACCTTTGACATTAGCGCTAGTGACTTGCCGGCATCGTCGGGGAAAGAGTCCATGTTGAAAGTGTTTGTCGATGGTTTTGCAATCAAGTGGGTCATGGCGTGGGACTAATAATAATCAACCCCGAAAAGGGACAAGCTGAATGTGCATCCAGATTAAATTTGGAGGTAACTAGTAACGAAACCAAGTATGAGGCCCTACTTCACGGTATCAACTTTGCCATGGTGGCGGGGGCACAGCGTATCACCACCTTAAGGGACTCGGAGCTAGTTGTGAAACAAGTGCTAGGGAAGTATGAAGCAAAGGAATCGCATTTATCTCAATATTTGGAATTGGTTCGGAATAAAGTGTCTGAATTAGAAGACTTTACAATATAGGTTATCCCCCGCGATGACAATAGAAGTATTGATGAATTGAGTCATTATGCCAGCACTGAGAAGCCTGAAGGGAGTCAATGAGGGCACATAAACATCAGAGAATTTGACATCAAGTATCTTGATAGGCAGGAGTTGAAAAGTGTAATGCAGGAAAAAAAGGGAGGGGATGGATGGGTCCCTCCTTGACTATATTCTACAAGTAAATTTACTGTCGGACAATAAACAAGCACGGAAGCTTCGAAGATGTGTGGCTCACTTTGTCATAATCAATCAACCAGTCTATAAAAGGTCATTCATACACCCGCTGTTAAAGTGTCTGTCACATGAGTAGGGAAATTGCGTGTTAAGGGAGATTCATGAAGGAATTTGCAGTACTCATATCGGTTGGTGAACTCTATTTGGAATGGCGCTAAGGGCAAGGTATTTCTGGAAAACCTTAAGGAAAGACGCAGCTGAATTAGTTTAAAAGTACGACAAATGCCAAAAGTTTGCACCCCTAATTCATATCCCGGCAACCGCTTTGAACACAATAATCGACCTCATGCATTTTGCTAAGTGGAAAATGGATATTTTTGGACCCTTCCCATAGGCTAGCGGGCAACGAAAGTTCTTGGTAGTCATTGTGGACTACTTTAGCAAGTGGGTAGAGGCTGAACCAGCATCAAGAATCACAAATAGCGTTACCCGACAATTCTTATGGAAAGGCATCACTCGCGTCGGAATCCCCCTGCCCATAATAACTGATAATGAAACACAATTCAACCCACCGCGGTTTAAAGATTACTACTCACACTTGAAAATCACTCTTCGTTTTGCGTCAGTATCCTATCTACAAAGCAATGGACAAGCAGAGGCGGAGAATAAACAAATACTCAACGGGCTTCGACGTTGGCTTGATACAGCCAAAGGTAGATGGGTTAGCGAGTTACCAAGTGTCTCGTGGGTGCATCGTACTGTGTACTGGGTGGCCACACGGGAACCCCTTTCATGATCGTTTACGACTTGGAGGCTGTGATCCCTGTAGAAATAAGAGAGCCAAGCCACCGAGTGCAACACTACTACAAACCTGAGAATAATGAGCTGCGGCGGCATTCGCTCAATTTAATAGAGGATGTCAGGGAGGCTGCGCTTCTTCGAATAGCTTCCTAAAAGCAAAGAATAGCTCATTACTTTAACAAACATGTGAGTCCTAGATGCTTTGAATTTGGAGATTTGGTTCTTCGAAGAGCTGATGATGCAGGACATGGATCAAAATATAACATGTCCGCAAACTGGGAAGGTCCCTACCGCATCATCTATAAACTGGGAGAAGGGAGTTATAAGCTGGAATGTATGGACGGCACCAAGGTTCCCAAAAGCTAGAATGTCCAAAACCTCAAAAAGCACTATGTGTAGGAGTAAACGAACCACAAATGTTGCACCAAGATGGCAGGCTTAGGATGCCCATTATGTTGTAAAATCTTCTATTCGATTTGTTTAAGGTATTTCCACAACCTTAAGGAGTGAAGCTAGGTTGTAAAATAAGCTACATAACATACTCAACCTGTTTAAGGTGTCTTTACACCCTTAAGGTGTAAGGCTAGGTTATTGGTTAGGTTGTCAAATATACTGCACGATATATTTAATCTGACCAAGGGGTCACATACTCTTAAGGTTTTTACTTGTAAACATACTAGTGATGGCTTCACCTATTTCATCCTAGCAATCGGGGCCAAGCAATTCACTTTTTAGATATGCTAAAATGGGGTACTCATTACGCCTACAAATTTATAACTCCCACCTCATACACGGCATATCTCAAAATGGTGAAGCTATGGCTCGATAACTTATGATTTATGAGGAGGCCATGACAACTCTTATTCTATGACTCCATAGTAAAGCCGTGATGTGGCAACGATGGTCATGGTAATTCTTATTCCGTAACCCTTGTAAGGAGGTCACGGTAACTCTTCTTTTGTGATTTTGCAATAAGGTTGTGATTCGATAATGATATAACTTGATAACTTGCGATTACGGCAATTCTGATTCCATGACCACTAAATTTGCAAGACCACATCTCTTGTCTTGTGATTCACACGTGGATAAAACCGTGACTATAGTCCCCACCTCACTATTCAGAATTGTGAAACCTCGGCTAACTATCCACAATTCCTATTCACTACCTATAGAGTAGCAAGCAACCCAGAACCAGGTAAGGTTTTTTGCTACGACTCTCATCCACAAGGGATGGACTCGCAACCAATTCACAATCCATCGAGTTTTCCCCATGCCAACGATTTTACAATCCAGGAGTAAGGATCCGCAACTTATAATAAAGTTGCTATTCGATATAAAAAGAAAGCGATATCATAACATAATGTGGGTCATACAAAAGGGATAAGTTAACAATGGTTATGTAAAGGACTCTACCGAGGCATTTGTCTATCATGTACACAACTACCGTACAAAAATCCTACCATGACATTGTTAGGAAAAGAACATGAATTTTGTTGGAAAAAATAAACTCTGATGTTGACTATTGGGTTCACAGTTCTGAACTATTGTCACAACAATAGGTACCTATTATAGCACATAGAGTAGGAGATTCTTCTCTCTACCTAAGCCCCGGGTCGGAGAGTCACACTTCGTGACACCTCACGTGCGAGAGTTCCCGGGAATAGCTTTATCTCTATAAACCCTTTGCCCTAATACCGGTTGTTGGGATGAATTTAAAAAATTCTCCCTAAAGTTTACGCAGTGGAACAGGTTTATAATTCATAACTCTAAACCAAGGGTCGATTAAAATTCCTAATATTAAATCTACTGACTTAAACTCATAATTTAAGTCAATAGATCTAAATTCTCAATTTAGATCTATAAGCCTTTTACTCTAATACATTCATAACAATACATAAGCTTAAATAGGTATAATAATGAATACTATAGATAAATAGAAAAGCAAAAAAAAGGAAAAAAGAAGAACATACCTGGAATTGCTCCAATAATAAAGAAAACCAAGAAAATCGAGATCCCGCCATTTTCTACACAATGACCGCAAACTGCCTAGAGGGTGGGCTCCAAAAAATATTAAACTGAGGAAAGAAAAATTTCAACGAAAATTTTTCTCTTTAATTAGGTCTCTGAAACTATCTAGAAACCCTAAAACTTGTTTCAAAACTAAATACTAAACCTCGGAATAAGCATCTCTATTAATAGGAGTATACTGGAGCAAAAAATTATTAAAATTCGATGTGGGACTCGTCCAATTAAAAACCAAACGCGCCATTTCATAGCAAAAAATAAGCAAAACGCGTCGTTTAGAACCCAGGAAAAAATCGCGTGTATTTAGTCGGGTGCCACGTGGCAGGCCTCGATTGGCTCGCTCGTGTGCACAAGGATTACCACCATGCCTCCCAGCGTGTGACACGTGTCACAAGCTGGTTGGTCAATCAGCGAAGGTGCGGATCGCACCTGAAATACGCGACTTTTCCTTTATTTTTCACATGTAAAAATTTATCTTATGAATTTTAATTTCCTAAAATTATTTTATTTTATAATTTTCAATTTTATTCATCTCATGAATAATGTTTGGCAAAACTAACTTTACTCATCTCATTGATAAATAATTCATCTCATGAATTCTTTAATATTTTTTCGATGGCAATAAATACAGAGGCTTGCGCAGAGACCTCAGGGACAATTTAAATCTTGCTCCAAATAGGTTAAATTAATCATCTCATGAAATAATTTAATTACCATTTAGTGAGACTTAATTCCACTAAATAAATCTCACTGCACTCCAGATTTAAATTATTTATTCGGTATCTCCCTAAAACTGAATTGATGACAACAACCTCTCCACTACATGTCCATGATAAAGGATAAATATAACTACTACCATTATTCTTCTCACAGCTTCTCCATTAGTTACCGACTCGTCCTTCACTGAATAATTCATTTACACTTGAACATATTACAGTATAAATTTCAAATGTCAAACACTTGTATGTCATAAGAGACTGTAGATTCCCTATTAAAAACCTGATCCATGTCACACTTCACGCCGCTACCCAGTGTACGTGGGATTTCAATCATTCGTTTAGACCTTACTTATAGTACACTAAAATAACTAACGCTCCATGCACAAGTCCAGAATACTCTCAAGATTTAGTGACGTCATTCGTATAGTACAATATGAATTACTCAGCACCGATAGTAGTCTAGAAATAAGTAATCCACATGGTCTAACTCAGCATGTCAATCTTATTAAACACACTAACCTAACACTTTTGGATCTCCATTCACATGGCCAAGACAAGTCATCTAAAGTGTCACGTTATAGTCTTAACATACAAGTGGTCCAAACTTGTCTTCGACTATGAGTCTTTCAAACAACAATCCACACCATTTGTTCCAAGTCTATCTGTGGCTTTGTCTCATAAACCACTTGGAACAAACATGCAAATTGTAGTCCTCAGACTACACCCATCTCATGGATGTTTCCCAAAAGAAAATCACATGTAGTATAAATACTCACATACACAAATTTAACTGAGAAACGATTGCAAATTGTAGTCTGAGGACTACACCCATCTCATGGATGTCTCCCATTATTGATTTCCTTAGTCAAGAAGGAAAGGGGAGAAACTTCACCATTAAGTAAAGGGTTTTAAGGCTTCTATAAATAGGGAGACATGCCCCCCACAAAAGGGGAGGACAGGAGAACACACAAAAAAATAAAAAATAAAAAAGGAGAAAGGGCGAGAGGAAAAAGTAAGGAAAAAAGGAAAAATGTCCATAGGGTTGGAGTTTTGCCTTCCTTGCAAGAACCCGATTAAAAATTCCTCAAACATTAATAATTATGGATAACATTCATGGTGACCTTCCAAATCTATTACTTAAAATTAAAATGATACCTTTAAGTTTAATCTAAGACACTCTTGAACTATTGGTCAAAATTAATGTAATTCCCTCAACTTCTAATTTTATCAAACACATCCATGTACTGTTGGTTAATGTCAATGTGACCCCTCAACTTTTAAATTACATTAAGGACACCCCTTGAACTATTGAAGAAGAGCAATTTGATTCCTTAAGTTCAAATTTTATCGAAAGACATTCAAAAGTATGAAACAACATTAGGAAAAAAAAAAAGTTGGTTCAGGTATCCTGACGTTTGGTGAAATATTTTACAGGTGCCATAAGATTTTTTTAAAGTATTTTTCAAGTATCCTAAACTTTCTTAATGTTTCTTCAAGTATTTTTCCTATAATTTTATTTGGATTCCATTAAATTATGTTGATATAGCAAGCGAAATAAAAAGAAAATACAACAAACATGATTTAAATGCCATTTATATGTAAAATATTTTAAATATTAAAGAAATAAAACTTTCTAAAACTATAATAAACAATTTTGAAAATAAAAATAATAAAATTATATTTTTATTTTGGAATTATTTAAAATTTTATTGATATGTAAGATTGTTTTAAATATAAATAAAAATTTTAACTATATTTATATTATTTTCAAAGGCCATGGTAGTGTAATTTAACGCAATACTAAAAAAAGTTATGATAATTGTATATGAAAAAACTTTAGCAAGTTCAAGTTATTGTAAAAATATTTTAAAACTTCAAGACAGAATAAAATTATATTATCAAATCTAAGGATATTTAAATTGTTTTAATTATTTCGGATGTCTTTGATATGCTTTTTGAAGTTGAGGGATCAAATAGATTTTAATTAATGTTTGAGGGATTGTCTTTGATAAAATTTAAAATTAAGGGGGATCACATTGATTTTGATCAATAATTTGGGAGGTGTCTTTGATGAAATTAAAAGTTTGGAGGTCACATTTATTTTAACCAATAGATCGGAGGGTATTTATGAATATTATCAAATAATTAATTAATACTTCTCTTTTCAATTTTATATTTGTTTCAATATAATCATTATATACTTTAGAATAATTTACTTAAATTATGTATGATGCAGTATTTTGCGTATTTGCCTTCTTTTCTGTGAGGAAATAAAGCTCATTTCTCATTTCTTCAACATGGTCCACATGTTTGCTTATTTAATCAATCTTTGAAAAAGGTTAAATAGACTTCAATTTTTCCCAAAATCATCTTATTGGTAGGTGGGCGTGTAATTCTAGCTTGCTTGACCCTGTCAACACCATCTTCTCCCCTTGCCATGGCACAATGTTTTTGATACAACCAGTTCTCAAGACATGAATCCCTCCCCTCGTAACCGACTTTGAGATTCCTTTAGTGATAACGAATCAGTGTTCTCAGGCCCAAATTCTCATTGGGTTTGGAGCTTCAAGGCCTTAGCATTGCAAGGGTGGAGTCCACAGGTAAGGAAGTAGTATGTGATGTGTTAAATATTAGAGGAATATTCTAGACTAAGATACTTGTGCTAATTATTAGAGGAATATTCTAGACTAAGACGCTTGTACTACTTTACACTTATGCCCCTTGATCTAGGTAACCTACAAGGGCAAAGTTGTACTTATTTTCGTTATGTTTGCCTATAAATAGGCTCCAATTGTACTCCATGCCATTCATTCAAATCTAGTTATACTTCACATTTTATATGGTATTAGAGCACTCACTTTGATCTTTTTTTTTTTTTTTTGCTTTCCGCTGTTAATTTTTCTTCCTTTCTTTTCGGTATGGTGTTGAACTCTCTATTATTACTTTTTAAATTTTTTTTACAATGGAAACTAATCCTATTCGAACCTATGCTAATGCCCTATCCCCCTCCCCCTCTTCTCATGGCGGTGATGCTAGGTCTCGGGTGGAGTTCGGTCAAATTCATGACGGCACCCCACCTAGCTTCCAAAAGTTTAGGCTGATGGGTGAAGGCCCGGGAATAGTTTTATACTCTAACGTGCCCCCTTATGTGAATGCCAATTAGGCTTGAAGCATGGATAGTGGGCCTACCTCATACCTTGTGCTTAAATTGTTTTTTAATATTGATGGTGGGGGTTGTTGAGATTCGAACTCATGACCTCTTGATCATCAAGGCTAATACTATGTCAAGAAACCATATGTCCCAAAAGCTTAAGCTGATAGGTGAAGACCCAAGATTGGTTTTATACTCTGATACTATGTCAAGAAACCATCTGGCACCTGCATCGGAGGTGGCAGTGCACTGCCCCCCCTCCCATTGGCACTCCCCAATGTCAGTGATGGGGCGGCGGCGTCACTATTCTCCTCTCTCCCCCACAACAATACTCCAAACCCTAATTTATTTAATTATAATCATCCCACTTCCCCCATTGTCATCCCCCTTTCCAACATAACAAGCATTGTAACAATTAAACTAGAAACAACATCAGGTTACCCCGCTTGGCGTGAACAGTTTAATACTTTACTTCTCACTCATCAATTATTGGGGTTTATTGATGGTACTTATCTCTGTCCCCCCGCTCAAATAACACTTCCCAATGGCTCTACTTATCATAATTCCAACTACGTAACATGGGTCTGCACAGATCAAAGTCTTAGATCCTACATTTTTGCTACACCCTCTTGTCCCTTAATCAGTGACTTTGTTCACCACCCAGCCTCAAAGGCCATGTGGGATACCTTGGCTAAGCATTTTCGAGATCACTCCATGGCTAAGATCTCCGAACCCAACTAATAAATCACCATAAAGATGGCAAAACAATGGACCTTTATCTCTTTGATTTAAAATCAATCACAGATGACTTAGCTGCCATTAATTCACTTGTTTCTAATAGATAATTCACACATTTTGCTCTCTATGGCTTAGCTCCCGAGTGTACCGCTTTTGCAACCTTTACAAGGCAAACTTCAAAAGAATACACCTATGAAGAGTTAAGAACAACCCTTCTTAATGAAGAGGCTGCGCTTAGTCGCTACCCTAGAAGGACTCAATCTGACCAAACTCATGCCTTGATCACTACTGGTCAACCTAACTTGGGCCCACAACTCGGGAGGTTGGAATTCACTTCCGCTTATCTTGTCTTGACACCCCACAACAAAATTGGATGGCGGAGCGCAAGCATCAACATTTATCTAAAATGGCACGAACGCTCTTAATTCACTCGAAAATACCTTATGAATTTTGGGATGACGCTTTTTGCACTGCTTGTTTTATTATAAATCATCTCCCCGCCCCAACACTTCATAACCCATCCCCGTTTTAGAAACTCTTCAACTCTAATCCTGATTACAACCAATTTTCACATTTTTTGATGTGCATGTTACCCAAACCTCACATAGTGCCCTTCATAAACTTGCCTCTTGGTCTTTGCAATGCATGTTTCTTGGGTATGCCGCCCAATATAAAGGATACATGTGTTTTGACCCTAAAAATAATCGAATGTACATTAGTTGTCATTTGATATTTGGTGAATTTTGGTTCCCTTATGCAGAACTTATCTCTCCTAACATACCTGTCTATGATGCCACAAATTCCACACCCCCTTATTGTTTAAGTCTCTCCTAACATCCTAAGCCATGCTAGTCCCCCTAACCCTCACTGGTGTCCCTTGGTGGCATACCCGGACCACCTGTCACTGACGGTCCCGGTAACTACACCCCTGGATGACCCGAACCCCCTTCGGGTTCCCCGTTCCTCACCCACACCGGTCCCAACTCTAGTTCAGACTTGGCCACTAAGGCCCATGCCTCCCCTCGAACCCAGCCACCACCCACCTCTGCCCTAGCTCCACCTGCCCCGGGCTTGCTGAAGAGTGTTGACACCCGCACCCAAACCCCCCACCCCTCGACCGATGCCTCTCCCTCATCCAGTGTCAACATCCGCCCTATGCAAACTAGACTTATACATAAACCCAAGTATATGCTCTCCCTTGCATCCATCACTGTGGCTCAAGAGCTCACTTGTTACTCATAAGCTGTCAAAAATCCACAATGGCAAGAGGCCATGGCGGATGAATTCAATGCACTAATACTAAACAACACTTGGGACCTTGTCCCCTATGACCCCAGTAAGAATCTTATAGGTAACACTTGGAAATACAAAGTTAAGTATAAGCCAGATGGTTCCATTGAATAGTTTAAGGCCCGCCTAGTGGCCTTAGGCCTTCACCAAAGTGAGAGCCTTGAATACAAGGAGACCTTCAGCCCAGTCATTAAACCCTCCACCTTATGCTTTATATTCACAATTGCTATTACATACAACTGGCCTTTATGAGAGTTGGATATCAAAAAAGCATTCTTACATGGTTACCTAAGGGAAGAAGTTTATTTGAAACAACCTCAGGGCTTCATAGACCTCAAATACCCTAATCATGTGTGTCGTCTTAAGAAAGCGCTATATGATCTTAAACAAACACCTTGAGCACGGTTCTAACAATTTAGTGCATTTGTACTTAATCTTGGCTTTATCTGTTGTTGGGCTGACCCTTCCCTCTTCTTCCACAAAACTAACACTCATCTCACATGTCTCCTTCTACATGTGGATGACATCATCCTTACAAGCACTGATCCCTCTCAATTAAATTCTTTGATTACCTCTCCCTATCATCAGTTTGTAATGCAAGACTTAGGACCCCTACATTTCTTCCTCGGCATTGAAGCCAAATGTAGTTGTGGACTGTTTCTCTCTCAATACAAATACACTGTGAACCTTCTCACCAAACACGATCTCCATAATGCAAAACCTATCAAAACCCCCTACCCACCCTCGCACACCTCTCCTTGAGTGAAAGGGATCCTCTGGATGCCCCTACTGAGTATAGGAGTACAGTTGGGGCCCTTCAGTACCTCACAATGATCCGATCCGATATCTACTATGTCGTCAATCTTGTCTCCCAAGTCATGCATGCCCCTTGTTCTCACCATTGGCTAGCAGTCAAGCGCATACACAGGTACCTCAAATCTATCCTAAACCACGTCTTATTGATTGTATCTGCCTCCTCTCTTACTGTAGCTGCCTTCGCTGATGCTGACTGGGGTGGCTGCCCTGACACATGCGCTCCACAACCGGCTACGCCATTAGCCTTGGTCCTAATCTTATCTCTTGGATGGCGAAGAAACAAGCGACTGTCTCCAAATCAACCACTGAGTCTGAATACAGGGCCGTTGCACAAGCTGTGGCTGAAAGTGACTGCATTTGGTATCTGATGAGAGATCTCGGTCTATGCCATTTGGGCCCCATCATCATTTACTACGATAATGTGTTGGCCTCATACCTGTCAGCCAATCCAGTCTCCAATGATAGAAACAAGCACGTTGATATTGGCTTCCACTATGTTTGGGAAAACATTCTTAAAGGTGACCTCCAAGTTCGTTGCAGTCCCACGATCAAACAGATAGCTGACATCCTCACCAAAGGTCTAGCTGTCGATCGCTTCCTCCAAAACAAGGCCAATCTTCGGGTTCTTCCTCCCCACTCAGGGCATATTAGAGGAATATTCTAGACTAAGATTTTGGTGCTAATTACTAGAGGCATATTCTAGACTAAGATGCTTGTACTACTTTACATTTATGCCCCTTGATCTAGGTCAACTACAAGGGCAAAGTTGTACCTATTTTCCTTATGTTTGCCTATAAATAGGCTCCAATTGTGCTCCTTTCCACTAATTTAAATATAATTATACTTTACAATCCATATTAAACTCTAATGAAGAGCTTTCAGAGTTCCCCAATGTCGCTAAAGATAGAAACAAGCAAGGCAGGGAAAAAAGGGGTAAATGGTAGAAGGGAGACTGGTCGCTACTAAAAAGGGTTGGAGAACAATGAAGCTTAGAATGAAAGAATAATCCAAAAGAGGCCCTTAGGAAATTTTGAAGGATTTATCAAATGGGAGTAGCATGGAAAGAGATGCCTAGTTTAAAAGCAAGCACAAGAATAGGAAATTGGTGCGGAGGGATTGTTGGAATTTAGGGTAGTGCGTTTAAATTTTGTTCATTTTGTGAATATACCTTAATCCCACATGGGAAGAATAGAAGTGGGAAGTTTTGTTTAAATACCTCCTTGTGATTGTACTTGGTAAAGTCTTGTGGGCCTATAGTGGGCATGGTGGGCTACACACGCACGCTCGCATGCCCTATCATGCTGGGCCGTGCTAGACGGCCGATGCGTCATGATGAGGTGTAGACTTTTTTTAGCCCAGATTTTTAATTTTACCACCATTGTATTTATTTAAGTTGTCATAAACGAACCCGATGTGAGTTCTTGTCTTTGAGTAGTGCTCGAGGCCTTTGGCTCGAGCTTGAGGTATCTCTCTTAGTTGACCTCAAGGGTGCTACCTAAAGGGTTGTATCTACTCTGGGTCTTGAGGCTTAAGGTTACAAGCTCGAGTTCGAGTACACGTCTTTGGTTGTGTCACCTCCCATCCTTTTCATAACCATTTTTCCAAAACTGAAGCTGGATTTTTAGCACCCCATATCCATTAGTTTCCTTATTTTAGCTGGATTCTTAGGCCATGATATTTTCTTAACGTGCATGTATTTTATCTATAAATACCGCACTTCGATGAGTCGTTCAACACACCAAAATTACAGAACTTTGTCTTCTTCTCTGTTTTCTTTCTCTCTAAAATACAATCCTTTCTCTCCTCCTTCACTGCGTAAGTTGGGACATCCTCTAGTCCATCTTCCCAAAGTACATTGCTGAGGTGGGTGCCATGTTAACCCTGGGGGTCAGAGTGCCATTAATCCCATTGTACATCTGTGGAGGCATAAACGACATAGAGCAATGGAGTTCTCCATGGTGCGACAATTCTTCGGTTCTTTCTTTTTCTTCTGTCATTTATTTTCAGTTATTTCTGTCATCAATTTTGTAAACCTCGAGCATACCTTTGTTTGCCAACATTGGGGTCATATTGGAGTCGAAGAAATGGGAAAAATCTAGTTTGCAGAGCGAGTGCGGGCATTTGGTAAGAAGCTTGGTCCTCGCTTTAAAGGGGATGACTCCATCATGATTCAATTGTTCGCAGAGTCTGAATAAGGTGTAAGTCCAACACTAGGTTATTTGTGCATATCCGCAAAAAAAGGGCAATAAGGAATCTCGTTGACAAGCTTCTTTTTCCAGTCCCAGTATCTGAGGTTCAGATT
This sequence comes from Simmondsia chinensis, assembly GCA_018398585.1. Taxonomy (NCBI): domain Eukaryota; kingdom Viridiplantae; phylum Streptophyta; class Magnoliopsida; order Caryophyllales; family Simmondsiaceae; genus Simmondsia; species Simmondsia chinensis. The sequence continues at coordinate 16,116,599 of JAGTTD010000008.1, read as the reverse complement.
CCATTTGTTTTTCGTGCTTCATTCTTTGATTTTCTCTTCTGTTGGTGTGTTATCCAGTGTTGTTGAGGTTATGTCATTTAATTTTCACTTTATTTTGTGGTATCTTTTGTGATTTTCTTGTATTGTTTTCTTTAGCTGAACAATTTTTTATGTGTATGCTCAGACCTTACTCTTGTGGGTGCACTTACTTTGTATTGCTACTTTTCGCTTATTTGGGGGGGGGGGGGGGGGGGGGGGTGGTGTTGACACCAGATACAACTATTTTAGTTGTATCCGAAATTAGGGTATAGGTTTGTGGATAGATTGAAGAAAGAGAGTTAGATGAGATAAAGACGTAGAAGAAGTAGTATGAGGAGATGAGAAGAGAGAGAGAGAGAGAGAAGTTTGTTATTGTCTTGCTTAACTTCCCTAACAACCCTAGCACACTATTTATACTAATTATCTAATACAAGTATTTGCACTATTATTTATCCTACTACACTACTATTATACTAATACCCCTTTTACTCGTATCATTACTCCCCGGCCAAAACACCTTTGCCATCGAGGGTGAAAAGAAAAGGGAAAAAAAATACATCGAATTTCACAAAGTTTCTATCGTTATACTGTCTAAAGTAAACAACATACTATCCTAGCACAACATTGATTATTTTTGGCATTTGCTGCATCAACCCTGTAAAAAGCTTCTCCACCACCAGGATCAAAGACAAATATTTGGTTGATAAAGTTTTGAAGTTGAGACATCTCTTCATGAAATCCTATGGCAGCCTTTGATGAAAGGTTGTCCGTAAGCACAAAACCAGAACAAAATGGATGACAAATAACTCCTGTAATCTCATTATCTGTCACAACATAGGTGATTATAGGAAAGTAGTTCCCACCTACAAATTCAAATGGGAAATCCAACTCAGAGAACTTAGCTCGTTTGTAGATCAATGAGTCGCAAACAATAATAAATGCCTCTAGTTGAGGAGGAGCTTCCATTTTTCTCAAATTAAACTCTTCTGCCATCTCGTCTTCACTAGAAACTCCAAAGAATCCATTTATTTCTAAGCTGTCGAACTCCTCAATTTCCCTTTTAATGCTTGAATCCGTGCTGGTAGTGCCCATCAATACTTTCTTATGTTTCTTTAACCATGTGGTTCCAACAACTTCATGTGTAGAGTAAGGCTCGGCAATTTCAACATAAGAGGTTGAAACTTTATCTTCAGCTTGTGTTGTTGAAATTTTACTACCACTTTTAATACAGAAATCATTATTGACATGAATTGATTTCACTTCATCAACTATATAGTGCTTATGACAATCAGATGAGGCGTCATGTGTCCCTCCAATAGGTTTTGTTGTATTATATACTTGAGGCTTAAGATTGAGAAATTGAATATCCATGTAACAACAATGGTCATATATAGCTCTTCCATTGAACAAAAAAACAGAAATCGCATTTTGTCTTGAAGAAAATGTGATGAGTGCTTTAACCTCAAGAATTGATGATGAGATGACTTCAAGTATTGCCATGTGACTAAAACGAGAGAATACCTGATGAAGAACATCTTCGGTTATAGGATGAAAGACCTCCGTGACTTTGATCAAGAGGGTAGCATTGTCACTAGGTCAATGATGATGCTGCAAATCCCGCGGAACCTCCATCATTTGACATTGCTCCTGCTTGATCGAAGCAATATCGGATTGTACTACTCGAAAGCGTTCATCAATTGCATGAAATCGCCCATCAATTCGACTCTCGATGTCATCCAACCGAGCTTCCAATCGCCGCAGGTCTGAACTGCTTCGCGTACCGTCAGCAACACAGCACATAGCCTGCTTTGATAGCAAATGATACAATTATTTTACTTGTATCCGAAATTAGGGTTTAGGTTTGGGGATAGATTGAAGAAAGAGAGTTAGATGAGATAAAGAAGTAGAAGAAGTAGAATGAGGAGATGAGAAGAGAGAGAGAGAGAGAGAGAGAGAGAGAGAGAGAAGTTTGTTATTGTCTTGCTTAACTTCCCTAACAACCCTAACACACTATTGATACTAATTATCTAATATAAGTATTTGCACTATTACTTATCCTACTACACTACTATTATACTAATACCCCTTTTACTTATATCAACACCACGTCACTTATGCTGATGTGGTGTCCCCACTCCCATTTTTATTTTTTAATGGGAAGTTATGCCCAAATTTCTAGGAATTAAATTTTAATATTTAAATTAATTTTTATTTTAAAATGAAAAAAAGATAGGTAATTTAATTTAAAAAGTAAAAATTAATTTTACACTTCTTGTATGCCCAAGCCAATTTAGAATAAAGGAGTTTTAAGTATTTCACATGAAAGCCTGAAACAAAATACAACCTCGAATATGAAGGGTTTGAGTTAGGCAAAAAAAATTTATATTAAAATTTTACATGCTCTAATTGAAATAATTTGCGACTCACATTTTTAAAATTACTATTTAAAAACTGGTACCCAAATAAAATTTTAAGCAAAATATTAAAATTTTAGAAATACAAATTTTGAAAAGTAGTGTCAAATTATAAGGAAAAAAAATAATTTTACTTATTTTTAATTAAATTTTTGAAAAACTAGGAATAACTTCCCATTAAAAAATAAAAAGGAGTGTGGGGATCACCACATCAGCATAAGCAACATGGTAACCCATAGTCACACAATAATTTCTTATTCTAAAATAGAAGGAAATTGCCCAAATAATGACTTGCTAAAACGTTTCTAGTATGTCGAGCTTTTTATTTATTGTTTGTTGTTTAAAAAATTTCATACATAGAAATAATATTAAACTATATTGGAAGAAAAAAATGCAAATAATCTGAAAGTTATGATTTTTCATAAAATGATAAGTATTTTAAATGGATATAGTAGTTCGTGAATGAAAGCATTTGTATGAAGGTTTCATCATAAAAGGAGCATAAAAGGAACATACCTAGTGCCTCAAGGGCTCTGGCCTACGCAGGGTCTGGGGGGGCGGATGTACGCAGCCTTCTCCCTTCAAGGTGTTAACCTGAAGAGAGGCTGTTTCCCAGTGCCCCCAACCTGAGGGTGAGGACTTCCCAGGAGGTCGCCCACCCTGTTACTACTCTCGCCCAATGGGAAACAGCTTCTCTTCAGGTTAACACCCTGAAGGGGGGAAGGTTTCATCATATTTGTTTGAAAACCTTTGGAAAGTACGGAGTTTAAAAACTCACACTACAGCGAGGTTTTATGGTTTTCTTTGGTCAAAACATCATGAACGGAATTTATATGGAAAGTTGTATTTTTCAGCTCCATAAATTTAATTCATGTGTCAACTATCCAAAAAATAGGTACAAAGTATTAGGTTGTCAGGATAGAAAATAAAACTTTCTGGGAGATTAGGTAAAGGAAAAGAATTACAACTTACCTAGAGGGGCTTAAATAAGTTACTTCCTATATTTTTAAAAAATTAAAAATTATTAAGAAAATTTTCACTTATACCAAATGAAGGACCAAATGTCCACTTTAAATGAATTTTGATTTCATATGTTTACTTCTTAGTAACCAAATAAAGTCTAAGTAGTCGTTTTTCTCTGAAATAAATTTATTAAAAATATAATGCATGAGCGTAAAAGATTAAATACAATATAAAATTTGAGTTATATTTAGTAGCACAAGGTCAAAAAAAAAAAAAAAAAAAAAAAGGATGAGAAAAGGAAAGGAGGGGCTAAGAGCATGTTTGTGGGGAAAGCCAAAAAGAATTCCCACTAACTCGTTTCCCAAGGCTCTTGGAATTTTCGGAGAATGGTGATCAACGAAGTTATATATATATACATATATATATAGGGATGAATATTATACAAAGGTAAGAGATAAGATGATGAATTTTGGGCCACATATTTAGTTTGAGTGAGGGAAGAGAGTAATGTTAAGGAGGTGAAAGATGATGTCAGCAGTCAAATTATTGGGCCAAAATTTATTTTCACTCTTTCACCCTCTTACTTGAGTCATCCCCATATATACGGCATATGACTCATATGAGAGGGTGAATTCTATGCCACATATTTGGTTGAAAAGGGGAAGATGAATTATGCCAGGTGGAGACGATGTCAGTGACCAAATATGATGTAGAAAGAGTAGTTGAAGAGTTTATGCAGTAATTAGACTACCAAAAACCTAAATGTGTATTTTTGTAATTTCTCATTTTAGGGGCATTTTCATAATTTTATATTTTAAGATATTTTCGTAATTTTATATTTTGGGGTTTCTTATTTGCCTATAAATACTCACTATAGTTGATTGTATAGCTCATCCATCAATATTTAGAATACAAAAATCGTAATTATTTTCTCTCTTCGGTGGATTCCAAATTTATTCTTCAAATTTGACATGCTCGATTCGAATTGTACGTTTCCATTCCACATCATTTAGTATTAGAGTAGGAGTTCGCCATGTGTGATGGTTAATCAATCTGGCAACGAAACAAACCCTATCAACGCTAGTCGTGGAAAGACTGCTCTATGGGAAGCCATTGAAGAACAGAGGCGTGAAATGGTTGTGTTTGTTTTATTTTGTTTGCAGTTAAGTGTGATGTGGTCACCGTAAAATGATAAAAACAAACGTGCAAAAGGGACTCATTGTGACTAGGAAGTGAGACTAATTATGAACCGCACGTCTTTGACCTCGTCCACTCACCATTTTCGGAGAAAAGATTATAATATGTTGGTTTATCTGATTTCGATTATACCGTGAGTTTTGCTTATAGATTAAGAAGAATTTTGTTAAGTTTTTTTGTAGATTATATATATATATATATATATATATATATATATATATATATATATATATATATATATATATATATATATGTTGACAGAAAATAAAGGGATATGGACTTAACTCAAGTGGCAGTTACAGTAACGGAGCAGGGCCCACATACATCTTTTTTCATACACTTAAAAGTCAGAAACTGAGAAAGAGACAAACCCAAGAGCTTAACAATCCACTTATGAGCCCGAGTCAATCAGGTTTTTAAGCTTAGCACCCTTGACTTATAGTAACTCAAATGAGTTAAGGTTTAATAAGATTAAGGTAAAGCAAACCATATTCAGGTCACTGAGTTGGGACCAACGCAATCAAGGTCAAGACTTGGCCGTCAAAGCTTTAAACAATGGCATGAACCTAACTTCACCTGACTTATTAACTGGTGACAGTAGTGTTAAGACCAATGCAATTAAGGTCAAGCCTTGGCCGTCAAAGCCTTAAACTAAAGGCTCAATTCTCAACTCGTCAAAATTTAGGACTAAATTAAAACTGGAAGTTCATACTTGAAACCTGAGAAACTGTATTACTGATGAAGCAAGTACAGCAAGTTCTATGTTAATCTAAGCTATGCTAAGTTACGCTACTCCTAAGGAAACGTACAAGTGTGATGTAAAGAAAACTTGAAGAAGTTTTGCATTGAGTGTGTGTGCACTATTTTGGATTGACGCAAAGTCCTTTATATATAGAAAAAAAAAAATGGCTGCTCCTATTTCTGCGGCAACTTCGCCCACGTTTGGCCACTAAGCTTCTTCCTTGCGCTCTCAAATCTTCAATGAACGTATTCTGAATTAAGTATTAGAGGGAAATCCTTTATGCCTACGTCCGTAATCTTAGCGGAAGTCCCTTCTAGAAATTTCACGTCCTCCTGGATTAAGCTTAGGGCCCCAGTATCCGAGATTGCGCTCTAAGTAACCACCTTGAGCTTGGAAACCACCTGTCTTGTAGCATTCTTGGCAGTCCCTTGAACTCAATCTCCTTCTACCCTTCAACCATCTTGAGTCCTCGAGTGGTTGATACCCTTATCAAGGTGATCATCTCTTCAAGATGTTGGGCTCGAGACGCCGTTACTTAAACACCTAAAGGCTTAATTCTCCTCGAGGGAGGCCTCACATGTTAAGCACGTGACACTTTGCTCAAAACAACATAGTCCCAGCCCTTTTGAAATTAGGGTGTAAACAGGTTGAGCTTCGCGAGTTGTTATGTCGTGCCCTCGTCACTGAAAACAGCCTTAAACCTATTTAGCTTATAGGTGATGTTCATGCCAAGGGAGTTGCCCAAGGCCATCCAGACTCAAACCCTAATGTTCGTCGTGTTCCTAATCAACGAAATCTCAGTGATAGTGACTCTTCTGATTCAAATGAAGTTTTCAAATATGGTAGGTGTGCGAGGAGGAGCGCACCCCCTCGTTACAACCGGGATGACGGTGGTTGCCATATCAAGGTTGAGTTACCTACGTTTAATGGTAACTTAAACATTGAAGATTTATTTCACTAGCTCTTAGAGGTCAAAGGTTTCTTCAATATGATGGATGTTCCTAAAAACTAGAGAATTAAACTGGTAGCTCACAAACTGAATGTTGGCGATTTAATTTGGTGGGATCAAGTGCAGCAAAATCGTGAAAGGAAGGGGAAAGATAAAATCAAGAGTCAGAGGATAATGAGAAAGCATTTGAGGGGACGATTTCTCCCACTAGATTATGAGCAGGACTATTCTAGATATATCAGAACTGCATGCAAGGTAATCACTCCATAGCAGATTATATTGTTGAATTCTTGAGACTTATAGCGAGAAAGAACCTATATCAAATCGAGGTCCAACGCGTCTCACGATATATTAATGGGCTGAAATCAGCAATTCAAGATGACATTGGATTGCATTTGTTGTGGACTATGGATGAATCGTACAATATGTCATTAATTGTTGAAAAACTGAATTTTAGAGGTGGAATATTGCATAATCATCCAATCGGTCACTAACCAGGGGAAAATCACCCGCTTCAGCCCAGACCACCGCCTTAGCAATCGGTGCTATCGATGGTTCCGGGAGACATGCCATTAACAGGGACCAACCCTGAACTCAAAACCCATATGCCAAGCCAGAGCTCTAAAAGTGTCACCAATGTGAACAACTCGAGCACACCTCTAATGTCTGCCGAAGCAGAAGGGTTGTAAACTTAGTAAAACATGAGGAAGATGAAGGGGAAATACAAGAGGACCAAAATGAGACTAATTTCCATGATGGAACTGAATTTGTTGAAGAAGAAGGAGAGAGATTTAGTTGTGTCGTGTGGCAACTTCAGCACAGTGCTAAGCAGGACCCCCCTTCACAGCAAAACAACCTTTGCAGGTCCCATTGTACTACAAACTTGAAGGTCTACAATTTGATTTTAGATAGTAGTAGCTGTAAGAATTTCATGTCGAAGCGTCTAGTGGACCATCTATAGCTACCCGAAGAGAAACACCTGGCTTCTTACTCCATTAGGTGGATTAAGAAGGCTCCACAAGTTAAGGTAACTAAACTTTGTCGCATTCTTATTTATACTGGCGAACATTATCACGATATGATAGACTATGATGTGGTAGACTTGGATGCGAGTCATGTGTTGTTAGGGAGACCTAAATGTCACTCATAAGAGGCAAGATGATTTATATGTATTTAATTGGGGAATTCATAAGATTGGCATGGCACCCAAAGTGAATGAGTTAGCTCAAAAGCGGAGGGGTGATCACTTTTTTCCATTAAAACTTCTAAGTCTGAGTTTGAGAATGATCTTAAGGTCTCACAAAAAGTCGAAGTTGTAAAAGTTGAGGTTTGGCAGAAGTTGAAAGAGAAGAATGTTAAGTATAATGCTGCCTCTGACAAGCATCGACGAGAAAAGGTCTTTCATGAAGGTGATATGGTAATGGTATTTCTGTGCAAGGAGAGATTTCCTATGGGGACTTACAAAAATATCAAATCAAAGAAGTATGGTCCATACAAAATTCTGAAGAGGATCAGTGACAATGCCTATGTAGTGAAGCTACCAAAGAGCATGGGAGTACTCGGAATTTTTGATGTGGCAAACCCATATGGCTTTCAACTTTCTGAGGCACTGCTTGACCTAGAAATTAACTCGGGGTTAAGTTCTTTTCAAGTGGAGGGAATTAATGTAGGATGAGTGGCTGAAGAATTTATAGAGCAATTGGACCGCCGGAAACTAAACGGGTATTTTTTGTAATTTGTCATTTTAGATTCATTTTCATAATTTTATATTTTAGGGTATTTTTATAATTTTGTGCTTTAAGTTTTCTTATTTGTCTATAAATATTCGCAGTAGTTGATTGTATGAATCATTCATCAATTTAACACAAAATTAGGAAATTATTATTGTCTTTTTTTTTGAACACCGAAAATTATTATTGTCAAGACAAAAATTATTATTGCTAGAGATATAATGTGACTTATAAACAATAAGGGCTACAAAATTACCTTAAAAACTGCGGTCTTGGTCTGTCAATAATGATTGCCCAGGGGTGTAAACGAGCCGAGCCGAGCCGAGCCGAGCATCCCCTTGTTCAAACTCGGTTCTTTAAGATTTATCGAGCTAGAGTTCGAGTCAAGCTCTTATCTAGCTTTCCAACCCCTTGTTCGAGCTCAGTTGGTTAAGATTTTGTTTTGCTCGAAACTCGGCTCGGCTCGGCTCGTTAAGCTAATCGAGCCAATTCGAGCTCCTTATCAAGCCGAGCTGAGTTTGTTATCGAATGAAATCGAGCTCATAACAACACGAGCTTATGATCGAGTCGAGCTCCCTATCGAGCCGAGTTATTCGAGTTACTACCGAGCCATTATCAAACTATTTTGGAGTTAATATTAAATGTTAACGAGCCTTTAACGAGCTCTTAATGAGTTTTTTAATGAGCTTGTAACGAGTTCATAACGAGCCCTTAACAAGCTCTTATCGAACTGTTCACAAACATTAACGAGTCGAGCATTCCCTTGTTCGAACTCAGCTTGTTAAGCTTATCAAGCCTGCTCGAACTCGGCTCGTTAAATTATCGAGCCCTAATTATGAACACGAATGAGCCATAATCAATTTCGAACACGAGTAGTTCATTGAACTTTCAGTTCGTTTACACCCCTAATTGCCCTGTTAATCACATTGCCCTAATTTTAATGCCTTTTCATCTCATTTCCTTTTTACTTTAAAATTTATCCCTTAAAAAATTTTTCACTTTAATATGAGATAAAAATATTTTAGTGCTCAGTGTTCATAAATAAAAATATCTAAAAATATTTTCAAATATATAAAAATTATTTTTTTGAGAAAAGTATTTAATCTTTCGAAATATTACACTTATGATATGTTTGGCATAGGGTTAATAAGGGTTAATGGTTACAGAGGTAACCATTATACCTCTTTTAACCCTAGTTGGTTTGCCATTAATATTTACCACATTAAAAAGTTTACTCCCAAATGGGGGTTAAAACCTTGGTACTACTCCCCCTAGTGCAACATCCATAACAAGAAAAGGGATAAAAAAATTTTCGACTCATTCATTGGCTAGGTGAATTTAGATATTAAATAAAAAAATTTTTTATATTTAAAAATTATTTAAATATTTAATAAAATATTATAGATATTTTTAAAATATTTAATATTGAAAAAAATTTTAAAAATTTAGAAAATATTTAAAATATATACAAAATATTTTAAATATTATTATAATATTTATATATTAAAAAAATATTTAACTTATAAAATATAATATAAAAATTTAACAGACAAAAATATATAATAATATTTAAATATTAAAAATACTTTAAAAAATATTTAAATATTAAAAAATATTTTATGCATTTCCAAAAATATTTTAAGTACTTAAAAAATATTTCAAAGATGTAAAAAATTTATTAAATATTCAGAAATGTGAATAAAAAGTAGGAGACATCTATTGTGGCGGTGTTGGTGATGAACGGAGGTCGGCAACAATAGTGATGTTGGCAAGGAGAGGTTGTCAGCATTTTAATAGGGATTATCTGAATTTTAAAAAAAAATTGAAATTATTTTTTTAAATATTTAAAGCATTGTTAATTACATAAGGATGATTTTGTGCAGTGTTTTAATAAATAGTTATTATAATTAAATTTTAAAAAGTTTAAAATATATATATAAGAAATTATTTAGCACGTAAAAGATAAAAGAAATATGTTACACTTAAACTATACATATTGAAAAATTAATAGGTTAATGTTTACTCCTTTAAAAGTCCACAACCAAATAAAGTGAAAGGAAAAATTTTTCATGGGGTAATGGTTATTCCGTTAACAATTACCCCCTTTTTTTTAACCTCAAACCAAACTTACCCTCAAAACAATTCATCTAATAATTTTAACCATATGCAAATTCCGTCCAAGAGCAATACCACAGATACCTTCATAATACACAAGAATGTAGATGTTTAGTTCTAATAGGGTAAATTACACATTAGTATCCTAAGCTTTTGTATTATATATTTTTAATGCACAAATTTTAGTAAATAATAATTTAGTTCAAAAGTTATATTTATTTTATAAAATAGTTCAAACGACGGTGTGTAAAGGTGTAAAATAGGTTTCACATCCAACTCTTCTTAGCAGTGTCACGACAATGCGGTTTGTGTATGGATAAGGGGTATAGCAGGGGGACGGTGAGCTTGAGACAAATAATGACAAGTTTTACGCTCTTTCATAGTGCCATTTAAACTGTTTTATAAAATATATGTGACTTTTGGACCTAAAAAGTTATTCATAAAATTTGAAAATGAAAAAATTAATTCACTAAATTTAAGAGTACTAGTGTTGTTTTAGGAGTGTCAAAACCATGCATTTGCAAGCATGCACGAGTCTCGTATCCACATAAAATCTGTATTAAATCAGATTTAGTACTTAATTAGAAATTAAAATCCAGTTTTAGTTGGAAGAGTTGAACAATTGACTAAATTAACGGAAGAAAGCAATAAATTTAACTTGACAAATCGACCAAGGGTAGTTTAGGGGAATAAATTTAGGTTAGTCCATCTCAAATCCAAATATAAATTCGGGATCCAGATGGCTAATCGTCCTTCATCATTAAACTAATAGTCTACTCCGAGTTTTACAAATCAAAAAGTCAAAAGAGAAAGCGAAAAAAGTCATGGATTAAGACTCTCTAGATTGATGTTCAAATGACTCTAGTTTCAATCCCCCATTACTCTAACCACTTGCATTTTCGGCTTTGTGAGAATTCGGTTTCTCCGGGTGGCTAGAGGAAGGAGAAAACCAGAAAAATCAAGCAAAAAGTCCCATAACCTGCCAAGAGCCCCCATTTTCATAGGGCCGGCATATGCCTTAGGGGCCATCCACGTAGGCATCCAATCGATTGGGTCCTTGCTTGTTCGATTGGATCGTTAGTGATCATGTAACTTAAAATGCGCATAACTTTTTATCCGTAAGGAATTACAGAGCATATTGGGTTATGGATACTCTTCTTTTTAATCTTTTGCTAGGTGTGATCAGTTGCAAAAGTGCTTGGTTGATCGATTTGCTGCTTGGCCGATCAATCTGCATGACCAAGAGGAGACTTTTCTTGGCCTAGTTTTGATCCGGTTGGTCCTTATCTCACATGTGGTCTGGTTTCTCTAAGTTGTCTCCAAATTCGCTCTTTTTGCTAATTCTTGACCGCTTTTCGAGTCCCTTTTGTTCCAGCACGTTCCATGCCTATTGAGATATAAATTGTATTGAAGTACGCATGTAATCACCCAAAATATCATGATAAATAGGAAAAAAAAGACAGAAAAATTCAACACATTAGGTACTAATATTTAATTTATAATTTGTCAAGTTTTGACACATTAGTATATTATAAAATAAATACTAAGATTAAGTATAATTAACATGGGTGGGTGTAAAAGGAAAAAAGCAAAGTGAGGAGGGATGGATGGGATAGGCTTGTCTAGGTATGGGTTGGCTGTGTCTCATTTAAACAATGTGAAGTAAAGAGAAGATGGGGAGAATTTTCAAAAGAAGAAATGACTTGTCTCACTCCGCTCAAGACCAAAATAAAGGGGCTGTTTTCAATGGCCAATTTTTGTATTTATTGCCTTATTATTGAGCTTTGAGCATTTTGTACTGTTTTAGGCTCCTTCCACTATCTTGTTTCATGCGTCCAAATTCTCACCTTTTGACATGTTCATGCTTGACTTATTATGAATTACCTTCTAAAGTTTTAAGGGAGTTATTATTGTAAATATAAAAATTGTTATTATTAGAGTAACTATATGATTTATAAATAATGAGAGTTATAAAATTATTCTAAAAATTATAATCTTCTTTTGACAATAATAATTTTGCCATAATAATAACACTAGCAAAATCCCCGTGCGATGCATAGATTGTCTATATGTCTACCGAAAGAGTCTAGTACAAATAATTGAAACTATGTAAGAAATGCATGATTAATGAAATTGTCATGATTTTTCCCTTGTAGGTTCCTTTGCAACTATGACAATTGTTCAATCAATGTTCTCCATTGTCCTGTAATGAATAGAATATGTTAGTGGTAATAAAATTGTGGTTTTTTTGCTTAATTTGATTAATGTTCTAGTACCTTTTTAGTTATGCATTTGTTTTGGTATTCCTCTTTCCACGCTACACTTGTTATTAGGTATCAATTGGATCTGAGTTTGGTGGGTGACATTGTGGTGCTTCAATGTAGAAAATCTATGGCTTATCTATATAGTTCTATAAGTATTTTTCTTGGAGATAAGCACCTAATTTTAGCATTGTAGAAAGTTTTGAAATGTATATATGTGTGTTGTGGTGTGTTCTTGTACAAAACATGAACAATCATACCTTTGCCTCGTAGTTCTTTAGGTTTTCTACTTTTATTCCCATTAAAATCTCCCCTTGTGCACTGAAAACTTTGACATACATTTGGGTACCACATATATCTTGCACTTTGACCTTGAATCCGTACCTAATGTATTTTGTTGAATAATTTTAGCATTTATTACACATACACCTTATTTATTATTTTTGTTTTTGTTTTTTTTTTGCGTACCTGTATACCATCATAGCGTTATTGTTCCTGCACCCTCTGTATTAGAAATTGCTATTCTCAATTTTGAGTTCATTTTTGCATATTTTGCAGGCCACGTATTTGTAACCCTCATTTACGTCAAAATCCTTTACTGTTGCATATTTTGTTGTTGTGCTACATAGTAAGATTGTAATGCCAATGATGTAATGTATACGTGTTTGAAACAGTTACATTTTTTTAATATACACTTAAAATATGTAGATCAATTTGTGTGCACTAAACATAAGAATTAATCGTGTATATTTTATAAATAATCTAGCTATACTTACCCAAATCCCTCTACATTGTCCTCTCTTGAAATTATGAAATATTAGTGTCCCAACTTAAGGGTACATAAAAACATAGACCTATATTGTTGAATACATATAGCCTATGGAAATGAACATGTTAATTTTTTGCTACGCAACTTCCCTTGTATATGAAGTAATTCTTATGCTGAAATCATCAATTTGCTTCTCAACAACCCCTTTGATCTCACAACACTCCAAACTATTCCTTAGACGTCCAAACTATTGACCTCACAACGAAATATTTTGAAATGACTTAAGAAAGATGACATATTATGCATGGATAGGGAAACATTGAAATAAGATGATATATTTTTATGTACATAAATAACTTTGAGTCACATCAATTTAAGGATTTAAGCATTATTAAATTTATATAATATATCTCTCTCATCTTCCCGTGTTTTCTATATCTCTCCTCTATCCCTCTCTCTCTCTCTTAACTATTTCATATCTCTTCTCTCTCTGCACTCTTTCCTTCCTCTCTCTTTACGCTCTAGTTTTCCCCGTGTGATGCACGGATGGCTTTAAAAATTTTAAAAATAGAAATCATTCGTTATTTATTATGTGAATTTGGTCAACAACAACAACAAGCGCAGTGCCACAAAGGGCTCCCACATAAGCAGGGTCGGGGAGAGGGAGGGGGTAGATGTACATATCCTTCCCCCTTCCGGAGCTACCCTGAAGGGGGGCTGTTTCCTAGGATCCCCAACTTGATAAGCTGGTCCACAGCATTGAAGCATGGCAACCTGGCAGCAAGCAGCAAAAGAGTAATAAGCATATGAGTCGGACAAAGCAGAAGGCAGGCATTACGAGCAAACTCAATGCAAGCAAAAGCTAGGCAAATAGATAGAGAAATAGCAGTTTGCACATAAGCCGATAAGTAGGTAGTAAATCTGGAGATCAAACATGCACACGTGCACATAAGTGCTCCAAATAGGAAGTGAAAGGCCTAGAAACACTAGTGATGCAACTAATAAGCTGGACTACTCTACTTTAGGTTACTACATCTGCTACCCCTATGCTAGCCCTCCACTGGGCTCTATCTAAGGCCATCTCCTCTCGAAGGTTTAAGTGGGTGAGGTCTTGTCTGATCATCTCCAGCTATCTCTTCTTTGGCTTTCCTCTCCCTTTCCGGGCTAGCGTAGTATAGTGTTGTTCGCATCTCCTAACTGGAGCAGTGCTCGGTCTCCTCCTAACATGTCCAAACCACCTCAAATGTTGCTCCCTCAATTTATCCTCAATGGAGACCATGCCCAATTCGCCTCTTATGACGTCGTTCCTGATCCTATCCTTCCTTGTGTGTCCGCACATCCATCGCAGCATCCTCATCTCTGCCACCTTCATCTATTATGTGAATTTGGTCGTTAAAGTAAAATTTATATTAAGTTTTTAATAAAACTTTTAATGGTTCGGTCGCAGATTAGGTTAAATTGAGTTAGTGGGTAGATTTGTAGTGAGTTACTTGCACCTGACATGATTGTGTTATTAAAAATTATGCCATTAACTTACGGGAAAATAAGAAAAGTACATAGACCTTCTGTGTAAATAACCCATAATTTTAATGAATTAACTGCATTTTATTTCATATATCATACAATTAAATATATTGAAATATAAAAACAACACACAATAAATATTTATATACTCCATTTTTATTCTATCATGAATTTATATGTAGATTATATAGTTAGAGGTGGATTATTGAACGCCAGTAAGACCCAAATTGTAAGGGTATGATGAATTAATACTCTAACGGCAAGGCCCATAGTTCTTGGGCAACCAACAATGGTCGACCTCATACTCGAAACTCATTCCCATGATATACTTTTATGCAATTAGGTGCCTATTAAGGTTTATTTTGACCTAAATTCTTTTAAGCAATGACATAGTACGAAAAATAATTTTATCACAAATTTTTTAGAAGGTTCAAAACGCATAAAAATTAGTTAGAGGGTAATAAAGTACTAACCTTTAGTGTCAAATTGGTATGAAAAATCTGATTTGCTTGTAGGTTTATGATTTTCTTGAAAAGTATTAGCGTGGAGGCAATTCTGTAGACTACTCTGAATGTAATTGAAAAGTATTAGAGTGGTTACAACTGTTGAAATTTCTTTCAAAATAGCATGGTGTGTTTATAACTATAATATTTTTTGGTTTGAAAATTCAGTGGTAAATTTTTTAGTTTTTGAAATTATATCAAACTGTCAAAGTAGTGGAAGTTGTGGAGGCAATCCATACCGTGGCAGTTTAAAATTTAGTTTTAGTTTATTATTATTATTTTTTTTAATTTAAAAGTGCGGCAGAGAATACCATCCTAAAATTATGCCATAATCTATCTATAAATGCAAGGACAAGTATTTGTTGACTGTTGAAGTAAAGGAGGTACTTCTACTTAATAGCTTAAAATAGATTAGTCAATTTTATTTCAAACTTCAAGGTAAAAGCTAAACTCCTAATAAGTATCGTTTCTTTTTATAGTTTTTGGTTTTTTTTTTTTTTTAACATAAAAAAATTAGATTTCAGAAGCTACTTTTGTTTCTATTTTTCGATTTTTTAGTTTTTATATATATATTTTTAATATGTGTAAAAATTAAAAATAAAAAAACTAGAAAGGGAATAACTTGTTTGTAAAATATAGCTTCTAGATTTTCAAAACCCAAACTAAAATGATATGAAAACAAGCCTTACAATGTTTAGATAGTTCTGTAGTACTATAATAGAATTTAGAGAAAATTCTAAAATATACAAATACTGTGAACTTTCTTACTAAACACAAGTGATCGTTTGCACTTTTAGTTGAACACGATTCACTTCTTGCACTTTAAATTTTGTAAAATTGAGCTATGAACTTGTTAGTACACGAAACTAACCTCGTGAGCTTCATAACTAAACACAACTAGTTGGAAAAAATGGGGTTAATGAGCAATTAGAAGTCAACCTCTTGATAGACTAAGGAACTCAAAGTGTTCAAACCAAACCTAAGAGAGGAATTTGCTGACCTTGAATAGAACGAAAAATAGGATTGAGCTCGACCTTCAAAGAAATTAATCTCCAGCGAGACAAATTTGAAGCACTAGCAGGCGCAACGTACAAAACTTTTGGAATAATTGAGTAAAGGCATGAATAGAAAATAACAAAGAAAGAATCAAATCAAGGAATTTTCATTCCGAGGAGTTCACGTTTGCCGTAAGTCGTTAAACCCCGCACTAGTACAAACAGGATGAGCTAGCACTTCGATTGCCAGTGTTAATAAAGTGCCTACAGTGGGAGTGACTCTCGGGTGATGGATTGGAGTATACCCCAACTTGCGTAGCAATGCACAACTTCGGGAAAAAGAAGAGAGAGAAGATAAACTGGAAGAAGAAAGGAAGAAGTTTTCATTTTGCATTCCATGTATTTTTCAAGGCATCCAAATTGGCCAATTTATTGGCTAAGTGCATGCCCATTTGGCGGTCAATTAGTTATGAAATGGCGAAAGATTCAACCTAGTCATGGGAGGAAAGGATGGTTATGAAAGGAGTGGTTAGATGTCATGAAGCGTAAAATCTAACCTCTATTTAAGGAAAAAAAAAATAGGTGTGGAGAAAGCTTGAGCCCAACAATCGATACCTTGACCTCCAACTCGAGCTTATGCTTAGCGAACAAAAACTCGAGATAAATCTCAAGCTCAGCTCAAATTCGAATACTTGACCAAAAGAAATGATTCCCCATTTTTCCAACTTTTTCACAACGATTATAAATACAATGGTTGTGCAAAAAGTAATGGACCAGGTTAAAAAAAATCCACACCACATCACAATGTGAGGCATCAGTCAGCGCGAGGAGGGCACATACCTGGGTGTGGCCCACCTTGCTCGCTCTTAGCCCACAAAACTAAACCAAGTCCAAGAAGAAGGGGTTGTATCTAGAGGGTTTGCTACCATGAAACCTTTGATGTGGGATAAGTGTGTTTGAACAAACACTACTTGAAATTTGGTTATTTACAACGGTTCTTCACGACGGACAACAAAAACTGTCGTAAACAGTAGGGCGATGATGACGAGAAATATTAGTTGTCATGAAATCATAAAATCATGTGTAAATTTACGACAACACTTATTGGCCGTTGCAAATTATGAGTTTCTGTCCATCGCAAATGGCATTTTAAAGCTCTAAAGGGCGGGAATATGAATTTACAAAATATTGCAGGTTTTTCCGCCAAAGCTTAAGTAATAAACTTCAAACCCTAAATTATAGCTCTGCTGGCTGTCGGTTTATGTCCGTCTCTACTTCCTCTTTAACTCTTGCTTCGTCTCCCTCCCTCTCTCACTCTCTCACTCTCTCGTCTTCACGGCTTCGTCTTCGTCTTCGTCGCATTGTCGGTCGTCTCGTTCGCTCCTCCCTTGGCCGATCGTCTCATTCACTCCTCCCTCGGCTAATCGTCGAGTCTGCGTGTAAATTCTCTCTCTCTCTTATTTTTGTTTTGTTCATGATGTTTCTGTTCGGTTTTTTCTTTAACTGTGTGTGAATTTGTACTTTTCTTGAGCCATTTAGAGCCTTAGATATTGTCTTATTTAAGTTTAATTAGAGTTCATGGCTATACCTGCTTTTGAGTAGACTTCTCTTGCTAGTTGCTTTCTTATTATGACACGTATTTTTGTAGCTATTTTTCGGGAGAAAAGTTTTCTAGTATTTGTTTGTTAGCTTTGATTTTTTATTCTATTTTGTAGATACTTTTCTTTAGCGATTTGATTACTTCTTGTATCTGAAAGCTCACATTTAATTTTAGGCTGAGTTCTTATTTCACTTATTTTTCTTTTATAAACACTTATCTATATTTTTTTTTTCTTTCTTGGTAATGAGAAAGCTCACATTTAATTTTTTTTTTTTCTATTATATATAGATTGAAGTGTTTCTTCGAAAAATTATGGCAAATCCTGAACAATTTGTTCGATCCTTGAAAATTAGGGCAAATTTTGAACAATTTGTTTGAAACTCCTTTAAATACAAGAAGTAATCAAATCAATAGATGTAGAGTAATGCATTATAGAATTTCACACAAGATTTCACTATTTTTCACGATTCTTTGAAGTAATTTAACTTCTTACGGAATTTTTATTCGAAAGTTATGGCTATTGTTTGTAAAACAGCTTGTCTTAAACCCTACATTTCCGTATATCGATTGTCTAATTAGATTGTGACATATTAAGTTTCTTCTCGGATGGTTATGCTGTTGATCGTGATGTTTTCGTGGGTTAGTTGGCCTATCTTGATGATTTTCCCACATTCATGAATTCTAGATGGTGCATATAAGGTATTTGTTGATTTGCCTCAATGAATTTCATTATAAAGTGCATCTTGTAATTGATTCCATTTTGTTTACTTGTTGTTTGCAGTGGAGTTCGGAATCATGTCTTTATATTGAATGCAATGTATTGCATTAGTTATTATTAGGTTTTATAGGTGTTATATTGTCACTATTTGTTTTTCAAATCTTTTAGATATTTTTATCGGTGTGTTATTCTATACTTATACATAAATGGCACCTAATAACGACTAGATGGAATACGCAGATGATCGAATTGAAAATGAATCTTAGTACTAATTTTAATGGTACTAGTTCAGGTTAACATCTTAGGTACACATTTATATTGCAGATTTGACTATATTGTTCGCGATTCTCGGGCTTCTGGTCTAGGCTGCAGCTTCCAGTTTGAGAGGTCTAAGTATAACACCCTTGTTTTCTACTGTTACACTATTCTGCAAATTAGAATCTGTGCTTGCATATACGCAGTGCTATTAATATTGGGCTAGCTGATGTTTATGAATATGAAAGCTATCTGCAATATTGAGTTTTCTGTTATAATTATTTCCGTCAATGATTGTTATATTTTGCTCCATGTGTCAATTTAGTTCTTTAACTTCTGATTAAGAATTCAAGAGATGAAGGAATATCATTTCTTAAGGAAAAAAATGAAAGAAATGAAGGCTTAGTTGAATATTCTCAAGAATGTAATGTTGTCCCACCAAACTCCATCCCATTCAACCGATGGGCATGACCAATATGATGACACTGGTGAATGGTTAGTAACTTATGATGACCAATATAGATTGACTAATAACTTCCATATATATATTTTTTTAATTATGGTTAGTTCATTGATTTCTTCAACTATCTTAAGACCTTGCAGTTTTGAAGTGGGAAGCCATTATAGTTAAGAGTCAAACTAGGAGGTATGATTTTGAGATATGTTCTAATGTTTTGTCATGTTTGAAGGTATTTCTCATGTTTTTCTTCCTTGAAAATTATGGCATCTGGGTTAATATCTTATGTTTGAAGCAGAAAAAATGGATTTTGGTACAAGTTATTGGGTTCAATTTGTATACGTTGTTTGAAGAAATTCATACAAAGGAAGGTGTTGATATTCAATTTTAATGTTGGAATGGCACTTCTAAAATGTAATTTGATTAGTACATGTTGAAATCAATATTTTCTTTGGTGATATGTTTGTTTCATGTTGATTTGTGCGTGTGGGGTTAGTATTTTAGGTTGGCTTTTTTTCTTATCTGGAATCTTAAAGTTTAGTTGTGACATTACTAGGAAATGCGGTGGGCAATGGATTACCTAGTTGTATGTAGATTGAGTTTGGGAAGTTGATAATGATCTTATCACTTCAACCTAGTTGCTTCTGTGATGTTCTTTGTCTTTGATCTTCTTGTTGAAGTTGTTATTGAGTACGAAGCGTTTTCTTTGAGTTTGATCTCTCTCTTTCTATCTTCGTGGTGTTGATTACTTTGAGCTTCTTGCATCTGGTTTGTCATGTGTTGATTTGAAGGTACAAAATGTTTCAAAGGGACGAAAATGATAAAGAATTCACTAGTCATTATAGTAGCCAAGTCAATTTTGTCTCTTCTCTTTCTATAAATACATCACCATATCATTATAGTAGTGCCCCCAGACCCTGCATATGCGGGAGTCCATTGAGGCACTGGGTTGGTTGTTATTTGACCTATTATGTAAATTTAGATTATCTTTTACATTTGTTCTTGTGTATTAATTGCGCGTTTTTGTATTATGTAGAATAATACTACACGGTGGATGATGCTTGAGAGGCAGTGGATGGTGCTTTAGAACTACATATACATTGTAGAATGATTCTAAGTGATTTACTGCTTTGTAAACATTACTTTGGCTATCATTTTTGCACCGGCGATCAAATATTTGTTTTTTGATTGTGAAACAACATTGACATTTGGTGACTTTAGTTAATTAATGAAGAATTTTATTTCCAATTGATTAATTGGCTCATTGATATTTTGATTTATGTTATTAAGTAATTGCATTTTCGTTGTGATGAATAAGTTTGATAATAGTTTCACTTACAATGAATTGTTGTCATGAAAGTTGATTACGACAAGTGTTATTGTAAGTCCTTTGAACGAAAACAATGAAGACAATCATATGGAATTTTTTTTTCAAATATATCATAAGGAAATATAATGGTATAAATGTTGTATTTGCGACGCGATTACCCCCATTGTAAATGAATTTGAGGTGGGCGTTTATTCTTGTCATAAATGCATTGCTGGTGGGAACTGACTCCTGTCGTAAATGCATTTGTGACGGGTTACACTCTCATCTTAAACAAATTTGTGATGGGTTTTATATCCTTCACAAATATATTTGTGACGGTTTTTTGATCCCGTCTTAATTGCATTTGCGGCAGGTTTTTTCTTATTGCAAATGTATTTGTGACAGTTTTAAATTTTCTGTCCTGAAAAGGCCTTCGCGACGGAGGATATAGCGATGGTTCATGACGGTATAGTTTCCCGTTGTAAAATGCCTTTTACGATGGAAAACAAGCTAATAGTGATGGTGTTTGGCCGTCGTTAATGACTAATTTTCTTGTGGTGAAAATTGAACCACACACCCTCAATTTCCAACAATCCTCCACATGATTCAATTTTCAAAAAAGGAAGAACAAGTATTATTGAGATATGAGACCTACACTTGATGATATCATTGTTGTTTGGAATTAAACATTGGTACTGAATGGTCAATATGAAGAGCACACACATTCACTTCATGTGGTTCTCGAGGTTAAAACGTACTCCATAATCTGGATGTATGAGGTCCTTTTAAAACAAATAAATCCAATACCTAGGTAACTTAGGAAAGCTCTAAGGTGTAAACCCATACTCTTGATAGATGATAATTAACACCAGCATGTTACTCTCGGAGAGTCCATCAGGTGTGTTGCCCCACACCACCATAACAGGCTATGGACATTATTAAAGGCATTAAGGTCAGCCACAGCGTCATGACAAATACTTAATTTAACAAAAATAACACCATCTTGGACAGGGCTCGAGTGGCTAAATCTCGTTTTTCCTAACCTTGACATTGTTTGGCACATTAAACATTGAGAATAACTCCCAAGATGGGTATCCATCAAGATTAGGACACACAAAGAGGCTTAAGCTACATTCCCTCTTCTGTAACATGCTTGCCTTCTTTAAAGGCCTTTGACATGCATCACCTTCTTAAAAGTCCTTTAGATAGAGGGTTTGTCAAATAGTCTCACCCCTAACTCGAGTGAGATCTGTGTCCTTCGACACCACAACTAAGCCAACATGCCCCTCTTGGACTATGGATAGTTTAGCATTGAGCTTAACCATCACAATTGGCATTTTAGCATGGAGCATAAAATAAAGTGGCACTTAAATCAGCCATTTCCACCATCAATCCAAATTGCTCCCCCCCGCCCCCCCCTTCGGCTAAAAAAATGAGACTTTTATCACAAGCTCTTAAATAACCAGCATCAAATTCTTACAATGTCAATAACAACGAGTATAACCCAATGGCGGAGCACACATCATATCAACAACATCACATCTATCTAAAATATACACATCGTACCTATATCCTGTACACAATTGGCAAAACATCGCAAAATGTCAATTTTCAAATGCTATCACAAAAGTGAAAATTATCATTACAACTTAACTGGGTCAAGACCAATTAGCTTAAAAAGGGCCATAATCCACCAAGAGTCTTTTTTAATTCAAACTAAGGCAATCCACAGAGTTGCTTAAGCCACGATACTAGCATGATCAAGCTAGCCACACCAACTTTAAATGATCACCAGAATAATATTTCCACCATAATCAATTCACATAAGGTGGTAGTGACAGTGAACATTGGATGAATCTTTATGATCAAACAATATATCACATAGGCTCTTAGGTGCACACAAACCCCACATCACAATGTTCCCCATTACATTCCTAGGTCTTTCAACTTTTATACCTACTATTTTGAAAGGTCTTAGACTCAATAGATCTAAGACCGATTATATGGAACTCAAGTTCTGTACCCTCTACCAGGCCTAGCATAGAAGACGTCAAGATTGGATCGGAGATCATACCAGAGAAAGAGTGCTTTAAATACTTGGGTTCCATGGTGCAACAAGACGATGAAATGGACACAGATGTCAACAACATGATTAAAGTGGGTTGACATAAATGGAGAATGGCCTCTGCGGTACTGTGCGATAGGAAGTTCTAGTTACCTTAAAAGGAAAATACTATAAGATGGTAATGAGACCGGCTATGTCTTATAGGGGGAGTTCTGGCCAGTTAAGCATCATCACACGTAGAAGCTGAAGGTGGCGGAGATAAGGATATTGAGATGGATGTGTGGACACATAAGGAATGATAGAATCAGAAGTGACGTTATAAGAAGTAAATTAGGCGTGGCCCCATTCGAGGATAAGTTGAGGGAGCAACGTTTGCGATTTTTGGGCTTGTTAGGAGGAGACTGACCACTGGCCCCTGTCAGGAAAGGCGAACAACTCCATATTACAGACGGGAAGAGAGGGAGAGGCCAGCCAAAGAAGGGTCGGATGGAGGCAATTCGACAGGACCTCGCCTATCTCAATCTAAATGAGGAGATGGCCCTAGATAGAGCTTAGTGGAGGATTAGTATAGGTGTAACCAATATACCGGTTTAGGAGCAACGAGCACTTCTAAGCTAGTACCAGTGCCACGAGGATTTTTACATGCCTATTTGTCTACACACAGTTGTGCCGTATGCTGGCTGCTTAGTGTGCTTATGGTCCGTCGCCTTGTTGAAGTATTGCTACTCACTGCTTGTAGTCTCTATATGCTTGCACTGTGGTCGTTATAAATGCTCTTTCACCTAGATGCTTGTTTTTGCTTTTTGCTTCTATGATTGCATGCTTACATGCTTCCATGCTTTCATGCTTTCTATGCATCTCTGGTTCGGGGGTCCTTGGAAACAACCTCTCGTTAGGGTATCATCCTGAAGGGGTAAGGTTGCATACATCCCACCCCTCTCAGACCTTGCTTACGCGGGAGCTGGGTCTATTGTTGTTGTCGTTGTATTTCTAGAGTAATACACTTAGACTCTAAGGTCAATTCAACAGTGCAGGTTTTATGGGGATTCCCAAGATACGACATCGTTGACAAGCCCAAACACATGGCCATTAGCGAAATGATTTTCGTCAATATCAGACATCCAATTGGCATCACAACATTCCTCTAACATAGCAGGGAATCATATAATATAGACCTCAAACCATAGTATCTTGCTAGTACCTTAACAATTTGATTAGAGCACTCCAACACTCAACACTTGGATAATGGGTATGTAAACTCAGTCTAAGAACAACATATGCTATATAAGGATGATTGTTGTTCATCAAAACATAAATCTATCAATCACCTTAACATATCCAGTCTATGATGTACAATCACTTTTGTTCTTCTTCAAGTGAACACTAGGATCATATGGCATGTCATCAAAGTGATTGAACTCTCTCAGGTTATGTTTGGAGCATAGAATTGAAGCTTGGAATTGGGATTAAGACTGGAATTGGGGCTCAGAATTCCAATTCTGTTGTTTGGTTCACCTACTGGAATTGAATTACAATTCTACTACCCAATTCTATGGAATTGGATTTTAACTGAAAATCATACTTTCCAATTCCTTAAGATAGAGGTAAAGAATTGCAATTCTATATTAATTCCGTTGACCTAAAACCCAAAATGACCTAACTTGATTAACCTAAACCGGAGTAAGATGACTCAAAAACGAAAGATTTAGACATAACTTATAATTGGACCTGAAACTTGAAATCACCTAACTCTATTAACTTGAACTTGAAATGAGCGTAACCAACTTAACTCAAAGCCAAAAGTAATCCAACCGAAACCTGGGATGACTCCAATCTAAAAAATGAAAGTACTCTACTTGAATATGATGGAACAAGCTGAGATGAAGTGGAAGCGACCCGACAAAATTGCCTTGGAACTTAGTATGACCTGAACCATCTCAAACTCAAACTAAGATGACTCAAAATTTGAAATGATACAACCTGTTTGTCTCAAAGTTAAGATGACTCGAGTTTGAAATGACCTAAATCAACTTGGATCTAATTGATTCTCGCCTGGATCTTGAAAAGACCTAATCTGATTGATTGAAAATTTGAGATAGCATAAAAACCAAATGATCAGATGTGATACTTGACTCAATTTGACTCAAAACTCGAATTACTTGAAGTCAAAGTAAATCGCTTAGACCATAATAACTTGAACATAATGTGAACTGCTCCGACCAAAATTCGATCATAATTAATTTAAAACTCTTGATTGATCAAAAACCCATGATGACTTGAATCATTATGGAATTAAAACTCTGGCCTCTAATTCCTTTGATGAACTAAACAATTGAATTTTAATTTCATTTAAATTCTAATTCCACCAGAATTGGAATTTGAAGTGCAATCCCGCAATCCAATTCAAATTCCATGTGCCAAATAGACCCTAAGTATTTTTTCCCCTCATAATCGAGCAGTCAATACCCCTAGGCTCCATTTGGCATATAGAATTGGAATTGGACTGTGAAATTCCAATTCTAATTCTAACTATGATAGAATTAGAATTCTGATAGAATTAGAATTCTATTGTTTTGTTCATAAAAAGAATTGGAGGTCGGAATTATAATTACATAATGATTCGGATCATCAAGGATTTTCGGTCAATTGAGTTGGAGTATTTTGAGTTTTAAATCAAATATAATTGGATTTTGGTCAGAGCGGTTCACATTGCATTCAAGTTATTATGGTCAAAACGATTCACTTTGAGTTCGAGTTATTCGAGTTTCAAGTCAAATCGGGCCAAGTAATATGTCAAATCAATGTGACTTTCAAGTTATCTCGGATTTTTTATTAATCGGGTTAGGTCTTTTCGGGATTCAGACTAGTTCCAATCAGGTTTGAGTTCATTTAGGTCATTTCCAGCTCAAGTCATCTTAGTTATGGAAATATTGAGTTGTATCATTCAAATTTTGAGTCATCTTAACCTGAGTTTGAGATGGGCCAATTTATTTTGGGAAATGATCGTATTAAGTTTTGGGTCAATTTGGTTTGGTCATTTCCACTTAGGTTCAGATTGTTTGCACCACGTTCAAGTCGAGTAGTTTCATTTTCTGGAATTGATCAGCTTGAGTTTCTAGTCGACCAAGTTGGGTCACTTCAGACTTTGACCTAAGATATTTTGGTCATTTCAAGTTCAAGTCATTCGAGTTAGGTGATTTTAATGTTCATGTTAAATTTTAGGTTGTGTCCAAGTCTTTAAATTTTGAGTCATCTTATATTTGGGTTAATCAAATAGGGTCATTTTGAGTTTTAGGTCAATGCATTTAATATGGAATTGTCACTCCTTACCCCCACCACCAAGGAATTGGAAAGTATGGTTTTCAGTTAAAATCCAATTCTATGGATTGGGCAGTGAAATTGTAACTCCTAATCCAGCAGGTGAACCAAACAACAGAATTGGAATTCTAGGCTTCAATTCCATGCTCCAAACACAGCCCTAGTGATTTTCATATCAAGTATGACATATGCCTTAGATATTTCATATTATAACATGAATTCAAGAAACACTATAACATTTACAACATTCACTAGAGCCAAAAATAAGCATGTTGATCACTCACACGTTAGAGTGTACTCAGACATCATCACTAACAAATTCATATGTGGCTAAAGGACAATCAAATTTGATGCCACTCATTAGGGGGCTAGTTGAAGACCATACCAAAAGTTTCCAAACGCACAAATTTTGTTTTCCACTCAAGACCCTTAGGTTATTCTGTAAAAAAAAATATCTCCCTTTATTAAGATCATCATTCTAGAAATTCAATTTCCTACCAACTCTTGGGAAGATCCATGAGCACCAAGTCATAATCGATTCTAACTCATTATTAATGACCTCCATTGAGAAAGGTGCATCTATGGTTTCATAGCCCCATCATACGTTTTAGGATCTTCCATTGCACTAAAGACATGATCATCATGATACTCAGCCTTGAATAGACGTAATGTAGTTAGGAAGACCTACTTTGGGTAGATAATCCCCCACATTAACATGTAATGGAGATAGAGAAGATAATCGTTGCAGCATAGGGTATTTTGTTTGTGGCTTTTAAACGAGGATTCCTTTCAAGTGAGTAGAAACTTCAAAAAAGCTTCCCCAAAACTTCAAGGATAACCAAGTGCTAACAAATATCATATTCATTATGTCCTCATGCATTTTATTGTCTTCACAATCTTTCTTAAGGAAGTTGATATCACAATTCTCCATGTATTCGACTTAATCCCTTTGAATTTATACTCTAATTTATTGCTACTTTCGCTTTTGTATTTGTGGAACACCTTCTTAGCCTAATGCTATGAACTCAAAGGATATACCTTTACAAATCTTGAGTAGTCATCCACAAACGAGAGATGATACATTTTTCCTACCTATACTTTTGGTGTTTTAAAAGTTCACCCATGTCACTAAGAATATAATTGATACTGCTAAAAATTCTTTCAACTAAGATAAAGTCATGACATTTGAGTCTAGCAAGCGACAAACTAAACGGTTTAGTAACATAAGCAGAAGCATAACACATTTATCCACTTTATTGCAATTTTGATATAGAGAATAAACAACAACAACAACAAACCCAGTGCCTCCAAGGGCTCCCGCCAAATGTAGGGTCTGGGAAGGGTAGATGTACGCAGCCTTCTCCCTTCAGGGGGCTACCCTGAAGAGAGGCTGTTTCCGAGGACCCCCAGCCTAAAAAGTTAGTCTGCATCCATCAGCCAAAGACCTGGCACAGGAGAAGCATCAAAAGCATAAAAAATGCATGAGTATGGCACAAAAAAAAAAAAAAAAGCCGTTAGATATAAAGAAAAGGATAGAGATAGAGGTAGAAGAGATAAAGAAAGAGAAAGAGAAAGAGAAAGAGAAATAGAGAATAATCATTCCTAAATGAGTTCGATTATCTTTGTCAAAATCCCTAGTTGGGCCCTTCGACTCTTTATCATTTAGAAATGCATAATGGATTCCAATTTTCCCAGGGAAGATTCTCTCTAGTCCGACCACATATTGTAAATTTTCACATCTTAAAGGGTCTGAATTTCAACATATCAAGGACAATGAAAGCTAGTTAACTTTGTAATGATTACTCGTCATACATAATTGACTTAGGCTGTTGTAAAAATGGGGTTAATGAGCAATCAAAAGTGAATCTCAAGATAGGTTAAAGAACTTGAAATGCTCAAACCAGAATTGAGAGAGGAATTTACTGACCTTGAATAGAACCAATATCAAATAGAATTGAACTTGACCCTCAAATGAGTTAATCTCGAGCATTCACAAAAAGCAATCTTAAAATTGAATGGAGTGAGGCTTAAAAATGAACCTAAACAATTTGAAGCTTGAGCAACACAAATCTCCAGCATTAGCAGGCAAAGTGAATAAAACGACATGCATAATTGAACAAAGGCATGAATAAGAAATAGCAAAGAAGGATTCAAACTGAGGGATGCTGTTTGGAGGAGTTCACCTCTTTCCTAAGTTGTTTATGATCTCGCACTAGCACAAACGGGATCATGTGACATTTCGATTCCCAAGGATAGCACTGTGCCCACCACCGGAGGGTACTCTCGGGTGATAGATTGGAGTATGCCACAATTTGCTTTGTATTGGAACAATGAAACAAGACATCAAAAAAAGGCAAGAGACAAGATAAATTGGAAGTTTTCTCATAGCGTTCTCTCTATTTTCGAATCCTCTAAAGTGGCCAATTTATAGGCCAAGTACACGCCCATTTGGCGGTCAATCGGTTATGGAAATGGTGGAAAATTTTGCCTAGTCATGGAAGAAGAGGATGATTATGGTAGGAGTAGGCGGATATCATGAAATGAAAAATTTAACCTTCGTTTAAAGAAAGAACAGGTGTTGATGAAGGGAACTTTTCGAGCTCCTTGAGCTCGAGCCTAGCTAACAACAACTTGAGATCAATCTCAGGCTTAAGCTTGAGCCTAGGTACTCGACCAACATATATATATATTTATGGTGACATTATAATATCAACAAAAAATATAATAATTATCCCATAATATTTTTATGAAAATTTTAAAATTACTTTTTATCTTCTAAATTGATAATATTATTACTATAATTAATTAAAATAATTATATTTTTTTTATAAATATAGAAAACCCCCTTAATACTTTTGCTAAAAACATAAAATTTCCAATTTTTGCCAAATAATATAAACCGCCCTTCTAAAAATAAAATTAAATATTTAACCCTCTCACTTTTGAAGGGAAAAATCGTCAAAAAAA
Organism: Simmondsia chinensis; assembly: GCA_018398585.1. Taxonomy (NCBI): domain Eukaryota; kingdom Viridiplantae; phylum Streptophyta; class Magnoliopsida; order Caryophyllales; family Simmondsiaceae; genus Simmondsia; species Simmondsia chinensis. The sequence continues at coordinate 16,087,730 of JAGTTD010000008.1, read as the reverse complement.
GTTGTATGGGGGTTAAATGATAAAATTTTAAAAGTGAAGAGATTTTGTGAGTGCTTTTATTTGTGATGGGGGCTTTCTGTTTTTGAAGCAAAAGATAGGGGGTTTCTGTAATTTACCATATATATATTATAGGGTTATTTATGTCGAAGGTCCCTGTACTTTATCCATTATGTCAATTTAGTCCCTGTACAATTGAAAATGTTTCAGTTTGGTTCTTAAAGAAATTTTTATGTTAAATTTTTAATAAAATTTTTAATGGTTCGTTCATGAATTGGAATAAATTGAATAAATAGATGAATTTATAATAAGTTACTTACATCTTACATAATTTTTTATTGTTCAAGATTACATCATTAACATAACTTAAATTTGACTAAAGGATTAAATTGGCACATTTTGAATTGTTCGGGGACTAACTTGATACAATTTAAAGTACAAGGACCAAATTTACACAATGAGCAAAGTACAGAGACTTTTGGCATAAATAACTTATATGTGTGTGTGTGCTGTGTGTTATTTATCTCCGAATAAGCCCAAGAGGGTACCAACACGCAGGCACCGGATCCTATTAGAACTTCGAAGTTAATTGTGCTTGGGTTAGAGTAGTACCAATATGGGTTACCTCCTGGGAATTCCTCGTGCACCCCTTGGGTTGGGGGTTCTCGGAAACAACATCTCTTCAGGGTAGCACCCTGAAGGGGAAAGACTGCGTACATCCACTCCCCCGGACCCCGCTTAGTTGGGAGCCCTTGGGGCACTGAGAATGTTGTTTTGCTTTGTTTGTGTGTGTGTGCGTGCGCGCATTTTAACATCCCCCGAATAATTATTTGTTTTAAATTGTGAGACTGTATTTAACCTGATAGGTTCTTTCACTACAAAAAAAGTGACTTTTACCAACAGTAGTATTTCAGGTTCTGTTGGCAATGGTTGTACATTACCAACAGCAAAATGTTACTATTGGTAATGACTCGGAAGGAGTAGGAAGTGAAAATAATAAAGACCTAGTCCCAACAAAAGTAAATTTCTGTTGGTATTGGTATAGTCAATCCCAACATAATAGATTTTTTGTTGGTGTTGACTAGCTCAATACCAACAAAAACAAATTCTGTTGATATTGACCAGCTCAATGCCAACAGAAATAAGTGTTGTTGATATTAACCAGCTCAATACCAATAAAAATAAGTGCTGTTAGTATTGACTAGCTTAATGCCGGCAGAAATAAGTATTGTTGGTATTGACTAGCCCAATGTCTACAAAAATAAATTTTGTTTGTATTAACTAGATCATCACCAAATAAAATAAATTTTATTGGTATTGACTAAATTAGTACCAATAGATGTATTTATCAATAAACGAAATTTCAAAAAAATTAGTAATTATAAAAAATTTTATTAGAGTAATTTAGATATTAATGTCTTAAGGTTTGATATATCAATTTTATAGTACGTTTTGGGAAATAATTTTTTAGTTAAAAACAGAATTAAAAAATAGTTTAAATGACGATCTGTATTGGTGTAAGTACGTCCCATTTTTATTCTTTTTTACCGTCATTTAGATGATTTTATAAAATATACATAACTTACTGTATTAAAATATTATTTTACAAAATTTATGAACTAAAAAATTAGTACACTAAATCTCATACTTGTAATAAGTTATAATTGAAGATGTATTTTAAATAATTTATATTTAAATAACAATACTAATAATGTTTTCAAAATTTTTTTATTTTCCTTCTTCACTTTCATTGTCTCTCCATTCTTTAATTTTAGTTACTTATTTTATTTTTATATTTATACTTTACTTATTACCTAATTATAACATTCACTTACGTATCCCACTACAAGAAAAACTGTAATTTCCAACCTTTTTTCGACCGAATCAATTTCAATCCAAAAAATCCAACCGCTTTTCCGACCGAAGTTGCTTCGATCGGACATTTACGACCATATATAAATAGGTCGGAAATCGGTTGGAAATGTCCGACCGATCTCGGACCGTCATGTTTTCGGTCGGAAATATCCGACTGCTTTCCGACCTCTAAATTTGAAAAAAAAAAGTAAAAAATTAAATTAAATTCCATCGCAAAATCGGTGGAAAATTTCCAACCGATAATGTTGCGGTCCCAAATCTCCAACCGCAACTAAAGCTGTCGGAAAGTTCCGACCGATTTCCAACCGTTTATTTTATTTTTTAAAATTAAAATAAATTAAATTAAATATGTTGATTTCGGTCGGAAATCGGTCGGAAATTTCCAACTGTTTTTCCAACCACATCCAATTAATTTATTTAATACTTATTATGTTAAATTAGTCCATATATAATTAAAGTTGTGTCAATTTGGTCCTTAGGAGTAAAATTTAAGTTAGGGTTATTTACATACAAAGGTCTTGTACTTTTCCTATTGATGTGATTTTAAAAGGTGTTTTAAAACCGTGTACTTGTATGCGTACAAGATCATTAACTTTATTGGGTATATGAGTCCTATCCATTGGGAATCAATTTTACATTGAATCTAGTGATTAATGGCTGGTTGAAATTTTGGATTTTTGTCGATGAATTGAGTGGTTAACTAAACTAAAGCAAGTAAAGTAGTAAAAAAGGTAGTCAAATTAAATAAACATTAATTCAAGGAATGAATTCAGGATAACTTTACTCGTATACTGTCATTATGCTCTATTATAACAATGATCTAGGAGGTTGAGGCTGTAAGTACTAAGCGTAGGTTATATTTAAACTAGTTAAGGCTGAGGGCAATAAACTAGTCTAAGGACATTATATCATCGTAGATGTAGCATAAGTTATCTCATTAGCACTAATTCCTTTTTTGCTCCTAATTCAATATTAGACTTGAATTAATACTTAAGTTAGGGCTTGGGATAATGAACTAGTTTAAGAGCATAACCCATTGTATTACCCTAGGTGTAGAATTGATTATCTCAATAGAACTAACAAATTCCTTTATCACTTATAATGAAGTATTAATTTATACAAAAAATTATGTTCAAAGTTGTGTATAACCTCAACCCTGACGATGTATGAAAAACTAGTTATAATATGGTATAGGCTACAAGCACACAATTATGTAAGATGTAATTTAATGCACTACAAGTCAATTAATTCAACTTGAAGTCAAAAGATTGGCAATTTTATCAATAATTTAGCATAAATTAAATCTAAATGAACATAATTAATCAAAATTTTATTTTTCTTTTAATTTTGTAAGAAACAAATTTTTTTTAAAAAAAAATTGTGCTAGCACTTTAAGTTGTTTCAAATTAATCATCGAGAATGTTCTAATTTTAAGTGGAACTAAAATATCAAAAATTTTTATTTTTTAAATGAAATGATAAGGTCATTACCAAAAAACAGATGTGTTGATAATATTATCTTTGTATTATTAACAGAATCATTACTAATAAGCAAATCCGTTAGTTTATATATCAAGTAGCTATTATCAACAGGTAAAATCATATTACCGATAAATAAATTGATAGTATTAAGCCAATTGTAATAGAGACGTTGACCAAAGTATAAATTTGTTACTAATATTATTTTTACAATATTATTAGAACAATCACGAACAAATAAAGTTATTAGTTTTAAATTTTAAAAAAAAATATTTAATTTTTTTACTCAATTTTTATTCTCCTCTAAATTTAACCTAGGTGTAGCATATGTTATTTTATTAGCACTGCTTAATTTTTTTGTTTCTCCTAATTCAATATTAAACATGAATTAATACTTAAGTTCGAGCATAAACTTGTCTAAAAATATAACCTATTATATCACCATTGGAGTAGCACGGATTATCTCAATAGTACTAAGGAATTCCTTCATCAGTCATAATTAAATATTAATTTATATAAAAGACTGTGTTCAGAGTTTATACATCCTCAAACTTGACGACGCATCAAGATTTATGTTGTGGTACAGACTTCAAGCTCATAGATGAATGCTAATAATTTGAAGACCTTATCATGACTATAAGCACACAATTATATAAGATAAAATTTAATATATTACAAATCAATTAATTAACTCAATTTAACCAATTTAGTATTGTGAAGTAGTGGCCATCAATAGGTAAAATTATATTATCAACAAATAAATTATTATTATTAAGCCAATTTTAATAGAGATTTACCAACATACAAATTTATTACTAGTATTAATAATATTAAAAGAATAATTACCAACAAATAAAATTATTAGTTTTAAATCTAAAAAAATAGTACTTAAATTTTTACTCAATTTTTATTTTTCCCCTCAATTTTTATTTTCCCCCTCAATTTTTATTTCCCTCCTTAATTTTTTACTTTTTCTCCCAAACTTTCATTTTCCCTCTTAAATTTCATTTTCCCCCTTAAATTTTATTTTCCCCCCTAATACTTATAATTTTTATCTAAAATTAATATTTATATCCTAATTAAAATTACTAAATTTTTAAACAAATACCCTTCCCCACAAAGAAAACCCTAACTCTCATTCTCACTCAAACCCCACCCATGCACAGCCCCCGCCCGCGCCGCCCCGCCCCCTGCTGCGCAGCCGGCCAGCCACCACCCCGGCACCGGATAGCTGCTCGCCGCCCCTCGTTCCATAACAGCTTATTTTTGGTGCATATTTCAAGTTTGTACTTAATATTTTTATTTACAACTTTCATAATTTATTGTGAAATTAGTTTTTATATTATGTTTCAACCCTTAAAACTTGTTATATTAGAGATAAATTTTGCTGAAATTTATGTTGGTTATTGCTAGTTTTTGAGTAGTTTTGTGGCGGGAGGTTGTCGTGTTTGGATATTGAGGAGGTTTTATCAATTCTTAGGTTTGGATAGTGGTAGTACTTCCAATTTTTTTGATCTTTATCTATTTTTTATACATATTTCAGGTTTATACTCACTACTTTTATTTACAACTTTCATATTTTAGTGTAAAATTGGTTTTATATTGTGCTTCAACTTTTATACTTGTTGTATGAGACATTGCTGAAATCTTTGTTGTAGTTGCTAGTTGTTGCGTAGTTTTGTGGTAGAAGGTTGTTGGGTTTAGATATTGAGGAGGTTTTATCAGCTCTCAGATTTGGATTGTTGTAATATTTCTGATTTTTCTGATTTTAGTCTACTTTTTGTATATATTTTAGGTTTATACACAGTACTTTGGTTTAAAACTTTCATATTTTAGTTTAAAATTGGTTTTATATTGTGTTTGTTGTTGTTAGTTGTTGGGTAGTTTTGTGGTAGGAGGTTGTTGGGTTTGGATATTGAGGAGGTTTTATCAACTCTTAGGTTTGGATTGTGGTGATATTTCTAATATTTCTGATTTTAGTCTATTATTTGTACATGTTTCAGGTTTGTACTCATTAATTTGATTTAAAACTTTCATATTTGAGTGTAAAATTGGTTTTATATTGTGTTTCAACTCTTATACTTGTTGTATGAGACATTGTTGAAATTTTTATTATCTTTACTAGTTGTTGGGTAGTTTTATGGTGGGAGGTTGTTAAAGTAATGATGTTGCTATAGAACCTTTAGGTGGAGGTGCAAGAAATTATTCTTGGGTTACTCTTTATTTTTGTTAATTTAATTTAAAATAGCTCCCAAAGTATAAAACCAACATTGGTGTTGACCTCTCAAGGTTGCTCTTTTCTCCTTTTGTGGTAAGCTAATATCTATTGGTTGTAAATTTGAGTTATGGATTTCAGTTGTTTGAATTGAATGTACTTGACCTTTGTGGCAGTATGTTAAGTTTATGATATGCAATCTAGTTAGTTAAGCTAGAACCTTGCTTGGTTGGTTGTGAATTTCATAATTTCTGGAGTAATGTTACAACTTATATGAACTTTGAATTGAACTTCACGGGTTAAATTCTATTCTGATAATGTATTTGTAGAACAATTTTAGATCAGACTGTCAACCACTAGGTTAAGATTTTTGAAAAATTTAATGCTCTAAAGCTAAACTGGGATGTTATCAAGCGGTTGAGAAAGATTTGAGGCCTTAGTTGCTGATTTCATAGTTGATAGTTTCATAACATATGACTTCGAGCTCAAATATAAAAATTTAGCTAAAAAGTTATGTTTTGGTAATTGGCATTGGAATATCATGTTGAGCATATCATTTTGGCATGTCTAATGACTTTTCCTTTGTTTATTATTTTTTAGAATTAGTTGAAATGTTGTGAAATACCTTGGATTAGTATTCTATTATTTCATTTAGGCCGTCAAATCAGTGCCGTAAGATAAGCCTTTTTACAGTTCATCGAATACTTATTGATTGGTTTATTGGCATAGCAACTTTCTATGTTCTTCATATGTTTCTTGTCATTATGAAAGTTTATGAGTATAGTGTGTATGAATTTTTTTGCAATACAGGGTTAAATTAACAAAGTTCGATAGGTTTGTGCAGGTAATCTACTCTTTATATGTTATCTCTTGTTCTTTTATCAACAAGTACGTTAAAATGTGAAACATCCATGGGCTCTTCAATATATGTTTTCGTCGCTAGAGTTTTGAAATTATACCCTAAATACCTACTTCTAACTTTCCATCATATCTTGCTTTCATTTTGTTGTACAAGAAATGATTTGCCTATGTTCTTTGATATGGCATTGAAAGTTTCTGAGACTTAGTTTAGTGCAAGTATAATGGGCATTTGATTCCATGGTTATAATTCTTATGTCCACTAAACGATTCTTAGACACTAAGGTACATATGTATTGGGCATTTGCTTCTAGTGAATTTGATTTCCTGCTTCAAAATCTTTTTGATGAACCATTGTCGCATAAAGTATAATTTTGTATATTTCAGTGATAAGTTGTGCTTTATTCCTTTGCTTCCAAAGAACTATTTTTTCTAAATAAGTGCTGAGGTTTCTTGTTGCAGTTATTCTGATTTTGGTGTATGCTCTTCTTTCTTGTTATTCATCTTGAATTAATTATCTTGAGGTCTTGTTGACAGGTTTTAGAAGCCTTCCACCACTTTTTGAAGCTCCTAGTGATGTTTATGGATTAACATTAGCAAGTAAGTGTACTAACTAGTATTTTTGAGATATAATTGAGTGAATCATATTCAGTGGATCATTTATTTTGCGTTTTTATTCTTTCTATGATATAATTGAGTGAATCATATTGACTATTGTTACTTCTTAGAAACATTTTCTCCATTGGACTTAAATTTAGGTAACTTTAAAATGTACTGTAAATGGTTATAATGAAATAGATGTACTTAAGGTAGTTATGTGTTACTTGTGTTTAATTTGATGCCAAGGAGAAACCTAGTGACATGTTGGTTGTGTTCATTCCCTGTTTAAGAAGCCATTGTTTTGGAAAATGTATTTCGCAAGTTCGTGAATATAGGCACCTAAGCAAATTGTTATATAGTTTGGTGGATTTTGATAGATTAAAAAACCTTTTTCTTCATATGTTTGATGCATTGGAAGCTAAATAGGGTTTGCAAATAAAGATTTTCATATATGTTTGTGTCTGCTAGACCATGTGGGAGTTTACTTTTGAAAGACTCATCCTTTATAACTAGAAAATACTAGAAACCGTCTATACATAACTGGTTTTTGATGCGGATACTGATATATATATATATATATAGTTCAATTGTTTGTGTGTATGTTTGATGTTTTCGATGTATTTATAAAGTATAATGAATTCATTTTTCATGTGATAATACTGCAGCTTGGTGAACATTTCTTGGGAGACAACTGTATTTGAGGGAAATATACATTGACATTATTGATGCTTATGAGTTAATAACCATATTAATTGAGAGCTCACATTCTTACGATTGTTTACCAATGAATAGCTCTAGAATGCATATGAATTTGTATGAGTTAGTACATGATGCTTATAAGTTAAGAGATGTAGAGGAAATCATGACATACTCCTTTCCAAATTCAGATATAGGAGTTGAACTTTCTATTACATTATGCAAATATGAATGTTTTAGTATCATAATATACTCCAATAGAAAGTCATGTTCTCTATTTACTAAGGAAATCCTTACGATGTTGTGTATAAGCTCTATGACAATGTTTTAGTGTAATAATTTGCCTTTATGCTAAAAAATTGAGATCGAGCTTATGTTGTTGTTTAATGTCTCTATTGGTCATTGTCATAGGAAAATGGAAGATCATTGGATTATGAGCTTAATCACGAATGTGAAGAGGAAGATTTGCCAATGAAGATTATGTGTTGGAAGATATATGATGTTGGTTGTTCTTGTTGTAGACAAATTATTTAGAACTTTTTGGTAGATGATGAATATTTTTTTTTTTAGCTATTTGTACTAGTTAGATTAGATTTTGGATGGAGTTGTAGATTTGTATTTGATGCTTTGCTTTTGTTGTGGATTAAACATGGATGGAGTTGTGTACATTTTGCATGCAATGATATATTTCATTATATAAATTGGTAAATTGTTGTGATGAGGTAATGCTACCCACAAACTATGTATTTGATGTAGAGAGTAGCAATTTGAAACTATTGTTGGTAATAACAAAATAAGTCTTTGGTAGCATACCTTTTGCTAATAGATATTGTTTTGTCGGTAAAACTTTTACCAACAGAAAATTTTTGTGTTGGTATATCATTTACCAATAAAGAATTTGTTATTGGTAATATCCTTTACCAATAGAAAATATTTTGTTGGTAATACCCTTTACCAACAAAAAGCTTTTGTTGGTATAACTTTTACCAATAAATAAACAATTGTAGCTATTGTAGCGGTACTACAACTTCAAATTTTTGTTGGTAAAGCCTTGACCAACAGTGGCAATACCAACAGTGTACCAACAAACTGATTTCTATTGGTAAAGCCTTTACCAACTGAAAAATTGCCATTGCCGACAACAATCATGCTTTTGGTAATAGTCACTTTTTTTGTAGTGCATGCATAATGAGAGTGACAATATCTTTAAACCCTCATTTAGTATTTCAGCAACTCCAATACCAGAACCACGGTGTACTAAACCTTCAAACCTTGATTGCTTAAGGGGCAATGGCGGATCCAGAAAAGTTTTTCACTGAGGGCACATATAAGAGATTATAATAAGCGACAATAAACAAAACTTGAGATTTAGACTATCATTCATAAATTAGAACAAAATTAAAGTTTTGGATGCTTCAAAAATCACTAAAAAATCATAAAACTGTATATATACATATATATATATATATACATATATATATATTTGAATTATTCAAATTTATGTTCATTAAATAGATAAAATAATAATGCTTCATATTAATTTAAGATATTTCAAAATAAAAAAAAATTTATATTTTTGGATAAATCCACTCCATGTTCCCAAAGAAATGTTTAATTTGCTTGTTGTATTTCTCACTGACACTATAATGACTAATAGTTCCATTTTTTACTATTCCTCTTAATCAATGGAGATTACAAAGTAGGATGGAGATAGGACTAGAAAAGGTTGTGGTTTGGGGTATTGTAAATTTTTCTCTTAAATATATTAGTCATTGTATAATACTTATAGGTTATTATTAATGACAGATCTAGTATTATGCGGAGTCCATAGATGTAATAAAATAGAAATAAAAAATTTATTATATAATTATTTTACTAAAATTAAATATATAATTATTAAAATAATATTATAATAAAATATTAATTAAAAATAGAGATAGTAGCATATAAGAAGTATATTAAATGATTATTATTTTATAAGTAAAAACTTTGTTCGATATTGGGTTAAAAATTTTTTTTTTTCAATGTAAAATAAAACTTTTTATGAAGGGGGAGTAGGGGGCCCAAGAAAAAACTTGAGGAAAAAAAAATGAAGGTGTGGATATGGAAAATTGAACCCGGGACCTAGTAGAGAACAAAGCACATATGCTTATTTACCACCACAGCATCAACTCAATTAGTAACATTTAGGCCCCCATTATATTTATATTTTAGACACACAGAGTTTGCGCACCCAAGTACCACTATATAGATCCACAATTGATTGGGGGCACTTGCCCCTAGTGCTTATAAACTGTATCCATCACTGCTTAAGGGCATGTAAAGTGCTTCACACATATGGTACCCAAAGTGCCCCATAAACTCTCTAAAGCATGCACATTACGGCTCCATGCTACATCCTAGCTTTATGAGCGCTCTAGAGAGTTAGTCCATACTTTTGTAGGAAGAGGCTTTACTTCCACACTCATATAAGTGGAACAATCAGGAGTGTACTTATGTCCTTACACCCCACCCCAATATAGAGACTATAGACCTCATTAAGAGCATAACCAGCTCAATCTCAACATTGCCACAAGTAAACATGCTGCACCACAGGGATGAACTAAAAACAAATAAAATAAACTGCATGCTCATCCGCGATCGCTCTATGATTTATTTGTCCCTTTTCAAGGTATACTCATAGGTGAAAATTTTCTTCTTTGGGCTTAACTCCCATGCCCCTCGATGCCATCCGGATCTTAATTCTAGTAAGCTAAAGATTCAAACAAGAAAACAATTAGAAACAAAACTAGCAAGAGTTTTTTTTTTTTTCCTTATTTTTCATTTGGTGGCAAAATTCAGTTTAAATACAATCGCAAGCATATCAATGAAATATCACTCTTGGTAAGGACGTATTAATCATATTCAAAAGCATGCTTGAACCGTATTTTTATCTGAGAGATATCTTGAAACTAGTTTTTCTTTTCGTTTTTCAAATTTTCAAGAGAATAAAGGACATCTTTAACGTTTAAATTTTGCCAAAGACAAACTTGTTTTTTTCATAGTACCAATGTCCATGACCCTAGTGGTGTAGGGACGAAATTCATCGTACCAAATTTACCTTTTGAAGTCCAAAACTGTCTTAAAATTGTTGGAAGTAAATACAGAAAATATTACACAAAATATATAAAGTAGAAAGATATTATCTGAAACACATGGAAATAACAAAATACCAATAAAGTAATAGCTGAGCGAGATGCGGTTCACTCTCTTTTTAAGATAGTTTTGCACCCCTATCCAATCAAGTGTTGGTGCACCATCTCCAAGATACAAGGCCCAACTTCAATGTTGATACTTTCTTGGTTTTCAAAACATTGAAAGCCAAAGCCCTCGTTACGCTTTATTTAGCCAAAATCACAAAGAAGCTTTTTTTTATTTATTTTTTTAATCCACATGGCTTCAAGGAAAAAAAATACATAATTCTTATAGACATTGCAAATCAAAATATCTTGCTCCACATTGAACTTTCATAATACATTGCATTTTTTATTCCCTTAGTAACACACAATGAATTAATCATGAAATAACTTATTATATATTAGCCTTTTTTTATTTCACATATGAAGCACTCTCAAATTGGTACTAAAGTTAAAATTTTAAATACATAAAAGAGCTATAATTGTTGGTACTTAATTAAAATTATCAAAAGAAGTAGAAAACATAAACAACATCATGGAATCAAAAAATATTTTAAAATCATAACTAAAAGCATACTTTTAAAATTTGAATATGTAAGAATTGAGTTCCAATATTCAATGAAATACCATTTTTTCCTTGTACTTAATGTATACAATAAATATGATGATAAAATACATTTTTTATTAAAATTTCTAGCATTCTCCCATTTGTTTTTATAAAAAAACAAGTTCTTTTTAGAAAAAGAGACTTTGGCCCAGTGAGGACACCATGCATAATGAGAGTGCCCCATAGGCTCTCTAAAGTGTGCACATTACAGCTCTGTACTATATCTTGGTTTCATGAGTGTTCTAAAGAATTAGCACATACTCTCATAGGAAGCAACCTTACTTCCACACTCATATAGATGGATCAAGCAGGAGTGTACTTGTGGCCTTACACCCACCCCAACATAAGGGGCTATAGATCTCATTAAGAGCATAACTACCTCAACCTCAATATCGCTACAAGTAAGCATGTTGAACCACAACGATGAACTAAAAACATAAAATAAAATGCATGCTCACCCCTGCTCGCTGTATGATTCATTTGTCCGGTGTCCTCATTGGTGAAAAATTTCTTCTTGGGCTTAAGTCCCATCCTCCTCAATGCCATCTCGAGCTCAACTCTAGTAAGCCAAAGATTCAACCAAGAAAACAATTAGAAACAAAGCTAGCAAGAGTTTTTTTTTTTTTTTTCCTTATTCTTTATATGGCATTAAAATTGAGTTTAAATACCATTGCAAGCATATCAATGAAATATCATTCTTGGTAAGGACGTATTAATCATAGTCAACAGTATGCGTGAACCGTATTTTTATCCAAGAGATATCTAGTAACTAGGTTTTTTTTTTTTTTTTTTTTTTTTTCAAAATTTCAAGAGTATAAAGAACATCTTTAAGCATTAAAATTTTGCTGAAGACAATATGTTTCCATAGTACCAATGTCCATGACCCTGGTGATACGAGAGTCTCCAAACAAAACCATGCGGTTACTTTGAATATTTTAAGTCTTAAATCAATATTATCATGCCATACGTGTCTAGAGGCACCATTGTCCATCCGCCAACCACCATAAGTTCAATAGTAAGCATTTCAGGTATCATAGCCATGATCATTCCTCAACTATAATAGTTTAAGATTTGAGTTCATTTTGGTCAAAATGACCCTTGCTAGACTTATTATTAATAATTTAGTTCTTTTCTCGTGATTGAAAAATTTTTGTAGGTTATTCTTCATGGTTTTGCCTCAAGGTTTAACTTGGGCATTAGACATTAGATTTTAATCTTTACTATTATTTACATTCATAGAGACGAAATTCACCTTACAAGATTTTCCTTTTGAAGTCCAAAACCATCTTAAAATAGTTGGAAGCAAATACAGAAAATATTATGCAAAAAGTATAAAGTAGAAAGATGTTACTTGGAAAGCGCGGAAATAATAAAATACCGATAAAGTAATAGTTGAGCAACGTGCGGATCAGGCTGTCCTTAGGACGGTTTCATGCCCCTATTGAATCAAGACCAGTGTAGCAAGTACCGACTCGCCGCCTCTAGGATACAAGGTGCAACTACAAAGTTGACACTTTCTTGGTTTACATAACCTTGAAAGCCAAAGCACTCATTACACATCTTAGCCAAAATCACAAAGAATCTTTTATTTATTTATTTTTAATCCATAAGACATCAAGGCAAAAAAAAAAAAGAAAAGAAAAAGAAGGTTTATTATAGACATTGCGAATTAGAATATCTTGCTCCACATTAAGCTTTCATAATAAATTGCATTTTTAATTCCCTTAGTAACATACAATGAATTAGTCATGCAATAACTTACGCTTTGAAACTTGTTTTTCCTGACCGAAAAGAAAATTGCTTTACTCAGATTTATTATATATTAGCCTCCTTTTATTTCCCTTATGAAATACTCTTAAATCAGTATTAGAGTTAAATTTTTAAATACATAAAAGAGCTATAATTGTTGGTACTTAATAAAAATTATCAAAAGAATTGAAAACATAAATAACGTCATGGAATTAAAAAATATATTTTAAAATCATAACTAAAAGCATACTTTTAGAATTTGAATATGTAAGAATTGGGTTTAAATGTTCAATGAAAAAACAATTTTTTTGGTACTTAATGTATACAAAATAAATATGATGCAAAAAGAATTTTTTATTAAAATATCGAGCAACTTGTGTTATGTAAGAAAGTTCAAGGAGCCTCATATTGGCCCTTTTGTCCTTCCTTACAATTCAGTAGTCAAATTGTTTCTTTTTGAAAACCTATAGGGGCTATTTGATTTTATTTTTTGTAGTTGTTGTATTCTAATTGGTAAGTATATAACTTAAACTATGCCTAATAATATATAGATTAGGCTTAGAATTGGGATAAAAAAAGATTAGCTATTAATAGATTATTCCAACCAGTAAAACGCCTCACTTGATGTTAACCAGCACATTAAAATGCTGCATTTTAATTATGCTCACATTCAAATGTTTGGACTTTAAGACATTGTCCACTTTGCCCCTGCCGTAATTGTAAATTTACCTGACTTGCCATTGTACTGCTATGCCCGAAGTGTACTACTGCTGCCCGTACTTGTACTACACTATCCATTTGTGTAGTACTCAATCTGCGCCATTGATCTAAGACACGTGTCACACGATGAGGCTGTCACTTTGTATTTCTTTTTGAGCTATTCTGTCTATTAGAATAAGTGGAGATGAATGGAGGGCAAGCACATGGATTGAGCCTTGGGGGGTACATAAGCCGAAATTAGGGTTTTACAGATGCAGTTATGTCATTTAAACTTTGCTTCTCCCCTCTTTTTTGGATTTCTTCCTCCCATGTGTTCATTAAGAAACCCTAACCCTAAAATTAGCCTATGAGCCAAGAACTTGAAGGTTCCAACCTCGTGATCTTGAGATTTGCTGCCGATTGAAGCTGCTGGGTTTGTAACTTATAATCTAAAGAACGTGTCTGTAATCTTGTGTCTAGGAGTGTTTTAATTGGTTGTAGTCTATTGTAATTTGTAATAATCATTAATTAATAGCAAAAGATCCCTCTAGGAATAGGGAGCCGTAGACTGGGACCAGTTAGGGTCTGAACTGCGTAAAAATCTTGGTGTTCTTTGTGTTATTTGTGCCTTAGTTTTAGAGATCTTTAAGTCTATAATTTTTTTTTGCTTTTCACGACTTGTAGTTGTTTAACTGAAGCTAACTCACCAAAAATGTTAACAAGTGGTATCAGAGCCATGGTTTTAACACTAGGCTTAGTGAAATGGCTTCAGCTAAACACGACATAGAAAAGTTTAACGATAGAAACGACTTTGAGCTATGGAAGGCGAAGGTTTAGGCCTTGCTCATGGCCCTAGGGGTGAGTTCTGCTCTCCAGGATGACAAGGACCAGCTAGAAGGACTAAAACCTACAGAAAAGGATAGTATGGATAAGGTAGCTAATGGTAACATTCTTCTCTGTCTCAATAATACTGTTCTTTTTAATGTTTCTACTGAAACAAGTGCCTTTGTTGTGTGGAATAAGTTAGAGAAGTTATATGCCTCTAAATCGCTTGCTAATAGTGTTTTATACGTGGAAAGGTTCTACTCTTTTAAAATGGACGAAAATAAATTATTGGAAGATAATATTGATGAATTTCATAGAGTATTAGGTGACCTAGAAACATTAAAGGTTGAGAGACCAGATGAACTTCAAGCAATAATACTTATATGATCCTTTCCTAAATATTTAAAGACAATGAAAGATACTCTAAGATATGGTAGGAAAAAATTTCACTGGCTGAAGTTGAGGATGCCTTCAGGTCCAAAATAGTAGAGCCAAAGAAAAAAGGAAAATATCGTGTTAGCAGTAGCCATAATTACGGTGAGGGACTTACAGTGAGAGGAAGAACCAAAACAAGAGAGAACTAAGAGAGGAAAGAGTATTCATAGATCTCAATCTAGGGGTAGGAAGGACTTGTCTAATACAAAATGCTTTGACTGCGGTAAAATGGGACATACTAGACGATACTGTCCATGTAAGAACAAGAACCAAGGTAGTGCTGATAATCCTATTAAAAACGATTATAAATCTGGTGAGGTTCTTGCTGCTTCTGCTGCTATTTCTTATCATGAATTTGTGCTTGATTCTGGTTGTAGCTTCCATATGACTTGTGATAGATCTTATTTCTCTTATTATGCTTCTATGACTAGGGAGAAAGTAATGCTTGGAAATAATTATGCCTGTAAGGTAGTGGGTATTGGTATTGTTAGAGTTAAGATGACTGATGGCACTTGCTTTGTCCTAGAAGGGGTAAGGAATGTCCCAGAACTGAAAAGGAATCTCATATCCTTAGGACAGCTTGATCTGAGTGGATTAACCCTTAAAGCTTGTAAGGGAGAGACGAAAGTCCTGAATGGTGCACTAATTGTGATAAAGGTGTGATCAAGAATGGATTTTATGTTCTTAAGGGTGAGGTTGTGTCTAGGGAGGGTAATGTGACCAAAAATCACTCTAAAAACACCACTAGCCTTTGGCATAGGAGATTAGGGCATATATTAGAGAGGGTACTGTTAGAATTATAGAAACAGGGAGTGTTTGGTTCTGATGTTGTGACTTAACTTGAATTTTGTGATCATTGCATCTATGGTAAACACCATAGGATTGCATTTAGTTCTGGTTCACATACAATAGAAGGCATTGTTGATTATGTGCACACTGACCTGTAGGGACCTTCTAGGGTTCCTACAATGGGTGGAGCTAGTTACTTCCTGTCTATTATTGATGATTTCTTAGGGAAAGTGTGGGTTTATCTACTTAAAAATAAAAATGAAGCATAAGAAATCTTTGTTAAGTGAAAAACACTAACTGAGAATCAATCATGAAGAAAACCTAAGGTTTTAAGGACTGATAAAGGCCTAAAGTTTGTGAATAAAGAATTTGAATCATTATGTGCTGAAAATGGCATAAAACGACATAAAATAGTAAAGGGAACTCCCCAACTAAATGGAGTAGTTGAAAGAATGAGCATAACACTTTTAAATAGGGTTCATTGCATGTTATTTGCTTTAGGTTTGCCAAAACAGTTTTGGGGTGAGGTTGTTAACAGAGCTATCTACTTCGATTAATAGGTCCCCCAACTCAGCTTTAAAAATGAAAGCTCCTAAATACATTTGGGTTGAAAAATTTGTAAACTATAACAATTTGAAAGTGTTTGGCTATTCTACTTACGCTCATCAAAAAGAGGGTAAACTGGAACCGAGGGTAGTTAAGGGTATTTTTCTAGGGTATCCTTCAGGTGTCAAAGGTTTTAGGTTAGGTATAAAATAGGGTAACCGAACTATAACCATCATAAGTTGGGATGTCATCTTTAATGAAAATGAGATGCCTTACATTAAAGAGCAAGTGAGTGATATTCCAGCTATTAAGACATTTGATCCTGACGTATATGAATTTGTGATAGATCCACCTAACCAAATAAACCTAAGAACTATATCTGAAGATAACCTGGATGAAATAGAACAAGATAATGCTGTAATTAACCTTAACATAATTGATCATAACTTAGAAACTTACCAATTGGCTATAGATAGGGTGAGAAGAGAGATTAGAGCTCCAAATAGCCACGATTATGCTGACTGTATTGCCCATGCTTCAAATACTACTCTAGAATATGTAGAAATTCAGCCTTTGTCCTATAGTCAAGCTATCAACAGCAAGCATTTAGCAAAGTAGCCGAATGCTATGACTGTTGAAATGGAAAGCTTGAGAAAGAACAAGACTTGGGTTTTGATCCTTAAGCTTTAGGGTAAGAAAATTGTAGGTTCCAAATGGATTTTTATAGTTAAAAAACCTGAAACTCCTAAAGGTTTTACCTAGGTTTAAGGCCAGATTGGTTGCCAAAGGGTTTATCTAAAAGGAGGGAGTTGATTATACTAAGATTTTCAGTCATGTGGTAAAACACACTACTATACGTGTTAATTTGACATTGACTGCTTTCTATGATATGTACCTGGATCAAATGGATGTAATGACTGTGTTTTTGCATGGAGAGCTAGAGGAGGAGATCCTCCTAGCTCAGCCTAAAGGTTTTGTAGAGCCCAACTGTTCTGATATGGTATGTTTGCTGAAAAATCCTTACATGGTTTACAACAGTCACCACGTCAGTGGTACAAGAGATTTGATACTTTTATGCGTGATAATGGTTTTGTGAGATCTATGCATGATACCTTCTTTTATTACAAGAATGCTGGTTATAATGATGCTATGTTCTTACTAATATATGTTAATGATATGCTCTTAGTAAGCAGGTCCAAAAATCAGATTCTGGATCTGAAGGATAGGTTAAACAGCTCGTTTGACATGAAAGATATGGGTAGTGCTAAGAGAATATTGGGAATGGACATAATTAGAGATGGATCACTTAAAACTTTAAGTCAAATCCATTATTTAATACAAGGTTTTGAAAAAGTTTAACATGTTTGATTATAAAAGTGTTCGATTCTAAAGGTTTAACAGGTTTAACATGTTTGTAAAGTGATTGCTTAGATACGTTAAAGGAACAATAGATTTAGGCCTAGCTTTTGATAGAGACCAAAGTGATCTTAGGCTAACCAGATATGTAGATTTAGACTTCGCTGGTGATTTAGATGGGAGGAGATCAACCTTAGCCTATATCTTTACTTTAACTGGTGGAGCTATTAGTTAGAGGTCAAATTTACAAACTTTAACCTCACTTTCAACTACAAAGTCATAATTCCAGGGTATTTCTGATGCTGTTAAGGAAGCTATATGGCTGAGTGGATTATTATCAGAAATAAAATATGACTTAGGATCTCCTAAAATTCGTTCAGATAGTCATTTTGTTAATTCTCTCTACAGAAATCCAGTTTTTCATGACAGAACTAAGCATCTTGCTGTAAGAAGGTATTTTATTATGGACTAGATAATAGTCAAATCGAATTGCTCAAAATTGATACTAAAGCTAACCCCACTGACATGGGTACGAAAACACTTCCTGTGGAGAGTTTTAAATGTTTCATTAAACTTGTCCAAATGGAATGGAACCCGGGATAAAGAGTTTGCGAAATTGGTCCTTATTTCTAGAGTGTATCCAGTGGTTAAGTTGTATACAGGTGTGGAGATTATTGTATCCCAATTTATAAGTATATGACTTAAACCATACATAATAATATATAGATTAGGCTTAGAATTGGGATAAAAAGAGATTAGCTATTAGTAGATTATTACAACCAGTAAAATGTGTCACTTGATGTTGAATAGAAAATTAAAACGCTGCGTTTTAGTTATGCTCAGATTCAAATGTTTGGAGTTTGAGAAATTGTCCATTTTACCCCTACCTAAATTCAAATTTACCTGACCTGCCATTGTACTACTTTGCCTAAAGTGTACTACCGTTGCCCGTACTTGTACTACACTACCCATTTGTGTAGTACTCAATCCGCACTGTTGATATGAGACACATGTCAGGCGACGAGGCTGTCACTTTGTGTTTCTTTTTGATTCTGTCCGTTAGATTAAGTGAAGATGAACAACAATGATGAGTTCTGGGGGCAAGCACACGGATTGAGCCTTGGGGGGGGGGGGGGGGGGGGGGGGGGGGGGGGTATATAAGCGGAAATTAGGGTTTTAGAGATGATGTCATTTAAACTTTGCTTCTCTGCTCTTTTCTAGCTTTCTTCCTCCCATGTGTTCATTACGAAACCCTTACCCTAAAATCAGCCTATAAGCCAAGATTCTGAAGGTTCCAACCTCATGAGCCTAAAATTTGCTAGTAATTGAAGCCGTTGGAGAGGTATATCAGTAATTTTATGGTTTAATCTTTGGTTTCTAACTTAGAATCTGAAGAATGCGTCTGTAATCTTGAGTCGAGGAGTTGTATATACTAGATTCAAGTTGTAATTGGTTTTAATCTGCTATAATTTTTAACAATCATTAATTAATAGTAAAAGATCTCTCAAGAATAGGGAGCCATGAACTAGGACCAGTTAGGGTCTGAACAACGTAAAAATCTTGGTGTATTTTGCGTCATTTGTGCCTTAGTTTCAGAGATCTTTGAGTCTGTTATTCGTTTTTGCTTTTCGTAACTTATACTGTTTAACTGAAGCTAACTCACCAAAAATGTTAACAGTAACCTATAGGGGCTATTTGTTTTTGTTTTTTTTTAGTTTTTTATTTTTGAGAAACTATAAATAAATTTTTGAGATAATTTTTCTTATATTTTTTGGTTTCTTATTTTCGGTTTTAATTTAAACAATGAAAAAATAGAGAGAAAAAGGAAACTATAATTAGAAAAAATTATTTCTAAAAATTTTAATGTCTAATGTTGATAAATTTTTATGCTATGTATTGAATATTTTTCAGATACTTGTAGTATTGCTATACATATGGAGTATCTTGACCACTATGCATCAGTACATTTTCAAGGTATATTTAATCAATATTATTTTGGATACATTTTTACATTTTTATCTTCAGCTTTGAATTATTATGATTTAGCTACTTGCAAGTCTTCCGATATTCGTTTTTGGATAAATTGGAAAAAACCCCCTTTTCTTTTGTTTAATAACAAAAAAAATTCTTTCACAAATAAAATCAAGTGATTAACCCCTCACTTCTTAAAAATTTAATTAATTAACCTAAGTCAACTTTTTATGATTAATTTGCCCTTCAAAAGTGAGAGATTAAGTGTTTGACTTTATTTTTAGAACGGGGTTTTATGTTTTAAGGAAACATCATATCGGTTTTTATGTTTTATCAAAACAATAAAAGGGTTTCCAATATTTACACAAAAATAATTATTTTCATTAATTATAATAATAACATTATACCCTGCTCACGCGGAAGCCCTTGTGGCACTGGGCCTGTTGTTGTTGTATAATAATAACATTATAAGTTTAGAAGATGAAAAAATATTTATGAATTTTTCATAAAAAAATATTATAAGATATAGGAAAATTATCACTTAGGTACCCTGAGGTTTAAGCATTTATCACTTAGATACCCTAACATTTTAATATATATAATCGGGTATCCTGAGGTTTGAATATTTTATCACTTAGGTATCTTATGATGGAATTTGGTTATTTTTGGAAAAATCTTATCAATTTTATACAAAAATGTTGATATAATACATGAAAACAATAATATATATAAGTTAACGCCAATGTTCATAAAAAAATCAACAATTATGATAAAATATTCACCGAATGTTGATTTATACTACCTAAAAATTACCATAATTATGTGTCATTTTCCCATTTTTGGCAAAAAAAATCATCAAATTCTAATAAAGATACTTGTATATTACTGAATTTATGTTCAATTTTAGCATTTTTTTAATGAAAATTATGGAATATTTGGCAAAAGAATACCTAATTGATAAAATTTTAAAATTTTAAGATACTTTATTGATAAAATGTCTAAAACTCAGGGTAACTCAGTATATATATTAAAATGTCAAGGTATTTAAGTGATAAATACTCAAATCTAAAAATAACTAAGTGATAATTTTTCTAAGATAGAATATAATACTTTTTTGTTAAAAATAATTTCAAAATTAGACTGATAAATTTTGGATAATATTATTGTCAGAGTAAAATTATTATTGCTAGTGCAAGATTGTAGTTTTCAAAGTAGTTTTGTGACTTTTATTATTTGCAAGTCTCATTATTACTCAGGCAATAACAATTATCACTGCGCAAATAACAACTCCCATAACAATTTATACTTTGCAAATAACAACTCCCATAAATTTGAATTTAACAAAATGTAGAAAATTAAAAAAAGTTGAAAAACATTATGGAAAATTAATTTTTTGAAAAAATTTTTAAAAAATATAATTACATTTTTTAAACTTTGGTTTCCTAATTTTTTCCAAAAAAAATATTTGTCCATAATTTATTTTTAAATTTTTAATTTCATATATTTTTTTTAATTTTAAGTTTAATGATCTAATTCTGAAATTTATTTTTAACAAAAACATTTATATTTTATCTTATAATATTTGGAAATTTCAAAAATATTTTGTCATCCCCTTATCTTTTATTTAAAAACATAAAAATCCCTATATTTTTCCAAAAATCATAAATCCTGTGTTCTATCCAAAAATAAAGAATATCTTCAAAAACTA
The DNA here is from genome assembly GCA_018398585.1 of Simmondsia chinensis. Lineage (NCBI taxonomy): Eukaryota > Viridiplantae > Streptophyta > Magnoliopsida > Caryophyllales > Simmondsiaceae > Simmondsia > Simmondsia chinensis. The sequence goes on along the minus strand of JAGTTD010000008.1, from coordinate 16,066,150 downwards.
AAATCATATACTTTAACTCCTCCCTTTTCAGGGGTAAAAATAGTCGTAGAGCATTGACTTGGAGTAAAGTGATTGAATTTTTAAAAGTGAGAGGGCTAAATATTTGATTCTATCCATCCAAAAAATTTTCTATTTTTTTTTAAAAAAAAAACAATCTGAAAAATTTCTCCAATTTGCGCTTATGTCTACTTGGTAGAAAATGGAGGGCCACAGGAAATTGACGTTTACGGGTGGTTTCATATCATCATGCTGAGTGGAAATTTGTCAAAAAAAATGGAGGCGGGACCCCCCGGCCTTGGGCTTGGAGAAATAATTGCACCCTTTTAGTACACTCCAAAGATCACTAAACGGCCCTTTTCAAGTCTCACGAAGCACGCACCCGAGGAGTAGCAAATAATAGAGGGACATAATTAGTATCAAATTATAGTTAATTTCTTTTCAATCAAGTAAGTTATCTAGGTTATTGACCTAAAACTTGACGGGTCATATTCTTCCACCCATCTCTGGCTAGGGATGATAAGTGAACCCTAGTAAAATCCAATATGTGTGAGTGTTTACTTCATCTAGGTTAGGTACGGGTGCAAATGAAACAAGTAGTAGATACGGTTAAGGTGCATATAAAGATACCCTTTGGGAGTATAGGACAAGTATATGTATAATGTCATAGCCTCCCCTCCTCATATCTGCCTCCTATATATCTCTTGCCACCCATCCTAATTTTTATTTAATTAATTAAAAAATTCAAATTTGTACAAAGAAAGTGAAAGTGAGTAACTTTGGCATGTAGGTGATTTTGTCAATCACGTGGAAAAGTTAAAGATTAAAGACGATGGCAATAAGTCAGCGGCAACAGCTTCACTTTTCCCTTTTTGCTCGGGACATATGCACGCACTACATCTTTCTCTACTTAGTGGCACAGTCCTCCTTTGACTACTACCCATGGTTGGTGGGGTTTGTTATTGTGCACAAATAGGCCTTAGTCTAACAGTAAAATCACTATTTGAAATATGAAATTCAAATTAAATTGTGAAATTACAATTTTTATTTAAATTCTGATAGAATTTAAATTCCACTATTTGGTCTATCAATGGAATTGGAGGTCAAAATAATAATTCCATAATGCTTCAAGTCATCATGGGTTTTCGGTTGATCGAGTTGGAGTATTTCGAGCTTTAAATCAGTAGCGGTCAGATTGGTTCACATTGCGTTCGAGTTATTATGGTTAGAGTGATTCCCGTTGAGTTCAAGTTATTCGAGTTTTAATCAAATCGTGTCGAGTATCTAGTCAGTTCATTTGGTAATAGTTATCTCGATTTTTTATTTATTTAGGTTAGGTCTTTTCAGGATTCAAAGCTAGAATCAGTCGGGTTTGAGTTGATTTATATCATTTTGAGCTCGAATCATCTTAGCTTTAGGACAAACATGCTGTATCATTTCAAAATTAGGGTCATTTTAGGTAGATTTTGAGATGGCTTGGGTCATTTTAGGTTGAGTCATATTAAGTTTTGAGTCAATTTGGTTTAGTTATTTCTACTTTCGCTCAATTTGTTTACATCACATTCAAGTCGAGTGTTTTCTTAAGTCATCTCGAGTTTCTAGTCAATTGGGTTGGGTCACTTCAGACTTTGAATTAAGTTGATTTCGATTATTTCAAGCTAAAGCCATTTGAGTTAGGTAATTTTGAGGTTTTGGTCAAATTTTAAGTTTTGTCTACATCTTTTAATTTTGAGTCATCTATGATTTGAGTTAATTAAGTGGGATCATTTTGAGTTTCAAGTCAATTAAATTAATATGGAATTTTAGTTCCTTACCCCCATCCCAGGGAATTGGAAAGTAGGATTTCAATTAAAATCCAAATCCATAAATTGGACAGTGGAATTGTAATTTCAATTTCAGTAGGTAAATCAAACGACATAATTGGAATGCTCCAATTATATGCTTCAAACAGGACCCAAGATTGAATCTTATGATAAAGGGTCCTCGATTCAAATGTTTCAGAATATATTTTGGACTTATGTGTGGAGTTTGTTTTAATGGACCTCGTCAAAAATGTAAAGGATTGGTCTAATGAGATGTAGGCTTACAACACAATCAAGGTTTATTATGTGGCTATATACTGTTGAAATGTATTTTCGTAATATACATCAAATACCCATTTAATGAATCAAATAACATCAAATAATACAATATCAAAATGTGATAAAAAAATGTTGGATATAAATTTCATTGAATCAAGAACTACCAATTTAATGCAAACAACAACGGCATTGGAAAATAAATTAAATAGGAAAAGGGTTTAGAAAAAAATGTATTTTTGTTGGGTTGAGGCATGGAAAAGGCGCTCTCTTTAGAAAGGAAACATCCCTCCTGCACGAGTTTGATCTTTTAATTAAGTACGCTTTTTTCCCAAGATTCAACAACCCGTCAAACCTTAAATTGTGCAATACTAAAAGATCCCCAGACCACAAATACCATAGCTCACAATTTTGCAAAAGTGGGGGGAAAGTTAAAAAAAGAAGAATAGATGAAAACCAGACTCTCTATTTTAATTTTTTTTCCAACATTCTCAGCTATTTATAAACAATAATATTTATAAATTTATTTTTATTTAAAATAAGAATTTAGCCCACAACCAAAAGATATTTCCTCATTCTTCTCAATTGAATATCTACAATCATGATCTTCTCAATGACAACTAATCTATCTAATCTATTTCCAAATCCTATATTTTCAGAGAATTAGGTCTTTAGTTTTCAATAAATTAAAATATATTTTTAATTATAATCTTAACCACCCACTCTTTCAAAGGCAAACTTAATCACCCACTATTTAATATATATAATTAATAATTAATATATTACGTAAAATAACTAACAATTTCTCTTTCAAAATCTTCACAATCATATGGGGAGTTCATATTTCCCCTTATTTTCTCTCACCTCACCTCCCTTTTCCCCTATTCGAACTCGCACCGCCCCCACAACTACCCCCCAACCACCCACCACTCACCACCCACCACCCACCACCACCTGTGAACCATCACCATCAACACACTAGACTTGAACCTAAAACAAAACCCAAAATAACCTTACCTAGATCTCAGCCCTAACCTCACCCAACCTAGGCTAACCCAAAACCAACTGATCCTGACCCAACTACTAACCCAAACTGGAACCTATTTCCAAAACCAGCAGCCCGTGGCCCGCAGCCACAAGCGGGCCCAGGTAAGTATTAGACAGGACATATTCTCGACCAGGCACCCGTTCCAGGTTTGATCCATCCTTTACTACTATAGGGTAGTATTTAAGTATTTAATTGCTGCTGTTGGGGTATTATTGTTTTGATTTACTTACTATTCCTCTTTACTACTTTGAATTACGCGGATTTTTGATTGCATTGACTGTGGTTTAGTATCGTGCTTCTATGGTGGTAGATACACGCCTAGGTGCCATGAGATGCTTCATGTTCTATATTATATTGCTTGGGATAGTGACAGTTAGTGAATGAACGCTAGGAGTTATGGAAATCAAAACTTGATGCCATTTTTAAAGGGGTTGTGTAGGGGGAGGACGAGGCAAGAGGGAGTAGGATACTTGTGAGTGGGGACACGAAAAGTTGGGACGTTAACAAAAAGAGTTTCTAGGTGGCACAAATGATGATGAAGAGAAAGATCAACATCATCTGTCTGTAAGAGACTAAATGGGTTGGCATGAAGGCCAAAGATGTGTTGGGATATAAGTTGTCGTATACGGGCAAGATCAAAGGCAGGAATGGAGTTGGCATCATGGTGGTTAGCAGTCTCAAGGATAAAGTAGTTGGAGTGTCTAGGACCAGCAATAGGATCATAGCCATTAAGATGGTCCTAGAAGGGGAGATATGGAATGTTATCAGTGCTTACGCACCTCAGACTGGACTAACGGAGCACGAGAAGGCAACATTCTGGGAGGATTTAGACACAACGATGCAAGGCATACGCAAAACCGAACAGGTAGTGATTAGCGGGGATTTTAATGGGCAGGTCGGCACGACCAAGGATGGCTACGCATCATACCATGGAGGATTTGGTTTTTGAACTAGGAACGTAGAAGGCAAACCGCTCTTAGACTTTGCAATCACTTACGAGCTAACAATCTCCAACAACGTCTTGAGAATATCATTATGTAACAAAGAGGTGGGACAAGGACCTATATTGATTACATACTATTAAGGAGAAAGGTACAAGGAGACTGTAGGGATTGTAAGGTTATACCAGGGGAAGACCTTTCCACACAACATAAGGCGTTGTGTGCTGATGTCAAGGTGAAGAAGAGGGTCAAAAGAACTAGGAAACCCATGCAGACACACACTCGCTGGAGGGATTTGAAGGCCAAGAAGTATAAAGCCTTTAAGGAAAGAGTGGAGTTGGAGTTTGAGTGGGATTTGGAGGGAGATATAAACCAAATGTTGAACCAATTGGCACAGAAGATTAGAAGATTGGCACGCAAAGTTCTGGGCGTGTCAAAGGGCAGGGTACCAAACAATAGAGAGTCCTAGTGGTGGTGCGAGGAGGTCCAAGAGAAGATTAAGGCCAAACGAGATTACTTTAAGGAATGGGAAAGTAGTGGTGACGAGGACAAGCGACATTAGTATCAGGAAGCTAAGAAAGAGGCAAGGAGAGCACTCAGAGAAGCGCAATTAAGAGCCTATGAGGACTTCTACAAAAGGCTAGGTACCAAGGAGGGAGCCAAGGCTATATATAAAATTGCCAAAGAAAGAGAAAGGAAGATGAGGAACTTGGACTGAGTTAAGTGCATAAGAGGAAAAAAATGGATAGGTGCTCATGGATGGGCAACAAATTAAAGCTAGATGGAGAGCCTGCTCCCAAGCTCTGCTCAATGATTAGGGGGATACTGAGATATCCCTAGATGATCTACAAACACCTGTAGAGCACCAGAACCACTGGTATTGCAGGTGGAATACACCCGACGAAGTCAAGGAAGCCCTGAGATATATGGGCAGGAGTAAAGTAGTAGGCCTAGATGGAATACCCATAGAGGCATGGAAATGCCTTGGACAGAAGGGCATCAGTAGGTTGACTAAATTATTTAACCAAATCCTTATGGGGAAAAACATGCCAGACGAACGGAGGAAGAGCACATTGACCCCGATCTATAAGAACAAAGGTGACATCCAGAGTTACGCCAACTACCGGGGGTATTAAACTAATGTACCACACTCTGAAGCTGTGGGAGCGGATCATAGAGAGGAGGTTACGGTAATAGATAGAGGTGTCTGAGAACCAATTCGGATTTGTGCCAGGAAGATCAACAATAAAAGCCATCCACCTCCTAAGGAAAACGATAGAGCAATACAGGGAGAGACAAAAGGATCTCCATATGGTTTTCATTGATCTAGAGAAGGATTATGATCGAGTGTTGGGGGGTCCTATGAAGGGTGTTGGATAAGAAAGGCATTCCAGTGCCTTATATATGGGCCATTAGAGACATAATGACGATGCACAAACTACTATACAGTGGAAGAAGAGACAGAAACTTTTCCGATTATAGTTGGGGTATATCAAGGGTCAGTCTTGAGTCCCTATCTGTTCATACCAGTTATGGATGAGCTCACTAGGCACATCCAAGGAGACGTGCCTTGGTGCACGCTCTTTGCAGATAACATAGCGTTGGTGGGAGAGTCTGGAGAAGAGGTAAATGACAAGCAGGAACTGTGGAGAAGTGCATTAGAATCGAAGGACTTATAAATCAGCAGATCTAAGATCAAGTACATGGAACTGAAGTTCGGTCCCTCAGTTAGGAACAGTGTCCTAAAATCAAAATTTATTCCGGATATATTATTTTAATTAATAAATAGAATTTAAGTTCCAGTCGTTTTCTAGTTAAATTTGTATATGTGAGCATTTATACTGCATGTGATTTTCTTTTGGGATACATCCATGAGATGGGTGTAGTCCTCAGACTAATATTTACATGTTTGTTCTAAGTGGTTCATGACACTAAGCCATAGATAGACTTGGAACAAATGGTATGGATTGTTGTTTGAAAGACTTGTAGTCGAAGAAAAGTTTGGACCACTTGTATGTTAAAACTATTACGTGACACTTTAGATGACTTGTCTTGGTCATGTGGATGGAGATCCAAAAGTGTGAGGTTAGTGTGTTTAATAAGATTGACACACTGAGTTGGACCATGTGGGTTATTTATTTCTAGACTACAATCGGAGATGAGTGATTCACGTTGTACTGTTTGAACGACGACTCTAAATTTTGAGGGTATTCTGGACTTGTGCATGGAGCGTTAGTTACATTGGTGTATTATAAGTAAGGTCTAAGCGAATGGTTGAAATCCCACGTATACTGGGTAGCGGCGTGAAGTGTGGCAAGGATCAGGTATTCAATAAGGAATCTACTGTCTCTTATGAGATATAGATGTCCCTTAGTTGATTCGCAAATATTTGAATAGTTCGGAAACTTTGGCCAAAGTATTCTAAGTGTTTGACATTTGGAATTTATACTGTGAATATGTTCAAGTATAAATGAATTATTCAGTAAAGGGCGAGTCGGTAACTAATGGAGAAGCTGTGAGAAAGATAATGGTAGTAGTTATATTTATCCTTTGTCATGGACATCTAGTGGAGGGGTTGTTGTCATCAATACAGTCTATGAGGGAAATATCGAATAAATAATTTAAGTCTGGAGTGCAGTGAGATTTATTTAGTGAAATTAAGTCTCATTAAATGGTAATTAAATTAATATCATGCGATGGTTTAATTTAACCCATTTGGAGCTAGATTTAAATTGTCTCTGAGGTCCCTGTGCAAGCCTCTGTATTTTATTGCCATCGAAAAAATATTAAAGAATTCATGAGATGAATTATTTATCCATAAGATGGGTATATTAATTTTGCCAAATATTATTCATGAGATGAATAAAAGTCAAAAATTATTAAATAAAATAATTTTGAAAATTAAAGCTCATATGATGAATTTTTAGATGTGGGAAACAAAGCAAAAACAAACAAGCTGCACCTTCGCCTATTGACCAACCAGCGCGTGACATGCACGGTGGTAATCCACGCGCTCGAGTCACGCGCTGGGAAGCACGGTGGTAATCCACGTGCTCACAGGCGGGCTAATCGCGACTCGCCACGTGGTGCTTTCATATCTGAACGGGAATTTTTGCCAAGGTTTTAAACGACGCGTTTTGCTTAATTTTGTTGTCAAATGCAGCGTTTTGATTTTAACTGGGCGGTACCCACATCGAAAAACTAGATTTTTTCGCTCCGGTATATTCCTATAAATAGAGGGGCTTATTCTGAGGTATGGCATCGAAGTTGAAATATTTCTTTAGGGTTTCTGAAACTGTTTCGGAGACCTAATTGGAGAGAAAAATTTCCATTGTAGTTTTTCTTTCCTCAGTTTAATATTTTTCGGAGCCCGCCCTTCTAGCAGTTCGAGGTCATTGCGTAGAAGGTCTCGGGGTGTCGATTTTGAAGAATATTATTGTCTTTCTGGTTTTTCTTTTATTGGAGCAATTTCAAGTATGTTCTTCTTTCCTCCTTTTAGTTTCCGCTTTTCTATTTATTTACAGTATTCGTTATTATACCTGTTTAAGTTTATGGATTGTTAGGAATGTATTAGAGTAAAAGGCCTGTAAATCTAAATAATGGATTTAGATCTGTTAATTTAAATTATGAATTTGAGTCTGTAGATCTAAAATTAGGAATTTCAAATCAACTATAGGTTTAGAGTTATGAATTCTAAACCCGTTCCGCTGCGTAAACTTTAGGGAGAATTTTTAAAATTCATCCCAAAAATCGGTATTAGGGCTAAGGGATAATAGAGATAAACCTATTCCCGGGAACTCTCGCACGTGAGTTGTCACGAAGAGTGACTCTCCGACCAGGGGCTTAGGTAGAGAGAAGAGTCTCCTACTCTAAGTGCTTTAATAGGTGCCTACTGTTGTGACCATAGTTGAGAAGTATGAACCCAATAGTTTGGCATCAGAGTTTATTTTTCCAACAAAATTTTTATGTTTTTCCCAACAATTGGTATCAAAGCCAGCCTCTGATTGCATTCATAATATACATGACTAGGTATAATAAGATCGTAATAAATAGATTTGCGATTTAATAAAATACAGACTTTATTAAGAAGAAAAGTTAGTTTAAATTGACGGTTCGATTTAAATTGTTTAAATCAATGAAGAATTAATAATTAATTGAGATGGTTGTTTGTATTTGTGATTTAAATTGTTTGAACCATTAAAATAATTAATTGTTAATTAGATTATTTTAAAGTATCGATTTTAATTGTTTAAATCGGTTAAAAGAGTTAATAGTTAACTAGCTTATTTAAAGTATCGATTAAAATTGTTTAAATCGGTCAAAAGATTTAATAGTTAACTAGGTTATTTATAGTAACGACTTAAATTGTTTAAACCGTTAATGAATTAATCATTATTTCAGAACAACTCATAAATTTGCGATTACGTTGTTCGTATAATGAAATTATACATTCTCATTCAAGATTTACGAAATAGGACAAAATTGATCTAATAAGATTAGATTCAATTAATTTTTATAAAATTGGATAAAATTGATCTAATGAGATTAGATTCAATTAATTTTTATAAAATTGGATAAAATTGATCTAATTAGATAAGATTCAATTAATTTTTATAAAATTGGATAAAGTTGATCTAATAAAATTAGATTTAATTATCTTATACGAAATCGGATAAAATTGATCTAATTAGATTAGATTAGATTTATTTTTAAATTAAATATTTTAATTTTAAGAATTAAAAAAAAAATCTGACGACGTTAGCTTCAGCGCGACGCTGTCGTCATCACATCAAAATTTTAAAAAAATGTTTTTTTATTTTATTTTATTTTTGGACGTGTAGATGTTAATACTGATTTACATAAAAATTAAGTTAATTATTTTATTAACTAATTTCCTTTTAGAATATGATTCTAAATTAAATTATGAGATAATTTAAGTTGTAAATCAGTGTTATTTTAAATAAAAGTTAGATTTTTTTTTTTAGAATAAGATTCTAAAATAGACTATGGGATAGTCTAACTACAAAATCGCTATTGATTTTAAATAAAATTATTTTTAATTTAATTTTGAAATTAAAATTTTTTAAAGTAGATTATGTGATAATCTGAATTACATGTTGGTATTGTTTTAATTAAAATTAATTAATTAATTTTATTGATTAGATTTTAGAATGAGATTCTAATGTAAAATTATAAGATAATCTATATTGTAAAATGGTAGTATTTTAAAAAAATAAATTAATTAATTTTTGGTTAATCTTAGAATGAGATTTTAAGGGGGATTATGAGATAATCTAGATTATAAATGCAAGTTAATTAAAAACCATTGGTTATAAAAATCAAGTGGGAGCGAGGTTTCAATTGTTGTGACCTTACGGTCTCCATTACCGGTCTAGCAGTATAGTAGATCGATAGACCTCCCTACACAGGATGTCAGTTTGCAGATTACAGGGTTAGACTTCTTTAGGATAAACCAAAGTGCAGAGAAGCGATGCGACCACGATGCCATGGAGTATTTCGTGTATTTGTATGAAGGTTTAGGTAATGGTTTACACTTGACTAGCGTGATGCATTAGCCTCCCCGAGGAGCTCTACTGTGTCATTTTAGAGACTAAGGTAAAGTGGTGAGTTAATCATGTTTAGTAAGAGTTACAAAAAAACAGGTTAATTGAGAATTATTCTCACCTGAACAAGATTTGTGCGACCCCGCTGCCAGAGAGTAAGGAATGGTGTGTTTGGGTCATCAATGTATGCATGATAGTACAGTTTGGTAGATATCTAACTTATTATGTGTGCTAAATTGAAAAATATATATCACTGCATTATACATGACTCATATGCGGTAGTTACATATATGTTTGCATTTACAATATTTTATATGGATAGGGCTGACGAACTTTGCTTGATTTTAAATAAATAACGTACTCACTGAACCAAATTACTTTGCCTTGAAAATTAAGTTAGACTTTGTTATTATTCACAAGGGACCTACTAGAAAGAAAAGAAACGGTAAGGTTGTTATTGTAGCGACCAAGTCCATAAGGAAGTTAGCAAAAGAAAAGTGTTTCTTTTGCAAGAAAACTAGGCCACAGGTGGAAAAACTACACCAAGTATATAGCTACTTTTCCTACAAAGACTACTAAGCCATCTGGATGTTGATATCTCACTTGGTTGAGTCATGCGCAGTTGAGATTTAGGACAATTGGGAGATTGTTAGGAACAGTGTCCCGAAATCTAGATTTATGCTAGATATATTATTTTAATTAATAAATAGAATTGAAGTTTCAGTCGGTTTCTAGTTAAATTTGTGTATGTGAGCATTTATACTGCATGTGATTTTCTTTTGGGAGACATCCATGAGATGGGTGTAGTCCTTAGACTACAATTTACATGTTTGTTCTAAGTGGTTTATGAGACTAAGCCACAAATAGACTTGGAACAAATGGTATGGATTTGTTTTTGAAAGACTCGTAGTCGAAGGCAAGTTTGGACCACTTGTATGTTAAGACTATAATTTGACACTTTAGATAACTTATTTTGGTCATGCGGATGGAGATCCAAAAGTGTAAGGTTAGTGTGTTTAATAAGATTGACACACTTAGTTGGACCATGTAGGTTACTTATTTCTAGACTACAATCGGAGATGACTGATTCACGTTGTACTGTTTGAACAACGACTCTAAATTCTGAGGGTATTCTGGACTTGTGCGTGGAGCGTTAGTTACATTGGTGTACTATAAGTAAGGTCTAAGTGAATGACTGAAATCCCACGTACACTTGGTAGCGGCGTGAAGTGTGACAAGGATCAGGTATTTAATAAAGAATCTACAGTCTCTTATGAGATACAGATGTCCCTTATTTGATTCGCAAATATTTGAATAGTTCGGAAACTTTGGCCAAAGTATTCTAAGTGTTTGGCATTTGGAATTTATACTGTGAATAGTTTCAAGTATAAATAAATTATTCAGTGAAGGGCGAGTCGGTAACTATTGGAGAAGCTGTGAGAAGGATAATGGTAGTAGTTATATTTATCCTTTTTCATGGACATCTAGTGGAGGGGTTGTTGTCATCAATACTGTCTATTAGAGTGATATCGAATAAATAATTTAAGTCTGGAGTACAGTGAGATTTATTTTGTGGAATTAAGTCTCATTAAATGGTAATTAAATTAATATCATGAGATGGTTTAATTTAACCCATTTGGAGCTAGATTTAAATTGTCCCTAAGGTCCCTGCGCAAGCCTTTGTATTTTATTGCCATCAAAAAAATATTAAAGAAATCATGAGATGAATTATTTATCCATAAGATGATGAATTAATTTTGCCAAACATTATTCATGAGATGAATAAAAGTTGAAAATTATAAAATAAATAATTTTGAAATTAAAGTTCATAAGATGAATTTTTACATGTGGAAAACAAAGGAAAAAAAAAGGATGAAAATCGCACTTAGGGTTGGCGATTCGCACCTTCGCCTATTGACCAACTAGCGCGTGACACGTGTCACGTGCTAGGAAGCCCGGTGGTAATCCGTGTGCTCACGGGTGGGCCAATCGCGGCCCGCCACGTGGCACCCGGATATCTAAACGCGAAGTTTTGCCAAGGTTTTAAACGATGCGTTTTGCTTAATTTTGTTATCAAATGCTGCGTTTTGATTTTAACTGGGCGGTTCCCACATCGAAAAATTAGATTTTTTCGCTTCGGTATATTCCCATAAATAGAGGGGTTTATTCCAAGGTTTGGCATCGAAGTTGAAATATTTCTTTAGGGCTTTTACTCTAATTGGAGAGAAAAATTTCCGCTGAAAGTTTTTTTTCCTCAGTTTAATATTTTTCGGAGCCCACCCTCTGGGCAGTTCGAGGTCATTGCGTAGAAGGTCTCGGGGTGTCGATTTTGAAGAATATTATTGTCTTTCTGGTTTTCTTTTATTATAGCAATTTCAGGTATGTTCTTCTTTCCTCCTTCATTTAGTCTCCGCTTTTCTATTTATTTACAGTATTCGTTATTATACCTGTTTAAGTTTATGTATTGTTATGAGTGTATTAGAGTAAAAGGCCTATAAATTTGAATTATGAATTTAGATCTGTTGATTTAAAATATGAATTTAAGTCAGTAGATCTAAAATTAGGATTTTAAATCAACCCTAGGTTTAAAGTTATGAATTTTAAACCCGTTCCGCTGCGTAAACTTTAGGGAGAATTTTTGAAATTCATCCCAACAACCGATATTAGGGCAAAGGGTCTATAGAGATAAACTTATTCCTCGCACGTGAGGTGTCACAAGGCGTGACTCTCCGACTTGGGGCTTAGGTAGAGAGAAGAGTCTCCTACTCTCAGTGTTCTATTAGGTGCTTATTGTTGTGACCATAGTTGAGAACTATGAACCCAATAGTCGGCATCAGAGTTTATTTTTCCAACAAAATTTTTTTGTTTTTCCCAACAATTAGTATCAAAGCCATCCTCTGATTACGTTCATAATATACATGATTAGGTATAATAAGATCGAAATAAATAGATTTGCGATTTAATAAAATACAGATTTTATTAAGAAGGAAAGTTAGTTTAATTTGACGGTTCGATTTAAATTGTTTAAATCAATGAAGAATTAATAATTAATTGAGATGGTTGTTTTTATTTGTGATTTAAATTGTTTGAATCATTAAAGTAATTAATTGTTAATTAGATTATTTTCAAGTATCAATTTAAATTGTTTAAATCGGTTAAAAGAGTTAATAGTTAACTACGTTATTTAAAGTATCGATTTAAATTGTTTAAATCGGTCAAAAGTTTTAATAGTTAACTAGGTTGTTTATAGTAACGATTTAAATTGTTTAAATTGTTAATGAATTAATCGTTAATTCAGAACAACCCATAAATTTGCGATTATGTTGTTCGTATAATGAAATTGTACGTTTTCATTCAAGATTTACGAAATAAGACAAAATTGATATAATAAGATTAGATTCAAATATTTTTAATAATGGATAAAATTGATCTAATGAGATTAGATTCAATTTATTTTTATAAAATTGGGTAAAATTGATCTAATTAGACTAGATTCAATTAATTTTTATGAAATTGGATAAAGTTGAACTAATGAGATTAGATTTAATTATCTTTTACGAAATCGGATAAAATTGATCTAATGAGATTAGATTTGATTTATTTTAAAATTAAATATTTTAAATTTAAGGATTAAAAAAAAATCTGACGACGGCAGCGTCAACGTGACGCTGACATCATCACGTCAGAATTTAAAAAAAAAAGTTTTGTGTATTTTATTTTATTTTTGGACGTGCAGATGTTAATACAGATTTACATAAAAATTAAGTTAATTATTTTATTAACTAATTTTCTTTTTAGAATATGATTCTAAATTAAATTATGAGATAATTTAAGTTATAAATCAGTGTTATTTTAAAAAAAAGTTAGTTTCCTTTTTTTTTTAGAATAAGATTCTAATATAGACTATGGGATAGTCTAATCACAAAATTGCTATTAATTTTAAATAAAATTATTTTTAATTTAGTTTTGAATTCAGAATTTTTTAAAGTAGATTATGTGATAATCTGAATTACATGTTGGTATTGTTTTAATTAAAATTGATTAATTAATCTCATTGATTGGATTTGAAAATGAGATTCTAATGTAAGATTATGAGATAATCTATACTGTAAAATAGTAGTATTTTAAATAAATAAATTAATTAATTTTTGGTTAATCTTAGAATGAGATTCTAAGGGGGATTGTGGAAAAATTCAGGTTGTAAACGCAAGTTAATTAAAAACCATTGGTTATAAAAATCAAGTGGGAGCGAGGTTTCAATTGTTGTGACCTCAAGGTCTCCATTACTGGTCTGGCAGTATAGCAGATCGATAGACCTCCCTGCGGAGGATGTCGGTTTGCAGATTGCAGGGTTAGACTTCTCGAGGATAAACCAAAGTGCAGAGAAGCGTGCGACCACGATGCCATGGAGTATTTCGTGTAATTGTATGTAGGTTTAGGTAATGGTTTACACTTGACTAGCGTGATGCATTAGCCTCCCTGAGAAGCTCTATTGTGTCATGTTAGAGACTAAGGTAAAATGGTGAGTTAATCATGTTTAGTAAGAGTTACAAGAAAACAGGTTAATTGAGAGTAGTTCTCACCTGAACTAGCTTCGTGTGACCCCGCTGCCGGGAAGTAAGGAATGATGTGTTTGGGTCATCATTGTATGCATGATAGTACAGTTTGGTGGATATCTAACTTATTATGTATTTTAAATTTAAAGAATATATATCACTGCATTATACATGACTCATATAAAGTAGTTACCCATATGTTTTCATTTACAATATTTTATATGGATCGAACTGGCGAACTTTGCTTGATTTTAAATACATAATGTACTCACTGAACTAAATTACTTTTCCTTAAAAATTAAGTTAGACTTGGTTATTACTCACAAGAGACCTACTAGAAAGAAAGGTAAGGGTAAGGTTGTTATTGTAGCAACTAAGTTAATAAGGAAGTCAGCAAAAGAAAAGTGTTTCTTTTGCAAGAAAACTAGGCCACTGGAGAAAAAACTACACCAAGTTTATAGCTACTTTCCCTACAAAGACTGTTAAGCCATCCAGTGAAGGTATGTTGATATTTCACTTAGTTGAGTCATGCGCAGTTGAGAGTCCACTAGGTTCTTGGTGGGTGGACTTAGGTTCAACTGACCATATCTATAATATGTTACAGGAGCTTAGGCTAAGCTAAAGGCTACACGATAGATGTTGTACCTGATGGTCAGGGACAGTACAATAATAGTGGTCTTAAGTGTAGGACATGTTAGCTTAGACCTTAGTGATAGAGTTTTGTTATAAATGATTGATTATTTATACCTTCTCTTCACAGGAATTTGATTTCTATGTCTTGTTTTATGAATAATTGTTATTCAATTGATTTTGATAATGGAGATTTTAATATGAGAAATAAATTGTTTATTTGCACATGTACATGAATAAATTGTTTATTCATATTATTTCCTTGTCAAAACTATGGTAATTGTTTAAATGAATCTAACGTAAGTTCACTTGTCCAATCTTTTAAAAGCAAACACCTTGAAAGGGATATTGCCTACACATGGCACCAATGTTTAGGTCACACTGATTCGAACAGGGTCCAAAGACTGGTAAAAGATGGACTGATAGAGGTTTTGGACTTGAGGTCATTACCAGTTTGCGAATTCCGCATAGAATGAAAGGTGACCAATTTTGTCTTTAAGAGTAAAGGCAACAAGGTTGGTGGCTTGCTTGAGCTGGTTCACATAGATGTATGTGGACCGGCACATGTTCAGGCAAGAGGTGGGTATGAGTACTTATTCACGTTTAGTGATGATTACTCAAAATATGTATATGTTTACCTAATTAGACATTAGTCGGACTCTTTCGAAAAGTTCAAAGAGTACAAAGCGGAATTTTAAAAGCAATTAGGTAAACAAGTTAAATCACTTCAATTAGATCGAGGAGGTGAATATTTTTTGGATGAATTTCTGGATTTTCCAACTGCAAATGAGATAAGATCTTAGCTTTCTGCTCTGGTTACACCGCAGCAGAATGGTGTTGCAAATAAAAGGAACGAAGGCATTCTTTTCTATAGTTCTTTTGATCAAAAGTGTTTTTAACACTATGTAAAACACTTAGAGAAAAATTTTGCAAATAAGCTACAAAAGTAAAAACAAAATAGTATAAAAAGAAAATGACACTAATTCTAAACAATTAGACACAACTTAAGATATAGTGGATGCATTAGATGCACCTACTGATAGGAACAAAAATGTTCCAGGTACACGAGAGCTTAGGTGTGGTGGGAGGATTGTCAAGACACCTGATAGGTTCATAACGGCAGCCTTAGTGGTTAATCGTGGCATTGAATCTGATCCTTTTGGCCACAATGAAGCAATTATGTCTTATGGTTTTGAACAATTGGTTAAACGAACCATGCGTGTACAAATGATATTTAGAGAAAGTAGTGACTTTCTTAATTTTATATATCAATGATATACTACTCATTGAGAATGATGTGGGAGTGTCATTAGCTGTAAAGACTTGGCTGTCATGATAGCTCAATAATGAAAGACAAAGGAGAAGCCAGCTCTACTCTTAGGATTAAGCTTCTGCGAGGTCATAAGAGTAGGATGTTCGGTCTTTCCCTAGCCACTTATATTGACAAGACGTTGTCAAGGTATAGCATGGAGTCCCTCTCCTTTTTGAGTAGTATTCTAGGACACCTCAAGAAGATGAGCAATTGAGGAATATTCCATATGCTTTGGCAGTGGGAGCCTTAGGTATTCCATGTTGTGCACACGACTTGATGTCTGCTATGCTATGGTATAGTAAGCAGGTGTTAGTCTAACATGGGTCCAATGGAATAGGTGGCAATGAAGCGTTTTCTCTAGTCCTTAAGAAGAACTAGAGACCCTATGATAATCTTTCAAAGTGACGAGCTGGTTCCAGTTGGCTATACTGATTTAAAACTTCTAGTCAGATTAAAATGATAGACGTTCGACGTCTAAGCATATCTTTACCCTTGGAGTAGGAGCCATTAGTGAGGGGAATGTCAAGCAGTATTATATTATTGACTTCACACTATAGTAATTGTGCTCACTAAGGGTTAGGCTCAATAGATTTTTGGTTCAAGCTTAAAAGGGTGAGTATGGACTTTGTCATAAATTGGATTTAGGACAAGTGGGAGATTGTTAGGAATAATGTCCTAAAATTCAGATTTATTCTAGATATATTATTTTAATTAATAAATAGAATTTAAGTTCCAGTCGGTTTCTAGTTAAATTTGTGTATGTGAGCATTTATACTACATGTGATTTTCTTTTGGGAGACATCCATGAGATGGGTATAGTCCTTAGATTACAAGTTACATGTTTGTTCTAAGTGGTTTATGAGACTAAGCCACAGATAGACTTGGAACAAATGGTATGGATTATTGTTTGAAAGACTCGTAGTCGAAGACAAGTTTGGACCACTTGTATGTTAAAACTATAACGTGACACTTTAGATGACTTGTCTTGGTCTTGTGGATAGAGATCTAAAAGTGCTAGGTCTGTGTGTTTAATAAGATTGACACACTGAGTTGGACCATGTGGGTTACTTATTTTTAGACTACTATCGGAGATGATTGATTCATGTTGTACTGTTTGAATGACGACTCTAAATCCAGAGGGTATTCTGGACTTGTGCATGGAGCGTTAGTTACATTAGTGTACTATAAGTAAGGTCTAAACGAATGACTGAAATCCCACGCACACTAAGTAGCGGTGTGAAGTCGGACAAGGATCATGTATTCAATAAAGAATCTATAATCTCTTATGAGATACAAATGTCCCCTTATTTGATTTGCAAATATTTGAATAGTTCGGAAACTTTGGCCAAAGTATTCTAAGCGTTTGACATTTGAAATTTATATTGTGAATATGTTCAAGTATAAATGAATTATTCAGTGAAGGACGAGTTGGTAACTAATGGAGAAGCTGTGAGAAGGATAATGGTAGTGGTTATATTTATCCTTTGTCATGGACATCTAGTGGAGGGATTGTTGTCATCAATACAGTCTATTGGGAGATATCGAATAAATAATTTAAGTCTGGAGTGCAGTGAGATTTATTTAGTGGAATTAAGTCTCATTAAATGGTAATTAAATTAATATCTTGAGATGGTTTAATTTAACCCATTTAGAGTTAGATTTAAATTATCCCTGAGTTCCCTGCGCAAGCCTCTATATTTTATTGCCATCGAAAAAATATTAAAGAAATCATGAGATGAATTATTTATCCATAAGATGGTAAATTAATTTTGCCAAACATTATTCATGAGATGAATAAAAGTTGAAAATTACAAAATAAAATAATTTTGAAAATTAAAGTTCATAAGATGAATTTTTACATGTGGGAAACAAAGCAAAAAAAAAAAAAAAAAAGGGATGAAAATCGTACACAGGGCTGGCGATCCGCACCTTCGCCTATTGACCAACTAGCGCTGGGAAGCACGGTGGTAATCCGCGTGCTCACGAGTAGGCCAATCGCGGCCCACCACGTGGCACTCGGATATCTGAACGCGAATTTTTGCCAATGTTTTAAACGACGCGTTTTGCTTAATTTTGTTGTCAAATGCTGCGTTTTGATTTTAACTGGGCCGTTCCCACATCGAAAAATTAGATTTTTTGCTCCGGTGTATTCCTATAAGTAGAGGGACTTATTCCGAGGTTTGGCATCGAAGTTGAAATATTTCTTTAGGGTTTCTGAAACTATTTCGGATACCTAATTGGCGAGAAAAATTTCCGTTGAAGTTTTTCCTTCCTCAGTTTAATATTTTTCGAAGCCCACCCTCCGGGCAGTTCGAGGCCATTGCGTAAAAGGTCTTGGGGTGTCAATTTTGAAGAATATTATTATCTTTCTAGTTTTTCTTTTATTGCAGCAAGTTCAGGTATGTTCTTCTTTCCTCCTTTTTTTAGTTTCCGCTTTTCTATTTATTTATAGTATTCGTTATTATACATGTTTAAGTTTATGTATTGTTATGAATATATTAGAGTAAAAGGCCTGTAAATCTAAATTATGAATTCAGATCTATTGATTTAAATTATGAATTTAAGTCAGTAGATTTAAAATTAGGAATTTTAAATCAACCCTAGGTTTAGAGTTAGGAATTCTAAACCCATTTCGCTGCGTAAACTTTAGGGAGAATTTTTGAAATTCATCCCAACAATAGGTATTAGGGCAAAGGGTTTATAGAGATAAACCTATTCCCGGGATCTCTCGCATGTGAGGTGTCACGAAGCGTGACTGTCCGACCGGGGGCTTAGGTAGAGAGACGAGTCTCCTACTCCAAGTGCTCTAATAGGTGCCTATTGTTGTGACCATAGTTGAAAATTATGAACCCAATAGTCGGTATCATAGTTTATTTTTCCAAAAAAAATTTTATGTTTTTCCCAACACCCTCAACCACACCTAGCATAGGAGACATCAAGATAGGATCCAAGACCATACAAAGGAAAGAGAGTTGCATATATTTGTGTTCCATGATTCAGTACAACGGTGAAGTGGATGAGGATGTCAACAGCCGGATTAAAGTAGGTAGGCATAAATAGAGAATGGCTTTCGTGGTACTTTGTGACATGAGGTTTCCATTAACCCGCTGTTTGGCAATGGAGTAAAGAGGGGTAAAGGGAGGGGGCTTAATTTTTTTTTACCCCTGTTTGGCAAATTTATTTGAGGGGTAAAGGGGGATAATTTTTGAAATTCATCCCAACAATCGGTATTAGGGCAAAGGGTTTATAGAGATAAACCTATTCCCGGGAACTCTCGCACGTGAGGTGTCACGAAGCGTGACTCTCCGACCGGGGGCTTAGGTAGAGAGACGAGTCTCCTACTCCAAGTGCTCTAATAGGTGCCTATTGTTGTGACCATAGTTGAGAACTATGAACCCAATAGTCGGCATCATAGTTTATTTTTCCAAAAAAAATTTTATGTTTTTCCCATCACCCTCAACCACACCTAGCATAGGAGACATCAAGATAGGATCCAAGACCATACAGAGGAAAGAGAGTTGCATATATTTGTGTTCCATGATTCAGCACAACGGTGAAGTGGATGAGGATGTCAACAGCCGGATTAAAGTAGGCTGGCATAAATAGAGAATGGCTTCCGTGGTACATTGTGACATGAGGTTCCCATTAACCCTCTGTTTGGCAATAGAGTAAAGAAGGGTAAAGGGAGGAGGTTTAATTTTTTTTTTTTACCCCTGTTTGGCAAATTTATTGGAGGGGTAAAGGGGGGTAATTTCTTACCCCCCCCCCCCCCCCCCCCCCCCCCCCCGGGCCCCAATTCCTTTAACCCCTAAATTGGGGGTAAGAGAGGGGGGGGGGGGGGGGGGGGGGGGGTTAAGTGTAATATTTAAAAATTTTTGGACACTTTTACCCTTATTTTAACTATAACTCTCTTTATCCTTATCCCTTTGCCTACTTGCCAAATAAGGGTAACTTATTCACCCCTCTTAATTTGACATATCCAAGCAAGGGTAGGATATTATATTAACCCCTCCCCTGCCTCCCACCCCCCTTTACCCCCCTTTACCTAGTTGCCAAACAAAGCATAAAGCTATAAGGAAAATATTACAAGATAGTAGTGAGACCGGTTATGTCTTATGGGGTGGAATGTGGGCCAATGAAACAACATCATACACAGAAAATGGAGGTGGCAGAGACGAGGATGCTGCAGTGGATGGGTGGACGTACACGAAAAGATAGGATCAAGAACGACGTCATAAGAGGCAAATTGGGCGTTGCATCGATTGAGGATAAATTAAAGGAGCAACATTTGAGGTGGTTCGGCCATGTTAGGAGGAGACCACCCAGCCTAGTCAGGAGATGCGAACAGCCCCATACTACGCTAGGGAGGAGAGGGAGAGGCAGTCCAAAGAAGAGATGGATGGAGACAATCCGACAGGAGCTCACCGACCTAAATCTACGGGAGGAGATTGAATTAGATAAAGCTCGGTGGAGGGCTTAAAGTAGTGCATCTTGTATTAATTGCACTAGTGCTTCCAGGTGTCTTCTATCCCTTTTTTGGCACATGTTTTAGAGCACTTATTTGTTTATCGGTGTACTTGAGCACTTGCGTGTTTGCTGACTACTTGCCTGTAGTTACCTTCCCTTGAGTCTGCTTCGTAACGCTTGGTTATTCTATGTATTGCTCTAATACATTGTTGACCTCATACTTCCAGGATGTATGCTTACATGACGACACGCTCTTCAGGCTGGGAGTCCTAGAAAACAGCCTCTCTTTAGGGTGGCACCCTAAAGGAGGAAAGCTGCATACAATCACCTCCCCAGACGTTGTGTATGTGGGAGCCCTTGAGGCATTGGGATTGTTATTGTTGTTGTTTTCATCTCATCAATTATTTTAGAAATTTGACAAATTGGCAAAGTAAGTGTATTATATTTCTTATATATGTGCAATAAGACTTGTTTCATGAATTACAGGTGCTTATATTTATAGATCATCTCTTTGCATATTTGTTTAAAAATTGTCCGCATAATTTGTCTTTGCATTTCCCTTCCGCAACCTATGATCATATTCATATTTTCCTCTACTTTCTCTAACTTCATCCTAGATTTTTCTTTCTCATTTTTTTTTCTATCTTCTCTTATTTCAGCAATTCGACATTCAAAGATGAATTGGCATAGTAAGTCTACTAATATTCTTATGTTCAATGTGTAATCCGACATAGTTTATGAATTTTTTTTATATGTGCTTATATATGTAAAGCTTTGTATATTTGTTTAAAAACTATCCACATAACTTACCTCATCATCCATCACAAATTATAGTCTTGGGTAACAAATTCTAGGATAAATAAATATTATAACAAAAAAGTTCTTATAATACATATTCTTTTAACAAAAAAAAAAATGATAATCAATTGACTTACTTTGAATTAATAAAATAAATTAAAAATTTTCAAAAAAAGTAAAAAAAAATAAAATAGTTAAAACAATATTTTTATAGAATAATAATTCTACAATGAACTGGACAGATGTAGAATAAACATTATAAGAGAAATATAGAAAAATAAAAAAATTTAGAAAATATTCGTTAAAATAGAATTGAAGAAAATCTAGAATTAAAATTATGTAATCATTTCATAAAATTAAATCAACTTATATTGAACATGATAAGAGAAAAAAAAAAAAAATTGAAAATATCTATAAAAAAGGTCTAGCAAATCTAGAAAATAGATTCTCGCTGAGGATATACTCATGACTTACCTGCTCATGGGAATTGTGGGCTTTCTTATGGGCCGGGGTTAGCTGGGCCAACCCAGTCCCTCATTACAAAAAAAAAAAAAAAAATTCTAGGAAATAGGTAAATCTTTTTTTAAAAATATTATTAAAATTTTTTAAATTTGTTTTAAATAAATGCAACGGAGCTTAAAAGAATTAATAACAAAAATTTAGAGCAAGCATATAATTTATAACATAAAATTTATTTTTGACAAATAATTATTTTACAAAAAAGTGGTTTTTTTGATAGTTCAAATAAGGCCTTAGCTATAATTGTATATCAATAAAAGGAAAAAATTAGCAATTAAAAATAAGAAATGTTTTTCCAATAACACTCTACAATGAATTATACAGTTATTGTCGTCAAATATCGTAATTAATGAACATGTTATAATTATGTGAATCAAGTTGTTAAGTTTGCCGAGAGCAAGTCAAATTTAGCATGGTAATTCAAGATTGATATACTGATGTACATTATAAAAATTTGGTACAACTCAAGATAATCATACAACTCAAGTTGTTTTAATGTCTTTTATCGAATATTAAAGAATCTATCATGACACACTTTGCTTTATTTGACTAATCAATAATTTAAAAGTTTGAAAAAATTTATATTTAATTTCTTATATAATTTAATAAATCAATTAATCACAAACATTAATTAAAAAATTTGGATAGAAAAATTATTAATTAAAATAATAAGGTTTTGTAGAACAATTAAATTAGATAAGATACAAAACTTTACTGTGCATCTGGTGCTAACTGCTATAAATCGATTCTTCCATTTTTTTTGAAGTGAAAAAGGTAATCTTCTTGTCTTTTGCGATAGGCCCTTTTTTTTGCCACAAGTTAGCTGATCGTTTATTAACTTTCATTAAAATTCTCACTTGGAAGAGGCAGTGACAACATTAGGAGAAGTGTGTTGTAGGCAGTTGGTGATCGTCTCTTGATTCCTAAATCGATCATCGATCATATTACGTGAAGGTAACATTTATTGTTTTAATTTATATTGCACATATTAATACTAACTTTCCATCTCATTTATTTAAGGTCGAAAAAGTTAATGGGAATCATGAATATAAGACAAACCTCATCGAAATTTCTTAAATACGATATTCATACAAGTTTATGTTTTGTCTAATCAATTAGAAGGGAAAATGATTATTGTACGTGAAAAGGGTTAAACGCCCCTACAGTCCCTTCCAAAATTTGATCCCCAAACCTATTAAATAAAATAATAAGGTCTTGTAGAATAATTAAATTATATAAGATATAAAACTTCGCCATGCATCGCATGAGGAACATCTCATGTGGTGCTAACCGCAAAAGTACTCACTTATAAGTCCATTCTTTCATTATTATTATTTTTTTTTAGTGAAAAAGGTAATCTTCTTCTCTTTTGGAATAGGCCCTTTTTTTTTTGCCACTGTTGGATATTTTAATTAAAAATATATATTAATACATTAATTTTTAATTTAAACATGATTTGACTTTGATACATGAGTTGACCAATTCTTTGGGGGTTACAAATTGAGAATTAAGAATATATTAAATGGGGCAACGGTACAGTGAAGGGACTTTTTTGCATTTTATAAGCTAGTATGTAAGCTTTGAATTATACAAGGAAAAAGAACTTAGTTTTGAAGAAAATTCCTTTAAATCAAACGTACTTTGTTTTGAGTTTTTTTGTCAATTATTACGGCTAAGTAAGGTGTTGGTAAGGCTTGGCTTTCGAGGTTGTGCAGACCAAGAAAGTATCAACAGTGGTTGGGCGTTGTATCCTGGAGGCGGCTCACCGGTACCTGCTGCACCGGCTTAGATCCGAGAGGGGCTCTAAACCTTCTTAAAGAGAGCGTGATCCGCGCCTTGCTCAACTGTGACTTTATTGGTATTTCGTCATCTCTGCAAGTATTGGTAATATCTTTCTACTTCATACTTTTGTATAATATTATTGTGTTTAGTTCTAACAATTTTAAGACAGTTTATGGCTCTCTATGGTAAATCTAGTCAAATCTCTAGTAATGAATATAATCCTATGGAGTATTTCGTAACCATGATAACTGAACTAAACAATGTTGAAAATCATGACGGTTGGTGGGTAGACACCGGTGCCTCTAAGCATGTGTGTTATGATAAAAATTTGTTTAAAACTTATAGCATTGTTGAGAGCGGCTCAAAATATTGCAAGGGGACTCTCAAACCGCAAATGTTTTAGGCATCGGTGATATAGAAATCAAGTTTATTTCCGGGAAGGTTGTAACTTTAAAAGATGTTATCTATACTCCTGAAATTAGGAAAAACCTCGTTTCAGGTTATCTCTTAAATAGGGCAGGCTTTAAGCAGATTTTTGAATCTGACCAATATATTATTACAAAAAATGGTGTCTTTATTGGTAAAGGCTATACTTGCGATGGTATATTTAAACTCGATATTAAAATTAATAAAATTGCTCCTATAACAGTTTATAATGTTTCTTGTGTGAATCTTTGGCATGCTAGGCTTTGTCATGTGAATAGCAAGTATTTGAGTAATATGAGTTATCTAGGCTTACTACCCAAATTCGGAAATAATTTTGAAAAATGTGAAGTTTGTAGTATGACTAAAATTACTAAAGCACCACATACAAAGGTCGAAAGAAATACCGAGTTGCTAGAATTAATCCACTCCGATATGTGTGAATTTGAAGGAATATTAACGAGGGGTGGAAAAACGTATTTTATAACCTTACTTGACGATTTTTCAAAATACTCTTACGTGTACCTTATGAAAAATAAAAGTGAAGCTTTTGAGAAATTAACGACTTTTATCAAAGAGGTAGAAAATCGTTTTGATAAAAAAATAAAAAAGTTTAGAACCGATAGAGGTAGAGAATATGATACATATGGCCTAATAGATTACATTCAATCCATTGGTATAGTGCATCAAGTTACTCCTCCCTATTCTCCTCCCTCTAATGGTGTAGCGGAACAAAAAAATAGATCATTAATTAACTTGACGAATGCCATGCCAGTTAGCTCGGGAGCCCCTAATAATCTATGGGGAGAGGCAATTCTCACCGCTAATTATATATTTAATAGAGTGCCTCGTAAGAAAATTTTAAAAACACCCTACGAATTATGGAGGAATAGAAAACCAAATTTGAGTTACCTAAGGGTATGGGGGTGTCTAGCCTATGTGAGCAAAACCGATCCGAAAATTCCTAAATTAGGAATAAGAGCAATAAGAAGTGTCTTTATGGGTTATGCTTTAAATAGTAAAGCCTATAGATTTTTAGACCTTGAGAATAATGTGGTAATAGAATTATTAGATGCAATTTTTCATGAAGATAAATTCCCTTTTAAATCCAAAAATAGTGGGGGTGATGAAAATGATAAAAGAATAATTGATAATTATGCTAGTTCTTCCCAACCTAGGGAAGAGGCTAATCTGGAACCAATTAGAAGGAGTAAAAGAATAGAAAAGGACTTTGGTTCTGATTTTCTTTTATACCATGTCCAAGATCTTTATATGTCTTTCGAGAATTTTGTCTATATGATAGATAATGAACCTAAGTCAATTCATGAAGCATTATCATCACGGGACTCAGTTTTTTGGAAAGAAGCGATAAATGATGGAAATAGACTCTTTAATGACTAACAAAACATAGAAGTTAGTAGACTTATCTTCGGGATGCAAAACCATAGGTTGTAAGTGGGCACTTCGTAGAAAATGGAAACCTGATGGTACCGTAGACAAATTTAAAGCTAGATTGGTCGCTAAAGGTTTTAAACAAAAGGAAAATATAGATTTTTTCGATACCTATTCTCTAGTAACTAAAGTGACTTCTATAAGAATTTTGGTTGCTATAGCTGCTTTACATAATCTATTAATCCATCAAATGGATGTGAAAACGGCATTTTTAAATGGAGTCTTAGAAGAAGAAATATATATGGATCAACTGGAAGGGTTTGTCCAACCAGGGAATGAGCATAAAGTTTGTAAATTAACAAAATCATTATATGGTCTCAAACAAGCTCCAAAACAATAGCATGAAAAATTTGATCAATGTTTAATTTCTAATGGGTTTAAGTTGAATGAAGCTAACAAATGCCTATACTATAAATCTTTGAATGATGCTCATGTTATTATCTGTCTGTATGTTGATGATTTGTTAATTTTTGGAACAAATCTAAGTGTTATCAACTCAACAAAGACTTTGTTAAAGAGTGTCTTTGATATGAAAGACATGGGTGAAGCAAATGTCATATTAGGGATGAAAATCACTAGAATTAAAGATGGCTTTTTTCTTGATCAATCCCACTATGTTGAAAAAATATTGAAGAAATTCAATATGTTTGATTGCTTGCCCGTTAGTACACCGTTAGACCCACATGTCTATCTCTATCCTAATGATAATGATGCTGATGTTATCAATCAAAGCGAGTATGCTAGTGTAACTGGTAGTCTAAGATATGTTGCTGACACTACTAGACCTGATATTGCTTATGCCGTTGGTGCACTTAGTCGATTTACTAGTAGGCCTACGTTTGATCATTGGACTGCTTTGAATCGTGTTATGAGATACTTGGAAAGAACAATAAGTTACGGTTTATATTATAAAAATCACCCTGCTGTTCTTGAAGGTTTTAGTGATGCAGATTGGAATTCTCATTCTGGTGATGCTGTTTCTACGAGTTGTTACTTGTTCACGCTTGGTGGTGGAGCAGTGAGTTGGAAATAAAAAAAACAAACAATTATTGCTAAATCCACCATGGAGGCTGAGCTTGTAGCTCTAGCCACTACCAGTGAGGAGGCATTGTGGTTAAGAGAACTATTGTTTGATATTCCTATGTGGGATAGACCAGTACCACATGTTCTCATACATTATGATAGCACTGCAGCTATTAGCAGGGTTCATAGTAAATACTATAATAGAAAATCCAAATCTATAAGAAGGAAGCATAATATAGTGAGGTCACACCTCACGAATGGCGCCATAACTATTGATCATGTGAGAAGTGATGATAATATTGCAGATCCGCTAACAAAACCTCTGGCCAGAGGAAAGATCTGGGTTGCATCGAGGGGGATGGGACTTAAGCCCAAAGAAGAAATTGTTCACCCATAAGGATACCCTGAAAAGGGACAAACGAATCATGGAGTGATCGGGGGTTTGCATGCGTTTTACTTTATTTTAGTCCATCCCTATGGTGCGGCATGCTCACTTGTGGCGGTGTTGAGGTTGAGCTAGTTATGCTCTTAATGAGGTCTATAGCCCTATGTTGGGTTGGGTTGTATGGCCACGAGTACATTCCTGATAGACCCACCTATATGAGTGTGGAAGTAAGGCCGCTTCCTACGAGAGCTCGGGCTGACTCTCTAGAGCGCTCATGAAGCCAGGATGATGCACAGGGCCGTAATGTGCACGCTTTAGAGAGCCTATGGGAGCACTTTGGACACCATGTGTGTGAAGCACTCCACATGCCCTTAAGCAACCAAGGTTTAAAGGCTAAATCCACCGTGGTTCTAGTATGGGAGTCGCTGAAACACTAAGTAAGGGTTTAAAGGCATTGCCACTCTTATTATACATGGGTCCTCACTTAGCCAAAGGTTTCTTTAAAAAAAATAAAATAAAATAAAATTTAACTCTTATATTTTTTATTAAAACAAGTGGGGGAATGTCGGATATTTTAATTAAAAATATATATTAATACATTAATTTTTAATTTAAACATGATTTGACTTTGATACATGAGTTGACCAATTCTTTGAGGGTTACAAATTGAGAATTAAGAATATATTAAATGGGGCAACGGTACAGTGAAGGGATTTTTTTGCATTTTATAAGCTAGTAATGTAAGCTTTGAATTATACAAGGAAAAAGAACTTAGTTTTGACAAAAATTCCTTTAAATCAAACGTACTTTGTTTTGAGTTTTTTGTCAATTACTTCGGCTAAGTAAGGTGTTGGTAAGGCTTGGCTTTCGAGGTTGTGCAGACCAAGAAAGTATCAATAGTGGTTGGGCGTTGTATCCTGGAGGCGGCGCGCCGGTGCCTGTTGCACCGGGTCAGATTCGAGAGGGGCGCGAAATCGTCTTAAAGAGAGTGTGATCTGTGCCTTGCTCAACTGTGACTTTATTGGTATTTCGTCATCTCTACGAGTATTGGTAATATCTTTCTACTTCATACTTTTGTATAATATTATTGTGTTTAGTTCCAACAGCCACAAGTTAGCCGATTGCTTATTAACTTTCATTAAAATTCTCACTTGGAAGAGGCAGTGATAACACTAGGAGAAGGGTGTTGTAAGCAGTTGGTGATCATCTCTCGATTCCTAAGTCAATCATCGATCATATTACATGAAGGTAACATTTATCGTCCTTATTTATATTGCACATATTAATACTAACTTTCCATCTCAATTATTTAAGGTCGAAAAAGTTAATTGGAATCATGAAAATGAGACAAACCTCATCGAAATTTCTTAAATATGATATTCATACAAGTTCATGTTTCGTCTAATCAATTGGAAGGAAAAATGATTATTGTACGTGAAAGAGTTAAATGCCCCTATAGTCCATTCCAAAATTTGACCCTCGGCCCTTTACTTTAGAAAACGTAGGTATTAAATTCTGAAATATTATCACTCTTTAGAGAAATTTTCCAAGGTGAAACTGTGAAAGGTTAGAATGTGGTCAGAAGACTGTGTTTCTAAATGGGTTTATAGGATTGTGTGGTGTTAGTTGTTTTACATAGTACATATATTATACTCAATAATATACTAATTCTTATGTTTTACTAATTTTTACAATATATTATAGAATATATAAATTTAGTGATCGACTTCCCTTTACTAATTTAAGCCAAACCTACTTAATTTTGTAAAATCACCATGATAACAATAGAAAAAAAAATTATTACATATGAAATCTTTTTTAAATTATAAACACCCATCGTGTATCTTACGGGGTTAGACTAGTTCTTCAAATATGGATGTGCTGAAATCTTTTCCCAGATTTTACTAAATTCAAACTTAAAAATTAGGGCTATTTACATTTTAGTAACCCGATATTTTTGGAAATAACAAAAATGACCCTCACCTTTTTGAATTATTAAAAAAGCCCCTAAGATTTTGTCGTATCAATAACAACGCCCCTCTAAAGATTGATGATGTTATTTTCCATCGATAGAGCTGACCTAGTACAACAACAACAACAACAACAACAAACCCAGTGCCTCCAAGGGCTCCAGCATAAGTAGGGTCTGGGGGGGTATATGTACGCAGCCTTTCCCCTCCAGGGGCCTACCCTGAAGAGAGGTTGTTTTCGAGGACCCCCAGCCTGAAAGAGCTGACCTAGTAATTGCTTTTTATTAATGCTATAATAAAATAGCCTAAAATACACTTCAACTTCTTTACCATTACCTTATAAGCACAAAATTCGAGATGTTGGGTTGTGTAGAAGCTATCAATTTTCGCTTAATTTATTTCAAAATATAGTTATTAAAGGGTATTTTTATCATTTTACTATAGCATTAATAAAAACACAGCTGTTACATTAGCTCTGTCTACTAAAAATGACATCATCACATCCGAGAGAAGCCTTTTTATTAATACGACAAAAATTTATGGGCCTTTTTATTAATACGACAAAAACATTGGGGACCTTTTTAATAATACAAAAAGGTCAGGGCCCTTTTTATTATTTCAAAAAAGTTAGGGTACTAAAATATAAATAACCCTAAAAATTAAATACTATAAAATACAAAATCTTGTATCAAATATTTTTCTTTAATTGAAAAAGAATACATAAAAATAAATAATTTTATTATTATTAAAATAAAAATTTTAATTTTTTTTTCACCAATCCCTGACATAATTTAAAAATTGTTAAAATGTTGTGAACTTTGTATTCCATTAATAAATGTAGGTATCTTTCGGGTTTGAACCCATACTTAGTGACGTGAGTTTCAATCCGAAAAACTGTAGTAGCATATAATAATTTGAACTAGGTCTTTGTAACTAGGTTTACACCCATCACACACACATAATATAGGTAATTGTCTAATGTTCTATTAGTGGGGCGCATTATTGTCATGCGCACAAAATCCTGTCTCATGAATATCACTAGGGAGTAGCCCATTTCCCAAAGCAGCGACCCCACTACCACACTCACGTAAGTGAATTCTCCAAGGGTATGATAAACACCCTACTAAATATGCCATTGGGTTCATTTGGAGTTTAGAAACTTTGCCTTAAACATCACAGTCAAGAGTACTTCACCTCAGGAATGGGACCTGGAAATACCCTACTATAAATGATACATTTTTGGTGCTCTTTCAATCACCCATCAGTTTCATTTTTACCCTTTGAATCTCATTCATGGAATCACCAATCCTCTTAAGACGGGTTTCCATTGTGGTGATTAATTTTATGGGCTTCAGTCCCACTCCACTTAATGACTAAATATTTCAAAGGCTCATTGGCCCTTTTAATTGATCATCAACTAGCAAGCATCCTTGTTGCTGACAACTCAAGTACTTCTATCTTTATAGGAGAGCAGCTTTTGATCCTTCCATTCAGTGGAATTCCACGCGCAACACACCAATTGACGAATATAATCATCTTTATTCACCTATATCAAATATCATTTAGAACGCCATGCTTTTCATAACATATTATAAACCACTTATAAGTCATTCATATTACCTTTCAAATATTCAAACAATCTAAGACAATTCATATAACATAACCTCATAAAGGATGACTTTTAACAACACATGGAAAGAGATGCTAAAGTGCAGTTCTTATGGGCCTTTCATTTTAATGTAACGTGAAGTATTTCATCCCCACATAGCAATAACATATCAAGTACTTACCCTTCTTGTGTTTTCCCCTCATTGTTTTTAGTCATTTAATGCATCTTTCAAATAATTTATGCACTTATAATAGTAACAACTTTGAGTAAGATTTACATATATATGTCAAATTCTATTACTTAAAATCGGCCACACCGGTTCTAATCAATACAAACCCGAGTTGAATTCATAGTGTTAACTCAGCCACCAAAATCTTCAAAATATGTTCAAAACAATAGTCATAATTTATGGTTGAAAAATAAAGTACAAAACAGGCCAACATTATCTCAAAACAAATCAAAATTTGACCATGAATGATGGTTTTTTCTTAAATTGTCCAAACCAAATCAGTATACTCCAAGTATATTTGATGAGCTAAAAAGGATTTGTCCATAATCCAGGTATCGGGCTCGAGGCTATAAACTCGAGCTTGAGTGGGCGTTTTGACCATGTCTTTTCTCCCTCTTTCCTTAACTAATTTTTCCCGTAATATATTTTTATTACACATAACATATTTTTAGGCTCTCCCGTATCCGCCACTTTCTTTATTTAAGGCGGATTATTTGCCATGATCTTTTACTTGACCTCCAAGTGTTTTAATATATAAATACGGCCCTTTAGGGTTTTTTTTAAACACAAAATTACCATTATTGATGATATACTTACATTTATCACGGAGAATGAACTTTACGGGCTAACTCCTAAAGGCTTAAGCAACACTACCTTTATCTTGGTTTGTAACTCTGTTGGCACCTTGGAATCCTACCTGGGCCCGCGCAAGGAGACTCTTCTACTGAAGTTTAGAGAGGTGTACAGGTACTCTGGTGAGACCCTTGGGTCCCTTAATAGAAGAGTGTGGCTTGAGATTTATGGTCTACCTGTCCAATGTTGGTCCAAGGACTATTTTGTGGATATCGCCAAATCGTGGGGAAAATTCATAAGAGTGGACTCGAGAACGTCCGCTATGAGGTGCGCCAATGTTGCCAGGATACTGATTGACACCTGTTTCACAACTGACATTCATCAGTTAGTCTAGATTCAGTTTAGTGGGGGATCCTGCCTGGTCCTCGTTAAAGAAGACAGCTCTGTTTTGATCCCTGATTTTTCTCCCAGTACTGTTGCCCGTGCGGCCTCGAACAGAATGGCTAGAGAGCATGCATCCTTTTCGACACAATCACAACTAGAAAGTCAGTGCAACACTGTAGCTCGACATACTTCACGGGTTCGACCCTCCTTGGAGCAGATCACGGATTCCTCGAGTGCTTGTGAGGTGCCTGAAACTTCTATCCCTGGGTCTACAAATGAAGGACCGGGGGTTACTTCGATGCCGTTTAATTAGATTTCCTTCCACCTCAATGGTCATATCATTGGTAGATGGGCATTGGAATGCTCTTATCCCTTTGAGACACGGCAGCCTTGCCTTCTTCAGCCTTTGACCCATCCTTCGAATTTACTTCCGTGGGTGGAGGAAGATGTCGATAGTTGGTCTAGGGAATGCAGTCCGGCACATACTTCTCTTCCTCTTCCGTCTCCTCAACGTGGAGATCTTATTCCAGTTCAGGAAGTCTGTGGAAACCAATATATGCCTCCTTTGATCCAGGGGGTTGAGGGTGACATTGCCAGTCAGGCGCACTCATTGCATCTTGAGAATGTAACTCAAGATCCCGCCAGTGAAGATGACTCTGGATCCTCAGGACCAATGTTTCCTACAGGTTTTGAGTCATTTGCTTTAAACAGGTTAGAGAATTATATGGAGAGACCCAGTGGAGTTGGAAAGCGAAAAGGAAAAGGAGTGATGACAAAAAGGGTGAGGAAAGCGTTGAAGCACAAGAAAAAAGTGAATGAAAAGCGGAAGCTTCAGGAGTTCCTGGAAGATATGTCGCCTAGGAACAGCACGCCGGAAAAGACCAAGGCCTTAAACAAGCTGAAAAAGGGGAATGAGCCGAAATGGGGAAGATCGTCAAAGACAGCTGGGAAGAAGAAAAAATGGAATAGGGGAAATACGTATAACAAGATCTTGGAAGCGAAGTATGATGAGATGATTATGCAAGCGGAGCGGGCTATTGAGATGGGAAAATTAGTAGGGTTTAATTTTGATGGCTTCGACCTACCTAGGGTGGCAAAGTTGCTTGTTAATTGAGGTGGTTGGTTTTGGGGTTGAGGTTTCAGTCCAGCTTCTGTTTCCCGTGTTTTCTTGTCTGATTTTTCTTCAGCTGAGTTCCAGCCAGGTGGTCTTTTGGGTGGCTCTACTTCAGCTTCTTCCGTCGTCTTGTCTTTTTGTTTTTTTTTTGTCCCCTTCTCCTATTTTGGTGGTCGTGGTTTGTTCTGTTTTTTGGTTTGGTTGCGCCTGTTTCTTGTTGTTGTCTCCCTGTTTTTCTCTTTTGGGTCTGTTCTATAAGTCTCACGGTTTCGGGATTTCCAGGGGCTCATTTTGCCGAGTTCCCTGTTTTGTTGCACGGTTTTGCTGCTAATTATCAAAAAAAAAAAAAAAAAAAGAATTACCATCCAAAATCTTCAAAGAAATTCTTTGCCTTCTTCACGCCTGTAGTTCTCAATATTTTCATTCTCTTCTCTCCCCCGTTACAGAGCAAGCTGGGGCGTACACCAATTCATCTCCCTAGAGTACACTACTAAGGTGGGTGCCCTGTTAACCCTGTAGGTCGGAGTGTAGTTTATCCTATTGTACCTCTGTGGGGGCATAAATTACTTAGGGCAATGGATTCTCCATGGCGTTGCAATTTCTTCGGCCAATTCTTTCCCTCCTATTAATCTTGTTAAAGTCGTTTCTTTCATCGTTCTTATAATCTCGAAATTAATTAAATTTTAATAATAGAGTTATATTTTTATTGCTAATTCACCTATTACACCAACATATATGTCCAGTATAATTAACTTGTGTGAAAATACTAATTAGTGAATTAAATATAATATCATAAAGTGATATCATAAATCCTCCCCCCCCCCCCCCCCCCCCCCTCTCTCTTTCCATCAACCAATGTCCTTCGACTTTTATTTTTTAATTTATTTGTACTTATTATTTAATGTAATATATATCGGTTTGCTTATTGGATTCTGTATCACATTGTATTTTTTTTCCTTTCCTCATAACTATGGAAAATGAGAAGTCATATAATTTTTTAGTTTTTGTAAATATAGTGAAAAACATCTCCATTGGCAATAAGATAGATTTTAGTCATATATTGTTATATTTTGTTTACTGCATCAATTTACTAATCATACTTTTTATTATGTCATTTTAGTCCCTTTATAATAGATAAGATAATGTTATTTCTACAATAAATTTTATTAATGTCAGAACAATTATGCCTAAGTTAATGTTGTCATTAATTGGTATCAGGAAAATCTTGTTAGACTATATTATATAGAATTGATAATATTGTATAAAATTGATATATTATATATATAGGCCCAATTGGGCCCAGTCTTGTAATTATTATTTGTCTTTAAATACATGAGAGGGCTAATTCTTGTAGGTAGGTTCCTTCTATTCTTTCATGGTATCAGAGCCACCAAAACCCTAAAACGCTCTCTCTCTCTCTCTCTCTCTCTCTCTCTCTCTCTCCTGCCATGTGTTTCTCCTCCCAAGGCTAACCCTAGCTGAAACTCTAATTGCCCTCTTATTCTCTCTCAACCGCACCTCCTCACCGTGCGCTAACCCTCTTCCTAGTCAACATCTCTCATAGCTGACTCACCTTCTACTACTCCTCCACCGAATGTTGGTACTTGCTAACATCTCCTATGTCAGCCAACCTTGGTGGCGGTCCTCTTACATTACCTACCCTGTTTAATGTTTCCAATATATGAAGTCAGATCTCGGCAACTTTAGATCTAAATGATCCATTGTCTTATCTAGTATGGCACTGCTCCTTCCTTTCCACTTGCCGTGGATATGCCCTTGATGGTCATCTCGATGGTTCCTCTGTCTTTCCCACTGTGATTGACCCCTTATATGGCTATTGGAGGCAAATTGACAATCTTTTACTCTCTTGGATGCTTGGTACTATCTCTTTTGACCTCGCTTGTGCTATATATGGTAATGATGATAACCTAACTACTGCATCACTTTGGATTGCTATTTCTCATCTATTTACTAATTTGCGCAATCCCATCAATTACTATTTAAATGAGAATTAGCTAATATTAAGAAAGGAATCTCACAATGCTTGCGTATCTTACTAAAATTAAGTCATTGGCGGATACTCTCCAATCTATTAATGCTAGTATTTCTAATGGTAATATAATCCTCATTGCTGTTGATGGTCTTTTTGATAATAAAGATTACAATTCTTCATGTACTTCCATTACGGCTCATGTTTCCTTCCTGACAGGTCTTGAGGCTCGTTCTCTTCTAATGGGGGAATCATCTAGACTCGCCAATGATACTCCAAATACATCTATTGTGTTAGTTGCTACATATACTCCTTCAAATAACTATGGTGTTGTATAAGATCAGAACGCATCTAATGGGCCTAACCTACAGCCGGAGAACCCGGTTTATATCGCATAGCTGATCGTGTTACTGGCTCGGCAGCTTCCTCCATAACCCAATTTCGGGTAATTTTCACTGTAAACGTTGGGGTAATGGTCGTGGTCATGGTGGTTGTGGTAATGGTCGTGGCTGTGATCGTAACAGTCGTGGTTATGGTAACTTCTGGAATCACAACATGTGGAGGCTAAATTTTCAAGGGGGCCCGTGGTTTGTGCCTCTGTTTCAGCAGTCATATCGTGCACCTTAGTTTGGCATGCCTCAAGGTGGTAATGTTCTTTCATATCCACAATTTCATCCTACTAATAATGCTTTTACCATGGGCTATGCTTGTTATCTAAGTTTTGCTGGATCTCAGTTTCCACCATAGACATACTCCACTCCCAGTCTTGACTGTTCTTGGATCAAAGATAGTGGTGCTTCTTCCCATATGACCAACAATCCAGGTATCCTTACATCCTTGTCTTCTTAACATGGTCTTGAAAAAATCCTAGTAGGAAATGGTGCATCTCTTTCCATTTCAGGGGTTAGAACATGTTTTCTTTCTACACCCCTGGGTCTCCTTGTTTAAATTAATGTCTTGTTTGTTTCTGGTCTCTCCAAAAATTTACTTTGTTCGTCAATTTTGTCATTATAATAATTGTTATCTTGAATTTGACTCATGTGGTTTTCTATCAAGGAACCTAAATTGAAGTCCACCATCATCAGATGTGTCAGCCTGGGGTCCCTCTACATAGTTCTATCCAATTCTATATCGCTCATTACATCGCATGTCCCTTCCTTGTTGTGGCATCGGCGTTGAGGTCATCCCGGAGAACCAATTTTGTCTTCCTTAGTTAAACAAAAACTTATTTCTCGTTCTAGCAATTCATCTGAGTCTAGTTTGTGTCATGCACAGTCGTTTATCTTTTTAGAAGTTTGTCTCTTTTATGTCTTGTGCATTTGATATTATTCATTCTGATGTATGGACATCACCTATTATAAGTTTCAGTGGTTATAAGTACTATTTGTTATTTTTGGATGATTATTCTCACTTCTTGTGCATTTACCCTATGCGTACGAAATCTGAGGTTTTTGATTTATTCGTTCAATTTCATTAAATTCATACTTAATCAATTCGGAGCAGATGTGAAGCAATTATAGTGTGATAATGGCACCAAATATATTAATCGGGATTTTAATAGTTTATTTTGGAATGGGGCATTCTTTGTCGGGTTTCATGTCCTCACACCTTCCAACAAAATGGGACGGCTAAGCGAATGCATAAGACTGTTGGAAATATGATGTGTGCTCTTTTATTTTAAGCTTGTATTCCTTTATAATATTGGGTGGAGGCCATTCTTGTAGCACCACATGTGATAAACCTTTTGCCCTCCACTTCTATAAAGAAGAAAATATCCTTTCAACGTCTTTACAAGAAAAAGGCTACATATAATCATCTTTGGGTCTTTGGTTGTACTTGCTACCCAACTTAAGTGCTACCGCGTCACATAAATTGGCACCTTGCTTGTCATTTTTTGTTTTCTTGGGGTATCCATTCAATCATAAGGGTTATAATTGCTTGAATCTCTCCACTAACAAAATTGTTATCTCTAGGCATGTTGTTTTGATGAAA
Organism: Simmondsia chinensis; assembly: GCA_018398585.1. Classification (NCBI taxonomy): domain Eukaryota; kingdom Viridiplantae; phylum Streptophyta; class Magnoliopsida; order Caryophyllales; family Simmondsiaceae; genus Simmondsia; species Simmondsia chinensis. Next base: position 16,029,314 of record JAGTTD010000008.1, on the reverse strand, counting down.
TAGATTTGATTGAGTGCCTTTTGACATCACATTATGCATCATCTTCATCAAGTTTTTAAGCCGCCTCTTGATTCGTCTCCATTCCCTGGCTTATTTCCCCTCCAAACGGCCCCATGTATGCCGACGTCCATGTCCACGACTCACGATGGATGTCCGTCACCTACAACGCTCACTCCGGGTAGTCGCTTCATGCCCTAGGCCTCACCTAAGCTGCTGCAGTTGTAGCCTGTTCCTCCCCCACAGCCGGTTCATCCCATGATCACTCGGTCTAAGGCTGGTGTTGTTAAACCTCTACTTAAGCCTTCTATGGTTGATTTTTTTGCTTTGTCGGATATTCCTTATTCTTACAAATAGGTTCTTAATGATGATAATAGGAAGAATGCCATGCTAGATGAATACAATGCACTTTTGGCGAAACAACACTTAAACTTTTATTTCTAAACCAAGTGATGCTGATGTTGTTGCATCCAAATGGGTCTTTCGTGTAAAATAGCCGTCCACCAGAAAAATTGAGCGCCACAAAGCTCGATTAGTGGCTCAATGCTATACGCTATAATATGGTATTGATTATGATGAGACTTTCAGTCTTGTTGTTAAACCGCTACTTTTTGAACTGTGTTAACTATAACTACATCTCGTAAATGGCCCATTCATCAACTTTATGTTAAAAATGCTTTTCTAAATGATACTTTGAATAAGGAGGTGTATATGAAACAGCCACTTGGATTTGTGAGTTCATATTTTCTAGATTATGTTTGTAAGTTGAATAAGTCTCCGTATGGGGTGAAGCATGCACCCTGTGCCTAGTACACTCGCTTTGCTTCTTTTCTCCATTGTCTCGATTTTGCAGTTGTAAATGACTCTTCGATGTTTATTTTTTGCCATGGGGCTGATATGGCTATTTTACTGGTTTATGTGGATGATATTGTTCTAACTGCCTCCTGTACCATCTTCCTTTATGCTTTATTACAATTTTTTCTATGTGAGCTTGATACGATAGATTTGGGGCACCTCAACTATTTTCTTGGGATTTTTGTGACTCACTTGACTGACAGTCTGTTCTTATCACAGTCCAAGTATTCTAGTGATTGGATCAATAAGACTGACATGCTATCTTGGAAGCCTATTGCTATGCCTACTGACTCTAAGTCGAAGCTCTCTGCATCCGAAGGGAAGCCTATGGCTGACACCTCTATGTATCAGTCCATTGTTGGTGCTTTACAAAATCTAACATTTACTCGTCCTAATATAACTTATGTAGTGCAGCAGGTGTGCCTCTTTATGCCTACTCCTCGTCTTCCTCATTGGGTTGCCGTCAAATGTATTCTTCATTATATTAAGGTCACTATTGATCATGATCTCATTATCTCCCTTGGTGCCCTTGACTATCTTGCGGCTTATTCAGATTTTAATTGGGCTAGTTGCCTTGACGCTCATCGCTTCACATCAGGTTTCTGTGTGCTTTTTGGTGGCAATATCGTCTCCTGTCCATTATTGATGGTGAATATTGAGTTGTTACTAATGCTGTTTCTAAATGTTGCTTGTTGCAATCTTTGCTTAGTGAGCTTGGCATATTATTATTCACAAGGCCACCCTAGTTTATTGTGATAAAATTTCAGCTACCTATCTTTCTACCAACCCTGTCTAGCATATTAATACCAAGCACATCGAGATTGACATTTATTTTATTCGCAAACATGTTCAAATGGGTCTTGTTCATGGTCTTCATGCGACTTCCTCAAAACAGCTTGCCAACATTTTTACCAAGAGCCTTCCTTAACATTTGTTTCTATTTTTTAAGCACAATCTTTGCATTCGATTACCTCCTGCCCTGATTGAGGAGGGATGTTAGACTATATTGTATAGGATTGATAATATTGTATGTAGGCCCCATTGAGCCCAGCCTTGTAATTATTATTTGTTTATAAAAATATGAGAGGTCTAACCCTAGCAGGTTCCTTCTATTCTTTCAAATTTTCCTTCGCATTAACATTAGGCAATTCATATTACGTTATAGAGTAAAACTAACGTTAATTTAGCAATGTAACTTTAATGGCCAGGTCATAAGTGAGTTTCATTTGGGTAATCGGATAGCTTTATATTGATTTGCTTCATTTGACATGACCGCATCCTTACAAATTACATCATTAATATGGCATTGTAAATTTTTTCCCCCCATTTTGCATAGGTTAGAAAAATTAGTAATCATATGGTTTCTTTTCCTATTATGTAGGATGTAAATGTTTTGTAGTTTATCACATATTTTAAATCTACTTTAAAAGGCATTGGAGTCTATGTTGATCTTCGTTTTGTAATTGAATGCTTATCAATGAATTTAGGTCTTTAAGCCATTTCGGACCCTTAATCACGACAACAACAACAACCTCCTAGTGCCTCAAAGAGGCTCTTATTAAAGCAAGGTTTAGGGAAGGTAAGATGTACTTAGTCTTACCCTTATATGATGTTAATTTGTGGAGAGACTACTTCCAAATAATCACCAATTATAAAAAAGAATAATATTTATGAAATCCAAGTTAAATAAAACAATAATACACATAAAAAAAAAATGGACGACAATAACATACTTGCAAGCCTCAGGACATTGTGAATTAGCATTGGTGTATTTCTCTCTCCTAACAGTTGTATCCACTATACATATTTAGGACTTGGACCTTTAATACTCTAGAATATTAAAAGACATCTCTTGAAAATGCTAGGTTTTTGCGTGTCAAGGAAACTTTGCTATAATGTAAAGAAGGTTTGGTAAGTATAGAATGAAATTCGAAAAATATCATATAAAAAAATCTAAAGATGAAAAAGGAAAAGATAAATTATTGATTGTTTTTAAAGCATAATCACTCTATTTTATATGGACAACCTATAATCTAGAAAAATCAAAAAAGAAAACAATGTAGAATATGTTATAAAACTATAACGATATTATACTCTATAGGAAGATAATAAAAACAAACCCAAATATAATTAAAGAAAAATGACAAGTATTTTATCTCAGAACAAGATTATTTTTATTAGCTTACTTCTTTTTTCTCTCCTTCTATTTTTCTTTCTTTTTTTTTTTTTTTTTTTTTTTTTTTTTTCCTTTTTGTTGTTGTCTGATGTATGTGTGTGTATACTATATATACAAGGAGGGGGGGGGGGGGGGAGCCATCAATTGGATGACTATGCTGTGACATTTGTCACAATTTAATTTGTGATTAAATACCCATTTATATATACATATATGTATGTATACATATGTTAATAGGTATTTTATATAATTTTGAATTTTTAGGATATTTAATAATATCCAAACTCGAACCTCAAAATTGTACCCGAAAAATATCCAATATTTACAACATTCCTCCTTCGGATATTTTCCATTATAACGGAACATAACACTCTTGTACAGTATCCAAGTTAGATACGCTTGCCTCGTTAAAAACCTTACTAGGGAAAACCCAATGGGAGAAACCATAGCGAAGAGAAAAAGAGTACAGCTTGTATTTAACTCCCGCTCATTTGAACATGTTAGTAAGGGGCTTTTCTGAGTTGACGTATGCCAATCTTGTGAACTAACTTCTTAAAATTTGTTGTTGGCAATGCCTTTGTGAATAAATCTACTAGGTTCTCACTTGACGAACTTGCTGAATATCTATTTCACCCATCTTCTGAAGAGTCGGTTTCGAAAATAATGCTGAAAAATAAAAAAATAAAAAAAATAATGCTGAAAAAAAAAATAATTCCAAATCTACTGTTGAACCGCGTTTACAAAATGCGGCTATACTAAACCGCGTCAATGTGAGGCGCTTAAAATAACATAAAACCGCGTTTACAAAACACAGTTTATATTAGAATAAACCGCATTCATAAAACGCGGTTCATAATAAAATAAACCGCATTACAAAAATGCGGTTTACATGAATAAACCGCGTTAATAAAACGCGGTTTTATAGTTAGGCGGTGACAGCCGACGAGAGGGGAGGGGGAACACACATAAACCGCGTCCCAAGAACGCGGTTTACTTCATAGTAAACCGCATGGTGAAGACGTGGTTTTGCATAACTATAACCGGTGATGCGGTTTAGTATAAAAAACGGCACACGGTTTTGTTTTAGTTGAAACGCGTTTCTTTGACGCGGTTTACTATAACCGCCTTTTATAAACGCGGTTCAACAGTAGATTTGGAATTATTTTTTTTATTTTTTTATTTTTAAGCATTATTTTCGGAACCGACACTCTTCTGAAGCTCGTGTGTAAAGAAGAATTTCGGTGAGATATGTTTAGTTCCGTCGCCTTTCTTAAACTATGTACGGGACATAACACTCTTAAAAGTGTATGTTGTCCGAGTTATATACACTTCTTGAATTGCCTCTTTAAAAAACCTTTTGCTTGGAAAAAAACCCAGTGGGAAAAACCATAACGAAGGAAAAAGAGTACAGTGCATATTAACTCCCCATCAGGGGCACACATTAATCAAGGATGTCTTGGAGTTGGTGAATGCCAATCTTGCGCCATTTTCTTGAAAGTTTGTTATGGATGCTTTATTAAATAACTCTTCCAAGTTCTTGGGTGAATATATACATCATCTTTCTTCAGGAAGCTTGAGAGTGAAAAGAACTTCTTTGAAGTGCATTCATTTTATGAACTTTCTTTCGCTTGAATAACACAGACTTATCTTCATATGGTACTATTGGACTCCCCCTGATCATTGGAAGCTTTACAAAATATGTAGGATCAAGGGCATTGATATCGCTCAGTCTCTACTTGAGCATAAAGCGCAACTGTCTCAATAGTAGCTGTAATTGTTAGCAGATTGCCAAACTGAGCAGTATAGCTATACAAAGAAATAGCATATGCTTGTCACTTACCTTATATGGTTCAACTATATAACTAGTACTTGTATACGAACATCAAGATAAACATTTACCATATACTCATACCTTCATATTGGTGCCATACTCTTTAGTTAGATACGCAACAACATGTTTAATAGCTTTAAGTGTTCCTATGATGTTTAAATCATCAACATATACTGCAATAATAGCAAATCTAAAATTTGATTTCTTAATAAAAACACATGGGCTAACAGGATTGTTCACATATCCTTTTTCTAGAAGGTATATACTAAGACGATTGTACCACATTTGTCCTGATTGTTTCAATCCATATAACGATCTTTGTAATTTGATTGAACACAGCTCTCGAGATTTCTAGCTATAAGCTTCTGACATTTGTAGCCCTTCAGGGACTTTTAGATAAGTCGTTTCCTCATTGAGGACTGAAAAAGCCTTTATTTTTATCAAGGAATCAAACAAAATTGAGACACTAAGCAACATAATTAAACACTTAAGTCTCATACTCATTAAGTTGACCAATAGAGTAATACTGTATCATATCAATGCTCGATCTATAAGTCAAGACAAAATCTTTCCTTTTCCAAGATCCTTGATCTTGAGTTCTCATTTTAGGTTTATAACAACTTTTTTTAAACTCTTCAAGAGTAATGATGATATTAGCATATCTCTGTTTTAGTAGATATGTACAACGATTTCTGAACTATATGCTTCTAGCATATTTGGTCCTTCAGTGACTTTCATATAAATATCATCGCAAGTAATGAATACAAACAAGGTGTTATTACACCCATAAGATGCATACAGAGACCATCAGATTAATTGCATCTATTCCTTATGTATGTCCCCTCTATTTCTGGTCTCTATGATAAACCTTGGACTACAAATTGTGCTTTTCACCACCTCATTATTTTCTGCACCAATATTCACATGTAACATATAGATTTTATTCTTTAGGCATTTGGACTTTAGGTCCAAGAATCACACATGGCTAATTTAGCCTGAATTCTGTCTTTCTATTTTATGCCAATCAATTTCTTTGTTGGCATTCTTGAACAATCACTATTCCAAGATTTTCTTTGATTAAATCAGTAGCTACTGTATATACACATATTTGATCAATTTTTATTTCGGTTCCATCTTATCCCATATTTAACAGAGATCTCTTTATCATCATAATTTCAATAGTTTTACTATTACAATAGTCTCAGGTAGCTTCAGGTGCCTGATATTCTTGAGAAATTTCATTTACAAATATTATTATCTTTGCAGAGTTTTTCTCCTCAAGAGCTTCACAGTAGAGGGACCAATCCTTTCTATTACTCCTTTATTTTTCTCAGATTCAAATCTTGGAACCGATACATCTATCACGCTTTTGGCGCGCAATGGATGCATTTGTCAATATATCAGAATATTGCTGGATTGGGATATTAATTCGAGCAGGAGCATCTATAGTGGGGACAGATTAGTTGGTCAGCCTCTTTCCATTAGTGAATACATCTATGAATTGGCTTCTAGTAATTTACAAGTGAACAATTCCTTTTAAAATTCTGGTTCAATGATGCATTCCACATAAATTCTCATTTACCAATTTTCAATTTTTCTCCCCCTAATTCTGGAAACCCTATTTTGTCAAATTGACAATCAGCGAATTATGCTGTAAAATATTTCCAAGTAATTTCTCCAGATAAATTTTAAGTCCCCTTATTTAGACCCATCTTTTAGTATTGAGTTGGAGTAATTGGGACATACGTTATACAACCAAAATTCATAGATGGGATATATGTTTGGATCTTGTCAGAGACAATTTGTACTAGGAAGATCCATAATTAGTGCTATAACATGTATCATAACATGTGCCCATGTAAAAGTTGGAAATAATAATGGTCTAACAATTCGCTGCAGGCATTTAAACAAAGATCCTACAAGACCATTTTGTGTATGCTAGTGAGCTACAGGGTGCTCAATTGTAATCCCAATTGACATACAATAGTCATTAAAAACTTGGGACATAAATTTCCCTGCATTATCATGATGGATCTTTTGGATCGTGTAATCCGAAAATTGAGCCCGTAATCGGATTATTTGTGCAAGGAGTCTCGCAAATGCCACGTTGTGAGTAGATAATAGGCAAACATATGACCAACGTGTTGAGGCGTCTATTAACACTATAAAATATCGAAATGGTCCACATGATGGAACAATAGGCCCACATATGTCTTCTTGTATTCTTTCCAAAAAGGCAGGAGATTCAATCCCAATTTTAGTTGGGGTGGCCTAGTAATCATTTTCCCTTGAGCACAGGTAGCACATGAAATCTCATCATCGTTATACCTGGATGGCCCAAATGGTCATGCCACAGGGTGAACATTTTACAATTAGTTAACTTCTGGTCAACCATTGTATTTGATTCAATCATGTTTATGTAAATATAATATAACCCGGAAGAAAGTGCTGATAATTTTTTCACTATTTTCTTTCTTCCTGAAGTAAGAGATGTAATATATAAATATTCGTTATCGCCCTCATTTATAGTCTCAATATGATAACTATTGCGACGAATATCTCGAAAACTAATCAAGTTTCTCTGTGGTCTACTAAAAAATAGAGCATCGCTTATGTTCAGTTTCATCCCTTTAGGGAACATAACATGTGCTCTTCCGGACCCTTCAACCAAATTTAAAACACTTGATATAAGAATCTTCTAGTTCTTTGATGGGTGCAAGAATTTCAACGCTTCTCTTAATCATATTTATATTCGGATGACTCAAATAGTCATGTCATAAAATAAAAATCTTTTGGGTATGTTAACTTCTGGTTAACTATCCCAATAGGTATCTCCAAATTAAATAGATAGCCATACTTATGAAAATTATTGTTTCTTCGGGAAACATGATATGTGCTCTTCTGGAGCCTTTAATGAAGTATCAAATAGATTGGCTGAGAAATATAGCAATATGAATAACTAAAAATAAGTAGGCGGCATAGCCCACCATATTAATGAACGAGTAATAAAAAGTAGGCGGTTTAACCAGCTATGAATATGCAAAGTAGAAAAATACAAAAAACTAAAGTTTTTCTCTTTCCTTCACTTTTCTATTTTATTCTCCTCGTCATTAGTGGACCTTTTGAATTTTGGTCCATTCAGGGTACCATAATACCAGTTATTATGACCGTGACTATAACCTCGTACACAGCCCTGACCACGTCCACGTTTACGACCTTGACCACGGTTATATGTATTATTTTCATGGGATGTAGCATTCACTTCAGAGAATGGCTCTGACCCAATTGGCGTGACTGATTATTTTCCATCAACAATTTATTGTTTTGTTAAGCAATAAGAAGACATTGAATTAACTCTTAGTATTTTTTTAAATCCCCGTCCTTGATATTGCTGCTACAGGAGCATATTCGAGACATGAAAAGTAGAGAACGTTTTCTCTAACATATCCTCCTCTGCAACATTTTCAACGCATAATTGCAGTCGGGAGGTAATACTAAACACTGCAGAGTTATACTAATTGATAGTTTTAAAATCCTGTAGCCGCAAGTGAATCCATTCATAGCGAGCTTTTTTTTGGGGGGGGGGGGGGGGGGGGGGGGGGGGGGGGGGGGGGGATCATAGCCATTTGATGATCAAACCTCTCCTTTAAATTTAACCAAAGGACATACGGGTCCTTTACAGCAACATGTTTAGCTTTCAATCCTTCACGGTTATGATACCTGAGAAATATCATTGCTTTAGCGGAATCCTGCATGGATTCGTTATTTACCCTATTTTTAATTGTCCGAGATTCACAACATCAAGGTGGATCTCAACATCAGGGGTCCAAGACAAATAATTTTTGCCACTTATATTAAGAGCAATAATTTCAAGAGCAGTAAGTTTAAAATTACAAAGATTAGAGAATAAAAATTTACCTCGAGTATATCACGATCCTCAGCTGACTAGAGACTCGTGCTGATAGCGTGTTATAAAACTATAGAGATATTATACTCTATAGGAAGATAATAAGAACAAACCCAAATATAATTGAAGAAAGTTGACAAGTATTTTATCTCATAACGAGATTATTTTTATTAATTTACTTCTTTCTTTCTCTTTTCCTTTTGTTTTTCTTTCCTTTTCTTTTTTCTTTTCTTTCTTTTTGTTGTTGTTTGATGTATGTGTGTGTGCACTATATATACAAGGAGGTTTGGGTGGGGGGGGGAGGGGGAGGGGGAGGGCGGTTCATCAATTGGATGACTATGTTGTGACCTTTGTCATAATTTAATTTGTGCTTAAATACCCATTTATATATATGTATATGTACATATACGTAAATAGATATTTTACATAATTTCTAATTTTTAGGATATTTAATAATATCCAAACTCGAACCTCAAAATTGTACCGAAAAAATATCCAATATTTACAACAGAATCTAAAAAAATATTTTTGAAAAATGTGAAAACTTTTATTTAAATTGAATTTATTACAAGAAGCTCTAGGAGACAAAGCATATCCTAGTTTTTTAACATGAAAACTTTTATAACGTTTTTAAGTTTGTAAGTTCATTACATTGGGGGAGGGGAAAAGTTGCCTCGAACTTGAAACTTCGGGATATCTTAAAAGATTCCCAACCATTGAGCACAAGACGTTGGACAACAAAAAATTTATGTTTCTTCAACTAAAAGTTTATTCTATTGGCAGCTAATTATTATTAAAATATTTTATTAAATTTTCTTGGCAATCCGAATGATAGCATTATGCTTTGTATAATTTGTTTACTTAAATTATTGTTATAATCATAGTAAAAAATATTATTATCAAAACAATGTTGTTACTTATAACAAATTATAATCATACGCTTTCATAGAGTTCCTCCAACATTAAAATTTTTCTCTCAGAACAAACTTATAACAAATAACATTATGGGCATGAAAATTTTATATTGGGCCGATGAAAAGTCTAAGCTCAAACGACTTCTAAGTCATATCTAAGCCCAAATTGACTTCTAAATAAAAATAAAAAGCTCAAACGACTACCATGTCGAACTTAAGCCCAAAATATCTTCTAAGTCAAACCCAAAGCCCTAATAGGTTTAAAGTCAAACTAAAAGGGCCAAATGACTCTCGGTGTCAAACCTAGTCAAACCCTAAATCCAGAGACTTCCAAGTCGAGCCCAAAAAATTAATGACTTCCAAGTCAAAGTCAAACTCACAAAGATTTAAGTCTAACGTAAAAAATAGGCTCCTAAATTTTTTAAAGTAACATGAGCCTAGTTTTACTAAGTATCTTGAGGCCCAAAGTTTAGGGTGCTCTTCCTCTATAAATAGAGGGCCTCTTGTTCAAAAGGGACACATATATAGACACATAAAAAATTCAAGGAAAGGAGAAGGATAAAAAATCTCTCTCCATTTCTCTCAAACTTTGCAACACAACGTCATCCAAGAGGAAGTCGTCAAAGCATGCCAAACTTATGCCGGATTCCCTTGAAGTTCAGTTCTTGAATTGAGATAAAGCATTATGTCCTCAGTAAAAAAATCCAAGTATGATCATCAACAACATCAACTAAGTTCAATAGTTGCAGAGATCGAAAGGACTTTTGTTTTTTTTTTTTTTTTGTAAGGAATATTACAGAGTCGTACTCACAAATTATCAATATAATTCTTTAATTGTAATTTTGTGAATTTATTTTGGGTCTTTTCATTTTGATTCAAAATCGGTGTTAACAAATTTGGCACGCCTGATGGGACCATCTTTGCCTCTCATCTCTTTGTCCGCTGTTTAAGTCATCAAGTTCTGTGCTGCAATGGCTTTTAAGAAGAAAGCAAATTGCTGGTCAAACAAGTCCAATTCTAGCCCTTCCAGCTCCATGAGCACTGACTCCAGCCCTAGCCTTCTGTTCACTGGCGCCACCACTAGACGCAAGGCAAAAGTTGCCAATGCGCTCATAAAGATGGCAAATCCAACAAATCAAACAATTATTTCTCATGGGCTCTCGACCATGGAAACCTCAGAAGTGGGGAACTTCCTACTTCATCAGAAAGCACTTCCAAGGTGGCTTTAGATTCATTCAATGAAACCTCAAGCACCCGCTCCTCACTAGCGTCGCCAAGGAAAAAATTTCTTCTGGACAACCCTTTGCGCATTTTGGCTCCACTAGCATGCAAGTCATGGTGAGCAGCGTCGTGCCCATGGAGGAGCAAGTAGCCAATCTGTAGGCTATAGTGGAAAAACTTGTCAAGGTTGTCATCAAGAAGGACGCCCAACTGAAGGAAGAAAGCCAACAAATTATGGCGTTAAGCAACAAACTGGCAACACCAAAGTGTTATACAAATTTGCAAGACTACGTGGGAGGAGTTTGAGGCTGATTTAGACAAGGAGGTAGAATCAGTGAAGCCTTCAAGGGCTAGCGTCTCCAGCAAACATGCTCCTAGCTAGGAGTTAGTCCCTTTGGCTGCCCTATCTGTTCACCAAATCCGGGATCTGATGGCTAACGCGATTAAGCTGCAAATTGGTAGCAGTTCTCCCAACAACCAATACTACCAAAAGCCTTACTCCAGGAGGATTAACAGCCTTAAAATGCGAACTACCAACCTTCAAAATTTCTACAGTTTGATGGCAAGGGTAACTCGAGATAGCATATTGCCCACTTCATTGTGATGTGTAATAACATTGGAACTGACAGCGACCTCCTCTTTAGGAAATTTGTTCGTTCCCTCAAAGGAGCCGCTTTCCACTAATATACTAATATGAAACCAGAATCCACCAACAACTAGCAAGAAATCAAGTCCAAATTCCTGAACAGGTTCTACAGTACATGATGTTCCATCACGATGAAAGAAATATCCAGGGTAAGACGGTGGGTGTTAGGAACGTATTTCAAAGTTTTTTTTTCCTGCAAACTGCTAGAGCGGGCGCAGCAAAAAATTAATTTTAAATTCTTAATTTTAAATCTAATGCCCTTATCTAATTAAACTATTTAATTAGACCTAGATTTTACTCTAATAGGCTTATAATATAACAATAAAAAAATATCAAATAATACAAGTATACACATGAATAAACAAAGTAAAGAAAAAATAAATTAAATATCAGATACTTAATTTAGACATACCTGAAGCATTAATCCCAACTTTGATTGGTAGATCTAAAATTGGAAGAAAACTTGGTAACACCTCAAAATTTTCTTCGCAATGACCTCTATGAGCACTAAATTGTGGGCTCAAAAAATATTTCATTTAAAAAAAATTCAGAGCAAAATTTTTTCTTTTAATCTTTTCAAAAAAAATTTCAAAAAAATTGCGCAAAATATTAATTTACAAAAATCCTAAAACAATTTTAAGATTTTTCTTCAGAATAAAACTACGTTCCAAAACCTAAAACCTTAATTTTAATCGATGCTTAGCCGCATATATATATGGCCAAAGACATGAAACGTGTCAATATCTAATTCGTCCCTGCGCTTATAAAAAGGATCGCTGACCCTTGCGCGTTGTCGTGCCGTGATTGGCTGAATGATTTTAACGCGTGTAGCAGGGGCTGCTACGCATGGATTTCCCTTTTTTTTTAATTTTAATTTATTAAATTAATTTAATTCAAATTCTCACATTTATAAAATTCATCTCATGAATATTATTAGATAAAATTAAATTTATTCATATTATGAATTATGTTTAATAAAATTAATTTATTCATTTTATAAATAAATAATTCGTCTCATGAATTTATTTTAAATATTTTCAAATAGTACTTAAGTTGAGACTTGCGAAGAAACCTCAGGGACAATTTAACTCTACCTCCAAATGGATTAAATATGATTATCATCTTATGATACCAATTAACTACCATTTAATAAAACTTAATTCCGCTAAATAAGTTTTACTGCACTCTAGGCTTAAATATATTCACTCAAGAATTTTTTAAACAATTTTGTTACAATAATTAACCCATCTATTAGATATTCATGAGCAAAAATAACTTTCACTACTATCGTTATTTTTCTGACATCTATCATCGTAGTTCCCGACTCGCCCTTCTTGAACAATTCATAATACTGAAACAATTTTTGTATAAATTCCAAATGTCAGACATATGGAGTACTTTAGTCAAAGATTCTAGAATTTATTCGTATATTTACGAATCAACTAAAGGGACATCTTACATCGTAGATTCCTAGTATAATATCTGTTCCCATCACGCTTTATGCACTTACCCAACGGCGTAAGATCATGGTTATTCACTTTTAACTTCATCATTTTGCGCATCAAAGCAATTAACATTCCATGCACGAGTCCAGAATGTTTCCCGAATTTAGAGTGATCGTCTTACAAAACTTATTATTTATGATAGTAGCTAAAGAAACAACTAATTTAGATGGTGCTGCTCAGTTTTTCGATCTTATTGAAAACACGAACATAATGCTCTTGGATCCTTTTCCACATAACCAAGACAAGTCATCAATAGTATCATCTTCTAGTCTTATCAGACAAGTTGTCCAAACTTATCACCGACTACGAACATAGTTTGACAATATGTCACTAGTTCGATCTAAGTCGTTCCGTGCTTCAATCTTATTGACCACTTAAACCAAACCTGACATGTCATCTGGGACAATATCCATCTCATGGAACGTTTTAGAAAAACAATCATACATGTTTGACTCGTAAAACATAATCAGACAATAAATAAATAAAATAATTTTATTTATTTAATATTTGAAACTAACTAATTGGATATTTTCTAGGACACCTATTCCAATAATGGGATGGTGAGCCTGTCATAGATTACATTCATCATTAGCCCGCTAAGAGTCTAGATTGTAAAGAGCGTCTCTCCCAAGAATTAGCTATCGAGATGTGCATCCAAGACATGAGGCCGAAGTTGTCCAACATCTTGCTGCCAATGAAGCTCGAAACTTTCAACTTGCTAGCGTCGGACTCCCATGAGATGGAGAGTAACCTTGCCAAGTATGGCTCTGGATTTACAACCATCTTCGAAAACAAGGGTGCAAAAGAGCCCTTAAATGGAGAGAAGCCAAAGGGAAGACAAAAGAGTCTTTGGCCATGAATGTTGCTCCAGAAAAAAATTTCTGGAAAGCCGAAGCACAAGGAGTATGATGGGTAAATACCAAGTCTGCCTATGGAAAGTGGAAAGAAGCATCCAACGCTAAAGGAGCTGCAACAAAAAGTGTATCCTTTTCTAGACTCATATCTTCATGGAATGTTGGATGATTTGCTGGCAAAGAAACTCAATGATGATTTGCTGGCAAAGAAACTCAATGAATTGCCTAAGTCAAACAGCCTAGAAGAGGCCACCCGCAATGGTGATCCAAAGTATTATAGGTATCATCAAGTTGTCAGCCACCTGATGGGGCAATGCATTAAGCTCAAAGTGCGTATCATGAAGTTGGTGGGTGAAGGAAAAATTATCCTTGATGCTGATGATGTGTCCAAACAAATTTGGCTACTATGGCATTTAGAGGTTTCATGGATGCCGTGCCTATAACAGAGAAGGTACAATTGAGCCAAAAGCCTATTGAAGTAGTGCCCTTGTAGACAATTGAGCCAAAAGCTATAGGTTGGTCCAATGCCAAGTGTGTCAGAACCCTTGGTAGAAATGGAGGAAGAGGCTCTACCTGATAAAGACAACGAGGATGGATGGACTTTGGTGATACGAAGGAAGCCTAGGAAGCAGCAGACACAACGACCACGTCAAGGTCGCCACAAAGAAAAGCAGGTGAGGAGAAAGCCTTGCCAAAAGAAAAAGAAGAAGGAGGCAAATGAGGTGAAGGCATAGTAGTAGCTAACTGGCCTTATTAACCTATTGCTACAAAAGCCACAAACTCTGGTCACTCTACTAGAGATCTTTCCAATGAAGTACTTCGAAAGAGCATTTGATTGGGTTATTTACATTTTAGTACTCCTACATTTTTGGAAATAATAAAAAGGACCATGACCTTTTTGAATTATTAAAAAGGCCCTTAAGTTTTTGCTGTATTGATAAAAAGGCCCCCAAGTTTTTGTCGCATTAATAAAAACGCTTCTATCTGACGTAATGATGTCATTTTTAGTTAACAGAGTTGACGTGACCGCTATGTTTTTATTAATACTATAGTAAAATGATAAAAATATTCCTTAATAACCATATTTTGAAACAAATTAAGCAAAAATAGATAGCTTTTACATAACACAATATCTCAAATTTTGTGTTTGTAAAGTAATAATAAGGGAGTTGAAGTGTATTTTAGGTTATTTTATTATATCATTAATATAAAGCAACTACCAAATTAGCTATGTCGATGGAAAATGACGTCGTCACGCTTAAGAGGGGCCTTTTATTAATACAATAAAATCTTAAGGCCTTTTTAATAATTCAAAAAGGTCAGGGTCCTTTTTATTATTTTCAAAAATGTCAGGGTACTAAAATGTATATAACCCTAGTTGATAACACGACTTCATGTCATCAGGTTAACGATGACCAGAGGAAGCCAGATTGCAAAAAGGTGCTAGTTGCAAAAATGGCCATGAAGATCCAAGGTTCTGGTTATGATTCCTTGCTAGTCTAAGGTGATGGCAATATCGTCGAGGGATCAACAGGGTGTGCTGCCGATAGCACTACCTTGGCTTTCACTGATGAAGATCTAATTGTTACAAACCGGAATTCCGAGACTTGAGTTTAAATTGGCAATTGGGTGGGAAAATCCAGTTGGCCGTAAAATTCAGTTAAATCTGTTAAAATTGCTACTGTTAAGGTCTGCTGTGGCTGCCGTGAGCTGCTGCTGCTGTTAGTTCCGGTCTTTGGCGCCAAATAAGCAATTAAATGTTAGTTAGTATATTCTAGATGCTTCTAGATTGTTCCTAGCTTAAGTCGGTTAGTAGGGTGTCTTGATTCAATGTTTTAGCTTTGTTTGTTTTGCTTACAAGTAGATGCTTGAGCTGTAATTGAATTCATTCAATGAAAATATCTGAAAACTATCTCCAATTGAGATTAAACTCTATTTCTCATCTCCTTTCCCTTCTTTCTCTCATCTAAACTCTAATTCTCTACTTTCTCATCTAATTTCCCTTCTTTCTCATCTCATACTCTCAATCTATCCAAATTATACTTAGTTTACGTTCGAGGTTCAAGCCCGAGCGTAACAATTGGTATCAGAGCCTCGTTCCAATCGAGTGCGTAAACAAATTAAAAAAAAAAAAAATTTTCGGAAATTAATTCAGTGCTGAATTTTGAAGTACCGGTGCAGAATTCAGTGAGAAGCAGATCAAGAACAACTCAGATTTTGCTTCACCAACTTGATCTGGAAATTCAGAATCTGATTGATCATATCAGCACATCAGTGAATCAAGTACTATCAAGCTAATCCGATTGAGAAAAAAATCAGCACAAGCATGACCGAAGGAGTCAGAACCAGATCTGGAGCTGGAGGTGCCAATGTTCCTGGTTCGGGAATGGACTATGCTGCGGCAGTTACAAATTCTGGTGCCAATGTGCCATCCGATCACCACAGGGAGCTGAATGATACATTTGAACAATTAAATGCTAAGCTTGATTAGCAAAATACGAGGTTTGATCAGCAAAATGCAAGGCTCGAACAGTAAAATGACAACATTCAGCAAATTTTGAAGTTGATGATTGATAAAGATGCACGGTTACAACACATTTAAGAAAAGATGGTACACTTGCTAGAGGAGGTGAATAAGCAAGTGGAGAAATCAGTGGCTGAACAAGCACAGATGTTCAATAAAAACTTTGGGCCTCAACAATTGCAAGATGTGGAAGAAACAATCAATGAACAAGTGAAGCAGCAAGTTCAAGTGTTGGAGGAAAGAATCTCAAACCAAATGAACCAACAAACATTGAATGTGGAAGAGAAGATTAAGGAGTTGCACAACCAAATTGATAAACATAATGTGACTTCTAAATCTGCCCCTTTGTTGCCTACAAGTCATGTAATTAGACCACCCGAGCTGCTGCAACCACAAGTTCCCGGCGCTGGAATTCACCTTGTTCATCCACAAGTCAATCCTTAAGAGGTTAATGTAAACAAAAGACATCACGTACAGCTGCAAGTTGAAGAGGACAGACCTCAGCACCAGGTTCCAGTGGCTGAGTGTACTGCCAGATTGCGTGAACATCAATGGAATCAAGAACATACTCGATCGGTGAGCATACAATTTTATCAGAAGGAGCATCCGCCAGATTTCACAGCCCATTTTCCTGGTTCTGCAGCACCGAGCAGGTCACGACATGAGGATGCAGGACACTTTGATCCATTTCATGACCCATCTTGCACACGACCTGTTTGCTTGAATGCCGGACTCAATAATCATACACCTGACACTCTTCAGCAGTATAATTCAGGGATAAATGCATCTGAATTTGTTATTAACCGAAGCAACGAAGTCTCTTACGGGAATAGAAACAATAGCTTTCGACAACCTCGAGTTGAACTTGACAATTTTGAAGGAAAGCAACCTCACTCTTGGATAAGAAGATGTGAGCGATATTTCCATTTCTATGCCATTCTCGATGATCAAAAGGTGGAATTGGCCGTGGATTATCTCCAAGGGGATCACGAAGTGTGGTTCTACAGCCTGTTAAGGAGCAATCCCGTTCTTACTTGGGACAAATTTGTGTCCGAGATATGCGAGCGCTATGATGATGAAGAAGTGGGTGATGTCGTGGAAAGCTTCAACAAATTAACGCAAGTCACTACCGTGAAGGCCTATATGATGAAATTTGAAAATCTCTGAGCCAGTATGATTACAATTGCACCCCGAGCCCCCAAGTCCTTTTATGTCACGAGCTTCATCAGTGGGTTAAAACCGAAAATTAAGAACTTGGTGAAGGCTCTTGAACCTACTTCCTTGTCTCAAGCTTTTGCCAAAGTGAAATTGATTGAGGCTTCCGACTTAACATTTCTTGATCAGCCCAAGCATCGGGAAACATTTCTCGATTGGCCCAAGCACCAGGAAGAAAACTTCCAACATTCTCACAAAGGATTCGACCACAAGAAATGGGATGAGTATAAAGACCCACGAAACATTGAGAAGGTGTCCCGAATCCGCTGTTTTAAATGCCATCAACCTTATGTTCCCGGTCATAGGTGCAACCCTAAGCTTCTCATGACGGCAAGAGGGGTGGAAGTCGAAGGGGAATTCGAAAGTGATGAAGATGACACTGAAAAGGAGGGGTCCGATTACGACAATGGCAGTGAGGATGAAGTGGATCCAATAGCTCGAAGAAAGGAATTGCACGACCTCACTATGAAGTTGTACAAGTCTAAAAAACTCCAGTTTCGGAAGGGCAATGCATCCAACTAGTGTGTTCCATGACTCGCTCTCTTTCATTCTTGAGGACAAGAATGTTTTCAAGGGGAAGGGAATGTTACAAACTGGAATTCTGAGACTTGAGTTTAAATTGGCAATTGGGCGGGAAAATCCAGTTGGCGGTAAAATTCAGTTAAATCTATTAAAATTGTTGCTGTTAAGGTCTGCTGTGGCTGCCGTGAGCTGCTGCTGCTGTTAGTTCCGGTCTTTGGCTCCAAATAAGCAATTAAATGTTAGTTAGTATATTCTAGATGCTTCTAGATTGTTCCTAGCTTAAGTCGGTTAGTAGGGTGTCTTGATTCAATGTTTTAGCTTTGTTTGTTTTGCTTATAAGTAGATGCTTGAGCTGTAATTGAATTCATTCAATGAAAATATCTGAAAACTATCTCCAATTGAGATTAAACTCTATTTCTCGTCTCCTTTCCCTTCTTTCTCTCATCTAAACTCTAATTCTCTACTGTCTCATCTAATTTCCCTTCTTTCTCATCTCATACTCTCAATCTATCCAAATTATACTTAGTTTACGTTTGAGGTTCGAGGTTCTGGTTATGATTCCTTGCTAGTCTAAGGTGATGGCAATATCGTTGAGGGATCGACAGTGTGTGCTGCCGATAGCACCACCTTGGCATTCACTGATGAAGATCTAATGTTGGGATCTAAGCCACACAATAGGCCCTTATTTGTTTCTGGCTACATACATGAGCAAAGGATTAACCGAATTTTGATAGATGGTGGATTTATAGTCATCATCATGCCTAAATGCACCATGAAGCAATTAAGGATCATAGTGGAAGAATTGGCAAATACCAGAATGATGATCCAAGTTTTTAACCTTGGATGCCAAAGAGAATAGGGCATAATTCGCCTTGATCTTACTATGGGGGAATTGACGGCAAACATTATTCTCTATGTCATTGATTCAAGAACATCATACAACATATTGTTAAGGCAATCGTGGATTCATCAAAATGGTGTAGTTACATCCACACTACACTAGTGATTCAAGTATTACAAAAATGGTGGAGAAAGGGTTGTGACCATTGACGCTAAGCCCTTCGCTGCAGCAGAAGCCCATCTGGTAGATGCAGGATTTTACAATGACGAGAAGGCTCGATTTAAGGCATTACCTTCAAGAATCCCTCCCATTGGAAAGAGCTTGCTGGGAGAGAAGCAGGTGTCGTCATTCTCACCTCAAGAAAGGGATTTCCACCTCACTGAGAACATGCCAACAATCTCCAACACATTGGTTGAGGAAGAAGAGTATAGGACCCTCACTTGAACACCATTGCTCCGGTACATTCTAAAATCTCGTAGAAAGCCTGGGGAGTCACACTTTGTTGAGTGCAAAATTTCTAGTGCTCCCAAATTGTTATTCAAACCCGATTTGCAGGATTTAAAGGATAAAATGGTTTTTCCTCTTATACGAGCAAACCAGACTGAACAACCGTTGGCGAGTTGCGTAGCATCTTCTTCGAAACTCGATGAAGGGAAGGAACTGTTGCCTAACACCCGAATGGTAGAAGGATTTGATCCCAATGCTTGCAAGTTAACAGCCAGTTGCAGGTGTGATTCTATGAACCTTCCGCCATTATGGAAGGCAGTTGACATGAAGGCACATGAACTCACTGAAGCTCAGTGAAAATTCCAAGAGCAAGGCAGCCAAGTCAAGCCTTCTAGAGTTGGCTTGGGATTTAGCCCCTTCTCAACAAGTGAAAATATCTATTTATCACAAAGAAAAGGTCAAATCGTAATAATATATTTCTATTGAAGAGGGAGAAGAAAGCAGTGAAAATCCCAACGTGGTGTCTGTGTCTATTCGGGTGGAAGCTATGCCATCATCATCACGTCACTCAGCCTTTGATAGATTGGGAGGGACCTCTTCGAGCACAGATGAATCTCAACAAATTGAAAACCCTTCATAGATTTTCACTCTTAGTTGGCTTGGAAATGCCCCTAGCAATGATAATGGCATCTTAAACCAGCCACGCGCCTTTGTTTTTAGCAAACTTAGGGGCAAAACGAGTGGTAAGCAAAAGCCTTGAGTGTCTGCCCTAAATAGGCTCGCAGTTTCTAGGCCATCTCGTAAGCTGGAGAGGCTAAGGAAGAACAAATGCAGGAAAGCTACCATTACAAAGGCTGAGATTAGTGAAGCTAATGAGGCTAGCACTCCATAGGCCAATCCCCAACATGAGTTAAGGATTAGCATTAACAGGCAATCAGGGTTAGTAGCTCACGCTAAAAGGAGATAGCTTCCTAAGAAAGGAGTTCTAATGCAAAGTGCCAAGGTGAGTGATGTAGGTGAAAGCATCCAATCTTTTGTTCTGGAAGTCAAAGCTGCGCCATCCCAAAATAGAGTCAAGCCTTGGGTACTTAATGGAGAGTACTCCAGGGTTGAGATAGTTACTGATGGCCAGCTCAAATTTAAAGCACAAGGTACCCTACCACCTGACCAGTCAAATGCCACCATGCATGAGGCTCAAACAAACAAGACACTTATCTTCTCATTAAATCATGTAACTGTTTCTGAAGTGGCATTAGCCAAGGAAGAGATTGATGAGAAGATCCTAGAGACTCTAGAACCTCTAGCAAGACTGAAAGACTGAGGTCAAGCCATTGTTGATGTGTTGAAGGAGTTGAGCATAGGCACCCTTGAGGATGCTCAGCCCATCTATGCTAGTGTTCTTCTAAGCAAAGAGGAAGAAGAGACATACTTCAAACTCTTGGCCGAATATAAGGATGTATTAGCTTGGTCCTATAAGGAGAAGCCTGGACTAGACCCAAGCATTATCGTCCAGCGTCTCAAGATCAAGAAAGGTACCAAGCCAATAAAGCAACCGAACTGACGATTTCGACCTGAACCCATGGTGGAAATCGAAGCAGAGATCAAGAAATTGATTGATGCTGGGTTCATTTAGGAAGTACAGACGCCAACGTGGATTTTGATGTGTTTTAAAACTGTATACTTGCAAGCGTGCGAGATCGTCATAGCTAAATCGTGTATACGGGTCGTATCCATAGGGAATTGAAGTTAAGTCAGATTTAGTGATTGAGGAGCAGTTGAAATTGGGGTTTTGTTGATTTGAATTCGTTAACTAAATTAATAAAAACTAAATATAAACTAAAGTTGTCAATTCAATTAAGGTTCGTTCAGGGAATGAATTCATGGTAGCTTTACTCGTATCCTGTCATTATATTCTGCTAGGACAATGATTGAAGAGGCTGAGGCTACAAGCACTAAACTTGGGTTAATATTTAAACTAGGCTTAGGGTAATGAACTAGTCTAAAGGTATAACCTATCATATCACCCTACATGTAGCATAGGTTATCTCATTAGCACCACTTAATTCCTTTCTTGCTCATAGTTCAATATTTAACCTGTATTAATACTTAAGTAAGGGTTTAGAGTAATGAACTAGTCTAAGGGTATAACCCATAGTATCACCCTAGGTGTAGCATGGATTATCTCAATAGTACTAACAAATTCCTTTGTCACTCCTAATTAAATATTTATTTGTATAAGGGATTATGTTTAGGATCGGGTACAACCTCCACCCTAACCACTCGTGAAAACCAGTTATATTATGGTCTAGGCTACAAGCTTGTAGACTAACACTAATAATTTGGAGATCTCACCATGGCTACAAGCTCAAACAAAGAAACACGAAACACAATCATAAATTTCCCATAGGGACGCATATATAACATATCATAAATCTATTGTCAAAAGCATATATAAATCCAGGATTTGGGCGGCTACCTGCCCTTCATCCATAAACTACAGGTTTACTCCTCCACATGAGTTTTATAAATCATTCAAATCCAAGAAAAAAAAACCAATAATGATACAGCTAAGGATTTGAAGGCTCCCCTAATTGATGTTGGCATTGATCCTTGCTTTGATTCCCTAGTACTCCAACCACCTCCATTTCGGCGTTTGAAAACCCCTTGGATCTCGCAGTGACTTCGGGAAGGAAAGGAGGACAGGAGGCATGGAAAAAGATGGGAAAATAGGTCTCCCCCTCTCTATTCATAGGTGGGGCATCCTTTAGGCTACGTTCGTGCCTCTCCCAATCGATCGGGCAAGTCATCCGATCGATCGGCTACCTTGCTAACAGCTTGCGCAGTTAACTTAAAACGGGCATAACTTTTGATCCGTAAGGAGTTATGAGCCAAATTATATACCAAATGCAACCCATGGAAGAGATATACATGACCTTAGTGGTTTCATTACTGTATTTGTAAGTTATTGGGTAATAAATCCTCTTCTTTTAACCTCTTGCTCGTTTTAGGCTTGACCGATAGCCAAAATGCATGGTCAATCGATCTACGCACCTAAGGAAAGACTCTTTTTGACCGAATCTTGACTCGGTGGGTACTTATTTTACATATATGGTCGGGTTTCTCAAAATAGTCTTCAACTATGCCTTAATTACGCTTGAATATGCCCCTTTTCAACCTTTATTTGCTCCGTTACACTCCAAGCTTAAATGTACCTAGATTACAAGAAAACACACATGTAAAAGCTAAATATGTCATAGGAATGACAAATAAATTATGTAAATATAAGGTACATCAAATTTCCAATATAGTTCTCGTAAGAAAGAAGAATGGGCAATTACGAGTATGTGTGGATTTCTGTGGTCTTAATAATGCATGCCCAAAGGATGATTTTCCTTTTGCCAATCACCAAACTCATGGTCGATGCAACTACTAGCCAAGAGGCATTGTCTTTTATGGATTTTGCACGGCTAGTTACAACCAGTTGAAAATTGCTCATGAGGATAAAAAAGGCCACCACCTTCTGCACTTCAAATAGATATATTGCTACAAAGTGATGCTCTTTAGCTTAAAGAATGCAGGCGCCACTTATCAACATGCAATGCAACAAATATTGCATGACATGTTGCACAAGAACATCGAATGCTATATTGATGATTTCGTGGTGAAATCCAAAAGATGAAGTGATCATCTACAAGACCTCCGTTCATTAGTTGAAAGGTTAAGGAAAGTGAGTCTTAAGATGAATCCACTCCCGTAAGTTTCTTGGTTTCATTGTCCGACATAGTGGCATTGAGTTTGACAAATCCAAGATTGATGCTATCTAACAGATGCCACCACCTAAGAACCTGCACAAGCTCCGTAGTTTTCAAGGGCATTTAGCCTATATTAGGAGGTTCATTTCCAACTTGGCAGGACATTGCCAATCCTTTAGTCATCTAATGAAGAAAGGTGCGCCCTTTAAATGGGACGAATCTTGTAACAGGGCCTTTGAAAGCTTTAAGAGTTACCTAACAAGCTCGCCTGTGCTAGGGGCACCAATTCAAGGAAAGCCTTATGCTCTATTCATTTGCTCAACAATGGGCACTTGGAGTGTAGTGCGCTCAAGAAAACTAAGAGGGAAAACAAACAGCCCTATATTATTTGAGTCGGACTAGTGTGAGCAGAGTTTAAGTATTCCCTCATAAGGAAGACGTGTTTGGCTCTCGTTTGGCATTTCAAAAGTTGAAACATTGCATGCAAGCTCATATCGTGTTGTTAATCTCTCAAATTGACCCCATCAAATACATTCTATCTCAACTAGTACTTTCAGAGCATTTAGCGAAGTGGGTTGTGTTGATTAAGCAAGACATTGTCTATGTTCCTCAAACGTCTGTCAAGGGGCAAGCTCTAGCTGACTTCTTGGCTAAACATACTATCCCCAGCCATTGGGAACTAAATGATAACTATTAAGCTTCAAGATTGAATTGAAGTTAACCTTGTGGAAGTATAGAATTGTTAGAGAACTAATATGAGAAGATAGAATTGAAGTAAGATGAGATTAGAGAAGGTTAGATGAGATTGAGAGAAAATATCTCATTGAGATGATTGTTAATTTTCATTGAATGAATTGCACATTACACTTAAGCATCTACTTATACTTGATCTAGAAACAATGCGCTTAGACACAACCGAATTCAGCTAGCTAAGACTTAGTCGCCACAATTGACCTTACTTGATCCTTACAACTGACTTAACTAACTCCTAAGAACTTGGCGCCGACATAACCAATTCAAACATTACATAATTCAATTAATACAATGCAACCCACAATCAAAGCTAAAACACTAACACAATGCAACAACAGCAAGATCATAACATTCCCTTTTCCTTGAAAATGTTCTTGTCCTCAAGAATGAAAGCTAGCAAATTGGCTCTTTAAGAATTGAAGCTCCTCTAAGTTGAGAACTTTGCATCCAAATTGCTCCAGGATACTAAAACTTCTAATTTACTTCTACCTTCATCATTCAGCTCTCGTGAATCAAGAATTGCACCTGGTTGCAGCAGCAAGGCTCCACTAGAACCTACTTCAGGGGGCTATAGAGAATGCTCTTTGCCCTTCCTCACCTACTTTTTAAGGAAAGTTTCATAAAAACTCGGGTGAATGTAAGCGTTAGGCGGCAACTCAAGCCCTATAAGCCAATTTGCCTATCTTCTCTAACACCTTGTAAGGACAAAAGAATCTCGCACACAACTTCACGTTCTTCCTTACAACAGCAGTTACTTGTCTATGAGGCTGCAATTGTAGATAAACCATATCCCTTACTTCAAAGCTCCTGTCCATGCGTTTTCTGTCTGCATATAACTTCATTCTAGCTTGTGCTTGGTGAAGATTATCTTTCAACATTTGGATCAATTGTCTCCTCTGCTGAATCAGATCAGTCACTTCTGGTACTAATGAAACAATCCCTTGTATTGTCATAGGTGTTGGAGGAGCATAACCATAAAGAGCTTTGAAAGGGGTAGTACTAATAGAAGCATGAGCATGTGTATTATACCAAAACTCAGCGAGAGATAGCCTCTTGCTC
This sequence comes from Simmondsia chinensis, assembly GCA_018398585.1. Classification (NCBI taxonomy): domain Eukaryota; kingdom Viridiplantae; phylum Streptophyta; class Magnoliopsida; order Caryophyllales; family Simmondsiaceae; genus Simmondsia; species Simmondsia chinensis. The sequence goes on along the minus strand of JAGTTD010000008.1, from coordinate 16,004,295 downwards.
CACACTTTTGGATGATTGAACACCATACTCCTAAGGTATTGCTTAAGGCACTAATTAACTCTCTTAGTTTGTTCATTGGTTTGGGGATGATATGATGAACTAAGGGCCAATGATGTTCCCAAAAGATTAAGCAATTCTTTCCAAAAATGGCTGGTGAAGATCCTATCACGATCTGATACAATATATTGTGGCAATCTATGTACCATGTAGATGTTGTCTAAGAAACTTCTTGCTAATTTCTCAGCTGTCACAGGCCTGGCCAACCCCATGAAGTGACTGAATTTAGTGAACCAATCAACCGCAACCCAAATAACTTCCTTTCCTTCTGATCTAGGCAAACCTTCAACAAAGTCGATGCTAATATTTTGCCAAGCTCCCTCAAGAATGGGAAAGGGCTAGAGAAGGCCTTGATATCTATGATCACCCAACTTAATTTGCTGACAAACCTCATAAGCCTGCACAAAATCACCTTCATAGGACTTATATACCTCTTCAACCCAAGCTGGAAGTATAATAGACACAGCACCACAAAATCCTTGCTCACAATCTTCCAACCTGCGAGACAATGCATCAGCTGCCACATTTTCCTTCCTTTTCTTGTACTCAATGTCATAATCAAGCCCCAACATCTTGATTAACCCCTCCTTCTAGCTCCTTGTGATAATTTTTTGCTCAAGAAGATGCTTCAAACTCTGATGATCAGTCATGATTGTAAAGTGGTAGCCATCCAAATAATGCCTCCATTTGTCAACAGCAAGCAAAATTGCCAAGTACTCCTTCTCATAAGTGGATAGTGACTGGTGCTTAGGACTCAAAGCTTGGCTGAGAAAAGCTATACACTTTCCTTTTTGAGACAAAATAGCCCTAATACCACTTCCACAAGCATCTGTCTCGAATATGAAACCCTCAGCAAAATCTGGCATTGCAAGTACAGGAGCTTTACATATTGTAGACTTCAAAGCCTCAAATGATTTTGAGCTCTATCAGACCACATAAAAGCATCTTTCTTTAGTAGATCACTCAAAGGTTTGGCTATGGCTCCATAACCAGCAACAAACTTCTGTAATAACCTGTCAAGCCCAAAAATCCTCTTAAATGCTTCAAGGTAATTGGCACAGGCCAATCCTTCATTGTTTGGACCTTAGAAGGGTCAGTAGAAACTCCACCATGAGAGATAACATGGCCCAAATACTCTAATTGGGTTCGTCCAAAGGAACACTTAACCAATTTTGCATATAACTTGTGACTGCGCATAGTCAAGAACACCTCCTTCAGATTCACCAAATGGTCTTCCAATGAAAAGCTGTAAATCAGGATGTCATTGAAGAATACGACTACAAATTTCCTTAAGAACTGCTTGAAGACATCATTCATTACTGCTTGCAGCAGTACTGGGGCATTGGTTAAGCCAAAGGGCATAACTACAAACTCAAAATGCCCATGATGCATTCTAAAAGCAGTCTTATACATATCTTGCTCCATCACCCTAATTTGATGATATCCCTGCCTCAGATCAAGCTTGGAAAAGATATGAGCTCCATGTAGCTCATCCAACAGATCATCTATAACAGGAATTGGAAACTTATCCTTCACTGTCAATGAATTTAGCTGCTTGTAGTCTATACACAATCTAGCCTGCCATTCTTTTTCTTGACAAGTATAACTGGAGAAGCAAAAGGGCTATGGCTCCGCCTCACAAAACATGTCTTCAGCAATTCATCCACTTACTTCTCAATTTTTGTCTTCTGAGCATGGGGATACTTGTAAGGCCTAAGCTTTACTGGCTCAAAATTAAGCTTAAGGGGAATTGCATGATCCAGACTCCTCTTAGGAGGTAATGCCTTGGGCTGCTTTAAGAAATCCTCAAATTCTTCAATCACGGCTCTTACTTCAGGATGAGAAATGACACCTACCTCCACAGATGATATTGCAAACTGATGGCCTACCCACTGGTAAGCATTCTTCTTAAATCCACATTTTAGCTTCTTCCCGTTAATCACTTGCAATCGAGCTTGAACAACATGACCTTGCAAAGTCACCTTGGATCCTTGTACTTCAAATGGTACTGTCAACTTAGCAAAATCAAAGATCACAGGACTGAAGGTTCTCATCTAGTCTACACCCGTTAACATATGGCATCCTCCCAAGGGCAAGATTCTGAAATCATAAACAAACTTATGATCTTGCATAGACCACTGGAACTTATGACATATGTTCTATGTTAGGATGGAATTCCCATATGCAACCGTCACTGCCAAGGGATGAGTCATGATAACTTCATGTCCCACCTTCTTCACCACCTTAGGATCAATGAAACTATGTGTGCTACCACTGTCAATTAAAACAATGATCGATCTTTTGCCAGCCTTCCCTTTGATCCTTATAGTGTTATGAGTTCTATTACCTGTCAAGGCTTTCATGGAAATCTCCACTGCATCATCAATTAGCTAATCTTGTGATTCTAGGCCTGAATTATCCTCTTCACTCTTAGATCCATCATTGTAAGATTGCTCATCAGCACTGATTCCTCTAGCTGTCATGAGAAACTTAGGATTAAATTTATGGCCAAACGAATATGGCTGATTGCATTTGTAACAAAGTCTTTGAGCCTTCTTCTCAACTGAACGAGAGACTTTAGCCTTATCCACACCCTTCTAATGCTTAGAGCTTCCTCCCTTGTACTTAGGTCCATCAGTAGAGGCCAAAACTGTGGCCTCAAAGAGCTTGGCTTTAACATAAGCTTTAGATCATGTTTTAGGACCAGTTACCTTCTTAAAGTTCTTGATCTTAGGCTTTAAACCATTAATAAAGCTCGAAATATAATAAGCCTCAGTGGCTTGAGGATAAGTAGCTATCGTACTTGCTCTAATGTTTTCAAACCTTGTCACATACTCCTTCATGGAAGTTACTTGAATCACTTTGTTGAAATTATCAACAATGTCACTTGAGTCTTCATTACCACGTCTCTTGCAAAGTTCTTCCACAAACTCAGTTGAAGAAAGAGTTGGATTGGTCTTCAATACACTGTAAAGCCATACTTCATGATCTCCTTGAAGATACATGGCAGCCAGTTCCACCTTTTCTTCATCTGTAATGTGATAAAAATGGAAGTACAGTTCACACCTTCTAATCCAAGACTATGGCTGCTCGCAATCAAAAGGTTCATTCTATATTCATGGCTATCTGAATCCATTGCTTTTATTGCTGGATGAAGTGTTATTACTTCCTTATTACTGCTGATGCCTCAGATCAGGTGGATGATCCAATTGTTTGGCATTCAAACTAGCAAATCTGAGGTGTTCTAGATGATCGGGAAGGCGATCATTCTACTCCAGATTCATGCTGGAAGATCGAGATTACTCTTAACCAAGTGAGTGAGCATGAGGTCTGGTAGTTACTTCAGCCTCTGGTATTCGATCTTGAGGTCTGACATAAGCTACCCGAGGATGGTTTTGGGAACTAAAAGCCACATTAGCCATTCGAGGTCTACCTTGAGGTTCAGCAACAACATTCGGAACTTGAGATTGAATGACATTAGGAGGTTGCATCTGCTGACTTGTTGGCAACAAAATTCCAACTACGGATGCAGCACCTTGTCTATTAGCCTGATTTTGTTTCTTGAGGAGATATACGACCATCAACTTTCTAATTGTGCTCAAGTTGTACTTGCCTCATCATCTGAAGCATTCGTTCACCCTCTTTTGATCGTTCTCTTGCTGCATTTGTTTTAACTGATCGAACATTGCATCTCTCTGTTGATCACTTTCCTGCTACATTTGCTTGAATCGATTGAGCATTCCATTCATTTCTGATCTCAATTGATCACCAGTGACATACTGAACATCTCTTACTGCACTAGCACCTATTGCTGCAGCATATGAGATGTTTAGATCAACAAGATTAGCTGGATTTCCAGCTCATGCGCCTGATTAAGTCGTTACACCACCAGACATAGTAGAATTCTGTTTCTTGCATTTTGCCAACTCAAATCAATCAACAAACGAGCACTTTATAGCCAACACAGGCTTTAATACCAAATGCTAAGCTTCAAGATTGAATTGAAGTTAACCTTGTGGAAGTATAGAATTGTTAGAGAATTAAGATGAGAAGATAGAATTGAAGTAAAATGAGATTAGAGAAGGTTAGATGAGATTGAGAGAAAATATCTCATTGAGATGATTGTTAATTTTCATTGAATGAATTGCACATTACACTTAAGCATCTACTTATACTTGATCTAGAAACAATGCACTTAGACACAACCGAATTCAGCTAGCTAAGACTTAGCCGCCACAATTGACCTTACCTGACCCTTATAACCGACTTAACTAACTCCTAAGAACTTGGCGCCAACACAACCAATTCAAACATTATAGAATTCAATTAATACAACGCAACCCACAATCAAAGCTAAAACACTAACTAAATGCAACAATAGCAAGATCATAACAATAACTTGCCTGATGAAGGCATTCTCTTCATTGAAACTATACCCCTATGAGAGATGTATTCGATGCTGCGTGCATAGACGGAATAGGTGCTGGGGTTGTTTTTGTCTCTTTTAAGAAAATGTCTTTCCTTACCCATTCACAGTCACTGAGAAGTGCTCTAATAATGTGGCTGAGTATCAGTCGCTGGTCATAGGATTGGAGATGGCAATAGAGATGGGATTAAAGGATTTAGACATTTACAGAGACTCTAGATTAGTCATCCCCCAGCCCCTGGGTGATTAGCAGGTCGAGAAGGAGGACCTTATTCCTTACTTCAAATATCTAGCTAAGTTGTTAGACATTTTAGAGGTGAAGAAACTAAAGCATGTGCGTAAAAGTGCCAATGGAATGGTCAATGTACTTGCAATTGTTGCAGCCACCATGGCACTGTGGGAAAATGAGTCAATCATGGTTCCTATTTATAACAAATGGGTTGTTCCACTACTGAGTAAAGAAAACATGGATGATGGCTTTGGTGAGGTCGAGTTGTATCGGTTTTTGAAGTCACGAAAGAAGATTGGCGACAACCACTGATTGATCATGTGCAACATGGCAAACTCCCAAGCGAGCACCGCCATAGGATGGAGATTTGCCATCGGGTTGACCGTTTCTAGCATCACAAGGGAGTCTTGTATCGCTAAGCTTTTGACGGTGTCCTTTGACATTGCCTAGAAAAAGAAGAAGCTATCCAAGCAATGGAGGAAGTCCATTCTGGGATTTGTGATGCCATTAGTCAGGACCTAAACTCCATGACCCCAACCATGATCCAAGGTTGCATGGACTATTCTAAAAGATGTGATGCTTGCTAATTCCCCCAAATTTCATACCCCAACCACTAGAGACTTTGCATCTGTCAATTGCATCATAGCCCTTTGAGGGGTGGGGTCTCGATATAGTTGGACCAATCACTCCAAAGTCCTCAATTGGCCACGCTTACATCCTGGCCGCAACTAACTACTTTTCTAAGTGGGTGGAAGCTGTCCCACTAAGAGAAGTAAAAAGGGAGAATGTGGTTGATTTCATACGCACTTACATCATATATAGGTTTGGAGTCCCGTGACACATAATTACATATAACGGGAAGCCATTTGGCAATCGTTTTGGGGCTGAACTTCGCCTAAAATTCACGTTCGCCCCACACAAGTCCTCCATGTAGTATGTGGCAGCGAACAAACTGGCCAAAGCTTTCAATGAAACCCTATGCAATCTACTAAAGAAGGTTGTAGATAAGGCTAAAAGAGGGTGGCATAAGAAAGTTGGAGAAGCATTGTGGGCATACTCTCTAGTACACATAGTTGAGGCCGTTTTGCCATTAGAGCTTAAACTTCTCTCTTTGAGGATGGCTGTCAAAAAGGACAAAACACGAGAAAATACCGCAAGCTCAACAACAGCTGGAATGCTACCAAGCTCGTTTAATGTGAGCATTCAACGAGAAGGTGCTCTCCTATTGTTTCAAAGTGGGAGACATGGTTCTAGCAGTCCACCAGCCTATCATCATCACTCGTAAAATGGGGCGCAAATTCACTCTAAAGTGGGATGGACCCTATGTGGTATAAGAAGTCTAAACTAACAGAGCTTACATGATTGTAGATTCATATGATGTTCGAGTGGCTCCCATCAATGGGAAATTTTCTAAACCACTGCACGTCACTCCTGGATCCCACGAGTATAAACTGTGTACGGCAACCCAAAAATAATAAAAAAACAAACCCACCAACTATATAGTACGTGGTTGAACTGCTACAATCCCCCACCAAACCCAAGGTGGTAAACGAATTGGCAATCCTGGCCATCACGAGTATAAACTATGGTTGACAACCCCAAAATCCAAAAGAACCCACCAATGGGGTAGGGCGTGGTTAAACTGCTGAAACACCCCACCATGTCCACGGTGGTAAACAAATGGGCACTCCTCGCACGAGTATAAACTATGTACGACAACCCCATAATCTAGAAGAGCCCACCAATGGTGGAGTACATGGTAAAACTACTGAAACATCCCACGAAGTCCATGATGGTAAACAAATGGACGCTCTTGACCAGCACAAGTATAAACTGTGTACAGCAATCCCAAAATCCAAAAGAACCCACGAATGATGCTGTACGTGAATACTGAAATATCCCACCAAGTCCAAGGTTGTAAACAAATGGGTACTCCTGGCCTACAAGAGCATAAATTGTGAACCACTAAATTTTTCTTTAACATAAATTTCACACTTTGAACTATGTGATGACTTTGATTCTAAAGGGAAGTTTCTTCCCTAAAGATAAGTGGCAAGCTCAAAATATACAATGTATTTAGGCACAGTAGCATCTCCTTAAAAGAAAAAGATACTTTATGTCACATCCAAACCCAAATTGATTTCTACGTCACCACCTAAATCCAAATTGACTTCTACGTCATTTAAAAAAAAAAGGCTTTTATGTCGTATCCAAGTTCAAATTGACTTCCATACAACAACAACAACAACAACAACAACAACAATAACAACAGTCCTAGTGTCACAAGCGCTCCCATATGAGTAGGGTCTGGGGGGTGGATGTATGCAGCCTTCCCCTTTTAGGGTGCTACCCTGAAGAGAGGCAGTTTACGAGGATCCTCAACTTGAGGAGCGTGTCGTAATGTAACCATAGATCCTGAAACCATGAAAACTACTTAGTATTAGATTAGTACATAACACAAGCCAAGGCTGTTTCAAATTCATTTCCATGTCCAACCAAAATTAAAATTAACTCCCACGTCATTCCCAAATTCAAGGAAAAAAAAAAAGATTTTTATGTCAAATCCATACCCATATTGGGTTCCATGTCCTGCTATAAACACAAAATTGACTTCCACGTCATTCCAAATGGTTGAGTTTTCAAAAAAGGGGGTCAATTCAAAGATGCGATTATCCGGGGTGCTCCATCTCCATGCAAGGGCATGTGCATGAATATAGGATGCAACATCTAGGGTGCTCCATCTCCATGTATGGGTGTGTGCATTAGGGTAATTCGAGGATGAATGGTGTCAAAATGTTTAAGGCTTCCAAGAAAAGGGGTTACATATGCGATTATCCAAGGTGCTCCTTCTTCATGCAAGGGTGTGTGCACGAATATAAGATGCAACAACCAGGGTGCTCTAACTCCATGTATGGTTATGTGCATGTTGGATTAGCCGAGGATGAATGGTGTACTAAACGGTTGTGGTATAAAAAAAAAAAGGGGTCAATACAACGACGCGATTATCCGGGGTGCTTCATCTTCATACAAGAACGTGTGCACGAATATAGGATGCAACATCCATGGTGCTCCCTCTCCATGTATGGGCATGTACATGTAGGATTATCTGAGGATGAATGGTGTACCAAACTATTGAGGATTCAAAAAAGGGTCAATACAAAGGTGCGTTATCCAGGGTACTCCATCTCCATATAAGGGGGTGTGCATGAATATAGGATGCAACATCCATGGTGCTCCATCTCCATTTATAGGCGTGTGCACGTAAGATTATCTGGAGATAAACAACGGGTAAAATATACTATTGTCAACCAAGACAGATGAGGTCAACATGGGTCAACTATGAATGGTGAAGCAAATGGCTGAGGTTGAAGGAAAAAATAAAGAGGTCAACAAAAAAAATATGATACTGAATGCATATGCATTTCAGGTTATGTGGTGGGACATGTAAAAAAATTAAAATAAAAATGTTTTTTGTATTTTTATTTTTTTTGGTCTCTCTCTCTTTCAAATGGATAAGTGCCCTAACTTTTACCCTATTGACAAATATTTCAAAAATTGCGGGCAACATAAAGTTCACTTATTTTATGTGATTTTAGTCCTTAGTCCTTAGTTTTTATTTTTATTTTTTTAATTATGATTGCTCATACAACTTTTGAATTAAAAAAAAATTCAAAAAACAAAAAAAATAAAATTGCACTAAAAATAAAAAATTTCAGAGAAGAATATTGCAAAAAAAGAATTCCACAAAAAAATCAAAAAGAGAAAACATATTTGCAAACAAGTCTACAAAAACAAAAATCACAATAAAACGTAGAAAATCTTTCAATAAAAAAAAAAGAAATTTGTCAAAAACAATTTACAAAAAATTTGCAAAATCCATTAAAAATTTTTAAAAAAAATTATTACAAAAAAATTCAAAAACAATTATTATGAAAAAGTTTGTACAAAATAAAATACAGAAGAAACAAAAATTTCGCATAAGAAAAATTTTTAATATATATACATATAAAAGTTTTACCGAAAAATGTGTTTGCAAAAAAAAGGAAAAAAATAAATTTCAAAAAAAAAAAAAAAAAGAAAGCAACAAAAAAAAGTTAGTTTATAAAAACTTTGCACTTTACAAAAAAAAGATTAAAAAAATTTAAATTACGATAAAAAAATCCAAAAAAATTCCTGAAACAACAACAACAGCAACAACAAACCCAGTGCCTCCGAGGGCTCCCGCAAAAGCAAGGTCTGGGGGGGTATATGTATGCAACCTTCCCCCTCCAGGTAGCAACCCTGAAGAGAGGCTGTTTTCGAGGACTCCCAGCAAATAAAAAGAAGAAATTTCTAACTCAAGAAAGCGTAAGACATATCGATGAAAACACAAAGAATATAAAATGTATTGTATTTACTTGATAATGAAAGAGGTACAAGAGATACTATATAGAGGGTTTCCTCCCCTCCTCCATGTTTCCTTTCCTCTCTATGCGTCACTTTCTCTAGAGAAAACCCCAACAATGGGTTTTCTATTTTCACTTTTCAATATTTGCTCATCTGATTTTCTTTTGCAAAGTAACCCCCAATGAAACCCTAGAAGATAAAGGGTTTAGATAGCAACAAGTAAAGGCTCATCCAACAGTGCAGAACGAGACACATGTCACAATCCAGGGCACACGAACAACAGGCTTGGCAAGAGTATTCGGGTATAATGACTAATGGGTCGGTTAATAACCAACGAGTAAAACAAACCTAATATTATTTATTACCCAAAAGACAATAATACATGATATTTTCCAAATCTTTTACCCATTTTAAACAAGTACCCAATTTAAAATCCCAATTACAAAACAATAAAATTGTTTATAATTTCTATTCCCCAAATTTGGATATAATCATACAAGTTTGTCTCCAACGATGGGTTTTTTTTTGCATATATGGTATTTATCACTGACCTACCCAAACGTTTGCCTCCAATGAGCCTAAACAAGACTGCTGGCTAAAACCGGCAAACGACATCCTAATTTCTCAAATAGAAATTCTCAGATAATTTTTCCTTTTATTTTAGTCACGATGCTCATGCATATTATAACTGATAAACTTCACGAAACTTAGTTACATCCTATTGTGGATATCGAATTTCATAGGACCATAATCCAACAATCTCCACTATGGTCTCATAAAGTTAGCTCACAGTGCTATTTTGAAAATAGAGGCCATTGTGAAAACGAGTTTCACACCAAGAAACCAAACATACTCACAGAACATAATATGGGCACAATCATGATAATCAAGTCTAACACAATATAAACATGAAATCCAAGCTAAACATGCAATTCACATAGAATTCAAGTTAGCCAAATCAACCCATATATTGCATCACAAGACTCCACCATGAACAACATCAATAACAACCCAACCTGAGCAAACTACTTATGAACCATTAACTCAAACCAAAGGTATCTAAACATAACCTAAATTCTGATCCTTTGGTCAATCAAGGTTCGCATGTGACCTACACCTTACCCTTTTCCCAAAACTAGAAAAGAAGGCATGAAATAATGATCCTAAGGGCATAAAAATGTCCACAGACAACACAAGTCCACATACGAGTCAAACATGTCATGTTTTTCCCAACTCTTGGCTAAAATTCAAGAAAACAACTTAAAATCATGCCAAAATTCTACCAATTAAGTAGCTACCAATCCCAAAAATTGCAGTAAAATTAGTAGGGACATAGCTTATAGCACAAAACCAACCTGTAGCAACCAATTCAGCATGCAACCGTCTAAAAAAAGCACAAAATCAGTATGAACAGCACTAAAGACAACATACCAGCATGAAACCAGTCCATAAGAACAGCAACAAGCAAAATATGCAGCATTTTTCAGCAAGACATGGTCCGTAACAGCATGTCACAGCAAATTCAGCTTGAAAAAGATATGTTTCTCACTCATAACAACATGCTTTTCATCATTTCAAGCAACATGTAACAACACATTCACAATGCTTCAAACTTAACCATAAGAAATACATGAAACACATCAACATGGAGACAAAATCAACATAGATTTCCACAAGGACTAAAAATCAACTATTTCATTTAGGTCACTCAAAAAATATGCAAGAAAATCCAATTCTCACAAGATCTAATCTCATGGTTAAAACTCAAAAATTTAATGCTCTACCAACATAAAGGATTCAAGATTGTGCAATTCAACATGCCTAACCTAAGAGTTGGCCAATTCTAGGTTCAAGGCTCCATTCTAATAAGTTCACAATCAACCTCAAGCATTAAACAACTATTAAACACAACAATAACATAAAACATAGAGAAAGCACACAATTCAATTTCCATACAACACACTCAACCACACATCAGTAGCACTAGCACCATGCACAGGTGTTCAAAACAACACCAAAACAAAATCCAAACCAAGGACTCCCATTCGACCACCAACCGGGTTAGGCTCGAGCAATTTAACTCTGAAATCACTCCACTAAGGCAAGAATCTATACCAGGTTCTCAATTGACCATACACGAGGCCGAACAAGCGATTAGCACCGAACTGGTCCACCGATCAGATGGACCTAGAGCATTCTCATTTCAAGACAAACCGTTAGTCTGAAGCATAAACATCTTTTCCACAAACAGGAAAAGAGAGGATATTCAAAAAACAGTGAGAAATCAATGCTACCTAGGACACCTAATCGAGTGCCCAAAGCCAGGACACGTAAACTTGTCTCAGCCACCACGTAGGAGACAAACCAGGACTTTAGACACAGTCCAAAGCCAAAACCACCCCCTAGTTCTAATTGTAAAGCCAAACCTAAATTTCTAATAGTGCTTAAATATTTTCCTTTTCTTTTATATCGCGTAGAGTTCTTTCTTTTTTCAGACTTTTATTATACTACTACAAACACTGCAGTAGTCAAAAAATAACTGTCACATTTTTTGAAGAATCCAAAAAAGCCCACTAATCATCTCAAAGTGTTCTTGTTAAACCCATTTGAAAATTTTGAGTCAAAAATTTTCCCAATAAAAGAAATGATTCAGACACTATTTCTATGAACCTTTTGGTTTTTAGAAAATACCAAATCTCAAAAAACAAGACAATCAAACTTAAACCCTCATTTTAGTTTGATTTCATTATGTTTTCGTTCTCACCGTGCTATGGACTACAAAACCAAAAACTTTGATACCACTTGTTGTGAATTCGGGCCCTAAAAAAGACCCAAACCCAACTCGAAAAAATAGGATCTTGTCCAAACACTAAACAACGAAAACCCACTGACGAAATAATACAGAAACTAACTAGGAACAATGAAAAAATAATGAAGAACAACGAACAACACGTGATATACGTGGCTCGGCACCTTTGCGAGGTTCTACTCCACAGGCCTCTATTTTCAGAGGAGTCAAATCTACTATCCGTAATTTAGGATTACAAACATAAACCGAGCATCAAGTGTAAAATGAAAACCATTACAGAAATTAAAGCAAGAAAACGAAAAGGAATAAGAGAAAAGCCACAACCGCGCAATATGAGGGAAGAACAGCCTAGAGCCCCAAACCCTAGCTGTATCGTTGAAGAAGACCTCATCTGGACTATGCCTTTGAGTCACCGCCTTGAACCGAGCATCCCGAGCTCCAAAGGTTCACCATCTTCTTCGTCTTCAGCCTCCCATGACCTTTGGTCTGCAAGCTTTCTCTCTCTTCATTTAAGCTTTCTCTCACTATAAAGCCAATCTCTCTCCTCCTCCATGTTTCCTCTCCGCTCTTTGCATAGCTTTTTCCAGAGAAAACCCCAACAATGAGTTTTCCATTTTCACTATTTTATATTTGCTCATTTGATTTTCGTCTGTAAAGTAACCCCCAACAAAACCCTAGAAGATAAAGGGTTTAAATAGCAAAAAGTAAAGGCTCATCCAATCGTGCAGAATGAGACACGTATCACGATCTAGGGCACACGAATAGATATCTTGGCATGTGTATCCAGGAATAACAGGTATATTGGGTTGGTTAATAACCAACGGGTAAAACAAACCTGATATTATTTATTACCCAAAAGAAAATCATACAAGATATTTTCCAAATCTTTTACCCATTTTAAACAAGTACCCAATTTAAAATTCCAATTATGAAACAATAAAATCGTCCATAATTTCTATTCCCTAAATTAGGATATAATCATCCAAGATTGCCCCCAACGAGCCTAAACAAGGCCGGTGGCTAAAATCGGCAAATGACATCCAAATTTCTCGAATACAAATTCTAAGACAATTTTACCTTTCATTTTAGTCATGATGCTCCAGCCTATTATAACTGATAAATTTACGAAACTTAGTTGCTTCTTATAGTGGATATCCAATTTTACGGGACCATAATCCAACAATCTCCACCATGGTCTCATAAAATTAGCCTACATCGCTCCTTCAAAAATAGAGGCCATTTTGAAAACGAGTTTCACACCAAGAAACCAAACATGCTCGCAAAACATAGCATGGGCGCAATCATGGTAAGTCTAACACAACACAAATATGAAATCCAAGCTAAACATACAATTCACCAAGAATTCAAGTTTGCCAAATCAGCACATGTATTGCATCACAAGACAGTGATCCTAAGGGCATAGAAGTCTCCAAAGATAGCACAAGTGTACGTATGACTCAAACATATCATGTTTTTTTTTTCCCATCTCTTAGCCAAAATTCAGCAAAACAACGTAAAATCATACCACAATTCTACTAATTCAGCAACTACTTGTCCCAAAAATTGCAGTAAAATCAGCATGGACACAGCTTACAGCACAACTTAATAACCATATTTTGAAATAAATTAAGCAAATATAGATACCAAATAATACAACATCTCGAATTTTTTGCTTATAAAGTACTAATAAGGGCGTTAAAGCGTACTTTATGTCATTTTATTGTAACATTAATAAAAAGTAATTGTCACGTCAGCTCTGTTGATAGAAAATGAGGCCCTCATATTTGAGATGGACCTTTTAATTGATACGATAAAAACTTAGGGATCTTTTTAATAATTCAAAAAGGTCAAAATCTATTTTTCTATTTTAAAAATATAGGGATACTAAAATATAAATAACCCTAATAATTAAGCCGTAACCTAAATTAGAAATCGAAATTAGGGAAAAAGAAAAAGGAAGCAGGTAATGAAGTTGACTCGAACGCTTGAAACCATGATAAAGCAATAATGTTGCTGCAGGTCCCTCTTAGAAAATGGAAAAACAAAAAAAGAAAAAATTGAAAAGAAATTAGAAAAAATAAAGTGGGGCCTACTGATGAGATCTCAGAGGTGTTCAATCACAGCTATCCATTTGTTAATGTTTTGATTTGACAGGCATAGAGCCGTCTTAGTATTCCTTTTCACGTCATCACTCTGCGTCATTTATTTTAGTTACTAACTAGGTTCGTTCCCGTGCGATGCACGGATGGTATTTATTGGTCACTGTATTTTATAGCCGTGATTTTTTGCATCGAACTAACATCTTGTTTGATCAGCAGTCTATAATGTTGTTCAATTTACATAATTCCCATAGTAGTAACTATAAAAGTTTTCCGAAAAAAATAAGACAAACTACATTTCCCATTTTAAGTCTTTAACAGGGATTTTATTTGTTTTTTTTTCTTTTACAGATTTTTTTTTTTCCGAATTAAATACAAAATGTCTTAAATTAAGAATATACTATTTTTTTTATTTTTGGTTATGGGAGGTTTACTTGATATTCTTTTATGGACTAAATACGAAAAGTCTTAATTCGAAATTGTTGGAGGTGTAATCGGTACCCTATTCTTGGATTACATAAAAGAAGTATTAAAATAATAATATATTGCCTTAATATTTTCTTTATTATTTTTGGCTCTTGGGGGCCTTTTTTTTTTAGAACCCTTTTTATTGTTTTATAGGTTAAATACGAAAAGTCTTAAATTGAAAATATGTTTTCCTTTTTAATTTTTGGAACTTTATTGAATTAAGTTATTTTGTACCTTAGTTTTGTTGCATAATGCGTAGATTTTAGAAACCCAAGTAAAAATTTATATATCTCACCGGATTAAAATAAATCCTTCCTTGCAGTAGGCACGCGAAATGTCGCACTTCGTGGACTAAATACAAAAGCTCTTTATTTTTTTTTTTTTGAGTTGTCGGAGGTCTAACCCGTGCCTTGTTCTTGGATTACAAAAGAAAAGTCTTAAATAAAAAATTTACTGCTTTATGCACAAATATACGTTTGGCATAGTGCGCTAGGGTTTTTATCAAAATAACCCAACTATACAAAAAAACAATCAAACTCAAAGAATTCGATTTTAAAAGATATTGAATTGGTGGTTCAGTGTCACGCATGGTATAACACTCTGGTTTATTTTGGTAGAAAAGTTGGTGGTGGGTAATTTTTTGACTAAGAGATATTGGGATGGCAATGGGCTCCACCTGATAGGAACGGATATAAATAACTGTTTTGTACGCACATTAAAGATTTACGGGGTGGGTAATGGATACCCGCGGGTAATGAGGCGGGTAGGGGTACGGGTCAATCACCGGCGGAGCGGGTACGGGTATGCACTTCGTACCCGTGGCGGGTCACGGACCGCGTACGGGAATAGGATTTGGATGGCGGGTGCGGTTATTTTTGTTGTCTAGTGCGTAGATCATATAAACTAATGTCAAATGTGGTGGGTACGGGTATAAGTGGGGACCCGCCCCGCCACGCTCCATATCCGTCCCGCCCGGCCTCATACCCACCATACCCGGCTCATTTTGTACATAGTTAACCTTGAAATTTAAAAAATAAGGCTTTAAATTCAATAATCCAAATTATTTATCCATGTTAAAAAAAAAAAATTTGTTTTTAAAAATAGTATTAAACAAATAATATGAGCGGGTATAGATAATCATTTTGTACGTACATTAGAGCAATGAAGTGGTTACGGGGATAGGATTTGGGTGGCGGGTACGGGTATGGAGAAGGCACCCCGTACCCGCCTCACCCCATTGCCATTCATTTGATACGTTGAGATATAATTGTGATACTTTTAGATTAATTGTGTTGGGTATGCACTTCATACCAGTGGTGGTAATGGGGCAGGTACGGATATAGGATTTGGGCGGCGGTTACAGTTAGTTTGTTGTCTAATGCTTAGATCTTATAAACCAAATTGAAACGGGGCGGGCTCGGGTATAACTGGGGACCGGGCAAGCCATGCTTTGTACCCTCCCCGCCCCACCCCATGCCCACCATAATTGGTTCATTTTGTATATAGTTAACCTTAAAATTAAAAAATACGTGTTCAAATTCAAGAATCAAAATTATTTACCAATGTTATAAAAAATAATTTGTTTTCAAAAACAGTATTAAATAACTAATATGAACGAGTATAGATAATCGTTTTCTACATGTTATAAAAAAGTAATTTGTTTTTAAATTTTTTTTAAAAATAGTATTAAATAACTAATATGAGCGGGTATAGATAATTATTTGTACGCACATTAGGGCAATGAGGCATGTACGGGTATAGGATTTGGGTGGCGGATACGGGTATGGAGGAGGCACCTCGTACCCGCCCCGGCCCATTGCCATCCCTTTGATACGTTGAGATATATATGTGCTATTTTTAGATTAATTATTATTGGATATGCACTTCATACCCATAGCGGGTAATGGGGCGGGTACGGGTATAGGATTTGGGTGGCGGGTACAGTTATAGAAAATCGTTTTGTACGCACATTAGAGTATTGAGGCAGGTATGGAGAGGACACGCTGTACCCGCCCCGTCCCATTGCCATTCCTTTGATACGTTGAGATATAGTTGGACTATTTTTAGATTAATTATTGTTAAATTTATAAATAAATAACAATTGTTGTTATTTAATATATAAATAAATAAAAATCTAAAAAGAATTGAAAAAAGGTAAATAAAAAAAAGGAAAAATCTAAAAAAAAAAGATTGGTGGTGGGGAGCTTTTAGGGGAGCAAGGTCAATAAAGAAAAAGAAAAAATCTAAAAAAAAAGATTGCAGGTGGGGGGCTTTTGGAGGAGCTCAAACTCCTCTATTATATAATAGATAGATTTCGAGCTCTGGCTTGTATGGCTTGAAAGGAGTGTTGGAAATATGGCACGGTGGGTAATAAAAAATTTTTTTTTTCTTAAAACTCGTGATGTGAGAGGCTACCGAAGGACATAAATCCAATTTTGGTCACCAAAGTAACCAAAAATAGATAAGTTAGTCACCCAACTCAAAATTTGAAACATTTAGCCACCCACCTCAAAATTTGAAAGATTTAGTCACCCAACTTTTAAAAAATGTTCCATTTGGTCACCAAAGTCATTTAAAATTGGACAAGTTAGTCACTCAACTCGAATTGAGAGAATTCGGTCACCTAACTCAGGATGAAAATCACCTTTAGTCACCCAGGTGATTCAAAGCTAATTAAATTCACTGCTTAAAAAAAAATAATAAAAGAATTAATCATATTTTTTAAATTATTTATTTTACTAGTATCTAATTTTATAATTTTATTAAATTTTATCCATTATTTTTTATCGAAATAATTGTTTATCTTTTATTTTGTAATCAAATTAGTCCTTATTTAATCATTAATATTGGATAAAATTTAAAAGATAAATAATTAATTTTATTGTAAATATAATATAAAAAATATTTTAAACAAAAACTATAATAATTTAAATATACTTATAATTATTAAAAACTAAAAATTTAAAATATTTATCTAAATTAAATATTTTACTAAAATTATCCCCAAATTAATTAAAAAAAAATCAAAATCCCCCCCAAACCCATTTTCATTGAATAGCCCCGATCCTTTAAAAAAAAAAAAAAAAAAAAAAACTATCTTCTGCGAATCTCTATCGCCTTAACTTTATATTAAATTTGGTATTTTTACATTTAAGTGATGCATTTTATCATTTTAAAATTATGTAAGTGATCAAAAAAGATTTTTAAAGTTGAAATATAGAGTTTTCTGAATTTTAATTTGGGTGACCAACTTGTTCATTTTAAAATACTTGGGTAACTAAATAAATTTTTATTAGAAGTTAGACAATCGAAGCTTTCAAAATATGATTTAAATGACCAATTTGTTAATTTTAAATTATTTGGGTGACTAAATGAGATTTTAATTAGGAGCTGAGTGAGCAATTATCTACAATTTGAGTTGGGTGACTAATTTGTCAAATTTTAAATGACTTTATTGACCAAATGGAATATTTTTGAAGAGTTGGGTGACTAAATATTCCAAATTTTAAGTTGGGCGACTAACTTGTCCATTTTTTATCCCTTTGGTGACCAAAATGAGACTTTTGTCGTTACCGGAGAAGGGGGTGGATGAAAAACTCAATTCGATGTAAGAGAAACTTTAACATGAAGACTGTTATATTATATGTGGAGTTTAGTTGTATTGGACCTTATTTGTAAGATATATGATTGAGTTAATCCTATTTAAGTCTATAATACGCTAGGTTTTTAGTGTATTTTTCCATATATATACATGGGTAATGTACATTACCATTAGGGTTTCAGTTATGGGTGAGAAGAGTTGAAAATTGAAACGTCTTATGTAAACTCTCAATACTATAGTAAAATTATTATGGTGCACTGCGTAAATCTCGGTATTTTCCCTAATTCCCTTTCATACATAATTGTTATTTTGATTTGTGGTTCAGTAATCTACGGGTGGCCCTAACTAGTAGCATCAGAGCCAACTTCAGAGCTTGTCATGATTTGGAAATTTAGAGTCTTGAATAGTGGCTCTCTTGGTAAATATTTGAATAAGAGAATTGGCGGGAAGGCTTAGAAACTTAGCTTTTGGCAACTAAATTAGTTAAGTCGATTAAATTGGTCTAAGTTCATTGTTTTGTTAGATATTTTTAGTCCAATTGACTTAACTAAGCATTGAGTATAAATAGTTAGATTGTTCTTGTAATTAGATTGATTGAATGATATTGAAAAAAATTTCTCGTCCGTCGTCAGATGAAACCCTAACCCTAATTTCCGATCGGAGTCAAATCAAACCCTAACCAGTAATTAATTGAACATGAACAATGGTGTGCATTCGCAAGGCGACGGTTGACGATCTCCTGCAAATGCAGGTGTGCAATCTACTGTGTTTACCAGAGAACTACCAGATGAAGTACTACCTCTACCACATACTCTCATGGCCGCAACTTCTCTATGTGGTCGAGGATTACAATGGCAAGATCGTCGGTTACGAGTTGGCGAAGATGGAGGAGGAGAGCTCCGAGTGCCATGGCCATATTACCTCGCACATCATCCTCCGTACTCACCACAAGCTCGGTCTCGCCACCAAGCTCATGTCGGCTGCACAGGCGGCGATGGAGCAAGTGTATGGCGCCGAGTATGTGTCCCTTCATGTGCGGAAGAGCAATTGGGCTGCATTCCGGCTGTATACGGAAACCTTAGGGTATAAGATTCATGATGTGGAAGCGAAGTATTATGCAGATGGGGAGGATGCTTATGATATGAGGAAGCAATTGAAAGGGAGAGCTGTACATGGTCATGGTCATGGTCATGGTCATGGTGATCATCATCATCATCATCACCATCACGGTGGAGAGTGTTGTTCTGGGTCGGGGGCTAAGGAGGAGGAGAAGGCTGAAGGCAAGGCTGCGGCTTCGAAGTAACTGCAAAGAAGGTCTCATGCTCTATGCTGCGGGCCAGCTCTCAGGCTTCTCAGGTTGGGGGTCCTCGGAAATAGCCTCTCTTCAGGGTTGCCCCCTGAAGGGGGAAGGCTGCGTACATCTACCCTCCCCAGACCTTGCTTTTGCGGAAGCCCTTGTAGGCACTGGGCTTGCTGTTGTTGTTGAATGATACTGAAATTGATTCTCTTTCTTATCCCTAATTCTCTCTACTTCTCATCTCTTTTTTTCTACCTCTCATCTCAATTCCTTTTCTACCCTAGGTTATGATTCAAGATTGATCTTGAATCATAACAATTGGTATCAAAGTTTGTGACATTGCTTCCAATCGAGTAGAATTGCATTCAATTTGGTTACCTTAGCATTCGATCAAACTTAATTCTTTTCAAGATCATCTGATCAGATCGTATCGATCAGATTCTAAGAGTTTGAGGTTAGTGTGTGCACAATCTGGCCAAACGCAAGAAGGTACTTACAACGGCTGGTGGAGCTATTACTAGAGCTAATGTTGCGGATAATGCTGGAGCAGCAGTTGCGAATGCAGATCAAGTTGACAGGATAGCTCAGTTGCAGAAGCGGATTCATGATTTGGTGTTAGCAGTTGGATTAGTGAATCAAAAGGTAGGCATCATGTCTCAATCACAGCAGCAAGTGCAGCAGCAGCTGGTAGGATTACAGGAACAAATCTCTCATCAAGCTATGCCTCCTGAGGTTGGAATATTGTCATCTGGAAGCCAACACACAAGACCTCCTAATCCTTTGTATCCTCAAGCATCTGAAGAGAGTTCTGAAGGTGTGGTTGTGGTTAGGAGCACTGGGTTTCGACAGCCTAAGGTTGAGATGGACACATTTGATTGATTGCATCCTCAATCGTGGATTAGAAGGTGTGAGAGGTACTTTCACTTTTATCATGTGATTGATGTTAACAAAGTGGAGTTAGCAGTAGTACATTTGCAAGGAGATTAGGACGTGTGGTTCCATAGCTTGATTCTTAGTAAGCTTGCCCTCACTTGGCTTGAATTTGTTGAGGAATTTTGTGAGAGATATAGTGATGAGTATTTGGCTGATGTGGTTGATAACTTCAACAAAGTGACACAGACAAGTTTAGTGAGGGAGTATATGACACAATTTGAGAATTTAAGAGCTAGAATGATGCTTGTGAATCTCGGAGCTAGTGAAGCATGTTATGTTTCTAGTTTCATCAATGGCCTCAATTCAAAAATCAAAATTTTGTTAAGGCATTGAATCCACTGACTCTGTCCAAGGCTTATTCGAAAGCTGAACTATTTGAATCCACTATCCTTGCAAGTTCTGAAGTACAAAGAAGCAAGAGTGGCCGAGCAACATAATCCTTGCAGCATAATACTAATGTGGCTTCTAAATCCTTGAGCTTTGAGGAGAAGAAAACTTAGAGATTGTGTTTCAAGTGCAATCAGAGATACTTCTTTGGACACAAATGCAATCTCATGCTTCTTATGTCTTTTTTCTGGAGCTGAGGCGGATGATGGATATGAAGGATAAGAAATGGAGAGGGGATCTAGTGATCAAGTGGAAGAAGTACAAGAGGATTCTGATGAGGACGAGATGGAAATTTTAGTAAAAGCATTGACTGGTAATGGCTCTCATAATACCATCAGAACCAAAAGGGAAGTTAGCCACAGGCCACTCCTGATCTTGATTAATAGTGGGAGTACACATAGGTTTGTGGATCAAAAGATTGTCAAAAGAGTAGGCTAGGAAATGATCAAGACAAGTCCTTTAGCTATGACTGTTACAGATGGGCACTCTATGCTTCCTCAAACAAAGTGCAAACAATTCTATTGGCAGATGCAAGGTCATTAGTTTGTGTATGATTTCAGGGTCTTGAAGTTGGGAGGATGTGATATGGTACTTGGCGTGGATTGGTGAAGACAATCTGTCCATTGCTGTTTGATTTTCCTTAGCTTTCAGTTTCCGTTGATCTGAATGGCAATGCGATCAAGTTGCAAGGCATTGTGGAGCAAGGACAGCTACAGGTGATGAGAGGCAAAAGACTGAAAAATGTGATCAGGAAGAAGGATTATCAGTGGATTGGTCACCTGTTCTCTATCACTACTAAGTCAGTAGAAGCTCTAGTGATTTCTAATCCATCAATTAGCAAGTTGATTCAAGATTTCAATGGTTTATTTGAGCAACCAACCTGCCTTCGTCCCAAAAGATCCTTGGATCATGCTATACCGTTAAAGTCCAATTCAGATGTGCCTCTCGTTTTGGAAACATATGCTTCTGGGAAGGATGTGGGAGCCGTTTTGTCAAAGAAAGGAAGACTCGTGGCTTATCCTAGCCAAGCTCTCAGTTTAAGGCATTTAAGTTTGTCCAATTATAAGAAAGAGTGCCTTGCAATCCTCATGGCAGTGAAGAAGTGGAGACATTATTTGGAGGGTCACTATTTCATCATTAGAACTGATCACCAGTAGCACTTCTTGGAACAAAAGATCGCCATAAGGCTGCAACGCAAAGACCTCATAAAGATGCATGTGTGAGATAATTGTTATTTCGATTTGTGGTTCAGTAATCTACGGGTGGCCTTAACTAGTGGTATCAGAGCCAACTTTAGAACTTGTCATGATTTGGAAATTTAGAGTCTTGAGTAGTGGCTCTCTTTGTAAATATTTGAATCAGAGAATTGGTAGGAAGGCTTAGAAGCTTAGCTTTTGGTGGCTGAATTAGTTAAGTCAGTTAAATTGGTCTAAGTTCATTGTTTTGTTGGATATTTTTAATCCAACCGACTTAACTAAGCATTGACTACAAATAGTTAGATTGTTCTTGTAATTATATTAATTGAATGATATTGAAATTGATTCTCTTTTTCATCCCTAATTCTCTTGACTTCTCATCTCAATTCCTTTTCTATCCTAGGTTATGATTCAAGATTGATCTTGAATCATAATAGAGCCTTATGGTGAACCCAAATTGAAGGTTTAACAACCAATGGGAGATGAGAACTGACTGTTTACTTCAGTGGTGATAAATCCAGACTGTGGTTTTGGTGGAGAGCCGATCTCAATGGTAAAGGGCACGATGGTGGTGGTTGATTCGGGTGGATCTCGAATTTCAAGGGTAAACGGAAGATGTAAATTGTGGTACAGTGAATTGGAGTGACGGGTGTGTCTCCATGAAAGAGGCGGTGGCGGAGCGTTACTGGTGGTAATTTGGCCCAAGTGGAAGAGTGAGAGACTAAATTGGTGTACCTGAGTGTTAGATCTAATGGACCCAGTGCAAATTGGCGTTAGAGAATGGGGCTCGAATGCTAGTGGGAGAACCCGGTGGTAGTGCATGGTTGTAGAGCTCCTGAAAGAAGAGAACGACTATGGTCATGCACTGGTCATCGGTGAAGCTTCGAGGGAATCCTAATGATGGTGCACTCTTGACTCCGTGGTGTACCAGTGGCGGTGGCTTGCGAAACCATGTGAGTGTGGAATCTAGGACTTCAGTGGTGCGTATGATGGGAACATATTGCAATTTTTTTCCCTGAATGACTAGAGTGGGCATAACAGAAAACCAATTTGAAATTCTTAATTTTAGATCTAATGCCTTGATCTAATTAAACTATTTAATTAGGCCTAGATCTTTCTCTAATAGGTTCATAATATAACAATTGGAAAATATCGAATAAAACAAGTATAAATATGTATAAATATAGTATGTAGAATAAACGAAATAAAGAAAAATAAATTAAATATCAAATACTTAATTTAGACATACCTGAAATGCGAATCCAAAATCCGACTTGAAGATCTGAAATCAGAAGAAGAAACCTTCTTGACACCTTGAGATCTTCTTTGCAAAGACCTTTATTAGCACCGAAGTGTGGGCTCCAAAAATATTTAATGTAAGAAAAATTTCGATACAAGATTTTTCCTTTTAATCATTCCGAAAAACAATTTTTCAGAAAAATTATACTAAACATTAAATTAGAAAATTTCTAAATCAATTTAGGTTTTTTTGTTGTGGGAGAAAACTAGGTTCCAAAACCTAAAACCAAAACTTAAAATTACACTCATGGTAGAACAGGGTTTAAATAAACAAAACATTGCGCATGCTGACGTTACCGTGACATTAGCACGTAGGCGTTAGCATTAACACCCTTTTTTTTAATTTCAGGTGTGAGTGCATGCCCCTTGCATGCTGTGCTGGTGATTTTTCTCCCTTTTCCTTTTTTTTTTTGTTTAAATTCCCAAGGAACATACCCAGCGTCTCAAGGGCTCCCGCCTCAGCAGGGTCTAGGGGGCAGATGTACGCAGCCTTCCCCCTTTGGAGTGTTATCTTGAAGAGAGGCTATTTTCCAGTGCCCCCAACCTGAGGGTGAGGACTTCCTAGGAGGTCAGCCATCCTGCTACTTCTCTCGCCCAAGCACGCTTAACTTCGGAGTTCTAATGGGATCTGGTGATGGCGTGTTGGTGCCCTCTTTTGTTTAAATTCCCACATGTATAAAATTCATTTCATAAATATTATTTTGTAAAATAAATTTATTTGTCTTATGAATAACTAATTCATCTCATAAATTATGTTTAGCATAAAAAAATTATTTATCTCATAAATAAATAATTCATCCAATGAATTTATTTAGCTTTAGTTGAGGCTTAAGGAGGGATCTCAGGGACAATTTAACTCTAGCTCCAAATGGGTTAAATCTGATTATCATCTCATGATAACAATTGATTACCACTTAATAAAACTCAATTCCACTAAATAAGTTTTATTGCACTCTAGAATGAAATATATTCACTCAAGAATTTTTCAAGTAATTTTATTGCGACAATTAACCCATCGACTAGATGTCCATGAGCAAAAACAACCTTAACTACTATTGCTATGTTTCTCAACTCTATCATCATAGTCTTCGACTCGCCTTTCCCGAATAATTCATGATACACAAACAATTTCCGTATTAATTCAAAATATCAAATAAATGAAATACTTTGGCCAAAGATTTCAGAATTTGTTCGAATATTTGTGAATCAACTTGGGGGACAACTTACATTGTCGATTCCTAGTAAAATATCCATTCCTGCCACACTTCATGCAATTGCCCAATGAAGTAAGATTCTTGCTATTCAATTTTAACCTCATCATTTTGGAATCAAAGCAATCAACATTCCATGCACGAGTTCAGACTATTTTCAAATTTTAGTGTTTTTGTCTTAGGGAATTAATTATTTCTGATAGCAGTAAAAATTCAGACGGTCCTACTTAATGTTCCAATCTTATTAAAAGACACCAACATAATACTCTTGGATCCCTATCCACTTGACCAAGACAAATCATCAAAAGTATTATATTATAGTCTTATCAAACAAGTTGTCCAAACTTATCACCAACTACGAACATGCTTGACAACATGTCACTAGTTTGATCGAAGTCTTTCCGTGGTTCAATCTTAATGACCACTTAAACCAAACCTAACACATAATCTTGGACAACATCAATCTCATGGAATGTTTTAGAAAAACAATCACGCGCATGTTTGACTCGTAAAGCACAATAAGAAAATAAATAAATAAAATAATTTTATTTATTTAATATTTAAAACTAACTAATTGGGTTTTTCTATGATACCTATTCCAACGATCTCCCACTTGTCCTTAAACCCAAATAGCCTGCACTACATAACTATCCCATAGTAATCTGTCAATGCTTTGACTATAAACTTGAATCAATACTGATCAATCACTGTCTCATTCTTTTGCTCACATGCTTTCATCTATATGGAATCATATGAGTCAAGTAGTCTACTCAACAACTCCCTAGCTGTCAAGTGCCCGACTTCCATAGTGAAATAAGTAATACAAGACTGATTCACTCTTCACCATCTAATGACTCCCTCTATTAGGGTAAATATGAATTTCGACAAACGCCTAAACTCCCTTCTAAAACAAATGAGCCATAATAAACCCAACATCCCTTGTTTTTTTTTTTTTTGAATCTCGCCAAAGCTTGATCCTCATAACACAGTTGGCTCATCTTAGGTCTTTCGTTTTTAACTGATTGGATAATTAAGCCTAATAGCTCATAACAATTCTACACCATTCTCAATGAATAAAATGTCATCTATATACAACACTGAGAAAGTTTCTACTTTCTTGTTATGTCACTTGTACACTAATGGTTCACTAACCATTGACTCAAATCCCTAGGACTTGATTAACTGTCATCTAACTTACTATTTAATGAACAAGACGCTTATTTAAGTCTACAAATTGACTAGCTCAGTTTGCATACTATATGCTCCTGACTCTTGGCAACAAACTTGTCTGGTTGTATCACATACATAACCTTTCAAGATAACCATTCAGAGAACGTCGTCTTGACTTCCATTCCCATACCTCACCGTAATGAGATATAATGGAAAAGAGCACCCTCATCGAATTAAATATAACATTTGGCTAGAGGGTCCCATCAAAGACGATTCCTTCCAATAGGGTGTTAACCCACTGCCATCAATCTAGCATTGAAGGTCTCTACCTTCTTATCCAACGAACTCTTTAATATCATAGATTCCTGAAGCTATGTGCTCAGTTTCAATATTAGTGCTTGGAAGATTAACCCCATGATCCTTAAATTAAGACAAAAAGAAAAGAAAAGAACTACCAATATGAGATACGTATTAAACAAAATGCGTATTTCATTAGTTGTGAAAAGACTACATGGCTTACGTATAAAAAAAAAAATTTACAAGTAAGTGACTTGTACCAACAAAATCTCTTTACAAGGACTAAAAATATCAAAAGAGTTGAGTCATAATCCTCACTAAGGATTCCTCTATTGAAACAGTCGGTTTGTTGTGTCATTCACTTCATGATCCAGTGAAAGGGCTTCTTCTTGAAGAGCTTATTTGTTCCTCTGAGCCTCCATGGTGGCCTCTTCAAGTCCTCCAACCACTGTACCTTTGGAGTCATGCTGCTGTCTCAATGAGAGCAGCTCTTCTTGAAGGTGACTCAGCCTCTCCTCTAGATGATGGATTTCATCTTCTAAACTTCTGATCCCTGGAGCTCTTCAAATAACAGCTGCAGGCCACCTAGGCTAGCTGAACACCCAAGGTTTTTAATGGCATCTTGCCAATGCCAGTTTCTCTGAAGAAGGCTAGGACATCTTGGTTCACCTTCAGGAATACCTCTTCAAGGGCCTCGAGTTCCTTAGCAATAGGGGGAGCCGCCTTTGGATCTTCTTTCAGGGATCTTACCGAGGAAGTGGCTCCCTTAGCCAGGCTTAAAATAGGGAGTTGTGTGGTTTCTCTTAGCCATTGGAGTTTGGAAGATTCTTGGTCTAGTTGTTGGAAAGCCAATCTACCACTGGCTTCAAACCCCTTTAGAGGAGAAGACATTTCCGCTATCCTTAAGGAAGGAATGGTTCTAGGAGGAGTAACCTTCAAAAGGATAGCAATAAAAGAGTTGGGTAAGATTTTGTCTTTGGAGAACAACCAACCGAGGTTAAAAAAGAAAATCCTTTACCTTAGTAGGCTAAGTTGGAGACAAAGAAAGAGTCTCTATTGGCATTGCTGCTAGGGGTACTTCTGATGGTACATCTGTCCTTGAAGTTTCAACAGGTGTCTCAACTGTTGAGACTAGTGTTGGCTCTTCAGCCACTGATACACCTTCTGTGAGAAAGACTTCTAAAAAATAAGGTTTGCGTGTTAGAACCAAATATGGTTTGAAACATCAACAATTAGGAAACCAAATAGGCCTTTAACTTAAAGAATCTCTTCAATAGAGATTGGGCCTCCTAAGAGTAGAAAGGGAGCTTGCTTAGGACCTTGGCTCAAGATAGCTGGGAAGGAAAACTCTTTAGGGGAGTGACTCGTGATTGGCTCCATAAATGAGACAGCCATATCACCTTCTTCTTCAGTACTCGAGCTTAATGACTTAATGTCTTGATGGGGCTCTGGTGTAGTCTCTCGAGATGGAGAGTCCGGTATCTCCATAATATATGGACCTAGCTCTTCCTGTGGCTTTAAATGGTCATATTTGAGGCTTCCTTAACTGAGATAAATGAGAGCACCAATGGAGAAAGGCCAATACCTCTCGTACAGGGTGTCTGGCTCTTCTTTTTCTCACTAAGTGTGAGATGAGTATCTCTTCTTCATATTCTTTGTCTTCTGCTGTAGTAGGGAGAGTTGAAGAAGCAACATCTTTCTTCCCCTTTCTTGAGCTACCAACTTCGAGGGCTATTGAAGAGGTGCCTGGAGGGGACTCCTTTAGCCGCATTTGAGTAAAGCTCCTAATCGTAGCACTCATGGGGTTTGCCTGGATAGTTGCTATCAAAGAAATGAGTAGAGATCGATCTTTGATTCAAACCATGAAAAGATTGAATACTTGCTGTAAAAGAAATGAATAGAGACCAGTCTTTGATTCAAACCACGAAAAGATTGAAGCATGCTTCATAAGTCGTTGCTTATTTGATCGAGCCTTCTGCGGGGTTGGGCTGATGTTGACTGGTTAGCTTCTCCCTCATATGGGACGTGCAAGCTTAAACAAAGGAATAAAATATTTCTTGGCGCCTCTGCCTGCAAGGAGGACCAATAGGCTTGGCACCAAGCTGATAAACATGGCATGACACATGGAATGTACCTACAAGCCACAAGGTACACATACCAAATTGCTTGAAGCTCTAGAAGCTAGGTTGGTTGAAGAAAAGTTCTCTTGGCCCACCAAAGGTTCTTGGACGATACCAAATTGCTTGGCAAACAAGCCAGGGCTATATGTTTCTACACTAGGGTGAATTTGGTGATAAAAGTACAAATCTTGGGGGAATAAGATTGCTTGGTAGATTTGGGAGTTGATGTCTATTGAGACATTATAGTAAAGGTCCAGTTTCATGAGCCATAAAGGACCAAGATTTCATCTATTGAAGGGAGTCCATTGTGCCCCTCGCCTGTCTCAAGGGGACATTAGTATCTCTAGGCATTGGTCAAATGACCATCCCAAAGACAGTTGGACCTCACAATGAGCAAACTGCTCACTAGAACAAGAAACCCCCTCACCTCTAGGAGCGTAAGGGCCTTTTGGGCACAACTCAGGGAATAGGCTTGGGCCCAAAATTGGACCAGCCATAAGGGACCGTCTACGTGAACAACATAGTTTTTGGCTACGATGTCTTATAGGCAACCATATAACTGGGCCATTACTAAAATTTGGGTTGATAGCCATTGTCCTAAGGAACTTAAGGATTGAGTTCAAAGAGTTTGCAAAGAAAAACTTGTTTAACCAAAACAAGTAGAAGCGCACCTCCTCTTGTTTGGAATCTTGCCCAAAGTAATAGTTCTCTGTTACGAACTTTTTAATAGAAGACTCATAGCCTCCAAGCAGGTATGTAACAGAGAAGGAGAAGCAAAAGAATCAGCTTCTAAAGAAACAAAAGAATCAAGGGGCAACTCTCCTCCCCCAAAGAAAAGACCCATTAGGGTTGTTGTGTCCTTAGAGTGATTCTTAGAAAACCCTTAGGGAGGACAAAAGAATTGTAATAGGTACTCCAGTAGCAAGTTAGTGTTATTACAACAAAAAATTATACCTACGGACAATGGTATAAAGCCGAATGGCTTCATAGATGCGCAGTTGCTTCCATTTCTCGCCATAGGTCAACATCGGTCCATCTATCCATTTAGGGTTTCACTTGGTTAGAGATGTCCATCCTTTAAATGCGCCTTCCTCCCCAAGAATGACCTGAAGAGACTACACAAAGAAGAGGAGACTCGTCTGTATTGGGAAACAATCCCTCAAGACTGGGAACGTCGTGTATTGGCCCTAAGGCACAAAATGGCAGGTTTGATAAAGAATCATCCTCTAGAAACCCAGAAAGATCCTCTCTGATAGCATTGAAATCAGTTGGGCTCTGAAGAACATTAGATATTATCAAAGGGTAAGATTGGAGAAAGTGTGTGAGTTGCTCAATGGGACTGTCTACCCGAGGAGGGGGAGCAGAAGCGGCGAATGAGATTTGTGCCATTGATTAACCAGAAGGAAGCGAAGGAGGAAAAGCATATTGAGTCAAGAATTCAGTGATTCAAGAACAGAGGTGAGAAGTTGTAGAAGCACTTGATGGACAATTAAGGGGAGAGAAAAGAGCAAGAAAGTGGGAATTTGAAGCCCAAAATGTCCTATTTGTAGACACGCGGGAAGGAAAAACAAGTTATGTACAGTGTTCTCTCAAGCTTTTGATAACTATTGAGGGTCAAATTAGGCAAATTTTTACCAGTTGTAATTTCAAATTTACCAACAGCTGGGGGGGCATTTGTTTACACCCTAATTTCGAGGGAGATCGGACGACGCAGCTGGTCAACACGTGAGGGTCATAATTACCCTTGACAAGAGGATCAGCCACTCGAGGCTTGAGATGGTTGAGGGGAGAAGTGAGCTTGAGCTTGAGGGCCTATCAGTAGGGTTGTAAGACAGGTAGTTCCTAGGCTCAAGGCAGTTACTTTGAGCAAAATTTCAGTTACTTGGTCTTTAAAGCTTAATCCAAGAGAACATGGGCCTCTGGAAGGGACTTTCGCTAAGAATTCGGATGTGGACACCAAGGATTTTCCACTAATACAAAATTCAAGGCCCATTCATTGAAGATTTGAGAGCATAGAAGAAAGCTTAGTGGCTTGATGTGAGTGGAATTGCAAGGAAAGAAGGAGTAGCCATTATTTCTTGTTTTCTATAATTAAAGGACTCTGCGTTAGTCTAATGTAGTACATACAGTCATTACAAAACTTCTTCAAGTTTTCTTTTATAGCACACCTGTGATTTTTCCTTAGGAGTAGCATTACTTAGCTAGGCGTAGCGTAACATAGATCTCTACTGTACTTACCGACATAATAGTACAGTTCTCGGGCTTCAGGCATGACTTTCCACTTTTAATCTATTCCTACAAATCGGCAAGTTGAGATTTGAGGCTTTAGTTTAATGCTTTGACAGCCAAGGTTTTTCCCTTGATTGCATTCGTTTGAATACTACTGCCACTATTTGATAAGTCAGGTGAACTTAGATTTGCGCCATTGATTAGGGCTTTTACGGCCAAGGCTTGTCCATTGATTGCGTTGGTCCTAACCTAGTGACCTGATTATAGTTTACTCCATCTTTATCTTGTTAGACCTAATCTCATTTGAGTTATTATAAGGGTGCCCAGCTTCAAAACCTAATTCACTCGGGCTTGTAAGTGGACTGCTGAGCTCTTAGGTTTGTCTCCATCCAGTTCTTGACTTTTAAGTGTACGAGGAAAGGTGTCTATGGGCCTAGCTCCATCACTGTACCTGCCACTTGAGTTAGGTTCAAATTCTTTTTAATTTTCCAACATAAAAATACTTAAAAATCCACAAAAACCTTTTAACAAAATCTTCTTAAATGAAGCGTAAGCAAAACTCACGGTATAACCAAAGTCAGATACACCAACATATCACAACCTTTTCTCTGAAAATGGTGAGTGGTTGAGGTCAAAGACATGCGGTTCATAATTAGGCTTACTCCCTAGTGGCAGTGAGTCCCTTTTGCACGTTTGTTTTATTTTCACATTTACGGTGACCATAAACACAAAGCTTGAAAAAAAGTAGAGCAAACACTACTTACACAGACTTCTTCAAGTTTCTATATAGCACACATGTGCTTTTTACCTAGGAGTAGCATAATTTAGCATAGCTTAGCACAATATAAACCTTTTTTGTACTTGCTTTTATTAGAGTAATTTAGCTCTTCGGGTTTCAAGTATGAACTCTCTCTTTTAATATGTTCCATCAATCGACAAGTAACCCAAATACGGTTTGCTCCATCTTAATCTTGTCAAACTCTAACTCATTTGAGTTATTACAAGTTAAGGGTGCCAAGCCTAAAAGTCTTATTGACTCAAGCTTGTAAGTAGACTGTTGAGCTCTTGAGTTTGTCTCCACCCCAGTTCCTAATGTTTAATTATACAAGGAAAGGTGTCATTGAGCCTGTCTCCATCACTGTAACTTTCACTTGAGTTAGGTCCATATTCTTTTTACTTTTCTATCAAACTTATATAAAAAAATCCACAAAAGATATAGAAGTCTCTTTAATTGGAGCATAAGAAGAATCCACACATTAGTTGCAAATCGAAGTTGGAATCACCAAAAGCGCCATCCTTTTTCTCCGAATAGGTGAGTGGTTAAGGTCAAAGAAGTCCGGTCCGAACTATAGGTTCGCTCTCATGTTGTGGTAAGTCCCAATTCAGATGTTCGTTTGATTTGTATCTACAACTACCAAATTCACACATGTAACAAATAAAAAGAGCAAACACGCCTTTTGGCAACCACAGTTAATATAAGATTTGACTGTCTTTATCCCCATCGTGGACAATCAAAATATATTTCCAGATCATTCACTAATGGTTAGAACAAGGAGATCAGTGCTCTTGAACCTAAGGAACATGAGGCTTTAGCCTTAATTGGGTCCCCAATAGAGCACCCTCTAGAACAAAGTGTTGTATCACGATGGGATGAGACAAAGCACAATAGCAATAATGAGAGCGGAGGTAATGAAGACATCCTAAAAGACAAGCATATGGGCTTGATGGCTACTCTCACAAGAGTTTCATGGCCATGCTCAAATGTTGCTCAGAACTCGATGATTAAAGGATTGAGCAAGCCATGAATGAAGCTTACGAAAAACAACATGCTAAAACAAAGCGTGCGTTAGTGGCTCAACGTGAAAACTCTGCTGCTATGAGAGCAATCATTAATGACTTTGGGACCTCAACAAATAAAAGGCTTCATAAAGAGTCCTAGTTGACATGAACTTAACCCTGTCTTCTACTGTTACCCTTATAGCTAAGGATGTGGTAAAGTAGACTGGAGTTGAAATTGAGCCTATCTTAGTCAAGCAAGCTGAGACTCATAATGGCTATCTTAGTCCAAGCCATTAGAAAGGATATTAGGCAACTTGGGCCTATTCCATCTCCTTCAGTCTTAATTGGGAATCCTCATGATGTTCCTTCAAGCTCACGAATTCTACTTACCCATCACAGTCCATGAGAGAATGGGAAACCAAATTGCGACTAACCCAGGTGTTGCTCACTTGGTTTCTTGGCATACAGGTGATAATGCATCCTTTGAGGTTTCAGGGCCTTTGAACTAGAGATATTCTTTTGCTTCAAGGGATCTCAATGCCAACGTTCAAGTCACGCCTGTCCATGAGACAGGGAGGCATAACCATTCATACCCTCCTCATGCTGGAGAGTTTTGCTCGGGACCTAGCCAAAGCCTCAGAATAGGTGTATAGCGACAAGTTCCCAATCCTAGGGACCTAGCCCTTTCCCTTAGACCTCTTACCCTTTCTTAGGAGAATGAAGCGTGTTTGCTTAAGAGCATTTGGCAAGGTTTAACTGCCAGCGCAGGGAAGCTGTTGACAACCTATATCTGAAACTTAGGTTGTTCCCTAGTTCTCTGACAGGCCGGGGTGTTCCAATATCTATTCGAAACAAAAAATGGGACCAGGCCGGTCATTCAGTCCAAGCCTAGACCAGACCGATTTAATTTCGGTCAGGTCCTCGATCCATAAATTGACTTTATTTTGGGTTTCGGTCTGTTTGGCCCAAACTCGAAAAACCCGAGACCGGCCTAAAAACCCGAATTATGTTATTGGGCCTCCTATATATTTTATTAGATTATTGGTCATAAACACCTATATTAAATTATCTTTTTTTTTTTTTTGAGAAACTATTACATTTTATAAATTGCTCCGACTTATATACATAATTATTTCTAGTTAATTTATGAATAAATTCATTGGTTATTAGTGAAGAATCGAAAAATGTCAATCAAATCAAAACAGGCCAATTTCGGCCTTTGGTCCGATCCGATCTGGTTTTGGACCGATGAACACCCCTGCGGACAGGGACTGCCTTCCGGTGCTACATTAGCTTACCCCAAATTCGATCTATAGTTGAGATGACATGGCCAAGCAATTCTAGGCCCAGTTTCCAAGGATGGAACTGGGCACCTCTATTTGAGACTTGGTTCGAATGAGACAAAAGCCAAGTGATTCATAGAGGATTACATTAAATGCATCAAAAGTGCCAAGTTGAAGTGCACAGTGGTGTTTAGACCCTAATTTCCAGGGAGCAAGGACAACACTATTTTAGGCAAAGTGCCACGTGCTTGTCAAGTGAGGTCGTCCTCGAGGAGAATTTGACCTTTATGTGCTAAGATAACGGAGTTTTGAGCCCAGCATCTTGAAAAGTTTATCACCAATACAGGGCTATCAACCACTCAAGATTTGAGATGGTTGAATGGTAGAGGGGGCCCAAGCTCAAGGGACTGCAAAGAAGGCTACAAGATAGGTGGTTTCTAAGCTCAAGACAGTTACTTAGAGTGTAATTTTTTATGCATGGGCAACAAGCTTAATCCATGGGAACGGGGAGCATCTAGAAGAGGCTTCATCTGAATATGCAGACATAGGCTTCAAGAAATATGCTTGAGTACCAAATAAAGGGCATGTTCATTGATCATTCACGCGCTAAAGGAGCTTGGTGGCCAGACATGGAAGAAAGAGCAATGGAAATAGGGGGTACCTTTTTTTTTTTTTTTTTTAAATAAGTGGCACTGTTATAGTTTAAAATAAGTACATCCACTCATACAAAACTTGTTTAAGATTTCTTTGCAACACACTTGTGCTTTTTACCTAAGAGTAGGGTAACTTAACTTAGTCTAGCGTAGCGCAGACCTTGCCGTACTTACTTCTTCAGTAGTAAAGTGCTTCAGGTTTTAGCTATGAACTCTCTATTTTAATCTGTTCCCCAATTTAATAAGTTAAGAATTGAGGATTTAGTTTAAGGCTTTGATGACCCAGGCTTGACCTTGATTGCATTGGTCTTAACACTACTGTCACTGCTGAGTACGTTAGGTGAACTTAGGTACGCGCCGTTGTTCAAGGCTTTGACCGCCAAGGCATGACCCTGATTTCGTTGATCTTATTGCAATGACCTGAATACGGTTTGCTCCATCTAAATCTTGTAAGACCTAAACTTACTCGAGTTATTACAAGTCAGGGGTGACAAGCTTAAAAACATGATTGACTCGAGCTTGTAAGTGGACTGCTGAGCTCTTGGGTTTGTCTCCACCCCAATTCCTAACTTTTAAGTGTACAAGGAATGCAGTATGTGGGCCCTACTCCGTTACTTTAACTGCCACTTGAGTTAGGTCCATATTTCTTTAATTTTCTGTCAAAAACTATGTAAAAAATCCACAAAAAATATTTAAAAAGTCTTCTTAATTGAAGCATAAGTAGAACTCATGGTATAACCAAAGTTGGATACACAAAAATATCACCACTGTTTCTGCAAAAAAGGTGAGTGGTTCAGGTCAAAGACATGCAGTCTGAATTGAGGATGGTGAGTTCCTTTTGCACATTGCTTACATTTGTATTTATGGAAACCACATCACACTTACATTATGGAAACCATATCACACTTAATATCAAAAAAAAATATAGCAAACAACCTTTTGGTGACCAAAATGGGAAGCTTAAAGTAAGACTTCATTGTCTTCGACCCATCATGGATTATAAGAACGTTAGCTCAAACCATTCGCCGATAGTCAGAACTAGGAGGTCCAGTGCTCTTGAACATGAGGAACCAAAAGGCCTAGCCTTAATTAGATCCCCACTTGAGCATCCTCTTGAATAAAGGCCAATAACAGGAAGGAATGAAACCAGTCACAAACGTGGTAATGAAAGCGGTGGTGATGATGACATCCCAGAAGATGAATGCATTGGGCTAGATGGCCATTCTCGAAAGCGTTACGCTTAAATTTCGTTTAGAAATCACGGATCAAAGGGTCCAACAAACTATGAGAGAGGCCTTTGAGAAACAACATGCTAAAATAAAGCGCACTCTAACAGCCCAACATGAAAACTCTGCCACCATGAGAGCCATTGTAAATGACTTTGGGACCTCAATGAATGACAGGATTCATAAATAAACTAACAAAATCTTAGTTGAGATGAACTCGACCTTGTCTTTTGGTGCTAACCTTATAGCTAAGGACATGGTAAGAAAAACAGCAGTTGAGATTGAGCTTATCTTGGTCATATAGGCTGAGGCTCATAATGGCTTAGTCCAAGCTATTAGAGAGGACATTAGGCAAATCAGGCCTGTAATTCCTCTGTCAGTTCCAACTGGATACCCATGTGATTCTCTTTCGAGTTCACGGTTACCAGTTGCTCAAGTTGACTACATAGTCCCTAAGAGAACGGAAAATCCAACTGTCTAACCCAAGTGTTACTCACTTGCAATCCAGCCACAGGAATGACAATGTGGCTCATGGGGTTGCTAGACCGTCGAATCGGGGATTCTCTCTGGCTTCGAGGGACCGGGGAGGCGGGGGGGGGGGGGGGGGGGGGGGGGGGGGCGGGGCGGTCGCGTGGCAAGGGGCATAACCATTCATACCCTTCTCAAGTTGGAGAGGTTGCCTCGAGGCCCACTCAAGGCCTTGAAATGGGTGTGCAAGGATAAGTACCCACTTCTAGGGACTAGGCCTTTCCTCCAAGACCCTTTCATAATTATCACACTGGGAGGCAGGCTAACCACCCATGTCCCCAAGATCAGAACTTAGGGATTGATCAACTAAGGATGAACCAACAATTTGCTAATGTTGGTGTTCTCTTAGGCATGCCATATAGCCCAAGTTCTGCTAGAGCATACTATATGGCCAATCAAATGCATGGCCAAAATGATCAAAGGGGTTACCATGGGTATGGGGGGGTAACAACCGTTCCCACACCTAATTGTGATGGGGGCTCTGGGGTATACTGCTGATCCCCCTCGAGATCCTCAACCACTTGGGGGGAAATGGCAAGCGCATAACCATGTGCCTAAAATGGCAAGCGCATAACCATGTGCCCAACCTACACCTCCAGGACCAATTGGCTACCCTTATCGAATAAATGTATGGGCCAGCCCTCATGAGGGCCAATAGGCCCTTGTATAATAAACCATACCCTGACTATACTGATAGGGATTACCCTTTCCCTCAAGGATAAAAAATCCTCGAGATTACTCTTTTCTCAGGAGAGGGAACCATATCTGCCCTCGAGCATTTGGTAAGGTTTAATTGCCAATGTATAGTATCTTCTACTCAAGCTGTTCCCTACGTGTTTAACATGGACCGCCTTTTAGTGGTACATTAGCCTACCACCTAATTCCATTTACTATTGGGATGACACGGCCAAGAAATTCCAAGCCCAGTTCCCAAGAATGGAACCAGGACCTTCCATATCTGACCTGGCTCGAATGAGACAAAAGGCAGGTGAATCAGTGGAAGAATACATGAACTTGTTCAAGAGA
Organism: Simmondsia chinensis; assembly: GCA_018398585.1. Classification (NCBI taxonomy): domain Eukaryota; kingdom Viridiplantae; phylum Streptophyta; class Magnoliopsida; order Caryophyllales; family Simmondsiaceae; genus Simmondsia; species Simmondsia chinensis. Next base: position 15,967,586 of record JAGTTD010000008.1, on the reverse strand, counting down.
GCCAGGTTAAAATGCATTATAGCCCTTCTTGAAGTTTAATATGCCAAGCTAGCCTTGAATGGCTTGGAAATTGAATTTAGGAGGAAATTAAAAGGCTCAAACTTCATGATGCTTCTACAGCTTGTAGAATGTGTCGTTAGATTCGAGGTTGTCTTTAAAGAAGAAACCCTCAAGAAAAATAGCGTGTATGAAATCTATGTACCCGACTTAATTGAAGAGTATGAAGATCCTCCTCATGTAATTGATGTCGCTGAGTATGTTAAGCGACCTCCTATAGTTTGCAATCCTTTGGTAAAAAAGGATATCAAAGCCAGGAAGTCATATCAGTCCCAAGACTTGAGGAACTAGCCATTTGACCTCTCAAGAGCCGACGTAATATTTGAATAGCTTGAGGCAAATAATAAACTCAAGATTAGGGGAAAACACAAAAAACTTAACCTCAATTCAACAAAGGGGAAGGTGTACTATAAATGGTATAATTAGTTGACTCATTCAATGAAGAACTGCGTGATCCTTAGAAACATGGTTCACAATTCCATTAAGACAAGGAAGTTAATCTTTCCTAGAGAAGGACAATAGGTGTTGATAAAGACCCCTTCCCTAATCCTCTTCAAGTTAATGTTATTGACATTGTTGCTGAAAATGACCATTGTAGTGTCCAGACTAATCTATTCCCCTTTTACAAGAGAAAGATGGTTTTGAACAACACTCAGAAAGAAAAAGTGGGCAAAAGCCTATTTGAACAGTTGGTCATTAAGGGTTACCAAGGTTCCTAATGCTTGTGCACAGAGTGGATGATAGGATTTTCTATTGGCACATTACTGAACTCCATCTCACAAACAAATGTTTAGTTTTCAAACACTTGCTGATCAAACTCCGCAACAACACTACCATTACGCTGATAGTGGCTGAGGAGTTAGCCATGGAAATCAGCAATGACCACAGACCCACTCTAGGCCTTACAAACTGTTAAGATTCAAAGATTACTCTTGGACCTTAACCTTGGTTGGGATAGTGAGAGTATGAGATGAGGAGAGAATTTAGAGTTAAGAAGAGATAAGAAGTGATGGGGAGATGAGAAGTAGAGAGAGAGAGAGATCAAAGATATCAATTTGTCATTCATCAAAGTTATGAGCTCTTCAAGAGAGGCTCTACATATTTATACTACTTACATGACATGATCTTAAGCAATGAAAATATCTAAATCAACTCAAAATATCTAACTAACATAACTACTACAATTGCCAAGCACTTTATTACAACACATGCCACAACTAACTAATCAATGTGTAGCACTAACATAGCAATATGCAGCACCAATATAACAGCAGGAGCACCAATCAGACTAATCACAACACAGCCACCACCAGCTCATGTCTTGAATTCCCGGATCATAACATTCCCTTCCCCTTGAAAATATTCTTGTCCCCAAGAATCAAGAAAAGAGTTGAGACCTTCAAGAATACTTATTATTGAGGAAAGGAGAGCTGAAATTGAAGAACTCATGCTGAAAACTGCAGTTAAGAACATCTGGCTGCTGAAATCATTGCATCCAATGCAGATCAGGAACCACCCAAATCAGCTACGAATTCAACATCTAAGAACACACTCAATGCAGATCTGGAACTAAATTGTAATGCTCTGGAATTTGCTGAAATGTGTTGCAACTGAAATGAACCAATGATGAAGTAACTCGGAAATGCAGCAGGTACATGAGTGTGATTCTTATTTTGACACAATGTTTGCATTTGAATGTGTAGTACTCTTCAGGAGGTCTCCACTGATCAAACCAAACATCAACAACACACCCACAACACCTCATGATGCAGTTAACACAGCTCAAAATTCCATCTTGCTGCTGAGAATCACCAAACTCATCAGTACTTCTGAATTTCTGCTTGTAGAATGATGCACAACAGATTTTGTATGTCGTTAGCCACATAAAAATGCATATGAAGTCCTTTAACATCTCGGGAGGCCTTTCAAACTCAAACCAAGAGAACCCAACATCAAAATTTGCTTGTAGGCATTTCCTATTGCAGTACAAACAGCCCCATTTCTTGATCACGGTAACAAAACACAATGTAATTCCATAAGAATGCAGCTGCAATTCTTTCATCTTGGATCTTATCTAAAATTTGTATTGCTTAAACATCCACTTACTAAACCAACTCAGACCAAGCTCATCAAACACTTGATTGCTTCCCAATTCCACATGTTGAGCTGCAGAACCCAGAAATTCAGCAGTGTTTAACCAAAACAACCCATAGCTGCAATTATTACCAATTTCAGCTTGATTCTTATTCCGATGGAAGCTCGTTGATGCGAACAAGTTATTACACCTTCCAAAAGCCATAATAGCACCAACCGAACTCAATCTGAACAACTCATTTACTGCTGACAGTTAAGGAATTGTAATTCTCCAAAAATTTTCAGCAGCCACTAATCCTTCTATTGCTTGTATCTTGATTGTGAACTTGTAAGATCTGAAAGTCTCAGCCTTTTCTTCCCAAACTCTTGCATAGATCACACAAATTAGGAGTTCATAAACCATTTTTGAATGCCAAAGATCCAACGTCTTAACTTGAACACCCCAAACCTTCCCAATTGCAATGCTCACGCTGCAGCTCACCACTTTCAATCTGTACAGCAGATTTCATTGGACCCCAAGCTCATCTAGCCACCAAGCATGCTTCAAATGGTCAAGCTTTGCTTCCTCATCAACCATGCCACACATGTGTAACAAATACAACAAGTGGAGACACCAACAGAGCTCTTGAATAGCTGAAAACCTCTTCAAACACAGAGTTGTTCTGTCCCAAAGTACATTGCTGATGTTTACTCTGATTTTAGCTGGAGTTTTCCTCAATCTTGCATTGATCTTTTCTATCCAAACATTAAGGAAATATTGAAGCTTATGCATATGATTTTTCCATTCAAAACCACTCCAGCATATCACCCCAAACACATTCAGGTTCTGCTTCTGATAAAAAAGCTTCAGTTGCTGTTCGTTCCCATTTTCAAATGCTATCAACTTTGTCTTTACTTGGCTTTGCACACTAGCTGTGTGGTCATACCTGAGGCCCAACACCTCTTCAAACCGTCCACAATTCATCAAATAACTAGCAACAATTACCATCCCTTCAAGTAAGCGCTTTTGTATGAACCGAAGCAACACCAATTCTGGAACAATGAAAACTTCATTGCCACGAGAATTATGCAGCTTGCAACATGTGTAATCCCTGTCTTCATAGCTTGCTTTGATGTTAAGTTTGCAATGACCCATAGCCACTACCATTTTTCCACCAATGCTTGCACTGACACCGGGTTCTTCATCATTAAACAGCAGCACCGGATGCGTAGCTTCTCCAAATACTTGTAATTCATTCTTTCTCGGATCAAAGGGACTTCCCACATCATTTACATCAGCTAAAGCATCGATTGTACTGATTTTGGTCTGAACCGGAATCTGTTTCAGTGCTTTACTGAATTTACACACCTCCAACAAATCAATTGCTTGTATAGACACCATGCTTCTCCTTCGTTGAACCTTGAAACACACTCTCGCAGCTTGAGTAATTCTTTTCAGCAGAAAATCAACTCTTTTCGGCTTCATACAGTCTTGAGAATCTTCTCCCAGATCAGGAGGCAACTCGTCATATGAATGTCTAATTTAACACACCATTTCTCCACTCCGTGAACCTTGTTTTGCGTCAATTACATTACCACCAGCACAAAACAATTGCTGATCTCAAGTATCAAGATGCCTTGGCGAAGTGCTTAACACATTTTGTGGTGCTTCCATTGTTACTATAGCAGTAACATCAACTTTCCCAATAGAATGAGATTGCTTAGCAGCAAAGGTGCTTCGATTTTGCATACCGCCATGGAGTATTACTTAACAGATTTGGTGATGTATTTAGTGATATTTTAGTAGTAGCATCAAGTTTTTCAGTTGGAATCACAGATTCTGCAGCATACATATCTGAATCTTGTAGACCAGCATATACATCGGTAAGAGCAGCATCTTGAGTTAGTTCTTGTTGATCATCAAGCATCCTAGGCTGAAACACAACCTCCTGCTTCAATTTCGGCTTTGTAATCTTCTTTTTACCCCAAAAATCTTTCAATGCTTCGTTTAGATGATTCCTCTTCACTTTACTCTTTGCTTTCTTTATCATCCCCATGACATGAAAATCGTACTCCCATTCCAGGAACATGTCATACTGTAACTCAACATCTTCATAATGATCAACTTGTTCAAACTCAGGTTCCTCTAACTTGTGTTCATCAATTTTGGCATTGTCGTGGTTGAATTCGTTTTCAACAACAACCAATTCTACTCCAACTTCCTCTTTTTGCTCAACATTGAGCTCTTGTTGTATAACACTATCCATTAGCTCCGAGGGCTCATTTGCATCAAGAACACCAACACAATCTCGATTGATGTTTGCAAACATATCGTCCCATTCCTGTTTCTTTTTCTGCCAAAACTCCTCGCGTTCTTGCCTCCATTCTAGCTTTATTTTCTCCCAATAATCACTCATCACTGATTGACAAGAGCCATCATCATCCATACCAGCCATATTTGCAATGAACAATAATACTTCGATTTGGAATAGCTTAGTTCGCAAAGATAAGAACCAGCTCAGTTCGCAGGGGAACCAAATTCGATTCGAATCACTTCAACCGATGATTGCTTAAAGAAATTATACTCCTTCGTTCGCACAAAACAATCACTTACTAACGGTTCCACAATCGTCACTGATTACAAACCCTAATATGTAGAATTTCGCCTCAGAGAACTTGAACAAACCCTAACTATAATGTTTTCTTGAATATTCAGACTTATAATTCTGAATTAAGCTAAATTCTAGATCGCAATCAAGTCCTCAACACAATACTCAAAGCAATCTTCAAGAACGAAATCGGATTTCAACAATTTCGGTGCTCAGTTCAATGTCAGATTTTCGCCTAAGAAAATCTCAACTTAATAATATATAATTCTTAAGAATCAACGCAGATTCTAATGAATTCTCACCACTTCTATGCTTATCAACACAATTTCATCACAAACCAGCATCAAACACAAATTCTCATCGAATTGCAACTTGAAGTTCAGAAACAGTTACCTCAACCTCAGTTTACTAAATTGTAGAATCAGAATTAACCTCAATGCAGCTTGTTTCTGATCTTTTGATTATGATCAAGTGTAATGTTGATCTAATAGCTCACTTTAACTTCTTCTCCAACCGATCAAATGAGTAATTGATCAAGAACAATTTTGCTCAGCACTCAACTTCAGCAACTCATGCTATGCTTCAGCACTCAACTTCAGCAGCTAATGCTTGATCAATTCTTCTGAATTCAATCCAAATCAGCTTTGATGTTGAATGTAATCAACAAATACTAATCAATTAAACTTTCTTCAATGTAACTCAATCAGATTTATCCCAACCGAAAGCAACTCCTAGGCCTTGCAGTTCACAATGCATATGACAGTCCACAAAAGTCCTCGGGAACAGAATTCATAATTGAATTCTTGATCAAGTAAAACTGAACTAAATCAGTATCAACTATATTTGTTGATTAATTGCAACACAATCAATCAGATTTTGTATTTTTTTTTTTTTTTTGGATTTTGAGCTTGATTCGGAAGCCAAACCTAGCTGTGATACCAATTGTTAAGATTCAAAGATTACTCTTGGATCTTAACCTTAGTTGGGATAGTGAGAGTATGAGATGAGGAGAGCATTTAGAGTTAAGAAGAGATAAGAAGTGATAGGGAGATGAGAAGTAGAGAGAGAGATATCAAAGATATCAATTTGTCATTCATCAAAGTTATGAGCCCTTCAAGAGAGGATCTACATATTTATACTACTAACATGACTTGATCTTAAGCAATGAAAATATCCAAATCAACTAAAAATATCTAACATAACTACTACAATTGCCAAGCACTTTATTACAACCACAACTAACTACGCAATATGTAGCACTAACATAGCACTATGCAGCACCAATATAACAGCAGCAGCACCAATCAGACTAATCACAACACAGCCACCACCAGCTTATGTCTTGGATTCCCGGATCATAACACAAACTAGGGGAGAATATCTCTAGATCTGGAGAAGGCATCTTACAAGGCATGCTGCCATTGTTGTGGGGAACTATAAGGAGCAATGAAGAAACTTAGATTGCTTCCTCAGTACATTTCCCCTACTGATCCTCTCCTTAAATTGAAGATGCCATCTGAGAAATCCCATATATATAAGCTTACTGAAGATCCTCCTTCAAAGGGCTAGATCTTCATCTAAAGAGAAATCCAAAATACCACCTGCTCAACGTGGACACCAATCAGGCAGCACAATAGTTAGGAAACAGATCTTCTGCAGTCCATTTTGGTATTGTCTGGAGAAGGAACCACTTCAAGCATGAGGATGCTAGTTCCTCTTGTCTTACTCGAACTGAGAAGAAAAGGCAGCTGTGAAGAAAGCAGCACAACGAAGAGCTGTACTTGATACTTGCTTAACTAGGCTCTCTAAAGAAGAAGCCAGAGTCCACAGGGGCATGCAGACTGAGCCCACGGATCATGAGGATCCAATAACTGAACCCAGACCTTTGACCACTGTTGGTACAAGTGAGCCATATAAGAAGCTTGAGAGATGGCCTAATCTCTCATCTTCTGAAGGAAAAGAATCTTGGTGGGATCACCTTGTAAATAACTCGTTGGCTCAATGGTCATTAGATGATGAGGAGGAGTACATTCCTCTTAGCATCAATTTAGTGGAGCCTCCAGACCGTGTTAAGCCAACATGTTCTGATATAGAGAATGATCTCCACAAAGAACGCTTCCCCCAACCTATGGAGTAATCTTAAACTCCAGGGATTGATCTAAAAGGCCAACCTCTAGAACAAGACATGCTAACTAATGGCAGTCCTCGAAAGCAAGATCAGGATGTGCCAATGGATGGCAATCCTAAGAAGGAAACTAATCAAGGGGTCCAAATATAGTTAGGAACACTCCCTGAAAAGGTTGATGTCAGAACTGCCATGCTTCTTCCTTTGGAGTTCATGGCAACTAACACTCGAGAAGGCCTTAAGGGAGATGTAATAGCATCAGACAAAAATACCTAGGAGGGGCTTGTAGCTAAAGTAGCAACTGCTGAATTTAACCTTGATCCTTTGTCCATTAAAATTACTACCCCAACATCCCAGTCAACTGATGATACAACTAACACAATGAAAATGATGACTGATGATACAACTAACATAATGAAAATGATGTTTGATGGGCCTAATACTGCCAATAAACTCATCAAGCCTCTATACATCAAGGCCGAATTCTATGGTATTCTAGTGAATAGAGTCTTGTCCATCAATGTCTTACCTTCATATATGTTGAGGGTGATTGGTAGATCTAGAGATGACTTGATTTGTTCAGATGTTGCAAGCTGTGGCTTTTTTAGAGCCATCACTAAGTCTGAAGGGGTGGTCCTTATTGAGTTAACTGTTGGTAGCTTAAGCAAGCTAACAACCTTCTTTGCAATGGATACTTCCTTAAGCTACAATGATTTTCTAGGGAGAGATTGGCTACATGCCAATTATTGTATCCCCTCTTCACTTCACCAGTTGTTAATCATCTAGAAGCATATTTATGGCAGATAAAAAGCCATTCATGGCTTGCCCTAATTATGTTGAGGAAAAATTCTATGATAATGTAGTGGGACCACTTGACATTAATAGCACCACTCCTTAGTCTTCTAGCAATTAAAAATGATAGCCATCCTTGACAGCCCACTCATTGAAGCTAAAGGTGATGAAGTCGACATGGAGTCGGAAGGCTCTGACTTTTGGAGATCTATAAAAGCCCTTCCTGATGAAGGAGATCTCTAGGGCAGACCAGAGGCTATATATGAAAGAGCCAAGACCTCCCAATAATGGCTTAGAAGGCCCTTTCCTCAGCCAATGTAAAGCCCAAGGCTTGGCATGCTGAGGATCAACTTTTGGCTGAACAACCATTTAATGGCTCCAAAGTCCAAATCATACAATAGAAAGAGCTGGAGCTATTTGACTTAAGAGCAACGATGGCTAAGATAAAGGATTTGAGAGCGAAAGTTCAAGACTCCCCTTCTCAAGGTTAACTTGGGCTCAATAGAGGACCAAACCCACCTATTTGAGTGCTCCACTTTCTATGGAGCAAAGGTAGCAATATTTGATCTTGCTTCATGAGTTCAAGGACTGCATTTCATAGGACCATCATGAGATGCCTGGCCTAGATAGAAAGGTGGTTGAGCATAGGCTTCCTATCAAGCCAAGCTCGAGGCTCGTCATTCAGGCCCAGAGAAGGATGTCCCAAAAAATGATTGATTAGGTCAAAGAGGAAATTGACATACTCTTAAAGGAAAAATTCATTAGGACTACCAGGTATGTTGAATGGTTGGCAAACATTGTTCATGTCATAAAAAAGAATGGCAAATTCGGAGTCTACATTGATTTTAGAGATCTAAATGCAGCCACCCCAAAGGAAAAATGCCGAATGGCAAATACTAATGTGCTCATTGATTTAACATTAAGGCATGGGGTCTTATCTTTTATGGATGGCTATTGTGTGTACTATCAAGTTATGATTGCTTTGGAAGACAACCACAAAACAACATTTAGGTGTCCGAGATCAATATGAACCTTTGAGTGGGTGGCTATGCCATTTGGTCTAAAAAATGCTGGTGGCACCTACCAGATATCCATGAGCATGATCTTTCATGATCTCATTGGCAAGACCATGGAAATCTACATAGATGATATCGGGGTCAAGTCAAAGTCCCTAGTCAAACACTTAGAATACTTAAGAGGGTTGTTTCGTAGAATGAAGAGCCATAACCTCAAGATGAACCCACTAAAGTGTGCTTTTGGCATACATGTTGGAAACTTCCTTGGTTTTCTGGTACACCATAGGGGCATTAAGGTGGATATTTACAAGATTAAGGCCATTCAATAGGCGAAATCACCTTTGAGCAACAAGGAGCTTCAATGCTTCTGGTGGTAAGATAATTTCCTGTGACATTTCATTTCAAACGTTGCAAGGAAAACCAAAGTCTTCTCTCAACTACTGAGATTCAAGTCTAAGAAAGACTTTAAGTGGGCAGAGCCACATCAAGAAGCATTCGTGGCCATCAAGGAATGCTTAATCAGGCCGCTAGTGTTGATTCCATCAAAGCAAGGCAAACCCTTGATGATTTATGTCTCTACTTCTGATGAATCAATTGGTTATTTTCTTGTACAAGACAATGAGTTGAGCAACTTGTGTTGTACCTAAGCCATTGTTTAAATGAATGTGAAATAAAATAGTCATTTATTGAGAAATTATGCCTATCTCTATTCAATGCATTTGGAAAATTGAGACATTACTTTCTAGCATTTACCATATATGTGGTTGCTTAGACAGATATCTTTAAGTACATGCTAGATAAATCCTTGATGAGAGGAAGATTAAATAAGTGGAGCATTGGTCTACTTCAGTTTGAATTGGTATATGTGTCACAGAAGTCCATGAAAGGCTAAGCTTAGTTAAATTTTTGACTGACCATCTAAACAATCATATTGGCTTGGACTATGAGCCAGACCAACTCCTAGTGGTGAAAATGGTCCCTTGGAAACTATACTTTGATGGATCAAAGACCAATTCAAGTGCTAGAGTTGGAATTGTGGTTGAATCCCCTGCTGGGATCATCACTAAGTTAGCTGTTACCTTTGTTGGCAAGTGCTCCAACAATAAGGTAAAATATGAGGCATTGATTATAGGCGTACAGACTCTCTTAGAAATGCAAGTCCCTAATGTTATCATAAGAGGGGATTCGTAGTTTGTAATTTGCCAAGTAAAAGGGGAATTTTAGTATTTAAGTGATACCTCGAATAGATGCATCTCAATGGTGCAAAAACTATTGAGTAAGCTTGATGGTGTTCAGTTTGAACATATTCCTCGAGAACAAAACAAAGTAGAATGACTTGGCTCAACTAGCTTAAGGGTACAAGCTACTCAGGACTTGGTGTGATGAAACCATGGTCACTAAGACTAAAGTTCTAAACCATAACACTGAATCCACTGAGTCATTCAGTCTTAAAAGCGAAGTCATACCAAGTGAGCACTTGAATTTCTTTGAAACACATCAAACTATCACAAGTTAACATGAGGATTGGAGGAAATCTTTAATGGATTATTTCAAGAACCCTTAAGACTATGTTAAAGACAAAAGAATGAAATGAGAGCTCATAGATTCCACCTAAATGATGAATCTAGAGAGTTGTACAAAAGGGATGCTAGTGGACTGCTTCTCAAGTTCCTTGATTTAGGCGAAGAAATGCTAGTAATTATAGGAGCCCACGAGGGTATATGTGCATCCCATTTAGCTCGCAACAAGATGCATTGGCTCATTAAGTGTTGTGGCTATTATTAGCCATAAATGATGGATGATTGCATTAAATATGCCAAGGGGTGCAGAGCATGCCAAAGCCATGGCCCTTTAGAGGATGGGCAATGGATATCATAGGGGAGATTAACCCTCCTAGTAAGAAAAACTCTTACATTCTTGTGGCCATAGATTACTTTACAAAATGGGTAGAGGCTAAACCATATAGGAATATCGATCAGTAGGATGTGATTTATTTTATCAAAGAATGCATCCTATGTAGGTTTGAAATTCCAGAAACTGTCACTATGGACCAAGCTAAGGTGTTAAATGGGGCTGAGGTGGCATGACCTACTACTCGATATCCTTTGGGCTTACAAAATGTCCAAATGTGATGGCTGGGACAATCCCCTTCCATTAAATGTATGGCCATGATGCTATACTCCCAAAGCAAGTCACAGTTCAGTTTATTAGGCTAGCTCATCAAGGGGGGTTTTCTAAACTTGAGTATAGGCAAGTTATCATGGACAAACTAACTAACTCAAACCAAGTTGAGCTTGACACCCTTCACTAGCTTTAAAAAAAAAAAAAAAAAAAAAAAACAAAGAAAGAAAAAGGGTGGCCAAAGCTTACAACAACAAGGTCAAACATATGTCCCACGACTTAGGGAACTTAGTTTTGAAAGTGGTTTTATGTTAGCTTCCAATTCAATAATTGAAAGTTAACCTTGTAGAAGGAAGAGTTAAGATGAGAAGAGAAGTGAAGGGGATGAGAAATAGAGAAGGAGATGTGAAATAGAGAGAGAATTTCCAAAGAAAAATCTGATTTGTATTGATTGAATGATGAATTTACATGATTTGAGCTTATTTATACTAGATCAAGTACATTGAACCAAGACCAAAACTATAACCGACTCTTAACCAAATCTGGCGCCAAAACTTAAACTAGCTGCCACATTTGAACACTCTTGACCTTTAACCGACTCTTGGCACCAAATGGCCTGCTAACTAACATTTGAATACAACACCAAAGCAATTCAAAAACAACACATGCAATTCAAGATCAATTACAACCAAAAACTAAAGGAATCATAATATTCCCTCCCCCTTGAGAAGCTCCTTGTCCTCAAGGAGAAAGGCTTGGAAATTGGCTCTTCAAGAATGTGAGGTTCTCCCATGTTACAAAGCTCTTGTCCAAATTACGCCACTGCACCAAAACTTCTTGCAAAGCACCATCTTCAATCTTCATCATCCTTCGTCCCTTGACAGCAGCAAGCTGCAGCAGCAATGCCCCATTTGCTCCAACTTCTAGTGGTTCCCGTGAACTTTTAGCTCCATTCTTCACCTGCTTTTTAAGTAATGATACATGGAACACCGGGTGAATGTATGAATGAGGAGGTAAGTCAGGTTTGTATGCAACTTGCCAATCTTTTCTAAAATCTTGTATGGACCAAAGAAACGAGCACTTAGCTTGACATTCTTCCTGACAGCCAAAGAAGACTGTCTATAGAGTTGTAATTTGAGGTAGACCATGTCTCCAACTTCATAATTTTTGTCTACCCTTTTTTTATCAGCATAGAATTCATTCTTGCTTGCGCTTGGAGAAGATTGTCCTTGAGAATTTGCATCATTTGCTTCCTCTGCTGTAAGAAGTCAGTGGCTGTAGATTCAGATTGAATAGGCTGCTGCAACATAAATGAAGTAGGAGGAGCATATCCATATAGTGCTTGGAAAGGAGTAGTGCCAATAGATGCATGTACATGAGTTTTGAACCAATATTTAGCTAAAGAAAGCCATCGGTTCCATTCTCTAGGCTGTGAGAAAACCATGCTCCGAAGGTACTGCTCAATACATTGGTTAACACGCTCGGTTTGTCCATCTATTTGGGGACGGTAAGATGAACTAAGTGCCAATGTAGTACCCAGCAACTTGAATAACTCCCTCCAAAAATTGCTTGTAAAGATCTTGTCCCGATCAGAAACAATGGATTGAGGCAATCCATGTAATTATATATGTTGTCAAGGAAGATCTTTGCTAACTTCTCTGCTGTAACAGGTCGTATGCGTCAAATGAAGTGGCTATATTTGGTGAAACGATCCACTACAACCCATATGACTTCCCTGCTATCAGACTTAGGCAAACCCTCTATGAATTCCATGCTAATATTGATCCAAGCTCCATCCGGAATGGGAAGAGGCTGAAGAAGTCCTTTGTACCTATGATCCCCCAATGTGGTTTGCTGACAGATTTCACATGCCTTTACATACTCACTCACTATCTTCTTCATGCTTGGCCAGCTGAAATAGGCTTTAACTCTTTGATAAGTGCCCTTTACACCAACATGTCTGTTAAGATCGAGATTAAATCTTGATCTTAACCTAAGATAAAGAGAGTATGGGATGAGAAAGAAGTGAAGGAGATGAGAAAATAAAGAGAATTAGATGAGAGAAAGAAGGTTTAATCTCAAAGAGATTGGTTTGATAGTTTCCTTGAATGAATAGGAATTACACAAGATCACCTACTTATAAGAATCTAGATACAATGCACTAAACTCTCTAGCTTAACCGAAGCTGACCAACAAAACCCTAACCGCCTAACCGACTCTTGGCGCCAAACTCTAATTCAAACATTACACGACTCATGCGCCTTATTACAACTCGAAAGAATTACAAACATAACAATCCCCTCCCCTTAAAACATTCTTGCCCTCAAGAATTAAAAGAAGGAAATTGGCTCAATAAATATCGTTTCTCTTCCCAAGTGGTGAAGGACTCATCCAAATTGCACCAATTCACTCGAACTTCCTGCCTGTTGGAACTGGTTGCACTTCCTTGCTTAACTTCCACTATTGCAGCTGGATGCAGTATCAGAGAGCCACTGGAACCGACCTCCGGGGAATCTGGAGAAGAACCTTGGCCTTGTTTAACCTGCTTTTTAAGAAGTGAAACATGAAAAACAGGGTGAATATATGAATCGGGTGGAAGCTCCAGCTTGTATGCCACCTTGCCAATTTTCTACAAAACCTTGCAAGGCCCAAAGAATCGTGCGCAAAGCTTGAAATTGTTCCTTACAGCTGCTGTGGATTGCCAATAGGGCTGAAGTTTCAAGTACAGCATATCACCCACTTCAAAGTTTCTATTTGCTCTCTTGCGATCTGCATACAATTTCATTCGGGCTTGGGACTGACTGAGATTATTCTTCAATAGCTGCATAAGATGCCTCCTTTGTTGTACCAACTCAGTAACCTCAGCAACCTAGGACTCAACTCCTTGCAACATCAATTGAGTGGGTGGATCATACCCATACAATGCTTTGAAAGGTGTAGTTCCAAGAGAAGCATGGAAATGGGTGTTATACCAAAATTCCGCCAATGAGAGCCACCTACCCCACACCTTAGGATGGGTAAACACCATGCTTCTAAGGTATTGCTCGATGCATTGATTGACCTTCTCAATCTGACCGTCGGTTTGAGGATGATAAGATGAGCTAAGGGCCAAAATTGTTCCCAAAAGACCAAACAACTCCTTCCAAAAGCGACTTGTAAAGATCTTGTCTCTATCAGAGATTATGGATTGAGGCAACCCATGAAGCTTGTAGATGTTATCAAGGAACACACGAGCCAATTTCTCAGCAGTCATAGGACGGGCTAACGCAATGAAATGACTAAATTTGGTGAATCAATCAACTACTACCTAGATCACCTCTTTCCCTTCTGATTTAGGCAATCCCTCAATGAAATCCATGCTTATATTCTACCATATTCCCTCTGGAACAGGTAAAGGCTGGAGAAGTCCTAGATAACTATATTCACCAAGCTTAGTTTGTTGACAAATCTCACAACTTTGCACGAAATTAGTCACTGCTGTCCTCATTCCTGGCCAGCTGAAGTGCATTTTCAACCTTTGGTACATTCCCTCCATTCCTGAATGACCTCCCCATGAAGAATCATGAGCAGCACTGATGACCTGATGCCTAAGATCAGTAGAAATGCCAATATACAACTTCCCCTGAATTCTAATAATTCCTCGAGTTACAGAAACATCAGCACCAGCAGCCAACTTACTTGCCTTGCCGACACTGACAACTGCTATACATACTTGTGCGAATGGATCATTCTCGTAGGATTGATGTACTTCTTCCATCCAAGCAGGAGAGATCACTGAAATGGCCCAAAGAGAGCCCTGCTCATAATCTTCAAACCTACGCGACAGTGCATCAGCTGCAATATTTTCCTTTCCTTTCTTATACTCAATGTCATAATTAAGCCCCAACATCTTCATCAGCCCTTTTCTCTGTATTCTTATGACAATCTTCTGCTCTAGTAGATGCTTAAGACTTTGGTGATCAATCTTGATGATAAAATGATGCCCATCCAAGTAATGCCTCCATTTTTCCACAGCAAGCAGAATCGCGAGGTACTCTTTCTCATATATGGAGAGTGCCTGATGTTTTGCACTCAGTGCCTGGCTGAGATAAGCTATAGGCCTTCCTCCTTGTGACAACACTGCCCCAACACCACTTCCACAAGCATCAGTATCCAATACAAAGCTTGAAGTGAAATCGCGCATGGCCAAAACAGGTGCTCTGCATAAAGCTGCCTTAAGAGCCTCAAAAGCAATCTGGGCTTCATCCAACCATTTGAAAGCATCTTTCTTCAACAAGTCTGTGAGTGGCTTGGCTAAAGCTCCATACCCTGCTACAAACTTGCGGTAATACCCAGTTAATCCCAAAAATTCCCTCAATTGCTTCAAGGTTACTGGAATAGGCCATTCCCTCATGGGTTGGACCTTTGAGGGATCCGTGGAAACCCCCTCACAAGAAATCACATGGCCAAGGTATTCCAAATGAGTTTGGGCAAAAGAACATTTGGCTAATTTAGCATACAACTTGTGCTCAAGCATAACCAAAAACACCTCCCTCAAATGCCGCAAATGCTCCTCAAAAGATGCACTGTAAACCAGGATGTCATTAAAGAAGACTAACACAAATTTCGTAAGAAATTGCTTGAAGACATCGTTCATGAGAGCTTGGAATGCGGCTAGGGCATTTGTCAAGCCAAAAGGCATGACTACAAACTCAAAGTGTCCATGGTGTGTCCGGAATGCTGTCTTGTACACATCTTGCTCTTCCACTCTAATTTGATGATAGCCTTGCCATAGATCCAACTTGGAAAAGACTTGAGCTCCACACAACTCATCAAGCAGATCATCTATAACTGGCATAGGAAACTTGTCCTTTACTGTCATAGAGTTGAGCTGTCTATAATCACTACACATTCGAGCCGTGCCATCCTTTTTCTTGACAAGAATAACCGGAGAGGCAAAGGGGCTGTGACTTTGCTGTATGAAGTTGGTCTTGAGTAAATCATCCACTTGCTTATCTATTTCTGAACTCTAAGCAAGTGGATATCTGTATGGCCTAAGTCTCACGGGTTCTGCATCACTTTTGAGAGGAATAACATGGTCTAAACTCCTCTTGGGAGGTAAGGACTTGGACACCTCAAACAGATCCTCAAATTCATTGATCACTGCTTGCACTTCAGGTTCGGTAATGCTCACCATTTTAGTAAGAGCTATAGCAAACAGCTGTCCTACCCATTGGAATGCCCCTTTCTTAATTCCCTTCTTCAACTTACTTCCCTTCATTACTTGCAAAAGAGCTTGCTCAGCCATCCCTTGCAATGTAACTTTAGAGCCTTATGCTTCAAAGGAAACCGTGAGATTAGCAAAATCAAACAACACTGGACTGTAAGATCTCATCCAATCGACCCCAAGCACCATATCACACCCTCCCAAAGGAAGGATTCTAAAATCATAACCGAACTTGCGGTCCTGCATATACCAATAGAACTCTTGGCATTTGTTTTGAGTCATCACAGATTTCCCATTAGCTACAGCAACAGCAAGAGGATGAGTTCTTATCACTTCCTGACCCACTTTCTTGACCACTTTAGGATCAACAAAGCTATGGGTGCTGCCATTATCAATGAGGATAATGATAGACCTTTTTCCAGCCTTCCCTTTGATTCGGATTGTGCTATGAGTCCCACTTCTAGTCAAGGCTTTCATTGAGATTTCCACTTCAGCATCATCCAAGTTCTCCTCAATGTCTTGATCTAAATCATCTCCATCATCCTCAATCTCCTCTCCATCAGAGAGTTCTTTGGCACTAACCCCTTCAGAAGAAACTTTGGGTTACACTTGTGGCCAAATTGGTAAGGTTGATTACATCGGTAACACATCCTCTGCAACTGCTTATCCTCTGATCTGTTGGTCCTAGACCTAACAGATCCTTGCTGTGGTTTGGAGCTACCTCCACGAGGTCTGGAAACATCACTTGAAGGCAACATTGTTGATTCATAAAGCTTGGCTTTAGCATAAGCGATAGACAAGGTTGGAGAATCAATGGCTTTAACTAAGTTCTTCACCCTTGGCTTCAAACCACTTATAAAGGCTGAAACATAATACGACTCTTAGGCTTGAATTTCAGTTATGATGCTTGCTCAGAGGTTTTGAAACCTGGTCATATCATCTCTCACTGAGGTCTTCTGCTTCACCTTATTGAATTTATCCACAATGTCACTATCATCCTTATCACTATATCGACCACACAATTCTTTCGCAAATTCAGTCCATGTGAGGGAAGGATTGCTTTTCATCAAACTATAAAACCACACTTCATGATCTCCTAAAAGATATACAGCAGTGATTTGTACCTTTTCTGATTCCTCGATATGGTAAAAGGGGAAATAACAATCACACCTTCTCAGCCATGAATGAGGTTGCTTCCCATCAAAAGCATCAATCTGCACCTGAGGCTGTCTATGACCACTGCTTCTGCTATTGGATGATTCCTCATTACTACCGGAACGTTGCTGATTCCATTGATCAGGCGGTCTATCCAATTGCTCCACATTCAATCCAACTGTTCTGTGAGTGTCTGGAATCTCAGGGGCTCGAACATCAGGTCCTGCATTCCAGTTTGAAGGTCATGACTGCACCTGCTCACTGCGAGCTTGCCTATCAGTTTTCTCAACTTCCTGAACTCGATCTTGGACTCTAGCATCAACATCAGTATTAACCACTGCAGTGTGTTCATTGTGTCTGACAGGTTCACTTTGCATCTGATGATTCACAGGTTGATTAGCTTGTAATACACTAGCAGGAAATAATGGATCCGGAACAACAGGAGGATTTGGCCTCCTAAATTGCTCTCGAATCTCTGCTAATTTATCTTCCGGCTGTTTCATTTGCTGATCAAACCGCAGGTTAAACCTCTCCTCCAATTCTTGTGACTGAAGCGCGATCTGATCAGATATCTTAACCTCCAACTGCTGAGCTCGCTAATCAACCTTCTCATCGATTTACTGATTCATCTGTAGCATTGTTTCTGTATTTGCTTGCTTGATTTGAGCAAGCATTGACTTCAACTAACTGTCCAATTGAGCATTCGTAACCACATCCCGACCTGCTGCATCACTGCTGCCAACAACATCAGCGTATGAAGACTTAACAGCTGCTGATCTAGTGGTAACACCACCAATCAGTGCAATTTCATTCGAATGCATTTGATTTGGAAGCCAAACGAGGCTCTGATACCAATTGTTAAGATCGAGATTAAATCTTAATCTTAACCTAAGATAAAGAGAGTATGGGATGAGAAAGAAGTGAAGGAGATGAGAAAATAGAGAGAGGTAGATGAGAGAAAGAAGGTTTAATCTCAAAGAGATTGGTTTGATATTTTCCTTGAATGAATAGGAATTACACAAGATCACCTACTTATAAGAATCTAGATATAATGCACTAAACTCTTTAGCTTAACCGAAGCTGACCAGCAAAACCCCAACCACCTAACCGACTCTTGGCGCCAAACTCTAATTCAAACATTACAAGACTCACTCGCCTTATTACAACTCGAAAGAATTACAAACATAACAATGTCCTCCCCAAGCTGAATCATGTGAGGCCTGGACAATTTGTTCCCTCAAGTCTGTTGCAGGACCAATGTAAAGTTTATTCTGCAATCTGATTATGCCTCTCAGCACTGATATATCAGCAACACTGTCATCCTTGTCTGCATTTTTCACCAGGCTTGCTATCACACACTCTTGAGCAAATGGATCCCCTTTATAGGACTTATAAACTTCATCCATCCATGATGGTAAGACAATGGACATTGCACAGCACAAACCATGTTCAGCATCTTCAAATTTCCTTGACAAAGCGTCCGCTGCTGCATTTTCTCTACCTCTTATGTATTCAATATCATAATCAAGGCCAAGCATCTTCATTAATCCCTTCTTTTGAATTCTAGTCACAATCTTTTGCTCTAGGAGGTGCTTAAGGCTTTGATGAACAGTTCGAATAATGAATCTATGACCATTCAAGTAATGCCTCCATTTCTCGACTGCTAGAAGAATAGCCAAGTATTCCTTCTCATAAGTTGACATGGCTTGATGCTTGGGACTAAGTGCTTGACTCAAATAAGCAATAGGCCTTCCTTGTTGAGAAAGAACAGCCCCAACACCAGACCCACTCGCATCTGTCTCCAATATGAAATTTTCAGCAAAATTAGGCATGGCCAATACCGGTGCTGCACACATGGCTATCTTGAGAGCTTCAAAAGCTGCTTGAGCCTTTTCAGACCACTTAAAAGCATCTTTCTTAAGGAGTTAATCAAAGGCTTTGCAATAGTCCATAACCATTAATGAACTTCCTAAAATACCCGGTCAATCCCAAGAATCCCCTCAATTGCTTCAAAGTTATTGGAATTGGCCAATCTTGCATTGCTTGGACCTTGGTAGGATCAGTGGAAACTCCTTCATGAGAGATTACATGGCCCAAATACTCGAGCTTGGTCTGAGCAAACGAGCATTTAGACAACTTGGCAAAGAACTTGTGCGGCCGCATCACAACAAATACTTCTCTAAGGTGGATGAGATGATCCTCATAAGAAGAGTTGTATATCAATATGTCATCGAAGAAGACCAGCACTAATCTCCTCAAAAAAGGCTTGAAGATGTCATTCATAGCAGCTTGAAAGGTGGCCGGAGCATTTGTTAAGCCAAATGGCATAACAACAAACTCGAAATGCCCATGGTGAGTCTGAAAAGCAGTCTTATATATATACGGCTTGAGCACTTTGATTTGATGATATCCCTGTCTCAAATAAAGCTTAGAGAAGAAATGCACTCCATATAACTCATCAAGCAAATCATCTATAACAGGAATAGGAAACTTATCTTTCGCTGTCAAGGAATTCAGTTGGCGATATGCACATCCTAGCTATCCTGTCCTTCTTCTTCACAAGAATCACATGTGAGAGGCAAAAGGACTATGGCTTGGTCTAATGAAGCTCATTTGAAGCAACTCATCAACTTGCTTCTCAATTTCTGATTTTTGAGCATGAGCATATCGGTATGGTCTGATCTTCATTGGATTAGAATTTGCTCGAAGCGGTATGGCATGATCTACACTCCTTTGTGAAGGAAGGCTCTTTGGCTGCTCAAAAATATCTTCAAACTCTTCAATCAAGGCGTAAACCTCAGGCTGAATTACCGGCTGAAGTTCAGCAGGTGAAATCACAAACAATTGTCCCAGCCATTGGATTGCATTCTTCTTGAATCCACGTTGTAAGCGTTT
This sequence comes from Simmondsia chinensis, assembly GCA_018398585.1. NCBI lineage: Eukaryota > Viridiplantae > Streptophyta > Magnoliopsida > Caryophyllales > Simmondsiaceae > Simmondsia > Simmondsia chinensis. The sequence continues at coordinate 15,947,537 of JAGTTD010000008.1, read as the reverse complement.
GCCATTAATCAGCCGAAGCTGTGCTTGATCAGAAATGCCTTGCAGTGAGACCTTAGTACCATGAACTTCAAATGCTACTATCATTTTATCAAAATCAAACACCACCGGATTGAATGATCTCATCCAATCTACCTCAAGCACCATATCACAACCTCCCAAGGGTAGAACTCTAAAATCAAAAGACAATTGATGATCTTGCATAGACCATTGGAAAGTTTGGCACTTATTTTGAGTAGTTATGGATTTGCCATCAGCCGCCATAACTGCCAAAGGATGGGTCTTAGTCACTTCGTGCTTCACTTTCTTTATCAATTTGGGATCAACAAAGCTGTGCATGCTCCCACTATCAATAAGAATAATAATGGAAGCCTTACCATGCTTTCCTTTGATGCGAATCATATTGTGAGCTCCATTTCCGGTCAAGGCTTTCATTGAAATCTCGACTTCATCCTCCATCAACTCATTTTGTGAAGAATGCTTAGAACTGTCATCCTCAGCTTCTAAATTCTCACTGTCTGAATCAATTTTAACTCGTGATCCTTTTGCAGACATCAAGGATTTGGAATTGCATCTATGTCCGGGCTGATAAGGCTGGTTGCATCTGAAACACAGTCTCACTGATCTCTTGTCAATAGCACGCCCAGATTTGGAGCTTGATGCATCCTTGTGATGAGATCTGAAGCTACTGCCTTTAAGTTTACACTTATCACTTGAAGTTGCAAGCGTGGCTTCAATCAACTTAGCCTTGTTATAAGCATTAGACAAAGTCTTAGGACCAATGGCCTTCACCATGTTCTTGATCCTATGCTTCAAACCACTAATGAAACAAGAGACATAATATGCCTTCGAATCTTGTGGAGTGATGGATATCATGGATATTATGTTAGCTCATAGGTTCTCAAACCTGATCATGTATTCTTTCACGGTAGTCGTTTGATACACCTTATTAAAATTGTCAACTACATCACTTATCTCCTTTTCACCATATCGTTCACACAATTCTTCTACGAATTGGCCCCAAGAAAGATTAGGTTTGCTTTTCAACACACTATAATACCACACCTCATGATCTCCATGTAAGTGCACTGCTGCCAACTCAACTTTTTCAGCTTCACTTATGTTATAGTATTGGAAGTACCAATCACACCTTCTCAACCAAGACTCAGGTTGCTTGCCATCAAAAGGCTAGATTTGGACCCTTAGCTGCCTGTGAGAACTGCTCCTGCCACCAGATGTAGTATCATTACTAACTGATCTTTGCTGATGATGTAGATCAGGTGGCCTATCTTGATGTTCGAAGTCATCAATTGAAGTTCTGTGGTGAACAACAGAATCAGGAGGTCTTGAATGCAGACCTGAATTCTGGCCATACCATCGAGAATGAGCTTGTTCTGTGGCTCGATCCTTATTCTTTGCAGCAATCTCAACCTCTGGATGTCGATCATCTACTGATCTGATTTGAATTGAAGGCCCAGCCTCTGGTTGAATCATTGGAGATTTATCTCGATTCCTTACTAAACTCTCAGCTCTGCTATTGTTCATTTGCGGTTGAAGCACTTCAGCAGGTGGAATAATCTGGCTAGCAGGCTTAAGAATCGCATTAACCAATGATTCTCCTTACTTATTAATCTGATCCTGCAAATTCATAAGCTTTGCCTCAATTTGCTGCAAACGATTTCCTTTTTTCAGGTCACTTTCCAGCTGTAATTGCTGCATGTTTAAGAGCATTCGCTCTTGAAATTGGTCAAACTTTTGATTAAGCTTTTCTACATTGTTAAGGCCATCATGTATGTCCTGAAGATGAGCAGTAGTAAGATTCTGAGGTCTGGTTGTGGCATTTGCATCAGCAACAGCAGCGTAAGACACATCAGGACTAACAGCTGCAGCTGCATTGGCTCCACTAGCTCCCGATCGAGTCCTCACTCCATCAGCCATATTTTGATTATTTTTCTTTTGTTTTGCTAGCTCCAATCAATCAATTGTTTGCTTGAACCGGCTCTGATACCAATTGTTAGCTTCCAATTCAATAATTGAAAGTTAACCTTGTAGAAGGAAGAGTTAAGATGAGAAGAGAAGTGAAGGGGATGAGAAATAGAGAGAGAATTTTCAAAGGAAAATCTGATTTGTATTGATTGAATGATGAATTTACATTATTTGAGCTTATTTATACTAGACCAAGTACATTGAACCAAGACCAAAGCTATAACTGGCTCTTAACCAAATCTGGCCCCAAAACTTAAACTAGCTGCCACATTTGACCACTCTTGATCTCTAACCGACTCTAACTAACATTTGAATACAACACCAAAGCAATTCAAAAACATCACACGCAATTCAAGATCAATTACAACCAAAAACTAAAGGAATCATAACATTTTACCCATTGGTAAGAAAGATCGTGTCTTTGGGAAATGGTCCCTAAATTGGGAGGGCCCATTTATAGTCATAGAAGTATTTGGTGGGAATGCTTACTTATTTCAAGATCTAGATGGAAGGACACACCCAAAGGTTGTCAAAGGAGGGTTTCTAAAGAAATATGTGCCATTAATCTGGGATTCTAATAAGAAAGTCCTTAAATTTTGATTACCTGAATTATGGGCTCGGTTTCAAAATCAATGTCTTGATAATCAACTCCATGATCCTTAAGTTAGAAAAATAAGGAAAGATGAACTACCAAAATGAGAGCGTATTTGATAAAAATGTGTATTTCATTAATACTGTTAAAGAGTACATGGCTTACACAAAACAATACAAGCAAGTAACTTATATGGCCAAATGCATCTTAACAAAAGGAAAATCAAAAGAATTGAGTCCTAATTCTAACTAAGGATTGATCTATAATTAACACCTAGCTGGTTGCTTCATTCAGCTCTTGGTCTAAGGAAAGTGCCTCTTCCTAAAGGAGGTTGCTCTTTTGAGCCCTCGCAATAACTTGTTCGAGCTCTCTAACTACTAAGCCTTGAGGGTATGATGCTGTCTGAGAGAAAACAATTGTCTCTAGAGATGACTCAATCTCTCCTCTAAATTATGAATCTCATCCTCTAGGTCTTTGATGTCCTGGGCTTGTTGACTCTGGACTTTCTTGGCAACTTGGAGCTCTTAAAACATAAGTTGTAGGCTAACTATCCCAGCTGAACACCCTAGGCCCCTAATGGAATCTTAACAAGTGCTGTTTCTTTTAAAGGAGTGATGAACCTCCTGATTCACTTTCACAAACACCTCCTTAAGTTCTCTAGCAATGGTTGGAGCTACCTTAGGATCCTCCTTTAAGGCCTTCACCAAAGAAATGGCTTCTGAAAGCGGCACCCTCGATCAAAGCAAGGACAGGAAGGTGTGCAAGTTTCCTCAGTCTATGGAGTATTGAAGATACTTGGTCCAATTGCTGGAAGGCCAATTTCATACTTTCCCCCTAACTTCTCCAGGGGATCTAACATCCTTTTGAAAATTGGGGGAAGGATAACTCTCAATGGCGTGACCTAAAAGGGGAACATTAGGAGTCAGAATAAGTCCTAACTTTGGAAATAAACCGAAGTGTAAAGGGGCTATTTTTACCTCTCAAACTTTAGCTAAGGTGGTAGGAGGAACCTCTATTGGCACTTCGGCCACTGGAATGCCTTCCTCGAGAGGGTTTCTAAAAAATAATACTTGTATGTTAGAAACTACTATGGTCTGGACATCAAGTATTTGGAAGCCAGGGGATGACATCATACGTTCAAAGATCTCCTCAATGGTTATAGAACGTGCTCTTGGAAGGAGGCATGGAGCCTGTACAAGATCCTAGTTCAAAGAAATTGGGAGAGAAACTTCTTCAAGAGGTTCACTTATAATTGGCTCCATAGCTAAGGTAGCCATGTCTTCTTCTTCTTCAGTGCTTGAGCCCAATGATTCAGTATCTTGAGGGAGCTCTGGCGTAGTTTCTTAAGATGGAGAGTCTGGAATCTCCATGATAACTAAAGTTAGCTCCTCTTGTGGCTGTGTAAAGCCAAATTAGGAACATATTTGGAAAAGATGAATGAAAGGAACACCAATTAAGAAAGGCCAATACCTCTAGTTCAGGAAGTCTGGCTCTTCTCTTTCTCACTAATAGTGAGTTGGGTACTTTTTCATCTTCTTCTTCTTCTTCCTCTACTAGCTGCATGGCTCTGGTTGAGAGAGCAGAGGGGACAACTCTCTTCTTCCTTTTCTTTGAGCCACCAACTTCAAGGGCTCGTGGGGAGGTTCCTAGCGGGGACTCCTCTAGCAACATCTTAGTAATACTCATGGTCCTAGTACTCCTAGGAGTTTCTTAAACAGCTGCAGATGTAAAATGAACAAGGATCAGTCTTTGCTCAAGCAATCTAAGAAATATAACCAAAGTATACTTTAGGGATGGTTGTTTATTTGATAATGCCTTCCATAGAGTCTGCCTAATACTTACTGGCTGGCCTCCTCCCAAGCTGGAATCTACAAGCTCAAATGAAGGTGTAAATGTTGTTTGGTGCCTCTGCCCTACAAAGAGGTCTAGTAGGCTTTGAACCAAGCTATAAAACAAGGTGTGGCACATGGGGAGTACCTACACACAACAGGGTACCCGTGAGGGATTGGACCTCTTGGACTCACGTCACTCTCGACATTAAGAGAGTGGGATGGGGACCTAGCCCACCAAAGGTTTATGGTCCTTAGACTTAGAAAAGCGATGTCTTGGACCATTCCAAACAGCTTGGCAAAGAACCTAAGAATCTACGTCTCCACACCAGGATGAGTCTGGTGATAGAAGATGAGATCTTAAGGGCACAAGATTGCCTGCCAAGTCCGAGAGTTTATGTCTACAAGGACATCATGGTGAAGGTCCAGCTTCCTAAACAAATGAGGGACAAGATTCATCTCTCTTAAAGGAGTCCATTAAGCCCCTTTTCTTACCTTGGGGAGACATCAATCTCTCAAGGCATTGGTTGAAGGACCATCCTTGGGGTAAAAGGACCTCACAATGAGCAAACTGCTCTCTATAGCAAGAGACCACCTCACCTATGGGGACATAGGAACCATAGGGGTAGAGCTCAGAAAAGTAGCCTTGGGCCCAAAGTTGGACCAGCCACAAAGGTCCTCCTATATGGAAATCATAGTTCTTAACTATGATGTCGCTAAGGTATCCATACACTTAGGCTAGAAATAGTGGTCCTAGAGCTAATGGACCAGTGCTAAAGGCAAGTTTGACAGCCATGGTCTTAAGGAATTTAAGGACTTCGTTGGAGGAGTTAGCAAAGAAAAACTTGTTCAATCAAAATAAGTAAAAGCAGGCCTCTTCTTCTCTGGACCCTTACCCAAAGTCATGTGTTCCAGTGACTAACATCTTGACAAAGGACTCATAAACACAAGGCAAGTTGGTCACGAAGAAAAAAGAGGCAAAGATTTCAACCTCCGTAGAAATAAAAGAATCAAGAGGCAAACCCTCTCCTTCTGGTGAAAGGCTTGTCAAGGCCGCTATGTCCTCTAGAGTGTTACAAAGAAACCCCTTAGGGAGGACTAAAGCATTACAATAGATGTTCCAATTGCAAGTAAGTGCCATTACAATGGGGTAATCATACCTGAGAGCACTTTTGGAAAGCCTGATGACCTCGTAAATGTGAAGGCTCTTACATTTCTCTCCATGGCTAAGCATTAATCTTTCTACCCATTCGGCATACCACTTTGTTAGGAACGTCCATCCTTTAAAGGTTGCTGCTTCTTTGCAATGTGTCTTCCTCCCCATGATTGACCAGCGGATGCCATACGAAGCAGAGGACATTCATTAGTATCTTGTAACACGCCCTCAAGGCTAGGGACGTCATGAGAAAGGTTAAAGATGTGCCTTAGGGCACAAGGTGTGAAGGTTGAAGAAGCATCATTCTTAATTATTTAAGAAAGATCCTCGTTGATATCATTAAGATTAGTAGAGCTCTGAAGCCTATCAGAGACCATTAAAGTGTTTGAGTAAACCAGACGCGCCAACTAATTATTAGCATTGTCAGCTAGAGGAATGATAGCAGAGACGGCATAAGAGATTGAAGCGATCATTGCTTGGTTCAAAAGAAAATGCAAAGGAGCAAGGAATAGTTTGGATCAAAAAGAGCCAAAACTTCGAGAACAAAGGGCAGAGAGCAAGATTTTTTGAAGCGATTGATTCCAACAAAGAGAGAGAATAGAGCATGGAAAGTGAAGATTCGAAGCCCCAACTGTCATACTTATAGACACGTGGAAAAAAAAAAAAGAGAAAATGTCAAACATTGGTCTCTCAAGCTTCCTGTAGCCATTAAGGGTCAAATCAAGTAGATTTGTTACCTATTGTAAGTTTAAATTTACCAAGGGCTACAAGGGGGGCATGTATTTGCACCCTAATTTCGAGGGAGATGGGATGACGTCGTTTTGGGCTAAATGTCAAGTGCTTGTCATGTGAGATCCTCCTCTAGGAGAATCAGACCTTTAGCTGCTAAGATAATGGTGTCTCAAGCCCAACATCTTAAGAGGTTTATCACCCTAAAAAGGGTATCATCCACTTGAGGTTCAAGATGGTTGAAGGGTAAAGAGAGCTTGAGCTTAAGGGACTGCCAAGAAGACGGCAAGAAAGGTGGTTTACAAGCTCGAGACAACTACTTGGAGTGCAATTTCAGATGTGTGGGCACCGAGCTTAATGTAAGGGAATGTGGAGCATTTAGAAGAGACTTCAGCTGCAAATACAGACGAGGGCTTTAAGAAAGATGCTCGAGTACCAAATTAAGGGCATCATTTGTGTGTTAAAGGAGCTTGGTGGGAAGAAAGTGTCACAGAAATAGGGCGCAACCTTTAGTTAGTTTTTCTAAAAATAAGAGACTCTGTTGTAGTCCAAAATAAGTAAATACACTCATACAAAACTTCTTCAAGTTTTCTGTACAGCACACTTGTACTATTTACCTAGGAGAAGCATATCTTAACTTACTCTAGTGTAGCGTAAATCTTGCTATACTTGCTTCTCCACTAATGCAATGCTTTGGGCTTCAAGCATGAACTCTCTATTTTAATCTGTTCCCAAATTTAACAAGTTAAGAAATGAGGATTTCGTTTAAGGCTTTGGTGGCCAAGGCTTGACTTTGATTGCAATGATCTTAACACTGCTATCATTGCCTAATACGTCAAGTGAACTTAGGTTAGCGCGATTGTTTAGGACTTTGACGGCTAAGGCAGGACCTTGTTTGTGTTGGTCCTATTCCAATGACTTGAATATGGGTTACTCCATCTAAATCTTATCAGAACTCAACTCATTTGAGTTATTATAAGTCAAGGTTGCCATGCTTAAAAACCTAATTAACTCAAGCTTATAAGTGCACTGTTGAGCTCTTGGGTTTTTCTCCACCCCAGTTCCTGACTTTGAAGTGCATGAAGAAAGGTGTTTGTGGACCTTGCTCCATCACTATAATTGCCATTGATTTAGGTCCATATGTCTTTAATTTTCTGTTAAAAAAATATAAAAAATCCACAACTAGTATCTAAAAAAAAAAAATCTGCTAAATTGAAGCATAAGCAGCACTCTCAGTATAGCCGAAGTTCGATGCACCAAAATATCACAACCTTTTCCGCAAAAATGCTGAGTGGTTGAGGTAAAAAACGTGTGGCCCGAATTTAGGCTCACTCCCTAGCCGCAGTGAGTCTCTTTTACACTTTTGTTTACGTTTGTATTTATGGCAACAACATCACACGTAATAGCTAACAAATACACCAAACAAGTGGTTCTCCCTGAGGTTGAATATGCCAAGCTAGCATTTAATGGATTGGAAATTGAATTTAGAAAGAAATTTGAAGGCTCAAACTTCACGCTCTCCTTCAGTTGGTAGAATGTGCCACTAGGTATGAGGTTGTTTTAAAGGAAGAAAGCCTTAAGAAAAATAGCGTGTATGGAACTTGCATACATAATCAAGAAAAATAACATGTATGGAACTTCCTAGAGAAGGGCAGATGGGTGTTGACAGGGACTCCTTTCCTAATTTTAACCCTCTTTAAGTTAATGTTATTTATACCCTTGCTAAGAATGGTCAAGGAATTGTTAAAACTAATCATTTTTGTCCTTTCAGGAAGACAATGGTCTTGAACGATACTCAAAAGGCAAGGGTTGCCGACAACCTATTCCATAGGTTGGTGCCCGAGGGAATACTAAGGTTCCCATCATCTGAACGTGCATTGGATGATGGTATATGCCGTCGGCATATCACTGAGCTTCATCCCACAAACAACTGTTCAGTCTTCAAGAACTTACTCCACTGCAAGTCAGCCATTTCACCATCAATGGCTGAAGAATCAGCTATGGAAATCAGCAATGTCCCTGGGCACACCTCAAGCCTAACAAACCAATAGAGGATATCTTGTGACCTGGAAAGGGTATCCTGCAAAGTATGCCGCCATTGTTGTGGGAAAATACATGGGGTAATGAGGAAGCTCAAGCTCCTTCCTCAATATGTTTCCCCTAGAGATCCACTCACGGAGTTGAATATGCCATTTGAGAAGTCTCGCATGTATGGGCCAACTGAATACTCCACTTCGAAGGCTCAACAATCATGACGACTGAGCACCCAAAGAAGAATCCAAAATATCACCTAATCCATGTGGACACCTATGAGGGACCATGACAGGTAGGATAACAACCTTAAGGGGTTCATTTTGGTAATGTTTAGAGGAGGAATTGCTGGAACCTGTTTTTAAAAAAAAAAAAATTTCCTAGAGCAGGCACAGTGAAAAAATGAGTTTAAAATTCTTAATTTTAAATCTAAAGTCTTGATCTAATTAAACTATTTAATTATATCTAATTTTTATTCTAATAGACCCATAATATGGCAACCGAAAAACATTGAATAAAATAAATGTAAACATGGTATGTAGAGTGAACAAATTAAAGGAAAAATAAATTAAAAATAACATATTTATTTAAATACACCTAAAGCATGAATCCCGATTTGAACATTAGGACCTAAAATTGAAAGAAGATTTCTTGACACCTCAAAGTTTTCTTCGCAATGACGTCTTCTAGAGATGGAAGTGTGGGCTCCCAAAAATCTTTAATTTAGGAAAAAAATTTGGAATAAAAGTTTTCCTTTAACCTTTCTGAGATACAATTTTTAAAAAAAATTATGCTAGACAATAAATTAGAAAACCCCTAACATAATTTTAGGATTTTCGTCATGGTCGAAAACCAAGTTCTAAAACCGTTAAAAATTAATTTTTCTCATGTTAAAATGTGCTTTTACGCACAAAAAATCTGGCTGCTGACATCACTATGACCGCAGCATAATAATAAAAAAATGCATCTGATAAGTAAGGCATGCATGAGAGACGGTTGAGTTGCGGTCGTTGATGTCAGCAACGCACGGCTATGATGCTCTTTTTTCGCGTTTCTCTTTTTTGTGTTTAAAGTACGATATAATTTGTCATATTATATATTCATCTTATTAATATTTATTTAGCATAAAAATTAATTTATCACATTAATAAATAATTCATCTCAAGTATTCATTCTTAAATTTTTTTCAAATGATGCTTAAGTTAAGGCTTGCAAAGGGATCTTAGGGACAATTTAACTCTAGCTCCAAATGGGTCAAATATGATTATCATCTTATGATAACAATTGATTACTATTTAGTAAAACTTAATTCCACTAAATAAGTTTTAGTGCACTCTATAATTAAATATAATAACTGAAGAATTTTCTAAATAACTTTTATTATCATTACGGTAATCGATCCCTGTATCAGATATATGAGAGAAAAATAACTTTTAACTCCTATCGTTAATTTTCTCACATTTTTCACTGTAGTCCCTGACTTACCCTTCTCCAATAATTCAAACATATAAAATTCTTTGGCCAAAGATTTTTGAATATATTCGTATGCTTGCAAATCAATTAAGGGGATATCTTTATCTTGTTAGAGACTATGGATTCTACGTAAAACAACCATTCCCACTACACTTCACCCAATTACGCAATGCACATAAGATTTAAGTCAACATGATGTGACTAATCCTTTTGGCACATCAAAACAACAAACAATCCATGCACGCTTTTAGACTATTTTCTGGATTTAGAGTTATCGCTGTACATAATTAGTCATTTCTGATAGCAGTAAAGAAATAACTAATTTAGGCGGTCCTGCTCAGTGTTCCAATCATATAGTGAACACCAACACAATACTTTCGGATCTCTATCTACATGACCCAAATAAGTCATCTAAAGTATCATATTATAGTCTTATTAGACAAGTTGTGCACACTCATTATTGACTACGAACACATATTTTGACAACATATCAGTAATTTGATTTAAGTCTATCCATAGCTCAATCTCATTGACCACTTAAACCAAACTTGACATGTCATCTGGGACTACATCTATTTCATGGAACATTTTAGAAAATAATTAAATAAAATAATTTCATTTATTTAATACTTAAAATTAACTAACTGCGTTTTCCAAAATTCCAATGCTAACAGGAATCACCTTAAACAAGAAGATTGGTCCTTCCAACCTTAACATGAACTTAGAAAAGAAAGCTGCTTCGAAAGAAAGTGGCATAGTGAAGCTTTAATTGACACTTGCTTGGCCAAGCACTCTAATGAAGAGAATAGAGTCCGCAAGGACAAATGCACAAAGTCCATGGATCTTAAGGATCTAGAAAATGAATCAAGACCATTGGCTACTAATGCTAAAAGTGAGCCACATAAGAAGCTTGAGAAATGGGCTAGTTTCTTGCCTTCTAAATGTAAAGAATCTTGGTGGGACCAACTTGCCGAGAACTCATGAGCTCGCGGAGCATCTGGTGATGGGGAGGATTACAGTGCTCTTAATATTAACTTAGTGGAGTCTCTGTACCGTGTTAACCCAACATGGTCTGACATAAAGAATGATTTCTACGAAGTAGACTTACACAAACCAATGGAAGAGTCTTAGACCCTAGAGGAGGAACCTAGAGATCAACCTTAGAATTAAGACATGCTAATTGATAGCAATTTTAAAAAAGAAACAAGCCAAGGGATCCAAATATAATTTGGGTCACTCCCTAAACAAGTTGATGTTAGAACTGCTTTGATGCTTCTCTTAGAGTTCAAGGCAACTGGCACACAGGGGGCCATGAAGGAGATGTAATAGCATCAAATGTAGATCCCCAAGTGGAGGCGTAGCTAAAGTAATAGCACCTAAAGGTAATTTTGATCCTTTATTATTTAAAGTTAAAACCCAAACACCCAAGTCAACTAATGACCTTCCTAACATAATGAAAATGAAATTGGATGGGCGTAGTACTTTAAAGAAACACATTAAGCCTTTATACATCAAAGCCAAATTCAATGGCATCTTGGTGAATAGACCCTTGGTGGATAATGGCCCAACCATTAATGTCTTGCCTTCATATATGTTGGGGGTTATTGGTAAATGTTGAGACGACTTGATAACTTCAAATGTGGCAATCTATGGCTTTTTTAAGCCACTGCTAAGTCTAAAAGGCTCATCCCAATCGAGTTAGTTGTTGGAAACTTAAGTAAGCTGACAACTTTCTTTATAATGGATACTACCTTAAGCTATAATGCCTTGCTTGGGAGAGATTAGATGCATGCCAATTATTGTATCCTTTCTTCGCCTCACCAAAAATTAATCTTCTAAAACCATGACAAGTATGAGGTTGTTATGGTAGATGACAAGCCATTCATGGCTTGCTTCAACAATGTTGAGGCAAAATTCTATGAAGACGATGTGGGATCATTAGATGTGAAGAGCACCACTCTTCACACTTCCCAACATTAGGAATTGATAGCCATCTTTGATAGCTTGCTCAATGAAGCAGAGGTTGATCAAGCTGATGTGGAGTCAGAAGATTCTATCTTCTAGGGATGCATGAGATCCCTTCTTAATGAAGGGAACCTTCAAGGCATGTAAGAAGCCTTATAGAAGGATGCCAAGACTTTCATTAAAGGCCTAGAGGGCCATCTCCTCAGCCACTGCAAAGCTAGTAGCTTGGCGTGCTGAGGATCAACTATGGGCAGAGCATCCATTTATTCCAAAAAATGGCTTCCAAGTCTAGGAAGTACAAGAAAAAGTTCTGCAGTTGTCTAACCTAAGAGCAACACCAATCAAGAAGACCCAAGGTTGAAGCTCAAGACCACCTCCTCGAGGGTAACTTGGGTTTTGTAGAAGACCCAAGGCCTACATATGTGAGCGCTCTGCTTTCTGAACAGTACAGAAAGCAGTATGTGACCTTGCTTCTCGTGTTCAAGTGCTTTACTTGGGACCATCATGAAATGCCTGGCCTAAACAGAAAAGTGGTTAAGCATAGGCTTCTTATCAAGCCAGGCTTGAAACCCATAATTCAGGCCTAAAGAAGAATGTGCAAGAGGTGTAGATTTGATCAAAGAAGAGCTTGAGACGCTCTCAAAGGCCAAATTTATCAGGACAGCCAGGTACATTGAGTGGTTGACAAACATTGTTCTCGTTATTAAAAAGAATGGCAAAAATTAATGTTAATATTGATTTCAGACCTAAGTGCAGCCACCCCTAAGGACAAATACCCTATGCTTTTAGCTAATGTTCTCACTGATTTAACCTCGAGGCATAATGTATTATCTTTTATGGATGGCTATTATGGGTATTATCAAGTAATCATTGCTTCAAAGGATACCCATAAAACTACATTTAGGTGCTTTGGTCAATAGAGACCTTTAAATGAGTGGCTATGCCACTTGGTTTAAAGAACGCTAGCACCACCTACCAAAGAGCCATGAACATGATCTTTCATGTTCTCATAGGCAAGACCATGAAAGTCTACATAGATGACATTGTGGTAAAATCAAAATCCGAAGTCAAACACTTGGATAACCTTAGAGGAGCGTTCCTTCAAATGAGGAACCACAACCTCAAGATGAACCCACTAAAATGTGCCTTTGGAGTAGGCGCTGGAAAATGTATTGGTTTCTTGGTGCACCAGAGGGGGATTAAGGTTGAAATAAACAAAACTAAGACCATTCAAGAGGCCAAACTACCTTCAAGCAACAAAGAGCTTGAATGCTTCTTGGGGCAAGTTAACTTTTTAATACGTTTTATGTCAAATGTCACATGGAATACCAAAGTCTTCTCTCTACTGCTAAGACTCAAGTCCGAGAAGGACTTCAAGTGGGAGGCACCACACCAAGCAGCCTTCGACGCCATCAAGGATTACTTGATCAGGCCACTAGTGTTTATTCTACCTAAACAAGGAAAACCATTGAAGAATTATGTCTCTACTTCTTATGAGTCAATTGGTTATCTGCTTGTACAAGTTAATGACCAGGGGTTTGAATAGGTTGTGCTCTACCTAAGTCGTTGTTTAAATGAATGTGAAATAAAATATTCTTCCATTGAGAACTTGGGTCTATCCTTTTTTATAAATCTGTGAAATTGAGACATTATTTCTTAGCATGTACCATATACATGGTTGCTCAGACAGATGCCCTTAAGTATATGCTAGATATAACTTTAATGAGAGGAAAATTAAATAAGTGGAGTGTTGTACTACTTCAGTTTGAAATGATCTATTTGTAACAAATGTTAGTAAAAGGCCAAGCTCTAGCAGACTTTTTAGCTGGCCATCTAAACATTCAACCTGACGTAGACTATAAGCTAGATGAGCTCCTACTAATAAAGATGGTCCCTTGGAAACCATTGGTTTAAGGACTAAATCAAGTGTCGGAGTAAGAATTATGATTGAGTCTCCTGCTGGGATCGTCATAGAACTTGTTGTCACCTTGGTTGGCAAGAACTGTTGGATAGGATTGAAGGTGTTCAATTTGAAAACATACCTCGAGAGCAGAATAAGGCAGCCAATGATTTGGACCCAACTAGCCTTTGGATACAAATTGCCTAGGACATGGTGTGAAAAGACTATGGTCATTAAGACCAAGGTTTTAGACAATGACCTCGAGTTCCACTAAAATATTTTAGTTCTAAAAGTAAGGTGATTACAAGTGAACACTTGGATTGCTTTAAGGCACAACAATCTGTCATAAGTCAATGAAGCAAGGGAGGAAACCCTTGATGGACTACTTATAAACCCTCGTGACTATGCCAAAGATAGAAAAATGAAAATGAGAGCTCATAGGTATAATCTTGACGATGAATCTAGAGAGCTATACAAAAGAGATGCTAGTAGAGTGCTTTTCAAGTGTCTAGACTTATATGAGGCAATGCTAGTGATGGTTAGAGCCCATGAAGGTATCTGTGGATCCCAACTAGATGGTAGTAAGATGCACTGGCTCATCGGAAGTTATAGCTGCTATTGACCATCAATTATGGACGATTGTATCAGGAATGCTAAAGGATGCAAAACATGCCAAATACGTTGTCATGTACCAAGGGTTCTTGCTGCTGAGATGCATGCTATTGTTAAATTATGGCCCTTTCGAGTATGGGCAATGGATATCATAGGAGAGACCAACCCTCCTTCTAGTAAACAACATCCCTACATTCTTGTGACCACAGGCTATTTTACAAAATTGGCGGAGGCTAAATCGTATATGAATATTAATCAATAAGCTGTGATTGATTTTATTAACAAATATATCCTATGTTAGTTTGGAACCCCAGAAGCCATAATTCTACACCAAGCTAAGGTTTTTAATAGAGCTGAGGTTAAGGAGTTTACCAAGAGTTTCAACATTGAGATTTTGAATTCAACCCCTTACTATGCTTCGGTGAATGGCCAAGCTGAATCTACTAACAAGATTCTAAAGTCCAATATTGAGAAAATGATTGAAGATAATTATAGGTAGTGGCATGAGTTGCGATTTGATGCCCTTTGGGCCTATAGAACATGCAAACGTGATGCAACTGGGACTACCCCCTTCCATTTCACGTATGGCCATGATGTTGTACTTCCGATGGAAGTTACAGTTCGGTCTCTTAAGTTGGCTCATCAAGGGAGGTTTTCTGAACTTGAATATAAGCAGGCTATGATGGACAAATGAACTAACTTAGACAAGTTAGACTTGATGCTCTTCATAAATTGGAAGAGAAAAAGAAGACAGTGGCTAAAGCCTATAACAAAAAGGTCATACCAAGGTCCTTTGACTTGGGGGACCTAGTTTGGAAAGTGGTATTACCCATTGGCCGAAAAAGACCGTGTCTTTTGGAAATGGCCCCGGATTGGGGGTGCCTATTCAAAGTCATAGAAATGTTTGGAGGAAATGCTTACTTACTCCAAGATCTTGATGGAAGGACTCACCTAAGGGCCATTATTGAAAGGTTCCTTAAGAAATATGTGCCTTCAATTTGGGATTCTAACGAAGAAGTTTTTAAATTTAGATTTCTTAAGTTTTGGGCCCAGTTTCAGTATCAATGTCCTGAGGATTAACTCAATGATCCTTAAAGCTTTAAGAAAACAAAATAAGAGGAACTACCAAACTGAGAGACATGCTCAACAAAAGAATGCGTATTTCATTAATGATCTCAAAGAAGTACATGGAAAATTCAAAACAATACAAGTAAGTCTCTTGTATGACCTAAAACTTCTATACAACATTGAAAAAGCTGAGTCTTAATCCTAATTAAGGACTCCTCTATGGATGGCAATTGGTTGGTGGCCTCATTCAACCATTTGTCCATGGAGATGGCTTCTTTTTGAAGGACTTGCTAACTTCTCTAGGCATCTGTGGTTGCTTGCTCGAGCGCTCTAACTATTGAACCTTGAGAATTGTGTTGCTGCCTGAGAGATTAAAGTTACTCCCTAAGTTGGCTTAACTTCTTCTCCAAGCGATGAATTTCATCCTATAGGCCTTTGATGTCATGAGCTTGTTGACTCTGAACTTCCTTGGCTACTTGAAGTTCTTCAAAGAGGAGCTGTAGACGGGCTAGGCCAGCTGACCGCCCCAGGTGCCTAATAGCATCTTGACATTGCTACTTCTACTGAAGGAGTGATGAGACCTCCTCGTTGATTCTAGTAAGCACCTTCCCCTACATCTCAAGTTCTCTAGCAATAGCAGGTGCACCTTGGGTTCTTCTTTCAAGCTTTCACTAGGAAAAGAACAACTTGGTGGGTGGCATTCTCGGTCAAAGAAAGGACAAGAAAGTGAGCTAGTTCCATCAATCTTTGAAACCTTGGAGAGTCTTAGTGTAGCTATTGAAAGGCCAATCTTCGGCTTGCCCCTAACTTCTATGGAGGAGATGCAATCCTCTTGGAGATTGCACTCATGATGGTGTGACCTAATGGAAATGACATTATACAAGTCGGATTAGGTCCTAACGTTAGATCTAAACCAAAGTAAGAAAGGGCTAATGTTTACCTTTGGTTCTTCAACTGGGGGCGTAGAAGGGACCATTGTTGGGGCCTCAGCCACTGAGTTACCTTTGTTAAGGGAAACTTCTAGAAAGAATGACACTTATATGTCAAAACTAAATAATGATTTAGACATTAAGGATCCATGAGCCAAATGAAGAGGTGATATCTTTATGAATCTCTTCAATCATAATTGAGGACATTCCTGGAAGAAGGAATGGAGCTTGGACAAGGTCCTGCCTCAAAGGGAATGGAGGAGAAGCCTCCGTAGGGGTTAGCCTTTGTTTGAGCCATCTAAAAAATCCCAAAGCTTTCGAGATGGTTGCTTACGTGGTAGCACTTCTTCGGAGTCTATCTTACTTTGACTAGATGGGCTCCTCTCAATCTAAGACCTACAAGTCAATGAAAGGCGTAAAATACTGCTTGGCACCTCTGGCCTCCAAATAGTACCAATAGGCTTGGAACTAAGTTGAAAAATGAGGTCTAGCGCATGAGCAGGGCACCCATAGGCTGACATGATCTCTAGGTTGGGCTTATAAAGCTCTTTATACTGAGAGAGCTGGATAGAGTTCTTCTTAGCCCACCATAAGTTCTTGGTCCTGAGGTTTTGAAACGGAATGTCCTAGACCATTCTAAACTGCCAGGCAAACAATCCAAGCCTGTAAGACTCTACACCAGATTAAGTTTGGTGGGAGAAGAAGAGATCTTGGAGACGTGGAATTGCCTGCCAAACCTGAGCATTGATGTGCATAGAGACATCATAGTGGAGGTCCAGTTTCCGGAACCAAAGGGGACAAGGTCTCCTCTCCTTAAAGGAAAATCCATTGGATCTCTAACTTGCCCCAAGGGGACATAAGAATCCCAAGGCACTGGTCAAAGGACCATCTTGGGGGTAAGAGAACCTATCTACGAGCAAAGTGCTCTCCATAATAGGTCCTCTATGGCAAAGTTCTGGCAAATAGACTTGGTCCCACAATTGGACCAACCATAAAGGTCCTCCTAGCTGGACAACATTGTTCTTAACTATAATGTCCCTAAGGCATCCATATACTTGGGCCAAGAATAATGGTCCTAAAGATAAAGGACCCTTTACTAAAGGCCAAGTTTGTTATCACCATTTTAAGATGTTTAAGAACGGTGCTGGAAGAGTTAGCAAAGAAAAACTTGTTTAGCCAAGACAAGAAGAAAGAAACCTCTTTTTCCTTGGACCCTCATCCATAGTTTTGACCTTCTGTGACAAAGGCTTTAACAAAAGTTTCACAACCAATGGGCAAGTTGGTCACGGAAAAAGAAGAGGCAAAGGTTTCAACCTCTTTAGAAATAAAAGAATCAAGAGGCAATCCATCTCCTCCTAAAGGAAGACCTGTTAAGGCTGCTCTAAGGTGATCCCTGGAATGTCCTCAAGGAGGATGAAAGCTTTAATACAGATGTTCCAGCAATAGGTGAGAGCTGTCATGATGGGATAATCATACCTAAGGGCGATCTTAGAGAGCCTAATGGCTTCGTAGATACGGAGATTCTTCCATTTTCTCCTTTTAGATGAGAATCAAGCGATCCACCCATTCAGTGTATCATTTGGTTGAGAATTCCCACCCCCTAAAGGGGGAAGCTTATCTGCAAATATGTCTTCCCTTCCAAGAATGACATGCAGAAACTGTGCGATGTCAAGGAGACTCGTCAGTATTAAGGAACACGCCCTCGGACCTAAGGATGTCAAAAGAAGGGTCGATGGGCCCTAGGGCACATGGTTCATGGATTAAAGAGGGATCACTCTCAAACATCCAAGAAATATCCTCCTCAATGGTGCTAAGGTCAATAGGGCTTTGAACCCTATCAAAGACCATTGAAACATATGACTGAACCAGGTGTGCCAAGTGCTCTATACAGCTATCAGCCTAAGGGATGGGAGCAGAGATAACATAAGAAATTTGAGCCATTTTTTAAGTGGTTTGGAAGAATCGTAAGGTCCTAAAGACAAATCACCAATGGAGATTAAGAAATCGAAGGCAGAGAGTAAGTGTTTAGAGCACTTGATCATAATAGAGAAGAGAGCGCAGAGCAAAAAGCGAAGCTTCGAATTACTAACTCTCATATTTATAGACATGCAAAGGAAGGTGAAACATCACGCAATGTTCTCTTGGGCTCCCTGTAGCCATTAGGGGTCAAATCAAATAGATTTTTTTACCCATTGGAAATATGAAATTACCAATGGATAAAGGGGGGCACCTGTTCGGACCTTAAACTCAAGAGAGTTAGGACAATGCTGTTTTGAAGCAAAGCGCCATGTGCTTATCACGTCAAGCCATTCTCAAGGGAGATAAGGCCTATGGATGTTAAGATAACGACATCTCGAGCCCAGTTCCTTGAAGAGTTTAAAACACTTTTAAAAGTATCAGCCACTCGAGGTGGTTAAGGGGGTAAAAGGAGCTCAAGCTCAAGGGACTTCTCAGAAGGCTGCAAGACAAGTGGTTCTCAAGCTAGAGACAGTTACTTGGAGAGAAATTTTATATATGTGAACCTCAATCCTATCCAACAGAACGTGGGACATCTGGAAGGAGCTCCAGCAGGATATACGGATGTGGGTTTCCAAAAAGACACTCAAGCACACGAATTTAGGGCATGTTCACTACCCATTTAGTGTGCTAAAGGAGCTTTGCCGCAAACATGGGAAGAAAATGCAAGGGAATTAAGATGCACCACGCATACAAACTTCTCCAAGTTTCTATACAGCACACTTGTGCTTTTTTTTCCTAGGAGTAGCGTCACTTAGCATAACTTAGCATGGTGTAGATCTTTGTTATACTTTATTTCATTAAAGTAACATGGTTTTTCGGGTTTCAAGTATGAACTCTTTGTTTTAATTTGCTCCCATAATTGACGAGTTAAGAATTGAGGTGTTAGTTTAAGGCTTTGACGGCCATGGATTCACCTTGATTGCATTGGCCCTCTTCAAGTAACCCATATGCAGTTTGCTCCATCTTAATCTTGTCGGACTCTAACTCATTCGAGTTATTACAAATCAAGGATGTCAGGCCTAAAAATCTGATTTACTCAGGCTTGTAAATGGACTGCTAAGCTCTTGAGTTTTTTTCCACCCCAATTTCTAACTTTTAAGTCTACGAGAAAAAGTGTTTGTTGGCCCTGCTCAATCACCACAACTGTCACTTGAATTAGGTCCATATCCTTTTACTTTTCTATCAAGCGTATATACAAAACTCCAGCAAAAAATAAATAAATAAATAAATAAAAGTATCCTGAATTGGAGCATAAATAAAATCCATGTATTAATTGCAAACGAAGTTGGATTCACCAAAAGCACCATCCCTTTTCTCCAAAAAGGTGAGTGTTTGAGGTCAAAGATGTGCGGTCCAAAATTCAGGCTCGCTCCTTAGTCGCTGCGAGTCCCAATTTGCATGTTTGTTTGATTTGTATCTACGTCGATCACATTCACACGCTTAACAAACAAAAAGAGCAAACATGATCTACAAGAGAAAGAGTGGATTGGCGAAGGTAGAGAGTTTCAGAGTAAGAATGATGGCAACGGGCGGTTATATCGAATGGAAGGAATCATCTGTACCAAGCCTTATCGCCAATCACTATGCTTAAGTCTATTTTGATACTATTATCCAAATTATCAATTATGATGAAATATGACAAGTGGATGTCAGGATTATTTTTATATGAAATGGTCATCTTGAGGTAGAATGAATTTTGTTTTTTTTTTTTTTTTTAAGAGTAAGGAGCATATGGTATAAAAAATGAAGGTGTCGATTACGGAGTATAACAAGCATCTTGTTCATGCTAGATTCAATGAAGTTATCAAATCCTATAGGTTTGAACAAATGGTTGATGAACCATACATGTAAAAGAAATATAATGGAAAAGTACTTTCTTTCTTAATGTTGTATGTGGATGATATTCTACACATTGAGAACGGGTTAAGATTGTTGTTAGCTATTAAATTGTGGTTGTTCAGTTAGTTTAAAATGATAATCTTTTTGACCAAAAAAATAACAATAACAGAGAAGCCAACTACAAAATCGGGATTAGCCTTTAACGAGATTGGAAGAATAAGGTGTTTGGCATATCACATACCGCCAATTTTTATTCTAGACATTTGGTGTCAAAATATGCATTTATCCTTGGAGTAGGAGCTAGTAGATGAAGAAGTGCGAGCAATCTTACATTGCTGACTTTATTATTGAAGCCAAGTGCTTAACAGCATGAGAAGTTGTAAAGTAAGCTTGTTGGCTCAAAAAGTTCTTTGTGGACTTATGATGATAGAATCCTATATCGAGATATTGGTATGGTAATTATTATAACCAAAGAGTAGTCAAATTCCAAGGGGATACAGATGAAATTCATGGCTAATTAGGTACAGTACAGTGGAAGATTGTTGGAAATAATGTTTACAAAATCCGATTATATGATTTTTAAATTAATAATAAATAAAACTAATTTATTTATTTGTTGTCAAGTTGTGTTTTACTAGTTGGACATATGTGTTATTATTTTTTTTATATGTGTCAGGAGAGGGACGTGGCCCTTGATGATATATCAATATTTGATTTAAACGTCAATTAGATTGAGCCACATGTAGACTTACGTAAAAACAAGAGATATGTTATCGGAAATAAGTTCGCACTCAATGATAAACTTAGACTACTTATCAATTAAGGTTATAATGAGATAAAAGTGACGTATTATCTTAGCCATGTAGATAGAGCTCCTAAAATATCATATTGGTGTTTGTCAATAAGATTAGAACACCAAGCTGAATCAATTTAATTTTTCAATTCTCAACTACTATTAGAATTAAAAAAATAGGGCTATTTACTTTTAAGTACCTCGACTTCTGTAGAAAAAATTTAAAAAAAAAAACCCGAACCTTTATGATTTTTTTATAGTATCTTAGGTTTGCCCATATTAATAAATAGGACCCTCACTAACGAGATGACGGAATTTTCGAGGAGAAAACTAACATGGAAAGTCACTTTAACTAACCAATAATATATGATGACGAAAATACCCCTTGATAACATTCGAGGCATTTTAAAGGTATCACAAGACACTGCCATTTTAATGAAAATTGCATCCAAACATTGCGTTTGGTTGTTTTTGGGGGGAAAAAAAAATAGAATGATCATGGCTTAAAACTATAGGGTCAAGCTTGAACACAAAGTTGTTTTGGTCGAGGCAATTTTGTCTTTTCATGCTCCCGATCTTGGAATTTTTTTTTTTTATAGAGTGGGTCCTATTTATTAATACGAACAAAATCTAAGACACTAAAATAATGAATAGAAAAGGTTAAGGGCCTTTTTTATTATTCTCACAAACATCGTGGTACTAAAAATTAAATAACCCTAAATAATTCATATTATACTCTTATGCGATTGCTCTGAATCCTGATAATGTGTTGTGCTCGTTAATTTAGTGTGTATCACTTTGATCTACTCAGAAATGAAGACTGAGAAAGTAGCCAATATACTTTGTATTCAATGGCAACATAAATTGTGGCAAGGATGAACATTTAATTAGGAATCTATCATTTCTCTTGATATAGAGATATCCCCTTCGGTAGATCTGCAAGTGTTTGAAATCACTAAATCATCAGCCAAAGTAATTTAAGTGAATATCACAAAACTTTGATACGAAAACATTTTTATCGTACAATAAAATCTTCAACAGGGCCAAATCGGGAACATAGGGAAAAGCTATGACAAATATATGACAATAGTTGAAGTTACTTTTCTCGTCGATTTATAATAGATAGATGTGTTATTAATTCAATAGCAGTACTAGAATCCCTCAATAGAGCAACATTCCCAGTGCCCAACGGCTCCCGCTTAAGCGAGGTTTGGGGGAGTGGATGTACGCAACATTTTCCCTTCAGGGTGCTATCCTCAAGAGAGGTTGTTTGCGAGAACCCCCAACCTTAGAGATGTAACACAAGGATTTTCCAAGAGGTCGCCCATCTTGGATTACTTTCGCCCAAGCACGCTTAACTTCAGAGTTCTAATGAAATCTGATGCTTGCGTGTTGGTACCCTTGTTAGTGCTAGAATCCCTCAATAATTATATTTAGTTTTAGTGTGTGACACTATTGATACAGCAGAATAAAATATTGTTAAATGATGAGGAAATATTATAATGGCTTGATAATTTGATCAATTGAATTGAAACTAGAGTTAAAATGTCCATAAGGTCACTTTAGAAGCCTCAACATACCCATCATTTGAAAATATTTAAACATAATTTATGGGATAAAATATTTATTCATTAGATGAATAAATTTATGCTAAATAATATCATAAGTTAAATACTTACATGTGAGAAACAAATTAAAAAATGCAAAAAAAAAAAAAAAGAAATTTATGGCACATGTGTCACGTGAATGATCAGTCACATACCATTTTTGGGAGATATTTAATTTCATGAACTAAAATTTTCTAAATTAACGGATTAGGCGCAATGTAATTACAATTTAAAATTCAAAATTTTAAATAATAAATGTTCTCTACTCTAATTAAAACATTACAATGAATAGCATAAATTGACATAATATGAAAAACAAATTAAATATGAATTTAAAAAAATTAGTTGGGAATTACATATCTCGATGTAGATCGCAGTGTAAAGATATGAAGCGAGAACGACACCACCAAAGTCTTCTCCTCAACTTCTCTCTACATCGGACGTGTGGGTGTCGGTAAAATCAATAACTCTAATCTATTTGGAGAGAAACTTGGGATCATTTTCTCTTCAATTCATCAATTAAAAAGGAAGTATGAATATTGATGTTAATTCATCCTTTTGCCAAACCTTAGTTAGGCTCTTATATTACCCAAAAAATATCTAAATTAATTTGAAGTAAAAATTTAAATAAAACATGATTTTTGATAAGTCAAAATACCAATCCAAAAATATCAAAAATGCGTAAAAGGCCAAGCCTTTCACCGCCATGTTAGGGGTGCCACGTGGCAGCCCCTGATTGGTCTGCGTTAGTGGATGTGGATCACTGCCTTAGCAGTGCCCAGCGCACAACACGTTGGCTTGAGGGGTGACACGCGGATTGCCCAACTGTGCCATGTCGCGCGCTCATTGGCCCGCAAAGAATATTGCATTTTTCCTTCCTTTTCTATTTTTCTAGTATAAATTCATCTCCTAAATTTTAGGTTTAGAAAAAAAATAATTTATTCATCTCATAAATTCCCTTCATTTTCAAAAGGTGTACATTATAGAGGCTTGCTCAGAGACAATTTAATTCTTGCTCCAAATGGATCGAATCTTATTATCATCTCATGATAACAATTGATTACTATTTAGTAAAATTTAATTCCATTGAATAAATTTTATTGCCCTCGAGAAGTAAACATATTTACTCGATAAAATCTCTGTGATTGTTTACTCAAAATTAACCCCTATATTGGATGTCCACGAGCAAAAAAAATTTGAACTACTTGTTTGCTTTATTTTGTTTCAAGTAATGTGTGTGTGGTCACTGTAAATGTAAAAACAAAACCAACGTGCAAAAGTCGCGACTAGGGAATGAGCCTAATTACGAACCGCACGTCTTTGACCTCAACCACTCACCGTTTTTGGAGAAAATGTTATGGTATATTGGTGTATCTGACTTCAGTTCAACTGTAAGTTCTGCTCCATCACTGTGCCTTTCCTTCCCCGTGTCTTTATAAGTATGACTATTAGGGTTTGAACTCTTCACTTTCTGCTCTGTTCTCTCTTATATCTTAGTGCTCTTGTGATCTTCGCTTCCCTTCGCTGAAACTCTAAACTTCTTTGTTGTCTATCCCCTTTGCTTCTGTACCATCTAACAATGACATAACTCTCATATGCTGTGGCTGTTCCACCTCCTCAGGTGCAAATTCCTATTGAATAACTGACTCGGTTTTTTCAATCTGACCACTCAGTCATCTCTGATGTGCTTCAGAGTTCAGTTGACCTTAAAACCGTCACAGAGGACCTTTCTTGTCCATCTGATGAAGATTCTTCATTGCCTTCTTGTGCCCTGGGGCCAATCTTTACCCCATCCCATGATTTACCAAGTTCGGATGGACTATTCCCTGACACTGACGAATCTTCTCTTCTTCGTGCAGCATCTCTAAGCTATTCTTGGGGAGGTAGATGCATCTGTATTAAAGCGGTGACCTTCAAATGATGGACCTTACTCACCAAACAGTACCCTGAATGGGTGAATGACTTGATGGTGACCCATGGTGAGAAGTGGGCATATCTTCACATATATGAAGCCATCAGGCTCTCCACTATTGCATTCAGGTATGATTTCCCCATAGTGATAGCATTAACATAATGTTGGAACACCTGCTAAAATACCTTTGTCCTCCCTAAGGGCTTTTTAGGCATAACTCTTGAGGACATAGCGGCCCTAACGGGTCTTTTCTCTGAGGGAGAAGAGGTTCCCCTTGATTCTTTTATTTCTTCGGAGGCTAAAGCATTTGCTTCCTCCTTCTCTGTCACGGACCTACCTGGAGGCTATGAATCTTTTGTTGAGAAAAACAGGAGATCATAGCTTTGGATAGGGCTCCAGAGAAGAAGAGGTGTGTTTCTAACTTGTTTTGGCTGGACAAGTTTTCTTTGGAAACTCTTCTAACTCGGTCCTTATGTTCTTGAAGACCATGGCCATTAACCTAGCCCTTAGTAGTGGCCCTTTATCCTTGGGACCATTCTTCTTATCGCATGTGTATGGATGTCTTAGGCACATCATAACCAAGAATTATGGCTTTCATGTAGGTGGTCCCTTATGGTTGGTCCAATTTTGGGCCCAAACCTCTTTTCCTGAGTTATGCCCCAGAGGCCCCTACGCTCCCATACAAGAGGGGGTCTTGGACTTCAGCACTTAGATCCTTAATTTTGGTCATTGCTGCTCTTAGATCAGAGAGCTCCAGTTCCTTTTCTTGCACTGCATGGACTTGAAAACCGAGAAATGTTTACTCAGCCCAGAGCATATTCTCAATACGCCAGGCCACAAACCTTGCTAATCTTGAGGAAATGGCCTCTTGGGCCATTAATAGAAGGTTTTGGTGCCTCCACATTGAGATTCTGTAGTGCCTTAAGGGTCCTCTTAGTCAAGAAGGGCCCTCATGTATCCCAGAAGTCAAAATCTTCAGACTCGACATTCACTTGACCAAGCTCAGCTTCGTTTTGTGGGCTATCAAGGATGGCTATCGTGTCTTGTCGTTGGCGGATTATGAAGTGGCCCTCTGGACATCTAGGGGTCCCATATCATCTTCATAGAATTTTGCCTCAACATAGTTGAAGCAAGCCATGAATGGCTTGTTATTTGCCAAAACAACCTCATACTTGTTATGATTCGAGAAGATCAACAACTTGTGAAGTGAGGATGGAATATAATAATTGGCATGTAGTCAATCCCTACCAAGTAGAGCATTATAACTCGAGGTAGTTTCCACCATAAAAAAAGATGTTAGCTTGCTTAGGCTACCAATAGTTAACTCAATCGGGATGACTCCTTCTGATTTGGTGGTAGCTCCAGAAAAGCCACAGATCGCCACATCTGAAGTAATTAAGTCTTCACGAGACTTACCAATGACCCCTAACATATATGAAGGCAGACGCTAATAGCAAGACCCTGTTTATTAGAATGCCAACAAATTTGGCCTTGATATACAGGGGCTTGATATATTTATTGAGGATATTGGACCCATCAAACATCACCTTTATTATGTTAGGTTGATTGTCAGGCAATTTGGATGTTATAGTACTAACAGTAAAAGATAAAGGGTCAAGTGTACCTATAGTGCCTGTTGCTTCCGCCATAAGCTTGACTTGAGGCTCCTCATCTAATGATATCACATCACCCTCAAGACCTTCATTGGTATCGGCTACCATAAATTCCAGGATAGGGCAACGTCCATCGTTTTAGTTAACGTCCTGAATTGAATTTGTATCCCTCCTCCTTCTCATGGTTATCAACCATAAGTGTATCCTCTCTTTATTGTTGCGTAACATCGTTAATTGGCATGTCCAATTCTTGAGGTTGTTTGCTATGATCAACCTCTGAAGTTTAAGACTTCCCCATACGTGGAAGTCTTTTTCAATGCCAGACCATGTTGGGTCGACGTGATCCAATGGTTCCACTAAGTTAATGTTGAGTGGGGAGTACTCCTCCTCATCCTCGGTTGATTGCCGAACTAGGGGGCCCTTGGTAAGATATCCCACCAAGCTTCTCGCCCTTCCGAAGATGAGAGACTAGCCCACCTTTTAAGTTTCTTATGATTTGGCCCCTTACTTGTAGTAGGAGGCTTGGACCCAATCACCGGATCCTCGAGGTCCACATGCTCGACCCTTTTACCCTTGCGGACTCTAGCTTCTTCTTGAGAAAGCCTAGTTAGGCAGGAATCCAGCATGATTCTCTACTGGGCTGCCCTCTTGCACTGCGTCCTTCTGTTCTAAGTTCGAGTTACGTTGGAATGACTAGTTACCTCTTGATCGAGGTGATTTCTTCTCCATACATTACTATACCTGACACCCAATGGCTAATAACCTAACTATTGCGGTGCTTGGCTGGTGTCCAAGTCTAATAAGGTGTACTTCGGGTTTCTCTTTGGGTGCCCTGCCCTCATATTAATCTGAGTCCTTGATACCAAGCCTTGAGAACACCCAGAAGATGGCATCTCTTATTGTAGAGCTGCCCTTTTCTTTGGGAAAAGGTTCAGCTTCTTCATTTTGGATACCCGCTTATGACCATAACCCCCATAGAGGTCATGAGTAAGGCGTAGGAGTCTCCTTGACACCTGCTTCTTTGAGGAAAAGACTGTTTGCCAACCCACCATGCCTAGCTCTTCGTCCTTAGAGAGGAGAATGGTGCCTTCCTCTAATTGCTTCTTTATGAACCTTCTGAACGTTCAACAATCGTATGTAGACTATTCAATCGTGATATGCCATTTATGATGGTCTTCTGGCAATTCCATTATGGTTCAAGGAAACCTCAATATTCCTGATTTGAGCAACCTATCGAACAGAGCGTTGGCCACGGCCAAATTCCTTTTGTTTGCCTCCATGCTGCACAAAATTTTGCCATTAGTTTGGCTATTATTGGGTCCTAAAGCTTTACTAATTAAACTTCATTGACATGGGGAGGACTCGGAAAAGGGTCTCTATCGACGCCCATTTGTCCTTCTCCCGGGAAGATCAATTCTCTAGCCTTTATGGCATCTTGAACCATATTTCAAAACATCACATAGTTCTTCATTAAGTGAGTTAACGAATCATGACACATACAATATACCTTCCCCTTATTCAAGTTGGGATTCGGATTTCTACGTTTACCCTTGATCTTAAGTTTATTATTTACCTCAAGCCAATCGAATATTACATCGGCTCTAGAAAAATCAAATGAATACTTCCATAAGTCTTGGGATTGGTAAAACTTCCTGGCTTTAATATCCTTCTTGGTCAAAGGATTACAAACCACAAGAGGTCCTTTTTGAATATTCAACTACCTCGATTTTGTATGGAGGATTTTCCTCCTCAATTAAGTCGGGCACATATGTCCCATACACATTGTTTTTCCTAAGGCTTTCTTCTTTCAAGAATGTCTTGTATCTAGCAGCACATTCTGCCAGCTGAAGAAGAGTCGCAAAATTAGAGCCCTCGAATTTCTTCTTTAATTCAATGTCCAAGCCGTTTAGAGCTAGATTGGCATATTCGCTCTCAGGAAGAGCTACAGTGCATTTCAACCAGGCTCGCTTGAACCGGTTAATATATTCTTCCACTGACTCGCTTGACTTTTATCTCATTGGATCCAAGTCTGACATGGAAGTTCCTAACTCTATTCTAGTGAAATGGGCCTGAAATTGTCTGGGCATGTCGTCCCAACACTAAATAGAATTAGGTGGGAGGTTGATATACCACTGGATAGTAGCCCCAGTTGACAAACTGGGCAACAGCCTTAATTTGAGATATTGGTTATTTGCTACTTCGCTACACTGGAAATTGAATCTCGCCAGGTGATTGAGAGCAGAAGCAGTCCTTTGCCCTGAGAAGAGGGTAAACTCGTAGATTTTGTATCCTAGAGGGAAAAGGGCAATCCCTGTCAATGTAGTCAAGGGCCTGTTGACCCTTGCGAGACCCGGCCTATACATTTGCTCAATGATGGCAGCCAAGTGATCATGAAGGGGAAGTTCAGGCACAATACTTGCCACTGCCCCCAAGCGAGAAGGGATCTCGAGGCGGATCTATTGGATATCCCTGAGCACCCATCACAATCGGATGCGGGAACGGTTGTTGCTGCCAAAACCTTGGATGAACCCCTTGATCATAATTGGCCATGTGCTTGGTTGGCCATGAAGTACGTTCCAGTAGGACCTGGGTTACATGGTGCGCCTGGAGGCACACCGGTACCAACAGGTTTTTGGTTCATCCTTGTCTTATCAACCCTCAAGTCGTGATCTTGAGGATTGGGTTATTAATTTGACCCCCCAATATGGTAAGTGTGAAGAGGTTTAGGATGAGAAGCCTGGTTCCCTATAATAGGGACCTGATCTTGCACTCCCATCTCAAGGCCTTGAGTGGGCCCCAAGGTAACCTCCGCTGCTTGAGGAGAATGAGAACGATTGTACCTCCTTGCCTCAGGGACAGATATTAATGGCACAGTAGGATCGAGGTCCCTCGTAGTCAAAGAAAAACTCCGATTGGAAGGGCCTGCAACTCTGTGAGGCACGCTTTCTCTTCTATGGCTAGACTCCAAGCGTATGAAACCTGGGTTAGCCACATTCGAGTTTCCCATTCTCTTAGGGATTGTAGAGTCAACCTGGGAGCCGAGTAACCATGAGCTTGAAGGGGTCTCACAGGAGTAACCAGCTGGCACTAATGGAAGGGATGCAGGCCTTAGTTTCCAGATATCCTCCCTAATGACTTAGACCAAGCCATTATGAGTCTCAGCTTGTCTAACCAAAATAAGCTCGACTTCAACTATTGTCTGCCTAACCACATCCTTAGCAATAAGGGGTAGCAGTAGAGGACAAGGTCGAATTCATTTCTACCAAGACTTTATCAGTCTTTTTATGTAGCCTTTTGTTCGTAGAGGTTCCAACGTCGTTAATCACAGCTCTCATAGGCGCAGAATTTTCATGCTCAGCCGTAAGATTGAGATCTATTTCAGCACGTTGTCTTTGGAAGGCTTCTCTCATTATTTGTTGGACTCTGTGGACCATAATCTCTAAATGACGCTTGAGCATAGCCATGAAACTCTTGCGAGAATGGCTATTGAGCCTAATAGGTTCATCTTCTAGGACATCATTATACCACCACTTTTACTGTTGTGGCTGTGACTCATTTCATCCCTTCGAGAAATGGGACTTTGTTCCAGAGGATGCTCAAGTGAGGAACCGATAAGGGCTAAGCCTTCCGGTTCCTTGAGCTCAAGAGCACAAGACCTCCTGGTTCTGACCATCGGTGAATGGTCGGCAACTATGTCTTGGTCATCCATGATAGGCTACAAATGAGGAAATCTCATTTCAAGTGTCCCACAGTGGTTTCCAAAAAGGCGTGTTTGCTCTACTCTGTTTCAAGTAATGCACGTGTGGTCTTCGTAAATGTGAAAAGAAAAAAAACATGCAAAAGGGACTCACCGTGACTAGGTAGTGAGCCTAATTATGAACTGCACTTCTTTAATCTCAACCATTCACCATTTTCGAAGAAAAGGTTGTGGTATGTTGGTGTATTTTACTTCGACTTTACCATGAGTTATGCTTATGCTTCAACTAAAAAGACTTTGTTAAGTTTTTTGTTTTATGGATTTTACGTATTTTTATGACAGAAAATTAAAAGATATGGACTTAAATCAAGTGGTAGTTACAGTGACGGAGCAGGTCTCACATACTCCTTTTATCGTACACTTAAAAGTCAGGTGGAGACAAACCCAAGAGTTCAGTAATCCACTTACAAGCCCGAATCATTCAGGTTTTTAAGTTTGGCACCCTTGGCTTATAATAACTCGAATGCGTTTTGGCCTAACAAGATTAAGGTGGACCAAATCGTATTCAGGTCACTGGATTAGGACCAATGCAATCAAGGGACAAGCCTTGGCCGTCAAAGCCCTAATCACTGGTGCGAACCAAAGATCACCTGTCTTATCAAGCAGTGACAGTAGTGTTAAGACCAATGTAATCAAGGGACAATGCCTTGGCCATCGAAGCCTTAAACTAAAGCCCCAAATCTCAACTTGTCGATTTGTGGAAACAAATTAAAACTAAAAAGTCATACTTGAAGCACGAGAACTGTATTACTATGGAGCTCAGTACAACAAAGATCTATGTTACACTACACCTAGCTCAGTTATGCTACTCCTAAGAGAAAAAGCACAAGTGTGCTATAAAAAACTTAACAGAGTGCTGTCTTGAGTGTATTTGTACTACTTTGGACTGACGCAAAGTCCTTTATTTATAGAAAAAGAAAACAACGGCTTCTCCTATTTTCACAGCAACTTTACCCACATCTGGCAACTAAGGTCTTCTTTTATGCACGTTTATTCTTCACTAGCGTGTCTTGAGTTTTGAAAGGAAATCCTTAATGCCCACGTTTATAATATTTGTAGAAGTCCCCTCTAGATCTCTAGGTTCCCCTGAATTAAGCTTAAGGCCCAAGCAACTGAAATTGTACTCCAAGTAACTTACTCGAGCTTGGAAACTACCATTCTTGCAACTTTCCTGGTAGGCCCTCGAGTTCAAGCCTATTTCACCCTTCAGCCATCTCGGGCCTCGAGTGGCTGATATCCTTGTCAAGGGTAATAAAGTTTCTCAGGAACTGGGCTCGAGGTTCTGCTATTGTAGTACCCAAAGGCCTAACCCCCCTCGAGGATAACCTCACATGACGACCATGTGGCACTTTACTCAAAAACGACGTCGTCCCAGCCCTTTTAAAATTATGGTGTAAGCACTACTATATTATTCTTTCTCACATTTACTACCTTAGTTCTCGACTCATCCTTCTCGAATAATCCATTAATACATAAACACACTTTTGTACTAATTCTGAATGTTAGACGTATGGAATACTCTGGCCAAAGTCTCTAAAATTTATTCGAATACTAGGAATCAACTGAGGGGACATCCTTATGTTATAGATACCTAGTAAAATAACTGTTCCTACTAAACTTCATGTAGTTATCCAATACACGTAAGATTCAGTTACATGTTTTAACCTAATCCTTTTAGCACATCAAAGCAACTAAAATTCCATGCACGAGTTCAAACTATTTCCTGGATTTAGAGTTCAAACTATTCCGCCACAACCCCCCCCCCCCCCCCCGGACCCTGCGTAGGCGGGAGCCCTTGAGGCACTGGGTATGTTCCTTTTCCTTTCTAGAATTATTGTATAAATATAATAAAATGAACTGCTCATTTCTGATAGTAGCATAAATACAAGTAGTCATGTGGTCCAAATTCCGCGTGACAACCTAATTGAAATACACCAACATAACATTCTGAATCATTACCCACATAACCAAGACAAGTTATATAAGTGTTACATTATAGCCTTAGCATACAAGTAGTCCAAACTTGTCACTGATGACAAATAACCATTAAATAATATTTTAATATGTTACTAGTCTGTTGGTGGCGTAATCCCATTATCTACTAAAAAAGATATTCTAAATGTCATTTAAAGATTACGTCCATCTCATGGTATGTTACTTGAAAGACAATAACATCACAGGCATAACAAGCACATAAACATAAAGACAACAATAAGTAAATTGTACTGAATAATAAAATCATTAACATAAATTGGGCTTCCCAAGACACTAGTTTTAACAACCATCTGCACACGCGTAGGCCCTGAGCTCTTGACAAGCAGTTGAACACACCATCAGGCGTTTTGGAGAGGGATTAGGTGTCGCTGACGTTATTACCATCAGCAAAACACATTTTTAAGCTAGGAGTCCCACATCGAATTAAAGTGTATTTTACCTAAAACATTGTTATAAGTAGGGTCTTTTGGTAATTAAGTTGAGCATTCAGTATTACTGAAAACTTATGTTATTTAAGAATTAAAACAAGAATTTCTTCATGAAATTTTCCCGAAATAAAATAATTTCAAAGCCCACATTACAGGTGATTTAGAGAAGATTGCCAATGCAGTTAAATTCTTGATAAATATATCTAATAGAGGGATCAGTCGTCATAAGATGTCATATTGAAATTCTTGATAATTATATTTGATTCTAGAGTGCAGCAATATTTATTGAAAAATTAACTATTTAGTATCATGAGGTTTAGCGTACTAATTTTTTATTCTATGAACTTTGTCAAATAATATTTTAGTCCAAAATTTATATGTAATTAACAAAATAGTCTACTGGAAAGAATAGTTTTGCCTCCTCTCCCCTTCTAGCGATGTTGGTTAATTTAGAAAGTCAATCTCTTGGTCACTCGGTCTACGGATGGTAATAACAAACCTATATATCTTCTCTCCCTGTATGCCCTGTACTTTGTTTCTTCGGCTCACAGTTCGCATGCAAATAAGGATCCAAAGTGGAGAGATGCCATTGCATATGAGTTTAATGCATTAATTCATAATCATATGTGGGATTTAGTTCCATTAAAGATCAAAAAAAATAAAAAATAAAAAATAAAAAGGAGGTGGCACGTAAAGTATAAGTTCAAGTATAAAGTTGATGGCTCGGTTGGGTGCTGCAAAGCTTACCTTGTGGCTTATGGTTTTACATAGCAACCAAGCATTAACTAGTTGAGACCTTCAATGTGGTCATCAAACTTACCATGACAATGACTTGTTCTCACTTTCCCTGCACCAACAACTCTATATTAAGAATGAATTCCTTCATTGCTTCCTCATTGAGGCATTCTACATGAAACAACATCTTGGTTTCTCTCACTCAGCCTTCCCATTTCATGTGCGTTGTCTGCATAAAGCTATATATGGCTAAAGTGGGTGCTTGAAGCTTACTTTCAGTGCTTTAGCACGACCTTTGGTTTGGCTTTTAATGTCTCCTTGTCGAACCTCGGTTTTTGTCTATGTTGGAACCAGCGTTAGGAAAAACCCAATTATTTTGTTTTAAACATTGGTTAAATAACATTATTTTATTTATTTATTGTCTTATTACATTTTACGAGTCAAATGTGCATGACTTTTTTCTAAAATGTTCAATAAGATGGACATAGTCCAAAATAATATGTCGAGTTTAGTTTGAGTGGCCAATGACATTGAACCACTAATAGACTTAAATCAAATTTGTGATATGTTGTCAAAGCATGTTCATAGTCGGTGATAAGTTTGGATAACTTGTCTAATAAGACTATAATATAATATTGTAGTACACTGCAAGCCACTTTTGGATTGCATCCTCTTTCGTATTCAGCTATGGACCTCTCATTCTCTGTAGTACACTGGCCACCTACAGCTCATCCGATCTATACTTTTTGCTATTCAGATCTACTGATCATCAGTCTCCATGCTCCCGAAGATAATGATCAGAAAGATCTAGTCGACGTTAGCAACGTTTCTTTGGCAAGGCTCTTCGCCAACCCCAGCGGGAGCGAAGGTAGTTTGGAGGCATTTGTGTTATCCTAAATGGGACGGAGGTCTAAGACTTCGTCGTTTTGCTGAGTGGAACTAGGCTTCGATTATGAAGCCCGTCTGATTTCTTCTTTCTCATCCTTCCTCACTTTGGCGGCACTGGGTTCATCGGAACTGGCTCCGAGGGAGGAGCTTCTGGACGATTAGGGCGACGAGTTCGGCTTTGTTGTGCTGCCGTCAAAATCTGTCAGTCCGTCGCCTCTGCTTTGGTGCGATCCATCACGTCATAGGCAATGGCCTTGATACTACACTCTGGGCTGATTATTGGCTACCATGTGGCTATCTTTTGGAGTGCTTCCTTGCTCGACTGCTCACATCTTCTGGGCTTCTGTGGGATTCTCGGGTCACAACCATTATTGAGGGTGATCAATGAAGCTTTCAACAAGGTTGTTCGAAGCTCCGACCCATTTGGG
This sequence comes from Simmondsia chinensis, assembly GCA_018398585.1. Taxonomy (NCBI): domain Eukaryota; kingdom Viridiplantae; phylum Streptophyta; class Magnoliopsida; order Caryophyllales; family Simmondsiaceae; genus Simmondsia; species Simmondsia chinensis. The sequence continues at coordinate 15,913,256 of JAGTTD010000008.1, read as the reverse complement.
ACACGATTGAATTTAGTCCTTGGGCTAGTGTGGCAGATTCCATTCGGTGGTTGGTTGACCCTTCAGGGAAATTCACCACCAAGTGCATCTGGGAGATGTTGCGGAATAAGAGAGAGGAGGACACTATTCATCACCTTCTGTGGTTTCAAATGCTCATTCCATGGCACTCATTTCTTCTTTGGCTCGCTTCGCAGAAGTGGCTTGGACTCAGGACCGGCTTCTGCACTTCAGAGCATCAGGAGTTCAGAGTGTTTGTGTTCATTGCGGCCTTGCTGATGAGACTCATGAGCACTTTTTCTTCACTTGTGCCTTTTCTACCTCGGTCTAGAGCTCCATCACTCCAAGTACATCTGTTGATTGGCCTATCCTCCCTTGGAACGATCTCGTTACTTGGGCTGCTCACCACGTCAGGGGGTGAGAGATTAGCAATATTATAGCTCAACTCTTCCTTTCAACAATCTTGTATACTCTCTAGTATGAGTGCAACCTTCGGGTGCAACATTCTCAATCCATATTAGTTGCAGCCGTGTGAGAGGAGATTACGGGTTTGGTCAGAAGCTGCTTACTTGCTGCTCCTTCATTCAAAAGAGCTCACCACCATGCCTCCTTGCTTCGGCAATGGGGCTTTGAGTCTTAGTTCTTCTTTGTTTCCGTAGTTATGCTTTGGTTGCTTCTTATATGGACTTCGTCTAAACTGTGTTTTGACGTTGTTTCATCATTATAGGCTTCGGCCGTGTCCTGGGGTATGCCTCATGTAGCTGTACTATATTTCTGTCATCTATTTATTTTGCTAACTTACCAAAAAAAATAGAGACTAGAACACTGAGTTGGACCGCCTGAATTATTTATTTCTTAACTGCTATCAAAACTAACGAATTCATTTTGTTTAAATGGTAAATCTAAATCTTGAGATTGTCTTGGACTCGTGCATGTAGTGTGTGGCACTTTGATGCACTAAAAAAGTGAGGTCTCGTTGAGTGGGCCAACATCCTTTGTACGTCAGGTGATGGCATTAGGTGCAGCTGGAATAAACATTCGCTATGAAATATATATTCTATTACGAGATACAAATATCCCTTAGCTGATTCACACGTATTTGAATAAATTTGAAAAATGTTGGCCAAAATGTTCCAGGTGTTTGACATGTGGAATTAATATAATAAATATGTCATTGTATTAATGAACTATTGGAGCAAGGGCGAGTCGATAACTAAAGCAAAAGTTATGAGAAAAAATAATGCTAGTAGTTAAAGTTATTTTTTCTCATAGATATCTAACAGACATGTTAATTGTTGTTATAAAAGTTATTTGGAAATTACTGAATAATTATATTCAATTCTAGAGTGCAGTAATTTTTATTTAGTGAAATTAAATATTACTAAATGGTAACCAATATTATGAAGTGCTAATAATTAGATTTGACCCATTTGGACTTATAATTAAAGTATCCCTGAGGTCCCTTACAAGCCTCTAGAAGTACACTGGTTAAAAAAATATTTAAGACGAATCAAGAGATGAGTAAATTTATTTTGCCAAACAAAATTAATTAGATGAATTATTTATTTACAAAATGAATAAATTGATTTTACTAAACATATAATTGATATGAATATTTATACATATGAGAATTTAAACAAAAAACACGCGTAAAAAGTAAGGCTACAATCACACAGTGTCAACCAATCACGACGCGACTTGTGAAAGGTTGGGCCCCTGGCTGCGCCTTTAGGCGCTAGTGGGCTGCCACGTGTCCCACACGCATCGCAGCCCTGAGCCATCCGTGAGAAAATTTGTGTAAGCCAATGTAGAGCAGACATGAGTCATTTTGTGCAAATGGAACCGCAGCATGTTATTTTATCCAAACGACGTCGTTTTGTTTTGAAAAGTTAACATCTATAGTGAAATATTTGAGGCTTTTGTATCCTATATTATATATAGGGGTCTTGGAGATGAGTATAGCATTCCAAAATTTTCGAAAAAATTAGTTTTCGAAATATTTAAAAGGAAGAATTTCTCTTCAAAATTTTTCCTAGTAAATATTTGGAAACCACACTTCGGGTGTCAAGAGGTCATTGCGAAGAATATCTCATGGTCTCAATGATTCCTCCTAGGTGAAAATTGCGATCTTCATTCTAGGTATTCCTCATTCTTTTTCTAAGCTTTCCTTTAATTTTTGAATATCTATTTATGCTTATAATTTCTCGTTTATTACGCTTTGCTATTATGTGTTCTTGTGAATATATTAGACTAAAGGTCATTAGATTTAGAATTAAAGATTTTTAAATTTATTCCGCTGGGCCACTCTTGCCAATTTTGGGAAATATTTTTTAAATATTTCCTACAATCTGTCGCCCAAGTCAGGATATCAAGCTTCTTGTCCTCTATGTAGATGACATAATTGTCACCCAGTATAATATAAGCCTCACCTTTTACTCATTGATGCTCTTTCCTTGCAGTTTTCCATGAATGATATTAAGGATCTACTATGTTCAAGCCAAACTCGAAAGAGTTGAAGCAAAGTCTTCTTGGGATAAAAGGACACGTGCACAACACGTTGGGCCATGCTTGAGGCACATAAGGCTTAAGGAATGAAAACAACAACGTCCAGATTTTGGCTAGTTTACTGATTAAATCCTTAATATGAAAGCCACTCGAGGTGATTGATTAGGGTAAAAAGAAGCTCGAGCTTGAGGGGATTGCCAGGAGCACTGTAGGAAAGGTAACTACCAAGCTCAAGACAATTATTCAAAGCATGTATAAGAAATGTGGGCCTCAACGACATTCAAGAGAGAGTGGATGAAAGTGAGAAGGCAAGTAGACCTTGAGCACGTGCGTCAAAGCACTTTCAAACCCCAATTCATCATTATGGAGAGCATGGAGACTGAAAGTGTAAAGGTTGCATAGCTGGAATTTTAGCTTATAAATAAAGGACTCTAAATATGTTGTAAAGAGTCTCAGCACCAATGCACAAAACTTCAAGTTTTGTTTTACAACACACTTGTGTTTTATCTTTTTCTTTTTTTTTTTTTTCCCCCTTTCCTAATAAGTAGCAGTAATTCTACCTTTGTTTTTCTTCTTCAAGAAATACATTTTTGCTTTTAGTATCAGCGTACAAGATCCCTTATACTATAGTTTATTTTCCAAAAATTTGACTCGTTAAGTTTACCATCATTGGTATAAGGCTTTGACAGGTAAGACCAGAGCTTGATTGTGTTGGTCTTAAGTTAGTGTCTCGGCTTTGTATGCAAGGGGAATTTAGGTTTGAATTACCATTTCAAGTCTTTGATGGCCATGGCTGCGACCTTGATTACATTTCTAACTCATTCGAAATCAAGAGTGCCAAGCTTAAAATCCTAATTAACTCAGGATTTTAAGTGGACTGTTGAGCTCTTAGACTTGTCTCCATCCCCAGCTCCTAGGTCTTAAGTTTACAAGGTAAGGTGTCTATAGGCTTTGCTCCGTAACCCCAACTACCACTTTGGTCAGGTTCCATGCCCATTCATTTTCTACAAGACATTAATCACTCAAAAACTCCACAAAAATATAACTTAAGTCTCCTTAAAAGCATGAGTAGAATCAACATATTAATTGCAAACCAAAGTCGAATTCCCCGCGAATATCAAACCTTGTTCTAAAGTGATTGATTGAGGTCAAACACGAGCGGCAGTTCGGAATTGATAATTGCTTCCAAGTTGAAGTGAGTCCGTTTTTGCATGTTCATTTCATTTTATATTTATGGTAATCACACTCACTGAAAGCGAATAAAAGGAGCAAACATCTGCCATTTCCTCGGCGTCAACCATAGTCATGGTTCCACTTAACTCTTCATGCCTTAACAGAAATATAACATCAACTCCACACTTGTTTTGACATGTCCATGGCCTAATGAGTTAAGATCTCCTCCCCCCAGACCAATATATCCCACACTAATGGACTGGCACTTGCTAACCTAATCCCTTATAAGAGTATTGTGGACGCCCTTGAATACCTCACCCTTACTCAATGGAACTTTTCATTTGTTGTCAACCCCATGGGTTAGGTTTTGCACTTTGTTAGTGAACCACATTGGTTGGTGGTCAAATGGATCATTCTCTATTTGAAGGGCATAGTTGTTCTAACCTCTTATATGAACTGAGTTGTGATGATTAAATCACAACATATCCTGATGCGGATAGGAGGAGTGTTATCCCGACAATACATTTAACTTCCAGCTTTACGGTCTTTAAATGTCCAACCCTCTTTCATGGAAGGCCAAAAAGTAGCCTACAGTTTGTAAGTCCACAACGGAATTGGAGTATTGAGCCTTAATTTATTGTGTGGCTATGACCTTTTGGGTTCATCATTTGTTGCATGAAATTGGGGTCGGTCTTAAACATCTAGTAGATCCTTGATGTGATAGCATCTCAACTTGGCAAATCTGATTGCTCATAATCGAACCAAGCATATGGATGTTGATTTTCGATATGCTTGAGAGAAGCAGGTATGTGGTGACAAATGAGTTCGACACATTGCAATAGAAAAGCAGTTATCTAACATTTTCACAAATATTTTCTTACTTTCTCAGTTTACTTATCTTCGATGCCATTAATCTGTTGTACCCCCACTCTATATTGTTGGGATGCACTAGACCGTATAAATGTTTCTAAGATAAATCTTTTTATACTTGAATTTTGTTTTACGCAATCTCTGTGTGTGTGTGTGTGTGTGTGTAATCTTTTTATACTTGAATTTTGTTTTATGCAATCTCTGTGTGTGTGTGTGTGTGTGTGTGTGTGTGTGTGTGTGTGTGTGTGTGTGTGTGTGTGTGTGTGTGTGTGTGTGTGTGTGTGTGTGTGTGTGTGTGTGTGTGTGTGTGTGTGTGTGTGTGTGTGTGTGTGTGTGTGTGTGTGTGTGTGTGTGTGTGTGTGTGTCACGCGTGCGTGCGTGCGTGCGTGCGTGTGTGGGCGCGTGTGTGTGCGTGCGTGCGTGCGTGCGTGTGTGTGTGTGTTGCGCGCTCGCGCGCGTGTGTGTGCGTGTGTGCGTGTGTGTGTGTGTGTCTGTATTAACAATCCTAATATTTTGATTGTGCATTTATTTTGGGTAAATCACATACTAGCACAATGAGATTTAGCGTATCAAATTTTTACTGCGCAAAGTGTTGGAAATAACTTTTTAATCCAAAAGTTATATTCATTTAATAAAGTAGTCTAAATAGTGATGTTTAAGTGTGCAAAGTAGGCCCTTGTTCTTCTAACATTTCTTCATTTGCAATGTCAACAAATGGTCATTCGGGTGTAGGAATTTGGAGATTTTGGGGATAGTTAAGTTATCAACATATAACAACAAAGTATTATATTCTTTAACATGTTGTTGGAATTTGGGGTTTGGTGTGTTTTAGTTTTGTTCAAGTTTGTCAAACTCACCTATCTTACATGAAAAATCTGGAGATGGATAAGCCATTTTAAATACCCCCATTTCAGTTGACTTTGTAAAGTCTAATGGGCCTAGAGTGGACATAGTGGGGCCACATGTGCTATGCCCATTGGACCAGGTCAGGTTAGCGGGCCCCGCCTGGCACGTTACGGTGTGCATGGTGTGGATTTTTTCTAACCCGAACATTTACTTATATAGCCATCGTGTTTTTAGTTGTCGTAAATGAACTCGAGGTGAATTCATATTTTTTTACTGAGCTCAAGGTTGTATGCTTGAGCTCAAGTTATCTTCTTCTTGCCGACCTCAAGGGTGTTAGCTCGCGCCTTGCATGTTACTCCAGGTTCAAGCTCGAGGTTACAAGCTCAAGATCGAGATACATGGTTTGACTTGTAACCGCCCACTCTTTCAATATTTGTAATTTCCTTCATTGAGGTTGGATTCTTTGCTCGTTCATATCCGCCACTTTCCTAATTAAGGAAGGAATTTGTGCCCCCCATCCATAACTGCCAATTGCTTAAATGGAAATATTGTTGCCTTTTAATCTCATGTCTTGGGGTTTTCATCAAACACAAAAAGACTGAGAAATAATACTTTCCTTTATCTCTTTCTTCTCCTCTATAATGTTATATACTTGGGTTAGTGAGCAAGTTCGACCGTACTCCAACCCTCAACCAAGAGTATACTCCTATGTAAGTGCCGTGTTAATCCTGGGAGTGAAAGTGTCTAATAATTCCGTCTGTACCGTAGTAGGGGTATAAATGACTTAGGACAGTGATGAACTCCACAGCACGACAACTTCCTTTAGTTTGATTTTTCCTTATGGAATTGCATTCTGTCAGTTGTTTAATTATCTTGTCTTGTGTTAATCTGCTCAAATTTGACATCATTACTGCTTAATTTGAGGCATTTTTGTGAAGTTCCTCTTAGAGTCTGTTTGAGTTTTTATTGCCCCCTTCTCGAGTTAGCCTCTAGCATATCGAGTTCGAATTTTTGATTATCTATTTGCAATTTTTTCCGATAATATTTAATAAAATACTACAAATAGCAGTATTTAAGTGTGCAAAGTAGGCCTTTCTTTTTCTAACTTTTCTTCCTTAGCAATGTCACAAAATGGTCATTTGGGTGTAGGATAGGGGGTGTAGTGTGTGGATAATGGAGTTATTAACGAACAAAAATAAAGTGTTATATTTTTAACACTATTGTTTAGACTATTTCATTAAAAATATTTAATTTTGAACTAAAAAAGTATTTTGTGAAGTTTGTAGACTTTTAATTTGAAAAATCAAAACTCATAGTGCTAATAAAAAATTTAGCCATTTATTTTCCGCACATTAATTTGTGTGTGTGTAAATATATATATATATATATATATATATATATATATATATATATTTTCAGCAATTAATCTAAAAATAACCCAAGTATAATATCAATATGCTAAAAAATAATCCAACTCTATTTTATAACAAAAAAATTAACCCAACTCTAATTTTTATACCAAAAAATAATCCATTCAAACTTTTTTAACCAAACAATAACTTAACTCTAACATTTCTACCAAAAAAATAACCAAAATCTAAAATTAATTTAAAAAAATACTAAATTGGTGGTTAAGCATGGCGTATGGTATAATGCTCCGACAATATATTTTTCTTCTATGTATTTTTGGTGTGGCTAGATTTCATTTCTCACCTAACCGAACTAAAAACACGGCTTTTTGATAATTGAGTACAATCCCAAAAAAGCAATATCCCAAGGCACAGAACAAGCAAAACAATATAGGAATACAACTAGAGAACTAAGGCTACAATCAGCTTGGCTGGGCTCAGCTTCTTAACTAAATGAGACCATATTAGTATTGGTATTATTTATCTAACCGAGCCGCATATCTGTGGTCGGCTCAACTAGTTTACTAAATGATATTGGCTCAGTGTTGGTATCATTTAGGCTTGATTATTTGGCACGCTGCCTTGTTGAGTTTGCCAACTCATCGAGTTCATTTAGCAAGCTCGTTAAGCTCATTTATTAGGCTGTGATATACTCATTTGTGACTATTGTTACTTGAATTTTTAAAAAAGGGTGATAAAATAAATCACGTATGGAATTTAGAAATAAAAAATACATACATATAACTCAATTTCGGAGTGTAGACATTCGAGCCAATAATCAGTCAGCTCATGAGCCCATAAACGAACCGGCTTGTGAGCCTTTCGAGCCGAGTCGGCCTCAATTTGATTCGGCTCATTTGTTTAAACGAGCCGCCCTAAAATGAGTCGAGCAGGCTCTCGAGTTGGCTGAGACGAACCCAAGCTGAATCCTTAACTATTCGAGTCAAACCGGCTAGCGAGCTGGCTTGGGTCATTTGCAGCTATATAAAGAACAAGCCAAACCAAAAATACGTCGAAGAAAAATACATTGTCGGAGCATCATCCCATGGTATTTTCTAAATCAAATTTTTAAAGTTGGATTATTTTTAGTTTAATTTAAAGTTTGGTTTTTTTTGTAGAAAAATTAGGATTGAGTTATTTTTTGATAGAAAAGTTAAAGTTAGGTTATTTTTTAATTAAAAAATAGAGTTAAATTATTTTTTAAATATTGATAAATAATTAAATTATTTTTAGATTAGTTGGTGTTTTTTTTATTTTCGGTATGTTTTACATGTTTAAGGCAATAACTAATTTAATATTGGTGCATGGATTACGTTAAAGAAATCATTGGATACTCAAAGCTCTCCATAGTGGTGTGAAATCAATCCATTCCCGAATGGGAACTGTCTCTTCACTGTCGGGTTGTAAGGAGACACATAGCCGCGTTGGCCCGGAAAATGATTTCATATTTCCAAATCTATTTTGATCAAAGAAAACAAATGTCTATCCAGTGCATAGATAATAAATTTGCATATTATACGTAAATAATATGCATATATATATATATATATGTTGTATAATATTTGTGTTTACATTTTTTTAAAAATTTGAAAAAATTCACATTATACATATTTTATGAAAAATACACCGATTATTTTTCTAAAATTTGCTGTCACTTAAAAACTGATATTCGAATTTTGAAATAAAAATTAGGTCTGCCCCAACTCACTGCTTCTCTTGCTTTGCCGTGCCAAAATATGGTTTCAAAAAACACAATGGAATAACTCAAGGTTTCAAAATTTTATTACTTAGTTGGTTTACATTGAAATTTACTGAATTTTTTATCACAATTCGTTAAATTTTTATTGAAAACATTCACATGATTTATGTATATTATCGTATGCATGTATTAAATTTGTATTTTCTGTATTGAATAGGTCAGATTCGTACAAAAATTCATCAAATTACAACATATAATGCTTATGCGATAAAATATTGAAACCTTCTTATTGTATATATTAAAATAGCAAGTTACCTATGTGATAAATAGTTCAATCTCATGGAATTTGAGTGATATTTTTTCATTATTTTAGTGTCTATATACTCTAATTTTGTAAAAAAATTATCCGAATTTTTCAGTCGTATATATGAAAATAAAACCGTTTTAAACACGAATATATTTATATACATTTTATATAAGTCAACGCATTTTTTGCCGGATTTTTGACCAAACTTTTAGTGTAAAAAACTGAATAATACACGTACGTATCAAACTCCGTTTTATTCCTGTACCGTATTTGACTAGCCATGATCCATTGTCCTCGGGTTCATTAATTATATCAAATTTATTACTTTTAAATTAATTTTTTATTTTATTGACCAATACAAGAATGCTGGGATATTTTTTTATTAATAATAGCTTAGTTAATACACTTTAGCATGTGCTATTTCGGTAAATATTAGAAAAATTCAGTAAATATTACCAAATCTATTAGGATAATATTGGAAAGTGATAACGATATGGTATTTTTTACTAATATTAGAGCACCTTTTTTATTTTTTTTTACCTTTTCCTTTCTATTTTTCCTTTCTTTTAGGCTCCGTTTGGAATAAGGAAAATGTTATGCAGGGAAAAAAAAATGAAGAAAAGCACTTTTCTCGTGTTTGGAGTGCAGGAAAAATATGAAAGAAAAAAAATTGAATGGAAATTTAAAAAATTTATAATAGGTTTTGAGGAAAACCATTTTCCTCTTGAAATTGGAAGGAAAATGGGGAAAAAATGAATCTCATCGTGAATGATACCAACCTAATATGTAATGGACTTGATCTTAGCTTCATGTTTCATCGACATGGTACATTTTGTTTTTTGCATAAATTCATTGACTCATTTAAGTAGCTCAGTACATATAAAAAACATTGATTGAGTATAGTGTTTATTATTTATAGATACATGATTAATATAATATAATCTTCATAGTACCCAAGTGAAAAACTTTGAGAAAATTTAGTTCTAAGTGTTTCAAGTTTGTTAATGATTTTTAGGTACCATAGGAGTTAAAATATTTTTAAGGTACTTTGGACTGAAACATATATTAGGTATTTAAGTAATAAAAGATTAAACTCAAGTGTATCTAAATTAGTTACCATATAATTTTTAAGGTTTTGAATTATATTCGAGGTATTTAAACTTTTAGAAACTTTTTCAAAAAATAATTTTTTTTACATAATTTGTAATGTATCTCTTAAATATATGAATATTTTGTAAACATATCAACTACTTTTTAAATATTAACACAACAAAGAGAACAACAACACACCCAGTACCTAAAGGCTTCCGCCAAGGCGAAATCTAGGGGATGAAAGGTGTATTCCCCCTATAGGGTGTTATCCCGAAAGAGGCAATTTCTAATGGTCCCCTATCTGAAAAAGCAAACTGCAAAAGATAATTTCCAGATATTACATATATATATATATATATATATATATATATATATATATATATATATATATTAAATATTTACAAATATTTTACTATTAAATATTCTATTAAATATTTCAAATATTTTTATAGATTTAAATGTTTTTAAATATTCATTGTATATTTATTGCAATATTAGGTATCTAAATAATAAAATATTAAACTTAAAGTAGCTAAATAATAGATTCCCAACGGAATATTATCAATTGACCATGAAACTTCTAATCGCCCGAACAATACAAGAAAAATATAACTTATTAGGTTATGCAATAGTTGTTTTTTTTTTTTTTACATTCTATTTTCTTCGAATCAAACAAAGAAAAGAAAAATTAATCTTAAAAACTAGTTTTTTTTTTTCCTTGTTCTTCCTTATTTTCCAAACAAGGGGAAAAAAAAGTAATTTTTTTTTTCTATTTTCTTTCCCTTTAACTTTTTTTCCTCATAAATTTTTTTATTTAGATTTTTCTAGTTCCAAACAGAGCCATAGTTTCTATTCAAAATATTTTCTTAAATCTAACTAAGAACTTAAAAAGCATTATTAATTTAGTTTTTTTTTTAACTGAAAATATTTAAATTTTTTATGAGGTTTCATAAAATCACCTACATTTTTTAATTTTTAAAAGTTATACCTAAATTTTACAAAATTTTTCAATTTCACATCTTAATATTAATGTTGTTAACTTCTGTTAATTTTTACTGATGTAGCTTTTGGAAAAAATAAAGAGAAAATAATTTAAAATTTTTGAATTTACATTTAAAATATTTTAAACATCTAAAAATTTGGAAATATTTTAAAGTGATTTATATTTAAAAATATATATATTTTTTAAAATGACAAGTCATCAAAAACTGACAACATTAAAATTAAAGTGTCACATTGAAAGATTTTGGAAGATTTAAGTGTGACTTTAAAAAATTAAAAAAAACATAAGTATTTCTTTGAAATTGTACCTAAAATTTAAGTGATTTTATTAAAAAAAATCCTAATAATAATACATTGTAGGTTTCTAACTAGATTTAAAAAAAATATTTTGAATAAAAAGTAAACGAAGGGTGAAATGGGAAAGAAAAGGTAAAAGAGATAAAAATTGCACTGCCATTCTCACTTCCCATAGTAAGAGCCCAAAGTATTAGTCAAAATCAAATTTAACCCTGTATTTTTAATTTCGTCAAAAATATTTTTAAATTATTGGTCGAAATCAATGTGACCCCAACTTTTATTGTCATCAAAGATACCTTCTAGATTTTAACTACAATTAATATGACACATAATTTCAAAAATTATACCAAACACATTCAAAATAATTAAAAAAATTTAAATGAAAATTGGTTTAGATATTTTTATATTTGATAATACAATTTTAAGGTGTCCTGAGATTTTAAAATATTTTTACAATAACTTCAATTTTTGTAGCTCATTTTCCATATACCATCTGCACAACTAACTTGACACTTAAAAAATAATATAAAATATTTTTAAGGGTAAAATCTATACTATATCTTAATCTTAAATTCCTTTGTGAATTTTTTTAAATTAAAAAAAAAAGAAAAAACTACCTCCAAATCTGTTCAAAATTAAATATAAAATATAAATTAAGTGCCCACTACTTTTTTTCTAACTATCACTACTTTAATCACCCCATAATATCTTTCATAATATCAAAAAAATCAATAGGTGACAAAATCAAATTAAAAAATATATGTATTGCCCACTAACTTGAGTCGGTTCCCAAAATAATGCTGAAAAATAAAAAAATAAAAAAAATAATGCTAAAAAATAAATATTTATCAATCTACTGTTGAACCGCGTTTTATAAACACGGTTATACTAAACCGCGTTCAATAAACGCGGTTATATGCATAAATAACCGCATCAAGCAAAAAAATTTTTATAAGGCATGAACCGCGTTTAGAAGACGCTGTTTACTATCACATAAAACGCGTTTAGTAAACGCCGTTATAATGCTTTATGAATTAAACAACATAAATAACAAACTAATAGATATATATAAATAACGAACTACTATATAAAAAATAATATAAATAAAACATAAATAAATGTTCAAAAAAATGAAACATGAATAAATATTACCGTGATATATTTCACTGCTACTAGCTGCTAACCGAGCCTCGTGCTCCTTTTTCATCTTGTATGTCAATACATTATGACATTTTCTCTTACAGAATTTACGTGTGACCCTTCGTGTATAGTCATTTCATCCATTTCATTTTGAATTCGTTTCGACGGTGGGCGTCCTTGACTTCAAGACTTATCTTGTACAATGATATGAACCGCGTCTTAAAGACGCGGTTTAGTCACATATGAACCGCATCTTAAAGACGCGGTTTATCTTCAAATGAACCGCGAACGCGGTTTATTTTCACATGAAACGCGTCTTTAAGACGCGTTTTATTACTGGAAAAAATTAATTCGGTTTTTTTTGGAAACTCGGTTGAACAGTAGATTGGTAATTATTTATTTTTTGGCATTATTTTTTTTATTTTTTTATTTTTCAGCATTATTTTAGGAACCGACTCCACTAACTTTTTTCCTCTAACTACCCATATTTTAGTCTTCCTATAATATCTTTCATATCTATTATATTTATCAATAGTTTCACAAGATACAATCTTGAAAAGAAGATAGATAGAGAGAAAATAAAGAAATCGTCAAGTTTTGCTTCAAAATGTTGAGATAATAAAGTTGGAGTGTTAGGCTAACAACATTGATTCACCGACTGCCGGCTCTACGTCTTATGCAACATGATATTATTAAAGAGAAGCAAACAAACTTTTTACAATAAGGTTTGGCAAACATCACACATCGATAAGTTTACTCTAAACCTTATCTATCATTTTCTTTATTTTGCAATTTTGTTATAAGCATATAAATTTTAAAAATAATTAAATATTTTACATAAACTATTAAACTATATGAAGGCCAAATACAAAGTTAAAGCCTCAAAGAAATTATAAAGTTCAAATTTTAAATACATCTCAATATAAATATAAATTGTCATTATTGTACAAAAAAAAATGCAAAAAGTGTACATTGTGATTCAACAAAACAAATACAAGAACTCAACACTTGCTATTACTTGGTTCTTACTATAGCATTAAATATTTTCTTTGTAAAATTATAGTTTTTTTGGAAAGATTTTAAGAAAGGAAAAATAACTCCATATGTTGCATAAATATTTTCTTTGTAAAATTATTATTTTTTATTTAAAGATACAAGTAGTCCAGGAAATAAAATGTAAAAATTCATTACCAAGAACATTTCATTACATAAAACATTTTCAAACAAAAACATACATAACATGAAAAAAGCATCATTATAGCGTATTGCCCACAAGAATCAAACTATTGCGCGTTTGGAAGCGGGTCTTGGATGTAGGTGGATGAGGTAATGGTGAGCAGGCATTGTTGGTGGAGCGAGCGAAGGACAACAAATAATGGTACTCAAAGTTATTATGTATTATGATTTTTTTAACTACAATTATATTTTGATATATCATTTAGGTACATTGAGGTTTGAGAATTTCTCATTTAAGTACCCTAACGGCTCAACATATACTTTAAGGCACCTTGAGGTCTAAAGATTTTACCACTGATGTACCACTAAGTTTTAAAATTTATGAATTACGTATTCTATTCCAAAATTTGATCGATCTTTATTAGAAATTGTAACATGAAGTATAATTATAACAATATTGGTGTCTCTATCATAATTATGACATAACCGTAACAATATATATATGAATAATCTACTCTTATATTTTAGAGAAATATACTAAATAAAAAATAAATTTAAAAAGTAAACAATAGAATATGAAAATTAAAAAATAACAAAAACTAAAGTTTGATAGAAATTTAATAACATTAAAAGATTAAATTAATTATTTTTTAATTTTTAGTTTTAAATTTAAAGTTTGATAGAAATTTTATTTGTATAAATATTTAGTCAAAATTACAAATATTATATTTCATAAATAACAAAATAACCGTACATCACACTGGGTTTCGCTAGTTTTTAATTATGTTTAAAACAATCTTAAAATACCAAAAACAAATATATAAAATAATTTTAAAAATAAGAAAATAAAATTATGTTTTGGTAGTTTTAGGGAGTTTTATATTTTTTAAAATTTAAAAATTTTTTAAAATATTTTTAAATTATCTTAAATATAAATGACATTTACATTATGTTTGAGTATTCTCTTTTAATTTTAGTTGCCAAATCAACGTAATTTAATGAAATTCTAATTGATTCATGGAGAAAATATTTGAAAAAAGTTATGATAGATTAGGATACCTCAAAATATTTTAAAATTTGAGTATTATATAAATATATTACCAAATGTTACAGTACATAAACTAATTTTTTCTAATTTTTTTAATAGTAAATTTGAAGTTAAAGGATTACATTAATCTTTTTTAGTAGTTCGGGGGTTGTCTTTGATATAATTTAGAAGTTGAAGTGGTTACATTGATTTTAACTAATAGTTCGAGGGGTGTGTTTGATAAAAATAGAGGTTGAGGGTTACATTGATTTTGATTAATAGCTGAGGGTATCTTTGATGAAGTTAAAAGCTCGGAGGGTCAATTAGATTTTGACGAGTAGTTGCTATCATGAATATTATCTAGTCTATTATTTAGCCTCTCTTTATTTACGAGAAAAGTGGATTATAACAATTGAGTTTTCTTCACAAAAGATTTTCCAAGAAAATATAAAGCATGATAGGTTTTTGTCATTGTTTTAAAGAAAAACTAATTTCCGTGTTGTGATGTCTCTTCATATGGTTTTAAAAAAATATTTTTTACCAATCAGCTTACATTTTATTATCAGACAATATAAGTAGAAATATAACATATATGAGAAGTAATAGAAAAATAGATTAACTGTCAAAGCTATGTAAAATAGAAAATTCATTAGGTACCTTAAAATTTTGAGTATTTGTCACTTAAGCACCATGTCATTTTAAAATATATACAATGAGGGACCCTAAGGTATAAAATTTATCACTTAGGTGTACCCTATGTTAGAATATATTAAATTTTCGATAAAATTCAGCTAATTTCCACAAGTAAACTAATGTGGTATTGACTATAATCACATATATATGCCATGCCAGTTTTTTCTAAAAAAACCCATCAAATGACAAAAAAGATGGTCATAATCTGACAAAAATTACTTGTATACTATCAAAATTAAAATCATGTGTAATGTTAGTATTTTCCCAAAAAATCATAGCATTATGAAAGATGACACATATTGTTGATTTCATGTTCCACATCAACAATTTTATTTAAAATCTACCAAATTTTGGCAAAAGATATTTGATTTATAAAAATTTTAAACTTCAGGATACTTGGACGACAAAGCTTTTAAATTTTAGTGTATATCATTGTATATTATTAAAATATAAAGGTGACTATATAATAAATGCTAAACTCTAAAAACCTAATTGATAACTTCTATATAATATTATATAGCAAATCAAAATTTGATGAAAATTGTTTTATTGAAATGTAACATTCAGACTTCGCTTCATTATTTAGTCTAATTTTTATCCAATGTTGTAACATTAAAGGTCTACATTTCAATTTGGTGCAATTCAATTCGATTTAGATCCACACGATGATTACCGCAAATGTTTTTGCCCTACTTGGAATCATGACTTCCCCATTTTACAAGAAAAGTCATTTTCCACCTAATAATCAGAAAACTTTTTCCCGCAGAAATTCTTTTCCATCACCGCATATGCAACAAACAATGGAAAAAATGAAAATCAATTTTAAGAATTTACTTTTTTTTTTTCCATAAATAAACGGAGCCTTAAGTGAGTGAGTTGGGGCCTAAAGTATACAATCCTTTGATAAGGGGGCCTAAACCTGTGATTAACCGAACTTAAAAGTTGAACAATATTACTAACTAATTATATTTGAGCTTAATGTGTACGTATAGTGATTTATTTCTCAATCATAAATTAGAGGTTTTAGATTCAAAATTCATTACACCCCCTCTCAAGTGTTGGTTTCCCCATATAAGATGAAACTTTATATTCTTACTAATATAAAAAATTATAGATGTAAATTTTCTTAGGTCATATTTGAAGCCTGGAATTAGACCTGAGAATTAGAGTTTAGACTAGAATAAAAGGCAACAAATTTCAATTTTGTTTGTTTGGCTCACCTATAGGAATTAGAATTACAATTTTATTGTCCAATTCCAGATAAATGGATTTGGACTGAAAATATACTTGCATTGCCAATTCTTCGGGGTGGAAGTAAGGAATTGCAATTCTATATTAACTCCATTGACCTCAAATTCAAGTCACCCCACTTGTTTAATCGAATCCCACAATGATTCAAAATCGAAAGACTTAGATACAACCTAAAATTTGACCCAAACCTTGAAATCATCCAATTCGAATGACTTGAACTTGAAACGGCAGAAATCAACTTAACTCAATATTCGAAGTGACCCAACCCAACTGGCTCAAATCTGAAAAATGAAACCTTAAATGTGATGTAAACAAGGTGATTCGAAGTGCGAGTGACATGACCAAATTGACCCACAACTCAATCTAACCCAAGCCTAAAACGACCAAAGTCATCTTAAACTTAGCCTAATATGACTCGAAATTTGAAATGATACAATCCATTTATCCCAAAATTAAGATGAATCAAGCTCAAAATTACCTAAATCAACACAAACATGATTTATTCTAGCCTGAATCACGAAAAAGCCTAAAGCGATTAATTGAAAATCTTGAATAACTTGAACACCAAATGATCCAACTCGATACTCGACCCGATTTGACTCGAAACTCAAATAACTCGAACTCAAAGTGAATCGATGCGACTATAATAACTTAAATGCAATATGAATTGCTACACCCAAAATCCGATTGTAGTTTATTTAAAACTCGAAATACCCCAACTCGATTGTCCGAAAACCCATGATGATCAAATCATTGTGTAATTATAATTCTGACCTTCAATTGCTTTGATGAATCAAACAGAAATTTGATTCCATTACGATTTCAATTTCACCATAATCAAAATTGAAATTACAATTTTGTAGTCCAATTTCAAATCTATATTTCACACCTAGCCAGTATTTTTCATTCCCTTTTCACACCCGTGCTGACTCGTACACGTTGGTCCGGCCTCTGTATTCGCCGTTCCGTTTTGAGCCGTTTCAAGATCGCCTCCCTCGCTTATCCCAGTCAAATACGGCGTCGTCCCGCATCCAGAGACCGGGGGGCAATAGAACGGGGTGAAAACGGCACGCCTCAGCATCGGATCCCCCGTTTTGGAGAATGTTTACCCCTTTTTACTGTTGTCTTTGTGGAAAGTTGTGCTTGTTGAACGGATAATTGGTGGCAAACACTAATTAAACATAATATATGTAATTTATCACACACGTTACTTGATTAATTTTTTTTTTGAACAGTACAAACGCCTTAAAGGCAGAGGAAGGGGGGATGCCGGGCCTCGAACGCTAGATCCCATGGGTGGCAAACGCCTAGCCAACCATTTGGGCCAGGAGGGCTTTGGCTACTTGATTAATTTGATGTCTTAGTATATATACTGATACAATCTAAAATACAAAGATTAAGTAAGCAGTAATTTAAGTATTAATAATTAGGGTAAAGTCTTATATTCCAACTAAAGTATTAAAAGGGAGGTATCGATGAATTGTGTTGAATCTCTCTCTTTCTCTCTCTTTTAAAGTCTCCATTTTCTTTTTATCTCTAGTCTATCTCTCCCCATACTATCCCCCTATCATATACATGTAAATCCTATATTATTGTAAGAATTATCGAGTTTACACTACTATACTACTATCGGTGAATGGATTGATTGCTTGAATGTCAATCTTCGAGTTGTTTTGGTTAGTTTGAGTGGTTTAATTGGTTAATTTGCTTTCAATTGATTATGAATTGTAACAAATGGTATTAGAGCCGTCATTGCTCGGCATCAACAAGGGAGGTCGTTGTGGCAATTGATCCAGTGGAAATTGTTGGAATACAAATAACGCTTGCAAAGATATTGGCAAAACTTGACGAGATACGAGATATCACTAAACGAAGTGGTAAATTAGAGCAAATTTCCTCATCGATGACAATCGGGAAAACAAACGAGGCCATTCACAATGATGATGAAATCGTGGAAGCATTGGAGGTGGTTTAAGATTTGAAAGTAGAGAGGTTGGACTAGCCAAAGATCGAGCAGTTGCTAGAGTCTCCTCATCCGACCGAGGATGAGACATTGTCGGAGTTGGAGGTGGTTGTTATCGATGAACCATTGGAATCGCTGATCAAGTTTTAAAGATGATTTAAAACTATGTACTCGCAAATGTATGAGATTATTGTAGGTTAGTCGGGTATACGGGTGTTGTATCCTCAGGGAATTAATACAGCGTTGATTTAGTTATTAAAGAGTGATCTAATTTTGGGTTTTCGGTTGGTTGTTTGAACAGTTAATGAAAGAAAGTGGTAAAGTTAATACAAAAGATGTCAATTTAATTGAGATTAGTTTTGAGAATGAATTCAGGGTAGCTTAACTCGCATTCCGTCATTATATTATACTTATGACAATGATTTAGGAGGCTTAGGCTATAAGTACTAAGCTTGGGTTAACATTTAAATTAGGGCATAGGGTAATAAATTAGTTCAAAGGCATTAACGTATCTTATCGCCCTAATTGTAGCATAGATTACATTAGCGCTACTTTATTCATTTTTTTACTCCTAATTCAATTTTAACTTGTATAAAAGATTGTGCTCAGCGTTGGATATAACCTCAACCGTGACCACGCGTTAAAACCTGTTATGTTAGGATCTAAGCTACAAGCTCGTAGAAAAATGCTAATAAGTTGGAAATCTAAACATGGATAGCAGCACATCCGAAGAAAACCAAGTAACATGAATAATTCCCCACAGAGGTGCGAAAATAATATAACAAAATCATGTCAAAAGTATAATACAAATCTAGGTTGTAGAAGGCTACCCGTGCTTCATCCCTAAACTAAAAGGGTATACTCCTCCATTGGAGTTTTACACATCATTAAATTCAAGAAACAATGGAAAAACTTGGAAACGATGGATCCCTCAATTGATGTAGACATTGATCCGTGCTTTGATCACCTAGCTTTCGGACCACTTGCACTTTGACGTTTAAGATAGCTAAGATCTCGTAGTGACTTGGGGAAGGAGAGGAGGGGAAGAGAAGAGGCATAGATGTGAAAAAGGCACCCCCCCCCCCCCCCCTCTCTTTTTCTATTTATACATGCGGCATGACCTAGGGTCCACTGAAGGTATTAGCCAATCGATTGGCACTATTGTTCGATCAATCGGCACTATTGACCGATCGATGGTGGTCAAGACTAAGCTATTATTTCCTGTCAATCAATTGGTTTCTTGTACTGATTGGGTGATTAGTTCCTAAAACCTTTTGAGGTAAATTACTCCTTAGTGGGTCCTTTTACACATGTGATCGGTGTTTACACCCTAATTTCGAAAGGGTCGGGACAATGCCGTTTTGAGCAAAGTGCCACGTGCTTAACACGTGAGGCCTCCCTTCAAGAGAATCAAGCCTTTAGGCGCTGAAGTAAGAGCATCTTGAGCCTAGTATCTTGAATAGATAATCACCCTAACAGGGGTATAAACCACTTGAGAGCACGATATGGTTGAAGGGTAAAAGAAGTTCAAGTTCAAGGAACTGCCAGGAAGGTTGCAAAACAGGTGGTTTCCAGGCTCGAGGTGGTTACTTGGAGCACAATCCTAGATAATTAGGCACTAAGCTTAATCCAATAGGATGTGGGGTTTCTAGACGGGACTTCCGCTAAGATTATAGACGTGAGCACCAAGGATTTCCCTCCAATACTGAATTCAGGACATGTTTATTAAAGATTTGTGCAATCAAAGAAGGAGCTTAGTGGCTAGATGTGGCTGACGTTGCCATAGAAATAGAAGTAGCAGTTATTTTATGTTTTGTATAAATAACGGACTCTGTGTCAGTCCAAAGTAGTGCATACACTCAGTACAAAACTTCTTCAGGTTTTCTTTATAGCACACTTGTGCTTTTTCTTTAGAAGTAGTGTAACTTAGCTTAGAGTAGATTAAGGTAGAACTTGCTATACTCGCTTCATTGATAATACAGTTTCTCGGGCCTTAAGTATGACTTTTCAGTTTTAATCTATTCCAAATTTTGACAAATTGAGAATTGAGGCTTTAGTTTTAGGCTTTGATAGCCAATGCATGACCTTGATTGCATTGGCCTTAACGCTATTGTTACCGTTTAATAAGTAACGTGAACTTAGGTTCATGCCATTTTTTTGGACTTTGACGGCCAAGGCTTGACCTTGATTGTGTTGGTCCTAACTCAGTGGCCTGAATATAGTTTGCTCTACCTTAATCTTGTTAGACCTTAACACATTCAAGTTATTATAAGTCAAGGGTGCCAGGCTTAAAAATCTGATTGACTCGGGCTTGTAAGTGGACTACTCAGCTCTTGGGTTTGTCTCCATCCTAGTTCCTGACTTTTAAGTATACAAGGAAAGATGTGCTGTAACTGCCACTTAAATTAAGTCCATATCCTTTTATTTTCCGTCAACATATATATGCAGACTAAAATATTTAACAAATGTCTTCTTAATTGAAGCATAAGCAAAACTCGCAGTATAACTAAAGTCAGATACACGAACATATCATATCTGTTTGTTTGAAAACGGTGAGCAATTGAGGTCAAAGGTATGCAGTTTGTAATTAGGCTCACTCCCTTGTCGTAAGACTCCCTTTTACACATTTGTTTTATTTATCATTTTACGGTGACCACAGCACACTTAACTGCAAACAAAATAAAGCATACGCGTCTTTTGGAAACCATAGTGGGAGACTTGAAACGAAACTTCATCGTCTCTAGCCTTTCATGGATTACCAGAGCATAGCTTCAGACCATTCACCTATGGTCAGAACCAAGAGGTCCAGTGCTCTTGAGCATGAGGAGCCAGGGTGCTAAGCCCTTATTGGATCCTAGCTTGAGCATCCCCCTGAATAGAGCCCTATAACATGAAGGGATGAACCAAGTCCTAGCCACAACGGTGAAGGCGATGGTGATGATGACATCCTGGAGGATCAGCGAATAGATATAAATGGTTTTTCTTGCAAGAGTTTCATGGCGATGTTTAAATGGTATTTGTAAATTATTGACCAAAGAATTCAACAATCATTGAGAGAATCCCGCAAGAGATAGCGTGCTGAAGTAGAACGCAATCTAGCAACCCAGCGTGAAAGCTCTGTTGCCATAAGAGTCATAATAAACAATGTTGGAACCGCGATGCATGACAAGCTTCACAAGGAAACTGACAGAGTCTTAGATAAAATGAACTCAACTTTTGTTGAAAAAAATAACTCTGATGTCGATTGTTGGGTTCACAGTTCTCAACTATGGTCACAACAAAAGGTGCCTATTAAAGCACTTAGAGTAGGAGACTCTTCTCTCTACCTAAGCCCTCGGTCGGAGAGTCATGCTTCATGACACCTCACGTGCTAGAGCTCCAGAAATAGGGCTATCTCTATAAATCCCTTTGCTCTGATACCGGTTGTTGGGATGAATTTTAAAAAATTCTCCCCAATTTTATGAAGTTTACGCAGCAAAAAGGGTTTAGAACTCATAATTCTAATCCTAGAATTGATTTAAAATTCCTAATTTTAAATCTACATATTTAAATTCTTAATTTAGATCTATAGGCGTTTAACTCTAATACATTCATAACAATGCATAAACTTAAATAGGCATAGTAACGAATATTGTAAATAAATGGAAAAACAAAAAATAAAAGTGAAGGAAAGAAGACATACCTGAAATTGCTCCAAAAATAGAATACCAGAAAGAATAATAATCTTTAGAAGAATACCAAAATCGAGACTCCGTGATCTTCTATATAATGACCTCGAATTGCCCAGATGGTGGGCTCCGAAAAATATTAAATTAGGAAAGAAAAACTTCAATGGAAAATTTTCTTCCCAATTAGGTCTCTAAAATAATTTCAAAAACCCTAAAAAAATTTTTTTCAATTGAATGCCAAACCTCTAAATAAGCACCTCTATTTATAGTAGTTTACCAGAGCGAGATAATCCAGATTTATCGATGTGGGATTGAATCCTTCCCAACGAGCCACAGCGCGCGGGTTGGTTCATCCGTGAATACGCGGATCGACCCCTATGCTTTTATATTTTGCCTTTTTTTTTGCTTTGATTCTCACATGTAAAAATTTATCTTATGAATTTTAATTTTTATAAATTATTTTTTTTATAATTTTCAATTTTATTCATCTCTTGAATAATATTTGGCAAAACTAACTTTACCCATCTTATGGATAAATAATTCATCTCATGAATTCTTGAATATTTTTCCGATGGCAATAAATATAGAGGCTTGCGCAGGGACTTCAATGACGATTTAAATCTAGCTTCAAATGGGTTAAATTAATCATATCATGAAGTAATTTAATTATCATTTAATGAGACTTAATTCCACTAAATAAATCTCACTACACTCCAGACTTAAACCATTTATTCAATATCTCCCTAATAGACTGTATTGATGACAAAAATCCCTTCATTAGATGTCCATGACAAAGAATAAATACAAGTACTATCATTATTCTTCTCACAGCTTCTCCATTAGTTATCGACTCGCCCTTTACTGAATAAATTCCAAATGTCAAACTCTTGAAATATTTTGGCCAAAGTTTTTGCACTATTCAAATAATTACGAATCAATTAAGGGGACATTTGTATCTCATAAAAGACTGTAGATTCCCTGTTGAATGTTGTCACACTTCACGCTGCTACCTAGTGTACATAGGAATTCAGTCGTGCGTTTAGACCTTACTTATAGTACACTAAAGTAACTAATGCTCCATGCACAATTCAGAATACCCTCGGGATTTAGAGTTGTCATTCAAACAGTACAACTTGAATTACTTATCTCCAATAGTAGTCTACAAACAAGTAACTCACATGGTCTAACTCAGTGTGTCAATCTTATTCAGCACACCAACCTAACACTTTTAGATCACTATCCACATGAACAAGACAAGTCATCTAAGTGTCATGTTATAGTCTTAGCATAAAAGTAGTCCAAACTTGTCTTCAACTACGAGTCTTTCAAACAATAAGCTATACCATTTGTTCCAAGTCTGTCTATGGGTTAATCTCATAAACCACTACAAACTTGTAAATTGTAGTATGAGGACTGCATCTATCTCATAGTTGTTTCCAAAAATAAAATTACATGCAGTATAAATGCTCACTTACACAAATTTAACAAAGAAATGACTAGAACTTCAATTTTATTTATTAATTAGAATAATATTCAAAAATAAATTTGGATTTTGGGATACTATTCCTAATAATCTCCCACTTTATCTTAAATCTAATTTTTGTCAAGCTTTATACCCATCTCTTTTGTGTATGATCCAAAATCCTACTAGGTCAATTATTCTATCTGAACCAACATGCCCTCCATACAGCTTCTAAAGCTACAACATATTTAGCCTTTATGGTGAAGTCAGTAATACAATACTGCTTGACATTCCTCCAACTAACTGCTCCTACTCAAAGGGTAAAGATATGCCTAGACGTCAAACGTTTCGCACCTCTATCTGACTGGAAGTCTGAATCAGTATAGTCAACTAGAACTAGCTCAACAAATCCTTACTGCTGATAACACCCCTACATCATTCCAAATAAGTAGTATATTGTCGACATACAATACTAAGAAAGTCACTACTTTCTCTTAACGTCGTTTGTACAGGGATGGTTTGTTAACCAATTTCTTAAAACCATAAGACTTAATTGCTTCATTGAATCTAATATTGAATGAGCATGATGCTTGCTTCAATCCACACATGGACTTCTTCAGTTTGCATACCATATGCTCCTGATTTTTGCCAATGAAACTGTCTGGTTGCACCATGTAGATGTCTTCTTCAAGACGACCATTCAAAAGGGCCGTTTTGACTTCCATTTGCTAGATCTCATAATGAGCTGCAATATATAGGAGTATCCTGATGGACTTTAGCATGGCTACTACTGAGAAGGTCTCATCATAGTGAATTCCTTCCTTTTGGATAAAACATTTTGCAACCAGTCTTGCCTTGAAAGCCTTCTACCTTCTGTTCCACTCCCCTTTTTCTCTTGTAGACCCATTTACAACCAATGGGGTTAATGCCCACAGGCGCCTTTACAAGATCCCAGACCTGATTAGAATACATAGATCCTATCTCAAATTCCATTGCTAAGACCTATTGATCAACATTCTTATCTTTAATTGCCTCATTATCGTTCAGAGGATCATATTCAATGTCACGGCCAGCCATAGAAGCTCGTGCCATGAGCCTGTCAGGTGCCTTGACAATCCTTCCACTACACCTAGGCTCTCGTGTACCAGGAACATTCTCGTCCCTATTAGTAGGTGCATCTAATGCATCCACTATGTCTTGAGTTGTGTCTAGCCATTCAGAATTAGTGTCCTTTTCGTTTAATTCTTATAATACTGCTCTACTTTGGTTTTGTAGTTTTTCTTCCAAAAATCCTTCTTTAAAAATTTTGTTTTTACATTATAAAAAAAAAAAAAAGCCTTTTGATTGGAGGGATTGTAGAAAAGACCACCCTTGTTCCTTTAGGATAATTCCAAAAAGAGATTGGTAAGGTAGCATGACATCGTGGACCTTACTATCTCTAACGATTTCCTATTCCTTCTTTCTGCAACACTATTTTACTATGATGTACCTGGAGTAGAAAATTGAGATCTTATCCCATTTGAAATTAGGAAATCTAGAAACTTGCCTGAAAGATATTCACGACCTCGATCTGATCAAAGTGACTTAACTTGTTTACCTAATTGATTTTCAACTTCAGTTTTGTACTCTTTCAACTTTTCAAAAGAGTCTGACTAATATCTCATTAAGTAAACATATCTATACCTTGAGTAATCATCAGTAAATATGATGAAGTACTCATACTCAACACTTGCTTGAACATTCATTAGTCCGCATACATATGTGTGAACCAGCTCAAGCAAGTCACCAACCTTGTTGCCTTTACTCTTAAAGACAGACTTGGTCACCTTTCAAGGTGTTTTCTTTTAGGTGATCGAAACAAGTGAGTTTGTGTTAAATTCTTTTAAACAAATATGAGAGTTTTGATTAGGAAATTACATGGATAAACTATTTATACATGTATATTTTGCAAATTTATTTCTTGCATTAAAATGTTCATAATCAAAATTAACTGAATAACAATTATTCATAAAATGAGATACATTAATCAAATTCCTATGCAGAGTAGCTACAAATAAACAATCTTTTAAAATCAAAAACTCTAGCACTAAAGACTAAGCTAACATCTCCTACACTTAAGACCACTGCTGTTGTACTGTCCCTGACCATCAAGTACAGCTCTCCATCATGCAACCTTTTAGTTTTCTTGAGCCCCTGTAAAATATTACATGCATGATCAGTTGAACCTGAGTTCACACACCAGGAACCTGGTGGACTCTCAACTATGCATAACTCAAATAAGTGAGATATCAACATATCTTCACCAGATGGCTTAGTAGTCTTTCTAAGAAGAGAAGCTAAGTATCCAGTGCAATTTTTCTTCGAGTAGCTAGTCTTCCGGCAAAAGAAACACTTTCCTTTTACTGACTTTTTTATGGACTTCTTTGTTACACTAGCAGCCTTGCCCTTTCCTTTCTTTCTAGTAGGTCCCTTGTGAGTAATAATTAAGTCCAACTTAATTTTTCTAGGCAAAGTAATTTAGTCCAATGAGTTCATTATGCACTAGTAATCAAGCGAAGTTCACCAGTCGTATCCATTTCAAATATTGTAAATGCAAACATTCATGTAACTATTTAACAAGAGTCATGTATAATATAGTAATATCTATTCTTTCAAATTAGCATACATAATAAGTCAGATATCCACCAAACTGTACTTCATACATACAATGATGACCCAAACACACCACTCCTTACTCTCTGGCAGCAGTGTCGCACGAAACTAGTTTGGGTGAGAACTATTCTCAATTAACATATTTTCTTGTAACACATACTAAACATGATTAACTCATCACTTTACCTTAGTCTCTAGTATAACACAACAGAGCTCCTCGAGGAGGCTAATGCTGTTAGAAACAGTGTTCTAAAATCCAAATTTATTCTGGATATATTATTTTAATTAATAAATAAAATTGAAGTCCCAGTTGTTTCCTAGTTAAATTTGTGTATTTGAGCACTTATACTGCATGTGATTTTCTTTTGGGAGACATCCATGAAATGGGTGTAGTCCTCAGACTACAATTTACATGTTTGTTCTAAGCGGTTTATGAGACTAAGCCACAGATAGACTTGGAACAAATGAAATGGATTGTTGTTAGAAAGACTCGTAGTCGAGGACAAGTTTGGACCACTTGTATGTTAAGATTATAACCTGACACTTTAGATGACTTATCTTGGTCATGTAGATAGAGATCCAAAAGTGTTAGGCTAGTGTGTTTAATAAGATTGACACACTGAGTTGGACTATGTTGGTTACTTATTTCTAGACTACTATCGAAAATTAGTGATTCACGTTGTTTGAACGACGGCTCTAAATCCTGAGGGTATTCTGGACTTGTGCATGGAGCGTTAGTTACTTTGGTGTACTATAAGTAAGGTCTAAACGAATGACTGAAATCCCATGTACACTGGGTAGCTGCGTGAAGTGTGACAAGGATCAGGTATTCAATAGGGAATCTACAGTCTCTTATGAGATACAGGTGTCCTCTTAGTTGATTTGCATATATTTGAATAGTTCGAAAACTTTGGCCAAAGTATTCTAAGTGTTTGACATTTGGAATTTATACTGTGAATATGTTTTGACATTTGGAATTTATACTATGAATATGTTCAAGTATAAATAAATTATTCAGTGAAGGGCGAGTCGGTAACTAATGGAGAAGCTGTGAGAAGGATAATGGCAGTGGTTATATTTATCCTTTGTCATGGACATCTAGCGGAGGGGTTGTTGTCATCAATACAGTCTATTAGGGAGATATCGAATAAATAATTTAAGTTTGGAGTGCAGTGAGATTTATTTAGTGGAATTAAGTCTCATTAAGTGATAATTAAATTATTTCATGAGATGATTAATTTAACCCATTTGGAGCTAGATTAAATTGTTCCTGAGGTCTCTGCACAAGCCTCTGTATTTTATTGCCATCGGAAAAATATTAAAGACTTCATGAGATGAGTTATTTATGTTAGGAACAGTGTCCTGAAATTCAGATTTATTCTGGATATATTATTTCAATTAATAAATAAAATTGAAGTTCCAGTCGTTTCCTAGTTAAATTTGTGTATTTGAGCATTTATACTGCATGTGATTTTCTTTCGAGAGGCATTCATGAGATGGGTGTAGTCCTTAGACTACAATTTATATGTTTGTTCTAAGTGGTTTATGAGACTAAGCCACAGATAGACTTGGAACAAATGATATGGATTGTTGTTTGAAAGACTCGTAGTCGAAGACAAGTCTGGACCACTTGTATGTTAAGACTGTAACGAGACACTTTAGATGGCTTGTCTTGGTCATGTAGATGGAGATCCAAAAGTGTTAAGTTAGTGTGTTTGACACACTGAGTTGAACCATGTGAGTTACTTATTTCTAGACTGCTATCGGAGATGAGTGATTCGCATTTTACTGTTTGAACGACGACTCTAAATCCTGAGGGTATTCTGGACTTGTGCATGGAGCATTAGTTACTTTGGTGTACTATAAGTAAGGTCTAAAACGAATGATTGAAATCCAACGTACACTGGGCAGCGTCATGAAGTGTGACAAGGATCAAGTATTCAATAGGGAATCTACTGTCTTTTATGAGATACAGATGTCCCCTTAGTTGATTTGCAAATGTTTAAATGGTTCGGAAACTTTGGCCAAAGTATTCCAAGTGTTTGACATTTGCAATTTATACTGTGAATATGATCAAGTATAAATGAATTATTCAGTGAAGGGCGAGTCGGTAACTAATGGAGAAGCTGTGAGAAGGATAATGGTAGTGGTTATATTTATCTTTTGTCATGGACATCTACTGGAGGAATTGTTGTCATCAATATAGTATATTAGGGAGATATCGAATAAATAATTTAAGTCTAGAGTGCAGTGAGATTTATTTAGTGGAATTAAGTCTCATTAAATGGTAATTAAATTAATATCATGAGATGATTTAATTAAACCCGTTTGGAGCTAGATTTAAATTGTCCCCGGGGTCCCTACGCAAGCCTCTGTGTTTTATTGCCTTTGGAAAAATATTAAGAATTTATGAGCCGAATTATTTATCCATACGATGGGTAAATTAATTTTGCCAAACATTATTCATGAGATGAATAAAAGTTAAAAATTATAAAATAAAATAATTTTGAAAAGTAAAAATTCAATTTTTACACGTGAGAAACAAAAAAAAAAAAAAAAAAAAAAATCGCGTTTTAAAAGCATGCACAGTGCTATCCGCGTATATCAGATCCAACGAACCAGCACGCGACACCACAAGGGCGATCCGCGTGCCCAGGTAGGGGCGAATTGCTAGCTGACACATGGCGCACGATAACAGGCCCGCAGAGGCCGTTGCACTGTTACTAAACACGGCGTTTTGAGCTTATTTTAAGTGAAACGCTGTGTTTTGATGTTAACTGTGCAATCCTTTTTCGATTTTAATTAGATTTTATCGCTCCGGAATATTTCTATAAATAGAGGGTCTTATTCTGAGGTTTGGCATTCGAGTTTAAAACAATTCTTTAGGGTTTCTGAAATTGTTTCAAAGATTCAGTTTAATAATTTTCGGAGCCCACCCTCTGGGCAGTTCGAGGTTATTGCGTAGAAGGTCTCGGGGTCTCGGTTTTGAAGAATATTATTCTTTCTGGTTTTTCTTTTTATTGGACCAATTTCAGGTATGTTTTTCTTTCCTTCTTCTTGTAGTTTCGCTTTTCTATTTATTTACAATATTCGTTATTATACCTGTTTAAGTTTATGTAATGTTATGAATGTACTAGAGTAACAGGCTTGCACATTTAAATTAAGAATTTAGATTTGATGATTTAAATTATGAATTTAAGTCAGTAGATTTAAAATTAAGAATTTTAAATCAACCCTAGGTTTGAAATTATGAATTATAAATCTATTCCGCCGCGTAATCTTTAGGGAGAATTTTTGAAGTTCATCCCAGTAACCGGTATTAGGGCAAACGGTTTATACAGATAAACCTATTCCCGGGAACTCTCGCACGTGAGGTGTCACGAAGCGTGACTCTCCGACCGGGGGCTTAGGTAGAGAGAAGAGTCTCCTACTCTAAGTGCTCTAATAGGTGCCTATTGTTGTGACCATAGTTGAGAACTGTGAATCCAATAGTCGGCATCAGAGTTTATTTTTCTACAAAATTTTTACGATTTTCCCAACAATTGGCATCAGAGCCAGCCTCTGATTACATTCATAATATACATGGCTAGGTATAATAAAATCGAAATGAATAGATTTGCGATTTAATAAAATAGAGATTTTATTAAGAAGGAAGTAATTTTAATTTGATGATTTGATTTAAATTGTCTAAATCAATAAAGAATTAATAGTTAATTCAGATTATTATTTGTATTTGTGATTTAAATTGTTTGAATCATTAAAGTAACTAATTTTTAATTAGATTGTTTTAAAATACGATTTAAATTGTTTAAATCTGTTAAAAGAATTAATAGTTGACTAGATTATTTAAAGTATCGATTTAAATTGTTTAAATCGGTTAAAAGATTTAATAGTTAACTAGGTTATTTTTAGTAACGATTTAAATTGTTTAAATCGTTAATGAATTAATCGTTAATTCGGAATAACCTATAAATTTGCAATTGTGTTGTTCTTATAATAAGATTATACGTTCTCAGTCATCATTTACGAAATCAGATAGAATTGATCTAATAAGATTAGATTTAAATATTTTTCATATATATTAGATAAAATTGTTCTAATAAGATTAGATTTAAATTTTTTTATATATATTGGATAAAGTTAATCTAATGAGATTAGATTTAATTATTTTATATGAAATCAGATTAAAATTAAATATTTTAATTTTAAAATTTAAAAAAAAAATATTTCTGACAAGTTTTGTCAGCTTCAGGCTGACGCTGACGTCAGCAATAGGAAAAAATTTTTTTTATTTATTTTGAGGCATAAAGACGTCAAAACTGATTTACATAATAATTAAGTTAATTGTTTTATTAACTAATTTCTTTTTTTGAATGCGATTCTAAATTAAATTATATGGTGTTTTAAGTTGTAACTCAGTGTATTTTAAATAAAAGTTATTTGAAATTATTTTAGAATAAAATTCTGAAATAGGCTATAAGATAGTCTAAGTTAAACTTTATTTTAAAATAAAAGTTAAATTTTGTTAATTAAATTTTAGAATAAGATTCTAAACTAGACTATTGGATAGTCTAAGCTTGTTTAACTTTAGAATAAGATTCTAAAATAGACTATGGGATAGTCTAAACACAAATCGCTACTGTTTTTAAAATTACTTTAATTTGATTTTGGAATTAGATTATGAAAAGTAGATTATGTGATGATCTATATTAAATGTTGGTATTGTTTAATTAAAATTAATTAATTAATTAATTTTATTGATTGGTTTAGAATGAGATTTCTAATGCAAGATTATAAGATAATCTATGCTTAAAAATGATAGTATTTTTGAATAAATTAATTAATTAATTTTGTTTAATTTTAGAATGAGATTCTAAAGGGGATTATGAGATAATCCAGGTTGTAAATGCAAGTTAATTAAAAACCACTAGTTGTAAAAATCAAGTGGGAGCGAGTTTTCAATTGTTGTAACCTCACGGTCTCTATTACCGGTCTAGTAGTATAGTAGATCGATAGACCTCCCCGCGGAGGATGTCGGTTTGCATATTACAGGGTTAGACTTCTTTAGGATAAACCAAAGTGCAAAGAAGCGATGCGACCATGCTGCCGTGGAGTATTTCGTGTATTTGTATGGAGGTTTAGGTAATGGTTTACACTTGACTAGCGTGATGCATTAGGCTCCCCGAGGAGCTCTGTTGTGTTATGTTAGAGACTAAGGTAAAGTGGTGAGTTGATCATGTTTAGTAAGAGTTACAAGAAAAATAGGTTAATTGAGAATAGTTCTCACCTGAACTAGCTTCGTGCGACCCTGCTGCTGAGGAGTAAGGAGTGGTGTGTTTGGGTCATCATTGTATGCATGATAGTACAGTTTGGTGGATATCTGACTTATTGTGTATGCTAAATTGAAAGAAAAATATATCTCTGCATTATACATGACTCATATAAGATAGTTACACAATTGTTTGCATTTACAGTATTTTGAAATGGCTGCGACTGGTGCACTTCATTCAAATCTGAAAGATAATACTTTAACTAGACCGAATTACTTCACCTGGAAAATGAACCTGGACATAGTATAATACATGAGGGTCATAAGTTTGTTCTCACTGAAGCTCGACCTACGGTACCCGCTAATAATTCTACAGTTGTTGTTAAAGAGCGTTATGAACGCTGGAACAAGGCTAATGAGTTAGCCAGATGCTACATTTTGGACTTTGTGACCAATGTACTCAAGCATCAGATGCTTGAGATGAAAACAGCAGCTGAAATGATCAAACATTTAAAGGAAATGTTTGGTGGTCAAGGTAGGGCAGCCAGGCAAGAGATGATGAGGAAGCTCTTGAACATGAGGATGTCAGAAGGGTCCCCAGTTCAGGAGCATCTCATGAAAATGATAGCGTGCTTGTCTGAGTTGGAGATTTTGGGTGCTAAGATTGATAGTCAGTCTCAACAGGACATCATCCTCAGCTCTATGTCCGGCTCTTTTACTCAGTTCAGGCTGAACTACACAATGAATAATAAGGATTACTCATTACTTGAGATGATGAAAGAGCTACAGGTAGCAGAGGGTGTTATGCGAGCCAAGGGGAGTGTCCACTTGACTTAGGTATCGAGGTCTGGTGGGAGCAAGCAGAATAAGGGACCAACTGGAAAGAAAGGTAAAGGCAAGGTTGCTAGTGTAGAAACTAATCCTAACAAAAGGCCAGCAAAAGGAAAGTGTCACTTTTGCTGAAAGATGAGCCACTGGAAGAGAAACTGCATAAAGTACTTGGCTCCTCTTCCTGCTAAGGCTGCTAAACCATCTGATGAAGGTATTTTGATATCTCACTGATTTGAGTCTTGTGTAGTTGTGAGTTCACCAAATTCCTGGTGTGTGGACTCGGGTTTAACTAACCAAGTCTGTAATATGTTACAGGGGCTCAGGCTAACCAGGAGGCTACATGATGGGAGCTGTACCTGATAGCTGAAGGCGATACAAGAGTGGCAATCTTAGTAGTAGGATGCGTTAGCTTAGTCTTTAGTGTTAGAGTTTTTTTTTTTTTTTTTAAAGGTTTTGTTTATTTGTACCTGCATGGGACAGGAATTTGATTTATGTGGTTTGAAGAATAATAGTTATTCATTTTTTTAATATGGTTGTGAACCTTTATTTCAAGAGATGAAATTTTTATTTACTAAGGAACGTGTGTTTATGATTTATTCATATTGTTTTTTTTTCCTTACATATGTGAACAATGCGAAGCACTTAGAGAAAGTCTTTTGCAAGTAAGCTACAAAACAAAAACAAAACAGTATTAAAGGAAAATGACAATAATTCTGAACAGCTACAAACAACTTAAATCATAGTGGGAACATTAGATGCGCCTACTAATAGGAACAAGAATGTTCCAAGTGCACGAAAGCTTAGGTGTAGTGGGAGGATTGTCAGGACACCTGACAGGTTCATAGCGAGAGCCTTAGTGGTTGATCGTGGCATTGAATCTGATCCTTTTAGCCACAATGAAGCAATAAAGTGTTCTAATTTTGTGCAATCGGTTGCTCAAATCATGCGTGGACAAATGATATTAAGAGAGAGTAGTGACTTTCTTAGTATTGTATGTCAACGATATACAACTCATTAAAAATGATGTAGGGGTGTCATTAGCTGTAAAGACTTGGTTGTCATGATAGCTCAATATGAAAGACATAGGAGAAGCCAGCTCTACTCTTAGGATTAAGCTTCTGCGAGGTCGTAAGAGTAGGGTGTTGGGTCTTTCTTTAGCCACTTATATTGAGAAGATGTTGTCAAGGTATAGCATGGAGTATCTATTTCTTTTGAGTAGTGTTCTAGGACACCTCAATAGGAGGAGCCATTGAGGAATATTCCATATGCTTTGGCAGTGGGAGCCTCAGGTATGCCATGTTGTGCATGAGACTTGATATTTGCCATGCTATGTGATAGTATGAAAATGTTGGTCTAATTTGGGTCCAATGGACTAGGAGGCAGTGAAGTGTTTTCTCTAGTTTTTGAGAAGAACTAGAGATCCTATGTTGGTCTTTCAAGGTGATGAGCTGGTTCCAGTTGGTTATACTAATTTAAAACTTCCAGCCAGATTAATATGATAGATGTTCGACGTCTAAGTATGTCTTTACCCTTGGAATGGGAGCCATTAGTGAAGGAAATGTCAAGCAGTATTGTATTGCTGACTTCACAATAAAGTAATTGTGCTCACTAAGGGTTAGGCTCAGTAGATTTCTGGTTCAAACTTAAAAGGGGTGAGTATGAACTTTGTCATAAATTGGATTTAGGACAAGTGGGAGATTGTTAGGAACAGTGTCTTGAAATCCAGATTTATTCTGGATACATTATTTTAATTAATAAATAAAATTAAAGTTCCAGTCATTTCCTAGTTAAATTTGTGTATTTGAGCATTTATACTACATGTGATTTTCTTTCGAGAGGCATCCATGAGATGGGTGTAGTCCTCAGACTACAATTTACATGTTTATTCTAAGTGGTTTATGAGATTAAGCCACAGATAGACTTGGAACAAATGATATGGATTGTTGTTTAAAAGACTCGTAGTCGAAGACAAGTCTGGACCACTTGTATGTTAAGACTATAACGAGAAACTTTAGATGGCTTGTCTTGGTCATGTAGATGGAGATCCAAAAGTGTTAAGTTAGTGTGTTTGACACACTGAGTTGGACCATGTGAGTTACTTATTTCTAGACTGCTATCGGAGATGAGTGATTCGCATTGTACTGTTTGAACGACGACTCTAAATCCTGAGGGTATTCTGAACTTGTGCATGGAGCGTTAGTTACTTTAGTGTACTATAAGTAAGGTCTAAAACGAATGATTGAAATCCCACGTACACTGGGTAGCGGCGTGAAGTGTGACAAGGATCAGGTATTTAATAAAGAATCTACAGTCTCTTATGAGATACAGATGTCCCTTATTTGATTCGCAAATATTTGAATAGTTCGGAAACTTTGGCCAAAGTATTCCAAGTGTTTGGCATTTGGAATTTATACTGTGAATATATTCAAGTATAAATGAATTATTCAGTGAAGGGCGAGTCGGTAACTATTGGAGAAGCTGTGAGAAGGATAATGGTAGTAGTTATATTTATCCTTTGTCATGGACATCTAGTGGTGGGGTTGTTGTCATCAATACAGTATATTAGGGAGATATCGGATAGATAATTTAAGTATGGAGTACAGTGAGATTTATTTAGTGGAATTAAGTCTCATTAAATGATAATTAAATTAATATCATGAGATGATTTAATTTAACCCATTTGGAGCTAGATTTAAATGGTCCCCGGGGTCCCTACGCAAGCCCTGTATTTTATTGCCATTGAAAAAATATTAAGAATTCATGAGACGAATTATTTATCCCTACGATGGGTAAATTAATTTTGCCAAACATTATTCATGAGATGAATAAAAGATGAAAATTATAAAATAAAATAATTTTGAAAATTAAAAATTCATAAGATGAATTTTTACACGTGAGA
This sequence comes from Simmondsia chinensis, assembly GCA_018398585.1. Lineage (NCBI taxonomy): Eukaryota > Viridiplantae > Streptophyta > Magnoliopsida > Caryophyllales > Simmondsiaceae > Simmondsia > Simmondsia chinensis. Next base: position 15,878,028 of record JAGTTD010000008.1, on the reverse strand, counting down.
AACAAAAAAATATCGCGTTTTAAAAGCCTGCACAGTGCGATCCGCATATATCGGATCTAAGGAACCAGTGCGCAACACGCCCACAAGGGCGATCCGCCTGCCCAGGCAGGGGCGAATCGCGAGCTGACACGTGGCGCACGATGACAGGCCCGCAGAGGTGGTTGCACTGTTACTAAACGGGGCGTTTTGAGCTTATTTTAAGTGAAACACTGCGTTTTGATGTTAACTGTGCAATCCTTTTTTGATTTTAATTAGATTTTCTCGCTCTGGAATATTTCTATAAATAGAGGGGCTTATTCTGAGATTTGGCATTCGAGTTTAAAACAATTCTTTAGGGTTTCTGAAATTGTTTCGGAGATTCAGTTTAATATTTTTCGGAGCCCACCGTCCGGGCAGTTCGAGGTTATTGCGTAGAAGGTCTCGGGGTCTCGGTTTTGAAGAATATTATTCTTTCTGGTTTTTCTTTTTATTGTAGCAATTTTAGGTATGTTTTTCTTTCCTTCTTCTTTTAGTTTCGCTTTTCTATTTATTTACAGTATTCGTTATTATACCTGTTTAAGTTTATGTATTGTTATGAATGTACTAGAGTAAAAGGCTTGTAAATTTAAATTAAGAATTTGGATTTGATGATTTAAATTATGAATTTAAGTCAGTAGATTTAAAATTAAGAATTTTAAATCAACCCTAGGTTTGGAGTTATGAATTCTAAATATATTCCGCAGCTTAATCTTTAGGGAGAAGTTTTTGAAATTCATCCCAGTAACCGGTATTAGGGCAAACGGTTTATGCAGATAAACCTATTCCAGGGAACTCTCGCACGTGAGGTGTCACGAAGCGTGACTCTCCGACCGGGGGCTTAGGTAGAGAGATGGGTCTCCTACTCTAAGTGCTCTAATAGGTGCCTATTATTGTAACCATAGTTGAGAACTGTGAACCCAATAGTCGGCATTAGAGTTTATTTTTCAACAAAATTTTTATGATTTTCCCTACAATTTATCCATAAGATGGGTAAATTAATTTTGCCAAATATTATTTATGGGATGAATAAAAGTTAAAAATAACAAAATAAAATAATTTTGAAAATTAAAATTCATAAGATGAATTTTTACATGTGGGAAACAAAGCAAATAAAAAAAATCGCAAAAAAAAAAAAAATTACGCGCACATCCCTTAATCCGTGTGCTCACGGATCAACCAACCAGCTCGCAACACGTGTCGCGCACTGGCAAGCTAGGGCCTATCCGCGTGAGCACGGGAGGGCCAATCGCGGCTCGCGACGTGTCACGCTTAGTTCAAAATAACTGGCACGATTTGGGTGAATGAAACGCTGCGTTTTTAATTATTTTTTAAATAAAATGACGAGTTTTGATTTTTACTGGGCAATCCCACTTCGAAAAAATTGGATTTTTTCGCTCCGGTGTGCACCTATAAATAGAGGAGCTTATTCCGAGGTTTGGCATTCAAGTTGAAATATTTCTTTAGGGTTTCTGAAATTGTTTTGGAGACCTAATTGGAGAGAAAAAATTTCCTTTGAAATTTTTATTTCCTCAGTTTAATATTTTTCGGAGCACACACTCCGGGCAATTCGAGGTCATTACGTAGAAGGCCTCAGGGTGTCAATTTTGAAGAATATTATTGTCTTTCTGGTTTTTCTTTTATTGGAGCAATTTTAGGTATGTTCTTTTTTCCTTCTTCTTTTAGTTTCCGCTTTTTTATTTATTCACAATATTTATTATTATACATGTTTAGGTTTATGTATTGTTATGAATGTATTAGAGTGAAAGGCCTGTAAATTTAAATTATGAATTTAGATCTGTTGATTTAAATTATGATTTTAAGTCAGTAGATTTAAAATTAGAAATTTTAAATCGACCCTAGGTTTAGAGTTATGAATTCTAAACCAGTTCCGCTGTGTAAACTTTAGGGAGATTTTTGAAATTCATCCCAACAACCGGTATTAGGGCAAAGGGTTTATAGAGATAAACTTATTCCCGAGAACTCTCGCACATGAGGTGTCACGAAGCTTGACTCTCCGACTGAGGGCTTAGGTAGAGAGAAGAGTCTCCTACTCTAACTGCTTTAATAGATGCCTATTGTTGTGACTATATTTGAGAATTGTGAACCCAATAGTCGGCATCAGAGTTTATTTTCCAACAAAATTTTTTATGTTTTTCCCAAGAATTGGTATCTAAGCCAGCTTCTGATTACATTCATAATATACATGGCTAGGTATAATAAGATCAAAATACATAGATTTGCGATTTAATGAAATAGAGATTTTATTAAGAAGGAAAGTTAGTTTAATTTGACGGTTCGATTTAAATTGTTTAAATCAATGATTAAATTCAGATGATTGTTTGTATTTATGATTTAAATTGTTTGAATTATTAAAGGAGTTAATGGTTAACTAGGTTATTTAAAGTATAGATTTAAATTGTTTAAATCGGTCAAAAGATTTAATAGTTAACTAGGTTGTCTATAGTAATGATTTAAATTGTTTAAATCGTTAATGAATTAATTGTTAATTCAAAACAACCCATAAATTTACGATTGTGTTGTTAGTATAATGAGATTGTACGTTCTTAGTCATGATTTACGAAATTGGACAAAATTGGTCTAATAAGATTAGATTCAATTAATTTTTATAAAATTGGATAAAGTTGATCTAATGAGATTAGATTTAATTATTTTATATGAAATTGGATAAAATTGATTTAATGAGATTAGATTCAGTTTATTTTAAAATTAAATTATTTTAATTTAAAATTAAATTTTTTTTCTGACGACGTCAGCCGCTGATGTCAGCAGGTATGGTATGACGTCAGCACTGATGTGTCACTGAAGTCAACAAGTTTAAATTTAATTATAATAATAATGTATTAATTAATTAAATTAAATTTATTTATTTATTTTAGAGTGAGTTTCTAAGTTTAGATTATGTGATAATCTAAGTTGTGAATCAAAGTATTTTAAATAAAATTTATTTGAAATTATTTTATAATAAGATTCTGAAATAGACTATAAGATAGTCTAAGTTAACTTTATTTTTTGAAATAAAAGTTAAATTTTGTTAATTAAATTTTAGAATAAGATTCTAAGTTAGACTATTGGATAGTCTAACCTTGTTTGATTTTAGAATAAGATTATGAAAAATAGACTATGGGATAGTCTAAGCACAAAATTACTATTAATAAAATTATTTTTAATTTAATTTTGGAATTAGATTTTGAAAAGTACATTATATGATAATCTAAATTAAATGTTGATATTATTTTAATTAAAATTAATTAATTAATTTTATTGATTTGTTTTAGAATGAGATTCTAATGCAAGATTATGAGATAATCTATATTGTAAAATGGTAGTATTTTTGAATAAACTAATTAAATAATTTTGAATAATTTTAGAATGAGATTCTAAAGGAGATTATGAGATAATCCAGGTTGTAAATTCAAGATAATTAAAAACCACTAGTTATAAAATCAAGTGGGGGCAAGGTTTCAATTGTTGTAACCTCACGGTCTCCATTACCGGTCTAACGGTATAGTAGATCGATAGACCTCCCTGCGGAGGATGTCGGTTCGCAGATTACAGGGTTAGACTTCTTTAGGATAAACCAAAGTACAAACAAGCGATGCGACCACTCTGATGTGGAGTATTTTGTGTATTTGTACGGAGATTTAGGTAATGGTTTACACTTGACTAGCGTGATGCATTAGCCTCCCCAAGGAGCTCTGTTGTGTCATGATAGAGACTAAAGTCAAGTGGCTAGTCAATCATTTTTAGTAAGAGTTACAAGAAAACAGGTTAACTGAGAATAGTTCTCACCCGAACTAGCTTCGTGCCACCCCGCTGCCAGGGTGTAAGGAGTGGTGTGTTTGGGTCATCATTGTTTACATGATAGTATATTTTGGTGGATATCTGACTTATTGTGTGTGCTAAATTGAAAGAATATATATCACTGTATTATACATGACTCTTGTTAGACAATTACACATATGTTTGCATTTACAATATTTTATATGGATAGGGTGGGCGAACTTTACTTGATTTTAAATACATAATGTACTCATTGAACCAAATTACTTTGCCTTGAAAAATAAGTTGGACTTGGTTATTACTCACAAGGGACCTATTAGAAAGAAAGGAAAAGGCAAGGTTGCTATTGTAACAACCAAGTCCATAAGAAAGTCAGCAAAAGAAAAGTGTTTCTTTTGCAAGAAAACTAGGTCACTGGAGGAGAAACTACACTAAATACATAGCTATTCTTCCTACAAAGACTGTTAAGCCATCCGGTGAAGGCATATTGATATCTCACTAAGTTGAGTCATGTGCAGTTGAGAGTCCACCGGTTTCCTGGTGGGTGGACTCAGGTTCAACTGACCTTATCTGTAATATGTTATAGGAGCTCAGACTAGGCTCAAGGCTACACGATGGGTGTTGCACCTGATGGTCAGGGACTGTACAATAATAGTGGTCTTAAGTGTAGGAGACATTAGCTTAGACTTTAGTAATAGAGTTTTGTTTTAAATGATTGATTATTTAAACTTTCGCTATATAGGAATTTGATTTTTATATTTGGGTTAACGGATAATTATTATTCAGTTGATTATTTTTTTTTTTTGTGCCAAATGGCAAGGACTGATATATTGCTCAAAACTGAATCTCAAAATACATCTTACAAACGAAAATCAAAGAGAAACCCCCACCCAAATACATCAAACTTCAAACCACAACCCAAAATTTAATCCCCAAACAAGAAATTAAAACGACACCATACTTGGGATACAAAACTATGGTAATTATTCAGTTGATTTTGATAATGAAAATTTTAAATATGAGAAATAATTTGTTTATTTGGACATGTACATGAATAAATTGTTTATTCATGTTATTTCCTTATCAAAACTATGGTAATTGTTTAAATGAATTTAACGTAAGTTCACTTGTTCAATCTTCTAGAAGAAAACACCTTGAAAGGGATATCGCCTACACATAGCACCAACGTTTTGGTCACAGTAATTCGAACAGGATCCAAAGACTGGTGAAAGATGGACTGATAGAGGCTTTGGACTTGAGGTCATTACCAGTTTGCGAATTCTGCATAGAATGAATGGTGACCATTTCTATCTTGAGGAGTAAAGGCAACAGGGTTGGTGGCTTGCTGGAGCTGGTTCATATAGATGTATGTGGACCAATACATGTTCAGGCAAGAGGTGGGTATGAGTACTTAACCACATTTAGTGATGATTACTCAAGATGTGTATATGTTTACCTAATTAGACATTAGTCGGACTTTTTGAAAAGTCCAAAGAGTACAAAACTGAAGTTGAAAAGCAATTAGGTAAACAAGTTAAATCACTTCGATTAGATCGAGGTGGTGAATATTTTTTAGGTGAGTCTATAGAGTTCCTAACTGCAAATGAGATAGGATCTCAGATTTCTGCTTTGGGTACACCGTAGTAGAATTGTGTTGCAGATAAAAGGAACAAAGACATTCTTTTCTACCTTTTTTTTTTGATCAAAAGTGTTTTTAATACTATGAAAAACACTTAGAGAAGGATTTTGCAAGTAAGCTACAAAAACAAAAATAAAATAGTATTAAAGGAAAATGACACTAATTCTAAACAGCTAGGCACAACTCAAGACATAGTGGATGAGTTATATGGACCTACTAATAGGAACGAGAATGTTCCAGGTACACGAGAGCTTAGGTGTGGTGGGAGGATTGTCAGGATACCTGACAGGTTCATAGCGGGAGCCTTAGTGGTTGACCGTGGCATTGAATCTAGTCCTTTTAGCCACAATGAAGCAGTTAAGTCTTCTACTTTTGTGCAATCAGTTGCTCAAATCATGCGTGTACAAATGATATTAAGAGAAAGTAGTGACTTTCTTAGTTTTATATGCCAACGATATACTACTCATTGAGAATGATGTGAGGGTGTCATTAGCTGTAAAGACTTGGTTTTCATGATAGCTCAATATGAAAGACATAGAAAAATCTAGCTCTACTCTTAGGATTAAGCTTCTGTAAGGTCATAAAAGTAGGATGTTGGATCTCTCTCCAGCCACTTATATTGGAAAGACGTTGTTAAGGTCTAGCCTGGAGTCCCTCTCTCTGTTGAGTAGTGTTCTGGGACACCTCAAGAAGAGGAGCAATTAAGGAATATTCCATATGCTTTGGCAGTGGGAGCCTCAAGTATGCCATGTTATGCACGAGACTTGATATCTGCTATGCTATGATATAGTAAGCAGGTGTTAGTTTAACATGAGTCCAATGGACTAGGTGGCAGTGAAGTGTTTTCTCTAGTTCTTATGAAGAACTAGAGATTCTATGCTAATCTTTCAAAGTGACGAGCTGGTTCCAGTTGGGTATACTAGTTTAAGACTTCCAGTCAGATTAAAATAATAGACGTTTGATTTCTAAGCATGTATTTACCCTTGGAGTGGGAGCTATTAGTGAGAGGAATATCAGGCAGTATTGTATTGCTGACTTCACAATACAGTAATTGTGCTCATTAAGGGTTAGGCTCAGTAGAATTTTGGTTCAAACTTAAAAGGGGTGAGTATGGACTTTGTCATAAATTGGATTTAGGACAAGTGGGAGATTGTTAGAAATAGTATTCTGAAATTCAGATTTATTCTGGATATATTATTTTAATTAATAAAAAAAATTGAAGTCCCAGTCGTTTCCTAGTTAAATTTGTATATTTGAGCATTTATACTGCATGTGATTTTCTTTTGGGAGACAACTAGGAGATGGGTGTAGTCCTCAAACTACAATTTACATGTTTGTTCTAAGTGGTTTATGAGACTAAGCCACAGATAGACTTGGAACAAATAGTATGGATTGTTGTTTGAAAGACTCGTAGTCGAAGACAAGTTTGGACCACTTGTATGTTAAGACTATAACGTGAAACTTTAGATGACTTGTCTTGGTCATGTGGATGGAGATCCAAAAGTGTTAGGCTAGTGTGTTTAATAAGATTGACACACTGAGTTGGACCATGTGGATTACTTCTTTCTAGACTACTATCGGAAATGAGTGATTCACGTTGTACTGTTCGAACGACGACTCTAAATCCTAAGGGTATTCTGGACTTGTGCATGGAGCGTTAGTTGCTTTGGTGTACTATAAGTAAGGTCTAAACGAATGACTGAAATCCCACGTACACTGGGCAGCGGCGTGAAGTGTGACAAAGATCAGGTATTGAATAGGGAATCTATAGTCTCTTGTGAGATACAGGTGTCCCCTTAGTTGATTTACAAATATCTGAATAGTTCGGAAACTTTGGCCAAAGTATTCCAAATGTTTGACATTTGGAATTTATACTGTGAATATGTTCAAGTATAAATGAATTATTCAGTGAAGGGCGAGTCGGTAACTAATGGAGAAGCTGTGAGAAGGATAATTGTAGTGGTTATATTTATCCTTTATCATGGACATCTAGTGGAGGGGTTGTTGTCATCAATACAGTCTATTAGAGAGATATCGAATAAATAATTTAAGTCTGGAGTGCAGTGAGATTTATTTAGTGGAATTACGTCTCATTAAGTGGTAATTAAATTATTTCATGAGATGATTAATTTAACCTATTGGGGGCAAGATTTAAATTGTCACCGAGGTCTCTACGAAAGCCTCTGTATTTTATTGCCATTGAAAAATTATTAAAGAATTCATGAGATGAGTTATTTATCCATAAGATGGGTAAATTAATTTTGTCAAACAATATTCATGAGATGAATAAAAGTTAAAAATTATAAAATAAAATAATTTTAAAAATTAAAATTCATAAAATAAATTTTTACATGTGGGAAACAAAGCAAATAAAAAAAAAATCCCCGCAAAAAAAAAAAACGGTGCACAGCCCTTAATCCTTGTGCTAACGGATCAACCAACCAGTGCGCGACACGTGTCACGTGCTGGCATGCCAGGGCTTATCCGCGTGAGCACGGGTGGGCCAATCGCGGCCCGCCACGTGTTACGCTTAGTTCAAAATAACTGGCGCGATTTGGGTGAATGAAACGCTGCGTTTTGAATTATTTTTTTAAAATAAAATGATGCGTTTTGATTTTAACTAGGCAATCCCACATCAAAAATTGGATTTTTTTCGCTCAGGTGTACTCCTATAAATAGAGGAGCTTATTCCAAGGTTTGGCATTCAAGTTAAAATATTCTTTAGGGTTTCTGAAATTGTTTCGAAGACCTAATTGGAGAGAAAAAATTTTCGTTGAAATTTTTATTTCCTCAGTTTAATATTTTTCGGAGCCCTCCCTTCGGGCAATTTGAGGTCATTGCGTAGAAGGTCTCGGAGTGTTGATTTTGAAGAATATTATTGTCTTTCTAGTTTTTCTTTTATTGGAGCAATTTCAGGTATATTCTTCTTTCCTTCTTCTTTTAGTTTCCGCTTTTCTATTTATTCACAGCATTTTTTATTATACATGTTTAGGTTTATGTATTGTTATGAATGTATTAGAGTAAAAGGCCTGTAAATCTAAATTATGAATTAAATATGTTGATTTAAATTATGAATTTAAGTCAGTAGATTTAAAATTCGAAATTTTAAATCGACCCTGGGTTTAGAGTTATGAATTCTAAACCTGTTCTGCTGTGTAAACTTTAGGGAGAATTTTGAAATTCATCCCCACAACTGGTATTAGGGCAAAGGGTTTATAAAGATAAACCCATTTCCGGGAACTCTCGCATGTGAGGTGTCACAAAGCGTGACTCTCCGACGGGGGCTTAGGTAGAGAGAAGAGTCTCCTACTTTAAGTGCTCTAATAGGTGCCTATTGTTGTGACCATAGTTGAGAACTGTGAACCCAATAGTCGTCATTAGAGTTTGTTTTACAACAAAATTTTTTATGTTTTTCCCAACAAATGCATCACGCTAGTCAAGTGTAAATCATTGCCTAAACCTCCATACAAATAAACATAATACTCCACGACAGCGTGGTCGCATCGTTTCTTTGCACTTTGGTTTATCTCAGCTGAAGTCTATCCCTTTGATCTGCAAACTGACAGCCTCCTTAGGGAGGTCTATCGATCTACTATACTGCTAGACCGGTAATGGAGACCGTGAGGTTACGACAATTGAAATCTTGCTCCCACTTGATTTTTAAAACTAGTGATTTTTAATAACTTCAATTTACAACTTGGACTATCTCATAGCCCCTTTTAAAATCTCATTCTAAAATTAGCCAAAATTAATTAATTAATTTATTCAAAATATTATCGTTTACAATATCGATTATCTCATAATCTTGCTTTAGAATCTCATTCTAAATGTATTCAATAAAATTAATTAATTAATTTTACTTATAAAAATAGTACTATAGATTGTCTCATAACTTATTCTTTAGAATCACATTCTAAAACTAAATAAATTAATATAAATGAATTTCATTTTTTATTGAAAACAATGCCAAAAGTTAGATTATCTCATAATCTATTTTTAGAATTTAATTCTAAAATTAAATTAATTAATAAAATTAATTATATTTAAAATCAGTAGCAATTTAGAGCTTAGACTATCTCATAGTCTATTTTTAGAATCTTATTCCAAAAATTAAATAAGCTTAGATTATCTTATAGTCTATTTTAGAATTGTATTCTAAAATTAAATTAATTAGTAACATTTATCTTTTAAAACAATATTGACTTGGGCTATTTTATAATCTATTTTAGAATCTTATACTAAAACAATTAAAAATAACTTTCATTTAAAATAACACTACTTTACAACTTATATAATCTCATGATCTAATTTATAATCACATTCTTAAAAGAAATTAATTAGTAAAATAATTAATTTTATAATTATTATGTAAACTAGTACTGACATCTAAATATCCCCAAAAATAAATAAATAAATAAATAAAATTTTTTAAAATCTGACATCAGACTGACGTCAACACTGACAGCTGACATCACAAAAGTCAGTGACAAAAAATTTTTTAATTAAAATAATTAAATAAAAAATAGTTGAATCTAATCTTATTAGATTAATTTTATCCGATTTCACAAATCATATCAAACATGCATAATCTCATTATACAAATAACATAATCATTAGTTTGTAGATTTGTAGATCTGAATTAATGATTAATTCATTAACAATTTTAATTCTTTAACGATTTAAACAATTTAAACCATTACTTTAAATAACCTAGTTAACTATTAACTCTTTTAACGATTTAAACAACTTAAATTGGTATTTAAGAAAACTTTTCTTCTTAATAAAATCTCTATTTTATTAAATCACAAATCGATTTATTTCGATCTTAGTATACCTATTCTTGTATATTATGAATGTAATCAGAGATTGGCTCTGATACCAATTGTTGGGGAAAAAAATAACTCTGATGCCTACTGTTGAGTTCATAGTTCTCAACCATGGTCAAAACAAAAGGCACCTATTAGAGCACTTAGAGTAGGAGACCCTTTTCTCTACCTAAGCCCCCAGTTGTAGAGTCACGCTTCGTGACACCTCATGTGTGAGAGCTCCCAGGAATACGGTTATCTCTATAAATTCTTTTGCTCTAATACCGGTGGTTGGGACGAATTTCAGAAAATTCTCCCCGATTTTGTAAAGTTTATGCAATGGAAAGGATTTATAATTCGTAATTCTAAACCTAGAGTTGAATTAAAATTTATAATTTAAATCTAGAGATCTAAATTTTTAATTTAGATCTATAGGCCTTTTACTCTAATAGATTCATAACAATATATAAACTTAAATAGGAATAATAACGAATAATATAAATAAATAGAAAAATGAAAACTAAAAGTGAAGGAAAGAAGACAGACCTGGAATTGCCCCAAAAATAGAATACCAGAAAGAATAATAATCTTTAGAAGGGTACCAAAATCGAAACCCCGCGATCTTCTACACAATGGCCTAGAGTTGTCCAGAGGGTGGGCTCCGAAAAATATTAAATTAGGAAAGAAAAACTTTAATGGAAATTTTTTTCCCCAATTAGGTCTCTAAAATAATTTCAGAAACCCTAAAAAAATTTCACTTGAATGCCAAACCTCTAAATAAGCACCCCTACTTATAGTAGTTTACCGGAGCGAGAAAACCCCGATTTATCAATGTGGGATTGCCCAGTTTAAAACGAAACGCATCGTTTCATCCAAAATTGAGCCAAAACCTAGCGTTTTAGCATCTGGAAAATTTTCCTTTGTCTTGTCACCGAGTGCCACATGGCACGCGATGATTGGTCTCGCCGAAAGGCGCGAATCCTTCCCAGTCGCGCGCTGGTTATGTGATCTGCGAATGTGCGGATCGACCAATGTGCGTGTATATTTTTTATTTTTTTTGTTTTGCTTTGTTTCGCGCATGTAAAAATTTATCTTATGAATTTTATTTTCATAAATTATTTTATTTTATAATTTTTAATTTTATTCATCTCATGAATAATGTTTGGTAAAATGAACTTTAGCCATCTCATGGATAAATAATTCATCTCATGAATTCTTTAATATTTTTCTGATGGCAATAAATATAGAGGCTTGCATAGGGACCTTAGGGACAATTTAAATCTAGTTCCAAATGGGTTAAATAATTCATCTCATAAAATAATTTAATTACAATTTATGAGACTTAATTTCACTAAATAAATCTCATTGCACTCCAGACTTAAACCATTTATTTGATATCTCCCCAATAAACTGTATAGATAACAAAAACCCCTCCACTAGATGTCCATGACCAAGAATAAGTATAACTACTACGATTATCCTTCGTACGGCTTCTCCATTAGTTACTGACTCGCCCTTCACTGAATAATTCATCTATACTTGAACATATTTACTGTATAAATTCTAAATGTCAAACACTTGTACTACTTTGGCCAAAGTTTCCGAACTATTCAAATATTTGCCAATCAACTAAGGGGACATTTGTATCTCATAAGAGACTGTAGATTCCCTATTGAATACCTAATCCTTGCCACACTTCACGCCTCTACCCAGTGTATGTGGGAATTCAGTCATGCGTTTGGACCTTACTTATAGTACACCAAAGTAATTAACGCTCCATTCACAAGTCCAAAATACTCTCAGGATTTAGAGTCGTCGTTCCAACAGTACAACATGAATCACTTATCTCCGATAGTAGTCTACAAACAAGCAACTCACATGGTCCAACTCAGTGTGTCAATCTTATTAAACACACCAACCTAACACTTTTGCATCTCTATCCATATGACCAAGAAAAGTCATCTAAGGTGTCACGTTATAGTCTAAGCGTACAAGTGGTCCAAACTTGTCTTCAACTACGAGTCTTTCAAACAACAATCCATACCATTTGTTCCAAGTCTATCTGTGGGTTAATCTCATAAACCACTTAGAACAAATATGTAAATTGTAGTATGAGGACTACATCCATCTCATGGATGTTTTCAAAAAGAAAATCACATGCAATATAAATGATCGCTTACACAAATTTAACAAGAAAATGTCTGAAACTTTAATTTTATGTACTTATTAAAATAATATATCTAAAATAAATATGGATTTTAGGACACTATTCCTAACAACTTTGTCTTCTCTCACTACCCTTATTGCTAAGGACGTGGCAAGACAGACAGTAATTGAAGTCAAGCCTATTTTGGTGAGACATGCTGAGGCTCATAAAGGCTTGGTTCAAGCCGTTAGAGAGGATATCAAACAATTTAGGCCTGCACCTCCTCTGTCAATGCAAACTAGATATCCTTGTGAGGCTCCCTCGAGCTCGCGATTACTAGTGACTTAAGTTGATTATAATATCCCTGAGAGAACGAAAGACCCAATTATGGCTAACCTGAGTGTCACGCACTTACAACCTAGTCGTAGGAACAGTATGCGTCTTGGGGTTGCTTGCCCTTTGAATTAGAGTTTTTCTCTGGCCTCGATGGATCTTAACACCAATGTGCCAATGTCACCTGTCCCTGAGACAGGGAGGCAAAATAGTTCATACCCTCCTTATTTAGTAGAGGTAACCTCGAGGCCCATTCAAGGCCTTGAAATAGGAATGTAAGGACACGTACCCACTATCAGGAATTGCGCCCCCTTCCCCCCCCCCCCCCCCCCCCCCCCCCCCCCCAAGACCTCTCCAAACTTATTACACTAGAGGGAAATTTAACCACCTACTTACTCAAGACATGACTTGGGGACTGATCAAGCAAGGGTGAACCAATAGTTTTCTAATATGGGTGTTCTCCTAGGCATGCCATACAACCCAGGTCCTGTCAGAACATACTTCGTGGCCAACAAAACAAATGGCCATATTGATCTCAGGTGTTACCTTAGGTTTGGGCAGCATCATTCATTCCCACACCCAATTGTAACAGGTGTTGAAGGGTATCCTATGGATCCTGATGCTTACTTGGTGTTTGATTAGCAAGTGCACTATGTCATATTAAGAAATATAGAGTGAGTAGAGTATCGTTCCCACGAGAATTGCTTATTGAATGAGCATCGAAATTAGTAGCTTTAGCACTATTTGAAAGACCGAAAATTAAATTTTGAATATTTACAAATAAAATGAAAAGGACTAAACTAGGTTGCAGATTTTTTTGTAAGTTTTCTGATTTAAATAAGTCCAAGGCATCTGATTTCACCTAGTTGCATCAATACGCCTTTCTATTCTCGGTATTCAAATTGTTATTACGTGTTGATGGTCGAAAACCCTTATTTACTAAATATTCTCTCTCAACCAATATTTAGCATGCTCTTTTACATATTAACTCATCAATCTCTTACATGAATTTAAATAAGAAAAGAGTTTTGAAGATCCATTGTTTTCACTTAAGATAACATAAATCGCATTAATCTATATTGATCACTTTAGCATTCATCATAAATCTCCTCTCGAGCTCATTATGAATCATAATAGGCTTTGAATGGTGATCAAGCATTCAAAACTCATGAAGAACAATGATAAACACTCAAACAGCGCAATAAAACAACATTGAATACATTGAATTAAAAAAGAGCGTATATTACAACTTAGGCTACATCATAGCCTTGGAAAGATAAAATTAGTTACCAGTAAACATAATATAAAACAAAACTAAGACAAATTTCATGATCTTAAAGAAGAAAAATATAGAAAGAACTTTAAAATGCAAAATTACAAACCAAACTTTCCTTCCTTCCTTCTTCTTCTTTCCCTCAGGGTTTCTACCCTATTTCTCTACTTTCTACTGAGTTTTTGTTGGATGAATTGATTCCTAAGGACCCCCAAAAATACCCCTATACACAGTAATTGAGGTCGTAAATTCAAAAAAATAAAAAAATACATCAAGTTCATTCTTATTTTTTCATTCTACCACCCTTGCTGCCCAGCCCTTACAAGTTGCTTCCTTTAGCCGATTTTGTTCAGATTTTGCATCAATCCACCACCAAAATCAGTCCTTACATAACCATGAACATTTCTTGAAGTGTACAAAGCACCCTTGCATTGGATTTGTCCATTTTGCCGCAATTTTTGCACTTTGTAACAAATTGTACATGTTTATTGTTCATCCTGGCATTAGCCGTGTAGATTGATGTGTTTAGCCCATTTTTTACTTTTGTTTGATGTATCTTGCATTCACTTGTTGATGTAGATGATAAAACCTAGCAAGATTTAGCATAACATGAGTGTTTTTGCAAGAAAATAACGATAGGAGAGAAAAAGAGTAAAAGCGATAAGAGTTTGATGTAAAATGGTTTGAAAATGAATCAAAATGATATGAATAATTATATATTAAATTAGACTTATCGAAATACCCCCAAACTTAAATCTTGGTCGTCCTTCAGCAAGACTAAACATTAAAGCGTAGGAACTTATGCTTTTTAAGAATTTATCACAATTCAAAGCAAGACTACTTCTAATGGAAAGGAATGACCGAGACTCAAAGTTTAAGGTTTTACGGGAAAAACAATCTTTCTACGGAAAAACCCATCAATCACCTAGGTAACCGAATTCAAAAGTTCGCTAAGCAAATTATGTTTATCCGTTCTTTTTAATCTCAAGACATTCAAATAGAATAGATGACAAAAATCATGCCACTCATAACAATACTTTTAAGGTATGTCCAAAACTAAAAGTTATTCACATAATTTTCTCTTTTCTTTTCACACACACACACACACACACACACACACACACACACACACACACACACACACACACACACACACACACACATATATATATATATAAAGGATGAACATTTTTCCAATATAAAATTCAAATCATTTTATCGACTTGAGTGTTCTATATCGAAAATTTTGTAACTATTCATTTTAATTAATTTAATAAATCTATTTCAGTATTAACATTAGTGGTAGAAAGAGTACAATGTTGCGCCTGGACTTCAAACAAATAAATTGAATTTAAATTTTGATTATATTATTATATTACCTATACTATATAAATATATGTTTTATTATATGTATTATATGTTTATATTATAATCTTGTACTAGAAAAATGAATGATTTATTCGAGAAAAAAAATCAAATAGTAATAATTGATGAGATCAGATAAGTCTTACAGTATGAATTTTCAGTTTAAATATTAATTGAAATTCTTGGATAGCCGCAATAAATCTAGATCACCCTGTTTTCCTAAGTCTATCGGTCTGTTAGGATGTCTCACCTGCATACATCACTGCACTTCCACTTAACACCTATCGTAATGATAAATGGCTCGTCTTGTCGTGACCTTCTCTTGAATTCTCAAAACTTTTGTCGCTCCATCCCCATAGGGGCGGAGAACCCGTCGCTGTCTCGGCTGTGCTACCAGAGGCTCTGGGGAAGTTGGAATAGGAGAGCACTCATCTTGGGGTGGGCATATATATATATAATTATTTTTTTCTATTTATTTATGAGGGACTGATCTACCCTAGTCAACCCAGCCTATAAGTATATCTCCAGTGAGAATCAAACTCCTGACCCCTGGGCGATGACCACATGGGCAAGAGAAGCCACCACTGAGATACCCTCATTATGGCTTCACGAGTATATCTTCAACAAGAATCAAACTCCTGATCCCTGGGTGATAATCGTATGAGTAAGAGAAGCTAGCACTGTGACGCCCTCATGATAGGCAGCCCATATCTTAAAATGTTTATATGGGACAGCGGTGCTCGAGATACTTCCCTCATTTTCTCTCTCTTTCTTTTTTTTATATATTACTTTTTTAGACTTAGGCATAACTCTTTGAAATCGATTATGCAAATAATAATCTTACTGCAATTCATTCAAATTTGAGCATCTTTTAATAAGAAAGGACGGTAAAACAGCCATGCTAACTAGTGAACTCAAATACCACGGTTTTATCAAGATAGTGCTTTAGAATAGATCATGTTTTGCAATTAGAGCATAAAAATAATTGATTCTTAAGTTATTCAAATCTAATTAAAATAAACGAGCCAAAAAGAGTCAAAAATTTTCCCAAAAAGCATGATGATAAGATCTCAAATAAATTCTTTGTGGTTTTAAATTGGTTCAAAATATGAAAGAAAAATTTAAATGACTATTGATTCAAACTATAAAAAATAGAAAAATTTTTTGTTGGCTGACACTATCTACATCACCATACAAAGGCTCCGAACTTTGGGAGGTACAAAAGCCAACTTTAATAAAATAGGACTAGACAAGAAAACTTTTCAAAAAAATTTTGTTTAAATTTTAGAAAATGTGACAAAATGTCTTTTCCACCATAAATTTAAGGTTAACATTGTCCTTAATTTTAAAAGAAATACAAAGAATGAAGTAGTAGGTGAGAGATACTTCCCAGGTTTGAGGATTGCTTTTAGATGGTGAATGTTGTCATTAAGTTAACTGTTTCAAAAACCTGTTGAACAAAATGTACAAAACATAAGAAAATAATTAACGAAAATTGAAAGAAAAGAAGTAAGATAGTGAACTTGGGTTGCCTCCCAAAAAGCGCTTAAGTTATAGTCTGTTATAAATCATTAATTCTTTCGGTTGTAATTGGTCCCTAGCTGATTGTATTGTGTTTGGTTGATGTGGAGTTGTATTTTGTTTGTTAGTTGGTAGTTAGTTGGCACCAATAGGGTCGAATTCAGGTCAATATGGTCAATTGTGGCGGCTTACGGATTTTGGCCCCAATTTCTGTTATAGGCGGTTACCTCTTGATGTGTTTTGGTGCATTGTATTAGATCTTCTATAAATAGGTCTAATGCTTGTAATATCTTCATTCAATCAATATCAACCTGATTTCCTTTTGGAAAATCCTCTCTATTTCTCATCTATTTCTCTACTTCTCGTCTCCTTTCAATTCTTTTCTCATCTTATCTCTCTCTTCCACAAGGTTAGCTATCAATCTAGGTTTGGTGGTTAACAATTGGTATCAGAGCTGGTTCAAGTTTTTTATTGCTTGAATTGAGTTGGCAAAATCAAAGAATCACAATCAAAGAATGGCTGAAGGAATTAGGACACGATCGGGTGCTGGTGGAGGCAATGTAGCTTCGGCTGTCCAACCAGAAGTGTCCTATGCTGCTGTGGCTGGTTCGAACACTCCAAAAGAGTATGTCACGGTTGATCAGATAAAGGAATGGATTACACATTCACAATTACAAGCAGAGGAACGCCTGTTCTCAAGATTACAGCAAATGCATTTGGAAAATCAACAAATGCGGTCAGAAAATCAACAAAGAAATGATGATCGATTGTCAAAATTGGAGGAAAGGATGGATAATTTGCAAGATCAGGTCAAGAAACAAGGAGAATCATCCGTCAATGCTATCCTTAAACCTGCAAGTCAGCTCTTTCCTCCAGCTGATGTGGCTCAACCGCAGGTACATTTAGACAGAAATGTGAATCTGGACAGAAATCGTGGCAAATCACCTGAGATACAAGCAGAAGCAAGTCCTTCAGTTCATATTCGATCAGCGGATGATCGACCTTCAGTAGTTGAGGTTGCTGCAGGTATGCGTGATCGAAATGCAGGACCAGACCAATTCAGATTTGGTGGCCAGAGTTCAGGTCTGCATACCAGGCCACCTGATTTCAATGTACATCAAAGAAGTTCATCCAATGATCTTGAACAACAGAACAAACCTCATGATTTGCATCAATAGCAGAGATCCTTGAGTATTGATGCTTCATCTGGTGGTAGAAGTCATGCTCATAGACAGCCAAGGGTACAAATCGAGCCACTTGATGGAAAATAGCCTGAGTCTTGGTTGAGGGGTTGTGAAAGGTACTTTCATTTCTATAACATCAACGAAGTTGAAAAAGTAGAGCTAGCTGCAGTGCACCTCCATGGAGACCATGAGGTATGGTTTTATAGTGTCTTGAGGAGTAATCCTTGTCTTTCTTGGGATCAATTCGTGGAAGAGCTGTGTGAGAGGTATGGTGAAGAGGATTCGAGCGATGTTGTTGATAGCTTTAATAAGGTTTATCAAACATCTACAGTGAAGAAGTACATGATCAGATTTGAGAACTTGCGTGCTAATATGATAGCCATTAATCCACATTCTACCGAAGCATAATATGTCTCAAGCTTTATTAGCGGATTGAAGCCAAGAGTTAAGAATTTGGTTAAGGCCATTGAGCCAAAGACTCTCTCCAAAGCCTATAATAAGGCTAAATTGATTGAAGCTACACTTGTGTCTTCAAGTGACAAAAGCAAATTCAAGAGTAGCAATTACAAGACTCATCAAAGAGATTCATCAAGTAACAATGTTGGCTGGTCAGTGGATAAGAGATCTACACGATTATGTTATAGATGTAATCAGCCATACCAGCCTGGACATAGGTGCAATCCAAAGTCCTTGATGTCTGCAAAGGGTTCTCGTGTTGCTATTGAATCAGATACAGAGTGCTCCGGGTCTGCAGAGGACAGCTCAGAGTTAGAATCACAAGATGAGTTGTTTGAGGATGAGGTTGAGATATCCATGAAGGCTCTTACCGGGAGTGGTGCTCACAACACCATACGCATTGGTGGAAAAGCAGGAAAAACTTCCATTACCATTCTCGTGGATAGCGGAACACACATAGCTTTGTCGATCCCAAGTTGGTAAAGAAGGTGAAGCATGAAATCATCAAAACTCATCCCTTGGCCGTAATGGTAGCTGATGGCAACTCAATTACAATTCAAAACAAGTGTCAAGCATTTCATTGGTCTATGCAAAATCACCAATTCACTTTTGATTTTAGAGTTCTTCCTTTGGGAGGGTGTGATATGGTGCTTGGAGTGGATTGGATGAGGACTTTTAATCCGGTGTTGTTTGATTTTGATAAGATGACAGTGTCCTTCGAAGTTCATGGCAAAAAGGTCACATTACATGGGATTTCAGAACATGCTCAGCTGAAATTGATAAATGGCAAAAGCTTACATGGTAGCATCAAGAAGAATGCAATACAATGGTTGGGTCAATTGTTCATGATCACACCTGCAGATCTGCAGCACGACTTACAGCCTGAAGTTCATGCTTTGCTCGAGGAGTTTGAGGATATTTTTGAGCCACCAAAGAGCCTTCCTCCCCAAAGAAGTGTTGATCATGCCATACCACTTCGAGCTAATTCGGATCCGGTGAAAATCAGGCCATATCGTTATGCTCATGCCCAAAAATCAGAGATAGAGAAGCAAGTGGATGAGTTGCTGCAAATGAGCTTCATTAGACCAAGCCATAGTCCCTTTGCTTCACTTGTGATTCTTGTTTTGAAGAAGGATTGCACGGCTAGAATGTGCATCGATTATCGCCGACTGAACTCTTTGACAGTGAAGGATAAATTTCCTATCCCTGTTATTGACGACTTGCTCGATGAGTTATATGGAGCACACTTCTTCTCTAAGCTTGACTTATGGCAAGGATAACATCAAATTAGAGTTCTCGAGCCTGATATATACAAGACCGCTTTTCAGACACATCACGGGCATTTTGAGTTCGTTGTCATGCCTTTCGGTGTAACGAATGCTCCGGCCACATTCCAAGCGGCTATGAATGATATTTTCAAGCCTTACTTGAGGAGATCGGTGTTGGTTTTCTTTGATGATATATTGATATATAGTTCATCCTATGAAGATCACCTTACTCACCTTAGAGAAGTATTCCTTGTGATGCGGCAGAACCGGTTCTTTGCCAAGTTGTCGAAGTGCTCTTTTGCGCAGTCCAAACTTGAATATTTGGGCCATATCATCTCACACGAAGGAGTCTCTACCGATCCTTCCAAGGTGCAAGCAATGCAAGAGTGGCCAATTCCCATGACCTTGAAACAGTTGAGAGGTTTCTTGGGATTGACCGGTTATTATAGAAAGTTCATAAATGGTTATGGGTCCATTGCAAAGCCCTTAACCGAGCTTCTAAAGAAGGATGCATTCAAGTGGAATGACAAGGCACTATCAGCTTTTGATGCACTCAAATCGGCTATATGTGAGGCTCCTGTATTGGCCATGCCAAATTTTGCCGAGGACTTCATATTGGAGAAGATGCAAGTGGGACTGGTTGTGGGGCTGTTCTCTCACAACGTGGAAGAGCAATTGCTTATTTGATTCAGGCTCTTAGTCCTAAACATCAAGCCATGTCCACTTACGAAAAAGAGTATTTGGAAATTCTCCTTGCAATTGAGAAATGAAGGCTCTTAGTCCTAAACATCATTTAGTTTTCCTGATTTGTCGAAGTGTTTTTTCGATTTGAGGATCCAAATGGATTATTTCGTTTTGGTTTTGATTTTGCATATAAAGTAAGAAACACAAACTTAAAAGTCAAAAGAAAGATAACAATAATAAGAAAGAACCAAAATACTACAATATAATACAAAGCTTAACTAAACCAACTTTTAAAAGTATTAAAAAATTAAAAAAAGATAAAACTAATTAGAAAACTTAAAATACAACAATCTAATACAAAAATCTAACAAAAACAAAATTTTAACAAAAATCAGAGAATGATAACACTAATATATAGAAAAACTCAAAAGTAAACAATTTTAACTTTCAAAAATTTATCAAAGTGAACTTATAAGTAAAAGAAAGCTAAAAATAATGAGAAAACACAAGAAAAACAACAAAATAACACAAATTTAACAAAACTTAACAAAAACACAATTTTAGAGGGATTGTTGTATACGAATTTAAAAAAAAAAACTTTACAAATTAAACAAAGTGAATGAAATGAATGAAATAAAAGATTCTTCTTCAAACTTAAACGAAATTTACAAGTTTTAACAAACAACTTCAAATTAGTACCAAAACTAATTGGTGTCGGTATCACTTAAATAAGAACAATCCTCAATCCTGGACAACGGCGCTAAAAACTTGGTGCTTATTTGATGTTTGCTTAGCAAGTGCACTAAGTCATATCAAGTGATATAGAGTGAGTAGAGTATCGTTCCCACGAGAATTGCTTATTGAATGAGTACCGAAATTAGTAGTTTTAATTAGCACTATTTGAAATACCGAAAATTGAAATTTCGAATATGTACAAATAAAATGAAAAGGACTAAACTAGGTTGTGGATTTTTTTGCAAGTTTTCTAATTTAAATAAGTCCAAGACATTCGATTTCACCTAGTTGCATCAATACACCTTTCTATTCTCGGTATTCAAATTGTTATTATGTGTTGATAGTCGAAAACCCTAATTTACTAAATATTCTCTCTCAACCAATATTTAGCATGCTCTTTTACATATTAACTCATCAATCTCTTGCACGAATTTAAATAAGAAAAGAGTTTTGAATATCCACAGTTTCCACCTAAGACCACATAAATCACGTTAATCTATCTCTAGCATTCACTCCATTTGTGATGTTTATCACTTTAGAATTCATCATAAATCTCCTCTCAGGCTCATTATGAATCATAATAGGCTTTGAATGGTGATCAAGCATTCAAAACTCGTGAAGATCATGCTAAACACTCAAATAGCGCAATAAACAAACTTTGAATACGTAGGATTAGAAAAGAGTGTATATTGCAACTTAGGCCATATTGCAGTCTTGGAAGATAAAATTAGTTTATGGTAAACATAATATAAAGCAAAACTAAGGAAAATTTCATGAACATAAAGAAGAAAAGGATAGAAGGAACTTTAAAATGCAAAATTACAAACCAAACTTTCCTTCCTTCCTTCTTCTTTCCCTCAGGGTTTCTACCCTATTTCTCTACTTTCTACTGAGTTTTTGTTGGGTGAATTGATGCCTAAGGACCTCCAAAAATACCCCTATACACATTAATTAAGGTCGCAAATTCAAAAAATAAAAAAATACATCAAGTTCATTCTTATTTGTTCATTCTGCCACCCTTGCCACCCAGCCCTTACAAGTCGATGTCTTTAGCTGATTTTGGTCAGATTTTACATCGACCCACCACCAAAATCAGTCCTTAAATCACCATGAACATTTCTTGAAGTGTACAAAGCACCCTTGCATTTGATTTGTCCATTTTTCCGCCATTTTTGCACTTTGTAACAAATTGTACATGTTAATTGTTCATCCTTGCTTTAGCCGTGTAGATTGATGTGTTTAGCCCATTTTTTACTTTTGTTTGATGTATCTTGCATTCACTTGTTGATGTAGATGATAAAACCTAGCAAGATTTAGCATAACATGAGTGTTTTTGCAAAAAAATAACGATAGGAGCAAAAAAGAGTAAAAGCGATAACAGTTTGATGTAAAATGGTTTGAAAATGAATCAAAGTGATATGAATAATTATATATTAAATTAGACTTATCAAAATACCCTCAAACTTAATTTTTGGTCATCCTTGAGCAAGACTAAACATTAAAGCGTAGGATCTTATGCTTCTTAAGAATTTATCACAATTCAAAGCAAGACTATTTCTATTGGAAAGGAATGACCGAGACTCAAAGTTTAAGGTTCTACGGGAAAAACAATCTTTCTAAGGAAAAACCCATCAATCACCTAGGTAACCGAATTCAAAAGTTCGCTAAGCAAATTAAGTTTATCCGTTCTTTTTAATCTCAAGACATTCAAATAGAATAGATGACAAAAATCATGCCACTCATAACAAGACTTTTAAGGTATGTCCAAAACTAAAAGTTATTCACATAATTTTCTCGTTTCTTTTCCCACACACACACACACACACACACACACACACAAACACACACACACAGAGATATATATATAAAGGATGAACATTTTTTCAATAAAAAATTCAAACCATTTTATCAACATGAGTGTTCTATATCGAAAAATTTGTAACTATTCATTTTAATTAATTTAATAAAACTATTTTGGTATTAACATTAGTGGTAGAAAGAGTTCCATGCTACGCCTGGACTTCAAACAATTAAATTGAATTTAAATTTTGATTATATTACTATATTACCAATACTATATAAATATATGTTTTATTCTATGTATTATATGTTTATATTATAATCTTGTACTAGAAAAATGAATGATTTATTTGAGAAAAAAAATTAAATATTAATAATTGATAAGATCAGATAAGTCTTATAGTATGAACTTTTGATTTAAATATTGATTGAAATTCCTGGATAGCCACAATAAATCTGGATCACCTTGTTTTCCTAAGTCTATTAGTCTGTTAGGATGCCTCAGCTACATACATCACTGCACTTCCACTTAACACGTATCGTAATGATAAACGGCTCGTCCACTTAACATCACTGCACTTCTTTCCCTCAGGGTTTCTACCCTATTTCTCTACTTTCTATTGAGTTTTTGTTGGATGAATTGATGCCTAAGGACCTTCCAACCCCTATATATAGTACTTGAGGTTGCAAATTCGAAAAATAAAAAAAAAATACATCAAGTTCATTCTCATTTGTTTATTTTGCCACCCTTGCCGCCCATCCCTTTCAAGTTGCTATCTTTAGTTGATTTTGTTCAGATTTTGCATCAATCCACCCCAAAATTAGTATTTACATCACCATGAACATGTTCTTGAAGTTTACAAAGCACCCTTGCATTGGATTTCTCCATTTTGCTGTCCA
The DNA here is from genome assembly GCA_018398585.1 of Simmondsia chinensis. NCBI lineage: Eukaryota > Viridiplantae > Streptophyta > Magnoliopsida > Caryophyllales > Simmondsiaceae > Simmondsia > Simmondsia chinensis. The sequence goes on along the minus strand of JAGTTD010000008.1, from coordinate 15,854,100 downwards.
TTTTTGCACTTTGTAACAAATTGTACATGTTTGTTGTTCATCCTTGCTTTAGCTATGTAGATTGATGTGTTTAGCCCTTTTTTTCTTTTTTCTTTTTTCTTTTTTTTTTGATGTATCTTGCATTCACTTGTTGATGTAGATGATAAAACCTAGCAAGCTTTGGCATAAAATGAGTGTTTTTTTGCAAAAAAAATAACGATAGGAGTGAAAAGGAGCAAAAGCGATAAAAGTTTGATGTAAAATTGTTTGAAAATGAATCAAAATAATATAAATAATTATATAATAAATTAGACTTATCAGATCCCTCTCAAGATCCTCACCTACAAGCGGGGCAATGGCAGGCAGATAATCATGTGCCTAACCTACTCCTCCAACCAATTGGCTGCCCTCATTGAGTAGATGTATGGGCCAGGCCTTAAAAGGGTCAATAGACTCTTGTATAGTAAGCCTTACCCTAACTATATAGACAAGGATTATCCTTGTCCTCAAGGATATAAAATCCCTGAGTTCACTCTCTTCTAAGGGGAAGGGACTATGTTTGTTTTGGGACGTATTTAAAAAACATTCTCTAAGTTAATCTAATTAATGGTAGCGGAATGATTTAAAATTTCTAATTTTAAACATATAGGCTTCTAGTTTAATACATTAATAATACTAACATAAATAACTATTGTTTTCCCTATTTTGTTTCCAATGATGTGTGTGGTCACCGTAAATGTTAGAACAAAACAAACGTGCAAAAGGGACTTAGCGCAATTAAGGAGTGAGCCTAATTATGAACTGCACGTCTTTAACCTCAATAACTCACCGTTTTCGAAGAAAAGGTAATGATATGTTGGTGCATCTGACTTCGGTTATACTATGAATTCTGCTTATGCTTCAATTAGGAAGATTTTGTTAAGTATTTTTTTATGGATTTTTGCGTATTCTTATGACAAAAAATTAAAAGATATTGATCTAACTTAAGTGGCAATTATAGCAGAGCGGGGCCCACAGACACATTTTCTCATAGACTTAAAAGTCAGAAACTGGGATGGAGACAAACCCAAGAGCTCAGTAGTGTACTTACAAGCCCGTGTCAATCAGGCTTTTAAGCCTGGCACCCTGTAATTATAATAACTTGAATGAGTTAAGGCCTGACAAGATTAAGGTGGAGCAAACCGTATTCAGGTTACTCGGTTAGAACCAACGCAATCAAGGGACAAGCCTTGGCTGTCAAAGTCCTAATCAATGGTGTAAGCCTAAGCTCACCTGACTTATCAAGTAGTGAAAGTAGTGTTAAGACCAACGCAATCAAGGACAAAGCCTTGGCCATCAAAGCCTTAAACTAAAGCCTCAAATCTCAACTTGTTCATTTGTGGGAACAGATTAAAACTGGAAAGTCATACCTGAGGCCCAAGAACTTTATTACCATGAAGGTAGGTACAGTAAAGGATCTATGTTACACTATGCCTAGCTTATTATGCTACTCCTAAGGAAAAGAGCACAAGTGTGATGTAAAAACTTAAAGAAGTTTTGTTTTGAGTGTATGTGTACTACTTTGGACTGACACAGAATCCTCTATTTATAGAAAAAGAAAATAACGGCTGCTCCTAATTTCATGGCAACTTCACCCATGTCTGGCCACTAAGCTCTTCTTCTTCGTGCGCTTATTCTTCACCAACGTGTCTTGGAGGAAAATCCTTGATACACATGTCCATAATTTTAGTAGAAGTTTCTTCTAAAAGCTTCATGTTCTCTTGAATTAAGCATAAGGCCCAAGCAACTGAAATTGCTCTCCAAGTAACTTCCTTGCGCTTGAAAACTACCATTCTTTCAGCTTTCCTAGCAACCCCTTGAGCTCGAACTTATTTCACCCTTCTGCCATCTTGAGCTTCGAGTCGCTGATACCCTTGTGAAAGGTAATAATGTTTTCTAAGAACTGGGCTTGAGGCGCTATTACTATAGTACCCAAAGGCCTAACTCCCCTCAAGGAGAACCTCACGTGATTACTATGTGACATTTTACTCAGAAACGGCATCGTCCCAGCCTTGTTATAATTAGGCTATAAGCAAATGCTCCCCCCCCCCCCCCCCCCCCCCCCAGCTGTTGGTAAATTCAAATTTACAAAGGGTTAAAAAAAAAAAGTCAGCTTTATTTGACCATCAACGGCTAGAGAGAGCTTGAGAGAACACTGTACGTTGCTTGTCTTCCTTCCCACGTTTCTATAAGTATGGTGGTTAGGGTTTGAACCTTTCACTTTTGCTCTATTCTGTCTTTATTGTCATCAAGCGCATCTGCAATCTCTTGCCTTAGTTCTTGAATCGCTGAATTCCTCAACTCAATCCGCTCTTCAATCTTTTGCTTCCCTTCAATCTGACAGTGGCGCAACTCTCATATGCCATGGTTGTTCCTCCTCCTTAAGTGGACAGTCCTATTAAACAACTGACTAGGTCTCTTCAATCTCATCACTCAGTTATCTCTGATGTGCTTCAGAGTTCATTTAATCTCAACACCATCACGGAGGACCTTTTCTAGCAATCTGAGGAAGATTCTTCATTGCTTTCTTGTGCCCTAGGGCCAATCTTTGCCCCATCCCACGATGTACCAAGTTTGGAAGGACTATTCCTTAACTCTGACGAATCTCTTCTTCTTGTTGTAGCATCTCCAAGCTATTCTTGGGAAGGCAAATGCATTTGCAGGGAAGCAGCACCCTTTAAAGGGTGGACATTCTTGACCAAACGATACCTTGAATGGATAGATGGGTTGATGGTGACTTATGGAAAAAAAATAGAAGCAAATTTGCATCCACGAAGTCATCAAGCTCACAATTATTGCCCTCAGGTATGATTTTCCCATTGTAACATCACTAACTTGCTGTTGGAATACCTGTTATAATGCTTTTTCCCTTCCTAAGGGGTTCTTAGGAATAACCTTGGAGGACATAGTGGCCCTAATGGGTCTTTTAGTTGGGGGAGAAGAGTTGCTCCTTCATTCTTTTGTTCTTTTACCACCAGACTCATCCTGGTGTAGAGACCTACAGGCCTCGGTTGTTTGCCAGGAAATTTGGTATAGTTCAAGATGTTCGTTTTCCCAACTTAAGGACCAAGAACCTTTAGTGGGCCAGGATGATTTCTCTTCAGTTTGATCAAGTCCTAAAGCTTCGTGTCCTAAATTAAGAGATCAATTATGTTTACAAGTATCAAGTGGCTTGAAGGTATACCCCATGCACCATGCCTTTCAGCTTGGTATCAAGCCTATTGGCCCTCCTTGGAGGCCATAGGCATCAGGCAACATTTTACGCTTTCCCTTGAGATTACAGGTCTTAGCTCTAGGAGAAGCTAGCCAGTTCTTCCCAGGCTTACCCCACAAAAGATGCAATTAGGTAGTTTCACCACTCTTGAAGTATGCTTCAATTTGCTAGTGGTTGTCATAAGGCCCAACCCTTGTATTTTTATTTCTAAAGGAGCTATCTAGGTGACTATGCCAGGACAAGAAGCTTCACTCAAATGGTGCTTCCTTATCAATCCTTAGAGTTGACGACTCTTGAAAGAGGAAGAAAGATGATGCTCCTCCAACATTTCCTTCAGCAAAAGAAGAAGAAGAAGAAGAAGAAGAAGAAGAAGAAGAAGAAGAAGAAGAAGAAAAAGAAATACCCATCTCACAATTAGTTGAGAGTTAAGTTCACATCACAGCTTAACAATGAGATCAGCTTGATCATTCATTTAAATCATAATAAGTGTTATTCAAGTAAGAAGATAAGAGCAATGGAGAGGCCAATCTTAGTTTACCAAGGCAATGAACCAGAATTCTTACAACTTATAGTCAACAAGGAAGCTCTTAGAAGATTATATGAGAGCAAGAAGTGGGAAATGAAGCAGCCTAAAGTATCATTGATGTCTATTGATAGGCTTGGAGCTTTTTCTTGGATCCAAAGAAGTATCAAGAGGGCAAGGAGAGGATCAAAATTTGGCTGCCAAGTTTCAAGATCGGCATTAAATTAGGAAGATTGCATTACAGAGCTACCAAATGCAGAACAGGTTGTTGTTATTGATGGTGTCCATACTACTGTTGGTTGTAATAATGAAGTTGGAACCACAACTAATGCAAATAAATTTGAGAAAATGGAGTTTCGGGTGCAGCAAAGGGTTGTAGCAATGTAGCATTCTATAGTGGCGAAATTAGATCACACATTGAAAGAGTTGGATCAGAAGTTTAATCAGCATTTCCAACAAATGCAACTACAGATTAATGACTTACAAGAACAGCTCATTAGAGAACTTCCTCAAGTGGAAGCAAGTTCTCAAGTGGTTGTGACAAGAGGGGACATTGATAAAGTATCAAAAGAAGCACCTAACATTTCCAAACCAGCACTAAATTCTTGTGTTAAGGCAACAGGGCACTCTGTTAATTTTAATAAAGAATCAGATGCTAGGTTGTGTGATGCAGGCAGTGAAGTGAGCTATGAGATGCCAAGACTGAAGTCCACCGAAAGTCCTTGTGCTATATGTAAGCTTGGCTCACTTAAGTGGACTGAGATGAATTTGAGGCATACTAAGTGGGATGATCCAGGTGTTCTTCCAGCAGTACAACCCAATGTGAGACCTCCGGAACGCTTGTTGTTACTTTCCTTAATGAAAAGTGGTAACCGGGAGCAAGTTGTTGAGGCCAACGATGTTGAATGCAGCAGCACAGATGCTTTGGTAAACAAGTGGGTTGAGCCATCTCATTTTTGGAGCCATGAGGGTGGAATAATTTAATCCAAGAGTAGCTACAAGGTGAAGTGTATGAGGAGGAAGTTCCAAAGGAATAGACATAAGAACAATCAAGGGAAAATCTTTGGAATTCTTAATGAGGCCAAGCTGAATTTGTTGGTTCCTTATGCTGAATTAACAAGGAGTTTGGAACAAGAGTTAGATGCTTGAGTTGGTCAAGACAAAAGTAAAGAACATCTTCCTCAAATACAAGCCAATGTAAACCAACTAAATCCTTGAAATCTATTTCGCAAGTGCAATAAGATGATGATGAGTATTGTCAATTAAGTATAGTTCTAGGTTGCATACAAGTTGAGCCCAGTAGGGAAATAAGAAACAGATCTAGCCGTGATCCAGAGTTGCACAAATCTGTTTTAATCTTCCAATAGTTTCATGGGCTGGCGTATTTTGCATTCATACTTGTGCTCATTGATGAGGGATCAAAGTTTGTTCATTTGAATCAAGTTAGTTGCAGAGTACAATTTGAACGCAAGAAGCAAAAGGAGATTCAAATAGACGCTAAAGACTTTATGAAAAATCCAGAATTTGTGTGCTGTAGGCTGAAGGCAGTTAGTGTGGCCACCTTGATGGTTCAAACTGTGAAAGAATCTCCTTAGAGTTCAACCATGACACTTGAGAACTTATTTTGGTGAAGAAAAGTTCAAAATTTTCAGGCCAAAGTTTCAATTGCTCAAGAATCCAAGCTGAAATGTTGCATTGGGAAGCAATTTGCTAGGTTTTTTTTGTGCACTCTCTTTATGTCTTGGATAGTCAAGGAAATGGAAGTGTGTAGTGTGAATGGCAAGGATTAAAGTCAATTATGGTTGAATGTGCAAGAGTTTGGGAAAAGGGAGCTGAGATTTCGATAACTTCGATGTTCAAACATGAGACGCAGCTAGCAGATTTCAGAGAAGCTGATGTGAGTTCATTGATTGGCTCATTGAACTTATTGGAAACAGCATCTAAGGATGCTAATTGGACAAGGGAATATGCAAGTTGGGTCCCTGGAAGCCTTGGGAACTTGAGAACAATTGGAAGCCTCTTTTTAAGTAGGACAATAGATGGGTTCTGCCAGATTCATAGCAGCATAGCATTTGGATTTTGAACGGTTGGACAATTGAAGTTCAAGTTAGGGGCTGTAATTCTTAGGCCATAGCTGCTACTCTTAAGGTCATCAGTGCACAACAAATACGAGATTTTGATGTTGGCTGTACTAGCTGCAACAAGAAGTTATTGGCGTCAGAAATTGGTTGTAATTAGAGAACAACAAGAGGTCGTTATAGAACAACAAATGAGAGCTCAAAAGGTAACAATTAAACCGGTTTTTAAAGCCTGCAAGGTTGATCAATCTGTTAGCAATTCAGGCATTGGTGTAGCAAGTTAGGAACCTTTTAAGTGGAAGATGAAGAATAGTACTCATGTCTTGATCATGGGACTTCATGTTGGCATCAAGCAAGCTAAAGCTTTCTTTATGAAACCTTACAATTGGGAGGATATTTGCAGGTTGTTCCCTCATAATGCAGCAGCAAGAGCTGCAACAACAACAGCAAGACTCCAATTTGAAATAGCAAGTTTTCAAGCTACAATTCAGATTCAAATCCAAATGTTCACATTACAGATGTACATATTGTGCCCACGAGCTCTCTTTCTTCTGCAAAATTCAACAAAGGTCATCAAATTTAGCTCCTACTTCTACATCAATAAGGGCTCTTCAAAGTCTCAACTCTCTACTAAGATTCTTGAAGATTCTTGAGGACAAGAATCTCTTAAGGGGGAAGCATTGTCATGACCCGACTATATTAATATTGTCAAGATATAGGATGTGATTTGGTATTAGTAATTCAATGATGTAATAAGTAGCTTAAGTCATGTATTAGCTTCTGTTAGCTTAATGTTGGTTAGCTCTTCATGTCAAATGTTAGTTGAAGGTCTATTGGTGGCTATAGTTGGTTAGGACTCGATTATGTTTAGGTGTCTTGGTGCAATGTATCTTACTTAGTTGCCATTGGATTAAGCTTAGTATAAGTAGTAGTCTTGCATTGTAATAAGCATTTTTGATGAATGAAAACACGTGAATTCTCTCTCTCATCTAAATCTATTTTCACTTCTTTCTCATCTCATATTCTATTATTCCTAAGTCATGACTCGAGTTTGATCTCGGATAATGACAATTGGTATCAGAGCCTTGATTTGACTTCAAATCAAGCTTAAATTGATATCAAGTTCTTGATCGTAGGGTAATTGATTAGGAGTTCAGCAAATGGATTCTTGATTAAGAAGCTTGCGGTTATCAATCGAATTAAAAAAACTATTCTGCAGAGCTTGATGATTTGCATTTGATTTAGTTGAATTTGCTTCAATTAAATTAAGTTTGTATTCAATCAAGCATGATTTACAGTAGGAGTTAAGCTGTTGGAGATGGTGTTGTTACGGTTGATGCTTGCAGTAAGAGCAGGCAGCTCGTGTTCAACAACAAGCGCAGCAACTCACGCAAGACTTGAACTTACCTTGCCACAATCACAACCATAATACTTGCAAAGGCAGCGGCAATTTTAGCAGCAAATTCATGGAATACAAGACCAAGTCAGTGAGAAGACGAGATCTAGATGATCGCAGTGCAAGAGTAAGGATTTAAACAAGGAAACACAAATCAAGACTCAATCGCATACTCAGCTGGTGTTGGACTAAACTCAGGCCATAATTGTGTTGATGTGGGACAGGTTATTGAAGATCTAGTGCAAGTAAGAGTGCGTGAGGGGATGATGTGGAGATGTGGTGCTAAGGATGCAAGGATTGGTGACAATCGAGAGCAATTGAGTTGTAATCCAGTTAATACTAGACAAGAAGCTGCTGGAATGTCAAGTAGAATAAGATCAACTTCAAGAATTGGAGTGAAGTAGGGTCATAACACTCAAGTTTTGAGAATTTTTCTTGAGACACTAATCTAATAGATTGAACTGTTACCTACAAAAGCAGTATTAAATCATGGCCATATGCAAAACGAAAGGGAGTCATCCTAGTGGATCTCTTTTAGAGGTTCTGTAAGCCCATAGGGAATCTATTAGGAATTCATACGACCTTTTAGGATTGTCTTCAATCATCTTCTCAATGTTGGCTTTCAGAATCTTATTAGTTGATTCTGCTTGGCCATTAGCTTGAGCATAATAAGGCGTTGAGTTCAAGATTTCTATATTGAAGCTCTTGGTAAACTCATTTATCCCTGCTCCATTAAAGACTTTAGCTTGGTCCACTATGATAGTCTATGGAATACTAATCCTACACAGGATATATTCCTTAATGAAATGAATCACATCATGCTAATTGATATTCCTATATGGTTTAGCCTCCACCCATTTGGTGAAGTAATCAGTGGCCACAAGGATTTAAGAGTGTTATTTGCCAGATGGAGGTTTAATTTCTCTTATGATATCCACTACCCAAGCTCTAAATGGCCAAGGTTTGACAATGGCACGCATCTCAGCGACAGGAACTTTGGGTACATGCCCATACCTTTGGCATGCTCAGCTTCCTTTGGCATATTTAATACAATCCTCCATCATGGATGGCCAATAGTAGCCACAATGCCTGAAGGGCCAATGCATTTTATTGCCAGATAGATGGGATCCAAAGATACCCTCATGGGTTACCATTACTAGAATTGCTTCATCCAAGTCAAGAAACTAAAGAAGTACTCCACTGGCGTCCCTTCTATAAAATTCTCCAGACTCATCATCTAAGTGGAATTTGTGAGCTCTCATTTTTATCTTTCTATCCTTAATGTAATTTTGAGGGTTATTAAAATAATCCATTAAAGGCTCCCTCGAATCCTCTTGTTGACTTAGGACAGCTTAACGTGCTTTGTAGCACTCCAAACATTCTTTTGGCACACCCTTGAAAGACTCAGAATACTTGATTACATGATCAAAAACCTTAGTCTTAATGACCATAGTCTCGTCACACCAAATTCTAGGTAATTTATACCCAGATGCCAACTGAGCCAAGGCATTAGATGCCTTATTTTGTTCCCCGGGGATGTTCTCGAGCTATACCTCATTGAGTTTAATCAACAGCTTGCATATAATTGATAGATATTGTTCAAGGTATCACCGAGACACTAGAATTCCCTATTTACTTGGCAAATTACCAATTTTGAATCCCCCTTGACATGGACATTGAGGACTTACATTCTTGGAAGAGTTTGAAGGCCAATTATTAGCGCCTTATACTCAGCCATGTTATTGGAGCATCTGCCCATCAAGGTGACAGCCAACTTCGTGATGATTCCCTTAGGGGATTCTATCACAATTCCCACTCCAGTACTATAATTGATCCTTAATTCGTCAAAGAACAATTTCCAAGGAACTAGTTCTACCATTAGAAGGTGTTCTGGCTCGTTGTCCAAGCCAGTCTAGATATTTGTACGGTTAGCTTAAAGGTCTGCTGGGGCTTGCCTCTTTCCTGACTTTTGTGACACATATACCAACTCAAATTGAAGTAGAGCTGCACTCCACTTATTTAACCTTCCTCAAAAAAATGGTCGATCTATCATATATTTAAGGACATTTGTCTGTGCTACCACATATATAGTAAATGCCAAGAAATAATGTCTTAATTTTATTGATGTGTAGAACAAGATAGACATAGTTTTTCAATTGAGGAATACTTTATGGCACATTCACTTAGGCAACAGCTGAGGTAGAATACAGCCTGTCCAAAACCTTGCTCATTGTCCTGTACAAGCAAACAATCGATAGATTCCTTTGAAGCAGAGACATAGATCTTCAAAAGCTTGCTGTGCCTTGGTGGAATAAGTACTGGTGGCCTAATCAAGTAATCCTTGATGGCCTCAAACGCTGCTTGATGTGGGACCTCCCACTTGAAGTCCTTCTTAGACTTGAACTTTAGCAGTGGAGAGAAGACCTTTGTTTTTCCTATGATATTTGAGATAAAACATCTTAGAAAGTTAACTTGTCCCAAGAAGCGTTGAAGCTCCTTTTTGCTTGAAGGCAGCTTGGCCATTTGGATAGTCTTAGTCTTAGTAATATACACCTCAATGCCCCTCTGGTGTACCAAAAAACCCAGAAAGTTTCTAGCTCACATGCTAAAAGTGCCTTTCAATTGATTTATCTTAAGGTTGTGAGCCTTCATTCTAGGAATGCACTCCTCAATCTTCCGAGTGTTTAACTTGGAATTTTGATTTGACCACGATATCATCTATATAGACTTCCATGGTCTTGCCAATGAGGTCATGAAAAATCATGTTAATTGCTCTTTGGTAGGTGGTGCCAGCATTCTTTAAACCAAGGCATAACCACCCATCTAAACGTCCCTATTGACCCAAGGCATAACCATGGCAATCATGACCTGGTAGTACCCACAGTAGCCATCCATGAAGGACAAAACCTCATGCCTTGAGGCTGAGTCAATGAGCACATCACTAATAGGCATAGGGTATTCATCCTTTGGAATGGCTGCATTAAGATCTCCGAATTCAATACAGACCCTAATTTTTCCATTCATTTTAATGACAAGGACGACATTAGCCAACCACTTAACATACCTGCCAGTTCTGATGAATTTGGTCTTCAGGAGTCTTTCAATTTCTTCCTTGACCAACTCTATGACTTATTGAGACATTCTCTTCTGGCCCCGAATGATGGGCTTTGAGCCTAACTTAAATGAAGCTTATACTCCACTTTTCTGTCTAGGCTAGGCATCTTATGATGATCTCAAGCAAAGCAATCCTTAAATTTGCAGAGCAAAGTCAGGTACTGCTCTTTCTGCTCCTTAGAGAGCAGAGCACTCAGGTAATTAGGTCTTGGGTCCTTTATTCGAGCCCAAATTAACCTTGAAGAGTGGTTTGTTAAGATCGAGATAGAATCTCAGATCACAACCTAGGGAAGATAGAATCAAGAGAGTTTAGATGAGAGGAGAAGTGAAAGGGGATCAGAAGTAGAGAGAGAATTAGATGAGAGAGAGAAATATCACAGTGATGAGATTGTATTTCATTAAATGATTAAAGAAGTACAATCTTAGATCTTTTATAGAAGATCCTTCATATTACTTCTCAATACAAGCTCTAACCGATTCTAACATCTTTTCCCGCCATTTTCTAGCTTAACCGACTTACATGAGAAAAATATATAACTACAAAGCAATCCATTACAATATCAACTAGCTAATACAATTCAATTAGCTATATTCAATACGTTATTACATTTATACTCTAACTCACATACCCCTATTATGAGAATCATAACACTACTCCCTCCTTTAAAAGATTCTTGTCCCCAAGAATCAAAGAAAAGAGTTGAAGCTTGAAGACTAGGTGCCACAATAGAAAACATGAGCTGAACATGAAGCAATTTTGCTGCAGATTTGCAGCTACGAAATTCAGCAACTATGAACACATTCACTGTAGATCAGGAACTGAATTGTGCTGTATATATGTTGCAAATTTTACCGCTAACGAAAATCAGTAAGGACATAAGCTCATCTGGAGAACAAGCCTTCATAACTGATCTGAACTGCAACTGAACTTGCTGAAAGGCTTGCTGTTCTGCAGTTTACTTCAGTATGAAAGTTGCTTCTATCTGTATTGCTGCACATGAAGATTATAAGCTTCTCTGGAGGTCTTGCCTGCTGAAACCAAGTGAACAATTCAGCAAAAATCACTTTAAGATGCTTCCAACTGCCAAAGACACAATCCAGCCTTTGGAGTTTGTTAACAGCACACCAAGACATCCAAAGTGAGTGCAGCTGCCTTCCATTTATCTCGGTTCTTCTCCAACATTTGTACTGCTTGCACCTCATTTTCCCAGACCAATCCATTCCACTTTCAACACTTCCTGCAGTGTCTTCCTCATTCTCAAAGTTAAACTGCTGATTTTAGAGGTTCACTGGTGCAAAACCATGGTAAAATGCAGCTGCTGTAGATCCTGAATTCAGCTCTTGTTATGCTCAAATGAAAGCTATCTGTTGTTAACCGATTCACAAGACCTCTCATGACCATATTAGCAACAACCATAGTCTTATCCACCATCTGATATGCTGCTATCAGTGAAGAAAAACAGACCTGCCAAACACCTGCAGCAGCTACCCTGAACCTTGTTGCTTTCATCTTAACTTTAGATTGGAGCGATCTAAAAGTCTCAGTCATTTCCCTTCAATTTCTTACATAATCAACATCACAGACCTTCACACTTGTAACTTGACAAGTCTTAAGGGAAATGCACAAATTGCATTTATCACATGGTTTTCCCAAGCAACACTTAAACTTGAACTCTTGCATAATTGAGACTTTGGTTTGTAATTTCAAGATTGTGCTCCACCAGCCCAGGTCTTCAATAGCCACAAGTGAACTCCAAGGGAACAATGTCCTCACTTGTCTATCCTAAGCATTCCAAGGACAATGCTCAATCTACACTTCACAATTTCCACGTAGGATACAAGACATTCAAATCTTGTTTCACCCTTATCAGCCTTACTGCAGCTAATGAATTTGCTGCAGCTATATCGACACAAAAGACCATATAACTCAAACTCCTCCAACCACCACTTATGGCCCAACACATTAGGTTTGAAGTTGCCAACAACCTCAATTATATGTGCCAATTGCATCAAATCATAACACCCATGGCACTGCTGATCAGATGTGAACCTTCCAAGATCAATTTTTGTCCTGTTCTGTGCTCTTTGGCTAACGTATACGCAAATTTCAGCTGAAGTTGTTCTTGCTATCTTGTTTAATTCTTCAATTAAAGAATGTTGAAGACATTGGAGCTTTTGCATCAGCTTTCTATAATCAATATTAACGCAACGGCTTGCCAATTCCAGAATTAGTTCATGACTCACATTTTCAGCAAGAACTATTCTTCTTTCGCTCCAAGACTCAATTGTCATCAAATGCAACAAAACAATTTTGGGAGGTCTCCCCAAGTCATATAGAACTAGGAGAATAGCCACTCCTTTGCATTTGTTTTAGACAACTTTATGTTGCTGCTTGTTACTCAGCTTGAATACAATCATGAAGTCAATTCCTTGTCCTGAAGTGAGCCACTGCATCAATTTTCTTCACTGCTAAAAACTAGAATACAATCCAGTAGCTTGATCATCACCATTCAGCACAAAAACTTGCTAATTCAACCTTTTACAGTCATGATAATCCTCTCTCGGATCAGGAGGGGGCTTGTCATAAGAGTTTGCAACTTGATAAACCTTCTTATCACCCAAAGAACATTGTAGTGCGTCCATTTGACAGCTCCTTGCACATTCTGATTTTGCATACCAATGTGCCATGGAGAAGTACTTAACGTATTTTGTGATGCATTCCTTGATACTACAACAGAAGCATCAGATTTTTCAGCAGTAAATTTCAGTTCTGCAGTACTTTCTCTTGTTTGTTTGCTAAAACATGAAAATGCTCATCTTGTGAATCACTACTACTAGGAATCACTTTACTCCTTGTTTTCTTAAGAATTCTCTTGATCCACGAAGAAGCTCTGAGTCTTTCCACATACCAAAACACCATCCTCGTTTTTCCCACTTCAATATCCTTTAGCATAAGTTGCTCTGCGAAGTATAGTTTATTTTTCTCAAGGAGTAAGAAGTCCGGAACGCTTCCTTTATAAATCACCAATGGCCTTTCCAAAGATCTCAATCTTTTACTTGAGAACCACTTCTTTTGATTAAGGCAAACTTCCGCATTGATTTCAGTCTTGTTCCGAAAAGTGAGCTTAAACCTCAGCTTTCTACTAGTTAGAATCTCAATGTATACTTGCAATTTCTTTGTTGCATTTCCCAGTGGCACAATGTCCTACTCAACTAATTGCACTGACTCCATTTCAACCCGACTTGAAGGTTTCAGCGAGCTAGCTTCTACTTCGACGTTAACATGCCCGCAGTCTCCACCATCAACACAAGATCCTATTTCCACCTCATTTGTCTGCAAGACCTGCGTCAGATCAGGACCTTTGTCCTCCATGGGCATAACGACCTCTTTAACAAGCTCATTCTCTAGATTAAACTTCTCCTCATGAGCTATATCACTATCCTCTATTACTTCATCATGAACAAGTAGAAGAACTGGCTCAACATTCAACTAATTCGCGAACAATAAAGGTCCCACATTGGAGGACGCATTTTATCTCCGGAATTGTTCCTGTAACCTATCACACATCTCATCCAACCGCTTCATTTGCTGGTTGCAATGATCGGTAATCATCTTCTAAAGCTCGGGTGATAGCTGGTTAGTTCGACTAGCAATCTTCCCCTTGTTTGCAGCAACATTACCTTCTTCAGCAGTGAGGTTCGAGTTGTAATTCATGTTTAGATTCTTGAACCAACACTCACTGGTCACTGACGAGGAGAATCGCAAGCCAAGGAATCTTCGCAAGCTCAGAATCAAACTTCGACACCAAACCCTAACTGTTGAACTTGAGTCAGGAAGAACTTGAACCAAAAACCCTAACAACAGTGATACATGAGCAATTTCTGGGTTTGAATTTGAATGAGTTTCGAACTTCAACTGCAATTAAGAGTTCAACACACTTCTAACCACAAACCTCCAGAACAATGTCAGAATTCTGCGAATTTGTTCTGAGTTCTTGTTAATTCCTCTTTGAACACGAAAAATCAGTTATGTTCTTATACACTACTATGCATAACAACACAATTCCACCAAAAACTCCATCAATACTCAATCAACAACTTCAGTTCAGCACCAAAGAAGAGGATTCTGATCAAATGTAACATAGAAGTTCAGAATCTGTTACCTCCACCTCAATTAACTGAATTGCAAGCTTTGCTAAGTTATTTCTTCTGATTTTGATCAAGATTGACCCGCCTCAACCGATTTCAGCACTTTTCCAAGCTAAATTGCAGATTTCTTGATCAAGATATGACGATCCAGCAGGTAGAAGTGCTTCTGCAGTACACTTCAGATGCTTGTTTCACTAGTAACCGCCAGTTATGTTGATTGTAATCTAATTGCAACTGATCAACCAAAATTGATCTCAGCAATTTACAATGAATCCTGAGCTAAAAACAAGCTTTGTACAAGAATTCCAAGTGCTGAAAATTTGCTCCAGATACTGTCACTTGAGATCTTGAATTCAAGATCACAAATCAAACAATCAATTTTAGCCTCTTTTTATCTGTTTTAATGCAACTTTTCAGATGTGTTCTTGATCAATTACTCAAGAACTTGATATTAATCAATCAAGAATTCAAAATTGAACTCTTAATCAATTTGCAATGCAATAAAGGATATTTGCTATCAAAATCACGTTTGATTTGGAAGCCAAACCTGGCTCTGATACCAATTGTTAAGATCGAGATAGAATCTCATATCATAACCTAGGGAAGATAGAATCAAGAGAGTTTAGATGAGAAGGGAAGTGAAAGGGGATGAGAAGTAGAGAGAGAATTAGATGAGAGAGAGAAAATATCACAAGTGATGAGATTGCATTTCATTGAATGATTAAAGAAGTACAATCTTAGATCTTTTATAGAAGATCCTTCACATTACTTCCCAATGCAAGCTCTAACCGACTCTAACATCTTTTCCCGCCATTTTCTAGCTTAACCGACTTACATGAGAAAAATATCTAACTACCAAGGAATCCATTACAATATCAACTAGCTAATTCAATTCAATTAGCTATATTCAATACCTTATTACATTTATACTCTAACTCATATACCCCTATTATGAGAATCATAACATGGTTCTTGGACTTCAGCCCTTAGATCCTCCATTTTGGCTGGTGCTGCTCTTAGATCAGAGAGATCTAATTCCTTTTCTTATGCTACATGGACTTGAAAACCATGAAATGGTTGCTTAGCCTAGAGCTTATCCTCAACACGCCAGGCCATAAACCTTGCTAATGCTTTGGAAATGGCCTCTCGGGCCATTACTGGGAGGTCTTGGTGCCTCCACATTGAGATTTTGGAGTGCCTTGGGAGTCCTCTTTGTCAAGAAGGGCCCTTATGTATCCCCAGAAGTTAGAATCTTCAGACTTGACATCCGCTTGACCAACCTCAACTTCAGTTAGTGGGCTATCAAGAATGGGTATCGTGTCTTGTTGTTGGGCTGATTGTGGAGTGGCTCTCTTGACATTTAGGGGTCATGCATCATCTTTGTAGAATTTTTGCTCAACATAATTGGAGCAAGCCATGAATGGCCTATTATCTGCCAAAACGACCCCATACTTGCCATGGTTCTAGAAGATTAACAACCACTGAAGTGAGGATGGAATACAAAAATTAGCATGACACCAATCCCTACCAAGCAAAGCATTGTAGCTCGAGGTAGTTTCCATCACGAAAAAAGTTGTTAGCTTGCTTAAACCACCAATAGTTAAGTCAATGGGGATGACTCCTTCAGATTTAGCGGTAGCTCTAGAAAAGCCACAGGTCGCCACATCTGAGGTGATTAAGTCTTTTTGAGACTTACCAATGACCCCCAACACATATGGAGGCAAGATGTTGATAGCCACGCCATTGTCCCCCAAGACCCTGTTTATCAGAATGCCATAGAATTTGGCCTTGATATAGGGGCTTGGTATGTTTATTGGTTGTATTGGGCCCATCAAACATCATCTTCATTATGTCAGGTGGATCATCAGGCAATATGGATGTTGTAGCATTAACTGTAAAAGATAAGGGGTCAAGTGTACCTTTAGAGGCTACTACCTCAGCCACGAGCTTAACTTGAGGCTCCTTGTCTGATGCTATCACATCACCCTCGAGACCTTCTCGGGTGTCAGTTGCCTTGACTTCCAAGGGAAGGAGTAGGGCAGTTCCGACGTCAACCTTTTCAGGCAACGTCCCGAATTGAATTTGGACCCCTTGGTCTATCTCCTGTCTTAGGATTATTGACATGGGTATATCCTCTCCCTGTTGTTGTGGAACACCATTAGTTGGCATATTCGATTCTTGGGGTTGTTTGTTACGATCAACCTCTAAAGCTCGAGACTCCTCCATAGGTTGGGGGAAGTCTTCTTCGTGAAAGTCGTTTTCAATGTCAAATCATGTTGGGTTGATGTGATACTATGGTTCCACTAAACTAATGCTGAGAGGGGAATACTCCTCCTTGTCCTCAGCTAGTTCTCGAACTAGGGGGTTCTTGGTAAGGTGATCCCACCAAGCTTCCCGCCCTTTTGAAGATGAGAGACTAGCTCACTCTTCGAGTTTCTTGTGAGTTAGCCCCTTACTAGTAGTAGGAGGCTTGGATCCAATCAATTGATCCTCGAGATCTGCATGCTCGGCCTTTTTGCCCTTGCGGGGCCTGGCTTCTTCTTGGGAAAGCCTTGTTAGGCAGGAATTGAGCGTGATTCTCCATTGAGCTACCCTCTTGTGCAATTGCCTTCTTTTTCTAGTTTAAGTTAAATTAAAGGGACTAGCTACCTCTTGATCGAGGTGATTCCTCCTCCATACATTACCTAACCAGACGCTTGATGGCTAACAACTGGACTGCCGTGGTGCCTGGCTGGTATCCACATCCAATAAGGTGTACTTTGGGTTTCTCTTAGGATGTCCTGTTCTTATGACAATTTGAGTCTTCGAGGGAGAATCCTTGACCGAATTACTTCTCTGAGATTTCTCAGATGGCATTTTTAAACCTAATAGAGGATCGGTGGGGGAAATGTATTGAGGAAGCAACTTGAGTTTCCTCATTGCAGCTTGTATTCTCCAACGGCATTGCTCACTTGTAGCGTATGCATCCTTTCCAAGTCGCGAGATATTTTTCCCAATTAGTTAGACTTTGGGATGACCCCTGACCACCACTGATCTCCGTAGTCAATTCCTCTGCCACTATCAGTGTAATGGTAGAGTTATTATGGAGCTCGATCATCAAATTCTCAAAAATGGCGCACTTGCTAGTAGAATGAATTTCAATGACATGCCAAAGGCATATCCCATCATCCAAAGTACGCACAAGTCTTGGGATTGTTAGTCCTTCAATGACCAACCATTCAAAAAGATGCTTAGCCACCTGAGCTTTCTAATTTCACTAAGAACCATTTTCCTCCTGTATAAGAGAAAGGGTTAGCCTTGACATAGCAAGGCCTATTTTTGTGAATAACTTCAACAATGTTGACATGAAGATGACTAGAGAAAGGGTCCTTATCAATGCTCATATGTCCTTGTTTGGAACAGTGTCCTAAAATCCAGATTTATTCTGGATATATCGTTTTAATTAATAAATAAAATTGAAGTCCCAATCGTTTCCTAGTTAAATTTGGGTATTTGATCATTTATACTGTATGCGATTTTCTTTTGGGAGACATCCATGAGATGGGTGTAGTCCTCAGACTACAATTTACATGTTTGTTCTAAGTGGTTTATGAGACTAAGCCACAAGTAGACTTGGAACAAATGGTATGGATTGCTGTTTGAAAGAATCGTAGTCGAAGACAAGTCTGGGCCACTTGTATGTTAAGACTATAACGTGACACTTTAGATGGCTTGTCTTGGTCATGTGGATGGAGATCCAAAAGTGTTAAGTTAGCGTGTTCAATAAGATTAACACACTGAGTTGGACCATGTGGGTTACTTATTTCTAGACTACTTTTGGAGATGAGTGATTCATGTTGTACTGTTTGAATGACGACTCTAAATCCTGAAAGTATTTTGGACTTGTGCATGGAGCGTTAGTTACATTGGTGTACTATAAGTAAGGTATAAACGAATGACTGAAATCCCACGTACACTGGGTAGCGGCATGAAGTGTGACAAGGATCAGGTATTCAATAGGGAATCTACAGTCTCTTATGAGATACAGATGTCCCCTTAGTCGATTCGCAAATATTTGAATAGTTCGGAAACTTTGGCCAAAGTATTCTAAGTGTTTGACATTTGGAATTTATACTGTGAATATGTTCAAGTATAAATAAATTATTCAGTGAAGGGCTAGTCGGTAGCTAATGGAGAAGCTGTGAGAAGGATAATGGTAGTGGTTATATTTATCCCTTGTTATGGACCGCTAGTGAAGGGGTTGTTGTCATAAATACAGTCTATTAAAGAGATATCGAATAAATAATTTAAGTCTGGAGTGCAGTAAGATTTATTTAGTAGAATTAAGCCTCATTAAATGGTAAATAAATTAATGTCATGAGATGATTTAATTTAGCCTATTTGGAGCTAGATTTAAATTGTCCCTGAGGTCTCTATGCAGGCCTCTGTATTTTATTGCCATTGGAAAAGTATTAAAGAATTCATGAGATGAATTATTTATCCATAACAGGGGTAAAATTAATTTTGTTAAACATTATTCATGAGATGAATAAAAGTTGAAAATTATAAAATAAAATAATTTATAAAATTTAAAATTCATAAGATAAATTTTTACATGTGTGAAACAAAAAAAAAAAAAAATAAAAAAAAATAAAGGGGACGAAAATCGCACAGGCTCGCGATCCGTGTGCTTCGGATCCAACGAATCAATGCGCGACACGCCCACCAAGGCTATCCGCGTCCCCACGCGGGGACCAATCACGTGTTGACACGTGTCACACATTTTGAATTAAAATAACAGGCGCTATTTTTGGGTTGATGAAACAATGCGTTTTGAACTGTTTTCTGATTAAAACGATGCGTTTTATTTTAAATTGGGCAATCCCTTTTCGATTAAAATTAGATTTTTTTTAATCCGGTATATTTCTATAAATAGAGGGGCTTATTCCGAGGCCTGGCATTGGAGTTAAAATATTTATTTAGGGTTTCTGAAATTATTTCGGAGATCTAATTGGAGAGAAAAATTTCCGTTGAAAATTTTCTTTCCTCAATTTAATATTTTTTGGAGCCCACCCTCCGGGCAATTCGAGGTCATTGCGTAGAAGGTCTTAGGGTCTCGATTTTGAAGAATATTATTGTCTTTCTAGTTCTTCTTTTATTGGAGCAAATCTAGGTATGTTCTTCTTTCTTTATTATTTTCGCTTTTCAATTTATTTATAGTATTCGTTATTATGCCTATACAAGTTTATGCATTGTTATGAATATATTAGAGTAAAAGGCCTTAGATCTAAATTAAGAATTTAGATCTGTTGATTTAAATTATAAATTTAAGTCAGTAGATTTAAAATTGGGAATTTCAAATCAACCCTAGGTTTAGAGTTATGAATTCTAAACCTGTTTTGCTGCGTAATCTTTAGGGAGAATTTTTGAAATTCATCCCAACAATCGGTATTAGGGCAAAGGGTTTATAGAGATAAACCTATACCCGGGAACTCTCGCACATGAGGTATCACGAAGCGTGACTCTCCAACCGGGGGGCTTACGCAGGGAGAAGAGTTTTCCTACATTAAGTTCTCTAATAGGTGCCTATTGTTGTGACCATAGTTGAAAACTGTGAACCCAATAGTCGGCATCAGAGTTTATTTTCAACAAAAATTCATATCTATATCCCAACAATTGGTATCAAAGCCAGCCTCTGATTACATTCATAATATGCACACAAGGTATAATAAGATCAAAATAAATAGATTGGCGATTTAATAAAATAGAGATTTTATTAAGAAAGAAAATTAGTTTAATTTGACGTATCGATTTAAATTGTTTAAATCGATAATGAATTAATGATCAATTCCAGATGATTGTTTGTATTTGTGATTTAAATTGTTTAAATCATTAATGTGATTAATTGTTAATTCCATTGTTTTAAACTAATGATTTAAATTGTTTAAATCGTTAATGAATTAATTGTTAATTCGGAACAACCCACAAATTTGCGATTGTATTGTTCGTATAATGAGATTGTACGTTCTCAGTCATGATTTACGAAATCGGACAAAATTGATCTAATAAGATTAGATTCAAATATTTTCAACAAAAATGGATTAAATTGTTATGAAATCGGATAAAATTGATCTAATGAGATTAGATTAAATTTATTTTAAAATTAAATATTTTAATTTTAAGAATTAAAAAAAATAAAATCTGACAACCTCAACATCAGCCCGATGCTGACGTCAACACGTCAGAATTAAAAAAAAAGGTTTTTTTATTATTACTTGGACGTGTAGACATCAATACCAATTTACATGATAATTAAGTTAATTATTTTATTAATTAATTTTCTTTCTAGAAGGAACATACCCAGTGCCTCAAGGGCTCCCACCTACGCGGGGTCTTGGGGGGCGGGTGGATGTACGCAGCCTTCCCCCTTCAGGGTGTTAACCTGAAGAGAGGTTGTTTCCCAGTGCCCCCAACCTGAGGGTGAGGACTTCCCAGGAGGTCGTCCATCCTGATACTACTCTCGCCCAAGCATGCTTAACTTCGGAGTTCTAATGGGATCCGGTGACGGCGTGTTGGTGCCCTCTTTGGTGCATAATTATGAGATTCTAAATTAAATTATGAGATAATTTAAGTTGTAAATCAAAGTACTTTAAATAAAAGTTCTTTGAGATTATTTTAGAATAAGATTCTGAAATAGACTATAAGATGGTCTAAGTTAACTTTATTTTTAAAATAAAAGTTAAATTTAGTTAATTAAATTTTAGAATAAGATTCTAAACTAGACTATTGGATAGTCTAAGCTTGTTTAATTTTTAGAATAAGATTCTAAAATAGACTATGGAATAGTCTAAGCACAAAATCACTATCAATTTTTAAATAAAAATATTTTTAATTTAATTTTGAAATCAGAATTTTAAAAGTAGAATATGTGATAATCTAAAAATATGTTGGCATTATTTTAATTAAAATTAATTAATTAATTTTGGTTAATCTTAGAATGAGATTCTAAAGGGGATTATGAGATAATCCAGGTTGTAAATGTAAGTTAATTAAAAACCACTGGTTATAAAAATCAAGTGGGAGCGAGTTTTCAATTGTTGTAGCCTCACGGTCTCTATTACCGGTCTAGCAGTATAGTAGATTGATAGACCTCCCTGCAGAGGATGTCGGTTTGCAGATCACAGGGTTAGACTTCTTTAGGATAAACCAAAGTGCAAAGAAGCGATGCGACCACGCTACCTTGGAGTATTTAGTGTATTTGTAAGGAGGTTTAGGTAATGGTTTACACTTGATTAGCATGATGCATTAGCCTCCCCGAGGAGCTCTGTTGTGTCATGTTAGAGACTAAGGTAAAGTGGTGAGTTAATCATGTTTAGTAAGAGTTACAAGAGAAACAGGTTAATTGAGAATAGTTCTCACCTGAACTAGCTGCGTACGACCCTGCTACTGAGGAGTAAGGACTGGTGTGTTTGGGTCATCATTGTATGCATGATAGTACAGTTTAGTGGATATCTAACTTATTGTATATGCTAAATTGAAATAATATATATCACTGCATTATACATGACTCATATAAGGTAGTTACACAATTGTTGGCATTTACAGTGTTTTTGACATGGATAGGGCTGGCGAACTTTGCTTGATTTTAAATACATAATGTACTCACTGAACCAAATTACTTTGCCTTGAAAAATAAGTTAGACTTGGTTATTACTCACAAGGGACCTACTAGAAAGAAAGGAAAAGGGTAAGGTTGCTATTGTAGCAACCGAGTCCATAACTAAGTCAGCAAAAGAAAAGTGTTTATTTTGCAAGAAAACTAGGCCACTGGAAAAGAAATTTCACGAAGTACATAGCTACTCTTCCTACAAAGACTGCTAAGCCATCTGGTGAAGGTATGTTGATATCTCGCTTAGTTAAGTCATACGTAGTTAAGAGTCCACCAGTTTCCTGGTGGGTGGACTCAGGTTCAACTGACCATATCTGTAATATCTTACAGGAGCTCAAGCTAGGCTAAAGGCTACACAATGGGTGTTGTACTTGATAGTCAGGGACAGTACAATAATAGTAGTCTTAAGTATAGGAGATGTTAGCTTAGACCTTAGTGATAGAGTTTTGTTTTAAATGACTGATTATTTAAACCTTCTCTGCACAGGAATTTGATGTCTATGCCTTGTTTTATGAATAATTGTTATTCAATTGATTTTGATAATGGAGATTTTAATATAAGAAATAAATTGTTTATTTTCAAATGTACATGAATGAATTATTTATTCCTGATATTTCCTTATCAAAACTCATGTAATTGTTTAAATGAATCTAATGTAAGTTCACTTGTTCAATCGTTTACAAGAAAAACACCTTGAAAGGGATACTGCCTACACATGGCGCCAACGTTGAGGTCACACCAATTGGAACAGGATCCAAAGACTGGTGAGATGGACTGATAGAGATTTTGGAGTTGAGGTCGTTACCAGTCCACAAATCCTGCATAGAAAGAAAGATGGCCAATTCTATCTTTAAGAGTAAAGGCAATAAGGTTGGTGGCTTGCTTGAGCTGGTTCACATAGATGTATGTGGACTAATACGTGTTCAGGCAAGAGGTGGGTATGAGTACTTATTCATGTTTAGTGATGATTACTCAAGATGTGTATATGTTTACCTAATTAGACATTAGTTGGACTTTTTTAAAAAGTTCAAAAGAGTACGAAGCTAAATTTTAAAAGCTATTAGGTAAACAAGTTAAGTCACTTCGATCAGATCGAGGTGGTGAATATTTTTTGGGTGAATTTCTGGATTTCCAAACTGCAAAATGAGATAAGATCTCAGCTTTCTGCTCAGGTTACACCGTAGCAGAATGGTGTTGCAAATAAACGGAACAAGTACGGTTTTTTCTACAGTTTTTTTATTTAAAAGATTTTTTTGTAAATACAATGCAAAATACTTAGAGAAAGATTTTGCAAGTGAGCTACAAAAACAAAAACAAAATAGTATTAAACAAAACTGACACTAATTCTGAACAGTTAGACACAACTCAATGTATTTACTAATAGGAACAAGAATGTTCCAGGTACACGAAAGCTTAGGTGTGGTGGGAGGATTGTCAAGACACCTGACAGGTTCATAGCGGGAGCCTTACTAGTTGACCATGGCATTGAATCTGATCCTTTTAGCCACAATGAAGCAATTACGTCTTCTAGTTTTGTGCAATCTGTTGCTCAAATCATGCGTGTACAAATGATATTAAGAGGAAGTAGTGACTTTCTTAGTGTTATATGTCAACGATATACTACTCATTGAGAATGATTTAGGGGTGTCATTAGCTGTAAAGTTTTGGTTGTCAGGATAACTCGATATGAAGAACACAGGAGAAGGAAACTCTACCCTTAGGATTAAGCTTCTGCAAGGTCGTAAGAGTAGGATGTTGTATCGCTCTCCAGCCACTTATATTCACAAGACGATGTCAAGGATTAGCATGGAGTCCCTCTCCTTTTTGAGTAGTATTCTAGGACACCTCAAGAGGAGGAGCAATTGAGGAATATTCCATATGCTTTGGTAGTGGGAGCCTCAGGTATGCCATGTTGTGCACGAGACTTGATGTCTGCTATGCTATGGTGTAGTAAGCACGTGTTAGTCTAACATGAGTCCAATGGACTAGGTGGCAGCGAAGTATTTTCTCTAGTTCTTAAGAAGAACTAAAGATCCTATACTGATCTTTCAAAGTGACGAGCTGGTTCCAGTTGGCTATACTGATTTAAGACTTCCAGTCAGATTAAAATGATAAATGTTCGACGTCTGAGTATGTCTTTACCCTTGCAGTGGGAGGCATTAGTGAGGGGAATGTCAAGCAGTATTATATTGCTGACTTCATAATAGAGTAATTGTGCTCACTAAGGGTTAGGCTCAGTAGGTTTTTGGTTCTAACTTCTAAGGGGTGAGTGTGGACTTTGTCATAAATTGGATTTAGGACAAGTGGGAGATTGTTAGGAACAGTGCCCTGAATCCAGATTTATTCTGGATATATCGTTTTAATTAATAAATAAAATTGAAGCCCTAGTCGTTTCCTAGTTAAATTTGTGTATTTGAGCATTTATACTGTATGTGATTTTCTTTTGGGAGACATCCATGAGATAGGTGTAGTTCTCAGACTACAATTTACATGTTTGTTCTAAGTGGTTTATGAGACTAAGCCATAGATAGACTTGGAACAAATGGTATGGATTGTTGTTTGAAAGACTCGTAGTCGAAGACAAGTCTGGACCACTTGTATGTTAAGACTATAACGTGACACTTTAGATGGCCTGTCTTGATCATGTGGATGGAGATCCAAAAGTGTTAAGTTAGCGTGTTCAATAAGATTGACACACTGAGTTGGACCATGTGGGTTACTTACTTCTAGACTACTTTTGGAGATGAGTGATTCATGTTGTACTGTTTGAATGACGACTCTAAATCCTGAGAGTATTTTGGACTTGTGCATGGAGCATTAGTTACATTGGTGTACTATAAGTAAGGTATAAACGAATGACTGAAATCCCACGTACACTGGGTAGCGGCATGAAGTGTGACAAGGATCAGGTATTCAATAGGGAATCTACAGTCTCTTATGAGATACAGATATCCCCTTAGTCGATTCGCAAATATTTAAATAGTTCGGAAACTTTGGCCAAAGTATTCTAAGTGTTTGACATTTGGAATTTATACTGTGAATATGTTCAAGTATAAATGAATTATTCAGTGAAGGGCGAGTCGGTAGCTAATGGAGAAGCTGTGAGAAGGATAATGGTAGTGGTTATATTTATCCCTTGTTATGGACCGCTAGTGAAGGGGTTGTTGTCATCAATACAGTCTATTAGAGAGATATCAAATAAATAATTTAAGTCTGGAGTGCAGTAAGATTTATTTAGTAGAATTTAGTCTCATTAAATGGTAAATAAATTAATGTCATGAGATGATTTAATTTAGCCAATTTAGAGCTAGATTTAAATTGTCCCTGAGGTCCCTGCGCAGGCCTCTGTATTTTATTGCCATTGGAAAAGTATTAAAGAATTCATGAGATGAATTATTTATCTATAAGAGGGGTAAAATTAATTTTGCTAAACATTATTCATGAGATGAATAAAAGTTAAAAATTATAAAATAAAATAATTTATAAAATTTAAAATTCATAAGATGAATTTTTACATGTGTGAAACAAAACAAAAAAAAAAAAGGGGAAGAAAATCGCACAGGCTCGCGATCCGTGTGCTTCGGATCCAACGAATCAGTGCGCGACACGCCCACCAGGGCTATCCGCGTCCCCATGCAGGGACCAATCACGTGTTGACACGTGTCACACGTTTTGAATTAAAATAACAGGCGCAATTTTTGGGTTGATGAAATGACGCATTTTGAACTGTTTTCTAATTAAAACGATGCGTTTTATTTTAAACTAGCAATCCCTTTTCGATTAAAATTAGATTTTTTTGCTCCGATATATTTCTATAAATAGAGCGGCTTATTTTGAGATTTAGCATTGGAGTTGAATTATTTATGTAGGGTTTCTGAAATTGTTTCGGAGATCCAATTGGAGAGAAAAATTTCCGTTGAAATTTTTCTTTCCTCAGTTTAATATTTTTCGGAGCCCACCCTTCGGGCAAGTTGAGGTCATTGCGTAGAAGGTCTCGGGGTCTCGATTTTGAAGAATATTATTGTCTTTCTGGTTCTTCTTTTATTGGAGCAAATCCAGGTATGTTCTTCTTTCTTTATTCTTTTTCGCTTTTCTATTTATTTATAGTGTTCGTTATTATGCCTGTGCAAGTTTATGTATTGTTATGAATATATTAGAGTAAAAGGCCTATAGATCTAAATTAAGAATTTAGATCTGTTGATTTAAATTATGAATTTAAGTCAGTAGATTTAAAATTGGGAATTTTAAAGCAACCCTAGGTTTAGAGTTATGAATTCTAAACTTGTTCCGCTGCGTAATCTTTAGGGAGAATTTTTGAAATTCATCCCAACAATCAGTATTAGGGCAAAGGATTTATAGAGATAAACCTATTCCCAGGCACTCTCGCACGTGAGGTGTCACGAAGCGTGACTCTCCGACCGGGGGCTTAGGTAGGGAGAAGAGTTTCCTACTTTAGGTGCTCTAATAGGTGCCTATTGTTGTGACCATAGTTGAGAATTGTGAACCCAATAGTCGGCATCATAGTTTATTTTCAACAAAAATTCATATCTTTATCCCAACAGTCCTTCTCTTGAGAAGATCGATTCCCTAGCTTCTATGGCATCATGAACTATATTTCTAAAGATCACACAATTCTTCGTCAAATGAGTTAGCGAATCGTGCAACTTGTAGTATACCTTCCCCTTATTAAATTTGGGATCTGGTTTTCTGTGTTTACCCTTAATCTAAAGTTTATTATTTGCCTCAAGCGAATCGAATATTACATCAGTTCTAGAGAGGTCAAATGAATATTTTCTCGAATCCTGGGACTGGTAAGACTTAATGGCTTTAATATCCTTCTTGATCAAAAGATTACAAACCACAGCTTGGTGTACTTAGCTATGTCGATATCTTATAAAGAATCATCTTCCTCTTTAATTAAGTTGTGCACTATGTCCCGTACATGCTATTTTTCCTAAGACTGCCTTCTTTTAAGACTACCTAATATCTAGCGGCACATTCTACTAGCTGAAGAAGCGTTGTAAAGTTAAAGCCTTTGAATTTCTTCCTAAATTTAATGTCCAAGTCGTTTAGAGCCAGCTTGGCGTATTCGAGTTCAGGAAGAGCTATAGTGCATTTTAACCGAGCTCGCATGAACCGATTAATATACTCCTCCCCTAATTCGCTAGACTTTTGTCTCATTCAAGCTAAGTTTGATATGGAAGTTCCTAACTCCATTCTAGGGAATTGGGCCGGGAATTTCCTTGCCATGTTGTCCCAATAGTAAATAGAATTAGGTGGAAGGATGACATACCACTGGAAGCGGTCCCAGTTAACGAACTGGGGAACAACCTTAATTTAAGATATTGGTTATCTGCTGCTTCCTGACACTGGCAATTGAATCTTACCAGGTGCAGAAATAGTCGCTTCCCTTGAGAATAGGGTAAACTCGGGGATTTTGTATCCTCCAAGAAAAGGGTAATCCCTGTCAATATAGTTAGGGTAAGATTTACTATACAAGGGCCTATTGACCCTTGCTAGACCTAGCCCATATATTTGCTCAATGAGGGTGGCCATTGATCCTCGAGGGGAAGGTTAGGTGCATGATTATGCGCCTACCACTGCCCCCCAAGCGGTTAGGGATCTCAAGGGGAATTTGCAGGATACCCCTAAGCACCCATCACAATCGGGTGCGGGAACGGTTGTTGTCCCCCAAACCTAGGAAAAAAACCCTTGATCATATTGGCTATACGCTTGGTTAGCCATGAAGTATGTTCCAACAGGACTAGGGTTACATGGCACGCCTGGAGGGACACCAGTACCAGCAGGTTGTTAGTTTATTCTTATCTGATCAATCCTTAAGTCGTGATCTTGAAGACGTGGGCTATTAGTTTGCTCCCTAATGTGGTAAGCATGGAGTGGTTCAAGAAGAGATGTCTGATTCCCTATATTAAGGACATGACCTTGCACCCCTATCTCTAGGCCTTGAGTGGGCTTCGAGGTAACCTCCGCTACTCGAGGAGGGTGAGAACGGTCGTACCTCCTTGCCTCGAAGACAGGTAACATTGGCGCAGAAGGATTGAGGTCCCTCGTGGTTAGAGGGAAACTTAGATTATAAGGCCTGGGACTAAATGAGGCCGACTTTCGTTTCTAAGGCTAGATTCCAAGCGTATGACCCATGGGTTAGCCATAGATGGATTTTCGTTTGTTTAGCGACCATATAGTCAACCTGAGTGACTGGTAACTGTGAGCCGGAGGGAGCCTTATGAGGGTAATTAGCTGGTATTGATGGAGGGGTACAGGCCATAGTTGCATGAATCCTCCCAAATGGCTTGGACCAAGCCATTATGAGTCTCAGCTCTTCTAACCAAAGTAGGCTCGACTTCAACCACTATCTGCCCATCCAGGTCCTTAGCAATAAGGGTAGCAGTAGGTGACAAAGTCGAGTTCATTTCTACCAAGACTCTATTAGTCTCATTGTGTAGCCTTTCGTTTATAGAGATTCCAAAGTCATTAATCACGGCTATCATAACAGCAGAGTTTTCATGTTGAGCTGCAAGATTACCCTCTATTTCAGCATGTAGCCTCTCAAAGGCTTCACTCATTGTTTGTTGGAGTCTCTTTTCTACAATTTGCAAATAACGTTGAAGCGTAGCCATAAAACTCTTGCGAGAATGGCCAAGCCCAATACGTTCATCTTTTGGGATGTCATCATCGCCACCACTTTCGCTACCATGGCTGTCACTCATTTCATTTCTTCGAGATATGGGGCTTTGTTCTAAAGTACGCTAAGGCAGGGACCCGATAAGGGCTAAGCCTTCCGGTTCCTCGTGCTCGAAGGTACTAGACCTCCTCGATCCGACCATCGGCGAATGGCTGGAAATTACGTCTTGGTAATCCACGATGGGATAAAGATGATGAAGTCTTGTTTCAAGCCTCTCACTGTGGTCGCGAAAAGGCATCTTTGCTCTATTTTGTTTTGAATGATGTGTGTGTGGTCGGCGTAAATGTGAAAACAAAACAAACGTGCAGAAGGGACTCATCGCAACTAAGGAGTGTGCCTAATTATGAACCACATGTCTTTGACATCAACCACACACCATTTTTGAAGAAAAGCTTGTGATATGTTGGTTTATCTGACTTCAATTATACCGTGAGTTCTGCTTAGGCATCAATTAAGAAGACTTTGTTAAGTAATTTTTGTGGATTTTTATGACAGAAAATTAAAGGATATGGACCTTACTCAAATGGTAGTTATAGTGACGGAGTAAGGCCCAAAGACACCTTTCCTCGTACACTTAAAAGTTAGGAACTGGGGTGGAGAATGGCCTAAGAGCTCAACAGTCCACTTCTGAGTATGCTTCAATCAGGTTCTTAGGCTTGGCACCCTTGACTTATAATAATTTGAATGAGTTTAGGCCTAACTAGATTAAGGTGGAGCAAACCGTATTCAGGTCACTGGATTAGGACCAACACAATCAAGGGAAAAGCCTTGGCCGTCAAAGCCTTAAACTAAAACCTCAAATCAGAACTTGTCGATTTGGGGGAATAAATTAAAACTAGAAAGTCATACTGAAGCCTGGGAACTGTATTATTATGGAGGAAAGTACAACAAAGATCTATGTTATGATATGCCTAGTTAAGTTACGCTACTCCTAAGGAAAAAAGCACCAGTGTGCTATAAAATCTTGAAGAAGTTTTGTCTTGAGTGTTTGTATACTAGTTTGAACTAACGTAGAGTTCTATATTTATTGAAAAAGAAAATAATGGATGCTCCTAATTTCACAGCAACTTCATCCATGTTTGGCCACTAAGCTCTTATTCTTCACGCTCTTATTCTTCACCAATGTGTCTTGGAGGAAAATCCTTGATGTCCACGTCTGTAATTTTAGTAGAAGTTCCCTTTAGAAGCTCCACATTCCCTTGAATTAAGCATAAGGCCCAAACAACTGAAATTGCACTCAAAGTGACTTCCTCGAGCTTGGAAACTACCATTCTTGTAACTTTCCTGGCAGTTCCTTAAGCTTGAGCTTATTTCATCCTTCAGGCATCTCGAGCCTTGAGTGGCTGATACCCTTGTCAAGGGTAATAATGTTATCTAAGAAATGGGCTCAAGATGCCATTACTATATTACCCAAAGGCCTAACTCCTCTCAAGGAGAACCTCACGTGATGACCAAGTGGCACTATATTGAGAAACGACATCGTCCTATCCTTGTTAAAATTAGGGTGTAAACAACTAGCATAGTAAATACTATAAATAAATTGAAAAGCGAATACTAAAAGAAAAGAAAAGAAGAACACGTGGATGTAGACCGCAGTGTCACTCTAAGAAATCACCAATACCGCGAGATCTTCTATGCAATCTCCTCTGAACACTCAGAGTGTCGGCTTCGAAAAAAATTAACTAGAGGAAGATTTTCCAGTAGAAATTTCTCCTTTTTAGTTCTCCAAAAGTTAAGAATTTCTAAAACCTTTTAATTTTTAATTAATTTCAATTGTAAAACCATAATTCCAGAACCCTATTTATAGTAGGCCACTAGACTAAAAAACACAAACTCTTTTGATGTCGTATTGTTTCAAAACCATCCAAAACGGCGTCATTTTAAGCCCAGGAAAAATTCGTTCACATGGCAAACGTTGTTTGGTCTGCGTTCGAAGGCATGGATAGCCCTTGGGGCGTTCTAGAGTGTGCCATGTGGCACGCTCTGATTGGTCCGTGCCTAAAGGAGCGGATCGCCCCTTTCACACCCTGGTTGGTCGAGCATGTGTGACACAGATCGTGACGTTGTATTATGTTTTCCCTTTTTTGTTTTATTTTATCTTATATTTTTTTAATTTTATTTATCTAATGAAATGTGTAGAAAAATTAAATTTACCTATCTCATTAATAAATAATTCATCTCTTGAATTCTTTATTATTTTTTTGATGATGTAAAATTAGAGGCTTGTGTAGGAACCAAAGGGACAATTATTTAATAAGATTTAATTGCAATATATAAATCCTATTGTACTCTAGGCTTAAATTATTTATTCTATAATTCCCAATTTGTAATAATTGAACGATTAACCCCTCTAACTGACATCCATAAAAAGAATAATTAAAACTACCAATATTAAACTTCTCACTGCTTCTTCTTAAGTATCCGACTTGCCCTTTTTCGAATAATTTTGTGAAACCAGAACATATTCGTTGTATCAATTCCACTGGCGAACACTACGAACACTTTGGCCAAAGATTCTGAATTTTTCGAACACTTGCAAATCTACTTAAGGGGATATCTGTATCTCATAAGAGACTATAGATTCCACGTTGACTATTTTGTTCCCGCTACATTTCATACAATCACTTAACATACATAGACTATTGGTCGCTCACTCTGAGTACATCGAAGTGGCGAATACTATGTGTACAAGTTCAAGATAATATCAAGATTTAGAGTTAATTCCTAACCACAAGAATTATTTATTTCTAATAGCAGCTAAGAAATAAAAAATTCTGCGGGTCCAGCTCAATGTTCCAATCTTATTGATGAACACTAACTATGATACTTTTGGATCCTTATCTATATGACCTGGACAAGCCATCTAAGGTATCATGTTATAGTCTTATCAGACAAATTATCCAGAACTCATCACCAACTATGAACTAACTTGGACAACATGTCACAGTATTTGATTTAAGTCTTTTTTTTTTTTTTTTTTGGTAAGTCAGTATAAGAATATCATATATGAACAAATATATATACAAGTCTACGAGGGGCATAACACAAGCCAAGGCCCAAGGCCTACATCAATGAAATTTGATTTAAATCTATCTGTGGCTTAATCTCATTAATCACTTAAACCAAACTATGACATGTCATATTGGTCTACGTCTTTCTCATGGAATGTTTTGGAAACATTCACATGCATAAAACATTCACATGCATATTTGACCTGTAAACTATAATCAGATATAAAATAGATAAAATAATTTTGTTTATTTATATTTAAACACAATTAATTGGGTTTTCAGAACATTGGTTCCAGTAATCTCCCACTTGTCCTAAACCCAATTAATCTGGCATTGCAGAACTATCCCTAGGGACCTGTCAACTTATTGACTAAAACAATTTCAATACTAATGCCTCACTATGTCATCCATTTGCTTACAAGTTGTGGAACTATATGTAACCTTCGAAGTCAATAAGCTCAGTTTACAACTTCTTAAGTCATCAAGTACCCAGCTTCCATAGTGAACTAAGTAATACTAGATCGCTTTACACCTCACCATGTAATGACTCCCATTCATAGGGTAAATCCAAATTCTAACTTTAAAAAAAAAAAAAGAATCCTTAAAAGTAATGTGCAACCTATAACAAACCAACATCCTTTCTCACAATCTCACAAAAGCTCAACCTAAGAACACAGTTGATTTATCCTAGGTCTTTTATTTTAAAACAATTGGGCAATCAAATCTTAACAACTTATTGCAATTCTACACCACTGTCAATGAGTAGAATGCAATCCAAATACATCACTTAGAAAGTCTCTACTTTCTTATTATATCACTTGCACATCTATTGTTCATTAACCATTTGTTCAAACCCACAAGATTTGATGTTTGTCATCGAATTTTCTATTCAATGATGAAGATGCTAATTTAAGTCCACAAATGCACTTCCTCGGTTTGCATACTGTACGCTCTTGATATTTGGCAATAAACATGCCTAGTTGTATCACATACATATGTCCCTGAAGATGACCATTAGAAAATCGTCATCTTGGCTTCCATTTATGATATGTCATCATAATGAGATACAATGGACAAGAGTATTCTTATGGACTTAGGCATAAAAACTAGCCAGAAGATATCGTCATAGATGATTCCTTCCTTTAGGGTATCTCCCATTGCCATGAATCTTAGCCTTGAAGGTCCCTACCTTCTTATCCACTCATATCTATCTCTCGTGGACCCATTTAGATCCAATCTAATGGATTCAATGCCTTTCGGCGCCTCTACAAGTTCTCGGACATTGTAAGAATACATTTGCTCCAACTTTGCTCTTATTGCCATGATGCATTGGTCCACATTGCAGTCTAGAGGATCAGATTCATTATCATGGTCAACCATTAAGGCTGATCAAATGAATCTATTAGATGCCCTGATCATCTTCTCACTACACTGAGGCTCCCATATTTTCAGTGCAATTTAAGATAAGCTTTAGTGCACATCAAATGCATCAACCAAAACGAGGTTGTATCATGTTGTTAAGACATAGTATCTAATTTTGTGAAATTCTCTCGCACAAGCTCACCACCACCCATTTATTAAACTTCCTGCACAACAAACCTTTTGGTATACAAGATTGATTCATTATATAAATCTTACCATATTTAATAACACATTATTGATTCTACAACACTTTGCAGTAAGGTCAAAAACTAAGAACTCTCCTGAAATCCACCACCTTGATCTAGTCAAAGTGACTTGAATTATCAACTAAAAAACTAGATGAAATACTTATAGCTTCCGATCACTCGAACAACTACTAGCTCACAAACATTGTGTGAACAAGTTTAAGCAACTTAGTGGTTCTATTATCATTTAAGTCACTACTTATTCAAACATGATTGGCAAATTGATTGTCATTTTGAATCTAGCAATCCTAAAGACCATCTCAAACCAGTTTTTGAATCATATTAGACCAATGTGACCTAAGCTCCAATTCCACTACGAGCTATATCCATCTTTGGAAAACCTTCCTTTTTTTTATAGTAATGCAGCCTAGCTTGTATTAGACATAGGATTGCCACTGACACAGTTTTGATTTAGAAAACTATATAACAATGTACCTATTTCTTTTAATAAACATTTTATTTATATACAATTTAGTTTATTTTCAAAATAACTAAAAGCGATTTTATAAACAAAATTAGAAATAGAAATCAAATTTCTACAAGACTAGTATATGAAGATAGTTCATCGAAAGCAAAACTATGTTTGAAGAACTTAAACCATTAATTCTTGGTGCCAAAACTAAAACTCTTGTACCACCTTCAGGTGAAGGATACAACTTGCCATCTATAAGCTTCCTAGCTTACTTAAAACTCCATAACACCTTGCATATTAGATTGGTTGATCTGCAGCCCACCAGGACACGGTGGACTGCCAACTAATCTCGATTATAGACAACAAGCTATAAATACCTTGTTTTTATGGCTTTCAAACCTTGCCAACAAAAATAAATGAGTTTTTGGGAAACTCCTTCTAAATTTTTACGACCCGTCCTTTTTTTTTAAATTTATCCTTTAGAGGTTCCTAGTTCCCTGAGATGATTGCTGTTAGGAATAGTGTCCTAAAATTCAGATTTATTTTGTTAATATTACTTTATTAATGAATAAAATTGAAGTTCCAGTTGTTTCCTTGTTAAATTTGTGTAAGCGAGTATTTATACTCCATGTGATTTTCTTTTAAGTACCGTCTATGAGATGGATAGAGTCCTCAGATTACATTTTACATGTTTGTTCTAAGTGGATAATGAGATTAAGCCACAAATAGACTTGGAACAAATGGTATGGAATGTTATTTGAATAACTCGTGTTTGATGATAAGCTTGGGCTACTTGTTTATTAAGACCATGACTTAACACTTTAGATGACTTGTCTTGGGTCTTGTGGATGGTGATCCAAAAGTGATAGGTTGGTGTGTTTAATAAGATTGACGCATTGATTTGGACCACGTGAGTTGCTTGTCTCTAGACAACTATCGGAGATGAGTAATTTATGTTGCACTATTTGAACGACGACTCTAAATTCTGAAAGTATTCTGGACTTGTGCATGGAACGTTAGTTACTTTAGTGTACTATAACTAAGGTCTAGACAAATGACTGAATTTTCAGGTACACTGGGTAGAAGCGTGCAGTATGACAACAATCAGGTATTCAATATAGAATCTACAGTTTTTTATGAGATGCAGATATCCCGTTAGTTGATTCACATGTGTTTGAATGATTCGAAAACATTGGTCGAAGTGTTCCAAGTGTTTGACATTTGGAATTTATACTATGAATATGTTCAAGTATAAATGAATTATTTAGTGAAGGTCGAGTTGGTAACTAATGGAGAAGATGTGACAAGGATGACGGTAGTATAGTTATTCTTTGTCATGGACATCTAGATGGAGGGGTTGTTGTCATCAATACAGTCTATTTGAGAAATATCAAATGAATAATTTAAGTCTAGAGTGCAGTGAGATTTATTTAGTAGAATTAAGTCTCATTAAATTGTGATTAAATTTTGTCATGAGATGGTAATTAATTTAACCCATTTGAAGCTAGATTTAAATTGTCCCTGAGGTCGTTGCACAAACCACTGTATTTATTGCCATAAAAAAAATATTAAAGAATTCATGAGATGAATTATTTATTCATGACATGAGTAAATTAATTTTTCCAAACATTATTCATGAAATGAATAAAAATAAAAAAACTATAAGATAAAAAAATATTTTAAAAATTAAATTCATACGATGAATTTTTACATATGGGAAACAAAGCAAAAAAATTGCAAAATTCTGCACATGTCTCATTATCCACGTCTTCTCAATCGGACAAACCAGCACATGACCTGTGGGCGTCCCACACAGAGATCCGCATGCCCCGTGGTGGACCAATCATGTGCCGCCACATGGCACGTGGTGACAGGGTGGTTATTGGCGAGACGACATGTGTCATTTTGAATTGTATTAATACTAAACGGTGCGTTTTGCTTGTTTTATGTGAATCCCACATCGAAAATAATTGCTTGTTTTTGCTCCAGTACATTACTATAAATAGAGGCACCTATTCCAAAAGTTTGGCATTCAATTTAGAATTAAAAATTAAAAAGTTTTCTGAAAGTGTTGGCTTTCGGAAACCTAGTGGGAGAGAAAAATTTATTTTGAAAATTTTCGTTATTCAAAGTTTAATAATTTTTTGGAGCCCACTCTCCGGGCAGTTCGAGGTTATTACATTGAAGGCCACTGGTGTTTGTAGTTCAAAAAAAAAAATGGAAAAAATAACACAATTCGCCCGGTCGGAATAAAATCAATACAATTCGCAAAGTAGGATTAAATTCAACACAATTCGCCCAGTAGGGATAAATTCAACCCAATTCGCCCAGTAGGGATAAATTCAGCACAATTCGCCCATTAGGAATAAAATCAGCACAATTCGCCTAATAGAAATAAAATCAACACAATTCGCCCAGTAGGGATAAGATCAACATAATTCACCCAATAGGGATAAATTCTACACAATTCACCCAGTAGGGATAATATGAACACAATTAGCCCAGTAGGGATAAAAACCAAAACAATTCGCCCAGTAGGGATAAAATCAACACAATTCGCCCTGTAGGGATAAAATCAAAACAATTCACCCCGTAGGGGTAAATTCAACACAATTCACCTACTAGGGATAAATTCAACACAATTCGCCTAGTAAAGGGAAAATCAATATAATTCACCCAAATAAAAGCAAAATAACACAGCTCACCTACTTTAATCCCTTTAAAGTACAACACTAGGGAAAGATAAAGACAAATAAAAAAAGACTAATCTTTTCAGGAAAGAAAAGATGCTTGTCCCCTTACCCTTGCCACACATAACATCTAAGCTCTACCCTATAATACTATAAAAGAAATTGAAAACAAAGAAAACAAGGCAAGTGAAACGAAGAGAGAAGAAGGGGATCTTGATAGTCCTTAAAAGTAGCTTGAGCTTAGCACCTTCCCATTCAACTACTAAACACCACAAACATAACTGGCGCTGTCTGTAGGAAATAAACATGACTGAATTATCAAGATCCCCGGATCCCCCAACTCAAGATGACAAAACAGAACAAGTTCCAAATAGTCAACTCCAAAATATACAAACAGTTTTGGAGCAACATTTCGAAAAGTTAGCAGGACAAGGGCCCCAAAATAACTCGGACCTTAAAAATGCAAGGTTAATAGGCGCTGGGCTTGATTACGCCCACGAATTTCTACAAAAGAAAAATCTGAAAGGGGAAGAGTTCATCTTTAGCATGAGCTCGATCGTAACAACAAAAATTCAGAAAATATGCAAATGGACGGTGGCTGCATGGAGGACGAATCCACAACAAATGTCAACATCAGACACAAGGATCAGTCAGACCCCACACGTTTCCCGGAGCAGGCGAAGATCTACTCAATCCCCGAAGTTCCAAGTATGTACTCTCCTTTTACACTAAGAATTCGGTCTTTTCCTTCGGAAAAGGTTAATGTTCCCAACATAGACCTCTTGGACGGATCTTAAGATCCGGAGGACCATCTGTCAGGCTTTAAGTCCAGAATGTACATACAAAACGCTTTGGAAGAAGTCTGGTGTAAATGTTTTTTGGCCATCTTAAAGGGAGTAGCCCAATCCTTGTTTTCTTCCCTACCGCCTGGTTCAATTGATGGTTTTGCACAGTTAGCGGAGTGCTTCTCTAAGCACTTTGTAAGTAATACGAGAAGGAGGAAGACGGCTGCATAGTTAATGCAGCTACAACAAAAAGAATCCAAAACTTTAAAGGATTACGTTAGGCGTTTTGCTAGAGAAATGATAGATATACCAGGATTAGCAGATGAAACCGCAATTCGCACCTTTACCAATGGACTAAAACATTTAGACTTCAAATTTTCCTTGGCTAAAAAATAACCAGATACCATAGATGAACTATGGGATAAAGCCAGTAAGTACATATCAGCCGAGGATGTTATAACTGTAGTAGGAAAAATGCGACTGGGAGTCACCGGAAGGCAATAAGAGAAGTTAGAGAAGTCTCACTTGACAAGGCCAAGGGCACCTGAGACAACATCAAAAACCAAAATACGAATTTGAATACCTACAGGACACTTTGCTTATTAAACACAGAGAAATTGGCACATCAACCTTTCCCTTTTAAAAGGGAGCCTTAAGGGCCAAAAACGCTCATCAACCCACTGGTTAAATCTAAGTGGTGCAACTACCACCAATTTTATGGCCATACAGCCGAAGAATGTTGGGCAAGGAGAAAACAAACCCAGAACGATCAGGCTCGGGTGGTTAACCCTAGCATACAACCAAAAGAGCCAGACAATAAGGCATTGATACCAGCACCCCCAAAAGAATTAATAGAACTGCCTAAAAAGATGATTGCCATGATATCCTGGACTTTGAATCCTAGTAAGCTTTGCCAGTCCAAACTGGAAAGAGATGGGATTAAAAGAATCCAACCCCTGTTGGAGATTACCTTTAGCGAAGAAGACTTGAGTGATTTTTATGTCCCACATGACGATCCTCTAGTCATTACCTATGAAATGGGGCAGTACCGTGTGCACCCGGTGTTGGTTGATTAAGTAAGTGCGGTAAATGTTCTCTTTTACCAATGTTTTGAGAAAATGGAAATGTAAGAAATGAGATTTCCCCAATTCGGTGCCCTGTGGTAGGCTTCATGGGAAAAGCAGTTAAGCCATTAGGAGCAATTACTATGAACATTGCATTTCAAGGGCAAAAGGTCACCAAGAAAACTAGATTGGAATTCTGATTATAGATTTGCCTTTTCCTTATAATGCAGCACTTGGACGACATGCACTAAACTGCATAAGGCTTGTAATTTCTACCTATCACCTCTTGATGAAATTTGAATCGGACAACGGAGAAATAACGACCATTCGAGGAAACCAAAAGGAAGCTCGCGGATGCTACTATGCCTCTTTGAGGAACAAAAGCTCTGAAGCCTTGTCCAAAACGGACAAAAAAATAAAAAAATTAGCCTTTCCAGGAAAAGCAAGCCAAAAAGTTCAGGCCAGGACTTGGGAAAACTAGAAGAAGTAGAAGTGGAAAAGGGGAAAATTGTGAGATAGGAATATTGGTTACTGGAGTTAGCTATGCTGTTAAGACAGTACAGAGATGCCTTTCCATATAATACTAATGAGATGACAAGAATTAATCAGAATGTTATGGTCCATAAATTAAATGTTCTAGCGGTAACTTCTCCTATAAAACAAAAGAAAAGGAGCTTTTGCGCTGAAAGGGGCGAAGCCATCAAATTAGAGGTGAATGAACTGTTGCGGTCACGATATATAAGTGAGGTTACGTATCCCGAATGGTTGGCTAATGTCGTATTCGTAAGAAAACATAATGGAACCTGGCGAATGAGCATCAATTTTACATCTGAATAAATTCTGTCCAAAAGACTCCTATTCCCTTCCCAAGATCGACCAACTGGTAGACTCCACAGCGGGAAACAAGTTGTTTAGTTTCATGGATGCCTTCTCAGGTTACCACCAAATAAAAATGGATCCGCAGGACGAGGAAAATATAACATTCATTACTAATGAGGGCACCCACTGTTACAAAGTAATGCCCTTCGGCCTAAAGAATGTAGGCTCGACATATCAACGGTTGGTTAACAAGGTAAATTGGATGTAATATAGAAGTTTATGTTGATGCTATGATTG
Source organism: Simmondsia chinensis (assembly GCA_018398585.1). Taxonomy (NCBI): domain Eukaryota; kingdom Viridiplantae; phylum Streptophyta; class Magnoliopsida; order Caryophyllales; family Simmondsiaceae; genus Simmondsia; species Simmondsia chinensis. The sequence goes on along the minus strand of JAGTTD010000008.1, from coordinate 15,814,512 downwards.
TCAAGGAGCGCGCTAAAGAAAACCATGTAAAAGACCTACAAGAGACTTTGTAGACCTTACAAGAATATCAAATGAAACTAAACCCTACCAAATGTTCTTTTGGCATGCTCGAGGGAAAATTCCTGGGTTACATCGTCAGTGCCCGAGGAATCGAAGCCAATCCGGTGAAGGTGAAAGCTATTCAGGAAATGGGAACTCCAATGAATATGGGATGAGGAATGTGAACATGCCTTCCAACATGTGTAAAGAACATCTTGCTCGCCTTCTTTCTATGGCTAAACCAAATCCATGGGAAATCCTAATTTTGTATGTAGCATCCACAAATAAGACCATTAGCGCCGTCTTGGCAGCTAATCATTCGAAAGGACAGATCCCGGTATATTTTGTCAGCCAAGTATTAAAGGAGGCCGAATTAAGATATCCTTCGCTAGAGAAAATGGTATATCCTCCATTAGAGGTAATGGTATTTGCAATTATACTGGCCTCAAGGAAACTTCGACCCTACTTTCAAGCGCATACTATAAGTGTATTAACGGGCCATCCCATTAAGAAATTACTGTCAAAACTAGAATGCTTGGGTCGGTTACTAGCGTGGGTGGTAGAGTTATCAGAATATGATTTACATAATTTGCCGCGAACTGTTATAAAAGCACAAGATCTGGCAAACTTACTTGTTGAATGCAACTTCGATGCAAAGAAAAATCCTGAACCATAAAGTATTACCAAGGAAAAGAAAGAAAAGGTTGAAGATTCAAATGTCGAGATGCCAAATGAAATCGAAGAGTTTCTAGTATGGAACCTATTTGTAGACGGTTCCTCTTGTCAGGATGGGTCAGGAGCTGAATTTTCATTTGGGATCCAGGATGGGTAACATATAGCTACACCCTGTGTTTTCACTACACATTGACCAACAATGAAACTGAATACGAAGCCCTAACACATGTAACCGGTCTTGCATAGGCCGTAGGAGCTCGATCTGTAAGAATTTATAGTGATTCGTAAATAATAGTCAGCCAGCTGAACGGAGAATATGAAGCTAAAGAGCCTAACATGGTTAGATACCTTAAAATATTTCAAGAATTGGCCACGAACTTTGCAAAGGTAGAGGTGAAATATATCGATAGGAATGATAATCATATAGCGGATGAGCTGAGCAAATTAGCCAGCTCTCTTCAGGAGGTTCTTGAAAATACGGAGGTAATGGTCAAACAAATATATCCCCAAGATTTCACGGAGGAGGTCGTGAAGAGGATACATTATATTGGAACGCCACACAGTTGGATTCGGTAAACAATCGAATATCTTCGCCACGCAAACTAACCCTCGGATCCTCTTGAAGTAAGAAGATAAGATGTCAAGCTTCTTGATTTGTGCTCATAGAGGACCAACTTTATAAATAGTCTCACTCTTATCCCTTGCTCAAGTGAGTGGCAAAAGACGAAGGGCATGAGATCCTAGAGGAAATCAATGAAGGTGGATGTGAAGGGCATATAGGAGGACATGCACTTGGCAATAAAACTCTATAAGTAGGATATTTCTAGCCTACTTTAAAAAAAGATGCTAAAGATTTGGTATGCCATTGCACAGCCTGCCAACGATTTGCCCCAATCTACCATGTGCCTCCTGCTACTTTACTGACTTTAATTAGCCAGCTGCCTTTCGCTCAATGGGGAATTGATATATTAGGTGCCTTTCCCATAGGCTCTGGACAAAGAAATTTCATGATAGCAACAATTTATTATTTCATTAAATGGGTTGAAGCAGAGCTAGTGGTGAAAATAACAGACCCGGTGACACAACGCTTCTTTTGGAAAAAAATTATTACCCGATTCGGGGTGCCCATAGTACTTGTGGCGGATAATGGATCCCGATTTAGCTCAATAAGGTTTCAGACGTACTGCGAAGAAGTTGACATCAGTCTCCATTTCTCTGCAATAGCTCATCCACAAAATAATGTGCAGATCGAAGCGGCCAACAAGGACATACTAAAAAGGCATTAAGAGGAGGTTAGACAAAACTAAAGGCTTATGGGTTGAAGAATTGCCCAGTATACTATGGTCCTATCGAACCACAGCAAAAAAGGGCAATGGGAGAAACCCCTTTTATGTTAACATATGGAGCAGAAGTTGTGCTATCGAGAGAAGTGCAGAACCCTACATTTCGTGTAAAATTCTACCATTCAAAGGAAAACGTCGCCCTAATGGGAAATTCTTTAGATTTGGTGGAAGAAGTCCGATCTGAGGCTTTATTGCGCATGGTGGCACAAAAGCAAGTAATGGTGAGAAATTTTGACCATAGAGTTAGATCACGACAATTCTAAGTAGGCCATTTCATTTTGAGACATACAGAAGCCGCAGGAAAAGGTGCGGAGTTGGGAAAACTCACATCCAACGGGGAGGGTCCTTACAAAGTAGTCCGAGTCCTAAGAGAAGGGAATTATCACTTATGCCGCCTAGATGGAACCCAGATATCGAGAAGTTGGAATGCTTAGAACCTCGGGAAATACTACCCACATCCACGCAGCATCTCCTCTTTTTCTTAACGCTTAATGATCTTGTTTTGTGTATAATCGTTCCTTAGTTGTCTTATACATTTGTAAACAGATGTTAAATAAACGCGACAGCAATTATGTAAAGCACAAAAGGTTTTATTTTTTATTTTTTAATGGGTGCTAAAAATAGAATCTAGACGGACAGATGTTCTGCACCACTTGTATTATAGGTGAAAAAAGTCATTGTCAGTAGAAAAAAAAAAAAAAGAAGAAGAAAGGAAGAAATAAAGACATGCAACTATACATCTTCACCTGTAAAAGGTGCAACCATTCACCTATTAAAGGTGCAACCATACACCTGTTAATGGTACAACTATACATTGTCAATTAAAGATGCAACTATACACTTGTTAAAAGATGCTACCATACACCAATTAATGGTGCTACTATACATTTTCATCAATTAAAGATGTAGCCACGCACTTGTTAAAAGATGTTACCATACACCTGTTAAAGGTATAACTATACATTCAAACATGTCAAAGGTACCACCAAACCATGTGTTCTCATTCATCTACAGCTAAGTAAGTACGAAATCATGCGCATCCATTCACAAAACAAAAGTACAATCACCCATTTTGGCATACATAATTTCCCATGTACAGCCATACAAAATTATGAACACCCATATTCGTCCATCTTACAGCTAGTAAAACCATCACATTACCAATCAAAAGGAAAAAAAGAGAAAGAAGAAAAGACTGCAACATTATGAAACTTACGCTCACGAATGAGTGTTACCCATAGCTGGAGGGGAAGCGTCTGTTACGCTCGGGATTAAACCACAAGCGTAAACTAAGTAGAATTTGGATAGGTTGAGAGTATGAGATGAGAAAGAAGGGAAATTAAGATGAGAAAGTAGAGATTTAGAGTTAGATGAGAGAAAGAAGGGAAAGGAGATGAGAAAATAGAAGCTTAATCTCAAAATGAGACTTGTGTTTGATTATTTTTATTGATTGAAATCTGAACATTACTTTCACCTCTTATTTATAACAATCTAATACAATGCTAATGCAATGAATCTAGACAATCACTTGGAACTATCTAGAATCTAACTAACTAATATTTGAATTATTGTTGTTGGCACCAAAGAGGAAAATAACAGCAGCAACAACTCAGCAATACACGCCGTAGCAGAAGCAGTAAGCAGAACAGCAGCAGCACACCAGCAAAACAGACTTTAACAGATTTTTAATTCTATAACTGTCGTTCCTGCCAAGTACCAAAATTAAACCCATGCCTCAGATTCTCGGTTTGTAACATTCCCTTCCCCTTGAAAACATTCTTGTCCTCAAGAATGAAAGAGAACGAGACTTGGAAATCACTTATTGGAGGCGCGGCCTTTCCGAAATTGGAGTTTTTTGGACTTGTACAACTTCATAGTTAGGTCGTGCAGTTCTTTCCTTCGAGCTATTGGATCCACTTCATCCTCGCTTCCATTGTCCGGATCAGACCCCTCAATTTCAGCGTCGTCTTCATCACTTTCGAATTGTCCTTGAACATCAACTCCTCTAGCCATCATGAGAAGCTTGGGATTGCACCTATGGTCGGGTACATAAGGTTAATGGCATTTAAAACAGCGGTTTCGGGGCTCCTTCTCCATGTTTAGAGGATCTTTATGCCCATTTAATCTTTTGTAGTCAAACCCCTTGTGTTGGTGCTGGAAGTTTTCTTCCCGATGCTTGGGCCGATCAAGAAATGTTAAATCTGAAGCCTCAATCAGTTTGGCTTTTGCAAAAGCTTGAGACAAGGAAGTAGGATCAAGTGCCTTCACCAAATTCTTGATTTTAGGCATTAATCCATTGACCAAGCTCGAGACATAGAAGGACTCAGGGGCTCGAGGTGCAATTGTAATCATACTGGCTCAGAGGTTTTCAAATTTCGTCATATAATCCTTCACGGTAGTGACTTGAGTTAATTTGTTGAAGCTTTCCATGACATCACCCACTTCTTCATCACCATAGCGCTCACATAACTCGGACACGAACTCGTCCCAAGTAAGAGTGGAATTGCTCTTTAATAGACTATAGAACTAAACTTCATGATCCCCTTGAAGATAAACTGCCGCCAAATCCACCTTTTGATCATCAGGAATGGAGTAAAAATGGAAATAGCGCTCGCATCTTCTTATCCAAGAGTGAGGTTACTTCCCATCAAAATTTTCAAGTTGAACTCGAGGTTGTCGAAAGCCATTGCTTCTATTGCCATAAGAGACTTCATCGCGTTGATTAATGACAAATTCAGATGCATTTAGCCTAGAGTTATACTGCTGAACAGTGTCAGGCTGATGAATGTTGTGTTCGGCATTCAAGCAAACAGGTCGTGTGCGAGATGGATCATGAAATGGATCAAAGTGTCCTGCATTCTCATGTCGTGGTGCTGCAGAACTAGGAAAATGACCTGCTGAGTCTGGTGGATGTTCCTTTTGATCAAAATTTATGCTCACCGATCTCCTTTGCTCTTGTTCCCATTGATGTTCACACACTCTGTCAGCTTCTGGAACCTGATGTTGAGGTCTGTCTTCTTCAGTTTGCAGCTGTACGTGAGGTCCTGTTTTTACATTAACATCTTGAGGATCGACTTGTGGATGAGCACGGTGAACTCCAGCACCTGGAACCTATGATTGAAGCAGCTCGGGAGGCCTTAGTACATACCTAGCAGGTAACAGAGGAGCAGATTTAGAGGTCGCATTTTGTTTATCAATTTGGTTGCGCAACTCCTTAATCTTCTCTTCAATGTTCAATGCTTGTTGGTTCACTCGATCGGTTATCATTTCCTCGAGTCCTTGCAATTGTTGAGCTTGTTGATTCAACTGAACTGAAATCTTCTCCTCAACTCCTTGAATTTGATGTTGCACATGATCATGAATCTTTCCTTCCAATTCTTGAAATTATTGAGACCTTAGATCTTCTTTAACTTGATCGCTTTCCTTAAGCACATGCCTCATTTCCAGCTGAATCCGGTTGAATAGCAGCTCCATTTGCAGTGCCAGCTGATCATTAGTAACATATTGCATCTCATTTGTTGCTCTTGCTCCAATCGCATTGCCTACTTGCAGTTCACTGTGTAAACTACCACTCACAACATCTGCATATGAAGGATTTGCTGTAGCACGAGCAGCCGCAACACGCGTAAGAACACCACCAGGAGACACCAGCGCATTGGAGTCCATTTTTGAACTTCACAATCGAAATTGATCAATGCTGTTTTGGTAAACTAATGTTCTGATTTTGCAAAGAAAAACCTGATCGGGTTGATCTTGATCAGATTGCTTCGCTGCAGATATGAATGAGCTGAATTTTGATCTGAACAATATGAATTTTGTTGAACAACACAATTCAATTCACTGCAATTTTGTTCTTTTTCAATCCGACAGTGTTGAACCAAAGTGCACCTAATTGGCTTGCTCTGGTCTCGATAATGCTGAATGGAATTAATCAACAATATAATCTTCAAATGTGATCTACAATTTTCCAAAATGTTCAAGATCAAGATCTGAATTGATCTTGATTGATCTCAACCTGATTACTTCGAGCTTTTGAACTGAATTTTCTCAAAACCTGAACTTACTTCTGCAGAGCAAGGATCACACAGCTGATCTTCATAAAATTGAGCTTCACTGAAATTTTTTTTGACTAAATTTCTTTTTATTTATTTATATTTTTTGTTCTTTTGATTATCCACTCGCTTGGAAACCGAACGAGGCTCTGATACCAATTGTTATGCTCGGGATTGAACCACGAGCGTAAACTATGTAGAATTTGGATAGGTTGAGAGTATGAGATGAGAAAGAAGGGAAATTGAGATGAGAAAGTAGAGATTTAGAGTTAGATGAGAGAAAGAAGGGAAAGGAGATGAGAAAATAGAAGCTTAATCTCAAAATGAGACTTGTGTTTGATTATTTTCATTGATTGAAATCTGAACATGACATTCACCTCTTATTTATAACAATCTCATACAATGCTAATGCAATGAATCTAGACAATCACTTGGACCTATCTAGAATCTAACTAATATTTGAATTATTGTTGTTGGCGCCAAAGAGGAAAATAACAGCAGCAACAACTCAGCAGTACACGCAGTAGCAACAGCAGTAAGCAGAACAGCAGCAGCACACCAGCAAAACAGACTTTAACAGATTTTTAATTCTATAACTGTCTTTCCCGCCAAGTACCAAAATTAAACCCATGTCTTGGAATCTCGGCTTGTAACAGCGTCCCTTTGAGATAGCTCCTCATTAATCTCACCAGTAATTTGAGAAATTAGAGAATCTATCATAGGTATGGTGAAATTAGGACCGCCCTCTCTAAGTTTCTGGGATAAGCGAGCAACGGCTGAATCCATGCCTAACCTGGTATAAATCACTCTGCACAATCTGAAATTCAAAACTAGACTTAAAATTAGCAATAGCCTCTTCACGAGCTCGAAGCAGCGCAGGTCGAATACCATTAATTTGTAAATCTTTGTTGTGCAGATCTCCCGCTTGTCGGTGATTTTCAGCCTATGCATCATCTAGCATCCTTCGAACCTATTCCACTTCATGATGGAGGTCTTCTTATTGCCTCAAAGATGTACTTTGGGAAGCCTAAAATTCTTCTTGAAGGCTCTGATAGCGGGTTGTAGCATTTGCACAAGACATGGTTACCTGGCACAGATAACCAAAAACACAAAGTTGCTTCAAAAGTAAGCCATGCAAGCACACATGAAATAAGTAATAATGCAAAAAGGGAAAACAAAAGAAGTAGGGAATGTACACGTGAGCTATCACCTTTAACACTGTAAAAGAGCTCTGAGAGCTAATAGTCCCAGGAGGTGAAAGATCCTCAAAAACTCTGAGCAGGTACTCAAAATTCGTAATAGGACGAGAAAAGGTAAAAGTATCTCCGCCACGGGTGGAAGCCCCAACCATGGTAAAATCCCTCACAGGAGGAGCAAGGGGAGGTGGTGGAAAATGGATAATAGTGGGGTTGTCTAACATAGTGAGGTTTTAGACCGATTTAGAACGCGTGCAAACATTCCTCCCTTTAAGATGTGGGTCCAATTGGTCGGATTCCCCCAGAGAGGCAGCTAAGGTCTACTGCTACGCACGCGACGACATGCAGAACCCTCGCTCCTGGAAGCCTGATGTGGGGTAGGAAGAGAGGGACCCCCGGGAGGAGTTTGCATCGATTACTAGGGAGAAGCGCCCATATCGGTATGATCGGAGCTACCTAGAGACCCAGAGACCAAATAATGGACAATATCCAAATTAGCGACTTTCTCAGCTGCTTCACTACAACATAAGGAAAATGAAGTTGCCTGACATTAAAAGTCAAAAATTTGATTCAAGCATACCTGGAAGAGACTTTTCACTGAGCCCGGCCTTCACAAGCACTACTGCCTTTTTAAGAAGTGCATGGGTAGCTACAAAATGATCCCTGTTGAAATTCTCCCCAAAATAATTAATGACCACTCAGTCTTCCAGAGCCAAGTATTCAAGGCGTGGGGCGCGAGTCAATTTCTGCCACACCACGGGGTACCTAGGAAGAGTGGACGGTCGAATCCATACAAACTTATTCAACCAATTGTTAAGGTTGGAAGGATTGTCCTTAACAAAATGACAACATTCACGACTCTCAAAGAAAAGATACTCCGGCTCTTTTTAAATTTAAACTAAAAGTCAAAGGCCTCGTCGGAAACTTGAAAGCCATTAATAAAACAGGCAATTAAAAACCCATGCATGTTCTGAAAACCACTAGGGGTCTCTTGGTCAAGACACATGGTATACCACTCTGACAAGGGTGGAAGTGGAAATCTAAGTTCGACACTCAAAGATTCTAGCGTTACGACAAAATTGTCATGTCGGGGAGGAAATAACAAGATATCAATTTCCTTTGGAACCCATATTTCATATTCTGGAGGGAAATAATATTTTTTCCCTAAGAAGGGCAATCCCTTCTTCACTCGAGAGCACTATGTGAATCACTTAAAAGGTTTAACGTCCAAAATATGTGGAAACTGTGCTCGTACTCTAGCCTGATTAGAAGTTATAATTATAGAAGAAAGATCAGATGCAGGTCTAGAGGTCAAGGGTCGATTATCAGCTTAATCCACTCAACTCACACTTCGAGTCCTACTTCTACTATGAACCATCTTTTAATCTGCATGAAAATTGCCTTGATAAGTACAATGTGAATCAAAGGCTACATACGCAAATGGAGGCAATGCTCTTCCCTCTGATTACACAGAGAAGGTAGAGGCAATGTGGTGACCGCTCCCTAGTTTGCAGGAGATAATATATCCTCTAGCCTACCGGAACTGCAAGATTACCTAGAGCATGACGATAGTAAGAGGAACTATGATTGTTTGCACCCAAATTCATTATCACAGATAAAGCCACCTTAACCACAACAGAAAAAGTTGTGCCTTTACAAATTAAATTGAGGAAAGCAAGCTAATAAATTACACTGTAACCAAGGTTGTGTGAACTAAAGTCGTTAACACCCGCAAACCAACACAATTTGACAAAGAAAGGGGTATACGACACATTAGGGCAAACGAAGCAAGTTGACAAATTACGTTTTAACCAAAGTAGGGTAAACTAAGACATTAATATCGACAAACTAGCATAATATGACAAAGGACATGTACAACCCATTAAAACAAGCAAAACAACATTATACTCAAAAGACAAATTCCTCTGTAAAGTTTTTAGTTAAACTAAGTTAGAATCAAAATCAAAACTGGAACTAAAGCTCAATCCACACAAAAACCAGGACAAATTCTTCCATCTCAGCGTACAAGTAAGAACCTCATTTATCCTTATAAGATTAGGACAAAAGGAATAAAAAATACCATACCTAATGTCAAAACCAGGTGAAAACGGTGAAATGTGGAAGAAAAAGAAGAGCTAATAGCCACATAACGAGGGAGCAAACTTGAAGCTTGTAGAAGAAGCAAACTTCTGAAAGAAGAAAATGGAGGGAGAGGAGGAAGAAGGAGATGGGAGGAGAAAGAAGAAGAAAGGAAAAGAAAATACAAAGGGTCAACTTATATTAATATAAAAATAGCACCAGTGTAAAATTTGGAGTTATAAGTGACTAAAACACCAGGGGCTACGTAAAATGCCCACAAGTGTAAAAAGTGGAGTTATAAGTGATTTTATACACTAGGGGCTACGTAAAATGCCCACTAGTGTAAAAATTGGAGTTATAAATAATTTTATACACTGGGGGCTACATAAAATGCCCACCAGTATAAAAATTGGAGTTATAAGTGATTTTATACACTAGGAGTTACGTAAAATGCCCACTAGTGTAAAAATTGGAGTTAAAAGTGATTTTATACACTGGGGGCTAGGTAAAATGCCCACCAATATAAAAATTGGAGTTATAAGTGATTTTATACACTGGGGGATATGTAAAACGCCCACCTGTGTAAAAAGTGGAGTTAATATGTAATTTTTTACACTAGGGGCAACAAAAAATGCCAACCAATGTCAAAATTCGAGTTATAAGTAATTTTATACATTAGGGGCTATGTAACACACCCACGAGTGTAAAAATTAGAGTTATAAGCGATTTTATACACTTGAGGCCACATAAAACGCCCACCAGTGTAAAAAGTGGAGTTAGAAGTGATTTTATATATTGGGGGCTATGTAAAATGCCTATTAAAATTGGAGCTATAAGTGATTTTATACATTGGGGGCTGGTTATGTAAAAAGCCCACCTGTGTAAAAATTAGAGTTATAAGTGATTTTGTACACTAGGGGCTACGAAAAACGCCCACTAGTATAAAAATTGGATTTTTAAGTGATTTTATACACTAGGGGCTATGTAAAACGTCCACCTGTATAAAAAGTAGAATCATGAGTAATTTTATACATTAGGGGCTACGTAAAACGCCAACCAATAAAAAAATTGAAGTTATAAGTCATTTTATGCACTAGAGGCTATGTAAAACGCCCACCAGTATAAAAATTAGAGTTATAAGTGGTTTTATATACTAAGGACTACGTAAAATGCCCACCAGTGCAAAAAAAAAAGCTATAACTGATTTTATACACTGGAGGCTACGTAAAATGCCCACCAGTGTAAAAATAGGACTTATAACTGATTTTATATAAAAATTAAAGTTATAAGTATTTTATACCCCAGGGGCTATGTTAAAACATCTATCATTGTAAAAACTGAAGTTATAAGTGATTTTAGACAGTGGGAGCTACGTAAAATTTCCACCAGTGTAAAAGTGGAGTTTTAAGTGATTTTATACAGTGGGGGCTACATAAAATGGCCACCAGTGCAAAAATTGAAGTTATAAGTGATTTTATACACTGGGGGCTACCCAAAACGCCCGCCAGTGTAAAAAGTGGAGTTATAAATGATTTTATACACTAGGGACTACGTAAAATGCCCACTGGTATAAAAACTGGAGTTATATGTGATTTTGTACATAGAAGGTCACACAGAATGTCCCCCAGCGTAAAAGTTGAAAATATAGGCAATTTCACATGTTGAGAACTATTTTGGATCTCTAATTGAACCACGTGCTGCTGTGAATAGAAGGTCACATAGAATGTCCCCCAGCGTAAAAGTTGAAAATATAGGCAATTTCACACGTTGAGAACTATTTTGGATCTATAATTGAACCACTTGCTGCTGCGAATGAGCAAATGGGTTGCCCAAGCGATGACTTGGATAAAAATTGCTAACAATTGTATATAAAACATCCCCAAGTAAATTACTCGCGATCCATGCAATTCACCTACTTCATCCCCTTCACGACACACTCAATACACCGTCTTTCATTCATCAAAACTACAATAGTACAAGCATAGTTATACAACATGCTCAAGTAAACAACATACTCAAAACTGGTCATCACACATATCAGGACTAAGTACAAGACGGAAAGTAACTAAAAGCCAAAAACAGAAACAAAGTACAGAGTTATTTACTTACAACAACCTACCTTTAGTACATACAACAGGTTGTCAAAGCAAAACAGCACAACACGCTTAAACAAGAAAATTGTTAAGGTTTCGAAGATTGCTCTTGTGCCTTAACCTTGGTTGGGATAGTGAGAGTATGAGATGAGAAGAGAATATAGAGTTTAGATGGGAAAGAAGGGAAAGGAGATGAGAAAGTAGAGAGAGATATCAAAAGACATCCAATTCATTCATCAAAATTGTTATTGAATACAAGCTAAAGCCATCTATTTATACTACTTCCTCCTAGGATGGCTTAGACTAAAAATATCTAGAGATACATTGCATTTGGACCAAGGAGCTAACTGACTTAACCACCAACTAACTAATTAGCCGCCACCCTTGACCGGCCATTGACCTCCTAAGCAAGTCCACACTTAAGCTCACTTATTACATGACTTACAAGAGACTTATGGCACTAATTACATCAAGACTCAATCTAGATACAATATCAACAAACTATTACAACTTTCCTATACCAAATGATAGTCACATGGCTGCAAGATAGGCACCCATGCAGGACAGACTTGCTAACAACAGCAACATAGCAGGAGAATAGCATCACAGCCACCTCGAGTTCATGCCTCGGATTCTCGGATCATAACATTCCCTTTCCCTTGAAAGCATTCTTGTCTCAAGAATAGAAGAGAGTTGTTACAATGAAGAACTCTAATTGCTTATGAAAATTTAGCTGAAGTGATGAATCCCTTGCTGAAATCAGCAGTTGGATGCAAATGACTAAAGAAGTTCAACCTGAATTGTCAGCAGCACATTATATGTTGTTTATCTCGGTACCATAATTCAGGAGGTCTTCCCTGATCAAACCAAACGTCAACAACACACCCACAGCTCCTCATAATGCAGTTAACACAGCTCAAAACCCTATCTTGCTGCTGAGAATCACCCCACCCATCAGAACTTCTGAATTTCAGCTTGTAGAATGCTGCACAACAGATTTTGTATGTCATTAACCAGACAAAAATGCATTTGAAGTCCTTTAACACCTCCAAAGACCTTCCAAACTCAAACCAAAAGAACCCAACATCAAAATCTGCTTGTAGGCATTTCCCATTGCAGCTGACACAGCCCCAATTCTTGATCATGGCAACCAAACACATTGAAATCCAAGAAGAGTGCAACTGCCAATCTTTCATCTTGGATCTTAGCCAAAATTTTTATTGCTCACACATCCACATACTAAACCAACTCATAACATGCTCAACAAATTCTTGATTGCTTTCCAATTGCACATAATTTGCTGCAGAACCCAGAAATTCAGCTGTGCTAACCCGATGCAACTCATATTGACAGATTTCAGCTCGTTTCTTGTTCAAATGGAGGCTCATTGATGTGGACAAGTTATTACACCTTCCAAAAGACATAATAGCACCAACCAAGCTCAATCTGAATAGGTCATTCACTACTGACAGTGAAGAAATTCTCCAAGAGTGTTCTGCATCCTCCAAAACTTCCTTTGATGGAATCTTGAGAGTAACTTGTAAGATCTCAAAATTTCAACCACTTCCTCCCAAAATCTTGCATAGAACACACAAATTAGGAGCTCATAAAGCATTGTTGAATGCCAAATGCACAATGTCATAACTTGAACACCCAAAACATTCCAGACGACACTTCCAATGCTGCAGCTCACAACTTCCAACCTGTTCTCGAGTCTTTCCTAGATCCAAAGCTCATTCAACAACCAAATAGGCCTAAAATGACAAGCTCTGGTCCCTTGTCAACCCTCTCAAGCATGAATAACAAATATAGCAAGTGAAGAGACCAACAGAATTCTTGAACAGCTTTAAACTTCTTCAAAATCGAAGTTGTTCTGCTCCAAATTTTGTTGCTGATGTGCACTCCAATTTCAGCTAGAATTACCCTTGATGTTGCAATGATCTTTTCCATCCAAACATTGAGAAGATATTAAAGCTTATGCATATGATTTTTCCATTCGGAACACCCACAACAGATCACACCACACACACTCAAATTCTGCACCAGATTAGGGAGCTTCAGTTGCTGTTGGTTCTTATTTTCCCATGCTATCAACTTAGTCTTTATTTGGCTCTGCACACTAGTTGTGAGGTCATACCCGAGGCCAAACACCTCCTTAAACGATCCACAGTTCTTCAAACCACTAACAACAATTATCATCTCTTCAAGTAAGTGCTTTTGTATGAACCGAAACAACACCAATTCCGGGACAATGGAAACTTCATTGTCACAAGGATTATGCAGCTTGTAAAATGTATAATTCCTGTCTTCACAACTAGCTTTGACGTTAACTTCGCAATGACCCACAACCTCTACCATTTTTCCACCAATGTTTGTACTGACATCACATTCGTCAAAATTACACAGCAGCATCGAATGCCTAACTTCCCCAAACACTTGTGATTCATTCTTTCCCGGATCAAGGGGACTTCCAACTCCAAACATATCAGTTACAGCACCAGTTGTACTGATTTTGGGCTGCACAGAATTCTGTTTCAGCATATTACAGAATTTATACACATCCAACAGCTCAATTGCTTGTGTAGACACAAGTCTACTCCTTTGTTCGACCTTGAAACGCACTCTCGCAGCTTGATTAATTCCTTTCAAAAGAGAATCAACTCTTTTCGGCTTCATATAAACTTGAAAATCTTCTTCCGGATTAGGAGGCAACTCGTCATATGAATGTGTATTTGAACACACCAATTCTCCACTCCGTGAACCTTGTTTTGCTTCATCTAAATCACTGCCAGCGCAAAGCCATTGCTGATGGCGAGTATCAAAATGCCGTGGCCAAGTGCTTAACACATTTGTTGATGCTTCCATTGTTAATTCTGCAGTAACCTCAACTTCCCCAGCTAAATGAGATTGCTCAGCAGTGACGGTACTTCGATCCTGCTTTCCAACTTGCCATGGAGTATTTCTTAACCGATTTGGAGATGCACTCAGTGATATTTCAGCAGTAACATCAAATTTTTTAGTTGGAATCACAGATTCTGCAGCAACCACTCCTTGTATACCATCTGAATCTTGTATACCAGCATATAAATCGGTAAGATCAGCATGTTGAGTTAGTTCTTGTTGATCATCAAGCATACTAAGCTGAAACACAACCTCACGCTTCAACTTCGGCTTTGTCAACTTCTTTTTAGCCCAAAAACCTTTCAACGCTTCATTTAGATGGCTCCTCTTTGTCCTACTTTTTGCTTTCTTTAACATTCCTTTGACATGAAAATCATATTCCCATTCCGGATGCATGCCATACTGTGCCTCAACATCATCAAGATACTCTAACTCTAGCATAGAGTCTTCATAAGGATCATCTTGTTCTAACTCAGGCTCTTCTAGCTCGTGTTCATCAATTTCGGCATTATCGGACACTAGTTTATCTCCAACGGCAACAGATTCCTCTCTCTCTTTCCGCTCAACACGGAACTTCCGATGTCTAACGCTATCCAATAGCTCCGGAAACTCATTTGCATCAAGAACATCAGCACTATCAATACTGATGTTTGGATAAGCTAAACAATGCTGAATCATAAGTCACTGCATCTTTTCTTTCCATTCCTGTGCCCTTTTCTGGAAATATTCTCCACATTCTTGTCTCAATTCTTGCCTTAATTTTATCAACTCCTCAGTCGACTTATCCATATTGACAATGAACAACAACTTCAATCTGCACAACTCAGTTCGCCGGATATGAGTTCGAAAATCACAGAAGAGGAAGACTTGTTTCGCAATTCTTCAACAATCGATTGCTTAATGAAGTTCTACTCCTTCGTTCGCACAACCATCCGCTGCTATCGATTCCACAATCGTCACGAATTACAACCCTAATATGCAGATTTTTGCACACCGAGATTTCGAACAAACCCTAACTTGAACAATTTCTGACAATGATGTTTTCTTGAATAATCCCGACTAATAATCTGAAATAGGTTTGATCTTTGTCTGTAATGGTGATTTAAACACACGATTCACCAAAATCTTCAAGAACAAAATCAGATTTCAACACTCCGGTGCTCGGTTCGTTGTCAGACTTTTCGCCTAAGCAAATCTCGACTTAATAACATATAATTCTTAAGAATCAAACGCTGATACTAATGAACCCTTACCACTTATATGCTTATCAACACAATTTCATCACAATCCAGCACAAAAGTAGATTCGGATCGAATATGAACTTGTAATTCAGAAAGCAGTTACCTCAACCTTCAATTTCTGAATTATAGAATATGAATAAACCTCAAATCAGCTTGTTCCTAATCTTTTGATGTTGATCAAGTGTAATGTGGATCAAATAGCATCACTTTAACTTCTTCTGACAGATCAATTGAATGTTTGATCAAGATCAATTATGCTTTGCACATAACTTTAGCAACTGATATTTTGCTTCTGCACTAAAATTCAGCAGGTGATGCTTGATCGAATCTTCTGAATTCAATATGAATCAGCTCCGGTGTTGAGTGTACTCAACAAATACTGATCCATTAACATTTGTTCAATGTAATTCAATCAATTCTAATCCCAACCAAAAGCTATTCCCAGGCCTTGCAGTTCATCAAATGCAGTAACCGCCAATCTCAAATTTCAAAATTTAGAATTGAATTCTAATCACAAGACTAAATCTCTAACACAATTGTTTTTATTGATTAATTGCAACGCAATCAATCAGATTTTGTATTTTTTTGGATATGAGCTTGATTCGGAAGCCAAATCAAGGCTCTGATACCAATTATTAAGGTTTCGAAGATTGCTCTTGAGCCTTAACCTTGGTTGGGATAGTGAGAGTATGAGATGAGAAGAGAATATAGAGTTTAGATGGGAAAGAAGGGAAAGGAGATGAGAAAGTAGAGAGAGATATCAAAAGACATCCAATTCATTCATCAAAATTGTTATTGAATACAAGCTAAAGCCATCTATTTATACTACTTCCTCCTAGGATGGCTTAGACTAAAAATATCCAGAGATACATTGCATTTGGACCAAGGGGCTAACCGACTTAACCACCAACTAACTAATTAGCCGCCACCCTTGACTGGCCATTGACCTCCTAAGCAAGTCCACACTTAGGCTCACTTATTACATGACTTACAAGAGACTTATGGCACTAATTACATCAAGACTCAATCTAGATACAATATCAACAAACTATTACAACTTTCCTACACCAAATGATAAGTCACATGGCTGCAAGATAGCCACCCATGCAGGACAGACTTGCTAACAGCAGCAGCATAGCAGCAGAACAGCATCACAGCCACCTTGAGTTCATGCCTCGGTTTCTCGGATCATAACAAAAATTACGAGCAAATTTGTATAGGTCAAGTTCAGTGCACACCCTAGTCACAGAGTGACCCGCGAGCATAGATTGGAGCGCCACAGGGATGAAATGAGCTCCAATATGCATACAAGCATGCCCATTCCCCATACCCATGTAGACATATAACCCGAAGCGCCCCATGATGAGGTCCGGAAAAAGCATAACTCTAAACCTAAACTCGATAGAAAAGACTATATGTGAATCCGCCACAGTAAAACCCATTAAACCTATGCTTTCTTGCCCCCTAGGATGGTGAATATTGACCAAAATGTTTCAAACCAAAAGCCATGGAATCGCGTCCCTCCAGTCTGAAAGACTCCACGGGAAAAGGGCAAAACCATGTAAAGTAGCCAAACAAAGACATCCTAATAAACTAAATATTCCTAAACTTTGGCTATGAACAACTTCGTCAAGAATGTTTGCTGGAAGGAACAAATGTGTAGCGGAGTCCTCTCCTATATCCCATGACACTATGTATGGGTAAAAGTAAAGAGAATCCATTGTAAACAAACCACTACGTTCGAATAGTAAGTACAACACTCCGTCACAGAACACCGGGCGAGTAAAGTCTATTGTACCCCCACCTGTGTTAATGTTCTGCCCATATCACCAAGTGCCACGGTCAATGTAAAAAATCGAGTACCAATATCCTTCAGCCTAGGAATCGCCTCTGAAACCAACCTCAAGGTTAAGAACAAAGGCGAAAATATGATAATTTCAAGGATAGGGGGAAATAGCTTCAAAGCACACGAACACAATATTGAGAGTACTACTTAAGAAACACAACTCCTCAGGTAAATATAAAGGAAGGTACGTTCGGGTAGCCGGATTGCATACGGATAAGCTCATAGGCCCATAAAGGGGAATGCCTTGACACAAGATCAATCCGTTGCTTAGCCTTATGATTTCCTTATCCTTAGACAAAAAGTGTAGGGACCTATGAGAGATACAGGGCACGAAGAAGGGTGGGTGTAATGAATGTGTATACACATATTCACAAATGGGGATGGGTACCCATTTTGGATGAGCACACCATCTGTTGGGTGCTGGAAGTAGTTCATAAATTGCTCCTTAATGAAGCTCCCATGCATTAAAAGTTTACGACAAAATTGGGAGATTACGCGACATCGATTTAGGACTTTAACTGACAACCACGAAAATATTAAGAACAAAATATCTTCCGGAAATATTTCGATGACAAATGCTAAGCATAAAGAGCAAAAGACTAGGTAAAAGTAAAAGAAAAGTTAGCACACTTTGAAAGACTATTTATAAAGAAAGGAAAAAAGAGATAACAACAAGTTCACACTTTCCAAACGAAAAAGATAAAAATTCGTTTGAAAAATAGGGGCATAATATGTTTGTAGTAAAAAAAAAAAGAGGCAAAAAAAGCAACAAAATTGACCCAGTAGGAATAAAGTCAACACAATTCGCCCAATAGGGATAAATTTAATGTAATTCGCCCAGTAGGGAGTAAAATCAACACAATTCGCTCAGTAGGGCTAAATTTAACACAATTGGCCCAGTAAGGCTAAATTGAACACAATTCGCCCTGTAGAGATAAAAACCAACACAATTTGCCTAGTAGGGATAAAATCAACCTAATTCGCCAGTAGGGATAAAATCAGCACAATTCACCCAATAAGAGTAAATTCAACATAACTCGCCCAGTAGGGGTAAAATCAACACGATTCGACCAATAGGGATAAATATGATAGTTAAAAGGATAGCGGGAAATATCTTCAAAGCACACGATCACAATATTGAGAGTACTATTTTAGAAAGGCAGCTCCTCAGCTAAGAAAAAAAGCAAGGTATGTTCAAACAGCCGGATTACACACGGATAAGCCCATAGGCCCATAAAAGGGAATGCCTTGACACAAGATCAATCCGTTGCTTAGCCTCACAATTTCCTTATCCTTAGACAAAAAGTGCAGGGACCTATGAGCGATACAGGGTGCTAAGAAGAGTGGGTGTAATGAATGTGTATCCACATATTCACCAAATGGGGATGGGTACCCGTTTTGGATGAGCACACCATCTGCTGGGTGCTGGAAGTAGTTCATAGATTGCTCCTTAATGAAGTTCTCCTGTATTAAAAGTTTACGACAAAATTGGGAGATTACGCGACATTGATTAGGACTTTAACTGACAACCACGAGAGTATTAAGAACACAATATCTTCCTAAAATATTTCGATGACAAATACTATGCATAAAGAGCAAAAGACTAGTTAAAAGTAAAAGAAAAGTTAGCACACTTTGAAAGACTATTTATAAAGAAAGGAAAAAAGAGATAACAACAAGTTGACACTTTCCAAATGAAAACGATAAAAATTCGTTTGAAAAGTGGCCTAATATGTTTGTAGTTCAGGAAAAAAAAAAATAAAAGCAAAAAGTCAACAAAATTCACCCAGTAGGAATAAAATCAACGCAGTTCGCCCAATAGGGATAAATTCAACGTAATTCGCCCAGTAGGGAGTAAAATCAACACAATTCACCATGTAAGGCTAAATTCAACACAATTCGCCCAGTAGGGATAAATTGAACACAATTTGCCTTGTAAGGATAAAAACCAACACAATTTGCCTAGTTGGGATAAAATCAACGTAATTCGCCCAGTAGGGACAAAATCAATACAATTCGCCCAATAGGAGTAAATTAAACATAACTCGTCTGGTAGGGGTAAAATCAACACGATTCGCCCAGTAGGGATAAATTCAACACAATTCGTTCAATAAGAATAAAATCAACACAATTTGCCCAATAGGGATAAAAACCAACACGATTCATCCACTAGGGATAGAATCAACACAATTCGCCCAGTAGGGATAAATTCAACACAATTCGTCCAGTAGGGGTAAAATTAACACAATTCGCCTTGTAGCGATAATTTCAACATAATTCGTCCAGTAAAGGAAAAATCAGTATGATTTGCCCAGTTAAAAGCGAAATAATATAACTCACCTACTTTAATCCCTTCAAAGTACAACGCCAAGGAAAGATAAAGACAAACAAAAGAAGGCTTCTTAGCAGGAAAGAAAAGACACTTGCCCCCTTACCCACGCCACACATAACAACTAAGCTCTACCCCATAAACACTATAAAAGAAAATGGAAACAAAGAAAACAAGGCAAGTGAAACAAAGAGGGAAGAAGTGGATCTTGATAATTCTTAAAAGTACCTTGAGCTTAGCTTCTTCCCAATCAACTACTAAATACCACAAACAGTTGGGTCTCGGTTTTCTCAGCTTTCAAGGAGTATTATTATTTTTTGGTTTTCTTTTTGTGGAGCAATTTCGGGTATATTTTTCTTTTCTTCTCCTTTTGGTTTTTTGCTTTTCTATTTATTTATAACTTTCCTTGTTATGCCTGTTATAAGTTTATGCTGTTGTTATAAATGTATTAGAGTAGATGCATATAGATTTAAATTAGGAATTTAAATCTGTAGATTTATAATTAGGAATTTTAATCAACCTTAGGTTTAGAATTAAGAATTTTATATCCTTCCACAGCTTTAACTTAACTAAATTAGGGAGGATTTTTGAAATCCATCCCAACAACTGGTATCAGAGCAAAGGGATTTATAGAGATAAACCTAGTCTTGGGAACTCTCGCATGTGAGGTGTCATGAAACGTGATTCTCTACCTGGGGACTTAGGTGGTGAAAAGAGTCTCCTACATTGAGTGCCCTGATAGGTGCACTTTGTTGTGACCATAGTTGGAGATCTGTGAACCCAACAATTGGCATCAGAGTTAGATTAATTAATAACTAGGTTAGTTAATCCCTACAATTCCTCCAACTAACTAGACTCTATTCTTAGAACCCATGACACCCTTACTTCAATCTTTGTACCTTCATCGATTTAGACAGTGAGCAATCGCCATTAATCGATTCATACTGAACTGATTAAAGGACCACAAGAAAAAAATTAAAATCATATTCTATTGAGATTGGCTCTAAATATTTGCGTAAATAATTCCAGTTTAATTGAAGGAGCTATCATCTCTATGACACGCTCTTGAACTGAAAATCCTTTACACATTCTAGTGTCAATAATATTTTTTTATAGGGTGTTCTCATCCTTCCTAATAATCCATCAAACATTTTTCTCAAAGTTTGGGCATCTCTACTACAGTTGGTTTTTTAAGTGTCTCATACCAGAATACATTCTATACTAATTTTTGAACCTAGCACCCTACTAACTAGTTAGCCTAGGCCACTATTAAAAAAAAAAAAAAAAGTTCTTTCAACTTAGCAGATGTTTTAGCAATAAACTGGAGAACATTGAGCATTCTTATGTACCGAACATATATTTAACTAGTGAGCTTCAGAGCACATCAGTATTGATGGCAATGAGTTATAAAATTAAAAAAAAAAAAGGTATGAAAAATAAAACTGTAAACAAGTCACATAACATACATAGACATATTTCTTTTATTTTAGCAAACAATCAAGTATGTAGTTCACAATCCCATACTAAAATGTACGCCATGATGTCCCAACCAAAGTACCTAATACTCCCCCAGCAGCGGGGCTGCATCGAGATATGAGTAAGGTGAGAACTTTTCACAATTAATTTCATTTTCTTGTAAACTTTTATTAAACTAAATTAACAAATCACTTTACCCTTAGCCTTTAAGGCCATACGGCCGAGCTCCACGGGGAGGCTAACGTAGTACCCTGGTCAAGTATTTACCCCAACCTGGACATCCATACATGTCCACAAAGTACTCCACGACAGCGTGGTCGCACCTGTTTTCTTGCAATTCAGTCTATCTCTAAGAGGTCTAACCTTGTACACTGCAAATTAGTGCCCTCCGTAGAGAGTAGCATCCATCTACTATTAGATCGGTAACGAGGCCGTGAAAATCATAGAAATTCACTCCCACTTGATATTTGAGTAAGTGAACTTTCTAGTTGCTTAAAAAAAAAAAGGAGCATAAAATCCACCTAACCATTTCTTAATGTATGTAATCATGACCTAACTAATCTACTTGCTACTCTCCGATGGTGAAGCCATGTTGAGTTATCAGATAGGTGAGAATTATTCTCAATTAACATGTTTCCTAAATATAATTAACTCACCATTCTTCCTTGGCCTTTAAGATAATATCACAACGCTCCCTAGCAGTCCTATTATCCTAGTCAAATGTGTACCATCGCCTAGACTTTGGTACAAGTCCACAAGATGCTCCACGGCGGCATGGCCACACCTGTTTTCCCCTACCTCAATCCATCTCATAGAATTCTAACCCCGTACACCGCATATGCAGCACCGTTATGGAGGTGGTGAGGATTCAACTTCTGAACTCTGCTCCCACTTGATGTTTTGAATGGTGGATTTTTTTTAGACTTTTTTTTAGACTTAATTATCTCATAATTACTATTAGAATCATATTCTAAATATTATTTAGCTATTAAATAAATCCTAATCACATTAGGTTGCCCTTTTATTATTGATATTTTCTATTTATTTAACTCAAATTTCATTATACTTCACACAAAATGTTTTTCATTCCAAATATTTCAACCATTGAATGGCTAATCCTATTAAATCTATTTGGAAATACTCCCCTATAGTTTTATAAACTAGTGGTTTTTTAATTTATGTAAAGGGTATTTACAACTAGATTATCTTATAATCTACATTAGAATCACATTCTAAAATTAAATTAAATAAATAATAAAATTAATTTAATATTATGATTTATTAAAATTGTAATGACATCCGCACATCCAAAAAAATTTTTTTTATTTTTTTTAAATATACTTCAGCATTAGAAAAAAAATAACTTATTTTTTTTTTTATATTTAAAAAAAAATTCATTCTAATCTCATTAGATCAATAATTAAATCCAAACATCTAATTATATGAGATATTCAAAATATCGTATCTAATCACATTAGATCTTTATCTTATCTAATCTTATTAGAATAAAATAATTTTGACAACTAATCAAATATTTAAAATCATATCTAAAATGTAATTTTTTTGAAAGTTAAATTTACAAATCTAAATTAACCTTTTAATTCAATCGGTATTTAAAATAATTTAAAACCAAATCGACTATTCAAACTGTTATTAAACAACTTTAATAACACTTGCATGTTTTTCCTTTTCTTTTAACAAAATCTCTATTTTGTTTATATGCAAATCTATTCATTTTGATTAATTATGCCTATTATGTTCACTATGAATGTAATCAAAGGCTGGCACTAACACCAATTGTTGAGACGTATTTCAAAAATATTCCATAAGTTAATCTAATTAGCGGCAGCGGAATGATTTAAACTTTTTATTTTAAACCTATAGTCCTCTACTCTAATACATTCATAATAATAACATAAATAACTAGAATAATATTTATTATAAATAAATAGAAATTGAAAACTAAAAGAGAAGAAAAGAAGAATACTTGGATGACTACAGTGTCACTCTAAGAAATCACTGAGACAACGAGACCTTCTATGCATTCTCCACTACACACCTGGAGTGTGGGCTTTGAAAAATATTAACCAGAGGAAAATTTTCCTAGGAAATTTCTCATTTTTTAGTTCTCCAAAAGTCAACACATTGATAAAACTTTTAATTTCAATTAATTAGAATTACTAAACCATAATTCTAGGACCCCTATTTATAGTAGTTTACTGGACTAAAAAACACAAATTCTTTCGATATGGGATCTTTTCAAAACCATCAAAATGATGTAGTTTTAAGCCCATGAAAAATTCGTTCCGCCAGCGCATAACTGCCACGTGTAGTCTCTGATTGGTCCACGCTGGGCGTCCCAGAACGTGCCATGTGGCACCCTTTCAATGGTCTGTGCCTGAAGGCGCAGATCACCTCTTAGGACCTCCCAGCGAGTGACACGTGTCATGCGCTGGTTGGTCCAGTGTGTGTAATGCGGATTGCAACATTGTACTCAAGTTTTCCCTTTTATTGTTTTATTTTATATTTCACATGTAAAAATTCATCTTATGAATTTTATTTTAACAAAATAATTTTATTTTGTACTTTCCAGTTTTATTCGTCTAATGAAATGTTTAGAAAAATTAAGTTTACTCATCTTATGAATTCTTTAATATTTTTCTGATGGTGTAAAATCAGAGGCTTATGCAGGGATAATTTAAATCTAGTACCAAATGGGTCAAAAACTCATTATCATCTCATGACAATAGTTGATTACAATTTAATAGGCTTAATTCTACTAAATAAATCCTACTGCACTCCAGAGTTCAATTATTTATTCGATAATTCTCAATTTGTAGTAAGTGAACGATGAACCCCTCTATCTGATATCCATGAGAGGTAATAATTAAAAGGGTAAATTACAAAAAATCCCCCTGTCTTTTGCTTCAAAAACAGAAAACCCCCCTTACAAATAAAAGCACTCACAAAACCGCCTCACTTTTAAAAATTTATCACTTAACCCCCATGTAACTGATTTTTGACCATTTTGCCCCTATTGTTTAATTTTGTTTTTGGTAAAAGGTTTTATAATATTAGACAAAAATTAAATGTTTTATGTTTTTAGCAAAAAAATTTAAGAAAATTTTCTATATTTATAAAAATATAATTATTTTAATTAATTATAGTAATAATATATAAGTTTAGAAGATAAAAAGTATTTTTAAAATTTTCAAGAAAAAATATTATGAGATAAACTATAACTTTTTTTGGGTTGAGGGGCAAAATGGTCAAAAACATTTATTTGGGGGCAAAGTGAAAATTTTTCAAAAGTTAGGGGGTTTAGTGAGTGGTTTTATTTGTGAGAGGGGTTTTTGTTATTGAAGCAAAAGTTAGGGAGATTTTCTGTAATTTAATCTAATTAAAACCACCATCATTAAACATCTCAGCGCTTCTCTTTAAGTACCCGTTTGACCCTTTTTCGAATAATTCTTTGAAACAAGAACATATTCTTCGTTTCAATTCCATTGACGAACACTATGAATACATTGGCCAAAGATTCCAAATTTTTTGAACACTTGCGAATCTACTTAAAGGGGCATCTGTATCTCATAAGAGACTATATACTCCGTGTTGACTATTTTGTTCGCGCTACATTTCATGCAGTCATTCAGCGTACGTAGACTATTGGTCACTTTAAGGACCTCACTTTGAGTACATCAAAGTGGTGAAAACTACATGCACGAGTTCAAGACAATAGAAGGATTTATCATTATCGCTTAATCATAAAATAACTATTTATTTCTAATAGCAGTTAAGAAATAAAAAATTCCAGTAATCTAGCTTAATGTTCCAATCTTATTGACCAACATTAACTATGATACTTTTGGATCCCTATCCACATGCCCTCAACAAGCCATCTAAGGTATCATGTTATAGTCTTATCAGACAAGTTGTTCAGAACTCATTACCGACTATGAACTAACTTTAACAACATGTCACAATATTTGATTTAAGTCTATTTGTGGCCCAATTTCATTAACAACTAAAACCAAACTTTGGCATGTCACATTGGACTACGTGCATCTCATGGAACATTATATAAACAATCACATGCATATTTGACCTATGAACCATAATCAGACATAAAATTGATAAAACAATTTTATTTATTAAAGTTTAAACACACAAAATTTGGTTTTCAAGATATCGGCTCCAATAGCCTACCCTCGAGCACTTGGCAAGGTTTAATTGCCATTATAGGGGAGCGGATGGCAATCAGTATCTTAAGCTTAGGTTGTTCCCCGTCTCCTTAATTGGGACTAGTTTCCATTGGCACATTAGGCTGCCACCTAATTTCATCTATTGTTGGGATGACATGGCAAGGAAATTTCTGGCCCAATTTCTAAGAATGGAATTAGGAGCTTCCATGTCAGACATGGCTTGAATGAGACAAAGCCAGGCGAATTTGTAGAAGAATACGTTAACCAGTTCAAGAGAGCTAAGTTAAAGTGCATAATAGTTCTTTCTAAAGTTGAATATGCCAAACGACCTTAAATGGCTAGGTTATTAAATTTAGGAAGAAATTTGAAGGCTCTAACTTCATGACTCTCCTACAACTAGCTGAATGTTCCACTAGATACGAGGGTATCTTGAATGAAGAAAGCCTGATGAAAAATAGCATGTACAAGACTTACCTCCTTGTGAGATTGACATTGTTGAGTACGTCAAGGGGCCTCCTATGGTTTAGAATCCTTTGGTTAAGAAGGATGTTAAAGCTAGGAAATCTTATCAGTCCTAAGACTTGAAAAAGTACTCATTTGACCCGTCAGGAGCCGATGTGATATTTGATTGGCTTTAGGCAGATGAAAAACACAAGATCGGGGGCAAACATAGAAAACCGAACCCCAATTCTAATAAGGGGAAGGTATGTTGTAAATGGCACGATTCGTTGACCCATTCAACAAAGAACCGCATCATCTTCAGGAACGTGGTTCAGGATGCCATAAGAGCAAGGGAATTAATCTTCCTAGGATAAGGACATATGTGTATTGACAAAGACCCTTTCCCTAGTCCTCTTCAAGTTAATGTTATCGACACTGTCGTCAAAAGTAATCCTTGTACAGTTCTGACTGATCCTTTTTCCTTCTATAGGAGAAAAATAGTCCTTCGTAACATTCAGAAGGTAAGAGTGGCTAAGCATCTATTTGATCGGTTGGTCATTGAAGGGATATTACGCTTCCCTAGACTTGTGCACACATTGGATGATGGAATATGCCGTTGGCATATCACTGAACTCCATCCCATAAGCAAGTGTGCTGTTTGTAGAAACTTGCTGGTCAAGCTTCGCAATACCTCACCATTACGTTAACAGTGGCTGAGGGGTGGCTATGGAGATCAATGGCAGCCAGGGGCCCTCTCAAGGCCTCACAAGCCAGGAGAAAATATTTCGCGATTTGGAAAGGATGTCCTAACGGGCATGCCAGTAATGCTGTGTGAGGATACAGGTTTCAATAAGGAAATTCAGGCTATTGCCTCAATATATATCTTCTGCAAACCCTCTCTTGGAATTAAAGAGGGCATCAGAGAAGTCTTGTCGAGTTGAATCTACCAAGGATCCTCCTTAGTGGACCCAAATCATCATGAGAACTAGGCATAAAGAGAAAAATCTAAATTACCACCTACTAGAAGTGGGCACCAGTAAGGAACCATGACATCTAGGAAACCAACCTTTTGGGTCCAATTTTGTAATGTTCCTTTGACAAAGGCAGGTTAGTCCCTCTAACCTTACCAGAACTCAAACGATAAGGCAGCTACTGAAGAAGGTTGCTCAGCAAGGGGATTTTCTTGAGATGTTCTTAACTAGGCTCTCTCATGAGGAGGCCAAAATCCGTAAGGGCAAGCAAACTGAGCAGATGGATATCGAGGAGCCAACGACTGAGTCTAGGCCTTTTACTACTATCGGTAAAAGGTAGACACACAAGAAGCTCGAAAGATGGGTTGGCCTCTCATCTTGTGAAGGGTGAGAGTCTTGGTGAGATCCAATTGGCAAGAATTCCCTAGCTCAAGGAGCAACTGAGGATGAGGAGGAGTACTCTCCTCTCAACATCAACTTAGTGGAACCACTAGGCAATGCTAACCCAACATGGTCTGATATAGAAAACGATTTCCAAGAGGATGACTTCCCCCAACCAATGGAGGAGTCTCTAACCCCTCTAGAGTAGGATACGCCAACGAATGGTAGTCTTCAACACCAGGATCAAGACACATCCATGGTTTACAGCCCCAAAAAGGGAATATATCATGGGATTCGGATACAATTTGGGACGCTCCCAGAAAAAGTTGAGTTCATAACTGCATTACTCCTTCCTTTATAGCTCATGGAAATTGACACTCAAGAAGGCCTCAAGGGAGACGTTATTGCATCAGACGAGGATCCTCAAGTGGAGCTTATAGCTGAAGTAGCAGCAACCAAAGGTAACCCTAACCCCTTATCTTTTAAAGATAATACCCCAACATGCAAATTGCCTAATGAATCACCTGACATAATGAAGATGATTTTTGATGGGCCTAACACCACCAATAAACACATCAAGCCCCTATACATCAACGCCAAATTTTATGGCATACTGGTGAATAGGGTATTGGTGGACAACAGCGCGGCCATCAACATTCTGCCTCCATATATGTTGGGGGTCATTGGTAAATCTCAAGATGATCTAATTACTTTAGATGTTGCCATCTGTAGCTTTTCTAGAGCTACTATAAATCCAAAAGGGTCATCCCGATTATTATACCCCTTCTTCACTTCATGAGTTGTTAATCTTATGGAACCATGACAAGTATGAGGTTGTTATAGCAGATAACAGACCATTCATGGCTTGCTCTACCTATGCAGAGGAAAAATTGTATGGAAATGGCGTGGGACCACTTGATGTTAAGAGGACCACTCCACAATCTTCCAAACGATAGGATACGATTGCCATCCTCAACATCCTATTGACCAAGCCTGAGATTGGTCAATTGGATGGAGAGTTTCAAGACTTTGACTTCTGGGGATGCATGAGGATCTTGAAGAAGGAGACTTCAAAGGCAGGCCAGAGCTCCAATGCGAAGGTGCCAAGACCTCCCATTAATGGCCCTAGAGGCCATTCCTCAACATTAGCAAGGCTTGTGGCCTGGCAGGCTGAGGATCAGCTTTGGATCCAGTAGCCCTTAAATGATTTCCAGGTCCATAACACAAAAAAAGAGGACCTAGAACTCTCTAACTTAAGAGCAGTTGTTTACGATGAATTTGGTTAGTGTGCTTATTCATCATATTGGAGTTCTGTATGAGATGGGGTTCGTAAGGATGAGCTGAACTGAAGCTCTAGCTACATGCCTGAGTCGATATTTCTTAGCTTAAGAAGAATAGGAAGCTTGACTGGTTATTGCTCTAGAGAGGTGACCGTAAAAGACGATGAGATGATGAGACATGTGATGGCCTACCTTAGATAAGGCTTGCCATGGAGAGCGAAAGAGAGAGAGGTTTGGCCTTCCAAGGGAAGGGGTGAGGCCCCCTTTATAAAGAACTTGAGTTCCGCTGTTTGGGGGTGATGGGTGCGCACTATTGGGCGCCAAGTTTTGGGCGGCTAGTTCTTGGGCGCGCAGTTCTGGGCTGCGGGTATCTGACCAAGTAAATACCGGGCCAGTATTATAAACATATAGTGCCCCCACTCCATGGGGGAACTTCGGTCATTCCAAGTTTGTACATGGAGTAGATTATGCATCAATCCTTAACCGTGGTTTGCTAGAGCATACTGTCTACCCAAGTGATGCAGGTATTTAGCGTTATGATTTGACTCTTCATTATTGTCATTCATGTGTTTTTTGAATTTTACTCGAAGTTAACAAAGCGTATGACACAAGTAAGCAGTGTATCGAGGTTTTGGCATTTTAAGTTATTTTAGCTCGTAGATGGGTGCATGATCTTAACAGGACATTTAGCCCAATTGTGGATCTTAACAAAGTTTTTAACACACTGTTTGTCTTAACAGGGCATTTAGCCTTTAAGGGATTTTAAACGAGCATTTCATTTCTTTGTTTGTTTGAATGGGGCAATCTTCATTTGTGTAAAGGTGTTTAAAAGAATCTAAGCTTCTGGGTACTTTTGAGCCTTAGAGTGTTTACAGCTTTTTGTTCCTTTATTCTTACAAGCGCTCGCCATGTTTTGAATTTTAAGTGATAAGCATGTCAGGATATTACTATCATGACTAGCTAGTGGGTATGTGTGCATTGATAATATCCATAAAACGGAGTACGATGCATTTTGATCGAGCTATTTGGCAAGTAAGACATATTTGGTCGAAGCTCCAGGCAGTTGTTTTAATATAATCAGCTATTACATAGGCGATATGTGTAACACACTTGGACAAGGTTAGGGTGTTCAATACTCTACGTTTGTTTTATTGCTAGAATGGCCCATATGCTACATACTTGAATGAGGTCAATACGGCGAGTACGCCCTAATATTCTGGAATTAGGGATGATGAATATATCATAATAGTCTAAAGGGGATGGGTATGTTATTGCTGCATATGTCATGAAGGTTAGCGTATCTTTTAAGCCTGCAGATCCTATGTAAAAAACTGTACATCATATATATCGAATAAAAAGTAGATATCAATGTTCAATGTACTATCTTTTGATAACCTTTAAGTGAGTCATGGTGTCAAGTAATGCACCCCTTGTGAGTGATTACACCAGGCAGTCCATGGTGATAAGCATTACACCCGCTGTGGGTGATTGCACAAGGGAAAACCATGGTGACAAGCATCTACTCGAATAGCCTTTAGGCATCATGTATATGATACCTGCTAAGCAATATGCCAACTATGTGGTATATCATTCTCAAAGGATGTCCATGGCTTATGCTTGTTTTCCCTAGACATTTATTTATGAACTAATGAGCTTGTCATGGCTTATGTTGAATGGTTATAAGTAGACCACATGATGAGCTTTTGATAGCCTATGGTGGATGGCCATGTTGGTGTTGAATATAAAAAACACTATAAGGTGAGTTTGACCTCTAAGGATGCCATTGATATGGCATAAATATTCTTTCGTACATATCTGTCTTGTTACTCTAGCCTTAGGATTGCAAACTGTTTTTAAGGACTCGGTGATCCTTTACTGTGTGTTACCTTGTTGACCGCAACCATTAATAGATCGAATAGGCTATGAAAGGAGTTTTATATCATTTGTAAGAAGGTCTAAGACAACCTTGAAATAGATTATTGCAGGTATTGGACTATTTTTTCTTGTTGTTACCTATTAGATTATGACCCTCTGAAGGGGTTTTTACTATTGAGTTGTTAGGATTGTCAAGAAGTTGTTTCCGTGGTTTGGAATTACCGACTATGCACCACCATAGCATGTATGCGCCTATAAGGGCGGCTAAGAAATTAAAGATAACATCTTGCATTGCTCTTACTAAGTTGTTGACCGGTTGTAGTACTAAATAGCTTAGCGAAAGGTTGGTTAGAGTGCGAATTGCTCTGGTGCAATAACAGACGCGGTTAATTATGGATTCTCCTATTAGAAATATTTTGTTAAGTTGTTATAAGCAGCAAAGTTTGACAATTATAATTTGATTTCTATCGGGTATCAAAGTCTTTTGGACATGCCATAATGTTGTATAATGCGACATGATTGAGGACGAAGTTCACTAGCTTTGAAAGGGATTGCATCTTATGGATGGGTAGTTCTTGACTTGTAATTGTTTTGACCTAATTTGCTTCATGCGAAGAGAATGTACTTCCAACCATTGTTGATTGTGAAGCCCCTTAATTTTGGAGTGGTTTAGCCTTTGTGACAGAGGTAACATCTATTATGTGATTCAAGGATGAAATCCCCTAACCTTTAAGCTACCAAGATAAGGAAATAACTAAGGCGAAGTCCTCCAGTTTTAAAAATATTTACGCTTTCGTTAAGGAAACGATCAAGGCAAAGTCCCCCAATCTTCAAAAGATTTATGCTGCCTTTAAGGAAACAATCGAGGCGAAGTCCTCCCGTCTTAAAAATATTTATTCCACCATTAAGGAAACAACCGAGGCAAAGTCCCCCAATCTTGAAAAGATCTATATCCTCATTGAAACAAAGATCAGCTCACCCTAAACTCATTGTTGTTTTAATGTTTTACTAAGTTATTTCATCTCCGGAGGCTAGTTTAAGAGGTATCTAGCATCATCGATGTAGAGAGACGATGAAATTATTTCATTCAACGAGTAGATCGAGCGCGGTATGATTTCATCTCACAAGTTAAATAGTTCTTTTAACAATGTCTAGGAAGATTGTAGGTGCGATGGCACATGGCTGATTGTTAGGATCTTTAGGGGTGCTGTGGCATCTTAAGCTGGAATTTGATGAGTAGTTTGTTTCAGTGGTTTCCTTGTGCACGTATAAGATAGGTAAGTAAAAGATTCACGGAATAGTTGAGTCAACTACACATGGGGTGACCTTACAAGAAGAACCAAATGTTTTGCAGACTTGTAGACAGTTACGAGGTCTCTTATATGCCCAAACATAGTCCTTCGAGTGAATCATGTAACTTTGATGTCTTGTTATGAGCGCTTTCACCGCTTTTGGACTAAGTGCTTATATGTAGCTTTTGATTTGTACTTGTGTCTCAGTGTTGGATTGTGTACGTTGTGTATTTTGGAATCCTGATAGATTCGGTTGATGACTTCATACCTTTAATACCCCTAATTTAGCATTGTTGTGCTTAATTGCTAACTCAACGATTGGCTGATAAGGATCTAACAAAGTATGTTCCTTATACAAAAGACATATTATAGTGAACTAGGTCACTCGATATAGCGGCCAGCAAGCATAAACAGGCTTTCCTACTAGCTGGTTAGTCAATGAATATAATTTGTCCGACTATCGGGGCTGGAGTAGTTTAGGATTGTGATGAAAACTGACCCAATCTGGCTTCAGTTGAGTAGAAATTGTAACAAGATAGGTTCAATTAGGGCTTTATTGGACGAAAATTGTAACATAAATTATCCAATTAAGATTTAATTGAATTGCAATTGTAACGAAAATATGTTCGGTGGGCTAAACTAAACTGAGCTTGTAACGAGAGTTTGTTCAAATAAGATTGAACTAAATTGTGATTATGACGAGAATTAATTCAAGTAGGGTCGAATTAAGTGGATATGGTAATGAGAATTAGTTTGTCATAACGGGATGTGGTTGAATTAAACTGGTATTATAGCAAGAAGTGGTTCTATGAGGGTTGAACTAAACTGAGATCATCACGAGAATTAGTTCAACCGAGGATGACCTAAGTTGAGATTGTAACGGGAACTGACCTCGTTAGGGTTGAGTTAAACTAAGATGGTAATGAAAATTGGTTTCACCAGAGTTGACGAAAATCAACGCATTTAGGGTTAAAATGAGTAGGGATTGCAATGAAAATTAATCTTTTAGGGTTGAATGGAATTGAGATTGTAAATAAAATTAACCATTTAAGTTTAGGTTAAACTAAGATTGTAATGAAAAATTGACCCATTGGGGTTGAATTAAACTAAGATTGTAACAAAAGTTGACCCCTTTAAGGTTGAATTAAACTAATATTGTAATAAAAATTGACCCTTTTAGGGTTGAATTAAACAAAGATTATAACAAAAATTGACCCTTTTAGGGTTGAATTAAACTAAGCTTGTAATAAAAATTAATCTTTTTGGGGTCGAATTAAACTAAGCCTGTAATAAAAATTAATCTTTTTGGGGTTGAATTAAACTACGATTGTAACAAAAATTGACCCTTTTGGGGTTGAATTAATCTAAGATTATAACAAATATTGACCCTTTTAGGGTTGAATTAAACTAAGATTGTAACAAAAATTGACCCTTTTAGGGTTCAATTAAACTAAGATTGTAACAAAAATTGACCTAGTTGGGGTTTAATGTAAGTGAGAGAGGACCATCGGTGGTGGTGGTTGATGTGGGCTATTGGTGGCAACACGGCAGCACCGGAGTAAGGCAAACGTTGAGCCACAGGTCAAGGCAATGCATGTGTGGGTGCACCAAGGTCTAGGCAAGCTAGATTGAGGCGAGCACGGGTTTGGACGAGCTAGGCTGAGGCGAGCATGGGATTGGGTGAGCTGGGTTGAGGAGAGGACGGGTTTTGGCGAGCTAGTTTAAGGTGAGCTCGGATTTGGTCAAGCTAGGTTGAGGCGAGCTCGGGTTTGGACGAGCTAGGTTGAGGCGAGCTCGGATTTAAGCGAGCTAGGTTAAGGCGAGCTCGGGTTTTGGAGAGCAAGGTTAAGGCGAGCACGAGTTTGGGCGAGCCAAGTTTTGGACGAGCTGGGACTTCGAGCGAGCCAGGTGATAATGATGCTAGTGGTGGTGGTGAGGTGTAGACGGTGGTGTTGGTGTCACAAGTGCTGATGGAGGTTGATGCTTTGGTGAAGAAGACAGTCAACGTTCTAATTGCTAGTCAATTCTTATCAGATTCTACCTTTTTTTAACACTTTTTTTATGTTAAGTATCTTGTAAAATTAAATAATGATAACTTTTAATCCATGGGGAGTTATAGTGTGGGTCATATATCCAAACAAAGCTCTCAAAGAGCTTTACATAACCCTTACAATTTCTCATGGTTAAAGAAAAAAGATGACAAAGACGTGGTGGGAGTTTCTTCGACATGGTAGTGATTTACGACTTATATGAGTTTACCCTAAGACTTAAACGAACATAACTTTTAATTCTTGAGAAGCTACGAGTCAAATCACCTATCAAAATGAAAATTTTTAAGATTTTTTTATAACTAGAATGGTTTCTAGACTTTTGGATTCAATGAAAGCATATAAAATGCGAAGTGGGCGTACCAGACGCATACAAGCTATATGGCCGACCTTGTAATTTAAAATGGGCATAACTTTTAATTGGTAAATAGTTATAAATCGAATTTTATATCTAAACGGAGCTCTTGAAGAACTATAGGTACCTATGAAAATTTTTTGAACTTTTGATGAGATAAAGTATATGAAAAGTGATCGAAGCTTGCCAGACGCAAGTCATACAACTTATCTTGCAATTTAAAACGGGAGTAACTTTCAATCCGTGAAGAGTAACTGATTGAATCTTATATCACAATGAAACTCTTGTAGATTTCTAGGAACCCATAGAAAGGTTTTGAACTTTTTATGAAAGAGAGTACATGAAAAGTGATCTGGGAGTGCTAGACGTGGGTAAGGCATACAACTTACCTTGCAATTTAGAACAAGTGTAACTTTTAATCCGTGAAGAGTTATGGATTGAGTCTTATATAAAAACGAAGCTATTTAGGAGCTCTAGGATTCCATATAAATTTTTTTAATGTTTGATGAAAGCAATTACATGGAAAGTGACCTGGGCATGCTAGACACTCGTAAGGTATGCAACTTACTTTACAACTTAAAATGGGTGTAACTTTCAATCCGCGAAGCGTT
The DNA here is from genome assembly GCA_018398585.1 of Simmondsia chinensis. Taxonomy (NCBI): domain Eukaryota; kingdom Viridiplantae; phylum Streptophyta; class Magnoliopsida; order Caryophyllales; family Simmondsiaceae; genus Simmondsia; species Simmondsia chinensis. The sequence goes on along the minus strand of JAGTTD010000008.1, from coordinate 15,779,786 downwards.
ATGGATCAAAGTTTATGTCAAAATGGAGCTCTTCAAGATTTCTATATGTCTATGATAATTTTTTAGATTTTTTACTGAAGAAAAATATAAAAAAGGGCCTAAAGTTTGTAGCCACACTTGACTTTATTCAAGCAAGCTTCCTTTATTGATTTTTCTTTGATAGGCCGATTCCCATCAGAGAGAATACCAAGGAATCCAAAGAAAAATGTTCAAACTAACTTACTCGATTCTACAAATGCTTGAGTCTTGCAAGAAACATCAAGCTAGGTGTGACCTTATGATCCTTCCCACAAATGGTGTCAAAATGTCTTCAACAAATTTGATCAGTGTGATTATTAATCGTATTGGAGTTCTTTATGAAGTGGGATTCATAAGGATAAGCTGAACTCAAGCTCTAGCTATACGGCCTACTCAATATTTCTTAGCCTAAGAAGAATAGGAAGCTTGAGCAGTTATTGCTCCGGAGAGGTAATCGTAAAAGATGATGGGAGGATGAGACATGTGATGGCCTACCTTAGATGAGGCTTGCCATGGAGAGAGAGAGAGACAGAGAGAAAGAGAGGTCTTACCTACAAAGGGAAAGGGTGAGGTCCCCTTTATATATAATTTTAGGTCGGCTAAGAATCAGGTTCAGGGGTGCTGGGCACCCACTACTGGACACCCAGTTCTAGGAAGCTAGTTGCTGGGTGCCCAGCTCGGGGGTGGCCCATTTTGGGGCGCCCCTTTCTAGGTCACGAGAATCTAGGCGAGTAAATACTGCACCAGTATTATAAGCAACAACGCTAGCCAAAATGGAGGATTTTAGAGCTAAAGTCCAAGATCCCCTCATCGAGATTAATTTGGGCTCGACAGAAGACCCAAGATCTACCTATCTAAGTGCTCTGCTTTCACAAGAGCAGATAGAGCAGGACCTAAATTTGCTTTATGAATTCAAGGAATATTTTGCTTGGGATCATCGCGAAATACCAAGCCTAGGCAGAAAAGTAATTGGGTATAGGCTTCCTATCAAGCCAGGTTCGAGACCCATCATTTAGGCCCAGAGGAGAATGTCCTAACAAGTTATCGATTTGGTCAAGGAAGAGATCGAGAGGCTCTTAAAGGCCAAGTTTATTAGGACTACTAGCCACCTCGAAGGTCGAATACCTAATGCCTATAGCTGATGTGCTCATTGACTCAACTTCAATGCATTAAGTCTTGTCTTTCATGGATGGCTACTATTGGCACTACTAAGTAATGATTGCCTTGGAAGATCAAAACAACATTCAAGTGTCCTGGGTCAATAGGGATGTTTGAGTGTGTGGCTATGCCATTTTGTCTAAAGATGTTGGTGTCAACTACCAAAGAGCCATGAACAAGATCTCATTGGTAATACCATGGAAGTTTACATAGATGACATCATGGTCAAATCCCAATCCCAAGTCAAACACTTGGAAGACTTTAGGGGGCCATTCCTTAGAATGAGGACCCATAACCTCAAGATGAATCCATTGAAATGTGCTTTTGGTGTGCGAGCTGGAAATTTTCTTTGGTTGTCTAGTGCACCAAAGAGGCATCAAAGTGGATACTAATAAGACTAAGGCCATCCTATAGGCCAAACTACCTTCAAATAAAAAGGAGCTTTGACACTTGTTTGGGCGGGTTAATTTCCTTAGACGTTTTTATCTCAAATGTAGGAAAAGGGAAAGTCTTCTCTCTACTGCTGAGGCTCAAATCTGAGAAGCACTTCAAGTGGGAGGAGCCAAATCAAGCTACCTTCGTGGCCATCAAGGAGTATTTGATCAGACCCCCAGTGCTTATTCCACCAAAGCAAGGCAAACCTTTGAAGGTCTATGTCTCTGCGTCTGAGGAATCTATTAGTTATTTGTTTGTACAAGACAATGAGGAAGGGTTTGACCAGGTTGTGTTCTACTTTAGCCATTGCTTAAATGAATGTGAAATAAAATACTCCTTGACTGAGAAATCATGTCTATCATTATTCTATACATCTGTAAAATTGAGACACTACTTCTTGGCATTTACTATATATGTAGTTGCTCAGACAGATGTCCTTAAATACATGCTAGATGACCATATATAATGGGGAAAGGTTTGCCAAGTGTATCACAAAAGTCAGTTAAGGGCCAAGCCTTAGCGGGACTTTTAGCTAACCACTCAGACATTAATACTGGCATGGACTATGAACTAGACCAAATCTTGGTAGTGGAAATGGTCCCTTGGAATTAATACTTCGATGGATCAAGGACCAATTCAAGTAGTGAAGCTGGAATTATGATAGAATCTACTACTGGGATCTTCACCAAATTAGCCATTACTTAAGTTGGAAAATGTTCCAAAAGCATGGCAGAGTATGAGGCATTGATAATAGGCCTACAAACAGTCCTGGAAATGCAAGTCCTCAATGCTATCACCAAGGGGGATCCACAGCTGGTAATTTGCCAAGTACAAGGGGAATTTCAATGTTTGAGTGATACCTTGAATCAATATTTATCAGTGGCACAAAAGCTATTAAATAAATTAGAAGGTTTGCATTTTGAAAATATTCCCAGGGAACAAAACAAAACAGCTAATGACTTGGCTCAGTTAGCATCAGGGGACAAATTGCCCAGGACTTGGTGTGAAGAAGCCATGGTTATTAAAAGTGAATTTTTTGACCATGACATCGAGTCTTTCAATCTTGAGAGCGAAGAAGTTCCAAATGAACACTTGGAATGCTTTGAAATCCATCAAACTATCTTGAGTCAACGTGAGGACGAGAGGAAGCCTCTAATGGATTACTTCAAAACCCTCAAGACTACGTTAATGATAGAAAGATGAAGATGAGGGCTCATAGATTCCATCTTGATGATGAATATGGAGACTTATGTAAAAGGGATGCTAGTGGAGTGCTTCTCAAGTGCCTTGACTAGGATGCAGCAATGCTAGTAATGGTAGGAGCCCATGAGGATATCTGTGGATTCCATTTAGTTGGCAACAAAATGCACAGGCTCATCAAACATTGTGGCTATTACTGGCCATCAATGATGGATGACAGCATAAAGTATGCCAAGGGGTACATGGCCATGTGCCAAGGGTCCCTGCGGCTAAAACGCATGCCATTGTCAAACCCTAGCCATTTAGAGGTTGGGGAATGGACATCATAGGAGAAATTAATCCTCCTTCTAGTAAACAACACTCCTACATCCTCATGGCCACAAACAATTTCACAAAGTGGGTGGAGGCTAAGCCATATAGGAACATCAATCAGTAAGATATGATTGATTTTATCAAAGAATATATCCTATATAGGTTAGGTATTCCAAAAATCATTACTGTGGATCAAGCTAGAGTGTTCAATGGAACTAAATTTAAGGAGTTCACGAAGAGTTTCAACATAAAAATCTTGAATTCAACCCCTTACTATGCTCAAGCCAATGGCTAGGCAGAGTAAACTAATAAGATTCCAAAGGCTAATATTGAAAAGATGGTTAAGGACAATCCCAGGAAGTGGCATGAATTGCTACTCAATGCCCTTTGGCCTCATAGGACCTCTAAAGGAGACGCAACTGGAAGAACTCCCTTCCATTCGATGTATGGCCACAACGTTGTGCTCCCAATGAAAGTAACGGTTCAGTCTATTAGACTAGCTCATCAAGGGAGGTTTTCTAAACTTGAGCATGAGTGGGCTATGATGGACAAACCAACAAACTTGGACCACATTAGGTTTGATGCTCTTCGCAAGTTGGGAACGCAAAAGAAGAGGGTGGCTAAAGCCTACAACAAATGGGTCAAGTCTAGGTTTTTTGATTTAGGAGATATAGTCTGGAAAGTAGTTTTACCCATTAGCCAGAAGGATCGTGTCTTCAAGAAATAGTCCCCAAACTGGGAAGGCCCATTTAGAGTCATCGAGGTATTTGGACGTAATGCTTGCTTACTCCAAGATCTAGATGGAAGAACCCACCCGAGGGCTATCAATAGTAGGTTCCTCAAGAAGTTTGTGCCATCAATTTGGGATTCTAACAATGGAGTTCTTAAGTATAGATTTCTTGAAATATGGGCTTAATATCAATATCAATGTGTCAAGGATCAACTCCATCATCTTTAGAATAAGAAAACAAATAAATAAGAGAAAAACGAACCACCAATCTGAGAGACATATTAAACAAAAATGCATATTTCACTAATATTGTCAAAGAGTACATGGCTTATATGTAAAAGATTACAAGTAAATTCATTTTATAAGAAATAAAATCAAAAGCATCGAGTCCTAATCCTCACTAAAGATTCTACTCTCGAGGACAGTTAGCTGGTTGTGGCATTCAGTTCACAATCCAAGGAAAGAGCTTTTTCTTGAATGGCTTGGTTTTTCCTATGAGCCTCCATGGTAGCTTCTTTGAGTCCTCCAACTAATGAACCTTGAGAAAGATGTTGTTGTCTCAAGGAGAGTAGCTCTTCCTTAAGGAGACTTAACCTCTCCTCTAAGTGATGGATCTTGTCTTCTAGACTTACGATCCCCTAAGCTTGATGGTCCTAGATCCTTCTTGCTGGTTGGAGCTCTTCAAACAATAGTTGCAAGCCCCTAGGCCAGCTGAAAGCCGTAGGTTTCTAATGGCATCTTGACAATGTCGTTTCCCCTGAAGAAGGGTTGGGGCCTCTTGGTTCACCTTTAGGAGCACCTCCTCAAGAACTTCATGTACCCTGGCAATAGTGGGAGCCACCTTTGGATCTTCTTTCAGGGATCCTATCAGGGACATGGCCTCTTAAAAAATAGGCCTCTTAGCCAAAGCCAGAACAGAGAGATGCGTGATTTCTCTCAACCATTGGAGTTTGGCAGATTCTTGGTCTAGTTGTTGGAAAGCCAATTTACCACTAGCCCCAAACTTCTCTAGAGGAGAAGACATTCCCCTATCCTTGGGGAAGGAATGGATCTAGAAGGAGTAACATGCAAAAGGTTAACAACAAAAGAGTTAGAAAAGGTTTTGACTATGGAGAACAACCAAGGTTAAAAGAAATGTGCTATGATCTTGCTGTGGTTGCACTTAGTTGGTGTTTTAGCTTTGGTTTTGGGTTGCATTGGGTTGCATTGTAAGAATTGAATTGTGTAATGTTTGAATTGGTTGTGTTGGCGCCAAGGTCAATTTTGGCGGCTAAGGCTTAGCTAGCTGTTTTCGGTTGTGCCTAAGTCCATTGTATCTAGATCAAGTATAAGTAGTTGCTTAAGTGTAATGTGATATTCATTCAATGACAATTAACAAACATTTCAATGAGATATTTTCTCTCAATCTAATCTAACCTTCTCTAATCTCTTATCTCAATTCAATTCTATCTTCTCATCTTGATTCTCTAACAATCCTATCCTTCCACAAGGTTAACTTCAAGTCGATCTTGAAGCTTAATATTTGGTATCAGAGCCTGTGTTGGCTATAAAGTGCTCGTTTATTGATTGATTCGAGCTGGCAAAGCGCAAGAAACAAAATTCTACTATGTCTGGTGGTGTAACTACTCGATCTGGTGCAGGAGCGGGAAATCCAGTGAATCTTGTTAATCCAAATGTCTCTTATGCTGCAGCAGTAGGTGCTAGTGCAGTAAGAGGTGTTCAGTATGTCATTGGTGATCAATTGAGATCAGAAACAAAGAATGCTCGAGCAATTCAAGCAAATGCAGCAGGAAAGTGATCAATAGAGAGATGAAATGTTCGATCGGTTAAAACAAATGCAGCAAGAGAATGATCAAAAGAGGGATGAATGAATGCTTCAGATGATGAGGCAAGTGCAACTTGAGAACAATTAGAATGCTGATGGTCAAATATCTCAGTAATTGTAGCAATTAGAGGATAGGTTTACTGGTGTGCAAGATCAGGTTATTAGACAAGGTGCTGCATCCAGAGTTGGAATCTTGTTATCAGCAACTCATCAGATGTAACCTCCTAATGTCACTCCATCTCGAGTTCTGAATGTTGTTGTTGAACCTCATGATAGACTTTGAATGGCTAACGTGGCTGTTAGTTCCCAAAATCGTCTTCAGGTAGCTGATGTCAGACCTCAAGATCGAACAACAAAGGTTGAAGTAACTACAAGACCTCATGCTCATTCACTTGGTCAAGAGCAATCTTGATCCTCCAGCATGATTCGGAGCAGAATGATTGCCCTCCCAATCATTAAGAACACCTTAGATCTGCTAGTTCGAATGCAAAACAATTGGATCATCCACCTAATCTGAGGCATCAGCAGCAATCAGGAAGTAATAACACTTCATCCAGCAATAAAAGCAGTGGATTTAGGTAGCCAAGAATGCAGATTGAACCTTTTGATGGCAAGCAGCCGCAGTCTTGGATTATAAGGTGCGAACGGTACTTCCATTTTTATCACATTACCGATGAAGAAAAGGTTGAACTGGCTGCCATGTATCTTCAAGGAGATCATGAAGTATGGATTTGCAGTGTATTGAAGACTAATCCAACTCTTTCTTAGGCTAAGTTTGTGGAAGAACTTTGCGAGAGATATGGTGATGAAAACTCAAGTGACATTATTGATAATTTCAACAAGATGATTCAAGTAACATCCGTGAAGGAGTGTATGACAATGTTTGAAAACCTTAGAGCGAGCATGATAGTTGCATATCCTCAAGCCAGTGAGGCTTATTATGTTTCAAGTTTCATTAGTGATTTAAAGCCTAAGATCAAGAACCTTGTGAAGGCAATTGGTCCTAAAACATTGTGTAAAGCTTATGCTAAAGCCAAGCTCTTTGAGGCCACGGTCTTGGCCTCACCTAATGGACCTAGGTACAAGGGAGGAAGCTCTAAGCATCAAAAAGTAGTGGATAAGGAAAAATTCACTCATTTAGTTGAGACGAAAGCTTAAAGACTTTGTTACAAATGTAATCAGCCATATCAGTTTGGCCATTAATGCAATCCTAAGTTTCTCATGACAGCTAAAGGAGTTAGTGCTGATCAGCAATCTGAAAGTGATGGATTTGAGAGTGAAGAGGATAATTCAGGCCTGGAATCACAAGATGAGATGATTGATGATGCAGTGGAGATTTCCATGAAAGCCTTAATAGGCAATGGAACTCATAACACTGTAAGGATCAAAGGCTGGCAAGAGATCAATCATTGTTTTGATTGATAGTGGTAGCACACATAGTTTCATTGATCTAAAAGTGGTGAAGAAGGTGGGGCATGAAGTTATTAAGACTCATCCCTTGGCAGTGACGGTTGCTGACAGGAATTCTATCCTAACACAGAACAAATGTCATAAGTTCCAATGGTCTATGCAAGATCATAAGTTTGTTTATGATTTAAGAATCTTGCCCTTGGGAGGATGCGGCATGGTTTTGGGTGAAGACTGGATGAGAACCTTCAGTCTTGTGATCTTTGATTTTGCTAAGCCGATAGTATTATTTGAAGTACAAGGATCCAAGGTGACTTTGCAAGGTCTTGCTGATCAAACTCAATTGCAAGTGATTAATGGAAAGAATCTAAAATGTGGATTTAAGAAGTATGCTTACTAGTGGGTAGGCCAACTGCTTGCAATATCATCTGTGGAGGTAGGTGGCACTCCTCATCCTGAAGTAAGAGCCCTGATTGAACAATTTGAGGATTGTTTGAGCAGCCCAAGGCGTTACCTCCGAAGAAGAGTTTGGATCATGCTATTCCTCTTAAGCTTAATTCTGAGCCTATTAAGCTTAGGCCTTACAAGTATCCCCATGCTCAGAAGATAGAAATTGATAAGCAAGTGGATGAATTGCTCGAGACATGTTTTGTGAGGCAGAGCCACTACCCTTTTGCTTCTCCAGTTATACTTGTCAAGAAGAAGGATGGCATGGCTAGAATGTGTATAGACTACAGGCAGCTAAATTCATTGACAGTGAAGGATAAGTTTCCAATTCCTATTATAGATGATCTGTTGGATGAGCTACATGGAGCTCATATCTTTTCCAAGCTTGATCTCAGGCAGGGATATCATCAGATCAGAGTGATGGAGCAAGATGTGTATAAGACTGCTTTTAGAACACATCATGGGCATTTTGAGTTTGTAGTTATGCCTTTTGGCTTAACCAATGCCCCAGCAACATTCCAAGCAGTAATGAATGATGTCTTCAAACAATTCTTAACCAAATTTGTATTGGTATTCTTCAATGACATCCTAATTTATATCTCTTCATTGGAAGACCATTTGCTGTATCTAAACAAGGTGTTCATGACCATGTGCAGCCACAAGTTATATGCAAAATTGGTTAAGTGTTCCTTTATACAAACCCAATGGGAGTATTTGGGCCATGTTATCTCTCATGGTGGAGTTTCTACTGATCCTTCTAAGGTCAAGCAATGAAGGAATGGCTTGTGCCAATTACCTTGACGTAGTTGAGAAGATTTTTGGGCTTGACAGGTTATTATAGAAAGTTTGTTGCTAGTTATGGAGCCATAGCCTAACCTCTAACTGATCTACTAAAGAAAGATGCTTTTATGTGGTCTAATAAAGCTCAAGCAGCATTTAAGGCCTTGAAGTTTGCAATGTGTAAATCTCCAGTACTTGCAATGCTAGATTTTGCCGTGGGGTTCATATTGGAGACAGATGCTTGTGGAAGTGGTATTGGGGCTATTTTGTCTCAAAAAGGAAAGCCTATAGCTTTTCTCAACCAAGCTTTGAGTCCTAAGCACATGCACTATTCACTTATGAGAAGGAGTACTTGGCAATTTTGCTTGCTGTTGACCAATGCAGGCATTATTTAGATGGCCACCACTTTACAATCAAGACTGATCATTAGAGTTCGAAGCATCTTCTTGAGCAGAAAATTGTCACAAGGATCCAGAAGAAGGGGTTAATGAATATGTTGGGGCTTGATTATGACATTGAGTACAAGAAAGGGAAAAAAAATGTGGCAGCCGATGCATTGTCTCGTAGGTTGGAAGATTGTGAGTAGGGATTATGTGGTGGTGTGTCTATTATACTTCCAGCTTGGGTTGATGAGGTGTATCAGTCCTATGAAGATGATCCTTTTGCACAAGAATGCATAACAACTTTTAATGTGAGCAGAACAGGAAGCATTGCTAATGATGCAGGGGTGTCTGTGGTGAAGGGAGTTATCCGGTTGAATGGCAAGTTGTACATTGGTTCTTCCACTGATCTGAGAAACAAGTCATTATTGCTTCTCATGATTCAGCATAGGGAGGGCATTCAGGTGTTGAAGGGACTTGTCAAAGACTCAAGGCTTATTTCAGTTGGACAGGAATGAAGAAAGTAGTAGCTGAATTTGTGCAGGCTTGCGAGGTTTGTCAGCAAACTAAGTTGGGTGATCATAGATATTAAGGCCTTCTCTAACCTTTACCCATTCCGGAGGGAGCTTGGCAGAATATTAGCATGGACTTTGCTAAAGGTTTGCCCAGATCAAAAGGAAAGGAAGTTATTTGGGTTGTGATTGATTGGTTCACAAAATTCAGTCACTTCATTGGTTTGGCCAGCCCTGTGATAGCTAAGAAATTGGCAAGAAGTTTCTTAGACAACATCTACAGGCTACATGGATTGCCACAGTCTATTGTATCAAATCGAGATGGGATCTTCACCAGCCATTTTTGGAAAGAATTGTTCAATCTTTTGGGGACAACATTGGCTCTTAGTTCATCATATCATCCCCAAACTAATGGAAAAACTGAGAGAGTCAATCAGTGCCTTAAGCAGTACCTCAGGAGTATGGTGTTCAATCATCCAAAGGTGTGGAGCAAGTGGTAATCCCTCGCAAAGTTTTGGTACAATACATATGCTTATGCTTCTATTTGTACTACTCCATTCAAAGCTCTTTATGGTTATGGTCCTCTAACACCTATAACATTACAAGGGAATTGATGCAAATGTTGAAAGATAATCTTCACCAAGCACAAGCTAGAATGAAGTTGTATGCAGACAAAAAACGTGTGGACAGGAGCTTTGAAGTAGGGGACATGGTTTATCTAAAATTGTAGCCTTATAGACAAGTAATTGCTGCTCTAAGGAAGAATGTGAAGTTGTGTGCGAGATTCTTTAGTCCTTACAAGGTTTTGGAGAAGATAAGCAAAGTGGCTTATAGGCCTGAGTTGCCTCCTAACGCTTACATTCATCCTGTTTTTCATATATCTTTCCTTAAAACGCAGGTGAAGAAGGGCAAAGAGCATTCTCAGCAGCCTCCTGAAGTAGGATCCTATGGAGCTTTGCTGCTACGACCAGTTGCAGTTCTTGATTCAAGAGAGCTAAAGGATGAAGGCAGAAGTAAATCAGAAGTCTTAGTATCCTGGAGCAATTTGGATGCAAGGTTTTCAACTAGGGAGGAGCTTCAATTCTTGAAGAGCCAATTTCTTAGCTCTCATTCTTGAGGACAATAACATTTTCAAAGAGAAGGGAATGTTATAATCTTGTTGTTATCGCACTTAGTTGGTGTTTTGGCTTTAGTTTTGGATTGCGTTGTAATAATTGAATTGTGTAATGTTTGAATTGGTTGTGTTGGCGTCAAGGTCAATTTTGGCGGCTAAGGCTTAGCTAGCTGTTTTCGGTTGTGCCTAAGTCCATTGTATCTAGATCAAGTATAAGTAGTTGCTTAAGTGTAATATGATATTCATTCAATGAAAAATAACAAACATCTCAATGAGATATTTTCTCTCAATCTCATCTAACCTTCTCTAATCTCTCATCTCAACTCAATTCTATCTTCTCATCTTGATTCTTCAGCAATCCTATCCTTCCACAAGGTTAACTTCAAGTCGATCTTGAAGCTTAACAAAATGACTTTACCTATATGGCCTCAATTTGAGGTGAATACAGGGCCTCTCTTGGCATTGCTTCCTTGGGAACATCTAATGGTACATCCATCATTGAAGTTTCAATAGGCATCTCAACCGTCGGAACTGTTGCTGGCTCTTCAGCCGTTTATACACCTTCCTTGAGAGGGACTTTTAGAGAATAAGGCTTGCATGTTAGAGCCAAATATGGTTTGAAACATCAAGAACGGGGAAACCTGATAGGCCTTTACCTTCAACAATCTCTCTAGTAGAGATTAGGCCTCCTAAGAGTAGAAAGGGAGCTTGGCAAGACCCTAGCCCAAGGTAGTTGAGAATGAAACCTCTTCAGAAGGATAACTTATGATTGGCTCCATAATTGAGGTAGCCATATCACCTTCTTCCTCAGTACTCAAGATCAATGATTTAGTGTTCTAATGGGGCATTGGTATAGTTTCTTGAGATGGAAAATCTGGTATCTCCCCAATATAAATAGATGGCTCTTCTTGTGGCTATAAAATGCCATGTTAGAAGTTGCTTTAACAAAGATGAATAAAAACACTGATTGAGAAAAGCCAATGCCTCTGATACAGGGAGCCTAGCTCTTCTTTTACTTGCCAACTATGATATGCGTATCTCTCATCGTCGTCTTCTTCTTCTTCTTCTTCTTCTTCTTCTTCTTCTTCTTCTGCAGTAGGGAGAGTTGGAGGAATAGCATACATCTTCCACTTTCTTGAACCACCAACCTCAAGGGCTGGTGAAGAGGTGCCTAGAGGGGACTCCTTTAGCAGCATTTGAGTAAGACTTCTAGTCCTAGCACTCCTGGGGGGTTGCCTAAACAAATGCTAAAAAATGAAGAACAAAGATTAGTCTTTGTTTAAGCCACTTAATTAAGACTGAAGCATACTTCAGAGGTGACTGTTTACCCAACCATGCCTTCTGTAGTGTTCGCCTAATGCTGATGAGCTAGTTCTTCTCGAGCTGGGACCTACAAGCTCAAATAAAGGCATAAAATACTGCTTGGCGCCTCTGGCCTCCAAAGCAGACTAATAGGCTTGAAACCAAGTTGCAAAATGTGGTGTGGCTCATGGGTTGTACCTACAAACAATAGGGCACCCATAAATGGATTTCACCTCTTGGTTCAACTCACAAAGCTCCCTAAGCTAGACAGGTTGGATGGAAAACCTCTTAGTCCACCGTTGGTTCTTGGTCCCTAGACTTGCATAAGGGATGCCTTGGACCATACCAAATTTTCAAGCAAACAGTCCAGGCCTATATGTTTCCACACTAGAATGAGTATAGTGATAGAAGAACAAATCTTTGGGGCACAAGATTGCTTGCCAGATTTGGGAGTTGATGTCCACAAAGACATCATAATAAAGGTCCAATTTCCTAATTTAAAGTGGACCAAGATTCCTCTCCCTAAAAGGAGTCCATTAAGTCGCCTTCCTATCTCGAGAAGACATTAGTCTCTCAAGGCATTGGTCAAAAGAACATCCTAGGGGTAGTTGGACCTCACGATGAGTGAAGTATTCCCAAGAGTAGGGAACCCCCTCACCTGTAGGAGCATAGGGGGCCCTAAGGTTGAGTTCAGGGAAATCGGCTTGGGCCCAAAGCTGGACCAGCCACACGGGACCACCTGTTTGGACAGCATAGTTCTTGGCAATGATGTCCCTAAGGCATCCATATACTTGGGCCAAGAATAATGGTCCCAAGGCTAATGAACCAGTGCTAAAAACTAAGTTTACAGCCATGGTCTTTAAAAACTTCAAAACTGATTTGGAGGAGTTGAGGGGAAAAAAAAAACTTGTTTACCCAAAACAAGTAGAAGCATGCCTCTTCTTCTCTTGAACCATGCTCGAAGTCATGAGTCCCTATTACAAACATCTTAGTAAAGGACTCGTAACCACTGAAAAAATCGGCTATGGAGAAGGAAGAGGAAAATGCTTCAGCCTCATTAGAAATTAAAGAATCTAGGGGCGAATCCTCTCTTCCTAGAGAAAGACCTATTAAGGCCGCTATGTCCTCCAAGCTAATGCTAAGAAATCCCTCAGGGAGGACAAAAGCATTGTCACAGGCATTTGAGCAACGAGCGTTGTCACAATAGGGTAGTCATACTTGAGAGCGATGGTGGAGAGCTTGATGGCTTCGTAACTACAAAGATTCTTTCATCTCTCTTCGTGCGTCGCCATTAGATTGTCCTCCCACTTGGCGTAATGCTTTGTCAAGAAAGTTCGTGCTTTGAATGGTGTTGCATCCTTATGATGTGTCTTCCTACCCAAGAAGAACCTACACAGATTATGTGAAGCAAGGGAGACTCATCAGTATCTAAAAGACGTCTCGAAAGACTTGGAACGTCTCAGGATGGGTCAAAGATAGGCCCTAAGGCATAAGATGGGAAGGAAGACAAAGGGTCATTCTCTGATAACCAAGAAAGATCCTCATTAATGGTGTTAAGATCGATGGGGCTCTAAAGCACATCAAAGACTATCAAAAGGTCTGATTGAAGCAGAAGCGTCAATTTCTTGATTGGGCTTTTAGCTTAAGCAACGGGGGCAGAGATAGTAAATGAGATTTGAGCCACTGTCAAATCAGAGGAAGTAAAGGATAGAAAGTAGATTGAATCAAGATTTTGAGATTCAAAGAACAAAAGCCAGAATTTGAAACAAGCGCTTGAGAGAGAGAACATAGTAGAAAAGTGAAAATTTTGAGCCCAAACTGTCATACTTATAGACAAGCGGGAAGGAAGAGAAAGCGACGCACAGTATTCTCTCAAGCTCCATGTAGTCGTTGAGGGTCAAATTAGGTAGACTTTTTACCCATTGTAAATTTGAATTTACCAATGGCTAAAAGGAGGGTGTTTGTTTACACCCTAATTTTGAAAGGGCTAGGACAGCATCATTTTGAGCAAAGTGCTACAAGCTTAATACGTGCGGCCTCCCTCGAGGAGAATCAAGCCTTCAGGTGCTGAAGTAATGGCGTCTCGAGCCCAGTATCCTAAAGAGATGATCACCCTAACAAGCATATCAACAACTCGAGGACTCGAGGTGGTTGAAGGGTAAAAGTTGCTCGAGTTCAAGGGATTGCCAAGAAAGCTGCAAGGTAGGTGGTTTGCAGGCTCGAGGAGATTACTTGGAGCACAATCTCATATGCTTAGGCACTAAGCTTAATCCAATAGGAAGTGGAGTTTCTAGAACATATTTTCGCTAAGATTACGGACGTGGGCACCAAGAATTTCCTTTTAATACTGAATTAAGACACATTCATTGAAGATTTTCGCATTCAAAGAAGAAGCTTAGTGGCCAGGCGTGGGTGAAGTTCCGCAGAAATAGGAGCAGCCGTAATTTTTCATCTTCAATAAATAAAGGACTCTTCATCATTCCAAAGTAGTACACGCACTCAATACAAAACTTCTTCAAGTTGTCTTTACAGCACGCTTGTGCTTTTTCCTTGGGAGTAGCATAACTTAGCTTAGCGTAGATGAACGTAGAACTTGTTGTACTTGCTTGATTCGTAATGCAGTTTCTCGAGATTCATGTATGACTTTCCAATTTTAATCTGCTCCGAAATTTTGGCAAGTTGGGAATTGGGGCTTTAGTTTAAGGCTTTGATGGCCAAGGCTTGACCTTGATTGCATTGGTCTAAACACTACTATCACTACGTAATAAATCAAGTGAACTTAGGTTCATGCCATTGTTGAGGGCTTTGACCGCCAAGGCTTCACCTTGATTGCGTTGGACTTAATTTAGTGACTTGAATACGATTTACTCAACCTTCATCTTGTTAGATCTTAACTCATTTGAAGCATAAGCAGAACTCGTGATATAATCGAAGTCAAATACACCAACATATCACAACCTTTTCTGCTTAAACGATGAGTGGTTGAGGTCAAAGATGTGCGGTTCGTAATTAGGCTCACTCCCTAGTAGTGGTGAGTCCCTTTTGCATATTTGTTTTTTTTATAATCTTATGGTGACCACATCACACTTAACTACAAACAAACTAAAGCTAAAAGTTAGGTTTCTCGGTGTAGTCTTCAAATATGCTTAAATTATGCTTGATTTTGCCATTTTCAGCCCTTGTTTCATCCGATGCTTTCCAAGCCTAAATGTACCTAAATTGTAGTATAACACACATGTAATAGCCAAATATGTCATGGGAGTGAGGTATAAAAAATATAAAAATAAGACACATCAACATCCCAAACCTAAACCTTGCTTATCCTTAAGCAAGATTTAGCTCAAACTGGCTAAAGATGGAAAATTTTAATCAAGCATGTAGTGGCAAGAATTACTTGTGAGAAATATTTCCGAACATATCTGAAGGTGTACCTACGAATGGAGAATCTTTATGAAACATTATTATTACAATAGTTCCAACTAAAGTTTTCGTACTTTAAGTCTTTTTACTAGTGAATGACTTAAAACTTCTCTTCTCTTTTTCTTATTCTAAACTTTCCATATGTAAGATGAATAGAGAAAATAATTAAAGGAATAAGTTATCCTAACAAATTACCGCTAGTTAATAAAGAAACCTCAAATCTTTTCTTCTCTCTTGTTTTCTTCTTTTTTTTTCTTTTTTTTTTTTAAGTAACTCATGGTCAGCATGTCTTCATAGGACCCATGTAGCGAGTTTTCATCCGGTGACTCCTGATCCAGTTGGCTTAAGGCACGAAATGAAGAGCACTTTTGGACTTAATGGCTCGAGTCAAAGGAATTCATAACCTAAACTGTTACTAGCACATACCATGAAAGAATGTCTTATTCACATTAGGCATTGGTGCTTATTAAAGTGACTTAAAGAAGTTGATTCTTTTTAAACTTTCCCCGTGGCCCGTGTAGCAAGCTTTCGACCGGCAGCTCCCGATCTAGTGGGCTCAAGGTACCAGGTTTTAAAACACCCTTATGGGCTTACTTGCTCGAGACACAAGGGCTACTAGAACCAACAAGTCTTGGGTGCTTACCCAATTAAATAGGCATTGTACCTCTCTCTCTCTCTCTCTCTCTCTTTTAATCGAATCAACTCAAGAAAAAGAGATAGACGAAAATTACTAAAATTACTAAAATTATTCCCACTATCACAACTTAAAACATAGGGTTTGTCACAAGATTAAGGGTAAAATGTAATAATCTCTCCAACTAATTAAAAGACAAAAAATAACAAATTCAATAGTAAGATCCAAGAATGATCTCATTACATAAAAATTCTAATAGTCTAAGCACATGTTAAATATAAACTTCGGTATAGCTCACAATAATTCTCTTTTAATTTATAAAAAAATTCAGCTAATTTAAGCAAAATTATGCTAAAAAGACAAATAAAAGCTTAAACTATACATGCCATCCCCAAACCAAAACCTTGCATCGGCTTTAATGCCCAAATATAGAAATAAATGAAGGCAAGGGAAGGAAAGAGACAATCTGAGTAGTTGTGTACGTTGATCCAATACAGTCAACTAGGCTTGGAGTAGCAAAGGACATCCCAAAATGGCATGTAAATAGATAGAGCCACATAATAAGACAAATCTAGACAAATTGACCAAGTAGATTCGTTAAAAGTGTTGGCAAAAAATTTAAGAACACAAACACTTAGTACATCCAAGAAACAAAGTAGTCGATGGTTGGGGTAATATAGAGTCCTAAAAAAGAAACAGAAGTCAATCCGAAAATTAAATTAAATCACAAAAAGAAAGTAGGTGGAGTTTCCTCCCAAGAGTGCTAAGGTGTAGAACTCACAGTCAGCCAAAATCTGAGGTGGCATCCTCGAAATGAATCATATTGAGCTTGTAAGGACAATCCCCAAACCAAACAGCGTCGCTAGACCTATGGCTATCAAGGATAGGAACATAGCCAACATTAAGGTCTCGAATCTCTATCCTCTCACAATTATGTGATGGCTTATCAATTACTACATAGTTATCAACATAGACTGGGACATTACTCCAATCAGCACTTGTAAGAGATTTGGGTGCACCCAACTCCACCAAAAGGTCAATATCATGAGCCATGTAACACTCTAACTCGCCCTCTGTCTCAAGATGCCGAGCAATATTCAAGACATTCAATTTGCACTTGAGTTTTCCGAAAGAAACTCTAACACTCACGTCGTACAATGAATCACAAAGTTGGCCGTTGCTAGGATTAGAATGATAGGAATGCTGTTCTTTCGCCAAGGGATGAGGTCCATATCTAAAACAATGAAATCAACTTGGAAGGCAAACTTTTCAACTTTGACAAGTACATCTTCCAACACCCTGCGAGGTACACGCTTTGACCTATCAGCTAACGGAAGTGTAACATTGGCTGGCTTAAGTTTTCCTATACCCAATTCTTTAAAACCTGAGTAGGGGATGAGTTTTTCATGCGCTCCTAAGTGATGGTGTGTAGCAAGTGTGCTAGCTAGGGGTGTAATCGAGTCAAGTCGAGCCGAGTATCTTAGTACTCGGCTCGAACTCGATTAACTACTCGAGTACTCAAACTCGATCTTGAACTCGATTTGAGTAGTAAAATTTGCTCAAACTCAAACTCGATTAACTATTCGAGTACTCAACTCGACTCGAATACTCGTTTATTGAGCATGTGAAAGTTTAACAAATTAGCTCCATTATAATATTATTCCATACACTCAAACATTAGTTATACCCAATTTGCATACTCAATTATTGCCCACTCTATATTTTAACATATATAACCATAAATTACTGATATATTAATACCAATTATGTATCAAAATCTAAGTTTTAGAAAATACCAGCAAACCAAATGCAAGTTCTTTCACTTCACCACAAATATAACATGTCATCTTTTACAAAGAATTCAATCTTCCTTCTTTCATTCTACTATTAATGTCACAAGCCATCCATTTCAAAAGAAAATAATACACAATAACTACTTCATACGAGTCCAGTATCGAGTCGAGTACCAATTCGAGTATCAAGTCGAGTATTTAATCGAGCATCTATTCGAGTATTTAATCGAGTATCGAGTCGAGTATTTAATCGAGTATCGAGCCGAGTAGTTCACTGCTCGACTCGAACTCATTTATTAATCGAGTATCTTTTGATACTCGAACTCGAACTCGAACTCAATTAATTCGAGTTCGAGTCAACCTTTATTCGAGTTACTCACGATCTAGTCACGAGCGGCTCAGATCATTTACACCCCTAGTGCGAGCCCGTATGTTGGGCAAATGCGCAGGTAAGCAAAGAGCCTTAAGTTCCTATGCAGATGATGAGGCCTTAATGCACAAGTATGCGCCTAAGTGTTGTGTTGGCAAGTGACCTGTTGATAGGATGCGTTTCAAGATTTTCATGATGCCACTGAGTGGGTTCGGGTTAGGCGTATGTGGACTTGGGCAAACTTGAGACACGACATGGGACACATAGGTTGAGAGGTTTGCGCTTGACAAGTAATGTGTTGCTAAAAATGAAAAGTAAGGCTAAGGTGTTAAAGAACGTCTCTTGGACTAAGGCTAGCCATGACTCGGTGGAGTCTTGGCACCGCATGGCCGCTGATTCCACTACATTTTGTAGGATCGTGACATGACGCATATGTGATACTTGGCGAGCAAAATGCTAAAATACTAGAGGGTTTCTTTTTCAATAATTAGCGACAAAATCATAATACATAATGCTGTAACCAATGTCCTGAAAATCCAATTATTTGTATTTAAATATTAATGAATCAAATTATTTTATCTATTTTATGTCTAATTATGGTTTACAACAATGGGACAAATTTCAAAAAAAATTTCCATTAGTTTATTAAAGTAGCGCAGCAGAACGTTTTAAAATTCTTAATTATAAACCAAAGGTTGATTTAAAATTCCAAATTTTAAATCTGTAGGTTTAAATTCCTAATTTGAATCTACAGGCCTCTACTCTTATACATTTATAATAATTATATGAACTTAAAGTAACATAATAAGAAAATTGTAAATAAATAGAAAAGCGAAAAACTTAAAAGATAAGGAAAGAAAAATATCTAGAACTGCTCCAATTATAAAAAATACTAGAAAGATAAAGAACTCCAAAAAAACTGAGAGAACCGAGACCCAGTAGCCTTCTACACAATGACCCCAGAACTCCTGTAGAGTGGGCTTCGAAAAATATTAACTGAGGAAAGAAAATTTTCAAAGGAAATTTTTCTCTCTAATTCGGTCTCCGAAAGTCAACACTTTCAAAAACCCTTAGTTTTTATTTTGGAATTAGATGTCAAACCTTCAAATACATACCTATATTTATAGTAGGCTACCGGAGAGTCAAAATCTCAGATTTTCAATGTGGGACGCCAAATTAAAAAAAATGCAGCATTTAAGCCAAAAAAACAATCAAATGGAGCATTTCACAAACAGTTCAAACCACATGCCCCTTTTTTAAATAAAAAAAAAAACACGTGTCATGTGTTGAGGCCTTATTGGCTAGCGGCCGAAGGCACGGATTAAGGCATGGTAGCACTTGTCGCGTGCTAGTTGGCCCATATGGGTATACGCTGATCGTTACATGCGTAAATGTGATTTTTTTTTTTTTTAATTTTGCTTCCCACATGTAAAAACTCATCTTATGAATTTTAATTTTTAAAAAATTTTTTAATTTATAATTTTTTTATTTTTTATTCATCTGATGAATATTTTTTGGCAACTTTAAATTGAACTCATCTCATAAATAAATAATTCATTTCATGAATTTCTTAATATTTTTTCGATGGCAATAAAAACAGAGGCTTGTGCATGAACCTCAGGGACAACATAAATTTTGCTCCAAATGGGTTATATTAATTACCATCTCATGACAAAATTTAATTTCCACTTAATAGGACTTAACTCTGCTAAATAAATCCCACTGCATTCTAGACCTGAATCATTTATTTAATATTTTCCAATAGATTATGTTGATGATAACAACCCCTCCACTAGATGTCCCTGACAAAGAATAATTATAACTACTACCATTATCATTCTCACAGCTTCTCCATTAGTTACCAACTCGCCCTTTACTGAATAATTCATTTATACTTGAATATATTCATAGCATAAATTCCAAATGTCGAACAGTTGGAACACTTTGTCCAAGATTCCGAACTATTCAAACATTTGCAAATCAACTAAGGGGACATATGTATCTCTTAAAAGACCATAGATTCCGTATTGAATACTTGATCCTTGTCACACTTCATGCTGCTACCTAGTGTATGTGGGAATTCAGTCATTTGTCTAAACCTTACTTTTAGTACACCAAAGTAAATAATGTTCCATGCACAAGTCCAGAATACTCCCAAGATTTAGAGGCGTCATTCAAATAGTACAACATAAATCACTCATCTTCTACAGTAGTCTAGAAACAGGCAACTCATATGGTCCAACTCAGTGTGTCAATCTTATTAAACACAATAACATAACTTTTTTGGATCGCCATCAGCATGACCAAGACAAGTCATCTAAAGTATCACATTATAGACTTAGCATACAAGTGGTCCAAACTTGTCATTGACTATGAGTTTTTCAAATAACAATCCATACTATCTGTTCCAAGTCCATCTGTGGATTAATCTCTTAAACCACTTAGAATAAATATGTAAATTGTAGTCCAAGAACTACACACATCTCATGGATGTTACCAATAAGAAAATCACAAGCAGTATAAATGCTCGCTTACACAAATTTAACAAGGAACCGACTGAAAGTTCAATTATAACATTTACAGGACAAATTTGGATTTTCAAGACACCATTCCTAACAATCTCCCACTTGTCGTAAATTCAAATTATTATACACTTTATACCTATCCCTTCTATGCATGATCCAAAGGTCTACTGAGTCAAAATCTTTGTGAAGTCAATTACTCTATCTGAGCGAACATGTCTTCTTTGTAGCTTCTGAAACCGCAACATATTCGGCCTCTATGGTGAAGTCAGCAATACAAAACTGCTTGACACTCCTCTCACTAATGGCTCCTTCTCCAAGGGTAAAGACCTGTTCGGACATTAATCGTTTGGCATCTCTATCTGACTCGAAGTCTGAATCAGTATAGCCAACTAAAACCAGCTCGTCACTTTGAAAGATCAGCATATAATCTCTAGTTCTTCTCAAGTACTTGAGAATATGCTTCACTGCCACCCAGTGCATTGGACCCGAGTTAGACTGATATCTGCTTACCATACCAGCAGCATAGCAGATATCTGGTCTCGTGCACAACATGGCATATACGAGGCTTCCACAGCCAAAGCATATGGACATTCCTCATCTACTTCGCCTCTTAAGGTGTCTTAGGACACTACTCTAAAGAAAGAGGGACTCCATCCCAAAAAGGGAAAAACTCTTTCTTGAACTCCTCTATGCTATATCTTGAAAACATCTTGTCAATATAAGTGGCTTAAGAAAGAGCCAAACATCCTACTCTTACGATCTCGCAGAAGCTTAATCCCAAGAATATAGCAAGCTTCTCTTAAGTCCTTCAAATCAAACAGACTTGACAACCAAATATTTATAGCTGATAACACCCCTACACCATTTGCAATGAGTAGTATATTGTCCACATACACTACTAAAAAAGTCCCTACTTTTTCTTAATGTCATTTGTACACGCATGGCTCATCAACCAATTGCTCAAAAGCATAAGACTTAATCGCTTCATTCAATCTTATATTCCATGAGCATGATGCTTGTTTGTCATGTCCCGAAAATGTATTTGAGTTTAGTGTTTTGGTGGGAAAGCTAGTTTGGTTGTTGTGAAGTTGTAATTGTGCTTCCAGGTTGTTTGAGTCAATGGCGGTGGATTTTTGGTCAATATTGGTGGCTATCTTAGTTGGTTAAGTCGGTTGTATTGAGTTGAGTGGTCTAGATTCATTGTTAGTTCCTTAATCTTGTATTAGTTATAAGTAGCTAGTGTTGGTGTAAGTTTCACTCATGAATAATCAAATTAAAATATCTTTAGATATTTTTCTCTCACTCATCCAACTCTCTCTCTATTTCCTCATCTCCTTCCCTTCTTTCTCTCATCTTATTCTCTCTCTCACCTAGGCTAAGATCAAGATTCATCTCGATACTTAACAATTGGTATTAGAGCCTTGAGCTAAGCACTTGATCGGATTGAATCTGACTTCAATTCGATTGATTTGAGTAGTTTTTGGTTCAACATTAGCTCAATTGAGATCAGTTCAAGTCTGGCTAGGAAAAGAAGTCTGATATGGCTCCTAATACTTGCTCCAATGCAGCTAACAATGTGCCAAATGCTGCAACAGGTAGTGCAGTAGGAGGAGCACTACTTACGCAGCTGCGGTGGCTGGAGCTGAAGGAGGTAATGTTCAAGGAATTCAAATGGATCAGATGTTGCAAATGATAACGAACATGCTTAGAACCTTCCAACAGGATATGAAGCAAAAGCTGGATCAGAAGTTGGACAATCAATCTCAGAAATTGGATCAGAAGTTGGAGAATCAATCACAGCAATTCTCTCAACAAATCTCTGGTTGGCAGAGGCAAAGTGAGACATAACAACCTGGTGGAGGAATTCTTCTTCCAGCCAGTCAGTAACCATTTAGTAAGCAAACTAGGCCACCGGATCTCACTCGTCCAGCTAATGATACGAGTGACAATGCTACTAATGCAAGAAATTATGCATTCAGGAAACCTTGGGTAGATTTGGAACCATTTGATGGTGCTCTACCTCAATCATGGTTGAAAAAATGTGAAAGGTACTTCAAGTTTTATAAGATTGATGATCAAGAGATGGTTGAGCTTGCTGCAGTCTATTTGTGTGGTGAAATGGAGACTTGGTATTATGGATTGTTACGCACTAAGCCTAACCTCACTTGGACTACATTCTCGAACGAGCTGTGTACAAGGTATGGTGATGAAGATGTGAGTGAAGTCGTAGACAACTTTAATAAGCTTGTTCAAACTGCTTCTGTCAAGGACTATATGACTCGTTTTAAAGGGCTGTGAGATAGAATGCTCTCTGTATATCCTGATGCTCTAGAAGCATTTTATGTGTCCATTTTTATGAGTGGACTCAAACCACACATCAAGAGTTTGGTTAAAGCTTTTTAACTTGATAACTTGACTCAAGCATACACCAAAGCTAGGAAGGTGGAGAGTTCTGTGATGACAAATATTGAGGCTCAAAGGGTGAAAAGTAACTATCCTGGTTCTTCATCCACAAGATCTACCCAATCTATTAGTAAGACTGGCAGCTTTGATGACAAGAGGCCACGGAAGTTATGCTACAAATGCAATCAATAGTACTTCTTTGGTCACAAATGTGACCCTAAGTACTTAGTGTCCGTAACTAGGGAAGGAACTGATGAGGATGAAGACTTGGTTGTTAATAAAGAGCCATAGGAGAAAGAAGAGAATAATGACACTGATGAAGAAAACTCAGTTGAAATCTCACTGAAAGCTTTAACAGGCAATGGTACTCACAGTACTCACAACACCATTTGAATTAGAGGAGTCTCTGGACAGCAAGAATTTTTGATACTCATTGACAGCAGGAGTACACACAGTTTTATTGACCCTAAGGTGGTGAGAGCTATGGGGCAAGAGATTATCAAGACAAATCCCTTAGCGGTTACAATGGCAGATGGGAATTCACTCCTAACACACACTAAGTGTAAGAACTTCAGTTGGAAGATGCGGGGACATAAATTTGAATATGATTTTAGAGTCTTGAGACTAGAAGGTTGCAACATGGTTTTGGGGGTTGATTAGATGAAGCCTTCTAGTCCAATACTCTTTGATTTCTCTCAGCTAGTAGTATCCTTTGAGAAGGATGGTCTGAAAATTAAGTTGCAAGGCATAGTGGAGCAGGGCCAGCTCCAATTTATTAGAGGCAAAAGTTTGCAAAAGATCCTCAAGAACAGTGATTACGATTGGGTAGGACAACTCTACTCAATTTCTTCTGTTGCAGTAGCTGATCAGGAGGGTGTTGGGGCTCCTTTGGATGCTTTGCTAGAGCAGTACATAGATTTGTTTGAGTAACCTGAAGAATTACCTTCAAGAAGGGAACTTGATCACTCAGTTCCACTTAAAGAAGGATTTAATCCAATTAACCTACGCCCCTACAAATATCCTCATTCTTAGAAAGATTAGATAGAAAGGCAAGTGGATGAGTTGCTAAGGACCAAGTTCATACGGCATAGTCACAGTCCTCTTGCATCACAGGTGATTTTGGTGAAAAAGAAGGATGGGACATCAAGAATGTGTATTAATTATCGCCATTTGAACTCCCTTACAATCAACGACAAGTTTCCAATTCCTATTATTGACGATTTGCTTGATGAACTCTAGGGACCATGTTACTTCTCCTAGTTGGATCTTCGACAAGGATGTTATCAAATAAGAGTGCAAGAACGAGACATCCATAGGACAGCCTTTAGGACTCATCAAGGGCATTATGAATTTGTAGTAATTCCTTTTGGATTGTCCAATGCACCAGCAACTTTTCAAGCTTTGATGAACAAGGTGTTCAAGGCCTATTTGAGGAAGTTTGTCCTTATTTTCTTTCACAACGTACTGGTTTACAGTCCTACATTGTAGCAACACTTTGAGCACTTGAGACGAGTTTTTAAAATTATGAGAGAACACAAGTTGTTTGCTAAGCTCTCGAAATGTGCTTTTGCCAAGACTCATGTTGAGTATCTGGATCGTATTATCTCTCTTGAGGGAGTTACTAAAGATGCCAGTAAAGTTCAAGCCATGGAGAGCTGGCCTGAGCCCAAATCACTTGAGGAATTAAGGGGATTCTTGGTTTGAACAGGATATTATTGCAAATTCATAGTTGGTTATGGCTTAATTGCTAAGCCTTTAACAGATCTGTTGAAGAAAGACAGTTTCAACTGGAATGAATCAGCTAGAGAGGCTTTTGAGTTATTGAAGCAAGCTATGACTAAGGTATCGGTCTTAGCAATGCCTGATTTCAACCAACCTTTCACCCTTGAGACAGATGCAAGCAGTTTTGGTATTGGGGCAGTGCTTTCACAAAATGGGAGACCCTTGGCATATCTAAGCCAAGCATTAGGACCTAAGAACCAGAAGCTGTCCATCTATGAGAAAGAGTACATGGCAATACTTCTAGCTGTTCAAAAGTGTCGGCATTACTTAGAAGGCCATCAGTTTGTGATCAAAACTGATCACTAGAGCCTCAAGTACTTGTTAAAGCAAAGGATTTCCACAAGAGTTCAAAGGAAAGGGCCAATGAAGATGTTAGGATCGGAGTATACCATCGAATACAGAAAAGGGGCAGAAAATATTGTGGCTGATACTCTTTCTGGGCGTGTTGAAGAAGAGAAATTAGAGGACATAGAGGATGGTATGTGTGCTACAGTCACGTAAGTGATACCCCTGTGGATGACTGAAGTAATTAAGTCCTATAAGCAAGATGATTTTGCTAAATCGCACATTGTTCCTCATTGCATCCAGCCTCAGTCTGTAAGTTCAGATGCAGGTGTGACTATTAGTAAGGGAATAATCAGAATCAGTGGCAGGATTTATGTGGGTAGAAGCAGTGAGTTGAGGAGGCAAATTATGGCAGCCTCTCATGATTCTCCATGGGGAGGACACTCTACAATGGAGGGAAGATATCAAAGAATCAAGCAATACTTCCATTGGCTAGGGTTGAAGAAGGATGTGCAAGAATTTGTGCAACAATGCGAGACCTGTCAACAAATCAAGGTGGAACACACTCCTTATAAGGGGTTGCTGCAACCTTTACCAGTTCCTGAAGGTTCTTGGACCCATATCAGTATGGATTTTATCGAAGGACTACCTAAGTCTGAAGGCAGGGAAATCATTTGGGTACTAATAGATCGTTTTACTTGGTATGGACACTTCGTTGCACTCCATCATCCAATTACTATAGAAAAGCTTGCTAGATTGTTTATAGATCATATTTACAAGCTACACGGTCTTCCCCAAATGATAGTTTCAGACAGGGATAGGTTGTTTACAAGCAACGTTTGGCGAGAATTGTTTCTATTGCTTGGAACCACCTTAGCTCTGAGTTCATCTTATCACCCTCAGTCAGATGGACAAACTGAGAGGGTAAATCAATGTATTGAGCAATATTTGCGTGGGATGACATTCTCCCATCCAAAGCAATGGTTTAAGTGGATATCCCTTGCGAAGTATTGGTACAACACTCATTTTCATAGCTCCTTGGGTACTACTCCTTTCAAGGCACTCTATGGGTATGAACCTCCTTCTCCCTTGCTCAATCAAGGAGTAATCTGTCATGTGCAAGGAGTCAATGACTTACTTCATCAAAGAGCTCAGCTAGCTCGACAACTCAGGGACAGTTTGCAGTTAGCCCAAGCCAAAATGAAATTCTATGCTGATAGGAAGAGAATTGATAGAAGCTTCAATGTTGGAGACTTGGTTTATCTTAAATTGCAGCCTTACTGACAGAGCTCTGTGGCCATACACAAGAACATTAAGTTGTTAGCTCGATTTTATGGTCCTTACAAGAGCATTGAAAGAATTAGTATGGTGGCTTACAGGTTGGAGCTCCCCCCTGATTGTTTGGTCCATCCTGTTTTCTATGTTTCTTTACTTAAGAAACAGGTAGCGGATAAAGCTAAGGGAGTAGCAGGTAAAGATCAAGGTGCAACAGCTATCTTACAAGCTGAAATCAGTGGGCAACTGTTGCTGGAACCTGAGGTGATTCTGGATAGCAGAGTAGGGCAGCAGCAAGGGGTGGATGTTAAGCAAGTTTTGATCCAATGGACCAATCTGGGTCCAGAACAAGCATCGTGGGAGAATTAGTGTTTCATTAAGTCCCAATTTCCTTCATTTCATTCTTGAGACAAGAATGAGTTTGAGGAGAGGGTATTGTCATGTCCCGAAAATGTATTTGAGTTTATTGTTTTGGCGGGAAAGGTAGTTTGGTTGTTGTGAAGTTGTAATTGTGCTTCCAGGTTGTTTGAGTCAATGGCAGTGGATCTTTGGTCAATATTGGTGGTTGTCTTAGTTGGTTAAGTCGGTTGTATTGAGTTGAGTGGTCTAGATTCATTGTTAGCTCCTTAATCTTGTATTAGCTATAAGTAGCTTGTGTTGGTGTAAGTTTCATTCATGAATAATCAAATTGAAATATCTTTAGATATTTTTCTCTCTCTCATCCAACTCTCTCTCTATTTCCTCTTCTCCTTCCCTTCTTTCTCTCATCTTATCTCTCTTTCACCTAGGTTAAGATCAAGATTCATCTTGATACTTAATAATTGAAATGGCGGGAAGCACAATTACAACTTCACAACAACCAAACTACCTTTCCCGCCAAAACACTAAACTAAAATACATTTTCAGGACATGACATTGTTTCAGTCCATATATGGCTTGTTTCACTCCATATATGGGCTTCTTCAGTTTGCATACCATATGCTCCAGATTCTTGCCAATGAAACCATTTGGTTGCACCATATAAATGTCTTCTTGATGACGACCATTCAAAAAGGGCCATTTTGACATCCATTTTCCAAATCTCATAATCTTAATGAGATGCAATGGATAGGACTATCCTTGTGGACTTTACCATGGCCACTGGTGAGAAGGTCTCATCATAATGGATTCCTTCCTTTGGGGTAAAACCCTTAGCGACTAGTTTTTCCTTGAAGGTCTCTACCTTCCCATCCACTCCTCTTTTCCTCTTGTAGACTCATTTACAACCAATGGGCTTAATTCCAATAGGCGCCTCTATAAGATCCCAAATGTAATTAGAATACATAGATTCTATCTCATATTTCATTGCTAAGACCCACTGGTCAGCATCCTTGTCTTTAATTACCTCATTGTAATTAAAAGGATCAAATTCAATGTCACGATCAACCATTAAGGCTCCTACAACGAGCATGTCGGGTGCTCTAACAATCCTCCCACTACGCTGAGGCTCTCATGTACCTAGAACTTTCTCGACCCGATGAGTAGATGCATCTAATGCACCCACTGTGTCCCAAGTTATGTCTAGCTATTATGAGTTAGCGCCATTTTCTTTTAATACCTCTAACTCTACTATACTTTTGCTTTCATGGTCTACTACAAAATCCTCCTCTAAACATTTTGCATTTACATTTACAAAAACCTTTGGATTAGAACGACTATAGAAGAGATCACCCTTGTTCCTTTGGGATAACCCCAAAAAGAGATTGGTAAAGTAGCACGACTCATCATGGACATTACCATCTCTAACAATGTCCTATTCCTTCTTTTTACAACATCATTCTACTACGATGTACCCGGAGCAAGAAGCTAAGATCTTATCCCATTTGCGGTTAGGAAATCCAGAAACTCACTCGAAAGATATTCATCACCTCGATTTGATCAAAATGACTTGACTTGCGTACCTAATTGCTTTTCAACTTCAGCTTTGTACTCTTGGAACTTTTCAAAGAGTCCGACTTATGTTTGATTAGGTAAACATATCCATATCTTGAGTAATCATCAGTAAAGTGATGAAGTACTCATACCCATCTCTTGCCTGAACATTCATTGGTCCACATACATCAGTGTGAACCAGCTCAAGCAAGTCACCAACCCGGTTGCCTTTACTCTTAAATACAAACTTGGTCATCTTTCCTTCTATGCAGGATTCGCAGACTAGTAATGACTTCAAATCCAAAGGTTCTACCAATCTATCTTTCACTAGTCTTTAAATCTTGTTCAAATTAATGAGACTTAAACATTGGTGCCATGTGTAAGCATTATCCCTTTCAGGTTGTTTTCTTTTAGGAGATTGAACAAGTGAGCTTGTATTAGATTCATTTACACAAATATCAGACTTTTGATATAGAAATTACATAAGTAATCTATCGACACATGTACCTTTGCAAAATAAATAATTTATTTCGAATGACAATAGGTTCACAGCCAGAATTAACTGAATAACACTAATCCATTAAACGAGATACAGAAATCAAATTCCTGCACAATGTAAGTACAAACAAAGAATCCTTTAAAATCAAAAGTCTACCACTAAATACTAAGCTAACATCTCTTACTCTCAAGACCTCTACTCTTGTACCATCTCCAACCATCAGGTATAGTTTCCCATCATGTAGCCTCTTGGTTAACCTGAGCCCCTGTAACATATTACAATATATATTTTAATGAGATTACAATCAATAATTAAAATTAAAAATATATATATTTAAATTTTTTTTCTAATGAGATTAGGAACTGGGGTGGAGATAAACCTAAGAGCTCAGCACTCCACTTACAAGTCCGAGTCAATCAGGTTTTTAAGCCTAGCACCCTTCACTTATAATAACTTGAATGAGTTCAGATTTGAAAAGATTAAGATGGAGCAAACCGCATTCAGGTCACTAGATTAAGGCCATTGCAATAAATGGACAAGCCCTGGCCGCCAATGCCCTAATCAATGGCGTGAATCAAAGCTCACCTGACTTATGAAACAATGAAAGTAGTCTAAGACCAACATATTCAAGAGACAATGCCTTGGCCATCAAAGCCTTAAACTAAACCTTTAAATCTCAACTTGTCGATTTGTGGGAGCAGATTAAACCAAGAAAGTCATACCAAAAGCCCGAGAACTATATTACTATGGAGGTAAGTACAACAAAGATCTATTACGCTATGCCTAGCAAAGTTATGCTTCCCCTAAGAGAAAAAGCACAAGTGTGCTATAAAAAATTTAAAGAAGTTTTGTCTTTAGTGTATGTGTACGAACTTAGACTGATGCAGAGTCCTTTATTTGTAGAAAATAGCCATTCTTGTAGCTTTCCAAGCAATCCCTTTAGCTCAAGCTTATTTCACCCTTCAGCCATCTCGAGCCTCAAGTGGTTGATACCCTTGTCAAACGTAATAATGTTTCTCAGGAACTAGGCTCGTGACATTGTTATTGTAGTACCCAAAGACCTAACCCCCCTCAAGGATAACCTCATGTGACTACCACGTGGCACTTTACTCAAAAACAGTGTCATCCTAACCCTATAAAAATTAGGGTGAAAACAAATGCCCCCCTTTTAGCCGTTGGTAAATTTAAATTTACAACGGGTAAGTTCTGAACAATGTGACCCTTAACGGCTACAGGGACTTCTTGAGATAACATATACGTTGCTTGCTCTTCCTTTCCGTGTCTCTATGAGTATGACAGTTAGGGTTTGAACTCTTCACTTTCTACTTTACTCTCTTTAATATCTTGGCGTTCATGTGATCTTCACTTCCATTCTTTGAAACGCTGAAACTCTGATCTTCTTTGCTCTCCATCCCTTTTGCTTCTTTACCATCTAACATTGGCGCAACTCTCATATGTCGCGGCTGTTCCCCCTCCTTAGGCAGATAGTCGTATTGAACAACTAACTCAGTTTCTTCAATCTGATCACTTATTCATCTCTGATGTGCTTTACAGTTCTGTTGTTTTAATGAAAGGGATGACATTAGCCAACCACTCAATATACCTGGCAGTTCCGATGAATTGGGCCTTCAGAAGTCTTTTAATTTCTTCCTTGACCAAATTTATGACTTCTCAAGACATCCTTCTCTGGCGCTGAATGATGAGCTTTGAGCCTCACTTGGTAAGAAGCCTATGCTCCACCACTTTTTTGTCTACTCCAGGAATATCATGATGATCCCAAGCAAAGCAATCCCTGAATTTTGGGGAGCAAATTCAAGTACTACTCCTTCTAATCCTCAAAACGCAGAGCACTTAGATCAGTAGGTCTTGGGTCCTTTGTCGAGCCCAAATTAACCTCGAAGAGGGGGTCTTGGACTTCAGTCCTTAGATCCTCCATTTTGGCTAGTGCTACTCTTGATATGAGAGCTCGAGTTCCTTTCCTTACGCTACATGGACTTGAAAACTGTGAAATGGTTGCTCAACCCAAAGCTAATCCTCAGCACGCAAGCCTATGAACCTTGCTAATAAGGAGGAAATGGTCTCTTAGGCCATTATTGGGAGGTCTTAGTGCCTCTGCATTGAAATGCTGGAGTGCCTTGGGAGTTTTCTTCTTCAAGAAGGGCCCTCACGTATCCCTAGAATTCAAAATCTTCAGACTTGACATCCACTTGACCAACCTCAGCTTCCCTCTTGACGTCTAGGGGTCCCACACCATTTTCATAGAATTTTGCCTCAACATAGTTGGAGCAAGCCATGAATGGCTTATTATCTGCTAAAACAACCTCATACTTGTCATGTTTCCAAAAGATTAAAAATTTAAAGTGAGGATGGAATACAATAATTGGGATGCAGCCAATCCCTACCAAGTAGAGCACTTAGCTCAAGGTAGTTTCCACCACAAAGAAAGCCGTTAGGTTGCTTAGGCTTCCAACAGTTAAGTCAATCAGGATGGCTCGTTCAAATTTGATGATAGCTCTAGAAAAGCCACAGATCGCCACATCTGAAGTAATTAAGACTTCTTGAGACTTACCATTGATCCCCAATATATATGAAGGCAAGACGTTGATAGCCATGCCATTATCCACTAAGACCCTATTTATCAGAATGCCATCGAATTTGGCCTTGTTATATAGGGGCTTATTGTGTTTATTGGTGGTATTGGGTTCACCAAACATCATGTTTAGTTTGTCTGGTGGATCATCAGGCAATTTGGATGTTGTAGTATTAGCTATAAAAGATGAAGGGTCAAGTGTACCGTTAGTGGCAGCTACTTCAGCCACCAGCTCAACTTGGGGCTCCTCCTCTGATGCTATCACATCACCCTCGAGACCTTCTTGGATATCGACTGCCATGAATTCCAGGAGAAGGAGTAGAGAGGTTCTGACATCCACCTTTTCAGGTAACGTCCCGAATTGAATTTGGATCCCTTGGTCTTCCTCCTTCTCAGTGTTATCGACCATGGCTGTATCCTTTCTTTGTTGTTGCGGAACACCGTTAATTCACATGTTCGATTCTTGATGTTATTTGCTGTGAACAACCTCCAAAATTTGAGACTCCTTCATAGGCTGGGGGAAGTTTTCTTTGTAGAAGTCATTTTGAATGTCAGACCATGTGGGGTTGACGTGATCCAATGGTTCCACTTAGTTCATGCTAAGAGTACTCCTCCTCAACCGTAGCTGATTGTCGAACCTGGGGTCCTTGGTAAGGTGATTCCACCAAGATTCTCGCCTTTCCAAAGCTGAGAGACTAGCCCACCTTTCGAGTTTCTTATGATTTGGCCCCTTAATATAGTAGGAGGCTTGGGTCCAATCACTGGATTCTCGAGATCCGCATGCTCCGCCTTTTCACCCTTGCAGACCCTGGCTTCTTCTTGAGAAAGCCTAAGAATCAAGTGTGATTCTCGGCTGGGCGGCCCTCTCACGCAGCTGCCTTCTCTTCTGAGTTTGAGTTAAGTTGGAAGGACTTGCTATCTCCTAATCGAAGTGATTTCTCCTCAATACATTATCGAACCTGAAACCCGATGGTTGATAACCTGACTACCTTGGTGCTTGGCTGGTGTCCACGTCCAATAAGGTGTACTTTGGGGTTCTCTAAGGTGCCCTGTCCTCATAATGATCTGATTCCTTGGTACCAAGCCTCGAGAACGCCCAAACGATGGCATCTCTGACTGTAGAGCTACCCTTTTCTTTGGAAAAAGGTTCAGCTTCTTCATTTTGGATACCCACTTATGACCACAACCCCTACATAGGTCATGAGTAAAGTGCAGAAGTCCCTTTGATGCTTGCTTCTTTGAGGCAATCACTGTTTTCCAATGGTCATCTAGGAAACCCACCATGGCTAGCTCTTCTTTCCTTAGAGAGGAATGGTCCCATCCTCTTACTTCTTTATGAACCTTCTGAATGTTCCACAATCATGTGTAGAGTGTTCAACCATGATATGCCATTTACAATGGTCTTCTACCAATTCCAACATAGTTCGAGGAAACCTCGGTGTTCCTGATTTGAGCAGCCTATCGAACAGAGCATTTGCCACGGCCAAACTCTTTTAGTCCGCCTCCATGCTGCATGAAATTTTGCCATTAGTTTGGCTAATATTGGGTCGGTAATGCTTTGCTAACTCAACTACATTGACTTGGGCAAGACTAGGAAAGGGTCTTTATTGACGCCCATCTGTCCTTCTCCCGAAAAGATCGATCTCTAGCCTATAAGGCATCTTGAACTACGTTTCAAAAGATCACACAGTTCTTCATTGAGTGAGTAAACGAATCATGCCACTTACGGTATACCTTTCCCTTATTCGAGTTGGGATCCAGTTTTCTACATTTACCCCTGATCTTAAGTTTATTATTTGCCTCAAGCAAATCAAATATTACTTCAGCTCTAGAAAGGTCAAATGAATACTTCCTGAAGTCTTGCGACTAGTAAAACTTCATGGCTTTAATGTCATTCATGATCAAAGGATTACAAACCATGGAAGATCCTTTGAAGTACTAAGCTACATCGAGTTTATATAGAGGACATTCCTCCTCCTTAATTAAGTAGTGCGCATAAGCTATATACACAATGTTTTTCCTAAGGCTTTCTTCTTTCAAGACTACCTCGTATCTTGCAGTACACTTAGCTAGTTAAAGAAGCATCATAAAATTAGAGCCCTCAAATTTTTTCTTGAATTCTATGTGCAAGTCATTTAGAGCTAGCTTGGCGTATTCGAGCTTAGGAAGAGCTATAGTGCATTTCAACCGGGCTTGCTTGAACCCATTAATATATTCTTATTGACTCGCCTGACTTTCATCTCATTCGAGCCAAGTCTAACATGGAAATTCCCAACTCCATTCTAGGGAATTGGGCCTAAAATTGTCTGGCCATGTCGTCCTTGCAGTAAATAGAATTAGGTAGGAGGCTAACATACCACTGAAAGCGGTCCCAGTTAACGAACGGGGGAACAACCTTAATTTGAGATATTGGTTGTATGTTGCTTCCCTACACTAGCAATTGAATCTCGCCAAGTGCTCAAGAGCAAAAACAGTCCCTTCTCCTGAGAAGAGGGTAAACTCGGGGATTTTGTATTCTCGAGGAAAAGGGTAATCCCTGTCCATGCAATCAAGTTAAGGTTTACTATACAAGGGTCTATTGACCCTTGCGAGACATGGCTCGTACATTTGCTCAATGAGGGCAGCCACTTGATCCTGGAGGGTGAGGTTAGACGCATGATTATGCACCTACAAATGCCCCCCAAGCGGGTAGGGATCTCGAGGGGGATCCGCATATTCCCCCGAGCATCCATCAAAATCGGGTGTAGGAATAGTTGCTGCCCTCCAAACCCTTGATAAACCCCTTGATCATAATCGCCATGCGCTTGGTTGGCCATGAAGTATGTTCTAGGAGGATGTGGGTTACATGGCGCACCTAGAGGCACACTGGTACCAACAAGTTGTTGGTTCATCCTTGTCTAATCGACCCTCAAGTCATGATCTTAAGGATGTGGGTTATTAGCATGCCCCCTAAATATGGGTGTGAAGGGGTTCAGATGTGAAACCTGTTTTCTGATAATAGGGACCTGACCTTGCACTCCAATCTCAAAGCCTTGAGTGGGCCTCGAGGTAACCTCCACGGCTTGAGGAGGGTGAGAATGGTTGTATCTCCCTGCCTCGAGGATAGGTACTAAAGGCGTAGTAGGATTGAGGTCCCTCGTGGTCAGAGAAAAACTCTGATTGGAAGGGCCTACAACTCTTTGGGGCACACTTTCGTTTCTATGGCTAGACTCCAAGCATATGACAGATGGGTTAGCCACAGTTGGGTTTCCCGTTCTCTCAGGAACTGTATAGTCAACCTTGGTGCCTGGTAACCATGAGCTCGAAGGGATCTCATGAGGGTAACCAGCTGGAACTAATGGAGGGGATGCAGGTGTTAGTTTCTTGATATCCTCCCTAATGGGTTGGACCAAGCCATTGTGAGTCCTAGCCTATCTAACTAAAATAGGCTCGACTTCAACCACTAACTGCTTAGCCACATCCTTAGCAATAAAGGTAGCAGTATAGGACAAGACCGAATTCATTTCTACCAAGAATCTATCAGTCTCTTTGTGTATCTTTTCGTTCATAAAGGTTCCAACATCATTAATCATGGCTCTCATAGTAGCAGAGTTTTCATGACGAGCCGCAAGATTGTGCTATGTTTTAGCACGTTGTCTCTTGAATGCTTCTCTCATTGTTACGGTCCACAATCTCCAAATGACGCTTGAGCATAGCCATGAAACTATTGCGAGAATGTCCACCATGCCCAATTCATTCATCTTCCGGAATGTCATCATCACCACAACTTTTGCTACTGTGGCTATGACTCATTTCATCCCCTTGAGATATGGGACTTTGTTATAAAGGACGCTTAAGCAGGGATCCGATAAGGGCTAAGCCTTCCAGCTCCTCGTGCTCGAGAGCACTAGACCTCCTATTTCTAACCATCGATGAATGGCTGGCAATTACGTCTTAGTAATCCACGATGGGCTAAAGACGATGAAGTCTCATTTCAGGCCTCCCACTGCGATTGCCAAAAGGCGTGTTTGCTCTATTTTGTTTCAAATGATGTGTGTATGGTCGCCATAAATGTGAAAACAAAACAAAAGTGAAAAAACAACTCAACACAACCAAGGAGTGAGCCCAATTACGAACCGCAAGTCTTTGACCTTAACCACTCACTTTTTTCGGAGAAACGGTTGTGGCATGTTGGTGTATCTGACTTCTGTTATACCAGGAGTTCTACTTACACTCAATTAAGAAGATTTTGTTAAGTATTTTTGTGGATTTTACATATTTTTTTGATAAAAAATTAAAGGATATGGATGAAGCAGGGCCCACGGACACCATTCCTCATACACTTAAAAGTCGCGAGCAGGGATGGAGAAAAACCTAAGATCTCAATAGTCCACTTACAAGTCCGAGTCAATAAGGTTTTTAAGCCTAGAACCCTCGACTTACGATAACTTGAATGAGTTTAGGTCTGACAAGATTAAAATGGAGCAAACCGTATTCAGTCACTAGATTAGGACCAACAAAATCAAGGGACAAGCCTTGGGCATCAAAGCCCTAATCAATGGTGTGAGCCTAAGTTCATCTTACTTATCAAGTAGTGACAGTAGTGTTAAGACCAGCGCAATGAAGGACAACGCCTTGGCCATCAAAGCCTTAAACTAATGCCTCAAATCTCAACTTGTTGATTTGTGCGCACATATTAAAACTGGAATGTCATACCTGAAGCTCGAGAACTCTATTACTATGGAGATAAATATAGCAAAGATCTATGCTATGCTATAGCTAGCTAAGTTACACTACTCCTAAGAGAAAAAGCAAGTGTGCAATAAAACATAAAGAAGTTTTGTCTTGAGTGTATGCGTACTACTTTGGACTAAGGTCGTGTCCTTTATTTACAGAAAAGCAAAATAACGGCGACTTCACCTATGTCCGGCCACTAAGCTCCTCTTTTATGCATGTTTATTCTTCACGAATGTGTTTTGAGTTTAGGAGGGAAATCCTTGATGCCTACATCTGGAATTTCAGTAAAAGTACCCTTTAGAAGCTCCATGTTCCCCTGAATTAAGCTCAAGGCCCAAGCAGCTG
Source organism: Simmondsia chinensis (assembly GCA_018398585.1). Classification (NCBI taxonomy): domain Eukaryota; kingdom Viridiplantae; phylum Streptophyta; class Magnoliopsida; order Caryophyllales; family Simmondsiaceae; genus Simmondsia; species Simmondsia chinensis. The sequence goes on along the minus strand of JAGTTD010000008.1, from coordinate 15,743,618 downwards.
AAACTTCACTCCAAGTAACTTCGTCAAGCTTAGAAACTACCATTCTTGCAGCATTCTTGGCAGCCCTCGAGCTCGAGCTTATTTCACCCTTCAGCCATCTCAAGCCTCGAGTGGCTGATACCCTTATCAAGGTAATAATGTTTCTCAAGAACCAGGCTCGTGACACCACTATTGTAGCACCTAAAGACCTAACCCCGCTTGATGATAATTTCACATGACAACCACATGGCACTTTACTCAAAAACAGTGCCATCCCAACCCTATTAAAATTAGGGTGTAAACAAATGCCCCTATTTTATCCAAATATAAATTAAAATTTACAACGGGTAAAATCTGACCAATGTGACCCTTAATGGCTACAGGGATTTCTCAAGAGAACACATACACCGCTTGCTCTTCCTTTCCGCGTCTCTATAAATAAGATGGTTAGGGTTTGAACTCTTCACATTCTGCTCTGTTCGCTCTAATATCTTGGCGCTCTTGTGATCTTTGCTTCCATTCTTTGAAACATTGAAACTCTAACCATCTTTACTCTCCATCCCTTTTGCTTCTTTACCATCTAACATTGGCACAACTCTCACATGCCATGGTTGTTCCACCTCATCAAGCAGACAGTCCTGTTTAACAACTGACTCGGTTTCTTCAATCTGATAACTTAATCATCTCTGATGTGCTTTAGAGTTCTATTATTTTAATGACAGGGACAACATTAGCCAACCACTCAACATACCTGGTAGTTCTTACGAATTTGGCCTTAAGGAGTCTTTCAATTTCTTCCTTGACCAAATCTTTGACTTCTTAAGACATCTTTCTCTGGCCCTGAATGATGGGCTTTGAGCCTGACTTGATAGGAAGCCTATGGTCCACCATTTTTTTGTCTGGGATGGACATCTTATGATGATCCCAAGCAAAATAATCCCTGAATTTGCAGACCAAAGTCAAGCACTGCTCTTTCTGCTCCTTAAAAAGCAGACCATTGAGATAGATAGGTCTTGGGTCTTTTGTCGAGCCCAAATTAACCTTAAAGAGGTCGTCTTGGATAGAAATCCTTGATGCTCACATCTGGAATTTTAGTAAAAGTCTCCTCTAAAAGCTCCATGTTCCCTTGAATGAAGCTTAAGGCCCAAGCAACTGAAATTACACTCCAAGCAACTTCCTAGAACTTAAAAACTACCATTCTTGCAGCTTTCCTGCCAGCCCCTCGAGCTCGATCGTATTTCACCCTTCAGCCATCCCAAGCCTTGAGTGGCTGATACCCTTGTCAAGGGTAATAATGTTTCTAAGGAACTGGACTCTAGACGCCGCTATTGTAGTACCCAAAGGCCTAACCCCCTTAAGGATAACCTCATGTGACAACCATGTGGCACTTTACTCAAAAACAACGTCATCCAGCCCTGTCAAAATTAGAGTGCAAACACACACCCAAAAGGTTTGTTATGCACGAAGTTTAATAAATGGGTAATGGTAAGCTTGTGTTAAAGAATTTGACAGTATGAGACATTGTGTCTTAACAGCATGATACAACTTCATTTTGGTTGATGCATTTGATGTGTACTAAAGCTTATCTTAACTTGCGCTAAAAACACGGGGGCCTCAATGTAGTGAGAGGATGATTAGGGCACCCGATAGATTCATTTAATCGGCCTTAGTGGTTGAGCATGATGATGAGTCTAATCCTCTAGACTGCAATGAAGCTCTTAAGGATAGAGATGCAGACCAATGCGTCATGGCAATAATAGGGAAGTTGGAGTAAATGTATTCTAACAAAGTCTAGGAACATGTAGAGGCACCGAAAGGCATTAAATCCATTAGATTGGATCTAAATGGATCTACAAGAGGTTTAGAGGAGTGGATGAGAAGGTAGAGACTTTCAAGGCAAAGATTGATTGCAATAGGTTATAGCCTAAAGGAAGGAATCATCTATGATGAGACCTTCTGGCTAATTTCTGTGCTTAAGACCATAAGGATACTCTTATCCATTGCATCTCATTATGATGAGATATGACAAATGGAATTCAACACAACAATTTCTGAATGGTCATCTTGAGGGGCATATGTATATGATATAACCAAACAAGTATATTGCCAAATATCAGGAGCATATAGTATGCAAACTGAGAAAGTAAATTTATGGACTTAAATTAGCATCTTGATCATTGAATAGCCGATTCAATGACAATCATCAAATCCTATGGGTTTGAGCAAATAGTTAATTAACCACAGGTGTGCAAGAGACATAGTAAGAAAGTAGTGACTTTCTAAGTGATGTATTTGGATTGCACTTTACTCATTAATAATGGTGTAGAATTGCAATAAACTGTTAAGATTTGACTGTTCAATTGTTTCAAAATAAAAGACCTATGATAAATCAAATGTATTCTTAGGTTGGGCTTATGCAAGATTGTGAGAAAGGATTTTCATTTGTTGAAGGTTGCACATGATTTTTAAGTTTTCTTGACGTTTGACACTAGAATTTATATTTAGCCTAAGAGTGGGAGTCATTAGATGGTGAAATGTAAAATGATCTAGTATTGCTTGTTGACTTCAGAGGCTCCAAATAGTTTTACAACTTGTGAGCGAAAGGATGAGACGGTGAGGCATTAGTATTGAGATTGTTATAGTCAATGAGTTGATAGGTCCCTAGGGGACAGTTGTGCATTGCAGGGTTAATTGAGTTTAGGACAAGTGGGAGATTGTTGGAACCAATGTCCTGAAAACCTAATTATTTGTGTTTAAATATTGATAAATAAAAATGGTTTTATCTATTTTATGTCTAGTTATCGTTTATGAGTCTCATATGCATGTGATTATTTCTAAAATGTTCCATGAGATTGACGTAGTCCAATACGATATGTCATAGTTTGGCTTCACTGGTTAATGGGATTGAACCACGGATAGACTTAAATCAAAATTCTGACATGTTGTCAAAATAAGTTCATAGTCGGTGATGAGTCCCGGACAACTTGTCTGATAAGACTATAACATGATACCTTAGATAGCTAGTCTAGGTCATGTGGATAGGGATCCAGAAGTGTAAAAGTTAGCGTTCGTCAATAAGATTGGAACAATGAGCTGGACTACCGAAATTGTTTATTTCTTAACTGCTATCAAAAATAAATAGTTCTTTTTGATTAGGCGATAACTCTAAGTCCTAAGATTTTCTTGAACTCATGCACATAGTGTTCGCCACTTTGGTGTACTCAAAGTGAGGTTCTATAAAGTGACCAATAGTCTACGTATGTTGAGTGATTGCATGAAATGTAGTGGGAACAAAATAGTCAACATGAAGTCTGTAGGCTCTAATGAGATACAGATGTCTCCTTAAGTAGACTCGCAAGTGTTCGAAAAATTCGAAATCTTTGGCCAAAGTATTCCTGGTGTTCGTCACTGGAATTGATACAAAGAATATATTCTTGTGTCACAGAATTATGCAAAAAGGGCGAGTCAAGTACTTAAGGAGAAGTGGTGAACAGTATAATGCTGGTACTTTTCATTTTTACTTCTCATGGATATAACACAGGGGTTAATCGTTCAATTATTACAAATTGAAAATTATCGAATAGATAATTTAACTCTAGAGTGCAGTAGGATTTATTTAGTGGAATTAAGCCCTATTAAATGGTAATCAAATATTATCAAGAGATGATAAAGAGTTTTGACCTATTTGGAGTTAGATTTAAATTTTCCTTGAGATCCCTATGCAAGCCTCTAGTTTTGCACTATCTGAAAAATATTAAAGGAATTCATGAGATGAATTATTTATTCATGTGATGAATAAATTTAATTTTGCTAAACAATATTCATTGGATGAATAAAAGTTAAAATTATAAAATAAAATAATTTTTTTAGAATAAAATTTGTAAGACGAATTTTCACATGTGAGAAAAAAAACAAAAAAGGGAGAGACAGAAAAAAAAATTAGAGCATTTCAGGCTTAGCCAATCATAGTGCTAGTGGAAGAGAGGCGCGATCCACGCCTCTTGGTTCGGATAAACTATTGCACACCCCATGTCGCGTGCTGGGACATCTAACATACACTCTTCCGCGCGAACATGCACGAATGAATCATTAGCCAACACGTAGCATGGGTGACGTGTTGAAACACGGGCAGTTGCCTGCACAAAACCACATCATTTTTTGTTTAAAATTGTAATCCCACGTCGGTACTTTTGGTATTCTTTTTTGTCCAGTAGCCTATTATAAACAGGGATCCTAGAACTATGGCTTACTATTGAAAATTAATTAGAATTAAAAAGCTTTCCGAAAGTGTTGGCTTTCGGAGAACTAAAAGATGAGAAATTTTCGTTGAAATTTTTCCTTTCGTTAATATTTTTGAGAGCCCACACTCCGGATGTTCAAAGGAGATTGTGTGGAAGGTCTCATGGTCTTAGTGATTTCTTGGAGCGACACTGCAGTCCACATCCAGGTATTCGTCTTTCCTTTTCTTTTAGTTTTCGCTTTTCTATTTATTTACGGTATTTTATTATGATTGCTATTTATATTATTATTATGAATGTATTAGAGTAGAGGACTATAGGTTTAAATTCAGGAATTTAAAATCTATAGATTTAGAATTAGGAATTCTAAGTCACTAGTAGGTTTAAAATTAGAAATTTTAAATCATTCCGCTGTCGTTAATTTGATAAACTTAGGGAATATTTTTGATATACGTCCCATAATAGGAGAATCAAAAAAGTGAGGCCTAAGAGGACCCTAATAGACTTAGAAAAAAGAAACACAAAACAATACACACACAAGAAAATAGGAAAGCAATGCAAAAACAATAAACAAGCAAGAGGAGAGAGGGGGGGGGGGGGGGGGGGGGGGGGGGGGGGGGGGGGGGGTTGGAAGGCACTACATGGCTATATCAGCACTGGAAGAGACAGGCTTGGTATAGGCGAAGAGGGTGGACCATGAAAGAGCTAAAGAGAGATTGACAGGGGAACTGGTCAAAATAAAGTCCTAGTCCAACCTTTCAAAAAGTTTAATTATATCCGATTCATTGCCATCATATGCCAAACCAAGTCTTTTCCCGAACTCCCACCTACAATTCACATCAGAAAGCTTACCATTGTCCTTGGCTTTATTAGCCTTCCTTACCAACATCCCCTTTTTTATTTCCCAAACCTTTTGATCAGTTTCTTCGAACTGCTCCCTTGAGACATAACTTTTATGAATTCATGCCAGTCCAGCTTTGCTTGTTGTTTCATCTTGCAGTTTTGAGCTCTTCATCTCTTCTTTAACAACATAATGCTAGAAGCTTGATGGCCCGTCAACCTCTTCCTTCTCTACTTTCCTATCCCACTATACTCATCAACATGCGACATCACTACCAGAGGCGGTTCAAAACTCGGCGAGTACTCGAGTAAAGAAGACTTAGAATCAATATCAGTACTGGCATTCTAGACCTAGTTAACAAGAATACATATAGGGCCTTGGATCCTCACTGAGTCATCCAGACCGACATCGTTCCATGGTAGGGTAAGATAAGTTTGAGAAGCCAGAACCAGAAGTTCGGGATTTTACTTAAGAAAGGTAGATAGAAATGGCAAAGCATGGGCATAAATGATCCGAGATCCATCTACCAATCATCTAACCACCAATTGAATGCCAAACTGTCCCCTATCACACTCCACACACCTCATGATAAGTGTCAATCCAAAGATATCTGACAACCACCCAATCCAACCAACGGGAGCTCACATGTGGATTGACCAACTAGAGGGTGTGATTCCTAAGTGGAGCATGTTGACAATGCCATATTGAGGAGGTAAGTCCATCTCCCTAGAAAGCCTGGTAAAGGCAATGAGGGCGATTACCTCTGGGAGCAATTAGAGATCAATTCAAAGTCACCCTATTTGACAAAAACCATGCGAGTTCCCCCAGTGAGTTGTACATAGACCATTTCATGAATCATTGATGGGGAGTATGTTTCAATAAGAATCTGTGCAACATCAACGCACCTCATCGCCGACTTTCTAGCGTCAATTTGGAAAAACTTGCCCCATATATTTTCAAAATCAATGAAGCATTCCTTCGACAAAGAATTAACTGGAAAACCATGGACTTCAATCCATACTCTTCTATGCATTGAACCAAGAATATGACCTAAGAATCTAGATACATACTTAAACTTATGAAGCAGCACCTTTTTTCAAGGCCCGAGATATGACTCCAAGGTTCCATTAGAGTCACATGCCAAAATGAAAGTGCTTGGGCTTAACACTCTAGGGACCAAACCCTGAAGGTTATTCACTGTAATGTATGTGAGGATATTATCAAGAGTATCCTCCTCGGAAGAGTGAGCGATTATTGACCTGTTTAGCCAATCCTCCACACGTATGTTTGTATTCGCCACCATAATCTTGGGACTGACCTGACGTACAATCTCCCCCAATCCGAGCTCTAGATGGAGTACCATCCTTATCATGATTATCAGTAGAATCAATGAAACTACAATGAAAGCCTAATTGAAGTCGGACCTAGTGAGACGTAGGAGAAGCCCTTTTGTTGGATTTAGCCCAATCAACTCTGATCACAAATCCCGCAATCCATCTTCTGTTCATATTTTCAATAGCCTTGGCAGCTTCACACCTAACACAAAATCTAACAAAGCCATATGAAAGACTTGACCTCACTCTTATTTTTTGAGAAACAAAAGTGTTATAACTTGACTTATAATCACGACACGCGGCTTTAGGCCATGAATTTATCAGTCTCTCCGGCAGTCCATCAACGAAGATGGATCAAGCATCGTCGGACCTCGACATTACGATCACCCAGAAAAGGATTACCGCTAATGTAAGGGCATTTGTAGCAATGGCGATGGGGGGATACAGGAGGTGGTGGGTATTTTGTTTGCTGGGGTAATCGATGGTATTGGTGGGGGTGGTCGAAATTGTGAGAGAGAGAGAGAGATAGAGAGTGAGAGATACTAGTGTTGAAGATTTAAGCGTTGGTGGTGGTGCCAAGAGCTTGTGGTGGGCAGCAATGGGCAGTGGTGGTGGCTGGAGTTGGAGGTGAGTGGGTAGAGGTTATAGAGAAGTTTGAAATTTTGAGAGAGAAAATGACTTTTGGAATAGATGGGTCCTGGTTGTGATGGTGCTGGTGGCCGGTGGTGGAGGGCAACGACGGGCAGTGGTGGTGGCCGGAGCAGGTGGTCACAGCGAATAAGGGGTCAGAGAAAGAGTCCGTGTTAGAGAGAAGTTTGAAATTTTAAGAGAGACAAAGTGTCTTTTGGAATAAATGGGTGGGGGTGGAGGTCGGTGCTGGTGTCGAGTGGTGAAGGTCCATGATGGGAGGTGGTGGTGGCTGGAGCTGGTCTTTGATCGTGGCCAATAAGGGGTTAGACAAAGTGGGTGTTAGAGAGAAGTTTGAAATTTTAAGAGAGAGAAAGTGACTTTTGGAATAAGGCGTTGGTGAGGTGGCCAAGGCTAGTTAAGGTCGGAGGTGGGCGGCGATGGAGGTCGAAGCTTGGTGGTGGTGGTGGTGGTCAATAGGGGTTAGAGAGAGAAAGTGGGTTTTTTAAGAGAAAATGAGACCTAAATTTTAGTGGTCTGGTTGTGGGCGATGGTGGTTTGACTCTTGATGATACACATCATGGAGAAAATATGTAAGGCATTTAGTCATTGTGTCCTAGACTAAATATGCTAAGACATTTGATAGCACTATGTTTTTTATGAAGAACACTCATCCTAATATAGCATACGCCGTTGTATTTGTGGTACTAGCAAGGTACAATGAATTGGGATTTATGTTATATTCGACTCCATGTTGTATTAGAGGGATGTTGATCTTATTTAAGTATCAGATAATGATGGAATATATTCGGGGTGTCTTATCTTGAGAATTCTCTAACAAACCTGCAATGTTAAATTGACCCTCAGAGTCCAAATTTACTGCTAAAGGAATGGCAGGTCTAGAAGTTGAATGACTGCGAAATGTAATAAGAAACATTCCTCTTTGCGGGTTATATGTACCTACTAGCTTAAGTGAATAGGTTATAGTGTGAATACTATTCTAGTGACTATTCAAACTCGGTGTGAGTAGCGCGATGATGTTGGCACTCGAACTCGAAGTCCATGCGATTATATGGAAATCCTTGTGTTTTTTTGAATTCTAAAAGGCAATTTGTCGATTACAATATTTTTGAAACCAGTTGTGATGCGGTTGAGTTGTGATGATAATCTTTCTGTGGTATGCGAAATTGACATTTTGTAGTACATAACTATTTTGCCAACTGTGTATACAATATATGTACAATGTGCATGCTCCAAGTGGAGATGGGATTTTATTGATATGTTGTATGCTCCACCATTGTTTTATACTCGTTGTTGACTTGGCAAAGTATGGAACTCATTGTTTGATAGCTCATTACCAATGCCTTAATGTGGGGGTAAGAAAAATATTACTTGATGTTGCCAGTGGCCAACTTGTGTACCAATTTATTCTATTTTAGTGCCTAAATTACCTTTATAAAGTTTGAGCTTATTGCTCCTAACCTACCTATAGCCCGTGAAGGATGATTTAAGCACTACATACCTGGTGGTTTTGGCAAAAGAAGGGCATGTTACCTTAGATCTCGTGTCAAGAGACGCTTGTTACCTCACTCGAGTTAGGAATGAGACTACTTTATAGATTTTCTAATTAAAGGCTTTTAAAGAAGTTGACCCTATGTCTAAAAGACTTTCAAGAAGGCAAGACGTGATACAACAGAGCGAATGAGGCTTAATCACATTTGTGTGCTTAATCTTGATGGTTACCCATCTTGGGCATTATTTTCGATGTTCAATGGGTCAAATGAAGTCAAGGTTTAGGACAAATGTGATTTAGCATCTCGATCCCATTCCAAATTATTGTTGCTTTTATGGCTTATAGATATGTCATTTTGTCATGATGTTACGGCTAAGTTCAATGCTCTTAGTAATGTCTATAGCCTTTTATGGTGGTGTGGGGCAACACACTTAATGGACTCACCAAAGGTAATGCAGGAGTGTCAAGAATCCTCTGTCGAGAGTACAGGATTACTCTTTATAGCGTCCGTGAGTCCTCAAGTATTGGGTTTGTTGTGACGGATCTCATACATTCGGGTCGCGGAGTACGTTTAAACCTCGAGGACCACATGAAATGGATGTGCGTGCTCTTCACACTGACCATTCAGGTTCAAGACTATAGTCACTTGCTTGGTTGTAGAACATGCATATTCATTAGATATAAATTCAAGTCCAAAAGACATTGATATCATCAAGTTTGGTTTTCAGTACTCATAAAACCATTCTCCTGTTTCTCAAAATTGAATCATGGGGGGACTGTTTGAAATTGGGATTATGTGCTACAATCTTTTTGAAGTTCTTTTTATCCAACATAGAAAATTTGAAAGTGGGAAAGCCACTTTAAATACCCTCTTCTCTTTCCAATTGGTAAAAGTTTGGTGAACCTAGAACCGAGCCTAAGCTAGAACGTCATAGTTCGATGTGGCGTGCACTTTTTCTTACCCATTCTTTCTATTTTTGTACATCTGTTTTATTTATAGTTGCTGCAACAAGATTAGAAATGTGAAGTAATTTCTTGGCAAATTATCCGAGTTCAAGCTTGAGCTTGAGTTGGTGCTCAAGTTACAAGCTAGTAAGCTCAACCTTGAGGAACTCAAGTGTTTAACTGTACCCATATCATTTATCATTACAAAGGTTAGATTTTTCACTTTGTAATATCCGTACATTCCTTCCATAACTACACTCTCCTTCCACAATCTTTTGACACCTCAGCTGGGCTATGTGCTTGGCCTCTAAATTGGCCACTTTTGGAGGTTTGAAAATGCAAAGAATCGAATAGAGAAATACATTCTTCCTTTCTCACCTCTCTCTACTTTCATAGTCTCAAGGTGTGTTTTTAGTTTCATTATTGAGTAAGTTGGGGCATACTCTAATCCATCATTCAAAAGTACACTTGGGTCAACACGATGTTAACCCTGGGAGTCAGAATGCCAGTTGACCCCATATGTACCAATGTGGGGTTATAAATGACTTAGGGTAGAGGTGAACTCCTCGGTGCGGCAATTCTTTGATTTGTTTCTTTCTTTGCTATTTCCTATTCATGCCCTTGTTCATTTTCGCTTGTGGCTTGATACGCTTGCTCTGGTTGTGTTTGCGACTTGTGGTGCTCAAGCTCGAGATTGTTTCCATTGAACCTTGAGCCTTATTCTATTCAAGGTTAATTCTACAAAGCCTCAAGATTAACTCCTTTCAAGGTTGAAGTGAATCCTGTTTGACATGGGTTCTATTTGAGGTCAGTAAATTCCTTTCTTAAGTTCGGTTTGAGCATTTCAATTCCATTGTCAATCTTGAGATCGATTTCTAATTGCTCATTGACCCCATTTTTTCCTACAATAGAAAGCAACAAGAGGCGAAGAGTACTTTCTCCTAGGTTGGTAAATGGTGCACACCTGAGCACAACTGGACAAATATTTCTAAATGGCGTACCTCTACCATGACAACACCAAAAACGTAGAACACAAATCCAAGGGGAATTGGAAGTTTTTATGTTTGTATAGAATTGTAAATCTAAGGAATTGCAATTCCAATAACTATGGTATATTTTAGAACTAGTATGAACCACATTCAAATTTCAGATCTTTTGCTTGGATGTATTATAGAGTCTTATTTCTTGGATTTCATCAGTTCCACCTTACAATAATGCCCCTAGTCACCTTTACTACTAGGGTTGTAACAGAACCAAATGTTTGATATATTTCATGATAGAAACCAATAAAGAATTGTTTACATTTGAGTTGGAGGTCTTGATAGATAAATGAGCCAAGTTCTAGCAGGTTTGAAAAGGCTTAGCGAATTGAGTTCGATGGGAGCGCTAGTTTCATACAGTTTGTGAACGGTTTGAAGGATAGTTAAAACTCATACACCTATGTACATAAATATTTAAGGCAAATAAATTCAGATATTGATTATAAATTATCAAATAAAAATCTTATTATCCGGTAGGATTTTAACCCATATCAATTCCATCTAGTTCAATCCACTGTCAAATCTAACAAGGAACAGAGAAATATCCCTTTATTGACTTTCTCGTTACAAGAGTTCCATTTCAACTTTTTTTTTTTTTGGTTGTAAGTGAACAACTCTCATTAGATGACAAACTATTAGGATCTTTTTGAGTGGACTTCCTTTGGGATTCTTGAGAAATGAGAGGGATTAGGAATTAAAATGGTACCTTGTCAACTAATTAATGTGATTATCCACTTCTATAATGTGATAATGATTTCGTTATCCTAACAAATGTGAGATTGTAGGAACCCAAATGATTAAATATGACTAAGAAGCATATTCTCACAACATAAGGTCACAAAGTTCTAAAGCCGAAAAGATTGTTTCAATTTGATTGATTTACAGAATTCTTTGTACAATACATATAGCCGAATAACATATCCTAAATAAGCTAACTAAAAAAAGAAAGTGATTCATATTCGCTACATAAATAAAAAGGTCTAATAATAGCAAGCCAATTAAAGTAAACCTAAAAATAGGCTTACTATTTAACAACCTCGCTTAAGCCTATTTGGTCAAACTTCATCATGCCTAACATCCGCTTCATCTTAAGGAAGGACTCAATCTTGAGTGGCTTGGTAAAGGTATCGGCTACTTGGTCTTCAGACTTGCAATAGTGAATCTCATACTCCTTTTCTAGTATTAACTCATGAATGTAATGCACCTAGACATGAATACGCTTGGCTCTACATGGAATACTAAATTCTATGACAATGCCAATGCCGATTTGTTGTCACAAAAAAATTTTGTAGGAAATTTCTATCCATGTGCAAAATACCAAGCAAAAATCATAACCATACTGCTTGAGTAGCACAACTCATGGATGCATTATATTCTACCTTCGCTGTAGATAGAGTAACAACTTGTTGCTTCTTTAACGACCAGGAGAATATTCCCGAGCCAATATGAAATGCATAACCTGAATTACTCTTAGCAGTTTCCATATCACCACCCCAATCACTATTTGTGTACCCAATCAACTCCATAATACCAACAGAAGAATAAAAAATACCGTCACCTTGGGTACCTCTAAATACATCAAAATCCGTTTTGCAGCTTGTAAGTGGGTTTGACGTGGAGCTTCCATAAATCTATTAACAATGCCAACTGCAAACCTGATAACTGGCCTTTTAGTAGTTAAGCAACACAGACTACCAACAAGTCATTTATATTCTGTGGGATTCACCTGAAGCATGCATATTGTACATATATTGTATACACAGTTGGCAAAATAGTTATGTACTACAAAATGTCAATTTCGCATACCATAGAAAGATTATCATCACAACTCAACCGCATCACTACCAGTTTCAAAAATATTGTAATCCAAAAATTGCCTTTTAGAATTCAAAACAACACAAGGATTTCCATATAATCGCATGGACTTCGAGTTCGAGTGCTAACATCATCACGCTACTCACAGTGACTTTGAACAGTCACTAGAATAACATTCACACTATAACCAATTCGACTAAGTAGCCTATAGGCTTGAGTTACCTCCTAATGCTTACATTCATCCTGTTTTTCATGTATCTTTCCTTAAGAAGCAGGTGAAGAAGGGCCATGAGCATTCTTTGCAGCCTCCTAAAGTAGGTTCAAGTGGAGCTTTGTCGCTACAACCAGCTGCAGTGCTTGATTCTCGAGAGCTGAATGTTGAAGGAAAAAGTATACCGGAAGTCTTGGTGACCTGGAGCAATTTGGATGCCAAGCTTTCAACTTGGGAAGAGCTTCTATTCTTGAAGAGCCAATTTCCTAGCTTTCATTCTTGAGGACAAGAATGTTTTCAAGGAGTGGGGAATGTTATGATCTTGTTGTTGTTATGTTAGTCAATGTATTAGCTTCAATTCAGTGTTCCGTTGTAATGTGCTGAATTGTAATATTTGAATTAGTGTGTTGGCACCAATGGTCTTTAGAGTTAGTTAAGTCGGCTGCATAGGGTCAATTAAGGTCAATTGTGGCGGCTAAAACTCTAGTAAGTCAGTTTTAGCTTGTCCTTTACATTGTATCAAGATTTAGTATAAGAGTGGGCTTAAGTGTAATCTTCATTCATTCAATAAAAATTTACAATCATCTCTGTGAGATATTTTCTCTCTTTCTCATCTAATTCTCTCTATTTTTCTCATCTCCTTAACTTTTCTTCTCAGCTATACTCTCTTTCACAAGGTTAATATTCTAGTTCATCTGGAGGTTTAACACAAGTTATTAAGATCTTTTTGAATGGACTTGCTTTGGGATTCTAGAGAAATGAGAGGGATTAGGAATTAAAATGGTACCTTGTCAACTAATTAATGCGATTATCCACTTTTATAATGTGATATTGACTTCTTACCCTAACAAATGTGAGATTGTAGGAACCCAAATAATTAAATATGACTAAGAAGCAAATTCTCACAGCATAAGGCCACAAAGTTCTAAAGTTGAGAAGATTCTTTCAATTTGATTGATTTACATAATTCTTTATACAATATATATAGCCGAATAACATATCCTAAATAAGCTAACTAAAAAAAGTAAGTGATTCATATTCGCTACATAAATAAACAGGGCTAATAAGCAAGCCAATTAAAGTAAACCTAAGATTAGGCTTACTATTTAATGGCCTCCTTTACGCCTATTTGGTCAAACTTCATCATGCCTAACATCCGCTTCATCTTAAGGAAGGACTCTATCTTAAGTGGCTTGGTAAAGGTATCGGCTACTTAGTATTTAGACTAGCAATAGTGAATCTCAAACTCCTTTTCTAGTACTAACTCATGAATATAATGCACCTTGACATGAATGTGCTTGGTTCTACATGGAATACTAAATTCTTTGACAATGCCAATGCCGATTTGTTGTCACAAAAAAATAATCAGGAAATTTTTGTCCATGTGCAAAATACCAAGCAAACATCATAACCATACTGCTTGAGTAGCACAACTCATCGCTGCATTATATTTTTCCTTCGCTATAGACAGAGTAACAACTTGTTGCTTCTTTGACAACCAGGAGAACATTCCCGAGCCAATATGAAATGCATAACTTGAATTACTCTTAGCAGCTTCAATATCACCACCCCAATCACTATTGGTGTACCCAATCAACTTTGTAGTACCAACAGAAGAATAAAAAATACATCCCAACTATGAAGTACATCAGCAGATGTTACCTTTAAATACCTCAAAATGCGTTTTGCAGCTTGCAAGTGGGTTTGACGTGGAGCTTCCATAAATCTACTAATAATGCCAACTGCATACGTAATAACTAGCCTTTTACCAGTTAAGTAACACAGACTACCAGCAAGTCGTTTATATTCTGTCGGATTCACCAGATTACTGTTGTCAGCTTTAAACAACTTCAATCTCTCTTCTACTGGTGTCAAACATGGCTTATATCACTCCATCCGAAATCTCTGCAAACTATCCTTTGCATATTTTGCTTGATTAATAAAAATTCCACTACCAGTTTGAGTGACCTCAATGCCATATGACATAAGCCCATATCGGTTATCTCAAATTGAGATATCATAGCTTCCATGAATTCTGAATTAGTTTTGGCCTGTTACTTGTAAAAATCAAGTCATCCACATACAAACACACAATAATCATGTCACCCTGAGAATTGGTTTTGGTATATAAGGTGTGTTCATATGGACATTTCTCAAATCCATGTTGCAGAAAATATGAATCAATTTGAGTGTACTATGCTCGTGGAACCTCTTAAGCCCATACAAAGCCCTCTTCAATCCGTACACCTTCCTTCACATAACCAGCAGGTTGTTTAACATAAACTTCTTCTTCAAGAACACCGTTCAAAAATGCAGACTTTGCACCCATTTGATGAATTTTCTAAGAGTTGAGTGCTGTAAGAGAAATAACTAGGTGCACAGTATCAACCCTAGTAGCTAGAGTAAAAACATCAAGATAATGGATACCTAGCTTCTACTTATAGCCTTTAGCTACCAATCTCGCTTTAAAGCGGTCTACATCTCCATTCGGCTTGTATTTTGTTTTGTATACCCATTTAATTCCAATGGGCTTCTTACCAGGAGGAAGAGAAGTCGGTTCCCAAGTATTATTTTTCTCTATTGCATGAATTTCCTCAACCATTGCTTCAACCCAGTGTCGATTCTGTTAGGCATCATCAAAAGTCACAGAATCACAGTCCGCATATATTCTCAATGTGAACGTCTAAGACCCTTTATGCCCATAGGATTATCTATAGGTTGTGAATTTTGCTCATCTGTGTGATATTTATGATCGCTAAAAATTATGGATGGACTACTATCTGATTGAGGCCAATTCCAAACTCCTTGTTCATCAAAAGTAACATCCCGACCAACAATAACCTTGTTAATCCTTGGGTTAAATAATTTGTACCCTTTTTTTGTAATAGGTAACCAATGAAGATACACTTCTCAACTTTGTCGTCCAACTTTTTTCTATGTGGATCAGGAACAGGTGCATCTGTAATACAACCCAATACTTTGAAATGATGATGTTATGTTTCTAAGTCAATCGAGTTGTAATAAGGCGTGTGTGCTTTGTAATTTTGAATTAGCGTTTTGGCGTCATTTAGTTAGTTGTTGCGGTTGGCTTGCTTGTCTGTTTTTGGCGGGTGCTTGGAGGCGGTTGAGTCTAGTCCAATGTATCTAGATTCTTATAAGTAGTTGATCTTGTGTAATTGGGAATGCATTCAATGAAATATCAAACCAATCTCTTTGAGATTAAACCTTCTTTCTCTCATCTAATTCTCTCTATTTCCTCATCTCGTTCACTTCTTTCTCATCCCTTACTCTCTTTATCTTAGGTTAAGATCAAGATTCAATCTCGATCTTAACAATTGGTATCAGAGCCTTGTTTGGCTTCTAAGACAATGGATTCGAATGAAATTGCATTGATCGGTGGTGTCACCACCAGATCAGCAGCGGCTAAGGCAGCTGCTAAGTCTTCATACGCTGATGTTGTTGGCAGCAGTGATGCAGTAGGTCGGGATGTGGTTACGAATGCTCAATTGGATAGTCAGTTGAAGTCAATGCTTGCTGATCTTAACAATGAAGCAAATATAGAAACGATGCTGCAGATGAATCAGCAAGTCGATGAGAAGGCAGATCAGCTAGCTCAGCAGTTGGAGGTTAAGATTTCTGATCAGGTCGCACTTCATTCACAAGAATTGGAGGAGAGGTTGAGCCTACGGCTTGATCAGCAAATGCAACAGCTGGAAGAGAAATTAGCAGAGATTCGAGAGCAATTTAGGAGGCCAAATCCTCCTGTTGTTCAGGATCCATTATTGCCTGCTAGAGTATTACAAGCTAATCAACCTATGAATCATCAGATGCAAAGTGAAGCTGTCAGACACAATGAACACACTCCAGTGGTTATTACGGATGTTGATGCTAGAGGTCAAGATCGAGTTCATGAAGTTGAGAGAACTGATAGGCAAGGTCACAGTGAGCAGGTGCAATCATAACCTTCAAACTGGGATGCAGGACTTGATGTTCGAGCCCCTGAGGTTGCAGACCCTCATAGAACAGTTGGATTGAATGTGAAGCAATTGGATAGACCGCCTGATCAGTGGAATTAGCAACGTTCCGGTAGTAATGAGGAATCATCCAATAGCAGAAGCAGTGGTCATAGACAGCCTCGGGTGCAAATTGATGCTTTTGATAGGAAGCAACCTCATTCATGGCTGAGAAGGTGTGATCGTTATTTCCACTTCTACCATATCGAGGAATCAGAAAAGGTACAAATCGCTGCTGTATAGCTTTTAGGAGATCATGAAGTGTGATTTTATTGTTTGATGAAAAGCAATCCTTCCCTCACATGGACTGAATTTGCGAAAGAATTGTGTGGCCGGTATAGTGATGAAGATGATAGTGACATTGTGGATAAATTCAATAAGGTGAAGCAGGAGACCTCAATGAGAGATTATACGACCAGGTTTGAAAACCTCCGAGCAAGCATCATAACTGAAATTCAGGCCTCAGAATCGTATTATGTTTCAGCCTTTATAAGTAGATTGAAGCCAAAGGTGAAGAACTTAGTTAAAGCCATTGATCCTGCAACCTTGTCTATTGTTTATGCTAAAGCCAAGCTTTATGAATCAACAATGTTACCTTCAAGTGATATTTCCAGACCTCGTGGAGGCAGTTCCACACCTCAGCAAGGATCTGTCAGGTCCAGGACCAACAGATCAAAGGACAAGCAGCAGCAGAGATTGTGTTACCGATGTAATCAACCTTACCAATTTGGCCACAAGTGTAACCCAAAGTTTCTTATGTTTGCTGAAGGGGTTAGTGCTGGAGAACTCTCTGATGGAGAGGAGATTGAGGTGGATGGAGATGATGTAGATCAGGACATTGAGGAGAACTTGGATGATGCTAAAGTAGAAATCTCAATGAAAGCTTTGACTGGTAGTGGGACTCATAGCACAATCCGAATCAAAGGGAAGGCTGGAAAAAGGTCTAGCATCATCCTCATTGATAGTGGCAGCACCCATAGCTTTGTTGATCCTAAAGTGGTCAAGAAAGTGGGTCATGAAGTGATAAAAACTCAGCCTCTTGCTGTTACCGTGGCTGATGGGAAATCTGTGATGACTCAAAACAAATGTCAAGGGTTCTATTGGTATATGCAGGACCGCAAATTCAGTTATGATTTTAGTATCCTTCCTTTGGGAGGGTGTGATATGGTGCTTGGGGTCGATTGGATGAGATCTTACAGCCCATTGTTGTTTGATTTTGCTAATCTCACGGTTTCCTTTGAACTACAAGGCTCTAAGGTTACATTGCAAGGAATGGCAGAGCAAGCTCAATTGCAAGTAATGAAAGGAAGTAAGCTGAAGAAAGAAATTAAGAAGTGTGCATTTCAATGGGTAGGACAGCTGCTTGCTATAGCTCCTACTGAAATGGTGAGCATTATCGAGCCAGAAGTGCAGGCAGTGATCAATGATTTTGAGGATCTGTTCGAGGTGCCCAAGTCCTTACCTCCCAAGAGGAGTTTAGACCATGTTATTCCCCTCAAAAGTGATGCAAAACCTGTGAGGCTTAGGCCATACAGATATCCACATGCTCAGAGGTTGGAAATTGAGAAGCAAGTGGATGATTTACTCAAGACCAACTTCATTCGGCAAAGTCACAGCCCCTTTGCCTCTCCGGTTATTCTTGTCAAAAAAAAAGATGGCACGGCTCGAATGTGTGTTGATTATAGGCAGCTCAATTCTATGATAGTAAAGGACAAGTTTTCTATACCAGTTATAGATGATCTGCTGGATGAGTGGTGCGGAGCTCAAGTCTTTTCCAAGTTGGATTTACGGCAAGGTTATCATCAAATTAGAGTGGAGGAGCAAGGTGTGTACAAGACAGCATTCCGGACACACCATGGACACTTTGAGTTTGTAGTCATGCCCTTTGGCTTGACAAATGCCCCAACCACATTCCAAGCTCTCATGAACGATGTCTTCAAGCAATTTCTTAGGAAATTTGTGTTAGTCTTTTTTGATGACATCCTAGTTTACAGTACATCCTTTAAGGAGCATTTGCAGCATTTGAGGGAAGTGTTCTTGGTCATGTGGGAGCACAAGTTGTATGCTAAGTTGGCCAAATGTTCTTTTGCTCAAATGCATTTGGAATACCTTGGCCATGTGATTTCTTGTGAAGGGGTTACCACTGATCCCTCAAAAGTCCAAGCCATGAGGGAATGGCCTGTTCCAGTAACTTTGAAGCAATTAAGGGGATTTTTGGGATTAACAGGGTATTACCGCAAGTTTGTAGCAAGGTATGGAGCTATAGCCAAACCACTTATAGACTTGTTGAAGAAAGATGCTTTCAATTGGTCGGATGAAGCCCAGATTGCTTTTGAAGCTCTTAAGGCAGCTATGTGCAGAGCACCAGTTTTGGCCATGCCAGATTTTACTTCAAGCTTTGTATTAGAGACTGATGCTTATGGAAGTGGTGTTGGGGCATTGTTGTCTCAAGGAGGAAGGCCTATAGCTTATCTCAGCCAGGCACTCTCCACATATTAGAAGGAGTATCTCGCGATTCTCCTGGCTATGGAAAAATGGAGGCATTACTTGGATGGGCATCATTTTATCTTCAAGACTGATCATCAAAGTCTTAAGCATCTTCTGGAGCAGAAAATTGTCACAAGAATACAAAGAAAAGGGCTGATGAAGCTGTTGGGGCTTGATTATGACATTGAGTATAAGAAAGGTAAGGACAATATTGCAGCCGATGCACTGTCGCGCAGGTTTGAAGACTATGAGCAGGGCTCTCTGGGGGCCATTTCAGTGATCTTCTCCTGCTTGGATGGAAGAAGTACATTAGTCCTATGAAAATAATCATTTTGCTCAAGAATGTATAGCCGCTTACAGTGTGGGCAAGGCGAGTAATTTGGCTGTGGGTGCAAATGTTTCTGTGTCCCTGGGAATTATCAGAATTCAGGGAAAACTGTATATTGGAGTTTCTACTGATCTTAGGCATCAAATCATCAGTTCTTCTGATGATTCTTCATGGGGAGGTCACTCAGGTGTGGAAGGAACGTATCAAAGGCTGAAGGTTCATTTCAGTTGGCCGGGAATGAAGAGAGCAATGACAGATTTTGTGCAAGGTTGTGAGATATGTCAACAAACTAAGCTTGGGGATCATAGATATCAAGGACTTCTCCAACCCTTACCGGTTCTAGAGGGAATATGGCAGAACGTAAGCATGGATTTCATTGAGGGATTGCCTAAATCCGAAGGGAAAGAGGTGATCTGGGTAGTAGTTGATCGGTTCACCAAATTTAGCCACTTCATTGCCTTAGCTCGACCTGCGACTGCTGAGAAATTGGCTCATGTGTTCCTTGATAACATCTACAAGCTCCATGGATTGCCTCAGTCCATAGTCTCTGATAGGGACAAGCTCTTTACAAGTCGCTTCTAGAAGGCATTGTTTGGTCTCTTGGGAACGACTTTGGCCCTTAGCTCATCTTATCATCCTCAAACCGATGGTCAGACTAAGAGGGTCAATCAATGTACTGAGCAATACCTTAGAAGCATGGTGTTTAGCCATCCTAAGGTGTGGGGTAGGTGGCTTTCATTGGCGGAATTTTGGTATAACACCCATTTCCATGCTTCTCTTGGCACAACACCCTTCAAGGCATTGTATTGGTATGATCCACCCACTCCATTAGTGTTGCAAGGAGTGGAGTCTCAGGTGGCTGAGGTCTGAGTTGGTGTAGCAGAGGAAGCATCTTATGCAGCTTTTGAAGGATAATCTTTTTCAGGCACAAGCTCGAATGAAGTGGTATGCAGATCGCAAGAGAGTTGACAGAAACTTTGAAGTGGGTGATATAGTATAACTGAAATTGTAGCCTTATAGGCAATCCACCGCAGCTGTAAGGAAGAATGTTAAGCTTTGTGCAAGGTTCTTTGGGCCTTACAAGGTTTTGGAGAAAGTTGGCAAGGTGGCATACAAGCTGGAACTACCTTCCGATTCATATATTCACCCTGTCTTTCATGCTTCACTTCTTAAAAAACAGGTTAAACAAGGCCAAAGATCTTCTCCAGACCCTCCGGAGGTAGGTTCTAGTGGATCTCTGATACTGCAGCCAACAGCAATAGAGGAAGTCGAGCAGGGAAGTGCAGATAGTCCCAGCAAGCAAAAGGTTCGCGTGAGTTGGAGCAATTTGGATGAATCTTTCACTACTTGGGAAGAGAAGGGATTTTTGCTGAGCCAATTTCCTTCTTTTCATTCTTAAGGGCAAGAATGTTTTAAGGGGAGGGGATTGTTATGTTTCTAAGTCAATCGAGTTGTAATAAGGCGTGTGTGCTTTGTAATTTTGAATTAGTGTTTTGGCGTCATTTAGTTAGTTGTTGCGGTTGGCTTGCTTGTCTGTTTTTGGCGGGTGCTTGGAGGCGGTTGAGTCTAGTCCAATGTATCTAGATTCTTATAAGTAGTTGATCTTGTGTAATTGGGAATGCATTCAATGAAATATCAAACCAATCTCTTTGAGATTAAACCTTCTTTCTCTCATCTAATTCTCTCTATTTCCTCATCTCCTTCACTTCTTTCTCTTCCCTTACTCTCTTTATCTTAGGTTAAGATCAAGATTCAATCTCGATCTTAACAGATGAATACTAGGTCTTCGACCATGCCAAGCTTCATATGGTGTCTTCTCATTGATGCTCTTCGTAGGACACCTATTCAAGACATTTACAGCACAAGCAACGACCTCTACCCAAAAATATTTTTGGCGAATCTTTAAATTTTAACATGCATCTCACCATATCCATAATGATTGGATTCTTCCGCTCTGCAACTCCATTCTGTTGAGGAGTATATCTGGTTGTCAGCTGATGTTGAATTCCATGTTGCTTGAGAAATCATCACACACGATGTACTATATACCTAGGTCAATTCTCAAGATTTTGATTTTCCGTCCACTCTGATTCTCTACATAAGCCTTAAAAGACTTAATTGTGTCACATGCATCTGATTTATTTTTCAAAAAATAAACCTAAGCTTTCCTGCTATAGTCATCAATGAAAGTAATGAATCCCTCCGTGGGACACGACTTCCACACTACATAAATCAGAGTGAATTAATTTAGTGGCCTTTTAGCTCCCCAGGCCTTTCCTTCTAGAAAAGGATTTCTATATTTCCTTCCCAATACACAAGTTTCACAAACTTTATTTGGGACAATTTTATGAGGTAAACCAAAAACCAAATTCTTTCGAGAAAGAAAATTTAAACTATTGAAGTTGAGATGCCCAATCTCATATGCCAAAGCCAATTATTGCCATATATTTCCAAACTAAAGCAAGGTAAGCTATTGTGATTAATTTTTCGTGGAAACAAGCGATTTGGAGACATATTTACCTTCACTATTAGTCCTTCCTAGATATCACTGATAGTGTAAATTCCTTTAAAAATCCACATGTCATATCCTTTCTCTGATAGTTGTCTCATGCTCAATAAATTCTGACGAAGCCCTAGTATGTAAAAGACATCTGAAATGCTGTTAATAGAACCATCCTTTAATCTAATGGAAATTCTACCTTTGCTTTTGCCCGGCATTTTGGTTGCGTTTTCAAATGTAATTTCAAAATGAACAGTTTCATCTAAATCAGCAAAAATCTCCTTATTGCCACACATATGATTACTACAGCCAATGCCTAAGTACCATTTGCAATTCTAACCATCATCAATGGCACTACAAGCCAACTATAGAGTCTCCGAGTTATCTTGATTGTTCTCAGCAAATTTAGCATGGTATTCTTTGTTATTCAGTTGCTTCAATCTACAGTCTCGAGCAATATGTCCATATCTGCTACAATTATAGCATTGGATATTGTGCCTCCCATGCTGATGATTCAAGTTGTTATTTCCACCTCGTCTAGGGCCGAATTTGTTTTGTCTCCTTCCTCTGATTTTAGAGGGTTGGCTTCTCTAACTAGACTCACCATCATTGTTGTTCTCCTCTCTCCAAATTTTCATATTTGCTTGTGTATGCAATGCTTCCTTTTTAATACTTTCCAATGTCTCATTCAATCTTTGTTCATGAGACTCCGAGGAACCTAACAAATGATTCACTGTCATTTTCTCAAGATCCTTTGATTCTTCAATAGCTGGAACAACATGGTTGAAATGAGATGAAAAGGTACACATTATATTTTCCTTAACTTGGAGATCATATATATTCTCCCCATTGGCCTTCATCAGATTAACAATAACCAACGCCCTAATAAAATAATCAGAGATAATTTCTGACTTTTCCATATACAGGAGCTTGAATCGCCTGCATAGGGTCTATAAACGCACCTTCTTGACTCACTGATTTCCTTGGAAGCTACTAATCAACATGTCCCATGCCTTCTTCGGTGTCTTGGTATGCATTATCTTCTCATAAATCGAGGGAACCTCACAGTGATCCACATCTTTGCCATTTCATCTTTCTCGCGTTTACGATTTAGTTCATCCTTTTAGGCCTTTGTAAGGTTTGCTTGATCAATAAGTTCATTGAACCCTTTCAAAATTATATCTCCAACTTTAATGACGTTGAAGAAAATTTCCATATTTGCTTTCCAGTGTTCAAAACTGGATTTCCCACCATAGATATCAACCAAACACGACATCAATTCTACCTTTTGGGAAATCATTAAACTAGCTTTGATACCAGATGTGGGAACCCAAATAATCAAATATAACTAAGAAGCGAATTCTCACAATATAAGGCCACAAAGTTCTAAAGCGGAGAAGATTGTTTCACTTTGATTGATTTACAGAATTCTTCGTACAATATATCTAGCCGAATAACAAACCCTAAATAAGCTAACTAAATAAAGTAAATGATTCATATCCGCTAAATAAATAAACATGTCTAATAAGAGCAAGCCAATTAAAGTAAACCTAAAAACAGGCTTACTGTTTAACCGATATAATTGTGCACGTTGAAAGTTGTTTGAAAATGACTAAATCCTTATTGCTGATGGAGATTGCTTGTCACAGATAATACCCTTCGCTTTGTCTTTTTGCAATTTGATGCCTTTCGTTTTTGAATCCTACTCCATATTAGTTGTCGAGATTGCTTGTCACACATTAATTGGAGGGTCTAAAATTTGCCATTGTTTTTTATTCAACCCATCTTTCTCTTGTTATGCTCCTCATTTCACACATGGACTATAATATTATGACACTGCTCATGAAAAAGAGTTAGATGAGATGTTGATTTTACACTCTTACACGTCATTGTTTGGATTATTTTTTTAAATAAATGTAACTTTATAATAAAATATTATTTTACAAAGTTTGCAAGCTAGAAAATTATTGTATCAAACCTTATGGTACTAATACATATATAATTTATCCTAATTTAAAACAATCACTATAGTTTAATGTATCCTAAATTAAAACCTATAGCTTGATGTTCCTACCATACGTGTGATAATAGCCATTAAGAACTTAATATAACTTTTGATTTTAATCTTATGCGGACTACAACATCCCCCACAAGTTCAAGGGTAAGCCAAAACTAATAAGTATAGCATTCATCATGTCTTTAAAAGTTCTATTCTTTCTTTTGGCTACATTGCTATATGGAGGTGTTTAAGGGGCTGATGATTTGTAAATTATGCCATGTTTATCAAGTGGTATCATACTCACCACCTCCATCGGACCTAATCATTTTGGTTCCACAGTTCAATTGGATTTCAACTTCTACTTTATACTTGAGGTTATCTTCTTGGCTTTATTTTTCAAACTCAAGAGATACACCTCGTTGAATATCAAGTGGCCATCAATGAAATTAATAGTAAATTTCTTATCACTTCTACTCAATGTATCCTTGACATTCAAATCACTATGCATGAGCTCAAGTAGGCTAGATTTTATTTCAAATTATTTGTTGAAAGGCTTTTTAGAATGCTTGGCCTCGAGGCATAGCTCACATTTATCTAATTTGGTTACACTACAACCGAAATTAAACGCATTTGTTCAAGTCTTTTAACCAAAATATAATTCACACGTATGAACCTAGTATACCACAAATGTAAATGTTCCACAATATAAGAAGAAGTAAATGTACTTTTATTCATATCAATTTGCGCATTGAGTACAAACAGCGCCACATTGCAAAAACCCATCCCCACAAAGTACATATTTTTGTAATAATCAATTTGTCAGATTCAAATGTCAATCTAAACCCAACTTTGTTCAGCAGTGCACACCAAAAACTAAATTCCTATGCAAGTCAGAAACATCTAGCACAATTTACAAAGACAAATATTTTTCGGAGTTGAGTTGCAGAAAGACCTAAGCATACTAATCTCAGTGACCATGGTGTCATGTGCATGACATCACATGACCAATGACTTAACAGTGGCTGCATCAAATGCCACGAAATGGTGTCATGCACGGGGATGCGCATGGGTTGCACTTGGTTGCACAGGGCTCACGAAGGGTTGCTCATGGCTGCGCATCAGGTGCATCTCATGTCCCGGGTCTGCGACAGTGTCATGACAGTGTCAAGGTCCATGTGCCTGTGTCCCAGAGCCATGTCTGTGCAAGCGTTTGTCAGCTATCAAGCATCATAGCCACTGCCGTGATTTTCCAGAGTCTTGCCTTGCCTGTCACCGTGTCCCAATCACAGCCAGGTCACGGCAACAGGCCCCGGGTCTGCCAGCAGCCCTAATCAGCCAACTTGGCCATAGCACCATCCTATTTTGGCATTATCCTTTGTAATTATCCTATATTTTCATATTTATTTAGATATTTAGATTTTTTTTTTCTTTTTTTGAATTAGTACCAGTGTTTTAGTATAAATAGGATGGTGAAGCAATGTAATGGGCATCAATCCATTTGAATATCAATGAAAGTCTATATTTCTCTCATCTTAATATTTTTCTCTATTCTCTTCTCAACTTAACTCTATTTCTTCCTCATCTCATATTCTATTATTCAATTTTTTCTGATAATTAGCGACAGAGTTGCGGAATAAAGCAGGCAACTCGACAAAGCGAGTCGTAAGCCAACCCATAAAAGAGCGGGGACCAAAAATATTCTATTATTCAATGAAATACTATTAATCTATTTCCTCTCTCTGGTCTCTCAATATCTCTATCTCTTCTCATCTCTAACTTTCTTCTTGTTTTCCTCACCTAAACCCTGATCTCGTGTGTCACAAACCCCAAGGTTGTGATATTTGGTATCAAAGCTTTCTTGTGATTGAAGAGGCATGCTTATGAAGTTGTTAAAAAAAATTGCTGCAACAATGACTTCATCTGAGGAGGTTTTTAAGGCTCAGGAACGAATAATCACCATTGAGAAGAGGCTGGATAAGCTAGAAGCCAAGGCATGTGACCAGAACAAAGGCCAATGAAGAGCTGAAGTCTTCGATTGATTCACTAACCGAGGAACAAAAAGGATTGAAGTCTTCAATTGATTCTTTGATCGAGGCTGTGAACCGATTATTGTCCAGCCAAGAAAAGAGGCTCGAACACCCACCATCTCAAGAAGGGCATTGTGATCTCCTTGCAATGCCAGACAAGCCATCCCTTGAGGATTCGCATCATGATGTTGTGGACAAATCGGATAAGTCACCCATTGTGGAAGAATCACTTGAATTGTGGCAATTGGGTAACAAGGGTCAAGATTGATGAGAGAGGGTTGCGCAGCACACTCAAGATTCCATAACGCATCTCCATGCTACCCAAATGGAAAAAGAAATCAGCGCAGCGACAACGTGGAAGTCCACAAGGTAACCATGTTAGTGTCAGGCAGCAGAAACCAGCAAAGCGACAGCACTATGGTCCGCGAAAGAAGAACGACAGTTCATGGCAAGGCATCGGCAACTAGTCTCTTTACAAGCTCAAATCGAGTTCATCGTGCTAAAATTAAAATTTCATGAGAGGACTTCAACAGGAAGGCCTAGAAGACGCGGGCATGGGCACATTTTCCTAGAATGGGGATTGGCACAAGAAGATCAACGCATCGATACCGATCTTGGCAATTAATCCTTTGGGACAAGGATTCTCTTCGACCCGGGAATAGCGGGTATGTACCCCATTGTTAAATGGAGGCACACATATGGGAACTGAAAGCTGGAGGTTGTACCGTCATTCCATCCTTGAGGACAAGGATGATTTGAAGGGGAAGGGAATGTCATGTGTACGACATCACATGAGCAATGACTTAACAGTGGCTGCGTCAAATGCCACGAAATGGTGTCATGCACGGGGATGCGCATGGGCTGCGTTTGAGTGCGCATGGTTGCTCTTGGCTCTCGAAGGGTTGCGCATGGGTCATGCAGGGTTGTGCATGGGTTGTCCATGGCTGCGCATCAGATGCGTGTCATGTCCCGGGTCTGCAATAGTGTCAAAGTCCTTGTGCCCGTGTCCCAAAGCCGTGCCTATGCAAGCGTCTGTCAGTTATCAAGCGTCACAGCCACTGCCATGATTTTCCAGAGTCTTGCCTTACCTTCACCGTGTCCCAGTCACTGCTAGGTCACGACAACAGTCCTTGGGTCTGCCAACAGTCCTTATCCGCCAGCGCAGCCATAGTACCGTCCTATTTTGGCATTATCCTTTGTAATTATCCTATTTATTTAGATATTTTTCCTTTTTTTGAATTAGTACTAGTGTTTTAGTATAAAAAGGATGGTGAAGCAATGTAATGGGCATCTATTCATTTGAATATCAATGAAAGTCCATATTTCTCTCATCTCAATATTTCTCTCTATTCTCTTCTCAACTTAACTCTATTTCTTCCTCATCTCATGTTCTATCATTCAATAAAGTGCTATCAATCTATTTTCTCTCTCTCGTCTCTTAATATCTCTATCTCTTCTCATCTCTAACTTTCTTCTTCTTTTCCTCACCTAAACCCTAATCTTGTGTGTCACCAACCCTAGTGTTGTGATACATGGCAACAAACACATCTCCATCCTTAATGAGATTGGTCTTTGTTGGTCTAGTTGAATCAAGGAGTATCGGAAAAGTATCAAGGGCCATGCAACAAAGGGCACTCCAATCGCCAGTCGAGCTCGAGCTCGAATAGCAAGCAAAAACTATTCCATGGGAACAATCCCGAAATAACCCTAAAGGAGGCCAAAAATGAGTCAAGGGAGCATGTTGGACCTATGGTAAGATAGGTTATACCTTGAGAGACTACAAGAAGGCATTTGGACACTAGCTCTTGCAGAATCATGTCCTTTTTATGTTTTAACTAAGCCTTAAAGTCATCCAAAGAGGAAGACATTTCTCAATGAAACAATTTAGTTAGCTTGAAAATTTTCACACGTTTTCATTCCCTCCCTAAGAATGTCATCACACATATTTTCATACTCGTGAATTTGGTCTAAAACTGGTTTGTCATCAATCATGGGGAAAGACAACCACCTAGAGAAACATACTTTTGGGTTGTGCTATCATCCATACCATATTTATTATAGAGGGCCTCCTAGGTTTGCTTGGCCTTTTTTCATCTTACTATAAATTTGACATAGTAGCCCGACCAGATAGTAAAGCAATATTCCCCTACAGGTTCAATTATCTTTCTCATAGTCACGACTTGACCGAACATGAGCCTTATCGTTCGAGAGGATATAATGGACCTCGATTTGCCCAATGAAAACTCCATCTTGTCAAACAACATTTAATAATTTTCCTCATCTAAAAGTTTAATTTCGACATGTCGGGAATTATAATACCAGTGTTAGCCATGTTTTGATTACTGATTTCATTAAACGACATAGATTATTAAGAAAATGGCTTGAATGGGAAACTAGAAAAACAACCACAAGACTGTTAAGGCTAACTTTTGGGGGGGGGGGGGGGGGGGGGGGGGTCGGCTTGCAGAACAAAAATCAAACCGACTTATAGAGGACTTCAATAGGAAGGCCTCAAACTAAACACTATAAACCCCGAACTTAGGAAAAATGAAAGATAATTAAATGAGTGGATGAAAGAAAAAACTGAGGAAAGATGAATTGAAGAAGGATGCCACGCCATGGAGTTCACCACTGCCCTAAGTCAGTTATGTCCCCCAATGGTAAAAAGGGGATCGTCAGCCACTCTAACCCCCAGGGTCAACATAACATCCAACATAGGAGTGCACTCTCGGATGATTGGTTGAAGTACGCCCTAACTTGCTCAGAGTATTTCGAGAGGAAGAGAAGAGATGAAGGAACTCAATATTGCTATGTTCTCAATGACTCTCAAAACCACTATTTATAGAGGGATCTTTACCCTCTTAGAGTAACCACGAATCAAGGAAAGTGGGACAAACTTCAGCCTCAATATGAAAAGGCGTGTATGGAGTAACTAAGAATCTGACTCAAGCAAGGGTAGCGCGGATATGGAAGGATTAGGCATTGAAACAGTCAAAACACATATCTTGAGCTCAATCCCCAAGTAACGGCTTAAAAGTGACATCCCTAGCTCGACCTTGCAGCTTGCAGCTCAGTCCAGGAAGAACAACTGGAGCTAAAGCTTGTAGCCTCGAGCTAAGCCAACAAAAGAACTTGCCTCGAGTTCGATTTTGTCACAACATCTAAAAATACAACGAGCACAAAATAAAAGGTTGGGTCATAAAAAGACCACATCACACCACAACGCAAGACGCCAAGGTAGGGCGCGAGAGCACATGTGGCCCCTATACCCGCTCTAGGTCCCCAAAACTTTACCAAATCAAAGGAGAAGGGGTTATAAAGAGTGGCTTTCCCACCTCTAAATTTCTGTGTAGGATAAGTGATTTGAACAAATTGAACAAAATTGAATCACACAACCCCCAAATTCTAACAATAACTTAGATGATACAATACGGAGGAAAGGAAGGAAGGATGTATTACTAAGCAATGAGACCTACACTTGACAATGCCGATGTCTTTTGGAATTGAATCGACACCTAGTGAGTATACATGTCCCACGACCACCACGGGTGAATGTAGGCTTGAACCTGAACAGTCATTGTGAAGGGCACACACATCCACTTAGTGTCGTTCTCGAGGTTGAACGCACTTAGAAATGGGGACATATGAGATCTTTCTCAACAAATAAATATGATACTCGGGTAGTTAGGAACGCTCCAGAGAGTAAGCTCTCACTCTCGACAGAGGATGATTAACACCCCACACATTCCTGTAGGTAAGTCCATCAAGTGTGCTACCACACACTATGATTATAGGATATGGAACATAATTAGGAGCATTAAACTCTGCCTCAATGTCATGGAAGATTTGATAAATTGGTATGCCATAAAACACCATTATCTGATAAGGGAGTACAGTGGCTCAATTACAATTTCCTGACCTTAGCTTCATTTAACCCATTGAACATCAAGAATAACTCCTAAGATGGGTGAAAGATATCAAAGAAGTATGTTCCTTACTTTTGAGTGTATCCCTTAACTACTAATTTGGCCTTGAGTTTATCAATTGACCCAACAGCCCTTAATTTCTTTTCGAACACCCATTTATATCTTATGGATTTGCATCCCCTAGGAAGATCCACTAACACCCAAGTATTATTACTCATTATAGAGTCCAACTCATGTGGCCTCTCTCCAAAGAAAAGCATATCTATAGATCTCATGGTTGTTTACACCTCAAGCTCGAGGGAGTTGAAACGATGTCATCTTGAGATAAAAGGACACGTGCACAACACATGGGGCCATGACCGAGGCACTAAAGCTTTAAGGATTTGAAACAACGATGTCCAGGTTCCAAGTAGTTCATCAACTGAAGCCTTATAGTCAACGTGACTAATTGAGTCAAAGCAAGCTCGAGCTTAAGGGGATTACAAGGAGCACTGCAGGAAAGGTAATTGTTTGCTTTATTTTGTTTGCAGTTAAGTGTGATGTGGTCGCTGTAAAATGATAAACAAAACAAACATGCGAAAAGGACTCACCACGACTAGGAAGTGAGCCTAATTACAAACCGCAAGTCTTTGACCTCAACCACTCACCGTTTTCGAAGCAAATGTTGTGATATGTCGTTGTATCTAACTTCAGTTGTGCCGTGAGTTCTGCTTATGCTTCAATTAAGAAGACTTTTGTTAAATATTATTGTGGAATTTTTTTATATGTGTTGATTGTAAATAAAGGGATATGGACCTAACTCAAGTAGCAATTACAATGATGGAGCAAGGCCCATAGATACCTTTTCTCTTACACTTAAAAGTCAGGAACTGGGGTGGAGACAAACCCAAGAGATCAGTAGTCCACTTATAAGTCCAAGTCAATCAGATTTTTAAGCCTGGCACCCTTAACTTATAATAACTCAAATGAGTTAAAGTCTGACAAGATTAAGGTGGAGCAAACCGTATTCAGGTCACTGAGTTAGGACCAACGCAATCAAGGTCAAGACTTGATCGTCAAAGCCCTAAACAATGACGCAAACCTAAGTTCACCTAACTTATTAAGCAGTGACACTTAGAGTTAAGACCAATGCAATCAAGGTCAAGCCTTGGTCGTCAAAGCCTTAAACTAAAGCCTCAATTCTCAACTCGTCGAAATTTGGGGACCAATTAAAACTAGAAGTTCATATCTGAAACTTGAGAAACTATATTAGCGATGAAGCAAGTACAACAAGTTCTACATTAATCTCAGCTATGCTAAGTTACGCTACTCCTAAGAAAAAGCACAAGTATGCTGTAAATAAAACTTGAAGAAGTTTTGTATTAAGTGT
The DNA here is from genome assembly GCA_018398585.1 of Simmondsia chinensis. NCBI lineage: Eukaryota > Viridiplantae > Streptophyta > Magnoliopsida > Caryophyllales > Simmondsiaceae > Simmondsia > Simmondsia chinensis. The sequence continues at coordinate 15,712,426 of JAGTTD010000008.1, read as the reverse complement.
GTGTACTACTTTAGACTGACGCAGAGTCCTTTATTTATAGAAAATGAAAAATAACAGCTGCTCCTATTTTGACAACAACTTCACCCCCATCTGGCCACTAAGCTTCTTCATTATGCGCCAAATCTTCAATGAACGTGTCCTGAATTCAATATTGGAGGGAAATCCTTGGTGCCCACATCCGTAATCTTAGCGAAAGTCCCTTCTAGAAGCCCCACGTCCTCTTGGACTAAATTTAGTGCCCAAGTATCTGAGATTGTGCTCCAAGTAATCACCTCGAGCCTACAAACCACCTGTCTTACGGCCCTCTTGGCAGTCCCTTGAACTCGAGCTTTTTTTAGCCTTCAACCATCTTCAGTCCTCGAGTGGTTGATACCGTTGTCAGGGTGATCATCTCTTCATGATATTGGGCTCGAGATGCCGTTACTTCAGCACCTATTAATTCTCCTCAAGGGAAGCCTCACATGTTAAAGCACGTGACACTTTGCTCAAAACGGCGTCATCCCAGCCTTTCGAATTTAGGGTGTAAACAGTAGCATCCAAGCTCAAGACAGGTATTTAAAGTGTGAATAAAAAATGTGGGCCATATATGCCACAATTCAAGGACACAACAGTGAGAATTTTATCCTATAAACATGGGAGAGTGAACGTGGGAATACCAAAGAGACCTCGAGCATGTGTGTCAAAGCACGTTCAAACGCCAAATAAACATTATGAAGAGCATGGAGGGTGAATGCGGGACATATATGCCATATTTCAAGGACACAACAGTTAGAATTTTATATAAATAAAGGACTCTAGTTACGTTATAAAGGGTCCCAACACTAACATAACAAAACTTCTTTAAATTTTTATAGCACACTTCTGCATTGTCTTTTTCTTTCCTTCATTAGGACTAGTGGTAGTTATAGCTTTGTCTTGCTTCTTAAGGCAATACATTCGAGTTTTCAATTAGGATGTACAAAAAGGTATGTCCCCTTTGCCATAGTTTATGTTCCCAAAAATCGGCAAGTAACGTTTAGCATCACTGGTCTAAGGCTTTGACGGCCAAAGCCCAGAGCTTGATTGCTTTGATATTAGGTTGCTCTCACGACTTAGCAAGTCAGGTAATTTAGGATTGAGTCACAATTTCAAAACTTTAATGGCCAAGGCTCCAACCTTGATTGTGTTGGTTCTAATCTAGTGACCCGAATACGGTTCGCTCCATTATGTTCTAGTCAAGTTTGAACTCATTCGAGTTATCATAAGTCAAGGGTCACTGGCTTAAATACCTAATTAATTCAAATCCAAGATGGACGATCTAAAGGGATGAAGTCCAAGATCCTCTTCTAAAAGTCAATTTAGGCTCTAGGGAGGAACCAAGGCCCACCTTTGTGAGTGCCCTACTCTTTGAGGAACAGAGGAATGAGTGAGTAAATCTACTTCTTGAGTTCATGATTGCTTTTCTAAGGGACATCATGAGATGTCTAGTTTAGAGCAAAATGCGGTAGAAAAAAAGCTAACAATTAAGCTTAGATTGAGGCCCGTTATCCAAGCCTAACGCAGAATGTCCTAAGAAATTATTGACTTGGTTAAAGAGGAAATTGAGAAGCTCTTAAAGGCCATTTTTATTCGTACAACAAGGTATGTTAAATGGCTGCGAATGTAGTTCCAGTAATCAAAAAGAATGATAAAACTAAAGTTTATATTGACTTTAGGGAGTTGAATGTGGCCACCCCGAAAGATGAGTATCCTATGCCTATTGCCAACATTCTAAATGATTCGGCCTCGAGGCATGAGGTCTTGTCTTTCATGGATGGTACTGTGGGTACTATCAAGTTATGATAGCTTTGAAAGATACCCATAAGCTGGTTTAGGTTTCATTGATTAATAAGGTCCTTTAAATGAATTACCAAGTCATTTGGGTTAAAAAATGCTGGCACCACTTACCGACGAGCCATGAATATGATTTTTCATGACTTACTTGGAAAAACCATGGAAGTGTTCGTCGATGACATTATGGTTAAGTAAAAAAAAACACAAGTTGAACACTTGGATGATTTAAGAGGCACCTTCTTACAAATTCCATTCAAAGCCATTGAAGTGTGCTTTTGGAGTTCGAGTTGGAAACTTCTTGGGCTTTTTGGTACATCAAAAAGGGATTGAGATTGATCTGAATGCGGCAAAAGCCATTCAAAGCATAAAACCATCCTCCAACAAGAAGGAACTTCAACCTTTCTTGGGGCAAGTTAATTTCCTCAAACGTTTCGTTTCAAATGTTGCAGGAAAAACCAAACCCTTCTCGCCATTACTTATGCTGAACGAACAAGACTTCAAATGGAAGGAGCTGAATCAAGTAACTTTTCGAGAAATTAATGAGTACTTGATTAGGCCATCAGTGTTGATACCGCCTAAGTAAGGAACTCGTTAAAGCTTTATGTCTCAACCCATGCGGAATCTATAGGTTGTTTGTTAATATAAGACAACGAGCAAGGGTTTGAATAGGCTGAATGTTACCTAATCCATTATTTAAATGATATGAAATAAAGTAAACCAATTGAAAAGTAATGTTTGTCTTTGTATTATTGGGGTTGTTGAAGCAATTCACGTAATCGTTGACCTCTTGCCAATTGATTCTAAGTAGCTTTATCCAGATCACAAGCAAATTGTGAAAAGGCTTCTAATTGCATTTATTAAGCTGAGGCATTACTTTCTTGCTTTTACCATATATGTAATTGCTCAAACATATGTTTTAAGATACATATTGGATAGACCACTAATGAGAGAAAGGTTGAACGAATGGAGAGTTGCCTTGCTCCGATATGATTTGGCGTACATATTACAAAAGTCAATAAAGGGCAAGCTTTGGCTGACTTCTGGGTTGACCACCCAAACCTAGATGATGAAAGGATCCACATAGAGGGGGAGGCTCAAGTTATTGGGATTGGCCCTTGGAAGTTTGTGTTTTGATGGTTCATAGACTAAATCCAGCGAAGGGGTTGGTATCATCATTGAATCATCCTCAGGAGTCATTACCAAGCTAGTTATCTCTCTCATGGGCAGATGCTCTAATAATGGGACAGAGTATGAGGCTTCAGTTATTAGCCTTGAGACTTTCTTATAACGGAAATTCTCAATGCGGAAATAGAATTGGTAATTCACCAAGTAAAATGAGAGTTTCAATGTTTGAGTGACACTTTAAAGAAGTAAACCTCAATAATACAAGAACTATTGATGAAATTTGATCAGGTGAGGATAAAATATGTGCCTCGAGAATGGAAAAAGGTAGCCAATGACCTGGCTCAATTGGCGTCTAGCTATAAATTGCAAAGGACTTGGTGCGAGGAATACAGTCATTAGAACCAAAGTCTTGGACTATGACCTTGAGATAACTAGGTCTCTAATATATAAAAGCAAGGGAATCTCAAGAATGATAACCACCCTTAATTGTCTTGAGACACACCTCGAGGTTACTGAACAAGCTGAGGATGGGAGAAAACCCATCAGTAGTGCAGAAATACCCAACAATTCACTAGAGATAGGAAGATGAAAATGAAGGCACACAAGTATCACCTAGATGACGATGGGTTTTATTAAGCAGAAAATGAAGATGAAACCCATAATTCTATTGAACATTTTCACGTTTAATTCATTTTAGGCCGTTTATAAACCATGAAGGAGATAGATCATATAACAGGCATTGTAACATTCAATCGGTTGCCTGTTAACCAGCATAACAGATCTGAATGACCAATTTATCGAGAGCTGGTTAACCGATCTTTTTAGTTACGACAACATTTAGATATTTTTTAGTATTTTGATTACGGTTAGCCGAACCAAAATACTTCTTGGTGCGATTAACCAAACCATGAACACCTTACCACCCTCTACGGCCACCACTCCATACATCACCAACCACCATACTACACTCCGTGGCCCACCACAACAATGCTCACCACCCTTATAATTGCAGCTGACCATTATGGTCCACCTCCATTACCAACTACCATCTCTTGGCACCAGCAAGCATTTCTAGTAGAGAGAGGTGCTCTTGTTTCTCTAGGGCCCTCCCCCTCCCGCTCATCTCTTCTCCCATGCAATCGATTGCTCTGCCTTTGTGACATTTTCATAGCCTTCTTCTCTTCTGCTATCGAGTGGCTGATAGCTTAGTGTGTTCTCCAAGATCACAACCCAACTACCTTATCCTTGGAACCCTAAATCCAATAATTGCAGCCAATACCCCGGAATGCCTTGCGCTGAAATATTGATGACTGAAGCATTGGAAGGCAAGCTTGGTGAAATCGTTACGCTCGAGACACTGTCAGTCTCCTTCCCTTATTGCATGTGGCTGATAAGCCCTAAGGGTACTGTTTCTCTCTGACCACCCCTTATATGACTTCAAATGGGCTATTTAGGGGCATAGAAGCTCCGATCCCCCGCTGCATGTAATGGCCGAGCCTCTGTTGCTCTCAATCAGGGAACTTCATTTCAATTGAAAGGAGAAGTTGTCAATTCGGGGCTTCTAGGGTCTCGTCCCTTCATACTCCGTTGAGCCTCTCTAATAGTGTCAAGGAGACGTCCGCTCTGTATCTTTTTGGCAAGGTGTGGGGCAAAGACATCCCCCTCTCTGTTGTAAGAGCTAAAAAAACAGAGAGACTAGGATTCGTTAAGGGCCTATATAAAGTATACCCTTAAGGGCTGTTTGGTACGAAGGAATGGAGGGATGGGAGTGGAATGGGCACCTCATTCCCGGCTTTTAGCTGTTTGGTACAGGGGAGGGGATAGGACTGAGAATAAAATCCATTCCCATTCTCACATTTTCATACCCGGGAGGCTGGGTTTAGAAACATGGGGGTAAAAATGAAATTAAAATATTATTGTTGTTGATGTGGCTGTTATTTTTTATTATTGTTTTTATTTTTATTATTATTTTAATATAATAATGATGTTGTTGCTGCTGCTGTTGTTGTGTTAAAATTTATTGAAAAGTATTTTATTAAACTTTGTTGTTTATACCAATTGCTACTAGTTCTTACCAAACATGGGAATAATTATTTTAACTCATTCCACACATACACCAAACGGAGGAATGGGAATGACTGGATTATTCCCAATCGCTGAAAGCCATTCCCATTCCCTCATTCCTACTACCACAAATTCATTCCCTCATACCAAACGACCCCTTATTATATATGCTAATGAGGATGACGAGGATTATCTGTAGGCAGGTAGACCATGGTTTGTTCAAACTTTGTGTTTTGTCATTCATTCGTGGGTTGAAATGTTTGGCCCCTTCAAGGCTAAAATTTTGAGGAAGTAGCCCAATGGACCCAAATTCAGCAACTCTCTATGGAGCTTTGGGATCTAGAATCTCTAAGGAATATCCTTAGGCCTATTGGGTCAGTCATTAGGTTAGATGGGTTTACTGAATCTCTTCTTAAAGGGAAACATGCCAGAGCTTGTGTTGAAATCGTGTTCGAGGTACCCTGCCGGGAAAAGTGACGTTTAAATGTAAGGGGATTGAGAAATCCTTCCCTGTTAGCTATGAGGGTCTTTATGAGGTTTGTACTTTATGCGGCATTAAGAACCATGTGGTGAATGATTGTCCCAACTATAATAAATCTGTTGATATCTTGGTAGTGGTGGAAAGATTCAAAGAGGGCCTCCCCATATCTAAGTCCCATTTCATGTGATAAGGGCCTTGAAGCTACAGAGCGGTGGGTCCATGTCCATCTTAGGAAGCTTTTGCGCAAGGACTAAAGAGTTCCCTCATCCCGTAAGAAGAACAGGGGGCCTAATATTGTGTTTAAGGAGCCCATTAACACTAGTGGTGGTGAAGAGGTTGCAGCGAACAAAGACTATGGCATGGGAGTGGAGAGGGATAAAGCTCAAGATTTTAGTGAGGTGTGCTTAGCAAGGTAAAACTATCCTTCTCTAGCAGAAGGTGAGATGTCAATGATTAAGTCCTACGAAAAAGGTGGCATTGAGAAAGAGGAAACGGGTAAGGATAGCAAGGATCAGGAGGAGTCCAACTACGAGGGCATGGAGGTCGAAGAAGACAAGCTAAGGAGAGGAGGACTCCACGAGGGCACTCCGAAGATGATGCAGACGATGAGTTGGAGGGAAATCTTGAGAAGGATCTTGACATGTATCTAAATATAGAGATGATACCGTAGATGAACATTTCCATTGACTCAACTAAGAGGCGCAAAATCTCTGGGTTTGGTTATTTCATCACTAGAAGTAATAAAGGTTGATGCTAATGAATCTACCTCTTAAGACTTCGTGATCATGACACACTTTTTATTTTTTTTTATTTTTTCACTGTTGTATGCAAAGTGGGGCAATTTTTATATTTTTTTCCACTCAATAGGGTGTTGCATGTTTACAGGCGAGGGGGGGAGCGTTGGCTTTAATCATGGCTTTTCTATGGTTATGGATTTATATATTTCGCTTCTTCTATCCTATCTATTACACTTTCCGATTTGTTCTTTTTGCATTGTATAATGTGTTTATTATATGTTGTGCATTATCGTGGTTATGCTGAAATATTTGTGCTGATTGATGCCCAAATAACCTATGTTACCCATGTTTTGAATTTTTTGCTCTTACTTGCACTTGAGGGTCGTGATTGTTGGTCGAGCGCTGACTTAACTCTATGCTAAATTTTTCTATTGCTTTGTATTTGCCTTTTATCATAAAAATTTTATGATGGAATATTAAGAGGTTTAGCTAAGCTTGTGGCCCACCAAAAACTGTTGGGCTTCACAAGGAAGTTTAATCTGGAGATAGTGGCAGCGTTAGAAACTATGGTAACCTCTTCCATGATTGAAATGTTATTCCTTCTATTAGGTATGACGAGAGACATTATGTTCCCCTGTTGAATCACATAAGGGGGTTGTAGCTTCTATGGCGTGTGACAAGCTATAACGTTGAGATTACGTTAATGGATCACAAGGTAGCCCATCTTAAAGTAACTGACGAAGTGGAGTCCTTGTTGTTTCTCGCTTCGGTGGTCTATGCCCCAGCATAAGAGGGTGATAAAGATGCTTTTTGGGATTCACTTCTATTTAAGGGTAGGACTATTCCTAGACCCTAGTGCCTCATAGGTGACTTTATTGAACTTCGAGACCTCTCGGGAATGGCTACAAATTCACTTGGAGAAGAGAGTTTAATGCCTCTTTCATCCAGCAAAAACTTGACAAAGCCCTCAAGGATGATGGTTAGCTTTAGTTTTTCCCGCAATGTCTTGTCCAGAATGGGCATGAGATTGTTTGCGACCACACAATTCTGATACCATACACAACTGCTCAAGTTCCATCCAAACACAGACCTTTTATGTTCAGAGCAAGATGGACAAATTACGAGATCACTAAGGTTATTGTTAATAAAACATGGAATTCTAAAATTGCTGGCTCCAGATGTTCGAGGTAGTTCACGGGCTCAAAATGATAAAGAATGCAATTGAGGATCACCCCAGTCTGTCCAAGGGCCCCTCAATCCCTTGTTTAGAAAATAATGCAGTTAAGATTCAAGAAACTCACAATAAATTAATTTTTTCACCAAATTGTCCAAGACTCAATAAGAAACTACGATAATCAACTCTGCAGCATGACAAGGTATTGTTCTTCAACTATAGATATTGGGCGAAATTTCATTGTAAGGAGGGGCTTACAATAGTTGATAGGAGCTCCAAGATCTTCCATTTATTAGTATCCTCTAAGAGGAAGCATAAGAGTATCTTGGAACATAAGAAACGATATGGGGGTGACTGTTATGGACAAAGAAAGAATTGGGCACCTGTTTGTCCATGAGTTCAAAAAGAGATTTTGTTCAAGTGAGTACCACGACCCCTTTAGCTCGATGGCCTGATTGAAAGTCAAATCGCATATCAAGATAACACTAAGTTGATAAAAGATCTCTCCAATAAAGAGATAAAACAGGTTATCTATGATAGGAACCCTCATAAAGCCCGTGATCCTAATGGTTGATCTACCCTATTCTTTCAAACTTTTTGGGATGTTATCTAGCGGGATGTATGCAATGTGATTAGAGCTTCTCTTAGAGGAGGGCACCTTCTCCGAAAAATTAATCACACCTTCATTATGCTTATCCCTAAAGTGGATTATCCTCATAATGTTAACCAATTTGTTCCCATTAGTTTGTGCAATATTCTTTACAAGATCATTGCCAAGGCACTGGCGAATAGGCCAAAACCGCTTATGAGTACACTTGTCAATCAATGGCAAGGTGCATTTGTCCTTGGAAGATCAATTCAGGATAATATAATTGTGGCTCATAAGATCATGATGGCTTTAAAAAAGGGAAAATCCAATTGGACTGCTCTAAAACTTTATATGGAGAAAGCATATGATAGGATTGAATAGGTATTCCTTAGTTAGGTTTTGAAGGGTCTTGGGTTCCAACCCAAATGGATTGGGTGGATCATGGAATGTGTTACTATGACATCTTTTCCAATGCTTCTTGATGACACTCCTATGGTTGGGTTCACCCCATCTAAGGGGCTCCGTTAAGGGGATCCCCTCTTTCCCTACCTATTCATTCTTGCCCTCGAAACTCTTTCGGTAGATCTCCAAGACCATTGTTATATGAAGAAATCCGAGATAGGAATTAAGATCCCTAGGAGGTCGCCTGCAATTCCCTGTCTTTTCTTTGTGGATGACTACCTTTTGTTATGTGACACTCATACGAGAGCAATTGCGAGATTTCAAGTGTGGTTCAGGAGTACTTTACAGAATCTAGCCAATTGGTGAATCTTGAAACGTAACCAATTATTTTCCCCGCTAATATTGATATTTCTCTTAGGCAAAGAATTAGTTGCCACCTTCTTGTGTAGGCTTCTCAAGAGCTAGGTAAGTATCCGGGTAAGATCTCTAGGAAAATTGCTTGTTGAAAAGTTGGTCTTCTTTCAAAGGCAGGACGGGCAACCTTGATCCAATATTCCCTGGAATCTATGCCCAGTCACATCATGCAAAGTTTTTGTCTTCCTGAAGAAGTCTGTACCAAAGGTGACAGTCTTCGTAGACAGATTTTCTAGAAATCTAACGATAGCGATGATATGAAGATGATTACTTGGAACAGGATCTCTAACCCAAAGAGTGTTGCGGGATTGGGTCTATGCAAGGTAGAAGCCATTAATACAGCTTTCCTTTATAAGCTGGGTTAGAAGTGTTAATTGAGAACGAAAACAATTGGGTGCAGATTATGAAAGGAGAATATCTCAATGATGCTGACTTCCTTTCTTATGAAGGGAAGAAAGCTGACTGTCCTATCTATAAGGGAATCCTAGTGGCTAATTGGTTCTTAGTAAAGGCATGAGATGGAAGATCGAGAACAAGAACAAGGTGAATTTCTGGCTTGATCGTTGGGCCTCTGATGGTCTTTGATAATCTAATGGGGGAGTATAAAAGGGTAGTGGATACAATCCTGAAAGCGGCTAACCTTATTACTAGAGGAGAGTGGGATATGGAGAAGATTAACAGTGTAGTCCCGCAGTCCCTCCATTGCATTATAATGGGTGTTCTAGTTCCTAAGACTAATGTGGAGGACAAGCTTTGCCAGGGGTACTCCAATGCAGGTAATTTGAGTAACAAGTCTGCTACTTGATTAACCCATAACTTGGATTGGTTACGGAGGAATTCCTAGGAATTTCGGCAAAATTGGTACCTAGATGTTCCTCGTAAGCTGAGAGTTCTTCTATGGCAAACTTTAAACAACTACCTTTCAACAGGTTCTAAGATGCGCAAACATATTCCTTCACATGCTGATACTTGTACCCGGTGCAGGTATGAAGATTTGGATTTGGCTCATGTTTTCTTTTTTGTGTCCAAGAGCTAAAGACATTTGGGAGGTGGCAAGCCTTTGCATTGGCTGGTCTACCCGCCCCATGTTTCCAATACCGTGGATGAGTTTAACTCCCGTAAAAAGCACGAAAATCTTGTCAAACTTGTGTTCCATTGTTCGCATATTGAAAGGATAGGAAGAATGCTTTCTTTCAAAATCATAGAACTAGTCTAGTTAAGCCCATGGCCCTCGCCGGACACATGTCCAAGTCTCTTCGAGGTAGACTACAAGAGGGAAGCGTAAATAGTAGCAATAGGAGAAGAAAGGAAGTTGGCAATAACGTTAGGTGGATGGCCTCCCCCTCTCTTGGCTCGTTCAAGGCTAATTTTGACAGGTCTAAGTGTGAAAATTCGACTACAACAGGTTTCATTATTCAGGATCATGATGGAAAGATTATTCTAGAAGGTTCTAGAAAGCTTGACCATGCTCCAATTTATGTGGCTGAAGCTATTACTAATAGAGACGCCTAGGTTTATGCAACCAGCATAAGGGCAAGCAGGATTATCCTTGAAAGAGATAGAGGTTGCAATCAAAGCACTTAAGTATAGCTAGTCGACTCCAGCAGATATTGTGACTCTTGTGAAAGACATCTGTACTATCAGCTCTTCGTTGGAGGGCATCTCATACAACCACTATTACAGAGGCGAATCAATCAGCTGATTGATTAGTCAATCCTGGCTATGGGGCTTGAGTGTGTCTATTTGAGATCACGGTCCCTCTCGAGCCCTCCTTTCTACTTCTCTGGCCAAAGCTTTAGGGTTCCCTCTTATAAGAGGGCAATCTTAAGGGTCTTATAACCTTTGTCCTTAACCAAAAAAAAAAAAAAAAAAAAAAAAAAAAAAATAGAAAACCTCTCCATCTCTATAATCCATCTCCACCAAAAGGCTGAACCCTTTTGATTAACACGACTCGTCCACAACTTCCGCCAGCTACCAAGGCTTGCCATTATCTATCATCATTGCTCGGCACCCATGATCTCCACCCCAACATCACAGCCAACCAATACTACCACCTACCATTATTGGATAGTTTTTTTATTGTTAAATCATTTATTGTAGTTATAATAGATAAGTTTTTTTTTAAACATATATCCAAACACTATTATGTAAAAAAAGGACTTTTTGCAATGCATAATCAAACACTTCGCTACAAAAAATTATGTATCTTAAATTACAGATCCTATAGAAAAAAATTAAGCTAAAAAAAATTCAACCAAATGCACCTAAAATAAGAACATGTTTTAAAACATTATTCTTCACTCTTTTTTTCAAAACATGTAATCCCTCTTGTTTATCAAAATATATACCCTTTTTTATATAGTACATCATCTTTATTCTGCCCACTTTTTCAGTCAAATAACATAGGTCATGTAACTAAAATATTACTTTATATTGCAACACATCTGCCAACGAAGGTTACATTCAGTAATAAAACAGCCAAAATTAAGACCGTCATATGATATATTATTATCCAAAACCCCTTTCCCCTAATACTGATTACTAAGCCAAAAGGGGGCAAATGCTTAATTGTTTCCAGATTTGAACATAAACCCTCCCAATCAAAACAACCTTACCATTACACCAGAAGCTCACCCCTCTAATACATAAATACCCTGTAAACATGAGCATAAAATGAGGGATGATTAGTTTCGGCCACCATCATGTAGGGATAGAATAGTCACCAGCACACTAACTCCTGAACCTTATAAGTCGATGCAATAGGCTGCTTTTTTTTTTCATAACTAAAAATATTTATTTGATCTAATCTGAAAAACATCCACAAAAATCTGATTTTATTATAAATAGCAAAAGAGTCACCCGAATAAAAATTCCTAACATACCTCAGAATGCATCGAAAGAAACGATCCACGTAAGCATCATCGGTTGTATAATCCACTGTTGATTCCAAGCTTAAACGCCCAGAGGTTAATTTGGCTCGCAACACATTCAGAACCGGTGGAACCATACGACCCAAATTTCTTGACAGCGTTTGCGACACCAACATACTCATAGACTTCATTGTCAAACACGGGATTAATGCTCTTAAGGTCGTCGAGGGATAGGTCCTGAAGCTGACAACCCTTGGAGACGCACAACGCGACCGCCCTTCCAACTATGTCATGACCAGTTCTAAAAGGAACTCCCTGCAAGTAATGAACGCGGAATGAGAAAAGAAAGAGAGAATCAAATTGAAGAGGGCAAGGTGCTGCAAATTACTGGGATGTGAAGCGAAAGGGAACATATGGAGATCATAATGCATAACAACTTCCACTATTTTGGAGGAACAATATAAGAGACGACTCAGAGTGGAAAACTCAAGTGGTACACTATTCACACACAAATCTAGTGCGCATATAGAGCAAATGCACAAAAATCTAGAGCGCAAAAAATGACCATCATTGGATATGGACTCGAATTAGGTCCGATCAATCCTCCACTTCATAGACATGAGCTAATCAAGAATGAAACAAGCTGCATACATTAGCCCTACAGCACTCGCAATTTGAGACTAATTGAATCACGTATATCCTGTCCCCTAGTAATACATAGGCTGCCCTCAAACTGCAATCATCAACTGTGATGTCCAATTTAAGCTCCACCCAGCTTTAATTCGCCAGGTGGAATATACTCTTTTTCACCACATCAGTTGGATTCCTGCTTCCACTTATCTTCTGGTGCATGGAGCACTACTAACTCCCACTCACTAGCATATCCATCTCAAGACCCTTCACCGAAACTGTGTTCACCTTTACAGGTCAACAAGATATAATTCATTGACGAAAAATTATGCTCTCCATGTCAGATGGAATTGTGAGACCAACTCCAACTTGCAACGAGTGTATTCAGTCCAATATCTTCTATAAGACAGCGGGATCTTCTTAGGAGATTAATATCGGAGAATTCTACTCGTTGATCAATTCTTTTGATTGGGTTTTGAACTTAGGAAGTGGCTCAAGACTAACATTCTTCGACCTTTTAGAAGCTGAAATTTCAACAACTAAAATACTTCCAGTCGGCTTAAACGCTCATCTATGTTTCTTCATACATCCCTAGCTGCCAAGTCCGTCGTTGTCTTTTCCTTAACAGCATATATCACCAATGCACAAAAACCTACTATGCCAAAAATACAACAACAACAACAGTCCCAGTGCCTTACTATGCCAAAAATAATCCACATAATGTCAGGTCATATAGAGGATGGAATCACGCTAGCCTAATCCTCCACTGTCTGGATGCAGCCCAATCAAGAATGAAACTAGGCTCCACATACGAAAACAATGTAGACATAGCCGAAACTTAAAGAATTAAGTTTACAATGATAAGTTGGACCCACACGTTTTTACAGCACCTGCTAGATTCCAAGGAGGGCTACTATGATAGATACACTAAGACACGCAAGTTGTATTAGATTTACTCAAATTAAGTTGCAAGTACCACTGGAAAGTACGGTCAAAATGTTCCTCGGAATTGGCAATTATGAAGGAAAAACTATATCAACAAAATTGACGAGGTAGTTGATGTAATGCTTACTCTTAATCTTAGAGAATTGAAGGTTTAAGGGCGCGTCTGGTTCATATGTTTTGAACGCATCTTTTCTCAACATATATATTTTTAACAAGATTTGGATACTTAAGATCTCTATCTTTTTACAATGTGGTATTTGATTATGTGATGCAAAAAGACGTATTAACAGAATAGAGAATTTGCTTATATATTTATAAAAAGAGCTTATCTATTACAATGATTAAAAAAAGAACCTAATAATGTAATCAGCCCACAGTGGTCAATGGGGGCAGTAGTGGTAGACCTTAGTGGTGGATGGATCATAGTGCTGCCAAAACAATAATAATAGATAACAGTAAGCCTTTGTAAGGAAGACTAGGGCCTTGGATTGAGTAAAATGCATAAAGGAAGAGGATGGACAGGTGCTCATGGAAGAGTAACAAATTAAAGCTAGGTGGAAAGCCTACTTCCACAGTCTGTTCAACGATCAGGGGAGTATAGATATATCCCTAGGTGAACTCCAAGCATCTGAGGAACACCAGAACTATTATTACTGTAGGCGAATTAGACCTGACAAAGTCAAGGAAGCCTTAAAACAAATGGGTAGGGGTAAAACAGTTGGCCCAGATGGAATACCCATAAAGGCATGGAAATGCTTAGGAGAGAAGGGCATTAACTGGTTGACTAAAATATTCAACCAAATTCTTCTAGGGAGGAAGATGCCCAATGAATGGAGGAAGAGCACATTAATCCCGATATATAAAAACAAAGGTGACATCCAAAGTTGCTCCAACTATCAGGGTATCAAACTAATATGCCACACTCCGAAGTTGTGGGAACGAGTCATAGAGAGAAGGCTACGGCAACAGAGGTGTTCAAGAACCAATTTGGATTTATGCCTGGCAGATTGACTATAGAAGCCATCCATCTCTTAAGGCGGACAATAGAGCATTACAAGGATAGACAAAAGGACCTCCACATAGTTTTCATGGACTTGGAGAAGGCATATGCTAGGATGCAAAGAGAGGTCCTATGGAGGGCTTTGGAGAAGAAAGGCATTCCCATGCCTTATATCCAAGCCATTAAAGACATGTACGAAGATGCACAAAATAATGTGCGTACAACGGAAGGGGAGACGAACGCTTTCCCCATTACAATTGGCATCCACTAAGGGTCTGCCTTGAGTCCCTTTCTATTCATTCTAGTTATGGACAAGCTCACTAGGCCTATCCAAGAGGATGTGCTGTGGTGCATGCTTTTTACAGATGATATAGGTCTAGTGGGCGAGCCTCGTGAAGAGGTCAATGAAAAGCTAAAACTTTGGAGAAGGGCCTTGGAATCGAAAGGCTTAAGACTTAATAGATCCAAGACTGAGTATATGAAACTTAAGTTCAGTACCTCCACCACCCCTAGCATAAAAGACATCAAGATTGGTTCGAAGTCCATACCGAAGGAGTGTTTTAGATACTTGGGTTCCTTGGTATAGCAGAACCACAAAGTTAACGAAGATGTCAACAACCGCATTAAAGTAGGCTGGCATAAATGGAGGATGGCCTCTGTTGTACTTTGCAATAGAAAGTTCCTGTTAAAGTTGAAGGGAAAATATTATAAGACGGTAGTGAAACCGGCTATAGCATATGGTGCGGAGTGTTGGCCAATGAAACGGCACCACACACAAAAGATGAAGATGGCGGAGATGAGGATGCGACGGTGGATGTATGGACACACAAGGATAGGATCACAAATGATGTCATAAGAAGCAAATTGGGCATGGCCCCAATCGAGGCTAAATTAAGGGAGCAGCGTTTACGGTGGTTTGGGCATGTTAGGAGGAGACTGACCACTGTCCCTGTCAGGAGATGCGAACAACTCCATACTACAATAGAAAGAAGAGGGAGAGGCAGGCCAAAAAAGAGATGGATGAAGACGATCCGAAACGACCTCACCCACCTAAACCCACACGAGGAGATGGCCCTGCATAGAGCTTAGTGGAGGGTTAGCTTAGGAGTAGCCAATGTGGCGGTTTAGAATTGAGGAGCATATTTTAGTTAAAACTAGTGCCCCTAGGCTTATAAATCTGTCTGTGTGATTTACTTGATATGTCTGGGAGTTGTTTAGTGCCTAAATCTACTTCATGCTTCATGTTTCATGCTTTATGCCCTTATGCTTATACTTGTATGCTTTATGCTTGTATGCTTCTCAAGTTGGGGGTCCTTAGACACAACCTCCCTTTAAGAGTAGCACCTCGAAGGGGTAAGGTTGCACACCCCCCCCCCCCCCCCCCCCCCCCGCGCGGGAGGCGGAACCCTACATATGCGGGAGCTCTTGAGGCACTGGGCCAGTTGTTGCTGCTGTTGTAATAGTAAGCCTTAGTAACATGAGGTGCTGGGTTTATAGTTGTTGTAATAAGCCTTAGTACAGTGTCGTAGTTATAGTAAGACTGGTGATTAAAGAGCGTGACCGTGTTTGTCAAGGTAGACCATGGTGGCAACAAAACATGACTAGAGGCAATCAAGGTGCACAACAGTGGTGAGGTGAAATTATGGGGGATGGCAAGCCATGGTGGTGGACCCTTCAGAAACAACCTCTCTACAGGAAAGCACCTTATAAGGGAAAGGCTGCGTACATCTTGCTCTCCCCAGACCCGGCCTTGCGGGAGCCTCTTTTGAGGCACTTGCTTGTTGTTATTGTTATTGTTGCAAGCCATGGTGGTGGTAGGCCACAATGGTGGGTGGTGGGAGTGCACCATGGTGGCAGCAACTCTTGGTGATTGATGGAGTTTAGGCCATGGTGAGAGGGAGGTGGTTAGTCATGATGCTTAGGAGTAAATCATAATAGTTGATAATCATGGTAGCAGAAGGGTAGTGAGTGTAGTAAGTCATGGTGGTGGCTGGGGTGATTGAAGGTCCATGATGTGATGGGAGTGAAAGTGGATCATAATGGCCAATATTTAAAGCTAATATAGATCTTTTAAAACATCTTTCAGGATAAGTTGTTAAAAAGATCCAGCTTTGCATCCTTTTTTGTTTAGTTATAAAACAATTTTAGATCTTCCTATTCAAGTTATGCAAAAGATGTAAAAAGATCTTTTCTGTCAATGAAATACAAGTCTTGCTGCTCGAGTTTTTTATAGCTATAAGCTGTCAAAAAGCTAAACCAACAGCTTATCAACAAATGCTTAATCTATTAAACCCCTAGTTACTTGACCAAATGCTTAATCTTAGACAATTAAAAAGTCTCAAACTATATCAAAAAATTTGACGAGGTGCTTGAAGAGGATTCTTATGTGGTCTTGGGCGCATACATCTGACCTTTCATTCATTTGACAGTCAACAAGCTTATGACAGGCCTTTGAGGTCAAGAAGTACCTAAAGCCTCTATAGCTCCACTAGTCTAGAAAAGCCCATCGCTCCAAGTCCTGCACTCCAAGTCCACCACGAACAAGAATCTTAAGAAACAAGGAGGATGATCCTGATATTACTCGTGCTATAAGTTGCTTGGAACCACCTTCCCGTGTCAATACGAATCAAAGTAACAGCTCACAATTCACAGCCAATGTCATGGACATTACTTAATGTGTTGCCATAATCATGTTGGCTTTTTTTTGAGGAACATAAGTTGCATTTGAAAAGAAATTGAATAAACCACCATATCATTAATTTTTATACTTAATTTTAGTTTTCCTTTATACATTTATAAATATGCTTACTAAATAACAAAAACGTATGTATACTATGCAGGCCTTTACATGGCAACGGAACATAACAGCCAATCACATAACGGCTAGTTCTGCTACATAATGTCCTCTTTTGATTCCATACATGTAAGGCATTCAACTAACGTTGTTTGTTCTTCAAGTTCCTCTATTAAATATTATTCTATTTAATATTCTAGAACATGAGGACAATTCTGGATAAGATGCTGAGTTAGATCATAGTCTGATGAGGATATGCATGTCAGTGTACGGAATCAAATAATAGCATCACATAGTGTAATAACCATTATGTAAGGCAAATTCGCCCCTTCAAATTTTCCCTTCCCTTTCCGTTCAATGTGTAATTATTGTTGTTGCTTCATTTTACTTAAGTAGTGCATGTTTGCCTATTTGCATTAGATGTGCCTATTTTCATTGATTCTTTTGGGGTTGGGGCCTCTTCAAAAACAACATCTCTACAAACTAGCACCTTGCAGGGATAAGGTAGTGTACATTTTACCCTCCCAGACCCCTGCCTTGGTGAGAGTGTCTTTGAGGAACTAGCTTCTTCTTGTTGTTGGCTCTGTGTAAGGGAAGATCTTTTTATATTCTATTTCTACCTTTCCATTACATAAATAATTACCAACAACCTAAAAAGAAAATATTTTCCCCCACAAAGGTGAAGTTGACTTCATATCAACAAAAGGAATTTCCTTTACAAGGAAGGGGAAACCCTTTTCCATGATAATCTTACATCCTTAATCTCACCTCAACCTTTATAGTGAAATTATTTTCCTTAGATAGAGAGAAGAAATTTTTTAATGAAAACATTACTGTTCATTTAAAATATTTGAAAGAAAAAGATTATTCCAGAAGCAATTGTCTTTCATCCAACCAACCAAAAGCCTTAAACTTCCACTTTCCCCTCCTCATTACCGTCTCTTTTGCCCGTGCTATGCCATCAGTTATCAAACTACTTATCAACAAAACAGCTACCATATTGCACCCAGACATGCTTTAATAGTAACATCTGGGAAACGAAATATATAGAAGTGATTACCGCATAAAAAAGTAGGAAAAATGACCTTCTTGACAAGGTAATCTGCAAGTGTTGTAGCATCAAGATGACCAGCAGGCAAAGATCTCTGGATTCTGTCTTGATTAAACGTAATATTTTGAGCAAACTCAGCGCACACTTCAAGCATCCCAACAATAGTCTTCACACTGTCAAATACTGGCTCCTTGTCCTCCTGATCGGGTAGTAAAAGGGGCCAAGCAAAAAAGACAAAAAAGAATACAGAAATCATCTCAGAATCTAGACAGTTCTTTTTGCTGGTTCATTTAGATTGAGCATACCTGTAGATCACGGTTGTAAGCATGAGGCAATCCCTTGCACAAGACAAGAAGAGTTACCAAGTCTCCGACAACTCGAGCAGATTTTCCACGCACAAGTTCCATGGGATCTGGGTTTTTCTTTTGAGGCATTATGCTACTTCCAGTAGAAACAGAATCACTAGGGGTTAAAAATCCAAACTCCTCAGAAGCCCACAACACCCACTCTTCACCAAGCCGAGAAAGATGAATGGCAGTAATGGAATTAGCTGATAGGAACTCCAAAACAAAGTCCCGATCTGAAACTGCATCAATGCTATTTCAAACAACGAAATAGAACCAATCACTCAAATAAGTCACTTACGATTTGAATCAATACTCAAGCTCAAGACATTCTGGAGCAGGGAGCAAAATGAGGCATGTTCGTAAACTAATAGAACCTCTCTACCTCTGCTCATGTAAGTTACTTAAAAATATCATACCTGCTGCCAGAGCTAAGCTATATTTGCAGAGGTCATATAATCCAAAAGTAACAGTCTTAGGGCCTGTTTGGGATTGCTTATTATGGGAAAATAAGTGCTTTTTTTTTCTGGAAAAAACACTTTTCTGGAACCTGGAGGGTGTTTGGCAAACATAAAAAAGAGCTTTTTATTAAAAGTAGAAGCTGTTTTTCTGCTTCCAAGCAGAACCAGAAATTTGGTGCTTCTGATTATAAGCAAAAGCAAAATCAAAAACTTAAAATTTTTAGGACAAAAATACCCCTACTCAATCATTAAAATTATATCATACCCTATCATCTTTCAAAACCTTAACCCTCTACCCAACCAATTTGGTCCTTTTCGATAATTTGACATAAAAAAAAGAACTTTTCTTAAACGCTAGCCAAACACTAACAATAATAAAATAAGCGCTTCTGACTAGTTGAACCAAATACAAACAGCTTCTTCAAAACAGCACTTTTCACATAAGTGCTTTTACAGAAAGCACTTTTGAAATAAGCGGTTTTTTTCCACAGCAATCCCAAATAGGCCCTCAATGCCTCTTGTCAAATTCTAATTGACTGACCTAGCGATATAGCACAACTTGCTGCTAAAAAATATAACTCAATAATTTTTTTTTCCAAGCTAAAAATAATGAATTAGAAAGTTACATTTATAAAAAATGCCTAATCCCTTAGATGATTTTAGATAAAATAAGATAAGACAAATACCAACTCAAATAGGAAACTACTTCCCTAAAAGTAAGATATTGTAAATACTAAACCAAATAAAAATGTACTGCATCATTCTCCCCTTACTGAAAATCAGTTCATCCTCGAGTGAGAAGATTAGTTACACGAACAACATGATAAACTAGACTTGGGTAAGTCACATAGCAAATGAGACTATATATTATAATAAGCTTCACCCACTAGAATCGTCATAGAGTTGTTAAACCTATTATAAGTTAAAGCGATGATCGAACTACCAAGGACGCACTAGAATATTATTACAATCATGAAGGTCGCAACAAAAAAGGCGTGCGATAAAGAGCAGGTTCCCTAGCCTGTAAGTCAATCTTCATTGTAGAGTGCATTGTCTCCCCACTATTGTCATGGTGAAACCATAGTGTCGAATAGCATGGGAATGTTTTCTTGGACTACCTATTAAGAAATCAAATTAAAAGCATTTTCCCTATCAACAATAGTATGTATGGATGTTTCATGTCCATCCCAGGCAATACCCCTAGCATGTTGAAAAATAGCAATCTATAGTCCAAGAGGTCTAGAATCTCTATTATACAACTTAGATAAGTGAGGACTAGAAACACAAAAAATCAACTTATTTTCTTCGTTATTCTCATCTTTTGACCCAAAGTATCCAATTGTCTCAACTATTTGTTCCTCTAGTTTTCCTATCTCTTCTCCTTTTGGATAAGTAGGGGCTTAATATCAGATGAGTTAGGTTCTAGTAGAGTCACCGTCTTTTTCAACTTCCAAAGAAAATATCAAGTTAAATGTCCTTTTTATTCCATACTCATGACACGGAATAGAGCTCCAAGGATCGATATCTGACCGAGACACCTAAAGCTTCTCGTTGTATCTTCCATTTACGCTCCACTTTCATGGTATAATAAGCAACCATATCCAAATACTCAAATTTCATACTATACAATTCTGCCCAGATGTGGGGTTTCAGACCCACAACTTATCTTATGACGCATTAGTACTCAGATTCCTTACACTGCATTATGTAACAAACTTTTGAAACTTAAGTGTGTATGCAAGAACATCGTTATTTGTCTTCTTCAAAAAAAACATAATTTGGAATACAATTCTTAAGCATAATCAGAAGGAATAACTTTCTAGTAAAGGCTTCCTCCAAAAGATTCCAAGTCAAAATTGAGCTTTGGAAACCTAAGTGAATCTCAGTATGAATCCACCAACAAATAGCATATCCTTTAAAATATATTACAGCAAAACTATCTCGATGTTCTTGTTTAACCCCTTTACCAACAAATAGCATATCCCTTAAAATAGATTACCCAAAATTACCTCAATATGTTAAATGCGAGTATTTCAATGATGAAGTTCATCATGACCCCCTTCCCCATCGAACTTCGTCCATTCCAATTTTAATATATAATCTGGCTTATGAGAGGAATTAAGATTGTCAGAATTAAGGTCCAAAGGCCTTACTATCTGCAGAGTCGTGTGTATCATTGCACTTGAAGTGCCATCGATTTCCCTGAATAACTTCTATTGCCCATTATTATCCATCGACTTTCAAAGCTCTTGGAATTATGTTACAATAGACTAAGCCTCCTTAATCTTTGCCAAAAATTAATCCATACACAGTTCAACTACACTTTGCCAAGCTTTAAGTTCTGTCACCTACTATTGCAATCAAGAAAATTTATGGTTTCTCACTATGGTTGGAATTTGAGGAAGGCTCTAGTATTGTTCGTGCCTGTTACCTTCTTCTATTGTCTTGCTTGAGGGATTTTACACGAGCCCAATTCGATGACAGGTAGTTAGTCGATCGGTGGTCAAGTCAATGGACTGCAATGACCAAGGTGTGTTCGGTTGGGGTTATAGGTGTGTGATGGTGTGTTTGAGCCGGGTTTAGGGTTTCATGGGGGAACAAAAATCAATTCATTGAGGCTTGATTTGTGGCCATAGGCTCTAATGGTTTTGGGGATTTGATTCAAATTAAGGTATTTGAGTGGTGTGTAGAGGCTGCAGTTTGGAAGTTAAATTGAAGGTAATTTGTGGTTCTAGGATTCTGACCGGTAGAGCCTCTCTTTCGAGGGTTCAAAGTTGCATTTGAACTTGGGTTAGAGTCTTGTTTGGGGACATTGCGGAGGTGATTATTGGTAGGAGGCCGAGGTTGAGTGGTGAAGCGATGGCAGTGGATGGTGGTGACAAAGGTCCACTGGCATCTTAGGTGTTTCAGCAAAACTGTCTTGGGTTTGTTTCTTGGGCTAGGGTTTTGTGATAAGGGATAGGTAACACTAGTATAAACGCATAAGCAACAACTCCAAAGGCTATGGGCTTTGTGGCAATGGACCAAAACCTAATTCTGATACCAAAATTAATGTAACACAACTTGTTACCCTAGAAGAAAACTCAATAATACTTCTTTCAAGCTAAAATTTAATAAATCACAAAGCTACATTTATAGAAAAAGTTAATCCATAAGATAATATTAGATGAGATAAAATAAGTACCAATTCAAATAAGAAACTACTTCCCTAAAAATAAGACAAGATAAATATTAAACCGGATAAAACTGTGTTGCATAACCTAGTCTCCATCTTTTTGGAAGTAAGCCCTCTTCCATCCCAATACTATTATTTTCTTACATAAATGAGTAGCAATGATGACAAATAGACAATCTTCTCCTCCATGTAGGAGCAATTACCTTCCTTCTAAGAAGAGGGGGAAGACATTTTTCTTCACATCGGAGGAAACATTTTTCCATCATAATCATACATCCCCTATATCTCCCTTACCAAAGGCAAACCTTCATACAAATTTATACAATAAAATTATTTTCCTAAACCAAATAAAAGAAAATTTTAAAGAATAAAATAATTTTACTTGAAAATATATCAAGAAGAAATTTTTCCGATAAAAGAAAATGTCTTCCCTCCAGTGTTGACTTGAGTTTTCTACAACAGCTTCATTTAATTATATGCAATACTCACAATAACTATGAAAGCCCTAGAGGATAAGAAGCCACATTCCCAGTACCCCAAGGGCTCCTGCCTAAGTAGGGTCTAAGGGGTCGATGTACGCAGCCTTCCCCCTTCAGAGTGCTACTATTTCCGAGAACCCCCAACCTGAGGGGTGCAACATGAGGAATTTCCAGGAGGTCACCCATCTTGGTACTACTCTCGCCCAAGCACGCTTAACTTCGGAGTTCTAATGGGATCCGGTGCTTGCATATTTGTACCCTCTTAGGTGAAAGCCCTAGAGGATGCTTGGGGGAAAAAAAGAAAGAAAGAAAGACATTTTCATACTTCTGCATATTAAATGGTACAATGAGCACACTCGCAGGATTTAGAAGAAGACATGAAGGCCCTTCCAAGACAGGTGTAATTCTTTTTCAGAACAAGATGAACCTTACGACGCTTTTGGCATTTGCAACGGCAAAACGCGTAACGAGAAACATAGATTAATGAAAGCCAAAACAAGAAAGAGATCACAAAAAAATTTCATAGAAGTTATGAAGAATTACACAGACAATTTTACTTCAGATAAACATTAATGGAGGCATGCTCCATGTAACCAACCACATACTTATCAGGATGTAAGAATTTGCCAACGCAGATAATAAGTAATGAGCACATAAACAATTCATTGCTGTTCAACAAGCAATAGAAAATGTTAATGTTTTTAAGTCTTATACATCCGGATCTCTTTGCAGGCATACCTGTTGCTCAATGGTGCAGTAAATCCTAGAGCATTTGAAGTCATAAACCGGTCAATTGGAAGACCAGTACCAGCCAATGCACATGCACCCAGTGGGCAGAAATTCAGCCTAGCTCTGCAATCTGTCAGACGACCAGCATCACGTTCAAGCTACAAAGAGAAACTAATCAAATTCGATCGACAAAAATCAAAGCACACTAACTCTCCATGCCATTGCATGAATCAAGAGACCCTTTACCAACTCCACCTCAAGCCAAGGTCACTCGCAACACAAAAATGGGACAGGTGGCACTGAGAATAACGGAAAGTAAGAAACAAAAAAGAAGAGAAATATCAAGGGTAAACAAAAATGCGGTCGAGTACGCATATGCCCTATGCAATCAATCTCTAGTGCATTGCTGTTGGAGTTCATCTGAAGAAGAAGACAATAAATAGCCATGTGATTGTTGTCCCAGTACAGAAAATTTAACAACATTCAATAGAAACACCTGCTCGACATATGCTAAGAGAAGATGTTGCAATAGAACAGGTTGAGCCCTTTGCAGATGAGTGTAGCCAGGAACAATTAGGCCTTCATTTTGCAAGGCCAAAGTAACCAAGGAAACCTGCCAAAAACATGCCAGATAGTCAAAAGAGAAACTACATACTTACAGAATCTATACATTCTATATGAACTTTTGTGATGAACAAAGGCAGAAGAGTGCTGAATTCACATCACATGTGATTCTATCCAGAACTTTCAAGAATCATAGAAAGTAACTACAACATTCTTAAGATACTTTAGGTTAGTCTATATAAATAGTCGGGGGCACTAGTTCCAATACAAAATAATGACTTAAGAGGAACGACAATTAACCTCGATACATTGCTCGCAGGGTTATCAACCCCATATATAGAAGTTTCGTCTCAAAAGACAGGTAAATGCATTTCAGGGATATTTTTTTTTTTTTTTTTTTTTTTTTTTTTTTTTTTTTTTTTTGGTTGTTCGTCTTCACCTTTCTGTTTCCTAAAATCAACGTTGTATTTGGGCATTAGAATATGTCATGGATTTCAGGTTCAAAATCAAATTCAAAGCATAATAACAACCTGAAGCTTTTTAATATGCATGAGAATTGTGTCAATTGCATCACGACACCACAAGCGAAAATCAGTTTGAACTTGATCATTCCGGCTTCGTGCGGTATGGAGTTTCTTTGCAGGCTCCCCGATTAAATCAGTGAGGGCTGCTTCAATGTTCATGTGAACATCTTCCCTATCTGATCTCCATATAAAGTTGCCTTCTTCTATACGCCTTTCTATTTCATCGAGGCCTTGTAATATACTGTCTCTGTCGTTCGTACTGATTAGGCCCTAAAACACCAGTAGTAAGTCATCAACTGCCTCCACAACAAAAAATTCTTCTTCAATGGAAAGATAAGGAGGGTATGGAGGTAATTCAAAAGCAGGAGGGCATAACATGCAAGCAATACCCAATTAGAAATCAACATATAATAAACAAAAACACTAAGCGAAAATGAACTATAGCTAAGAAAGTTTTAGCTTTGCTCAACACTTGAGAGCCTGAATACACTTCTATTGATTTGATAGATGAAAATATGATAGATGACCATCCATCTCTTTGCAGGGACGCTGTGTAAACCCTGCCAATCAAAAAGATGAAGAGATATCTTCACAAGTTGCTCAGAACTGCAAAAGCTGAGGCTGGGTAGAAGGCAAGGTAATAAAACAGGAAAAAAAAAATGGAGATAATATACTCCATTTGTCCAAAATAATGCCACTTTCTACTTTATGCTGTCCCGAAATAAACCATGCCTTCATTTATTTTCATTTAATTCGTTACTTCTCTAAAAAGGCCAATTATATTGCCAGGGCAAAAAACACTGATGTCAGGGCAATTTGATATTTAAACTAGCTCTTGCTTTACTAATTGCCCTAGCATTAGTATTTTTTGCCCTAGTAATATAAATTCCCTTCTAAATATATTACTAGCTTGACACATTTTTTTTCCTTTTGACAAGAACTACTTTTGACACAATTGCTAATCTCCCATGATAAAATGTTGTACATACTTTGTCTGCTCCAGAAGTTCTCTCACTAGTCATTCCATACAATTCTATGATAACCATCAACTTTATAAAATAGAAAATCATCACTTCAGACAATCAATCCTTGAGAAAATTTACATGATTTTCAGTAATTTAATCCAACGTTGTCATATACATGGATAAAGATAAAATATCATATGGATTAGGAGAAAATTCATGCAATTGTACGTGGATTTGACGGGTGACATTATTTTGATAGGAAGAGCATCCGACTAAGAGATGTGAAGAAATCATCTTCCTGGACTCTTCAATTGCTTAGAATGGTAAAAGTATGAACCCTGGTCTTTTAGTTCTCCCATCCTCACCAATGAGGTACACTATTGAATTGTGTGAGGGGGGGTACTGCTGCTTGCATTAATGGACACCCCAAAAAGTGTAACTTCTCTTGCTGCCTTTCAGCTATTTGCATTCAATAAATGAAATGCCACCATTCAGGGAAGTCAAAAGTTATTTCCTTTTTGTCTTCGCTCAATGGAACTTCTATACCCATATTTAATACACCAAACCACAAACAATTACCGGACTGAACTTTCTTGATAAAATTCACCAAATAAAAGGGGAAGGCACCATAAGATCCAGTGGTTTCAAGCATCAAGATAGAAGGCTTAGAACCTAAAATATGACTGTTAGCTTTTATGTGGCCTCACATGGAAAGCCCACGCTTGTTTTATCATGACCAACATCAATTGCTTTAATATATAATTAGTTTAACAAAAGTAAAAAGAAGAAACAACACACAGCCATGAGAAACCAAGGTAAGGCGAGGCATCCTTATAAATATGGAACGAAGTGCACAACAGGCGAACCCATCACACAAAAAAGGGAAGGAAAAAGAGAAGAGGCACGTCTTGAATTCCAAGCATGTGCTCCTAGCACCAACTTCTTCTCCCTCACATCTATATGTCCTGCACAAGATCGCTCCTTAGACCTCAAAAACAAACCCATGGATCACCAAAATGAGGGATGAAATGAAATTCAACATATATGTTTCTAAGCAACCTGTGTAATCTGATTGTGCATATCTTTCTCTTCAATGTCACCATTCTCATTGTACAAAACTCAATCATTTGGAATACCAGAGGAGTGGGGTCTTGGGTGAATGCGTTGTGGGGACAATTTTCAATATCAGCCTGCCTTGATTTTAAAGGGAGGCGTTAGTCTTGGTATACTTCTATCAATGGTCCTCATAGATCCAGTGAGAAAACCTCTATTTGGTAAGAGCTAGGCACCTTGTGTGGCCTTTGCTAGAGGATTTCAACGTCACTCAATTTCATCATGACTGACATTATTCTAATTCATCTGCCCTGAGAATGCGAGGATTTGCTAGTTTTACTGAGGACAACCACAAATATCTCCCCCTAGGTAATGCCAAAAGTTTTAGACATCTTTCAATAAAAAAAATATTCAGACATCTTCCCGGAATTGGTGTTTCTATCGCAAGAAGTTTTGGAGGCTTTTCTGATGCAGTCTTGATTACTTGCAAAAGCAAGACGGTTTTCTCATGTTAGTTTATATTTGTGTTTTCCATTCTTTCTTGAGTATAACTTCCCCTTAACATTTTATGGATTCTTCGTCAATTAGATTATTTTCTTTTCTTATCTCAAAGACAAATTGATATCTAGGCAACCCACGGCAGATTAAAAGAGGATGGGCCAAAAGAACATTTTAGAGGAGAAAAGTTCAGAAGTATAATACGCATGCTAGGACCATTGGGGAAATAGAAGAGGGAGATATCACTCATTACAATAGTTTCACTAATATAGGGTTTATGCTCAATTACTCTCATATGTGCTATGGAATCAAATAAAGACTTCTACAAATGTAACAATTGTTAGGCAAAGAATTTTGGGCAAGCTATCACACATTGTAACACTATGATACTATTGTATTCATCTCCAAAAGAACATACAAAGATGTCAAAAAAGCCACATGTCAAAGCTTAAAGTTGCTACGTGTTAGGGTGGCCTTGGGATGGGAGAATTTTGTTAGGGATTTGAAGATCGATGGCGGTTAAGTTGTCAAGAAACTTGACCCCGGATATTACCTCCTTTGATCGGTTTTTATACTCAAACGGAACCCCTAGAAAGCCTCTGACTAATGGAATTGAGTGAAGGCATAGGTCAGCTTATGAGAAGGGGTGGCTAGACGAAAAGGAGCTTAGAAACACTATCTCTAATACAGCCAATGATGTGGTTTCCGTATGGCTTTTTTCTATCATTGTTGGGATGTGATAAAGGCAAAGCTGATGAAGGTTTATTCAAAGTTTTAGGAAATCATCTATAACATCATCAATCGCATGCTTATTATTCTCGTCCCCCAAAAAGGGTCCATCCATTAAGGTGATAGATTTACATATAAGTAGCCTAAATTTAATTACTAGTGTTGATAAGATCATAACAAAAGATTGTAATAGTTGTTGAAGTGAAAAATTTTGCTAGTATGTGCTACAAGTAGGCCAAAAACATAGCAGTCATGGTTGATAAATGCAATCAAAAGGAAGGATCTATATTTAGCATGGGAATGCAGGAACATCCCATGACATTATGCAGCCTTCTCCAAGGTAAGAATACAGAGGGCATCATATGCCATTAAGCAAGGGCTCCACTTAAGGCAAACGGTCTATGGGCAAGAAATTTTAGAATCATTTGATCACAAAACACCTAATTAAAGAGAATGGAAAATTTAAGATCCACAGAAAAATATTTAAGAGAACTCAATAATTGTAGGAGACCATCAACAGACACATGGAGATGGTCTGTTGGCTGATATGTGTGGTCATAAGATTGTCAACAATCTTTGAGCAGATGGTCTGGAGATAACAGATCAGGACACACTAGAATTGATCAGATGAGGATCAGTTGATTGTATTCTTGACCTCACAACTGACAATGCGCCCTGAAATATATAGATCTAATCTTCAGCTCTTATCACCAATACAATTATTAGTAAAAGTTAGTACTGATATCCATCCAAAGTTTCTGGAATCGGATGCTTGGTCTAGTTTTCAAGGTAACCTTGGAAGAAGCTCAACATTGTAACTTCATTTTTGTTTATTATATCAAAATCAAACATTCTCCTCAACAACAACAAACCCAATGCCACAAGGGCTTCCACATAAGCAGGGTCTGGCAAATCAGACATTCTACTCAATAGCATTTTTTTAACATTGCACATTATTGACAACAATTGTCTCCTCTAATTTCTCTTTAAGTTCATCTTTTATTGCTTGTGTTTCCTGTATATTAACTCATTGAGACCATGAAAATGGGTAATTAGTCTAGTCGTATGATTCTTCCTTTTGATGAAAGAGCCACAAGTTCAATTCACAAGATGTCCCTAGTAATTTATTCCTTTCTTTTGCTCATAATCAAAGTCTTTGCTTCCATACATATTAACAAGAATTAAATTTTTTTCATCCCTAACGATGCAGCCTTATACTGCTCTAATACTATGTTGTTCTCATGCTTCCAGGCTTCTATGCATCCATGATGACATGTCCCTCAGATTGGGGGTCCTCGGAAACAGCTTCCCTTAAGGGTAGCACCCTAAAGGGGGAAGGCTCCGTACATCCATCTCCGTGCGCGCGCCGGGACCCTGCGTATGCAGGAGCCCTCGTGGCACTGAGACTATTGTTGTTATTGTTGTTGCATCCATCCCTAACGATGTAGATAGCCAGTACAGAACTAATTTTTGGGCTAATACACCCTTTCTTCCTCAACCAACAACCATCTCCTCACTTGTTCTCACAACCAACCAGAACCCAAAGAACATAGCGAAGATGCCAAGTAACCATCCATCTCAAGAGCTTATGTCCTTAGTTGAAGGTCCATAAATGATTCATAATACACCACTCATGTGAATGTTCATTGGGCATGCTATCTGAATAATGCATAGATCCATTTTCCACCAATGTTGAAATTAAATTAACATTAAAAATAAAGAAGAGGAAAGACCTCTTAACGCTATTATCCTTGACCAAGATTGTGATTCTTCGGTGCACATGGTTAAATGCTAGGATGTTTAAAGATCAATATACACCAATTAATTTCTTATGGGAAAAGATGGTCTTTTTAGGAGCTTTGTTGACCTAGAGCTTCGGGAGCTTCATTGATACAATCTTCGCTAAGTTGCAGAAGGATTGGAGAGCTTTGTGTTAATAGTTGCATTTTCATTTGTTCCTCTGTTGTGTTGAGGACATCTTGTCATTAACTATTTATATAATTATATTTCTTTTTTCGATCATAAATAAATAAATTAAAGCTAATGGGATTTGAACTTAATTCATCTTGCCATGAAGCAATCAACCATCCCCAAAAGCTAAACCTATCAAGATGAAGGTTCAGAAATGATTTTATATTAGTCGGAGGTAACAATTACCTGATGAGCAAGCATGGTGGCGTGAGCTCGACTTCCCATTATATCATGCTTATATAGAGCCTTATCATACGAAATCGACTCTGTGAACCGCTCAACGGCATCAGTAACGCTCTCCTCGAACCGGCCACCCCACAGCTTCGCCTCTTTCTTCTTAGCCTGATCGCTCAACGAAGTATCATTCGTTGCAGTGCTGGACGCACTGCAAATAGTCATTTGCCTTGGACGTCTTCGGATGGTCAAAGACACTGAAAATTGGCGCTCTACCAAAATGAAATTAGGGTTTGGTGCTGGTCTAGGAGAGTAGCGGCAATCTTGGAACGTTGAAATCCCTGCAATGGCTACCATTCTCCGATTGGAAACGAATACCCAGAACCTACAATAGTTAAACAATCATGAAATGGGTGAAATACAAGAGTTATATACACGGTTGGTGTTTCTGTTTTTAAGTTTGTTCAAATTAATACATTCAAAAAAGTTTTAACAATTTTTTTATTCCTTTAAAATATAAAAAGTAATTTATCTAGCACTCGAGATAAGTTCTAATTCATTTCTTTTAAGTTCTAATACCTTTGTTTTAACTAGGCTAGTACATAATTTTATTTCTCATCATGACAATCAAACAAACACTTTGTACCTAGTTGATACAGAAATTAAATTTTTTAAAAAATATAACTTTTTAAGTTAATCAAACAAGGCAGTTATTCAAATTAGCCCTTTGTCTTTTAATTTTGTTGAAAATAGCCTTTAATGTTTTATTTTATGATAACAAATTTTCCCTCATTTTTCTATTTTTATCTAATTTTGATCATCATAGAGGACTAATTTTGTTATACAATGAAAGCATCAGGGAGTATTTTAAATACAAGAAAAGGAGAAAGAACTCGATTCGAAAAAAAAAAAGATAACAGACCAGAGAGAGGGAGAGAGAAGGCGAGGGAAAGGACGATGTGAAAGAAGGAGAAAAGGGGGGGTACCCGAGAGAGAGAGACAGAGAGGGGCCGCGGTGGTGGTGAAGGCGGCGTTAATGGCGTTTGGGTACAAGTGCAGTGGGGTTCGCTTTTAATGTGATGTTGCAAATTCGAAATGGACACCGACTCCATTCCAACTGTGCTTCATACCTTTTTTTAATTTTTTGTCGTCTCAAAATATGAGGCTGCAAAAATAGCATAAGTTTAAAAATATTTAGTATTTTGATAGTATTTTGAAAATATTTAGTAATATAGTATATTTTAGTGCTCGTCAATTGTTGCACACTATTTCAAAAGGATTACAATAATAAATCACCTGTTGCACAACATTTGAAACGTCATACAACGTTGCACGACGTCTCGGAGGTCGTACAACACCGTTGCACGACATCCTAGGCGTCGTGCAACTAGGTGGACTGAATTTAATAAATAATATTATCAACATATAAAATTTAACTTTTGCACCTTTAGCTTGGTGGTTAGAGAGGTGTAATGTGATACATATGGACACGGGTTCCAATCCTCTTGAGGCTACATTTTTTTTTTTTTTTTTGGTAACAAATAGAATTGTCACTATACTTTTTTTATGTCACTATACATAAATACAATTAATTATATTTTTAATTATTTGTTGAGCTTATTTTGTATACAATACCAAATATTGTTTATGTTAGGAATAAAATAAAAATTATTTACTGAACTCTCACGAGTCGCAAATTTCAATTTACCATTTTATTGAACTCTATTATTTATTATTTAATAATTTTAGAATTATTTGAAAATTTTTATATTCAATTTTCAACCGTTAGATGTGAGATATTACACATTTTTCATACAAGCAGAAAATATTACAAATAAATTTAAACAAGAATCGATGTATAAATATAAAAATATAAATATACAATATATATAATCTAAGTTATTGAGTTGAAAAGGTCAAAAAGAAAATTTGAAGTCATTTATATACAAAAAAAAAAAATTTAGAACAGATATTAGTAATTTGTGTATACTTAAACAAAACGAGTGAGACCACGACATATAACAAAATTATTTATTATTATTTTTTTCCTAGCATAAATAATATTTAGTATTGTATACAAAATAAGCTCAACAAATAATTAAGAGTATAATTAATTCTATGCATGTATAGTGACAATTCTCGTCTAAAAAAAAGTATAGTGACAATTCAATTGTTCAAAAATATAATAATAAATGTGGCCTCAAGAGGATTCAAACCCATGTCCATACCTATCACATTATACCTTGCTAACCACCAGGCTAAAGGTGCAAGAGTTAAACTCCATATGTTTATAATATTATTTATTAAATTCAGCCCACCTAGTTGCACGATGCCTGGGATGTCATGCAACGGTGTTCTACGACATCTGAGACGTTATGCAACGTTGCACGACGTTTCAGATGTCGTGCAACAGGTGGCTTTTTATTGTAATCCTTTCAAATGGCGTACAACGGTTGATGAATAGTAAAGTGTGCTATTTTGCTAAATATTTTCAAAATTGTGCCAAAATGCTAAATATTTTTCAAACTTATGCCATTTTGATTATAAAAAAAAAAGTATATCTTATCGATTAGGTTTTTACAAAGATAAAAAAATTTTATTAATTTGGTGGAAAGCCAAGGTTTGTAGACTAATAACTTCGATTAAAAAATAGGACAAATAACTAAGGTAATATGACGGCAGACAAGGTAGCAGCTCAGGGTTTTCATTTGATGGCCAATGGTACTACTCAATCCTCAAGTATTTCTAGACTAATCGTTCTCGAATCGCTGAGCTGATCTAACTGTGGGTAGATGGTTTAGGGTTCTCCTTACCTTTAAAAAAAAGAGTCAAAGGTTGATATTTTTCCAATAGGAAAGTCACTGCTAAAAGTTTTTTTTTTCCCCCTTTTAGGGTATGTTTGGTTTGCAGGTAAAAGGGGTTAATGCTTACCCCATTAACAATTAACGCTTGTTTGGTTTGAGGTGAAAATTTGCACCCTAAAAATTTTTATCCCCATTTGGGGTTAAAACCTTTACAATAGGGGAAGTAGTGCAAAGGCCATAATGCTCAATTTCTGAAAGATCATGAAATATTTTCATATCCCCAAACACTAGCCACCAAATATTGAAAAAAATCCTAGACACCGATGGAGGCATCGGCGGCAGCTTGGTGGTTGGGGTGTGTCGATACGTTCGCCGCCGATTGGGGTGTCAACATGTTTGGGGGTCAAAGGGTTTTCAGGGGTTGAAGGGTCTGGGGTAGAGGGGTTTCGTCTAGTGTTGAAACATTTGGGGTTTGGGGTGTGTCGATGCATTTGGTGGCTAGGGGGTCAACGGCCGGCAGCAATTCCGCGGTGGTTCAGTGGTGGTTTGGCAATTCAACGGTCAAGGGTCGAAAGTAAGTTTAGGGTTCCGACTCGTCTCCTGCACTAAATCTGGTGTTTGCCTTAATGTTCAAAAGATTATATTGCACCTATACCAAACATAAATAAAAATTTACAGATTAATGGCTACCCTTAAACCAAACAAAGTGGGAAAAAAAATGCAGGGGGTAATGGTTACCCCATTAAAATTTGCATTATGAATGTTTACCCCCTAATTTTTAACTCCATACCAAACATGTTATAGGACAAAGAGATAATATAAAGGTTAAAAGTTATGCTAAGCCAACAAAATTTAGAGAAAGGGGGAAATTCAGCAAAGTCGGTAAGTGTATTAAATTAAGGAAGGAAAAAGTATCGTGATTTAAAGTTGGGATATTTTGTTGTGTTTCTTAGTTGAATTAACTGTTTACATCCCGAACTCGAGCGAGTTAGGACGACGCCGTTTTGAAGTAAAACATCATGCGCTTATCACGTGTGACCAATTTCGAGGGATGCTAGACATTTAGATATTAAAACAATGGCGTATCGAGCCCAGTTGTCTGAGGAGTTAAAACCTTTTAAAGGGTATCAGCCACTTGAGATGGTTGAAAGGGTAAAGGTGGTTGGAGCTCGAGAGATTTCCCAGAAGGCTGCAAAATAGGTTGTTGCGAAGCTCGAGATAGTTACTTGGAGCATAATTCCAGATACTTGAGCCTCAAGCCTATCCAATAGAACATGAGGCGTCTAGAAGGAACTCCAGCGAGTTATGCAAACGTGGGGATTCCAGAAAGAAGCTCGAGCAAAGTTGTTTCAAAATAAACAAAAGATGATTGGTGTCTTTTGGGTGAAGATGTGTGTCTCTTTTCGTGAAGGGATGTGTCTCTTGATGAAGGGATGTGTCTTTTCATGAGGGATGTGTCTCTTGATGAAGGGAAGTGTCTCGTCATGAAAAGACACTTGAAAAACTATAAATACCCCCTATACAATAGAACATGAGGCGTCTAGCAGGAACTCCAGCGAGTTATGCGAACGTGGGGCTTCCAGAAAGAAGCTCGAGCAGTGTATTTTCAAAATAAATAAAAGATGATTTGATGTCTTTTGGGTGTGGAGGTGTGTCTCTTCGTGAAGGGATTTGTCTCTTGATGAAGGGATGTGTCTTTTCATGAGGGATGTGTCTCTTGATGAAGGGATGTGTCTCGTCATGAAAAGACACTTGAAAAACTATAAATACCCCCCTCTAATTTCATGATTAGAAAATATATCAAAAACATGACTTGTAAAACTTCATTATCTCATTCCTTAAGTCTCGATCATCCTTCCTCACTACGCTCTCACTCTCACTTTGTTTTTGGGTTTCATTGTATCTCTGAAACTATTTCGGTATCCATGAAATAAGTCTTTGGGAAAGTGGTTCACTATACATCTTGAAGCCGGTGACTAATTTAGATACATGTGTATACGAATTTCCCTAACAATTTCAGGGCATGTTCAATGCCCATTTAGCGCCCCAAAGCTTTGAGGCAAAAGTGGGAAAGAAATTCCAGAGGAATCGAATGCGTAGTTATTTTCGTTTTCTATAAATAAAAGACACTATTGTAGTTGTAAAGTGTCTAACACCACCATACAAACTTTTTCAAGTTTCTTTACAGTTCACTTGTGCTTTTTACCTAGGAGTAGCGTAACTTAGCCTAACTTAGCTTAGCGTAGCGTAACCTAGATAGTCATTATACTTGCTTTCTTCAAGGCAATACAATTCTTCGGATTTCAGGTATGAACTCTCTATTTTAATATGTTCTTACAATCGACGAGTTAAGAATTGAGATGTTAGTTTAAAACTTTGACAGCCAAAGCTTGACTTTGATTTTGTTGGTCTTAACACTGGTGTCACTACTTAATAAGTTAGGTGAACTTAGATTTGCGTTATTGTTTAAGGGCTTTGATGGCCAAGGCTTAAGCTTCTATGTTGGTCCTCATCTAGTAACCCAGATACAGATTGTTTCATCTAAATCTTGCCAAACTCTAACTTATTCGAGTTATTACAAGCCAAGGGTGTCAAGCTTAAAAATCTAATTGACTTGGGCTTATAAGTGGAATGTTGAGCTCTTCAATTTGTCTCCACCCCAGTTCCTAACTTTTAACTATACAAGGAAAGGTGTCTGTGGGCTTTGCTCCATCATTGTAACTACCACTTGAGTTAGGTCCATATCCCTTTAATTTTTTGTCGTACATATGTCAAAAAATCCACAAAAATATTAAAAGTCTCCTTAATTGGAGCATAAGTAGAATCCACAATTAATTGCAAACCGAAGTCCAATTTACCAAAAGCACCATCCCTTTTCCTGGAGAAGGTGATTAGTAAGGGTCAAACAAGTGCGGTCCAGAATTCAGGCTCATTTCCATGTCGCTCCGAGTCCCTTTTTGCATGTTTGTTTGATTTGTATTTATGGCGACCACTAGGAGTGTAAATGAGCCGAGCCGGTGAAGGCTTAGCTCGCTTTTAGCTCGATTCAAGTGGAGCCGGCTCGTTTAGTTTATTGAGCAGAGCCCAAGCCTAGTGAACCTCGATCTCGTAAGCTTGCGAGCCTAAATGAGCTTTTTCTAATATAGTATATTTGATTAAAAATATGGCCAATGAAGTCAAATTTGAGCCTAAATGAGCCGAGCTAGAGCCTAAACGAGCCCAAACAAGCCTAGATTGAGCTTAAATAAGGCGAAATATTGCAAGTTTAATTTAAGCTCGCTGAGCTTAGATCGAGCCGAATCGAGCTTGAGCTCAAGCTTAGATCGAGTCGAGTCGATCCCGAGCTTTTAACGAGCAGAGCTCGAGCTTGAACTTTCTAAGCTCGATGAGCTCCAAGCTGAGCTCGAACCGCGCTTAATGTAAACAAGCCGAGCCTCAAGCCTTGCAGGCTCGGGCTCAGCTCAAATACACCCTTAGCGACCACACACACACACACACAAAGCAAACAAAAAGAGTAAGCATTAACAAAAATAATTATTTATTTTAATTATGTCTTTATAAAAATTAGGGATATACACTTTTTCTTAATTTAGTTATACTTTTACTTATGTTTTGATTCATCGAATGAAATGTTAAAATATTGGAATTAAGTTGTACTAGCAAAAATCCATGCGATGCACAATTGCTTTATTTATTTATAAGTGTTGTTAATAAACATATGATCACTTATGAGATCTACGTAATCTCAGGCCGTACACAAAAAATCTAATTTTTGTAGCATTTTCAATGTCGTGTCTTAATCATTGCTTCAATATCACTAATTTTAACATTGATTACCAAAATTTTTAAAGGAGTTTTTTTTTAAAAATCATATTAAATATTAACTTATCTAAGATTATATTTATTATTAATTTATATTTAAAGTTGAAAAATATTATTTGTACTCAAAAAGAAATTTAGAGCAATTTGTCGCTCTATTTTAAATAACTAGCTATACTTTAAAAGATAAACAAACTTTAATGTAACAGCATTTATAATTAGATTAAATTTAAAATTTAAAAAACAAATAATCATATCTATTATGAAAGAATCATGCCACTAACATTTACCCCTATCTTTGTTAAAATTATTTTATATATCTAAATGCAATAACTATTTTACTGTAATCACCACATATTTTAAAAGCATCTAAAAAATTATATTAAATTTTAAAATATCTAAAATTATATTTATCAAAGCTTTATATTTTAAATTAAAAATATATATACATATATATATATATATATATATAGCGTGGCATTCTTATAAAAGAGTGAATCCTAACCCTCCATTGTAATGGATGACTAAGATTTGTTGAACATTAAAAAATTAATAATATACAGCCCATAGGGGCAGAAAGAAAGAAGAGATATGGGAAGAAAATTATTTTTTTTTAATATTCAACAAATCTTGGCCATAACTTGTTTGTTTTAATGTCTAACAAATCTTGGCCGTCCATTACAATAGAGAGCCAGGATTCACCCCTCTCATGCTCTCACCCTCTTATAAGAACGCCATGTATACCTCTATTTTTGCTACTATTAATTAAATAATGTTACACGCTACTCTCGGTTCTTCCCGCCAAAATCAATTCTCGAATTGTATTTCAAATTTGAATAGTAAATTGGAGGAAAAGGTTGTTAGTGATATTTTTACTCTATAAATGCCCTAGTAATGTACTTGATTGATAAATAATATCTCAATCTTCTCCTAAACTCTTTCTCTCTCTTGTCAGATGGCGTTCTTATGAGAGGGTGAAAAAGTGAGAGGGGCAAATCCTGACCCTTTATTGTAATGGATGACCAAGATTTATTGAACATTAAAAAAATTTAATTTACGGCCCATACCCCTTCATGAGGTAGAAAGAAAGAAGGGATAAGGGAGGAAAATTATTTTTTTTTAATACTTAACAAATCTTGATTGTAAATTATTATTTTTTTAATGTCCAACAAATCTTGATCATTCATTACAATGGAGGCAAGATTTGTCCCTCTCACACTCTTACCCTCTCATAAGAATGCCACTATATATATATATATATATATATATATATATATATATATATATATATATATGTAAGTACGTATGTATTTATACCTCTATTTTTGCTAAAATTAATTAATAATGTTACACGCTACTCTCTGTTCTTCCTGCCAAAATCAATTCTCGAATTGTATTTCAAATTTGAATAGCAAATTGGAGAAAAAGGTTATTAGTAATATTTTTACTTTATAAATGCCCTAATAATGTACTTGATTGATAAATAATATCTCAATCTTCTCAACTCTTTCTCTCTCTTCTCGTTAATTTCACTTCTCTTACTCTCTTCTTCTCGTATTTCTTTCTAATATTCTTCTTCTCGTATATTCTTTTTCCTAAATTCAGATACAATTTAAATAGATTGTATCATTGGTATCAAAGCCAGGTTCATCCTTGGACTGAGATCGATTTCCGCCGAAAAGGAAAAAAAAATCAGAATCATATTCTATCGAAAGTGTTAGGAAAATTTTCAGCGCAATTGTGCATTGATTTTAAAGAGGTTGTGATTTCCAACAATTATGCATTCCATAGTTTGAATTTTTGATTCGAATTCCAGCTGTCCGAATTTGATTCTTTCGTTTTCGAAGAAATTCAGATTAAATAGATATTGAAGCTCAAGAAGTATTACACCTCAAGTGTTCAACAAAATGCCACAATCTAAGATGCAAGAATTAGGCTCAAATTTTGAGCAATTGAAGGAGCGGTTGCTCGATCGCTCACGTGTTCATCTTGATACTCAGACACTGGGGACAATTCATGCTGAAATTTGTCAAAGGAAATCGCTATCTAATAAAGCTACACTTGTGGTGATAGTTTCTTTTGTTCTCTGTCCTATAAATGAGGATGTTCTTCACGAGATATTCTCTTCATTTGGTTCTCTTGAAGAAATCGTAGAAATCTCGCCATCAATTTTCGAAGTTAAAGCTCAAGTCCATTTTTCATCAAGAGCAAATGCAATTTCTGCGTTTTCCTTACATGGAAGAGCCATATATGATCATTTTTGTTATTTGGACATCCAATTTCTCGATCTTGAGCCTCATGTAGCAATATGCAACAATCAATTGGAGGTATAGGTGCTTTTAACCAAAATAAAAGATATACTTAATCTAAAGAAAAGCTGTAAAATATTGAAAATAAAGGCATAAAGAGAGAAAATATAAAGGATGACATTTTCATTGATTGATGTCTTGTGAATACAATGCCCCCCCCCCCCCCCCCCCCCCCCCTATTTATAGAATAAACCTTCCCTGGGTGGGACCCACTATATTATCTATTAGATTACCCTCTTATAGACACAAATACTATAAACTCTAATAATATGGATCCTAAATACCTAATTTGGGAACATATCAATACTTTCCCCTTCGAGAGACCATTGTCCTCAAGGGTCTAAGTATAATACTCTATAACTTGTAAAAAAATCAATAAACAAATTTTTATGTCATCCTTTTTATTATCCTGTATCTATCCAATTTTTTTCCCCTGGGTTAAACACAACAGGAGCAAATTTTACCGAATTAATTAGTTTAAAATTAACATATTTTTTTCACTCAAAATATTTAATTCCAATGTCAACAGTAAGAGAGCAAGATCAGGGCACAGATTCAGTGCAATTTGTGCGAAATTCATCATTTAGACAACCTAAGGTTGAGATCAATAACTTTGATGGCACACATCCTCAGTCCTGGATTCATAGATGTGAGAGATTCTTTAGATTTTGTGACATTCTTGATGTTGGAAAGGTGGAGATAGCTGTGGTATATTTGATGGGAGATTCTGAGGTCTGGTTTCATAGCTTAAGCCTTAGCAAACCTAACATATAGTGGTTGGAATTTGTTAAAGAGTTCTGTAATAGGTTTGGAGATGATGACTTGAGTGATGTTCTGGATAGGTTTAACAAGCTGACATAGATTGGTATAGTGAAGGAATACATGTCACAATTTGAACATCTTAAATCTTTGATGGCTGTGGCTAATCCAAATGCTAGAGAGAGTTATTACTTATCCAGCTCTGTTAGTGGGTTAAAACCTAAGATCAAAATTTTTTTTAAGGCTTTGAATCTTGAGTCCTTGAGTAAAGCCTATGCGAATACAATGGAGGTTTTGTCTAAAGGAGGGAGTAAAGGCAAGTTTGTGCCTTAGTCATCCAACAACAAATCGATTTCCTCACCTTCTTTGGTTAAGGGAAGTTCTGGTAGTTCAGTGGCCAATATCAATGCCGGTAAATCAATGTGCTATGAAGCTAAACGTGTGAATAATCTGTGCTTCAAATGCAATCAGAGATATTTCTACCGCCACAAGTGTAATCCTAAGTAGGTGATGGTGTTATCTGGTGTTGAAGCAGAGGATTCAGTAGATAAGATAGTAGAAATGGTGGAGGAGGAACCAGCTGAGGAAATTGAGATTTCAATGCATGCCTTAACTAGAGGTGGGGCTCACAACACTCTTAGAATGAAAGGCTCAGCTAAACAACATCCCTTACTTGTTCTCATTGATAATGGAAGCAAGCATAGTTTCCTAGATCCTCAAATTGCTAAGAAAGTGGGGCATGAGATCATTAAGTCCTTTCCCCTTTCAGTTACAGTCTCTAATTGAAACACAATGGTGACTCAGACTCAGTGCAAACAATTTCCATGGGAGATACAGGGTCATCAATTTGAGTACGACTTCGGAATGCTGAAGCTTAGGGGTTGTGACATGGTTTCAAGCATGGATTGGATGAAGACTATAAGTCCAATTGTGCTTGATTTCAGTAATCTTTCCATGGCTTTTCAAAGGAAGGGTAACTCAGTGAAGCTAGAAGGGGTTAAGGAGCAAGCTTCATTGAGATTAATGCATTACAAGGGACTCAAGGAAGCCATTCAGAAGAAGCTTGTCAATGGATAGGCCACTTATTTTCTATCAATGTAGAACCTTTGGCTGGGAAGGTTAATTCTGATCCTTCTTTACTTCGATTGTTACATGACTATGATGATATATTTCAGTTACCTTCATCCCTTCCTCCCAAAAGAGCTCTTGATCATGCCATTCCCCTCAAAACAGACTCTTTCTCCATCAATTTAAGGTCCTATAAGTACTCTCATGCGCACAAAGCTAAAATTGAGAAGCAAGTTAATGAATTGGTAAGGACAAACTTTATAGAACAAGCCATAGCCCTTTTGCTTCTCCTGCCATATTGGTTAAAAAGAAAGATGGAACCTCAAGGACGTGTATTGATTACAGACTATTGAATTTTGTCACTATCAAAGATAAATTTTCAATACCTATAATTGATGATTGACTTGATGAACTTCATGGCTTAAAATTCTTTTTGAAGCTTGATCTTAAACAGGGCTATCATCAGATTAGAGTAGTGGAGGATGACATTTGCAAGACTGACTTTAGAACACATCATGGCCATTTTGAATTTGTGGCCATGCCTTTTGGTTTAGCCAATGTTCCGGCGACCTTCTAAGCCTTGATGAATTCCATCTTAACTTAACACAAATTTCTACTAGTATTCTTTGATGATATACTAGTGTATAGCCCTTGTTTTGTTTCCCATCTAAATCATCTGCAACTGATCTTTAAGACCATGAGACAACATAAACTTTTTGCCAAGTTATCAAAATGTTCCTTTGCTCAATCACAATAGAATATCTTGGTCATGTAGTTTTAAGTCAAGGGCTAGAAACGAACCCTTCCAAGGTTATTGCCATGAAGAATTGGCCTACTCCCCATAACATCAAGTCCTTGAGGGGTTTCCTTGGGCTCATGAGATATTACAAGAAGTTCATTTGTGGTTATGGGGTGATAGTAGAACTGTTGACAGATTTGCTTAAAAATGATGGGTTCACATGATATGAAGAAGCACAAGAGGCTTTTGAGAGACTCAAGTTGTCAATGTGTTCTGCTCCAGTGCTAGCCATGCCCAGTTTTGAGGAGCCTTTTGCTCGGGACACAAATGCTTGCCATCAGGGAGTAGGAGCAGTTTTAATGCAGCGTGACAAGCCTATTGCTTTTTTAAGTCAAGCCTTGAGTCCTCGTCACTTGGGTTTGTCTAACTACGAGAAGAAGTACTTAGCCATATTGCTTGCTATTCAGAAATGGCGACATTACTTAGAGGGACACCACTTTTCATTAGAATAGATCGTGAGAGTCCCAAATACTTACTTAAACAGAGAATTTCCACTCGAATTCAGAAGAAGGGGCTGATGCACATGCTGGGGTTGGATTATTCTATCCAGTATAGGAAAGGGAAGGAAAATATTGTTGCTGATGCCTTATCTAGGCAGGGAGATCTTCAGTGTGAAGCTCAATTTGGGGCTATTTCAGTGGTCAGACCCTTATGGATGGATGACATGGCTTAGTCTTGTAAGAAGGATATTTATGCTGCTAACCTCATTCAAATGTTGTCTGTTGATGTGGCTGCAGTTCCTTAGACTACCTTCAGTAGTGGAGTTTTGCGTGTCAGACGAAAGATATACATTGGTGACACAACATATCTCCGGAGGCATCTGTTTACTGCCCTACATTCTGCTACTATTGGGGGTCATTCCGGTATCTTGGGTACCTACCAGAAGCTGAAACAATGGTTCATTTGGAAGGGAATCAAGAGAGATATGGTAATGGGTGCGAGAAGATGTGTGTCAAAGAAATAAAGTTGAGCATTGTCCATATCTTGGATTACTTCAAGCTAGAGGTGACCAGTGAGCCAGGCCCAACCCAGCCCGCTACAGTAGTGGCTAGGTGTTATGATTCGAGAATCCGAGGCATGAAATTATGGTAGCTGTATTACTGCCCTGCTGCTAAGATGCTGCTGTTAGTCGTTGTTTAGTGTCTGATATGCTGCTGCTGCTGCGAGTATTGTTGTTGTTAGGAAGTTGTTAGCTTAGTAAGTGATGTAGTAAGCTTGGTCTTAAACTTCTTGACTACGAGGTATTGGTTGTATCAAGTGCATTTCCTACATTATATTGAGCTGCTGCGTGTTAATTTGCTGAACAGGTAGCCGGTTGCTGTTAGATTTGTCTTGGTGCCATAATTAGAATTTAAATGTTAGTTACACTTTAGTTCTAGATAATTCTAGATAATTTCTAAGGTGGTTAGTCCTTGTGTGGCTAGATTCAATGTACTAAGCTTATATTATGTAAGTAGTATAAATAAGAGGTCCTAGCATGTAATCCAAAACTTTAATGAATGAATTGATATCTTTTGATATTTCTCTCTACTTCTCATCTCCTTTCCCTTCTTTCTCATCTAAACTCTATATTCTTTTCTCATCTCATAGTCTCTCTATCCCAACCAAGGTTAAGGCTCAAGAGAAATCTTTGAAATCTTAACAATTGGTATCAGAGCCAAGTTTGACTTCCGAATCAAGCTCATATCCGAAAAAAAAATAAAAATAAAATCTGATTAATTGTGTTGCAATTAATCAACAAAAGAAGGTTTGATATTGATTTAATTCAGATTTGGATTAGAATTCAAATATGAATTTTTGAAGTGGTTTTGGGGTATTGCATCAGTGCTGCATAAGCCTGGGAAGATTGCTTTCGGTTGGGAATTTAAGTGATCATATTACATTGAAGGAAGTTCAATTGATCAGTATTTGTTGAGTACATTCAACATCAAGCTAATTCAGATTGAAATTCAATAGCATCGATCAAGCATTTGCTGCAAAAGTGGAGTAACGAAGTAAGTTGCAATTCAGAAGTTGAAGATTGAGGTAATGGTGTACTGAACTTCAAGTTGCAATTCATTGAGAATTCGTGTTTGTTGTTGGATGATGTCGAAATTGTGTTGCTAAGCATAAAAGTAGTGAGAATTCATCAGAATCTACGGTGATCTTTGAGAATTATATGCTATTGAGTCGAGATTTGCTTAGGCGAAACTCTGACAGCATAGGCGATAATCTGACAGTAGGATCGAAAGTGTTGAAATCTGATTTCGTTCATTAAGATTGTTTGAGTGTTGTGTTGAGGACTTGATTTTGAGTTAGAGTCGAGCTTAATTCAGAAGCGGAAGTCGAATTACTCAACTAAACGTTGCTGATAGAAATCGTTCGAGGTTAGGGTTTTTTTGAAGTTCTGTTCGAAGCTTATCAGCTAGGGTTTATAATCATTGACGATAGTGGAACCGATAGCAAGGGATTGTTTGTGCGATCAAAGGAGTACAACTTCATTAAGCAACCGATTGTTGAAGAGTTGCGAAACAAGTTTTACATTTCTGCGATTTCGAAATTGTGCTCTGCGAATGTGCTGATTTCAGATCGAAGTTGTTGTTCATTGCAAATATGGCTGATGGAGGGAGAACTCGATCTGAAGCTGGTATAAATGTTATGATCGAACCTCAAAATGCTACTAAAGAGGACCTTCAAGATTTACAGAAATGTTTTGATCAAACGATGGATCAAATTCTGTCATTGTTAATGGGCAAAGATGCAAAGGATGCAAAGGGGCAAGATCGGTTGCAACAAATTGAGATTGTTCCACCTACTGAAGTGGTTCTACCGCAAGAGTTCTTTGTTGAGAAAAAAGAGAAGGTGCAATCTGTTGTTGTTGAAGATGAAATCGACCACGACAATGCCGAAATTGATGAACACAGGCGTGAAGAACCTGAGGCTGAACAAGATGATTCTTATGAAGACTCTTTGTTAGAGTTAGAGTATCTTGATGACGTTGAGGTATAACATGACATGCATCCGGAGTGGGAATATGATTCACATGTCAAAAGAATGATTAAGAAAGCAAAGAGTAAATTGAAAAGAAA
Source organism: Simmondsia chinensis (assembly GCA_018398585.1). NCBI lineage: Eukaryota > Viridiplantae > Streptophyta > Magnoliopsida > Caryophyllales > Simmondsiaceae > Simmondsia > Simmondsia chinensis. The sequence continues at coordinate 15,668,046 of JAGTTD010000008.1, read as the reverse complement.
TCAACTAAGTGAAGCATTGAAAGATTTTTGGGGTAAAAAGAAGTTGACAAAGCCAAAGTTGATGTGTGAGGTTGTGTTTCAGCCTAGGATGCTTGATGAGCAACAAGAATTAACTCAAGATCCTGATTTTGTCGATGTATATGCCAATATACCAGGGGTGGTTGAGGTTACTGCTGTAGTAACAATGGAAGCACCTCAAAATATGTTAAACACTTCTCCAAGGCATCTTGATACTCGTAATCAGCAATTGCTCGGTGTTGATAGTGATGCAATTGATACATTGCAAGGTTCTTGGAGTAGAGAAATGGAGTGTTCAAATGTACACCCATACGACGACTTGCCTCCTGATCCGGGAGAAGCTTTCCAAGTTTATACGAAGCCGAAAAGAGTCAATTTCCTATTAAAGAGAAGCAATCAAGCTGCGAGGGTGCGTTTCAAGGTCCAACGAGGGAGAAGCCTTGTATCTATACAAGCATTGAAGTTGTTGGATGTGTATAAATGCAGTAATATGCTGAAGCCAAATTCTGATCAGATCAGTAGCTATACTGCAGATGCTTTAGCTGATGGAATCAATGTTGAAAGTCCCTTTGATCCGGGAAAGAATGAATTACAAGTAATTGGAGGAGCTACACATTCGGTGCTGCTGTTTGATGTTGAAAATGGCGTTAACAGTGCAAGCATTGGTATAAAAATGGTTGAGGCTGTGGGTCATTGCGAATATAACATCAAAGCAAGTGTTGAAGACGGGAAGTATACATTTTACAAGCTGTATAATGCAAGTGACAATGAAGTTTCCATTGTTCCGGAAATGGTGTTGTTTCGGTTCATACAAAAGCACTTACTTAGAAGGTTGGTAGCTGTTGCTTATGGTTTGAAGAGCTGTGAATGGATAGAGGAGGTATTGGGCCTCGGTTATGACCTCACAACTGATGCTTAAGACCAAGTAAAGCCAACGGTGATAGCGTTTGAAAATCGGGACAAAATGCAAATGGAAGCTGCTGTTCTGGTGCAGAACCTGGTTGCGCTTTGGGTGATCTGCAGTGGTGTTTCGGAGTGGAAAAATCAGATGCATAAGCTCCAATATGTCCTTAATGTTTTGGTGGAAATGATCAACGCAATATGAGGAAAACTCTAGCTAAAATCAGAGTGGAAATCAGCACCGTAGCCTTGGACAGAACAATTCAATGTTTAAGGAAGTCCTCAGTTATTCAGGAGCTTGGTTGGTGTCTCCACTTGATATATTTGCTACTTATGCTTGTGTTAGTTGGTAATAAAGCAAATATCGATTATTTGGTGCACAATTGGTGGCTGGATAAGTTTGGGAGCCTAAGAAGTCGGCTGTACAGATCACAAAGGAAGAGCTGCAGCATTGGAAGAGTCGTTGGGTATGTTTTGGGGGTTCAAGTTATGTCATTGTGCATATGGCATTCAAGAATGGTTTATGAGCTCCTAATTTGTGTGTTCTATGCAAGAGTTTGGGAAGAAGTGGCTGGAATTTTGAAATCTTACAAGTTAATTCTCAAGATTCCATTAAAGGAAGTTTTGGAGGATGCAGATCACTTTTAGGGAAGGTCTTCACTGTCAGTTATGAATAAGCTATTCAGATTTGGTTTGGTTGGTGCTATTATGTCTTTTGGAAGGTGTACTAACTTGTTCACTTCAAGTAGCTTCCATTTGAACATGAAACAAGCTGCAAGATGTCAATATGATTTGCAACTGGTTTGTACTGCTGAGCTTCTGTATTCTGCAGCAACGTGGGTGCAATTGGAAAGCAACCGAGAATTTGGTAAGCATGTCATGAGTTGGTTTAGTATGTGGTTGTGTGAGCAATACACATTTTGGATAAGATCCAACATGAAAGAGTTTAGTATATGTGTTGCTACCATGTTCTAGATAGGCGGTTGTTGGGGCTGCATATGGGAATGTCTTCAAGCTGAATTCGACAATTGGTTATCTTGGTTTGAATTTGGAGGGACTCCCGAGATGCTCAAGGACTTCATATGCAGTTTAATGGGGACAAAGATACACAAAATCAATAATGTAGCTTACTACATGCAGAAAAACTTAATTGTTGCTGCATTTGGGAAATTTCAGCAGCAAGTTCGGGTTTTGAGCTGTGTTAACTGCAACAGGAGGGGTTTGGAATGTGTTAGTGATGTTTGATTTGATCATAGCAGACCTCTTGACGAGTATTATGTACTCAAACGCATACATGGCATCACGATAAATTGAAGTGCTTATTGGTTGTCTCAGCTACAGATTTCAGCAAACTTCATCGTTTCAGATGTATTTTCATATGCAATAAGTGTTCTTCATTGTTACAACTCTCTTCTATTCTTGAGGACAAGAATGTTTTCAAGGGGAAGGGAATGTTATGATTCGAGAATCCGAGGCATGAAATTATGGTAGTTGTATTACTGCCCTGCTGTTAAGATGCTGCTGTTAGTCGTTGTTTAATGTCTGATATGCTGCTGCTGCTGCAAGTATTGTTGTTGTTAGGAAGTTGTTAGCTTAGTAAGTGATGTAGTAAGCTTGGTCTTAAGCTTCTTGACTACAAGGTATTGGTTGTATCAAGTGCATTTCCTACATTATATTGAGCTGCTGCGTGTTAATCTGCTGAACAGGTAGCCGGTTTCTGTTAGATTTGTCTTGGCGCCATAATTAGAATTTAAATGTTAGTTACGCTTTAGTTCTAGATAATTCTAGATAATTCCTAAGTTGGTTAGTCCTTGTGTGGCTAGATTCAATGTACTAAGCTCATATTATGTAAGTAGTATAAATAAGAGGTCCTAGCATGTAATCCAAAACTTTGATGAATGAATTGATATCTTTTGATATTTCTCTCTACTTCTCATCTCCTTTCCCTTCTTTCTCATCTAAACTCTATATTCGTCTCTGATCTCATACTCTCTCTATCCCAACCAAGGTTAAGGCTCAAGCGAAATCTTTGAAACCTTAACACTAGGCCCCTAGTTCGGGCCTGAACCTCATGAGGCATGTGCCTGGGGCCTCCAAGCCCATTTTATGGCAATTTGGGGGGATTATTTGGACATTTTAACTTATTTTATGGTTTATTTTGTATTTATATTGTTATAATTATATTTTTTTTAATAAGTTATAATACTGTAATTATATATATCTTTAAAAGAAAGAAGGGGGGGGGGGGGGGCATCCGGGCCAGGATCCGGCCTAGGACCGGACCCGGCCTAGCTCAGCTTGTGGCCACCTCTACTTCAACCTTTACCTATTCTTGAACAAGCGTGGCATCACATAAGTTTGGATTTCACCGAGGGCCTTCCAAAATCAGAAGGCAAGGCTGTCACATGGGTAGTGATTGATAGATTTCCTAAGTATGGGCATTTCTTTGCTTTGAGTCATCCCTTTACTGCATTACAATTAGCCAAGCACTTTCTTGATAGTATTTACAAGCTTCATGGACTTACCAAGTCCATAGCCTCTGATAGGGATAAGATTGTCACTAGCATGTTTTGGCAAGAATTGTTCAAATTGTTAGGATCTTCTTTGGCTTTAAGCTCTACTTATCATCCATAGTCTGATGGCCAGACTAAACGTTTGAATCAGTTCTTAGAGCTGTACCTTCATTGTATGACATTTCAGCATCCCAATTAGTGGCATAAATGGTTGTCTTTGGCTAAGTTTTGGAACAATACTAACTTCCACACGACACTTGACACCACTCCCTTCTATGCTCTATATGGCTATCATCCTCCATTGCCCATATAGCGTGCTGAATTACACTCTCCCATTGCAGAAGTCAAGGAGATTGTGCAGTGCAGAGTAGAGCCCAGATCAACAGATAGTTGAGGGACTAGCTGCAAATTACTGAGGCCAGAATGAAGCATTTGGCTGATTCTAACAGATCCAATCATGAGTTCCAGGAAGGTGATTGGGTTTATCTAAAGTTGCAACCTTACAGGTAGATTTTTGTTTTTGTTTAAGGGAATGTCAAGTTATTTGCTCAGTATTATGGCCCCTATTAGGTTTTGCAGAGAGTTGGAGCTGTGGCTTATAGGTTGGATTGACCTTTGGGTTGTAGCATTCATTATGTGTTTCATGTCTCACTTCTCAAACGCAAGCTTAGTACCAATGTGGTACCTCAGTCTCATCCTCCCTTGATTGCAGCTCATGGGGGTGTCTTGGCAAAACCTATAGCTATTCTGGTTAGATGCATTGTCCCATGCAATAACAAAGAACTTACACAAGTTCTTGTTCATTGGTCCAAATCCAGTGTGGATGAAGCTACTTGGGAAGATTATCATTTTCTTAAGAGTCAGTTTCCTCAATTTGATTCTTGAGTCAAGAATCTTTTGAAGGAAGGGGTGTTGTCATGATATTTAGAGGTTTGTGTTTTAATTGGCAAAGTTTAAGTAATAAGCTTTTGGCGGGAAAGGAAGTTAGCGGCAGTTTAAGTAGTTAGCAACTGAAGTCCGTTTTGGCGGGAAAAGTTGTTGAATGTCGTTTTGCTTTTTTTTTTCTTCTTCTTGTTTCGTGTTCAGCTATTAAAGGAAGATTCCTTGTAATATTGATCATTCATTGAAGTACAAGTTGATACAAATTTCTCTCTTTCTCATCTTAAACTTCTCCTTCTTTCTCATCCCATACTCTTTCTATCCTAAACCCTAGTTGTGATCAATTGATCACAACATCTAGTTAAATTTATCATGTAAATTAACAGGTCACTTGAAATAATTTTGTTAATAAAGTGTAATTCATTAAAAGTAGAGTTAAACTAATATATATAAACTTATATAAAACTGTTATGATTCAAGTTCAATTTAAATCATAACCTAGGGTTTGGATAGGTGATCACACTAGAAAGTAAGATCTAGATATGAATCAAGAAAGAATTAAAGAATTAAGCTGAGATTGAAGTTGATTGAGAAGAGATTGAGAGAGAATTGAGAAGAGAAATCTATAGAATTGAGAGAGTGTTAAGAGGTAGAGAGCATTGAGCTCAAAGAGAGAGAGAGAGAGACAGAGAATCAATTCATTTCATCAACATTATGAAAATACAAGAGATTAACTAATACTTATACTAAACTAAGATGCATTGTAACTAGCTAAGAGCTAAACCGCCTCTAGGAGCAGCAGCCATCGCCTTTGACCACCTATGACCGACATTGACCACCCAAGACCACCATTAACCACATGAACTACTTACTAGCTTGCTTACAAGGCCTATTGAAAGTAAAGACAAGAACTAATCACCACCTTATTACATGGATTATACTAAGGGATTAACTACTTATTCATAATCCCATCCCGATCGTGACAATACTCCCCCCTCGGAAGATTCTTGCCCACAAGAATCGGATAACATTGGTGATGAAGCACTGAATTCCACTACGTCAATTCTTCATTTGTGTCAACTGCATCCCGTAGCCCCAAAGCCTCCAACCACTGCCATGCCCATTTCATCACATTCCACGCCATCACCATCCACTTCAATGCCCGAAATAGCCATGAGATGTTGAGGGTTGCACTTGTGACCAAAATGGTACTTCCGATTACACTTGAAGAAAAGATTTTGTGCTTTCTTTTCCTCCATACTCAGTGTCTTGGGACCATCTGGTGCAGCTTGAGGCATGAAGACTATTGCCCGATTCCTTTGACCCTCTTCAAGCACAACTAGCACTGTTGACTCATACAATCTTGCCTTAGCATAAGCCTTGGACAAGGTAGGGGGACTAAGTGCCTTAACAAGATTCTTAATGCGGGGCTTGAGTCCACTGATGAAGCTCGAAACATAGAAAGCGTCGTCTATGATGGGAGTGATGGTCATCATTTGAGCTTTCAAATTCTTGAAGCGTGTCATATACTCCTTCACACTGCCTACTTGAGCTAGCTTATTGAACTTGTCCACAACGTCCCCTAGGTCTTCATCCGCATAACGGTCACAGAGCTCTATCACAAATTCTTGCCATGTGAGAGTTGGATTTCCCAAAAGTAAGCTATAGAACCACTCTTCTTGATCCCCATGCAAGTACACCGCAGCCAATTCGACCTTTTCTTCTTCGGGAATAGCATAGAATCGGAAGTATTGCTCACATCTTTGTATCCACAATTGTGGATGAGTGCCATCAAAAATTTCCAACTCAACTCTAGGCTGTCGAAATCCAGTTCTTCTTTCCACAGCCATAGGAACACCTTGTACTTCCGCCTATCTCGGTAATGGAGGATCCAAGGGTCTAGCTTGATGAGGAACAACAGGTGCATTGTCATTTCTCACTTGCACAGGAGGTCTTTCCTGTTGTGGTGCTACTGGTAGGATTCCTACACCAAGGCGAGCATCTTGTCTCCGTAATCGATCTTGCACTTCATTAAAAAGCTGATCCATCCTTTGCTCAAGTTGTTGTTGCCTTAAGGAATTGTCTTGCTCAAATTTATCAATTCGATGCTCTAACTGTTGCATTTCAGCCCTTCTTTGCTCTTCTTGCTGCTGTGAGATCCTCATTTGATCTTTCATTGCATTAATAGCTAGTATTACATCACCCATTCGCTGATGTAACAGGGCCATTGGATCACCCGAAGTGCTTCCAATGTTCGCTTCAGCATCTGGAGGTTGCCCAGCAACTACCTCAGCATAAGTTGCAGATGGTGGTCCCGTGTTTTGTCCCGCATTTACAGCCGCAGCAGCTGATCGTGTAGTCATGCCTCCAGCCATAACTGTTCAGGTTGTTTAGCGCAAAAAACTCTGAATGTAAGATCCTGAATCAAGAATTCTGTTGCTTCAACAGATTCTTCGAGAGTGCTCAGCGAATTAGCCTCAAATTCAGCAGAAGGAAGCAAGATTTAAACTGTCCAAACCCAAGCAATGCCAAGCTGATGCAATGATTCAATATAAGTCCAATTCCTGTGCACTGGAATGTGGAAACAACTGAAGAGAATGAAGTTCCAGCTACTTTAAGTTCAGATCAGATCTGAACTAATTGAATCCAGTGAAATAGCACCGGATTCCTTTGTCTCCAATTGCTTCAAGGACTTAGGCAAGAAGTTCTATCCACGCAGCTCAAAAAAAAAAAAAAAAAAAAAAAAAAAAAACCACAGGCATAATTTCTTGATCAAACTTGACCAGAACATAACCGAAAATGTTTAGCACTTAATAGCAGCAGTTCACTCAATTCGCAGCAAGAATTCATTCAAACAATACCACACAACTCAGCAAGTGTTAATTGTAGCTACTGAATCTTAATCTTGCTCACTTCAACAAGCTCGTTACATGTCAAACCGGAATGATCGATGATCTGAACAAAATTTTCAGCTAAAATCACGGTGACCTCTGTAGCTCACGAACTCCACTGCTCAATTCCAGCTGACTCTGCAGATCATGATCAACATAATCCTGATTTGATGAATTCTAAATCGATCACAGCATATAACGAAGAGAACACAAGGTCTAATCACTTGGAAGCTAGATTTTAGTCTCTGATACCAAATGTTATGATTCAAGTTCAATTTAAATCATAACCTAGGGTTTGGATAGGTGATCACACTAGAAAGTAAGATCTAGATATGAATCAAGAAAGAATTAAAGAATTAAGATGAGATTGAAGTTGATTGAGAAGAGATCGAGAGAGAATTGAGAAGAAAAATCTATAGAATTGAGAGAGTGATCAGAGGTAGAGAGCATTGAGCTCAAAGAGAGAGAGAATCAATTCATTTCATCAACATTATGAAAACACAAGAGATGAACTAATACTTATACTAAACTAAGATGCATTGTAACTAGCTAAGAGCTAAACCGCCTCTGGGAGCAGCAGTGACCACCTATGACCACCTATGACCGACATTGACCACCATTAACCACATGAACTACTTACTAGCTTGCTTACAAGGCTTATTGAAAGTAAAGACAAGAACTAATCACCACCTTATTACATGGATTATACTAAGGGTTTAACTACTTATTCATAATCCCATCCCGATCATGACAAAAACTAAAAAAAAAGTATGAAAGGAAGAAACCCGGGGCGGGGGGGGTGGAGGAGTCCACCCTCAACCTCGCTTACATCCACCGCTAAAATAAAAGGTAGATTAGCTACAATAAATATGTTAATCATTTATTATTTGAAGATCTTAGTATTTTTGATAAGCTTAACCATTTTTGGTATTTTTGTTCAGGAGAAGATGTTTTAATAAGTATCTTTAATAGTTGTTTTTAGGGTTATTAACACCAAAGGTCCCTATACTTTGCCAATTATATCAATATAATCTTTTACTTTTAATTGTATCAATTTAGTCCCTCTACAATTCATATTGTGTCAATTTGGTCCCTAGAGTAAAATTTGTGTTGAATTTTTAATCAAATCTTGAATGATATGGATGGATTTATAGTGGGTTACTTGCCTCTAACATGATTGTCGCGTTAAAATTTATGCCAATAATTTAACTTAAATTTGATCAAAAGACTATATTGATAAAATATTAATTGTAGAGGGACTAAATTGACATAATTAAAAGTACAATGACTAAATTGATATAATAAAAAAGGTATAAGGACCTTTGGAATAAATTACCCTTGTTTTTAATATTTTAAATGATCATTTTAAAAGTTTTTAATACCTTTTTCTTATTTTTAAATATCTTTAAGTAATTTTTTAGATTTTTAGTAATTGTTTCTTTTAAAGAATTTTTTGTTTTTTTTATTAATATAAATCTTTCTTTTTTGGTATTTTTATTTGAGATTAACAATTTTTGTAAATATTTGAAAACATTTTCTTATAAAGATTTAAAAACTTTTTAATCATGTTAATATTTTTTTGATGACAAAGAATTAAAATTGAATTAATCTAATCTAAACAATGTGAGTGAGATTAACTTAGATTGGCATGAAAAGATTTATATTTTATAATTTGGTAATATTTATTATTATTCATTATATAATTTCTGATATTCTAGCTAATTAAGTATAAGAAATAGCACAATGATATAAAATTAAATTATATCAAATCTAAATAATGAGAGAAAGTTTAACTTACATTGGTATGAAAAGATTTATATATTATATGTAAATATATATTATTATTTATTATTCAATTTATAATAGTTTTAGCTAATTAAGTGCATGTTAAAAATATGATCATGTTAAATAAAAAATAAAATAATAAAAATAATAATAACATATTATAATAAATAAGTAAAGGATCACAAATATACTAAAAAAGAGTACAATGACATAAATTAAGATTAAATTTATTTACTCATCTTATCTAAATGATGAGAAAGACTACTTGTATTGGCATGAAAAGATTTATATATTATATATGAATACATATTATTATTTATTATTTAATTTATAATTGTTCTAGCTAATTAAAAATAAAATAATAACAGATAATAAAAAATACATAAAAAAACCTAAAGTACCAAAAAAAAAAAGCACAATGACGAAAAGTAAATTTTAAATTTATCTAATCTGAACAATGAGAGTGAGATTAAGTTAGATTGGTATGAAAATATTTATATATTATAATTTCATAATATTGATTATTATTCGTCATATAATTTCTCCCCAGACCCTGCTTCGTTCTGGGACTGTTGTTGTTGTTGTTGTTGTTGTTGTATTCATCATATAATTTCTGATATTTCTAGCTATTAAGTATATACAAAAAATAATTTTACAATAATATAAAAAATTATAAATTTATCTAGTTCAAACAAAGAGAGTACGATTAACTTATATTGGCATAAACATATTTATATATTCTTATTCATTATTCAATTATTCAATTTCTAATAGTTCTAGCTAATTAAGTATATATTTATATAAAAAATATGATCATGTTAAATAAAAAATAAAATAATCAAAATAAAAATAATAACATATTAAAAAAATATATGTAAAAAGTTTTCAAAAGTACCAAAAAAAGGAGCACAATGACATAAATTAAGATGAAATTTATGTGTTTATCTAATCTAGATAATAGACTAAGACTAACTTATGTTGGCATGAAACAATTCATATTTATATAATAAATTATGATTAACTTAGATTGTCATGAAAAGATTTATATATTATTTATAAATATGTAAATACATGTTATTATTCATTATTTAGTTTATAATTGTTCTAGCTAATTAAGTATATATCAACAATATGATAAGTTAAACAAAAAATAAAATAATAACAAATACAAAAAAAAAAGAAGTGTAAATACCCTAAAAAATACCAAAAATAGCACAATGACAAAATATTAAGATTAAATTTATCTAACCTAAACAATAAGAATTGAATTAAGTTGCCATGAAAAGATTTATGTATATTGTAATTTGTAATATTTATTATGAATCATCATATAATTTCTAATATTTCTAGCTAATTGAGTATATAAAAAATAATTTCAAAATGACATAAAATTAAGATTAAATTTATGTAATTTAAACATCTAAAGAATGAGAGTGAGACTAACTTATATTGGCATGAAAAGATTTATATATTATATGAAATTACATATTACTATTCATATTCCAAAAATAATCATATGTAAAAAATAATAACATAATACAAAAAATAGGTAAAAAACCCTAAAAGTATCAAACAAAAATAATACAATGACAGAAAGTTAAGATTAAATTTATCTAACCTAAATAATGAGACTAAGTTAACTTATATTAACATAAAAATATTTATATATTATTACTTATTATTCAATTCGTAATTATTATAGCCAATTTAGTATATTTCCAAAATATGGTCATGTTGAATGAAAATTTAGTCAAAAAAATAATAACATATTATTATTATTATTATTATTATTATTATTATTATTATTATTATTATTATTATTGAGGTTTAATAGGTAGATTAAAATACGGAAGAAAAATAGGTAAATGGTTGTACCTTTACGACTAATATTAAACTCGTAATGTTTGTTTGGATTTCTTGTGCTTAGAGCGTTCTAGCATCCTTGAAGTTTCTCCTACTTGAGGATCGAGAGACAGATTCAAGTATGGAAGAAAAATATATAACGATTCGTAGAAATTGTTAAAAGGATGTTTAGGACCTAGTTGAATTCCTTTTTAAGGTTTTTGAAGTATAGAAGAAGGGGGAGTGAGAAAAATGTGAAATTATATATTACTTTTAGATTTTAGATTTTAGGGCCTAATTTAATTTCTTTTTACAAGTTTATTTATTTATTTTTAGTTGTCCATTTGCAATTTCTGTGATGTGATTATTTGAAGTATGGAAGAAGGCGAATGAAGGAAGAAACTGTGAAATTACATATTAGTTAGATATTGGATATAATGATTAGTGAGAATTTAAATAAGATTAGTGATAGAATTTTTGATATATTTTATTTTATTATAATTTATATTTATTTCCCTTTTATTAGCTTTTTTTTTTAGTTTTTAATTATCTTTTAGCGATTTTTGAAGTGTAGTCATTTGGGGTATGGAAGAATGAGAAGGAGGGAGGAAACTATAAAATTATTTATTAGTTAGATTTTATTTTCCTACATGCCATATTTATATTTGTTTTATTTCATATTTTTGTATGCAATTATGAACCTATTATAATAAGATCATTATTTAGTTAAATAGTTTTGTACGGAAATAAATAATTCTCCCAGTATGTAATCGAATCAAATACCACAACAAATCGAGAAATAAATAGACTAAAAGAGAAAAGAAACAATCGATACAATGATTTACGTGGAAACCCCTTTACAATCGAAAGGGGAGAAAACCATGGGCAAAGATCGGAGCTTTTATTGTTGAATCAAAAAAAGAATTACAATATCTCTCTCTCACTCAATTTGTTTGGCGGCACCGCTAGGGGAACAACCTCACGTATAAATTGGATGCATTGTGATGTAACCCTACATCCGAATTTATAGAGCTGGGAAAACGCGCTTCCCGATCGATCGGGGGGTCCCAATCAATCAGCTCGCTCACTGCAGGTGTCCTTCTTTTACGTAACTTTCCCGATCGATCGAGCTCCACCTCGATCGATCGGCCTCCTCATGGCTTCTCTTCTTACAATACCAAGTAATTTTGAGACATTTTCCTAACAAATTTTCACCTTAGCTCAAAATTAACATCAACAATAAAATAACTCCACCTTCTCCACAAATGTCCTCTCAACCGAGGCTAACACACATCAAACGAAAAGACCCACCAAATTCGAGCCTGGTAGAACCTTAGTGAACATGTCAGCTAGATTGTCCTCAGTCCCAATCTTCTTCAACTCCACCTTCTGCTTGTCAATCAGATCTCTAATAAAATGATGCTTCACATCTATATGCTCATGATGTGACATATGATCTTTCGCTAGGTGAATGGCGGACTGACTATCACAGTAGACTCTAACTGTGCCTTGTTCAACACTGGTTTCACTGATCAAACCTCTCAACCAGATGGCTTCTTTGAATGCTTTTGTCACTGCCATATACTCGGCCTCGGTAGTAGACTGTGCTGTAACAGACTGTAAACACGCTCTCCAACTGATAGCTGTGTCACCTAAACAAAACACATACCCTGATGTGGACTTCCTCTTATCGAGGTCTCCACCATAATCAGAATCTACATACCCAACCAAGCGACACTTACTTTTCCCATATTCCAAACAAATATCAGAAATTCCACTAAGATACCTGAGAATCCACTTCACTGCATGCCAAAGCTCTCTACCTGGATTCGCCATGTACCTACTAACTCTGCTCACTGCAAAAGCAATATCTGGATGCGTGCAAACCATTGCATACATAATATTTCCCACTGCACTAGAATAGGGAATCTGAGACATGTACACGACATCCTCCTCAGTCTGAGGCAAATCTAATGCTAAAAGTCTGAAGTGAGCTGCTAAGGGTGTGCTAACTAGGTTAGCATCCTTCATATGATGAAACCTGTCTAACACCTTCTTAATATATTTCTCCTGTGACAAGTATAATTTTTCAGCTTTTCAGTCTCTACGAATCTCAATGCCTAAAATCTTCTGAGCTGCTCCAAGATCTTTCATCTCAAGCTCACTCTTCAACATAGATTTCAAGTCATCAACATCCTTCATGTCTCGTGCTGCAATCAACATATCATCAATGTACAAGAGCAAATAAACAAAGCTTGAATAAGTATTTCTGAAGTACACACAACTGTCATACTTACTCTTGATGTACCCATGACCTGTCATGAACTGATCAAATCTCCTATACCACTGCCTAAGAGACTGCTTCAAACCATAAAAAGACCTCTCAAGCAAACATACATGATCTTCGTTTCCTTCTATAATGAAGCCCTCGGGCTGATGCATATGGATACTCTTTTCTAGTTCACCATGCAAAAATGTAGTCTTTACATCTAACTGCTCAAGCTCTAAGTCATGCATAGCAACTAAAGACAAAAGCGCACGAATCAAAGTATGTCTAACTATGGGTGAAAATATGTCATGAAAATCAATACCCTATACCTGACTGTAGCCTTTAGCTACTAAACGTGCCTTGTATCTTGCATCTTCAACTCCAGGAATGCCCTCTTTTCTTTTGAAGACCCATTTGCAAACCAATTAGTCTTTTCCCTGTTTGCGGCTTCACCAGTTCCCATGTCTAGTTCTTATGAAGAGACTGCATCTCTTCATTTATAGCAACGAGCCACTTCTCAGCTTCTGATCTCAATACAGCCTCTGAATAAGAAGTCAGCTCACTGTCATCTAACGACTTAGCAGTAGTGAAGGCATAAGCAATCATCTCCTCATGCCCATATCTCTCAGGAGGCCTAATCTGACGCTTCGGTCTGCCACCAGCTATAGTATTATTCTCTACCTATTGATATGTTTTTGCATTATCAATAACAACATCAAAAACCCGTACTTGAGGTGCTGGAATACTATCTAGCCGAACAACTTGCTGATCTGACTGTATCTGTATAACATCAGGTGTCTCAACCTGAACTGTATCACTGTCAATGGAGGGTGTGTGTGGCGGATGAAGTAGAGCAGACTTATCAAAGGTAACATCTCTACTAGTCAGAAACTTCTGAGCACTGGGATTCCGCAATCTATATCTCTTCACACCTGACGAATGACCAAGAAAGATGCATTTCTTGGCCCTAGGCTCTAGCTTTCCATCATTAACATATGCATATGCAGGACAACCAAAAACTTTAATCTGAGAATAATCAGAAGTAAAACCAGACCATACCTCTTCAAGTGTCTTCATTTTCCCACCATTCTCTTTTCAAACCTGCATTTGAAAGCATACATCGAGCTTCTCAAGTAACGTCCTGTTCAATCTTTCAGCCACTCCATTTTGCTGAGGTTGACCTGTACATGTCCCGTGTCTGACTATACCCTGATATTCACAAAATTGAGTGAAGTCACCTTCAACAAACTCAAGACCATTATCAGTCCTCAACCTCTTTATCGGCTTTGCTGTCTATTTTTCAAGCAAAATCTTCCATTTCTTGAAGATATCATACACCTCGTTTTTCTGCTTCAGAAAATAGACCCAAACTTTGCGTGAATAATCAACAGTAAACGTTAGAAGATACCTGGACCCACCTTTAGAAGCCACTCTGGAAGGTTCCCACAGATCAGAATGTATGCAATCTAATGTTCCCTTTGTCTGATGCACTGCTGATTTGAAGCTGACTCTTTTCTGCTTCCCATACACACAATGCTCACAGAATTCCATCAGTCCTGTTGACTGACCACAAAGCAGTCCCCTTTTACTCAACTCTGACAATGCCTTATCACCAATGTGACCCAATCTCATGTGCCACAGTCTCGTAATCTTTGCATCTGTCATAGTAGATGTGGAAATAGCAACTGAACCTATCACGGTAGTACCTGCAAGCTCATACAAAGTACCGACCTTATTCCCTTTCATTTCAACTAAAGCACCCTTACTGACCTGCATGGCTCCACTTTCAGCAGTGTACTTGTACCCACTAGACTCAAGGGTACCTAGAGAAATTAAGTTCTTTTTTAACTCCGGGACGTGACGTACATCACTCAAAGTTCTAATAGTCCCATCAAACATTCTCACATGAATTGTCCCAATCCCCACTACCTTACAAGTAGCATCGTTACCCATCATGACAACTCCACCTTGTATAGACTTATACGTGGAGAACCAGTCTCTATTTGGAGTAACGTGATATGAACAACCTAAATCCATGACCCACTTATCCTTGGACTTGGACTGAGAATCAACAACTAATAGAAACTCCCCTTCACTATCATCCTCTACAGCACTAGCCTCAGTGGACTTATCTTTGCCCTGGTCACCCCTATTACCCTCTTTCAATTTATTCTTATATTTGTAACAGTCTTTCTTTATGTGCCCTTTCTTGTGACAGTAATGGCATGACAGGTTCTTATTCTAGATTTAGACCTAGACTTTTTCTCACCATTGGATCCCCTATGTTTTGGTCTACCTCTCACATGCAAACCAATACCTGAGTCATTCACCGAGTCAGATAACTCCCTATCTACCCATTCTTTACTCACAAGGTTTCTTTTCACCTCATCAACAGTAATGGTAGGCCTACCCCTATATATCATGCTTTCCACGAAGTCCTTATGCGCATTAGAGAGCGAACACAGTAATAACATAGCTTGGTCCTCGTCCTTAGGGACATCATCCAATCCCTTTAATTCTTGTATAATAGAGGTAAACTCGCTAAGATGGTTTTTAAGGGATGTACCTTCTGTCATACGGAAAGTGAATAACCGTCGCTTCACTGCGAGTTTGTTGGAGACTGACTTGTGGCAAAACATGTCTAATAATTTCTCCCATAACTCCTTTACAGTTTCCATCTCCAAAACCTTTGACAAAGCATCATTAGCTAAACACATCTGAATCGCCGTGAGAGCCTTATCATCTATCTCTTCCCATTGTGCTTCGGTCATAGTCTCGAGTTTCTTCTCTTTCTCCTCCAGTGCTTTCTTCAAGCCGTTCTGAGTCAGGAGTCCTTGCACACAGACTTGCCATAAGCTGAAGCTTCCCTAACCATTGAACTTCTCTATCTCGGTCTTAATACCTGATGCCATTGTACCAATTCGAAGAACCAGGCTCTGATACCAATTCGTACGAAAATAAATAATTCTCCCGGTATGCAATAAAATCAAATACCACGACAAATCGAGAAATAAATAGACTAAAAGAGAAAAGAAACAACTGACACAATGATTTACGCGGAAATCCCTTTACAATCGAAAGGGGAGAAAACCATGGACGAAGATCGGAACTTTTACTATTGAATCAAAAAAAGAATTACAATATCTCTCTCTCACTTAATTTGTTTGGCGGCATCGCTAGGGAAACAACGTCACGTATAAATTGGATGCATTGTGACGTAACCCTACGTCCGTATTTATAGAGCTGGGAAAAAGCGCTTCCTGATCGATCGGGGTCCCGATCGATCGGTACTTCACCAATACATCTACTCGCTCACTGTAGGCGTCCTTCTTTTACGTTACTTTCCTGATCGATCGAGGTCTACCCCGATTGATCAGCCTCCTCACAGCTTCTCTTCTTAAAATACCAAGTAATTTTGAGACATTTTCCTAACAAGTTTAGTTCTCTTCCGCTGCGCCAATTAATTTTACAAAATTATTTTTTCAATATTTCCCAACAATTAATATTAGAGTTGACTCTATATACAGTCATAATTGATCCGAGAAAAATATTTCATCAAAGTTGATTGGTGCTGCAAAATGAAAAAGAAAATATCTTTCTAAATCAAATCTTATGATATTAGATATTTAAATTGTTGAAAAATTTGAGTTGAATGTTGGTTATCATTTTAGAACCCATAAGACCATCTCAAACTGGTCTCTAAATCATATTAAACTAATTAGACCTCAAAACAAGTGCCATGTAAAAGCTATATAGGTGTCAAGAAATTCTTCTTTTATATGGTTACACAGCCTAACTTGTATTAGATGAATAAATTATCATTAACAGAGTTTAAAATTAGTTAACTATTTACCAATATACCTTTTTAAATAAACAATTTATTTACTTAAAGATCAGTCTATTTTTTAGAAAAATAACAAAAAAACTATTTTAAATAAATAGTAAATAGAAATCAAATTTCTAAAGAAACTAGTACATTAAAATAGTAACTAAAAATGAAAACTACATTCCTTGACTTAAACTACTATCATTTGGTGCCCCTACTAAAAGTCCACTCACCATGACACTGGTGGACTGCTTACCAGTCACAACTAGAGGAGATACATTATCGAATACCTTGTCTTGATGGTTTATCATTCTTGGCAACAATAGTAGCTAAGCACCTAGAAATTTCTTTTAAATACTAATATCCAAAACCTTTGTAAAAGAGACAAAACTATTTTGACTATATTTTATTTTACCCTTTAGAGGTTCCTAATTGCTTGAGATAGATGCATACACTAAGTGGACTCTTCCCTCAGTTCTCATGACACCTTTCTCTCATATTATACCTTCATTTGTTCAAACAACGCGTATTCTTTATTATTTGATGTATCCATCCTAAACTAATTGAAGGACCTTGATAGGCATGTCAGGATCATATCTTGTTGAGATTAGCTATCAATATTTTTGTCAAGAATTCCAGTTCAATTAAATAATCTATCATCATTATGACAAACTCTTGAATTGAACTTTCTTAACACAATTGAGTGTCTGTCATCTTTCTCATAAGCTATTCTCATGCTATCTTTTCAGCTCACTAAATATTTTTTTCAAATGTTTGACCATCACTTCTATAGATGACATTTCAATTATCTAATACTATAAAACATTCAACATGTAATGTCCGAATCTTGCTCAGACTAACTCATAAGTTTTGACAAGCGTTCTAAACATTCTTTCAACTTAGTAGATATACTAGCAAAAAACTAGAGAATTCTAAGCATGTACTAATTCTCAATAAGACACAAGAATTATCTTCTAGTGAGCAAAACAGAATACGCAAATATCATCAACATTAACTACAATGGATTATTAAAACAAAAATATTACAAGCAGTCTGAAATCAAAATGTAAACAAGTCATGCATCATACAGGAATGTTTTTCTTACTTTTAGCAAACAATCAAAGTACAGAGTTCACAATTCGACACTCACATGTATGTCATGGTCACCTAACCGAACTACCCAATACTCCCTGGCGGCGGGGTCGAATTGAGATATCAGTAGGGTGAGCATATTTCTCAATTAACATGTTTTCTTGTATGTTCTTACTAAACATAATTAACACACCATACTACCCTTAGCCTCTAAGGTCATATGACAGAGCTCCTCGGGAAGTCTAACATAGCACCTTAGTCAAGTGTACACTGCCACCTAGACATTAATATAAGTCCACAAAGTACTCCATGGCGGCGTTGTTGTACCCACCTTCCTGCACTTTAGTCTATCTTTAAGAAGCCCAACCTTGTATTTTAAAACTGAAGTACCACCTTGGAAAGTAGCGCCCACATATTATATTGCTAGGCCGGTACCGGAGGCTGTGAGCATTCGGTTATAGAAACTCACTCCCATTTGACATTTTGAGTCTAGTGAACCTTTTAATTAAGTTTTAGTAGAAAAATGAAGTATGGAATCCACCCAACCATCCTCTGCATGTGTGCAGTGATAACCTACCTAATCTACCCGTTACTCCTCGACGGCAGGGTCGTACCGAGTTACCAGTAAGGTGAGGACAATTCTCAATTAATATGTTTCCTAAACATAATTAACTCACCGTTCTTACCTTGACCTCTAAGACAATATTACAATGCTTCCTAGGAGACTAACATACTATCGTAGTCAAGTGTTTACCATTGCCTAGATGTTGGCACAAGTCAACAAGATACTCCACGTTAGTGTGGTCACATTTGTTTTCATGTATCTCAATCTATCCTAAAGAAGTCTAACCTTGTATTTCATAAACAAACGCCCTCCTCGGGGAGTAGCGCCTATCCACTATACTGTTAGATTGGTGATGGAGGCTTGAGGATTTAACTCGTGAACCTCGCTCCCACTTGAAATTTATTTAACTATTAAATAATATCCTAATCTCATCAGGTTCATTTAATTATCCAATCTATGTAATCTTGTCTTATTAGATATTTTATGAGAATTTTCTTTTCAAATAATTCAACTATTAAAATTCTAATATTAATAGATTTATTCGAAAAATTCTCACAGTAAATGAAGTCAAATATTTCATGAATTTGGCATATTTAAATGGCCTTCAAACTATATTCACATCAATCATAATATTTAACTTATTTAAATAACACTAAACTCGCCGTTTTCCATTCGATGCATGGATTATATTTATATTTTTGAGTCATAATTTGTAGTTGTATATAAAATCATCTTGAATAATGTAATAATAATAAATTTGTATGACATATTCATAATTTCTTACAATTTCATTCTTATTTGCATATAACAACGTTTTAAAATAAATCGTTATGTACATTAGGGCATGTTTGGTTTTGTGTTAAAACAATGGGATAATCTTTAATGGTGATGGTTAACGGGGTAATCATTACCCCTTGAAAAATTTCTCATTTCACCTTGTTTGGTTGTGCAACTTTAAAAGGAGTAATCTTTAACCTATAAATTTTTCTTTATGTTTGGTTTGAGTATAATATAACTTCTTTTATATTCATATATTATTTTATTTTATACGATATTTTTCAAAATTTTTTATTTTAGTTAAAATAAAATACGTTGATTTATTAAAATAATGGGTAAAATTATCCCTATACGATGAACAATACATTAAATATCTAAAAATATAATCTTAAAAATAAAAAATTATCACAAAATCTCTCCTATAGCACTGATGACCTACCCCAACCGATACGGTCCTTGACGCCATCCTTCGGCCATGACCAATATTACCTTAGTTAAGATAAAAAAAATACTTTAAAAATCTGTACTCTTAAAAATGGCTACTTAATATCATTAAACAGAGTAATATATGTTAAATAATATAATCAGTTAAGATGAGTAATACAATCAATTAAATATAAAATAATTCATGAAGAATACACCATTATCGGTTAAATGTTAAATTCATTAGAAAATCAATTATCCAATGCTTATTATATTCTTAAGAATACATAATAAATTTTCTTAAATACGTAGTATATGTTAAATAATTCAACCTAATTTAGAGTAATATATGTTAAATAATGATAATTCAACCTAATTTAGAGTAATATATGCTAAACAATATAAACAATTAAGATGAGTAACATAATCAATTAAACATAAAAGAATTCATCTTATTTTTGGATTGTTTTGGAAAGTTGTCAATTGAAGTTTCCATTAAAGTAGTTGTGGTTTTGGGAGTAATTCAGGATTGGTGGTCTAAAATTTTGATTGGTTATATTACGAATGCATTATTATCGGTTAAAATTAATTATCCAATGCTTGTTATATTCTTAAGAATACATAATAAATTTTCTTTAATACGTGTTAAAAATTGGCCAACATAATAAATAGGGCTACATTTCTCACATCAAATTAAACAATGATCAATTATTGAACTTAAATATATAGGAAAAAATTGGACAACATAATAATTAGAGTTACAGTACTCACCTTAATCAATGTGATGTAACGAACAATGAAAATGTGTTTAATAATACTATGAGAATGGGTTTGGGAACAGGATTCCAGTTCTGACTTCCAATACCTGAAAGTTGAAGAAGATCTTGGCATCTCAAGTTCTCTGTAATGACATCTTTAGCATCGGAGTGTGGGCTTCTAAAAAAATTTAATTTAAAAAAATTCAAAACAATATCGTTCCTCTAAATCTTTCTAAAAAATAATTTTTCGAAAAAATTATGCTACAACTTAAAATTTGAAGAACCCTCATAACTTTTATGGTTTTTGCTAAGCAGCACTAATTATTTTCTCCATCACAAATATGGATGAGTCTTGCGTGTATGTTACACACATAAAAACCTAGGTCAACTTTTGACATCAATTAAAAATGCGACAAGTTTCATTGTAAAAATATGGAGTTTTTAGCTAATTAGCACATTTTTTTAAAACAACTTAGCAATTTGGCATAATTTTAAAAATATTTAATGATTTGGCACATTTTACTGTAGCAAGTGGGTGCACGATGTATGGGACGTCGTGCAGCAGTGTTGCACGACGTTTTATATGTCCTGCAACAGTGCCCAATTTTTTTTTTTTTTTTTTAAGTTTTATCTCTTTAAAATTTAAAAAAAATTAATAAAATTTCTTTTTAATTTAAATTATTTTAATTTTTAATTTTATAATTTGAATCACTAAATGCATATACATTTTAAATTAAAAGGTATATGTATATTATTATTTGAATTATTAATAAGAAAGATATAAATGAGGGGCACATTTAAATGAGGAGATGGTGATCTGTATATTATTATTTAAATTATCTCATACAGGAACTATGGCATTATAATACTATTAATAAAGGGGATATAAATGAGGGACACATTTAAATGAAGAGATGTTGATACGCATTTGTACATTATTTTTTGAACTATTTTATTAGATATATGTAACTCAAAAACTAAAAAATTATTTCATATAGTTTATAAAATATATTTTAAAAATTCATATTTATTAGTTTTTGAGTTATATGTATCTAATAAAATAGTTCAAATAATAATATATAAATGCATAAACTCGTAATTTTTTGTTGGAAACATTAATATCTCTTCATTTAAATGTGTCCCTCATTTACATCCTCCTTATCAATAGTATTATAATACCATGGTTCCTATATAAGATAGTTTAAATAATAATATACATATCATCATCTCCTCATTTAAATATGTCCCTCATTTATATCTTCTTTATTAATAGTTTAAATAATAATATACATATACCTTTTAATTTAAAATGTATATGTGTTTAGTGATTCAAATTATAAAATTAAAATAATTTAAATTAAAAAGAAATTTTATTTTATTTTTTTTAATTTTAAAGATGTAAAACTAAAAAATAAAAAAAAGTATGGTGTGCAACAATGCCACTGTTGCACGTCGTACGGGACGTCGTGCAACCACTTTACTACAGTAAACTGTGCCAAATCGCTAAATATTTTTAGAATTTTTTAAAAAACGTGCCAGTTAGCTAAAAATAATTTAAATGTGTCCCTCATTTATATCCTCCTTATTAATAGTATTATAATACCATAGTTCGTATATGAGATAGTTTAAATAATAATATACATATCACCATCTCCTCATTTAAATGTGTCTCTCATTTATATCTTCCTTATTAATAGTTCAAATAATAATATACATATACTTTTTAATTTAAAATGTATATGTATTTAGTGATTCAATTTATAAAATTAAAAATTAAAAAAATTTAAATTAAAAAGAAATTTTATTAATTTTTTAAATACTTTAAAGAGGTAAAACTAAAAAAAAAAAGGGCACTGTTGCACTACTTACGGGACGGGGTGCAACAGACGTTCCGTGCACGACGTCCCGTACGTTGTGCACCCACTTACTACTGTAAAATGTGCCAAATCGCTAAATATTTTTAAAATTATGCCAAATTGCTAAATTTTTTTTTAAAAAAATGTGCTAATTAGCTAAAAACTCAAAAATCAGTGGCACAAAAAAAAAAAAAAGAAACTTTTTTATTTGACCTAGCGCATAATGTGCTAGGTCTATTGGTCGTACACTGCTAGTAATTAAAATTTTTTTTGTTTATCTGTTCTAGCATTTTTAACATGTGTAAATTCATATGTTATTTACATTTTACTACCCTGACCTTTTTGATAATTATGAATAGAACCCTGACGTTTTAGAATTATTAAAAAGGGCCCCGAGGTTTTATCGTTTTAATGAAAGGGACCTTCTCTGGCAAATAAGGGTAAATGACTTGCCTTTTAAAATGGGGAAAATCATGATTCTGAGTGGTCAAAAAACCTTCACGGTAATTATCATGCAAATCCAGATCGAGTCAAAATAAACCAAATGGCCCAAAAACCTTTCAAAATGACATCAGATAGCGGGAGAGGGTCATTTTTATTAAAACGATAAAACCTCAGGATCCTTTTTAATAATTCCGAAATATCAAGGTCCTTTTTATAATTACCAAAAAGGTTAGGGTAGTAAAATGTAAATAACCCTAAATTCATCTCATGAATTTTTGTTTAGCATATAATTTATTTATCCCATAAATAAGTAATTCATCTTATGAATTCATTTAAAAATTTTCAAAGTGGTGCTTTATGTTGAGACTTATGAAGGGACCTTAGGGACAATTTAATTTTAGCTCCAAATGAGTTAAATCTAATTATCAACCATCAATAACATTGATTACCATTTAACAATATTTAATTCCACTATATAAATATTGTTGTACTCTAAAATCAAACACATTCACTCTAGAATTACCATAAATTTCATATTGAATGTTTTATTCCCGTTACACCTAATGCTATCACCGAACGTACAAAGGATGTTGGACCACTCAATGAAACCTCACTTTTTCAGTATATCAAAAACTACATGCATGAGTCCAAGATAATCTTAGGATCTAGAGTCGTCGTCTTAATAGATTGAATTAGTTATTTCTGATAGCAATTAAGAAATAAATAATTCAAGTGGTCTACCTCAGTGTTCCAATCTTATTGACAAACACCAACATGACACTTTTTGATCTTTGTCTACTTGACCAAGACAAGTAATCTAAAATATCATATTATAATCTTATTAGACAAGTTGTCCAAACCTATCACCGACTAAGAACTAAATTTGACGACATATCACAATTTCGATTTAAGTCTATCCGTGGCTCAATCTCATTAACCATTTAAACCAAACGCGACATGCCATCTTAGACTATGTTCATCTCATGGCATGTTTTAAAAAACAACCACATGTATGTTGACTTGTAAAACATAATCGCACAATAAAAAAATAAAACAATTTTATTTAATTAATATTTAAAACTAATTAGTTGGCTTCTAAGGATACCAATTCCAACACTTTGCTTCTCCCTCTGGAGTTCATGACAATTGAGGTGTAAGGTATCCTCGAAGGAGATGTAATAATAGCAGAAAGATCCCCATGTGAAGCTCGTGGCTAAAGTAAAGGCCCCCAAAGGTATTTCTAATCCCTTGTCTTTTTAAATTAAATCTCCTACATCCAAGTCAACTCATGACTTACCTAACGTAATGAAGATGATGTTTGATGGGCCTACTGCAACCAACAAACACATTAAGCCCCTATACATCAAGGCCAAATTTGATGGCATTCTAGTGAATAGGGTCTTAGTGGATGTGTGGCCAATAACTATTGCGTGGGCAATTTTAATTTCATAAACTAAAATAGCATACAACGATTTTATCTAGCTCAGCAGAATCCCTATTTAAAATTCTCTAATCTTAAATACAAATAAATATTTGACTCTAATTAGATATAACAATGCATAGAAAAGATGACATATCCATAAAAATAATTAAATACGAATATAAAGTATAAGTTGAGAAATCTCATACCTCGTTGTACACTACAAGTGCAAAGATGCTCCAACCGATACCTCAAAGATCTTCTTCGCAATTCCTCTATTACTACTGAATGAGTGGACATCATGAAATCAAGTAATTCTTAAAATGATTTTAAGAATTAATTGGAAAGACATTTTCTCCTTTTAATTCTCTAATTAACTGGGAGAAAACCGACCGAATTTAACTAAACACGAATGAGCCAGGAAGCCCTATTTATAAAACTCTCAAAACCTGACTAATTTTATTTGAAATATAATATAAAATAATATCTCAAACTGGTTAAAAGACACAAATACAGATTCAATACTTAGATTCATGAATAATCTCATTATATAAATATTCTAATCATCATAGCACATCTCAAATTTCATCTTTAATGCAACTCACAAAAAACTCTATGCTTATTCATGCAAAACCTTAGCTAATTGACAATCAAAAGTTTACACCATTCATGCCACCCCAAACCCAAACCCTAGATGGTCCTCAATGCAAATCAACGAAAGTAAATACAGGCAAGAAAGAATGAGACGACCTAAGGTATGGCATATTCAGCTATTCGTTGTGACAAATCTAAAAAGGGAAGGTAGAAATAGCAAGCTACAAAAGAAGATATAGAAGATAGAATACTAAACAAACTTGTTAGTAGCATTAGAAATATGGACTGTACAAGTGTTTAGTAAAAGAGAAATAGAGTTAGCATGATAGGGATAACAAGAGGATTTGCAAAAGAAGAGAGTTCAATTAGAAAAAACAAATTAAAACACAAAACAAACATAAGAATTTATTATGTTGCCTCCCAAGAGTGCTAAGTTTAAAGTCTTTAGCCAGATGTAGTGTAGAACACAAAGCCAACCAAAATCTAAGGCAATGTCTACTGTAGAAATCTAGTTGAGCTTGTAGGTACGAACCCTAAACCCAACAGTGTTTCTAGATCTATGACGATCAAAGAGAAGAACATGGTCAGCATCGGGGTCTTGAATCTCTATCTTACCAAGTTTAGGAGATAACGTATAGTTATCGACAGAGACAGAGACATTACTCCAATCAGCATTTTTGATAGAATAGGGCGTACCGAATTCAAACAAATTGTCAATACCATTAACCTTGTGGCACTCTGGCTCCTCCTCTATCTCAAGGTGTTGAACAATGTTTTAGATGTTTAATTTTCCCTAAAGGTTTCCAAAGGAAACCTCTAACCCTCCCATCATACAGTGAATCACAGTGTCGGCCATTGTTAGGAAAGGTCAACCTAAAATAATGGGAGTGTTGTGCTTCTGCTTAAGAGTGGCATCTATATCTAATACAATAAAATCAACCGGGAAGACAAACTTGTCAACCTTGACAAGTGCATCCTCCACCATCCCACAAGGAACACGCTCTATCCTAACAGTCAATTAAAGTGTAACACTCGTTGGCTTAAGGTTGCCTTTACCCAATTCCTGAAAAACCGAGTAAGGGATGAGGGTGGCTCTCGCACCTAGGTCTAGAAGGGCCTGACTAGTGTATCGCTCCCCGATGACACACGAGAACGTAAAGGCCTCGGGATTTATATACTTGGGCTGGGTGCCGCCCGTCGCTAATATGCTACTCACCTTCTCAATGAGTCGGACCTTCTTTGGAGTGTGCGCTTGGGCGCGCTTCTTTTTCGTGCAAAGGTCCTTACAGAACTTAGCATACACAAGAATGTGTTTAATGGCTTCGAATGATGGCAAGATGATCTTCACGTCTTTAAATACATCTGTGAGCTCAGCCCCCCATGGATCGTCCTTCTTCTTTGGTCCTACAAGGGCCGAAGGAAAAGGGACAAAAACTTCAAATAACATATCTTGTGGGGCCTCCCCATTAGAAGTGGGGGAGGGATCTGTGCTTTCCTTCTAAACCTCGACCTCCACATAAGATTCCCCTCTTTAGACGCATACACAACCCTAACTTGCTTGTGAGGAAGTAAGTTAGGGTTATAACTAGTCGATCCTATTGTAATTGTGAGAGGTTGAGAGGGTGACCTCCCTTCCTCTCGCCTATGAAGTATTTGGTCCAATTGTCCTATTTGGTCCTATAAGTTAGCTATAGACCGAGAATGAGATTGGACTAGTTGTGTAGTGTCCTCTATGAATCAAAGCATACGCTCCTTGAACTGTGAAGAATATCTCAGAGGTGGGCGAGGGGGGTCCACTTGCAAAAGATAGTGGGTAGGTTGAGAAATATATCTCTGCCCTCCCAAAAGGCGGGAGGATGTGTGTTACCTACAAGACCAGGATTCTGTTGTGTCGCGAGTGGATTCTGATGGTCGTTCTGTCTCCACAAGACGTTTGGGTTGTTACGCCATCTAAGATTGTAGGTGTTTGAAAACGGGTCACCGCTCTTCAAAAAGCCCTGCGCCACCTAAACCTGCTCATGCATTAATTCGGGAAATTATGAGGCATAAAGATAGTCAAGTACAAAATGGTCGGCGCTAGAACAAATGCCACAGGTGTTAGCACTATGTGATGACTCAGCAGCATTAATTACATGCACTTTAGTAGGATTGGCCTGAGATGCCATGATCTGATTAACTTTCCTACTAAGCACTTCTAATATGCAATGTCATCATTCGATGCCACCCCATAGACACCATGTGAAGCATTCATTCTCATCATGTTGGTTGAATGCTCCCCCACATGAAGCATTCATCATTTGTTTGTAGGGCGCAGTGAGACCATCATATAAATTTTGCACTAGAGCCCACTTGGGGATCTGTGGTGGGGATAGAAGTATCTCTATCACGGGTCGAGGTCTCAGCCCCGGCAAAATCTCTTACGGGATGAGCGGAGGGAGGTGGAGGTAAATGAATAACGGTAGCTGCATCCATCATAGTAAGGTTTTGTACTAATTCAGAACGCGTGCGAACGTTCCTCCCTTCAAGGTGCAAGTCCAACTTAGCAGGTCCACCCCAGGGAGGCAGCTGAGGGATGCCACTATGCACACGATGACATACATAACCTTTACTCTTAGAAACCTACTGTGTAACGGGAAGAGAAAGACCCCCAGGAGGAGACTACATCGATGGCTCGGCAAAGGCGCCCATGTCAGTATGCTCAGAGCTACCTAGAGGTGAATCCGAAACCAAATAACGGAAAATATCTAAATTATCAACTTCCTCAGCTGCATTAGAGAGAATTTGAGTAAGAAATGATAAACACTTACTACCACATAAGGAAAATAAATTTTCCCAATATAAAAGGTCAAAAATTTGAAGTACACACTTGGAAAGGGTTTATCGCTAAGCCCAGCCTTCAAGAGCACTATCTCCTTCTTAAGAAGTGTATGAGAAGCTACAAAATGATCCCTATCAAAATTCTCCCCAAAATAATTAATGACCGCCCAGTCTTACGGAGCCAACTCTTCCAGGCGCGGCTTAGGGTCGTGAGTTAATTTGTGCCACACCACAGGGTACCTAGGAAGAGTAGGCGGTTGAACCCATATAAACTTGTTCAACCAATTCTTAAGGTTCGAGAGATTATCCTCAACTTTTAAAGGAAAAGGTGCTTTGGCTCTTTTTAACTTTTAAAAAACAAATAGTCAAAAGCCTTGTTGGAAACTTGAAAACCCTTAATAAAACAAGCAATTAAAAATCCATATACATTCTGGAAACCATTAGGGATCACTTGACCATGACACATGGTATACTGCTCCAACAAGTTAGATACAAAGGGTGGGAGTGGAAACCTAAGTCCAGCACTCAAAGATTCCAAAGTCACAGTGAAACAGTCATGCCGAGGGGAAAATAATAAAATATCATTCTCCTTGAGAGCCCCTATTTCATACTTTGGAGGAAAATAATATTTTTCTGTAAGAAGGGCGATCCCTTCTTGACTTGAACAACACAGGGCGAATTGCTTAAAAGGTTTAACATCCGCATTATGTGGGAATTGGGGGCTTATTCTAGCTTCATTAAAGGTTATGACTATGGAAGCAAGGTTAGAAGCATGGCTAGAGGTGGCGGGTCGATTATCAGCTTGATCCCCTCGACTCGCAATTCAAGTCCTACTTCTGCCGTGAACCATTTTATTTATATGCGCTAAAATTACCCTAATAAGTACAATATAAATCAAATATATATATATACACACACATACGCGAATGGAGACAACGCTCCTCCCTTTAGGTACACAAAGAAGGTAGAGGCAATGGAGTAACTGATCCCTTGTTCACAGGAGGTAATATATCCTCTAGCCTACCTGGAATTGCCGGATTACCTAAAACACGCCGATAGTAGGAGGAGCTATGGCCATTGGCACCCAAGCACATTTTTGTTGGGAAGAGATAACTCTGGTACTAAATGCTGTGTTCATAGTTATCAACTATGTTCACAACAGAGGACACCTATCAGAGCATTTAGAGTAGGAGACTCTTCAATCTATCTAAGGCCCCAGGCAGAAAGTCACGCTTCATGACACCTCATGTGTGAGAGATCCCGAGAATAGGGTTATCTCTATAAATCTTTTTGTTCTAATACGGGTTGTTGGGACGAATTCAAAAAATTCTCCCTAATTTTATAAAGTTTACGCAGTGGAAGGGGTTTAGAATTCATAATTCTAAACCTAGGGTTGATTTAAAATTTCTAATTTTAAATCTACAGATCTAAATTCTTAATTTAAATTTACAGATCTAAATTCTTAATTTAGATCTACGTAACAATGCATAAATTTAAACATGCATAATAAGAGAAACTGTAAATAAATAGAAAAGCGAAAACTAAAAGAGAAGGAAAGAAAACATATCTAGAATTGCTCTAATATAAAAATACCAGAAAGAAATAATCTAGAGAATACCAAGGAATCGAGACCCAGCGATCTTCTACATAATGACTTCGAACTGCCTGGAGGGGGGACTCTCAAAAATATTAAACTGCGGAAAGAAAAAATTTCAACAGAAATTCTTCTCTTCAATTAGGTCCTTGAAACACTTTCAGAAACCCTAAAAATTTGATTTCAATTGAATGCCAAATCTCGAAATTGGTACCTCTATTTCTAGGAATATACCGGACCGAAAAACTGCTGAAAAATCGATGTGGGATTCGCTTGCTTAAATCAGAACACTGTTATGATTCTCATAATAGGGGGCATATGAAATAGAGTATAAATGTAAAAGGGTATTGAATATAGCTGATTGAGTTGTATTAGCGTGTGGATTTTGTAACTAGAATAAGTCTTGATGTAATTAGTTTCATAAGTCTCTTGTTAAGTCATGTAATAAGTGAAGTCTAGAGCTTGTTAGCTGCAGTGGTCGAGCTAGTGGTCAATGCTGGTCAATAGTGGTGGCTAAGTAGGTGGTTGGCGGCTATAGCATGAGTTAGATGCAATGTAATAGATCATGTCATGTAAGTAGTATAAATAGTAAGGCTTAGGCTTGTAATCTCATAACTTTTGATGAATGAAATTGATATCTTTGATATCTTTCTCTCTGCTTCTCATCTCGTTTCCCTTCTTATCTCATCTATACTCTAAATTCTCTCCTCATCTCATACTCTCACTATCCCAACCAAGGTTAAGGTCCAAGAGTAATCTTTGAATCTTAACATTGGTATCAGAGCCTTGATTTGCTTCCGAATCAAGCTAAAAAATCAGGAAAAATACAAAATCTGATTGATTGTGTTGTAATTAATCAACAAAAATAGTTTGATACTGATTTAGTCCAATTTTAGGTGATCAAGAATTCAATTCTGAATTCTGAACTTGAAGAGTTTATGTACTGTCATATGCATTGTTGATCTGCAAGTGCCTGGGAATTGCTTTCGGTTGGGATAAATCTGATTGAGTTACATTAAAGAAAGTTTAATTGATCAGTATTTGTTGATTATATTCAACATCAAAGCTGATTCAGATTGAATTCAGTAGAATTGATCAAGCATTAGCTGCTGAAGTTGAGTGCTGAGCATAATAAATTGAGTTATTGGATCAATCTTATGCTTGATCAGAATCAGTAAGATCAGCTTAGCAAGCTGAATTGAGGTGATTTCAGATTCTACAATTCAGTATTTGAGGTTGAGGTAACTGTTCTCTAAACTTCAAATTGCATTTTCGATCAGAGTTTGCTTGTTGCTGATTTGTGATATAATTCATGTTAATAAGCATAGAAGTGGTGAGAATTCAGTTGATTCTTAAGAATTATATGTTATTGAGTTGAGATTTGCTTAGACGCGAATCTGACATTGAACTGTGAACCGAAGGTGTGAAATCTGATTTCGTTCTTGAAGATTGCTTTGAGTATTGTGTTGAGGACTTGATTGCGGTCTAGAGTCAAGCCTAATTCAGAATTGTAATATGCGAAAATTTGCGTATTAGGGTTTTTACTCAGTGACGATTGAGGAGCCGTTAGCAAGTGATTTTTTGTGCAAGTGAGGGAGTATAATTTCCTTAAGCAATCAACTGTGGAGGTGATTCGAATCGAATTTTGTTCCTCTGCGAACTGAGTTGGTTCATATCTCTGTGAACTAAGCTGTTCCAGATCGAAGCATTGTTATTCATTGCAAATATGGCTGGTATGGTTAATGATAACTCTTGTCAATTCGTGATGAATGATTCTTGTAAGAAATTGAAGCAAATATTGAGGCAAGAATGCGAGGAGATTTGGCAGAAAATGAAACAGGCAGCGGACGCAAGTCTGTAACGAAGTTTGGATCGGCAGTATTCAGCTCATCAGTTTACAAACATCAATCGAGATGGTGCTGGTGTTCTTGATGCAAATGAGTTCCCTGAGCTAATGGATAGCGTTAAACAACAAGGGTTCAAAGCTGAGCAAAATGAGAAGGTTAGAGCGGAATCTGTTGCCATTTAAGATGAGTTGGACCAAGGTAATGCCGAAATTGATGAAAACAAGTTAGAAGAATCTGAAGTCGAACAAGTTGATCATTATGAAGACTCTGTGCTAGAATTAGAGTATTTTGAAGATGATGAGCTACAACAAGATTTGCTTCCGGAATGGGAATACAATTTTCATGTCATGGGAATGATAAAGAATGCAAAGAGTAAAGTGAAGAGGAACCATCTAAACGAAGCATTGAAAGATTTTTGAGGTAAAAAGAAGATTACAAAGCAGAAATTGAAGCGTGAGGTTGTGTGTCAGCCTAAGGAGCTTCTGAGTTGGCAAAAACATAACACTGAACAATCTGTAGTTGCTATAATTGAGTCCAAATCAGGTAAGGGACATCGGGATGGTCCACGGGAGAAGTTAGGCAATAAGAACTAACTCAAGATACTGAATTTATCGATGAATATGCCGGTATACAAGGATTGGTTATTGTAGAACCTTTGATTTCAACTGAAAAATTTGATGCTACTGCTCTAATATCAATGAATGCATCACCAAATCTGTTAAGTATTACTCCATGGCAAGCTGGGATGCAGAATCGAAGCATCTTCACTGCTGAACAATTAGATTCTGTTGGGAAATCAATTTTTGCTACTGTGGTATTATCTGATGTAGAACAAGCTATGCTTTTGTGTGGGAAGAAGGTTTATCTAAGTGCAAGTACTTGTGACGAGTTGCCTCCTGATCAGGGAGAAGATACTCAAGGCTGTGTGAAGCTAAAAAGGGTCGATTCCTTGCTGAAATGAAGTAAACAAGCTGCCAAAGTATGTTTCAAGGTTAAACAAAGGCGAAGCTTTGTATCTGTATAAGTAATGGAGCTGATGGAGGTGTACAAATTCAGTAAGATGCAGGAGCAGAATTATGCTCAGACCAATTGCAGTACAGTGGATGTTTAGCATGGTTCTTGGGCTGAAAGAATGGTACTTCAGGCTACAACTTCTTGTGACCAGCTTCCCCCTGATCCAAGAAAGATGGATCAAGATCATAGCAAGCTGGAACATGAGGCTGAGTGGGAGGAAAGAGTCAATCCAAATGCCAAGGTGATTTGGCAGATGCTTAACTGGATTTCTGAAAAAAAAATTGACATGTTGGAAGCTCATAAGTTAGGTACTGATCTGAGAATTAAGTATGATCGGCCAACATCTGGAAGAATTGAAGGTTTTGGGGTTATGTTTGACATGGGAAGACCCCTTGAGGTGTTGAAGGAGTCTGGGTTCCGCAATTGGGTTGGAATGCCTGTGCTGGACAGAAATGAGGCATGTACATTGAGCTCCCAATTTAGATTGTGTAATAATCAAGCTATGGGCAGAAAACAAGCTCTATTAGTGCAACCAAATGTGAGTCCTCCTAAAGTTATGGGGCTTGGTGGTTGGCTTGATTTTGAAATACGAAGGCTTTTGGCTAGAAATTCAGAATTGTTGCAGTATGGGATCACATTACAGAATTATGGCTCATTTGTGATCTGCTGTGGTTGTTTTGAATGGAAAAATCATATGCACAAGCTTCAATATTTTCTCAATGTTTTGATGGAAAAGATCAATGCAACATCAAGGATAACTCCAGCTGAAATTAGAGTGAATATCAGCAAGGAAGTTTGGAATAGATCAACTCCAAGTTTGAAGAAGTTTAAAGCTGTTTAAGAGTTCTGTTGGTGTCTCCACTTGTTATATTTGTTACTCATGTTTGAGATGGTGGAAAAGAAAGCAAAGCTTGATCATTGGAGGCAGGTTTGCTTGCTAGAAGAGCTTGGGGTCCAAGGAAATCTGTTGTACATATTGAAAATTGTGAGTTGCAGTGTGAGGATTGCAAATAGAAAGGTTTGGGATGTTCAAGTTATAACATTGTGTCCTTGGAATTCAAGTGTGACTCATGATTTTTTAACTTGGTGGAGCATAGGACCAGATTTTCGAGCCAAAGTCACAAGTGTTCAAGTGAACAAGATTGGACAGCAATGTATTCAAAATTTCTGGTGCATCCTCTCTATGTTTTGTCAAGATCAAAGAATGGGAGCCTATGGTGTGATCTATGCAAGATTATTGAAAGAGGAAGCTGAAATTTCCAGATCTTACAAGTTCACACTCAAGATTCAAGCAATAGAAGTAATAGGGGTTGCTGAAAATTCTGGGAGAATTGCATTTCCTTCACTGTCAGAAATAAATGTGTTGCTCAAATGGAGTGTGATTGGTGTTATTACGATTTTGGGAAGATGTAATAACTTGTTTGCATCAAGAAGCTTCCATATGGACGAAAATCGAGGTGAAATCTGTCATATCCACAACTATGTGGTGCATCGATTTAACACTGGTGTATGTTTGAGCTCTGCAGCACAACATGAGGAATTGGAAAGCAATCAAGAGTTTGTTGAGCTGGGTCTAAGATGGTTTAGTAAGTGGATGTTTAAGCAATACAAATTTTGGATAAGATCCAAGATGAAATGGTTGCAGCTGCATTCTTATGGGATCTCAATGTGCTTTGTCACCAAGATCAAGATATGGGGTTGTTTTAGCTGCAATTGGGAATTTCTTCAAGCATATTTTGATCCTTGGTTCACTTGGTTTGAGTTTGGAAGGCCTCCCAAGGTGTTCAAGGACTTCATATGCAGTTTTATGGGTTTTACGACATACAAAATTTGTTGTGCAGCATTCTATAAGCAGAAATTCAGAAGTGTTGATGCGTTTTATGGTTCTCTACAGCAAGATAGAGTTTTGAGCTGTATTAACTGCATCATGAGGTGTCGTGGATGTGTTGTTGATGTTTGGTTTGATCATTGCAGACCTCCTGAAGATTATTATACATTTGAACGCAAAACAAGA
The DNA here is from genome assembly GCA_018398585.1 of Simmondsia chinensis. Taxonomy (NCBI): domain Eukaryota; kingdom Viridiplantae; phylum Streptophyta; class Magnoliopsida; order Caryophyllales; family Simmondsiaceae; genus Simmondsia; species Simmondsia chinensis. The sequence continues at coordinate 15,633,908 of JAGTTD010000008.1, read as the reverse complement.
TGTCATCCTCATGTATCTGCTGCATTTTAGATTGAGTTGCTTTAGATGTCTTTCTAGCTGCAGAACTTCAGCATGAGATCATCAATTTTAGCTCTCCTTTCCACAACAATAAGTGTTCTTGAAGGTCTCAACTCTTTTCTTGATTCTTGGGGACAAGAATCTTTTAAAGGAGGGAGTAATGTTATGATTCTCATAATAGGGGGCATATGAAATAGAGTATAAATGTAAAAGGGTATTGAATATAGCTGATTGAGTTGTATTAGCGCGTGGATTTTGTAACTAGAATAAGTCTTGATCTAATTAGTTGCATAAGTCCCTTGTTAAGTCATGTAATAAGTGAAGTCTAGAGCTTGTTAGCCGCGGTGGTCAAGCTAGTGGTCAATGCCGGTCAATAGTGGCGGCTAAGTAGGTGGTTGGCGGTTATAGCATGAGTTAGATGCAATGTAATAGATCATGCCATGTAAGTAGTATAAATAGTAAGGCTTAGGCTCGTAATCTCATAACTTTTGATGAATGAAATTGATATCTTTGATATCTCTGTCTCTACTTCTCATCTCGTTTCCCTTCTTATCCCATCTAAACTCTAAATTCTCTCCTCATCTCATACTCTCACTATCCCAACCAAGGTTCAGGTCCAAGAGTAATCTTTGAATCTTAACAACATGCCGTTTCATTTTAAAACCACGTAAAAAGCAGCATTTTGGTCCTCGTTCAAAATGTGAGCCCCTTTAACTGTCTCGGCATGCCACATGTCAGGCCTGATTGGCCCTTCCATATGCGCGCGGATCGTCACCCTAGGCCTCCCAGTGCATGACACGTGTCGCATGCTGGTTGGTCCATCCACGAAGGCGCGGATCGCGATGTGGGTGCGACTTTTCCCTTTTTTGTTTCGATTCCTAGATGTAAAAATTCATCTTATGAATTTTGATTTTTCAAAAATTATTTTATCTTATAATTTTTAATTTTTATTCATCCCATGAATAATATTTGGCAAAGTAAATTTACCCATCTCATGGACAAGTAATTCATCTCATTAATTCTTTAATATTTTTTCAATGGCAAAAAATATAGAGGCTTGCACATGAACCTCATGGACAATTTCAATCTAACTTCAAATGGGTTAAATGTCATGGCCCGGATATATTGTAATGATGTAATAAGTAGTTTAAGTCATGGATTAGCTTGTGTTAGCTTGATGTGGTTAGTTCTTGGCTCTTCATGTCAAGATGGACAAGATGTTAGTGATAAGGAGGTCAATGTTGGCGGCTGGACTTCTTGAGTCGGTTAAGCAAGTGTCCAAGTGCTTTATATTTGGCTTTAGCTGCCACTCTTATCTAGCATAGTATAAGTGTTGGTGTTCTTTGTAATCTTTCTTTATTTTGATAAAAAACCAATATCCTTGGATATTATTCTCTCCTCATTCAAACTCTCTCTCTATTTTTTGATCTCCTTCACTTCTTTCTCATCTCATATTCTACTATCCCTAGGTCATGACTCGAGTTTGATCTCGGATCATAACAATTGGTATTAGAGCCTTGTTTTAAGCTTCAATTAAGTTGATTTAGTTCAATTTAGTTGTATAAGCTTAGGATCAAGGTGATTTGATATCAAATATCCTTGATAGCATTGCAATTGATTGGGAGTTCAATCTTTTGGATTCTTGATTGAGTGCTTGTGGTTTGTTTCTAAAATTTAGCTTCTTCCTTGCACAAGTTTGAGGATCTGTGTATATCTTGATTGAATCTACTTCAATTAGGTTAAGTTGTAGTGAATCAAACATGATGTATGGTAGAAGTCCAGTTGTTGGAACGTATGATGTGGCTTTGAGTTCAATTCAGCAAGGACAAGTTGCTAGAGTCCAACAGAAAAGAAAGTAGTTGTTGCAAGGTTTTCGGTCTGCATTATTATACTCTCAGCAGAAATTTGTGCAAAAGCAGATGTAAATTCAGCACAGCAACAGGAATGTAAATTCAACAATTCGATTTCAGTCGAATGCAGTAAACAAGCAAGAAAGTAGACTTGGTGGAAAAGCTCAAAGCACTTTCACAGATTCTGTTGGAAGTGGATTCAATTCGAGCTGGAATGTTGCAACTAAGAGTTAGTTTAATGGAAGGCCAGTACATCAAATTGCTTATGATGGATTGCAAGAGAAGTGAGGTGCAAAGGTTGAAGCGTTTGAGAATAAACAAGTGTAATTGGACTGGAATTTGAATTATATTGATCAAGCTGCTATTAGCTTGTCAAGTAATGCAAGATCAACTTCAACTGATGATGCAATTGAAGCAATTGGACCATGAACCAATGAATTACACCCTAAAGAGTCTGGAATTGATGCAATACAATTTGAACTGTTTGATTTGGAATCAGATTCTGGTGCTGAGATTGAATCGCAAGTACAAATTGAGGTTCTAAGCTAAAGGAAGTTGAGAGTGAAGTTTCTTTTGTAGTTAAGTACTATAATCAGCTTGGTCTTCCCTTAACCCACAGAAAATGTTATTCAAGTAGAAAAATGAGAGCAAAGGTAAGACCGAAGGTGATTTACAATGGTCCTACACCTAATTTCTTGCTCATGGAGAAGAATGTTCAAGTTCTTGCAAGGGTATACAAGGTCAAGAAATTGCAATTGAGGTAGCCCAAGGTGGTTATGTTGTCATTTGATAGACTTAAGGCATCTTCTTGGATCAAGAGGACTATGAAGAGGGAAAAGAAAGGACACAAATCTCACAACCAAGGCACAAGCTCGGCATTAAGTCAAGAAGATTACACTACTCAACTTCCAATTACGGGACAAGCAGCTATAGCTAGTTGTAGTCCTGATTTTGGAGCCCAAACCAAAGTAGATCCACTTGAGAAAATGAAGTTGATGATGTAACAATTCTTGGTAGCAATGCGGGAGAAAATGGATCAGCATTTCCAGCAAATGCAATTCAATATCAATGGCTTATTTGAACAGCTAAATGGACAACTTTCTCAAGGGGAAGCAAGTCCTTAAGTGGAGGTGAAACATAAGATCAAGTCCCAAAGGAAGCATCTCATCTTTCAAATTCAGTTCTTAAGCTGAATTCCTCTTTGAGTTCTAGTGCAAGTGTAAAAGAGAAGACATTTGTTCAAGAATGGGTGGCACATTCACAAAATCAACAAGCTAAAGGTCATTAGGGAATTTCTGCAGCAGTGAATGGAAGTTCTATGCAGCACACTCTTGTGTCATCCCAAAGCTATGATAGAAAAGCTCAAGCCAAGTGTACTTAAGAGTTTGTTAGAGTGACAAATCACACTTGTTGGAGACCTTTTGATCCAGGGAAGGAGTTTAGTGAGTTGCTTGGGAGTAAACATGAACTAATGAGTGGTAATTGTGCTAAGAATGATGAATTGGGTGTAAATGGTGATCAATTGAGATGGAATTTTGCCAATATTGAACAAACAGATGCTGAAATATCAAATAGTTCAAGAGCATCTTCAAGTGAGGAAGTAATTACAACTCCTCATTCTTGAATTGGAACACTTCATTTTGAATCTTGGATGCGAGAATGGTTTACTGAGAATCATTTGTGTGATGCTGACAGTGTAGCGAGGGTTGGCATGTAGGTTTCGAAGTCCACTACTAGTTATGGTGCTATGTTTAAGAGTGATAAGGGGGTTGATCCAGGGGCTCTTCCTACAGTACAGGCCAATGTTAGACCTCCGAAATGCTTATGGTTACTTTCTCCACAACATAGGGCTACCAGGAAACAAGAAGTTCAAGCAAACCCAGCTAAATTCAGCAGTAAAGGTGCATTAGAAATCAAGTTGAATAAGCAATCTCTCTTTTAATGTCTTAAAGATGGATTTATTCAGCCCATAAACTGCTTCAAGGTGAAGTTTGAAGAGAGGAAGTCTCGAGGAATCAGATATGGGAACAATCAAAAGGCAATCTTTGGAGTTCTTGATAAGGCTAAGTTGAATCTGTTGGACTTGTGTTCTGTAGCAACAGAGGAAGCGGATCTGATGTGAGGGGGTTGGATTGGTCAAGTGAGGAGTAAAGAATACCTCCCTAGAATACAAGCCAATGTAAGGCCGCCTAAATGCTTGAATCTATTGTCTCAACAGCAGGGAAATGCTTCAAGAAAAGCATCAAATTCACTTGCTAACGTTAAAGAGAATGGTCAAGAGTTTTGCCATTTAAGTGTAGTACAAGGCTACATACAAATTGAGAGAAGTGTTAAGCTCAAAGGCAGTTATCAAGAGGGTGTTATTGAGGAAATCCGCATCAGATCTAGACCAGTTCCATCTGAAATAGTGGTGCAGCTCAACAAGAAAGGCAGGGTTAGATCTGTTCCAGAATTATTCAAGGCAGTTATGTTGTTCCTGAGGTTTCAGGAGCTGGTGCGTGTTGTAGCCATTCCTATGCTCATTGATAATAGATCAAGGTTTGTTCATATGGGCTGTAGAGGATAGGCAGTGAGCAGTAGCCAAGTTGAAATTCAGACAGGAGCTGATAATTTTGTGAATGGTCTAGCGTTTGCGGGCTAGAAACTCAGGGCTGTTGTTTGGCTATCTTGATGGTGCATACTATGATAAAATTGCTTTGGAGTTCAACCATGAAGCTTGAGAACTTATCTTGGTGGAGGAAAATTCAGAGTAGGACTTCCATGGTGCACAGCTTACAAATTTCAGAAAAGTGGATGACAATTCAGTAAATTGCTCATTGATCTTGTTGGCAGCAGCATCTAAGGGTGCAAATTGGACAAGGGAATGTACAAGTTGGGTCCCTGTAAGTCTTGGGAATGTCGGAAACACTGAAAGCCTTTCCCTTAGTAGGACAAGGGTCGGGGTTCAGTTTGAGTACCAGCAGCAAGGCACTAATTATGCGCTGTTGGCCAGCTGAAGTTCTGGATAGAGTTGTTATTCGTGAATTGCCGCTATTTTACTCTAAGTTATCATCGCACAACAACTACAAGACATTGTTGTTTTGTTAGCTGCAGATTCTAGACGTATGCATCAAGATATGGGGTGCTCTCCAGTTGTAAAAATTTCAGCAAGGAGTTCATCAAATTCAGCTCCTACTTCTACATCAACAAGGGTTCTTCAAAGTCTAAACTTTCTCATATGATTCTTGAGGACAAGAATCTCGTAAGGGGGGAGTAATGTCATGGCCCGAATATATTGTAATGATGTAATAAGTAGTTTAAGTCATGGATTAGCATGTGTTAGTTTGATGTGGTCAGTTCTTAGCTCTTCATGTCAAGAAGGACAAGATGTTAGTGCTAAGGAGGTCAATGTTGGCAGCTGGACTTCTTGAGTCAGTTAAGCAAGTGTCCAAGTGCTTTGTATTTGGTTTTAGCCACCACTCTTCTCTATCATAGTATAAGTAATGGTATTCTTTGTAATCTTTCAGAATCTTAATGAAATTCCGATATCCTTGGATATTATTCTCTCTCTCATCTAAACTCTCTCTCTATTTCTCATCTCCTTCACTTCTTTCTCATCTCATATTCTACTATCCCTAGGTCATGACTCGAGTTTGATCTTAGATCGTAACATTAAATTAATCATCTCATTAAATAATTTAATTACCATTTAATGAGACTTAATTCCACTAAATAAATCTCACTGCACTCTAGACTTAAACCATTTATTCGATATCTCTCTAGTAGACTGTATTGATGATAACAACTCCTCCACTAGATGTCCAGGACAAAGAATAAGAATAACTATGTTATGAACCATATTTCATGCTTGCTGTTAGGATTGTTGTTAGCTTCTGTTATGTAAGAATGCTGCATTTTGTTGTAATTCTTGGCATAGGGCCTTAAAGGCTTTAGGTGCCAAAGTTCGAATGTGGTTAGTTAAGTTGATTGTTGGTCAAGGCAAGATTAGATCGAGACAATTGTTGCGGCTGCTATTGTGAGTAAGTCGGTTAGATTGGTCTTGGTCCAATGTATCTAGATTGAGTATAAGTAGCTATGTTTCAAGTGTAATCCTCATTCAATAAAATAGAAAATATCTTTTGATATATTTTCTCTCTCTCATCTAATTCTCTCTCTAATCTCTCATCTCCTTTCACTTCTTCTCTCATTTTAATTTGTTCTTCCACTAGATTAACTTCAAGATTGATATTAAAGCTCAACAATTGGTATCAAAGCTTGTGTGTTGCTGCCGATCGATTACTTCTTGATTGATTAGAGCTGGCGAGGCATAAGAAGCAGATATTTATGGCTGGAGGTGTAACAACACGATCTGGTGCTGTAAATGCTGCTGCAAATGTTGATCCGAATGTCACTTATACTTTGGTTGTTGGCGCTAATGCTACAGCAGGATCTGAGTACATTATAACAGTTCAATTGAAGAATCAAATGGATGAAATATTCTCTTGAATGCAGCAATTACAGTTGGAACAGGATGGAAAGTTTGCTGATCGATTGATTCAGCAAACTCACCGTATTTAGGATAAGTTTGTTGGACTGCAGGATCAGCACAATAGACAGAATGTGTCCTCCGGTGCTGGAATTCTGTTACTTGCTAGCTGATGTGTTTTAAATGTGTGTTTTAAAACCATCTACTCGCAAGCGTACAAGACGTCGTAGCTTTGTCGGGTATACAGGTCGTATCCACAGTGAATCGTGTTAAGTTAGACTTATTGATTAACAAGTGGTTTGAATTTTTAGGTTTTTGTTGTTTGAATAAATTGTTGACTAAATTAATAAAATTAAATATAAAGTAAATGTGTCAATTCAATTGAGGTTAGTTTAGGGAGTGAATTTAGGGTAGCTTAACACGTATCCCGTCCTTATATTTTACTTAGGACGATGATTTGAAGGACTTAGGCTACAAGCTCTAAGCCTGGGTTAATATATAAATTGGGGCTTAGGGTAATAAGCTAGTCTAAAGGAATAACCTATCTTAGCACTCTAGATGTAGCATAGGTTATCTCATTAGCACTACTTAATTCCTTTGTTACTTCTAATTCAATATTAACTTATATAAAAGATTGGGTTCAGGGTTGGGTACAACCTCAACCCTGACCACGCGTGAATTCCTGTTATGTTCGGGTCGAGGCTACAAGCACAAGGCTAATCGCTGCAAGGTTGGAGATCTAGTCATGGCTACAAGCACACATATAAAAATATCCAACAATTATGAAGAACTCCCCACAGGGGTGCGAATATAACATAACTAAACCAAACGAGCATAACTTTTGATCCTTAATGATTTATGGGCCAAATTATATACCAAATCGAAGCTATCGAAGAGCTCTACGTGACCTAAGTGATTGCATAAGTAGATTAGCAAAATATTGGGTCATAAATACCCTTCTTTTAGCCTTTTACTCGTTTTAAGCTTGACCGATTGCCAAAATGCATGGTCAATCGATCCATGCGCCCAAGGAAAGACTCTTTTTGACCAAATCTTGACCCGATGGGTATTTATTTTGCACACGTGATCGGGTTTATAAAGTAGTCTTCAATTATGCCTCGATTACGCTTGAATTTTCCACTTTTCAGCAATTGTTTGCTCCGTTGCACTCTAAGCCATAATATACCTAGATTACAACAAAAACATACATGTAAAAGCCAAATATATTGCGGGAATGAAGAATAAAATACGTAAATATAAGGCACATCAACATCCCCAAACCCACACCTTGCTTGTCCTCAAGCAAGATTCTATTTAAACTAACTACTGGCAGAAAAGTCGAGTCAGGCATTTAACCGCAAAGGTCACTTGTGAAAATTATTGTTTGACTGAACTTAAGAGTGTACTTGAGCATAGTGAATCCTTATGTGACGTTATTATTGCACTAGCTCTGACTTAAGTCTCTATTATTAAGGTCTTTTTACTAGTGAGTGATCTTAGAACTTCTCTCCCCTTCTTCTTACTTCAAAACCCTTTGACTTAAAGAAGAAATAAAGGTAATAAGTAAAGGAATAAGTTATCCTAACCCTTCACTACTAATCAATAGTAAAATCAAAAGGCTTCTCTTTTCTCTCTTGTTTTCCCTTCTTCCCTTTTTTTCTTTTGTTTTGGTTTTACTTGGTTAGGTGTGTCTCCCTCAGACCCATGTAACTAGCTTTCGGCCGGCAGCTCCCGATCCAGTTGGCTACAGGTACCAAGTTTTAAGAGACCCCTACGGACCTAATGGCTTGAGTCTTAAGGATCCACAACCTAACCTGCTAGCACATACTTTTTTTTTTTAAATGGGTAGTAGTACTTATTTTGGTAACTATAAAGTTGATTCTTCTTAAGCTTTCCCTGTGGCCCATGTAGCGAGCTTTCGACCGGCAGCTCCCGACCCAGTTGGCTCAAGGTACCAGGTTTTATGATACCCCTACGAGCTTACTTGCTCGACACACAAGAACCAACCAGTCACCTTTTTTTTTTTTTTTTTTTTTAACTTTAAGGGGTTACCTAAGATAAAGAAATGTACAATTGATTTCAACATTGTTAGAAGTAGAATAGCAGATTCTTATTCCTAAAGTTATTACCATTATTTCAACCCAAACAGCAGGATATGTCACAAGATTAAGTGTGAAAAGTAATAATCTCACTAACTAGTTAAAAGACAAAAATATGAATTCAAAAGTCTGATCCAGCAATAATCTCATCTCATAAACATTCTAATCATCAAAATACATCTCAGAACTAGTCGACAATAAGGGTCACATACAACCTTCTACTCATTTATGCCTTTAAAAGTGTAGCTAGTTTATGCCAAATTAAGCTTTAAAGGACAAACAGAAGTTCGATCTCATATGCCATCCCCAAACCCAAACCTTGCACTGTCCTCAATGCAAATCGACAAAAATAAATTCAAGCAACGAAAAGGAAAGAGACGACCTGAGGTGTGACATGTCTAGCGACATGTGGTGAGCAAATTCGAAGAAGAAAGACGGAGGTAGCAAGCTGCAATCGAAGACATAAAAGACAGGATACTAAACATACTTGTTAGTAGTGTTAGACATAAAAAGCGTACAAGTGTTTAATAAAAGAGAAACAAAGTTATCACAGGAGGGATAATTAATGGATCAGAATTGAATGAGAGCTCATGCTAAAGAAGGACAAACTAAAATATAGGTTGGGTTGCCTCCCAAGAGCACTAAGTTTAACGTCTTCAGCCGGACGCAATTAAGAACACGAGATCAACCAAAATCCGAGGCAATGTCTACCATAGAACTTAGGTTGATCCAGTAGGGACGATCCCCAAACCCAACAGCGTTTCGAGACCCGTGACTATCTAGGAGGGAATCATTACTAGCATCGGGGTCACAACTCTCTATCCTACTAGATGTGGACGATGACGCACAACTATCGACACAGATAGGGACATTATTACATTTCGCACTTGTGATAAAATCGGGCTTATCCGTCTCTACCAAAGGGTCAGTATCGTCAACTCTATAACATTCCAATTTGTCCTGAGTCTCAGGGTGTCGAACAAAGTTCGACACCTTCAATTTGCCCTTGAGATTTCCAAAAGAAACCTCCAACACTCCCGTCCTACGGTGAATTACAGCGTCGGCCGTTGCTAGAAACGGTCGACCTAGAATGATGGGAGTGTTGTGCTTCTGTCAAGGAGTAGGGTCTATATCTAATATAATAAAATCCATCGGGAAAGCAAACTTGTCAACCTTGACAAGTAAGTCCTCCACCACCCCACGAGGTACACGCTTTGTCCTATCGGCCAACTGCAGCGTGACAGTAGTTGGTTTAAGGTGTCTTATTCCCAGTTCCTGAAAAACTGAGTAAGGAATGAGGTTTACACTTGCTCCTAGATTTAGCAAGGCTCTACTGGTGTAACGCTCTCCTAAAACACATGGAATTGTAAAAGCTCTGGGGTCACGAAACTTGGCTGGGTTGCCTGACAATAACGTACTGCTCACCTTCTCAGTGAGCAGGACCTTTTTCGGGATATGCGCTTGTGCGCGCTTCTTTTTGGGGCAAAGGTCCTTGAGGAACTTGGCATGCATAGGAACGTGTTTAATGGCTTCAATCATCGGCAAGTTGATCTTCACATCCTTAAACACATCTATTAGCTCAGCCCTCTTTGGGTCGTCCTTCTTCTTCGGTCCTATGAGGGCCGAAGGAAAAGGGACGACGGGTTCAAAAACCCTTTCTTGTGATCCCTCCCTATCAGCAATGGGAGGGGGAGTCACATCCTTCTCAGTTTTAACCGCAATTTTTCTAAGGTTCTCCCCTTTTGAAACTGACACAATCTGAGCTTGCTCATGAATGAGCAAGTTAGGGTTAGAACTAGTTGTTCCTGTGGGGTTTATGAGTGGTTGGGAGGGTAACCTCCCTTCCTCTATCCTATTTAGTACATGGGTCAACTGTCCTATCTGGGTCTCTAAGTTGGCGATAGATTGCGAATGAGACTGAACTAGCTGTGTGGTAACCTCCATAAAGTGGAGCATATGCTCCTCAAAATGTGACATAAATCCTAGAGGTGGAGGAGGAGGGTCATTATGAGAAACATTGGAGTGAGGTCGAACATTGTACCTATGCCCTCCCTGAAAATCTGGAGGGCGCATGTTACCTTCAAAACTAGGATCTTGTTGTTTCGTGGGTTGATATTGATTGGCGTCCTGCTTCCACGAGACGTTCGAATGATTGCGCCACTCGGAATTGTAGGTGTTTGAGAATGGGTCACTATTTCCCGAATATCCTTGAGCTGCCTGAACCTGTTCCGGTACATATTCAGGGAATTGTGACGCATATACACAATTAAACACAGAATGGTCCTCACTCGAACAAATGTCACATGGAGTAATATCACTTGATGACTCAACTGCATTGACCATGTGCACATTAGTAGGATTCACATGCAAGTTTATAATCTGATCCACCTTCCTACTAAGGGTGTCTATTCTACGGTCGATGTTATCGTTGGGTGCTATTTCGTATACACCATGTGTACCCCCTCTAACCACCCTCATATAAGAGGCTTGGTCGAGAGAGTGTTCGCCGAGGCGCTCAAATAGCGTCCATGCCTTGTCCTCATCTTGTTGGTTAAATGCTCCCCCCCATGAAGCATTAACCATTTGCTTGTTGGAAGCCGTGAGACCATCGTAGAAATTCTGCACAAGAGCCCATTTGGGTGACTCGTAGTAGGGACAGTTTCTAAGGAGCTCCTTAAATCTGTCCCAACTCTCATGGAATTGTTCCTGATCCTTTTGTTTAAAATTATTGATTGCACGTCTAACAGCTATAGTCCAGGCTTTAGGATAAAATTTGATCAGGAACTTTTGTTGGAGGTCAACCCAAGTGGTTATTTCACCTCTCGAAAGAGACCGAAACCACCTTTTGGCTACATCCTTTAACGAGAATGGAAAAAGATGTAGCCGAATAGCATCAGCTGAGACACCTTGATGATGACAAGTTTCGCAAATTTCTATAAATGCATCAAGGTGCTCGTATGGGCTCTCAATCGGCTTCCCATAAAAAATGGGAAGCATGTTGATGATCTCAGGCTTAAGCTTGAAGTTAACATTACTCACGGCGGATAACATAACCCCAACGGGTGCGACATACGTTTGGGGAATGAAGTGGTCCCTAATCGTACTTGGTGTAAAATCAGTCATAATAAATAAAAAAAATAAAAAGATAATTAAAATAGAAAAAAAATTAAATAAATAAAAATAATAAAACAGAAAAAAATAAACTAATGATTAAGAAATAGGGTTTTTTTTTCTTTTTTTAAACAAAAAAATAGAAATAACAATAAAGATAAAAATAGAAAATAACCCGTTAATTTTTAAATCAACTTAGCCTACTGATCCCCCGGCAACGGCGCCAAAAACTTGATGTGTTTTAAATGTGTGTTTTAAAACCGTCTACTCGCAAGCGTATGAGACGTCGTAGCTTTGTCGGGTATACGGATCGTATCCAAAGGGAGTCGTGTTAAGTTAGACTTAGTGATTAACAAGTGGTTTGAATTTTTAGGTTTTTGTTGTTTGAATAAATTGTTGACTAAATTAATAAAATTAAATATAAAGTAAATGTGTCAATTCAATTGAGGTTAGTTTAGGGAGTGAATTTAGGGTAGCTTAACACGTATCCCGTCCTTATATTTTACTTAGGACGATGATTTGAAGGACTTAGGCTACAAGCTCTAAGCCTGGGTTAATATATAAATTAGGGCTTAGGGTAATGAGCTAGTCTAAAGGCATAACCTATCTTAGCACTCTAGATGTAGCATAGGATATCTCATTAGCACTACTTAATTCCTTTGTTACTCCTAATTCAATATTAACTTATATAAAAGATTAGGTTCAGGGTTGGGTACAACCTCAACCCTGATCACGCGTGAATTCCTGTTATGTTCGGGTCTAGGCTACAAGCACAAGACTAATCGCTGCAAGGTTGGAGATCTAGTCATGGCTACAAGCACACATACAAAAATATCCAACAATTATGAAGAACTCCCCATAGGGGTGCGAATATAACATAACTAAACCAATCGTCAAAAGTATAATATAAATCAGGGATACGGGCGGCTACTCGCCCATCATCCCTAAAGTAAAAGTCTACTCCTTCATAGGAGTTCTGAACATCATGAAATCCAAGAAAGAAAACAATAATGATAAAAATAAGGATTTGAACACTCCCCCAATTGATGTTAACGTTGATCCTTGCTTTAATTCCCCAGTACTCCGACCACTTGCACTTCGGCGTTTGAGAACCCTTTGGATCTCGTAGCGGCTTCGGGAAGGAAAGGATGAAAGGAGGCATGGCAAAAGATATGAAATTAGGTGTCCCTCTCCATATTTATACATGAGGTGTGCTTTAGGGTTGGTCCCGTGCCATCCCCGATCGATAGGTGGTCAAACCGATCGATCGGCGCCCCCCTCAGCAGCTTGCACAATTAATTTAAAACGATCATAACTTTTGATCCGTAATGAGTTATGGGCCAAAATATATACCAAATCGAAGCTCTCGAAGAGCTATACGTGACCCAAGTGATTTCATAAGTAGATTAGAAAAATATTGGGTCATAAATACCCTTCTTTTAGCCTTTTACTCGTTTTAAGCTTGACCGATTGCCAAAATGCATGGTCAATTGATCCATGCACCCAAGGAAAGACTCTTTTTGACCAAATCTTGACCCGATGGGTATTTATTTTGGACACGTGGTCGGGTTTCTCAAAGTAGTCTTCAATTATGCCTCGATTACGCTGAATTCCACTTTTCAGCAATTGTTTGCTCCGTTGCACTCTAAGCCGTAATGTACCTAGATTACAACAAAAACATACATGTAAAAGCCAAATATATTACAGGAATGAAGAATAAAATACGAAAATATAAGGCACATCCCTAGCCAACAGATTTGACCTCCAGGTGCAGTGTAACCTCAAGCAGCTAGTGTGGCTGTTGGATAGCATGATCATCCTCCTGATCCAGTACAAGCTCCAGCTGCAAGTATGACTTTGGGATAGAATGATCGTCCATTAGATCAATTGCAACATCAAAATTCTGAAAGTAACGATGCTTCAGCCAGCAATAAGAGTAGTGGTTACAGGCAGCTAAGGATTCAAATTGAGGCTTTCAATGGAAAACAACCGCAATCGTGGATAAGAAGATGTGATCGATACTTTCATTTCTATCACATTGAAGAAGCCGAGAAGGTTGAATTAGCGGCTGTTTAGCTCCATGGTGATCAGGAGGTATGGCTTTACAGTCTTTTGAAGAGTAATCCTTCATTATCTTGGGCTGAATTCATGGAAGAAATTTGTGAACATTATGGAGATGAGGACTCAAGTGACATAGTTGAAGACTTCAATAAAGTAGTGCAAATCACATCTGTGAAAGAGTATATGACGAGATTTGAAAAACCTTAGAGCTTGTATGATTGCAGCTTATCCTCAGGCAACTGAATCATACTATGTATCTAGCTTCATTAGTGGCTTAAAGCTAAAGATTAAGAACCTTGTCAAGGCAATTGGTCCAAGAACTTTATCAAAAGCCTATGCTAAGGCTAAATTATTTGAAGCTATAGTTCTTGCATTCAATGAAGGACCAAGGAATAGAGGCAGTAGTTGACATTAGCAACAGAAGGGATCAGTGAAGTCAAGGTTTGTTCATTTTGATGAGAAGAAGGGCCAAAAATTGTGTTTCAAATTATTACTTTGGACACAAATGCAATCCCAAGTTCCTTATGTCGGCAAGAGGAGCTGTTGCAGATGATGAATCTGAAGATGAGGAAATGGAGGCTGAAGTGGATAGTTCTGAATAAGACTCGCCTGATGAGTCTCTAGATGATGAAGTAGAGATTTCTATGAAGGCATTGACTGCAAATGGAGATCATAACTCCATAAGAATCAAAGGGCAAGCAGGCAAGAAAGCTATTGTGATTTTGATAGATAGTGGTAGTACTCACAGCTTTATTGATCAAACGGTGGTTAGAAAAGTTGGACATGAAATGATCAAGATTCATCCTTTGGCAGTAACTGTGGCAGATGGGAATTCCATCCTTACCCAGACTAAATGTTAAGGGTTCAATTGGTCTATGCAGAATCATAAATTTGTTTATGATTTCAGAATCTTGCCATTGGGAAGTTGTGACATGGTTCTTGGTGTGGATTGGATGAGATCTTTCAGCCATGTTGTCTTTGATTTTGCACAACTGACTGTGTCTTTTAAGAGGCAAGGATCTGCTGTGAAATTGCAGGGCATGGTTGATCGGGCTCAACTTCAGTTGTTAAGTGACAAGAATTTGAGTGGATGAATCAGGAAGAAGGCTTATCAATGGGTTAGACAGTTGTTTGCAATCTCACATACTAAGTTGGGAGTGCAATCTCATCCGGAAGTGCAAGCTTTGATTAAGGAGTTCAAAGATCTGTTTAAGCAACCAGAGCCATTGCCTCCAAAGACGAACTTGGATCATGCGATCCCTCTTAAATCAAATTCAGAGCCTATGAAGCTCAGGCCTTGCAAATGTCCACATTCTCAGAAAACTGAGATAGAAAGGCAGGTTATAGATTTACTCAAGACTTGCTTCATTCGACAAATCCAAAGTCTTTTTGCTTCTCCTATTATCTTGGTTAAGAAGAAGGATGGCACGGCTAGGATGTGCATTGACTACAGACAGCTTAACTCACTTACAGTTAAGGACAAATTTCCTATACTTGTTATTGTTGATCTTCTAGATGAGCTGCATGGTGCACATTTCTTCTCCAAGATGGACTTGAGGCAAGGCTAACATCAGATCAGGGTGAAGGAGCAAGACATTTATAAGACTACCTTCAGAACCCATCATGGGCATTTTGAGTTCGTTGTTATGCCTTTTGGATTAACTAATGCTCCAGCTACTTTCAGGCAGTGATGAATGATGTCTTTAAGCAGTTCTTAAGGAGATTTGTGTTGGTGTTCTTTGATGGCATCTTGATTTATAGCCCAACCTTGGAGAAACATTTGGGACACATGAGAGAAGTGTTCTTGGTAATGCACAGTACAAGCTTTATGCCAAATTGACTAAGTGCTCTTTTTTTCAATCACAAATAGAGTACTTCGGACACGTGATTTCTTATGGAGGTGTTTCTACACACCCTTCTAAAGTGTAGGCAATGAGGGAGTGGCTAATTCCTGTTGCATTGAAGCAGTTGAAAGGATTCTTGGGATTGATTGGTTGTTACAGAAAGTTTATAGCAGGTTATGGTGCAATTGCCAAGACTCTAACTGAGCTTTTGAAGAGGATGCTTTCAAATGGTCAAATAAGGCTCAAGATGCTTTTGAAGCCTTGAAGGCAGCCATGTGTGCAGCTCCTGTTCTGGTAATGCCAAACTTTGATGAAGAGTTTGTCTTAGAAACAGATGCTTGAGGAAGTGGCATTGGGGTTGTGTTGTCTAAGAAGGGAAGGCTAATAGCTTACCTTAGCCAAGCTTTAAGTCCTAAGCACAAAGAGTTTTCTACATATGAGGAGTATCTTGCAATCCTTCTAGCAGTTGAGAAGTGGAGACATTATTCGGAAGGCCATCATTTTGTCCTCAAAATAGATCATCAAAGCTTGAAGTTCCTGCTTGAACAGAAGATTGTTACCATGATTGAGAAGAAAGGTTTGATGAAGATGCTTGGACTTGATTATGCAATTGAGTATAAGAAGGGGAAAGAGAATCAAGTAGCAGATGCCTTGTCTCGAAGACTGGAAGAAGCTGAGCAGGGTTATCGTGGAGCTGTATTAGTGATTCTTCCAGCCTGGTTGAGGAAGTATACAGGTCCTATGAGAATGACAGCTTTGCACAAGATTGTATTACTGCCTTTACCATCAACAAATCCAACAACATTGCTCCTGATGCTGAAGTATTTGTTGTCAAGGGAATTATCAGATTGAAGGGGAAATTGTACATTGGATCTTCTACTGATTTGAGACGACAAATCATTAGTGCTTCCCATGATTCAGCTTGGGGAGGCCATTCTGGCATTGAAGGGACATATCAGAGGCTTAAGGCATATTTCAGTTGGACTGGAATGAAGAAAGATGTTAAGGAGTTTGTCCAAACTTGTGAGACTTGTTCGCAAACCAAGTCTGGAGATCACAAAAATCAAGGTCTTCTCTAACCTCTACCCATTCCTAATGGTGCTTGGCAGCACATAAGCATAGACTTTATTGAGGGCTTGCCCAAATCTGAGGGCAAGGAAGTTATTTGGGTAGTAGTGGATCGATTTACAAAGTTCAGCCACGTTGTTGCGTTAGTAAGACCAGTGACAGTAGAGAAACTTGCAAGGGTGTTCCTTAACAACATCTATATGCTTCATGTACCACAAGCCATAGTTTCTAATTGGGACAAGCTCTTCACCAGTCACTTCTGGAGAGAATTATTCATCCTCATAGGCACAACTTTGGATTTGAGTTCCTCATACCATCCTCAAACTGATAGCCAAACAAAAAGAGTAAATCAGTGCTTAAAACACTATCTTCGGAGCATGGTTTTCAGTCATCCAAAGGTTTGGGGAAGTTGGTAGTCTTTGGCAAAATACTGGTACAATACACACGCTCATACTTCTATAGGCACCGCTCCATTCAAGGCTTTATATGGGTATGATCCTCCTTCACCCTTGGTGTTGCAAAAGTTGGTAACATCAGTCCTTGAAGTGGCTGATTTGATGCAACAAAGAAGACAAAGAATAATCTTCATCAAGCTCAAGCAAGGATGAAGTATTATGCCAATAAGAAGCGTGTGGATAAGTCATTTGAAGTAGGAGACAGGTCTATTTGAAGCTTCAGCCGTACAAACAAGCTTCAGAGGCAGTTAAAAGGAATGTCAAGTTATGTGCTAGATCCTTTAGGCCTTATAAGATCATTGAGAAGACTGGGAAAGTAGCCTATAAGTTGGAATTGCCTCCTGAATCTTACATTCACCAGGTGTTTCATGTGTCTCTTTTGAAGAAACAGGTGAAGAAAGGAAAGGCAAGTTCAGTTCAGCCTCCACAAATAGGTTCCAATGGCGCTTTGCTGCTGTCCCCAACTGCCATCATGGATTCCAGGTTGCAGCACACTTCTGAAAGATCAATCAAGGAGATCTTGCTGCACTGCACCAATCTGGAGCAGGATGATGCCTCATGGGAAGAGCTGCAATAGAAGTCAATTCCACACCTTTCATTCTTGAGTCAAAAATGTTTTCAAGGGGAGGGGATTGTTATGAACCATATTTTATACTTGCAGTTAGGATTGTTATTAGCTTCTGTTATGTAAGAATGTTGCGTTTTGTTGTAATTTTGGCATAAGTTCTTAAAGGCTTTTGGCGCCAAAGTTCAAATGTGGTTAGTTAAGTCGGTTGCTAGTCAAGGCTAGATTAGACCGAGTCAATAGTGGCGGCTACTGTTGTGAGTAAGTCGGTTAGATTAGTCTGGGTCCAATGTATCTAGATTGAGTATAAGTAGTTATGTTTCAAGTGTAATCCTCATTCAATCAAATATAAAATATCTTTTGATATCTTCTCTCTCTCTCATCTAATTCTCTCTCTAATCTCTCATCTCCTTTCACTTCTTCTCTTATCTTAATCTTTTCTTCCACTAGGTTAACTTCAAGATTGATCTTGAAGCTTAGCAACCACCCCTCCACTAGATGTCCAAGACAAAGAATAAGTATAACTACTGCCATTATTCTTTTCACAGCTTTTCCATTAGGTACCTACTCATTCTTTATTGAATAATTCATTTATACTTGAACATATTCATAGTATAAATTTCAAATGACAAACACTTGGAATACTTTGGCCATAATTTTTGAACTATTCAAATACTCCTGAATCAACTAAGGGAGCATCTGTACCTCATAAAAGATTACATAATTGAATACCTAATCCTTGTCACACTTCACACTGCTACCCAGTGTACGTGGGAATTCAGTCACATGTTTAGACCTTACTTATAGTACACCAAAGTAACTAACGCTCCATGCAGAAGTCCAGAATACTCTCAGGATTTAGAGTCGTCATTCAAACAGTACAACATGAATCACTCATCTCCAATAGTAGTCTAGAAACAAGCAACTCGCATGGTCCAACTCAGTGTGTCAATCTTATTAAACACACCCAACATAACACTTTTGGATCACCATCCACATGACCAAGACAAGTCATCTAAAGTGTCACGTTATAGTCTTAGCATACAAGTGATCCAAACTTGTCTTTGACTACGAGTCTTTCAAACAACAATCCATACCATTTGCTACAAGTCTATCTGTGGATTAATCTCATAAACCACTTAGAACAAACATGTAAATTGTAGTATGAGGACTACACCCATTTCATGGATGTTACCAAAAAGAAAATCACATGTAGCATATATGCTCACTTACACGAATTTATAGAGGAAACGACTGGAACTTTAATTTTATTTATTAATTAAAATAATATACCCATAATAAATATAGATTTTAGGATGCTGTTTCTAACAATCTTCTACTTGTCCTAAATCCAATTTATTACACACTACATACTTATCCCTTCTATGTATGAACCAAAGGTCAAATGAGCCTAAGTCCTAGTAAAGTCAATGACTCTATCTGAACCTATATGCCATCTTTGCAGCTTCTGACGCTACAACTTACTTAGCGTCTATGGCGAAGTTAGTAATACAGTATTGCTTGACATTCCTTCCACTAATGGCTCCTACTCCAAGGGTAACATCATGCCCAGACGTCGAACGTCTAGCATATGTATATGACTAGAAGTCTTAAAAAAATAGGTCCAACTGGAACCAGTTCGTCACTTTGAAAGATCAGCATATAATCTTTAGTCCTTTTTAAGTACTAGAGAAAAATGCTTCACTGCCACCCAGTGCATCGGTCCTAGGTTAGATTGACATCTGCTTGCCATATCAACAGCATATCAGATATCTAATCTCGAGCACAGCGCGGCATACATGAGGCCTCCCATTGCCAAGCCATATGGAACATTCCTCATCTACTCCTCCTCTTGAGGTGTCCTAGGACATTGCTCTAAAGAAAGAGGGACTCCATGCCCGAAAGGTAAAAAACCCTTTCTCAGAGTCGTCCATGCTATACCTTGACAACATCTTGTCAATATAAGTGGCTAGAGAAACACCCAACATCCTACTCTTACGACCTAGTAGAAGCTTAATCTTAAGAGTAGAGTTGGCTTCTCCTAAGTCTTTCATATCGAGCTACCCCAACAACGAATGTAAAATGCCCACTAGTGTAAAAGTTTGAGTTGTAAGTGATTTTATACACTGGGGGCTACATAAAATGCTCACCAATGTAAAAGTTTGAGTTATAAGTGATTTTATACACCGGGGTCTACGTAAAACGTCCACTAGTGTAAAAATTGGAGTTATAAATGATTTTATACATAGGGCGCTACATAAAACGCCCACTAGTGTAAAATTTTGAGTTATACGAGATTTTATACACTGGGGGCTACATAAAATGCCCACCATTGTAAAAGTTTGAGTTATAAGTGATTTTATACACAGGGGTCTACGTAAAACGTCCACTAGTGTAAAAATTGGAGTTATAAGTGATTTTATAAAGTAGGGGCTACGTAAAATTCCCACCAGTGTAAAAGTTTGTGTTATAAGTTATTTTATATACTAAGAGCTATGTAAAACGTCCACCCGTGTAAAATTTGAGTTATAAGTGATTTTATATATTGGGGGCTACGTAAAACCCCCACCAGTGTAAAAATTTGAGTTATAAGCGATTTTATACACTAGGGGCTACATAAAACCCCCACAAGTGTAAAAATTTGATTTATAAGCGATTTATACACTGGGGACAATGTAAAACGCCCACCAGTGTAAAAGTTTGATTTATAAGTAATTTTATACATTGGGGGCCACGTAAAACCCCCACTAGTGTAAAATTTGAGTTATAAGCGATTTTATACATTAGGGGCTACGTAAAACCCCCACCAGTGTAAAAATTTGATTTATAAGCGATTTATACACTGGGGGCTACGAAAAATGCCCACCAGTGTAAAAATTTGAGTCGTAAGTGATTTTATATACTGGAGGCTACGTTAAACGCCCACCAAAGTGAAAAGTAGGGTTATACGTAATTTTATACATGTAAAGTTACATAGAATATCCACCAGCACAAAAATTGAAGTTATAGACTATTTCACATGTTAAAATTTATTTGAGGTCTATAATGGAATCACTCACCATTGTGGATAAATGGGTAACTTAAGTAATTACCAGGATAAAAATTATTGACAATTGCACACAAATCACCTCTCTACGACATACTAAAAACACTGTCTTTCATTCATTAGAACTACAAGGATACAAGTACAGTAGTACAGCGTGCTCAAGTAAACAACATATTTGTAA
The DNA here is from genome assembly GCA_018398585.1 of Simmondsia chinensis. Taxonomy (NCBI): domain Eukaryota; kingdom Viridiplantae; phylum Streptophyta; class Magnoliopsida; order Caryophyllales; family Simmondsiaceae; genus Simmondsia; species Simmondsia chinensis. The sequence continues at coordinate 15,613,145 of JAGTTD010000008.1, read as the reverse complement.
CAGTTCGCAAAACAGATCGAGAACAAGTATAAGACATAAAACAACTACAAGCCCAAAATGGCAACAAAGTACAAAGTTATTTACTTACAATGACATACCTTCCTTACATACAAGAGGTCAGCAAAACAAAACAGCAACAACATGCTCAAGCAGAGTAATTACAAAGCACATTTGTACAGGCCAAGTTCAATGCACACTTTAGTCACAAAGTAACCCACAACCATAAAGTGGGGCACCATAGGGATGAATACGCATACAAGCGCGTCCATTCCCTATACCCATACGAATATATAACCCGAAGTACCCCATGATGAGGTCCAGAAAAAGAATAACTATAAACCCTAAACTCAGTAGAAAAGATTACAAAGGAGTTCGCCTTTTGTAAAGCCTGTCACACCCACATTTTCCTGCACACTTAGATGACGAATATTGAAGAAAATGTTTCGAACCAAAAACCATGAATTCGTGTCCCTCAGTTCTGGAAGACTCCTTAGGGAAAGAGCCAAACCATGTAAAGCAGCCAAATAAAGACGTCCTTGGAAATGAAAAATTCCTAAACTTTGGCTACGAACAACTTCGTCATGAATATTCGGAGGAAGCAACAACAGTGTAGCAGAGTCATCCCCTATATCCCATGACACTATATACGGATAAAAATACGTGGACTCTGAGGTCAAGTAAACACTGCGCTCCGATAATAGATACAATACCCAGTCACAAAACACCGGGTGAGTAAATTCTATTGTACCCCCACCTGTGTTAATATCCGCGCGATAATTAAAAAAAAATTCGAGTACCAATCTCCTTCAGCCCAGGAGTCCCTTCTGAAATTAGCTTCAAGATTAAGAGCAAACACAAAAATATGATATCTAAAAGGATAACGGGAAGTATCTTCAGAGCACGCAAACATAATATTAAGACTACTACTTAGGTAGCGCAACTCCTCAGGTAAGAAAAAGGGAAGATACGTTCTGGTAGCTGGATTGCATACAGATAAGCCCATAGGCCCATAAAAGGGAATGCCTCGACATAAGACCAATCCATTACTCACCCCCACAATTTCCTTATCCTCCTACAAAAAATGTAGAGAACCGGGAGTGAGACAAGGTGTGAAAAAGGGCGAGTGTAACGAATGTACCTCTACTTGTTCACCAAAAGGAGATCAGTACCCATTTTGGATAAGCACACCATCTGCTAGACGCCGGAAATAGTTCATAGATTGTTCCTTAACAAAGCTCTCCCATAGGAAAAGTTGACGAAAAAATTGAGAAATTGCGGGGCATTGATTTAGGGCCTTAACGGACAACCACGAGAATATTAGAGACAAAACATCTTCTGGGAATATTTCCATCCTAAGCATTTAAAGCAAGAAAATTTCAAGCAAGAGAGAAACTACCACATTTTAAAGGAGTATCTATAAAGAAGAAACGAGATAGTAACAAGTTGACACTTTTCAAATGAAAAGGACAAAAGATTCATTTGAAAAGTGAGGGGGCTAATGTGTTTGTAATTTAGGAAAAAAAAAAAAAAAAACCAAAACTTAACACAATTCGCCTAGCAGGGATAAAAAATAACATAATTCGTCCAGTAGCAGGAAAAACAACACAATTCGCCCAGTAGGGGTAAAAAATAACACAATTCGCCCAGTAGAAAAAAAAAACCAACACAATTCGCCCAGTAGAAGGAAAAGCAACACAATTTGCCCAGTAGGGATAAAAAACAAGACAATTCGCCCAGTAGGGTAAAAAAACACAATTCACCTAGTAGGAGAAAAATAATATAATACGCTGAGTAGGGATTAAAAACAACGCAATTCACCCAATAGGGGTAAAACAACAACATAATTCGCCCATGAGGGGTAAAAAACAACAAAATTCGCCCAGTAGGGGATAAAAATCATCCTAATTTGCCCAGACAAGAACAAAACAACATAACTTATCCACTTGTACTTATTTTAGGGCACATCTAAAATGAGATCAACATAAACAAAAGAAGGCTTAACTTGTAAGCAAAAAAGGGACACTTGTACTCTCACTCATATCAAAAAAGAACACCTAAGCTCCACTGCAGTGCTATAAATGAAGTAGGGAAAGAAAGAAAGAGGGGCAAGAAAGACAAAAAGGAAAAAGGGGATCTTGATAATCTTTGAAAGTAGCTTGAGTTTAGCTTCTCCCCAATCATCTTCTAAACACCACAAACAAGTTCATTCTCTCCCACGGCAAAAATCAAAAAGCCCAAAAAATTGCTTTGGGAGTTTTTCAAGTTAAAATTTAGCATAACTTTTTAAAAATTGTTTTTTATAAGGATTGAAAGGAAAGATTTTTATTCTAAAGTTTTTGCTAAATTAAAAATTTTTGGAGTCCACACTCTTGGTGCTGAAGAGGTCATTGCGAAGAAGACCTTGAGGTGTTAAGATGTTTTTCATCCAATTTCAGGCAATGAAATTCAGAAATGGGTCACGCTCTAGGTATGTTTTAATTAAGTATTCGATATTTGATTTGTTTTTCTTTTATTTCATTTATTCTACATACCATGCTTATACCTATTTTATTTGATATTTTCGTTTGTCATGTTATGAACCTATTAGAATAAGATCTAGATTTAAATAAATAGTTTAATTAGATTAGACGTTTATATTTAAAATTAATAATTTTAAATTTATTTCTGCTACCCCTGCTCTAATCAATTTTTGAATATTCCCAACACTGTGTAGCCATTCAATTATTCATAATTTTCTTAAGGGTTTAGAGTTTTCTCTTACTTCTCTCCATAATTGAGAGTTCTTTTATATCCTTTGTCTAGCCTACCAAGGTAGTGAAACTGGCTTCACTATAGTGGGGTTCCTTTTTTTTTGTTGATAATTAACGGTATAGCTGAAGTACAAGCATGCAACTAGAAAGAGCGAGCCATGAGCCACCCTGTAAACAGTAGTGGGTAGAAAAAAAATCCAAAACAAACAGGGAAAAGAGAAAAACACAACTGGAAAAGGCACTACAACACCATTAAACCGGGAAAACAAAAAAACAAGCAGAGACCAAAACTAGCAGGGCAACAGACAGATCCGGAGCAGATACGCGCACAGAAACACCTCACAGAAGACGAAGCGAAGACTTAGAAGAGGGTGGAGGATAAGAGGGGGAAATCCCCCCTCCCTAGCGATGCTAGCAAGGTACCCGACAAGATGGGGCCAGACAGGAAGGGTACTGAGCCAACAACAGAGGGAAGGGACAAGAAAGCCAGGGCTGGCGAAAGAAAGACGACGGGTTGCCTGGAGGCCACTTGAGGTATTACATCGTCCAAAGTCAACTGTAGGTGGGTCAAGTGGTTCACATCAACTGGACATCACGTTCGGACCCTACTAGACTAGTTCTGAGGGGAGAGCTTGATGCGTCTCGTATTTACGCATCTTTTAATTGTTATTTTAATTATTTTACACCTATTTAATTATAATTTTACACTCATTTTGGCAATTTTTATGTTTAGTAGGTTTGAAATTAAAGTTCCTAAAATTATCAAATATTGGTGCAAATAAGACAAACTCGATGCGTAAATAATTAAATCAAGTCAGTTGGAGATTGGAATGAGATAATATAAGTATGGGACCCGGGCCCCAGCTCAACAGCACCGTCCTCAACCCAGCCCAACACACTCAGCATCAGTTAGCCCAGCCCAAAAGCACTATTCACCGCCACCAGACCTCCGGCCCACCAATAGCATCACCCACACCGGACCACTGCCCAACCCCAGGCCCAATCATCAACTTCACCGACCCAGCTCGACCCAGCAGCTCCGGCCCACCAATAGCAACACCAAGCCCAAAAGCGCAGCCCAACACCACCAGCCCGGCACCAGTCCAGCCCACCGTGAAACCCTAGCAGAGAAGAGGAAGGTCGGATGTGGGGGTGGATTTAACGGGGTCTCGGTTCACCGTCTCAGCTCTGGTGGTCCACCCCTTCTTCTTTCTCTCAGCTTTCTCTCTCTCTTGCAGACTTTTTTTTTCTTTATTTTAATTTTTCGTTAAATTGGAACAGGAGCGAAATTAGCGTGGAGATCAACATGAGTTTGTTCAACTTCTTCTTCACCGGATCATCCTTGATGGAGAGCTAACTTGCTCTCTATAAAATCTTAGCCTTTACTTTTGTTTACTTTTGCTTCAGGTTAATTTGATTGTTTACATGAATTGCTTGGTTGAGATAAATACTTTGAAGTATTATCTTTTTATTGTTTATTCAATTGATATAATTATTGAGTTTGTAACCTTTAATTGTTGATATTGATATTTATAAATTAATTCTTTGTGATTATAGCCTTAGGATTAATTAATCAAGCAATAGTATTAACCGAATTGTTAATTAAAGCCTATCTTCCCTATACTTTAGTTAGATAGGGTCAATACATAATAATTAACAATACGTTAGGTAGAGCCTATTTTTCTTATGCTTTAGTTAGATAGGGTCAATACGCAATACTAACGGCATTATCTTAGTAGGTTGAAGCTTGTAACCTAAACCACTACCTGTGTAACAATCAATAATCCCAATTTAAGAGCTAACGCAAAAATAATTGGCTAATGATGGATTCGAAACCCTAGGCTCCAATTTAATACACATCCCCGATTAGTAGTAGATTATTTTAGTTTAGTTGTCGTTTCTTGATTAATTAACACCAAAAATATCAGTTTTCCTTAAATCAATTTAGATCATAGATTAAATTCACGTACTCTTAGTCCCTGTGGTTCGACACCCTCTCGTCCTACACTTCAATTTAGGTGTGTTTAATAGATAGGGTTTTGTATTAAATTTTGATAGACGTAGAAAAACTCATCAAGATTTTTGCGCCATTGCCGGGGACTAAGCAATGTTCATGATTTTATTTTTGTGTTTTTCTTTGATTTTTAAGTTTCTATTTATTTTTTAATTTTAAATTAATTTATTTTACTTTTCAACCTAGGATTTGAAATCTTAATTTGATTCTTAATTTAGAATTTTTAATTTTTAATTCTCTTTAATTGTTATTGTCTCTTTTATAAAAAAAATAAAAAAATTTATTTTCTTTTTATTAGAATTATTTTTTTTTCTTGTGATTTTCGTGCATAAGTAGATTTTAGAGTATTTTGTTATCTGTCCTTTTTTTTTTTTTAGTATTTGTTTCGTTTGTTTTATCTGTTTTGCTTATTTAATTTTTAATTTACTTGCTTTGTGTGGTTAATTGTTCATGCACGGTCATTGCTCTTTGTCTCTGGACCTTACTAGATTCGACCCTGAAACTGAAAGAACTTTAAAAGACCTTAGAGCCCAATACCGAGCACAAACCGTAATGGCTGACGAACAACAACCACGTACACTTATGGACTACTTTACTCCAACCACATGCGCTTCACCCTCATGCATAAGGTTGCCACTCGTAGCCCATTAGTTTGAGCTTAAGCCACATAGCATACAGATGCTTCCTTCATTCCACGGCTTAGGTAATGAGAACCCGTACACACACTTGGACAGTTTCATGGAGGTTTGCTCAACCTTTAGGATTCCTAACGTTAGTGATGACGCCATCTTACTTCGCCTCTTTCCTTTCTCTTTAAAGAAAAAGGCTAAATATTGGTTAGGCACCTTACCTAGTGGGACAATTAGTACTTGGACTCAAATGTAACACGAATTTCTTAAAAAATTCTATCCCATTAGTAAGACCAACGCTACTAGGAGAGCCATTAACACCTTAGCCCAACTTCCTACTGAAGAGTTTCACAAGAGTTGGGATAGGTTTAGGGAACTTTTACGAGCCTGTCCACATCATGCTATCCCTAAATCGCAACTAGTCCAAAACTTTTATTACAGGTTAAATGAAAAGGGTCAACGAACTGTTGATGCCTCATGCGGTGGTCAGTTCCTTAGGAAGAATGAGGACGAGGCATGGGAATTGTTCGAACTTTTGAATGAGAATTCACAACAATCTGCCGCACATGCACATCTTAATGCTACTAGGTTAAATAGAGGAGTATATGAGATTGCTCACACCTCCATCTTAGATAAGAAAGTAGACTCTCTTGCCTCTTCCGTAGAGCAGTTAACTTCCCAATTTAAGATGACATTGGCCCCCTCTACTGTACCTAATGTGTCTCATGTTTCAAATATGCATAGTGCTTGCTCTTCATGTTCTAGTGTCTCTCATTCTATACATGACTGCCCCTCTGCTTCACCTTATGTGGAGTGGTCGGAGGAACAAGTCAAGGCAACCCAAGGATTCTCTCGAAACGACCCAAACTCTAATACGTGCAATCCGGGCTGGAGAAACCATCCTAACTTCTCCTGGAGGCAAGGAGGAGAAGGACAATTTGTGCCACAACAATCTTAACCACGACCTCACTCACCTGGTATGACATGACCCGTCGGTTTTCAACCGCAAGGATATGCTTCCAACTACTTTCAACCTCTTAATTTGAGCTCTAATTTGAATTTTGAAGAAAAGGTTTAGAGTGCACTGAAAGGTTTGGAAGCTAATTCCCAACTTTTCCACTCCTATACACAATCGATTGTAAAACTAGAAACCCAAATAGGTCAACTAGCTAACACTTTGAGTAGGAGAGATGAGGGAAGACTCCCTAGCCAGGCTGTAGAGAACCCTAGGAACTGTGTAAGACAAGACAACTATCCTTCCAATCAAGAACAAGCAAAGTCCATTACAGTGTTAAGAAGTGGGAAGGGGGTTGACGATGGAGTGAGTGTTGAGAGTGAAGTACCCATAAGTGGTGAGGGAGAAGAGAAGAGCAAGGAAGGAGAGAAGGCGACTGATGAGGTCATGCACCCTTCTCCCACTCTTAAGACCTCTGATCTTCCTTCCTCATATGTACCTAGAGTACCCTTCACCCAGGATTTAGTTGCACCACATCCAAATGGGAAGGACAAGAAGTGGGAAGACATTTTGGAGATGTATTAGCAAGTAAAGATAAACATTCCCCTTCTTGATGTGATTAAATAGATCCTGGCCTATGCGAAGTTCATTAAGGATCTACTGAACCAAAAGAGGCGATCTAGAGCACATCTTCCTAAAAAAGTGTTTTTAGCCGAGAAAGTGAGCTCTATTCTGAAGTGTGACACTCCAATTCAGTACAAAGACCCTGGTGTCTCCACCATCTCTTGTTCACTTAGAGACTACCCGATTGATAAAGCTTTACTGGACTTAGGAGCGAGTGTCAACATTATTCCTTACTCGGTTTATGAGGACTTAGGCTTAGGGGAGTTGCAACCCACCACGGTACGGTGACCTTGCAGTTAGTGGATAGATCAACTAGGATCCCCCGTGGTGAGCTGATTAACGTGCTAGTGAGAGTAGACAAAGCCTTTTTCCCTACTGATTTCCTCGTACTTGATATGGAACCTTCTAGTCATTCGAAAAACCATGTCCCTGTCATTCTAGGTCGGCCTTTCTTAGCGATGGCCAATGCTACCATCAATTGTAGATCTGGGGTAATGGATGTTAGCTTTACTAATATGACTATTAAAATATTTTTAAGGCTTCATTGTCATCTATTAGTGAGGATGAGTCAGAGTATTTTTGTGTGGATATTGCTGATGATTTGGTGGACCAAACACTCCCCTCTACCCTAGTTAACGACCCCCATGATGAGAATGCAAAACCTTCTAAAGAGATGCAACGAAGTTTGAACCCGGACATGAAAGAAGTCTTGGGTTGAGAGAAGAATCACGATGTTATGGTTCAGGAGGAAATTGTATTAGGCCATAGGTTGTCTAAGGAGGGTATTGAGGTTGATAGAGCTACGATAGATGTGAATGTGAACTCGCTCCCTCCCTCAAATGTGAAGCAAGTTAGAGACTTTCTAGGTCATGCGAGTTTCTATAAGAGATTCCTTAAGGACCGTGGAAAGTTGACTAGGCCATTGACTAGTGTGCTATTTAAGGACATATCAGTTGAGCTCAATGAGTCTTGGTTAGATGCTTTTCATAAGCTTCGATCTACACCTGTTGTTGCCCCCATTAGGCATCCACCCCACTACTCTCTCCCTCTTGAAATCACGTGTGACACTTTTGATTGTACTGTAGATGTTGTCTTAGGTGAACTCGATGAAGTTGTTTCTTTGGTTGATGCCATTACTTGATCTTCGCTAGACCCATTGCGCCCAGCTAAAGGTGTAAAACTTAGCGCTCTTAGGAGGCAGCCTAGGTTTGCTAATTCTTGTTTTAGTTTAGTTTTTGAACTAATTAGTTTCTTGGAGACTTATTTTATCTCTTTTTAGGTTCTTGTCCCTTGTTGAAGGAGTCATATATACATGTTCACACCGTCTCATCAGGTGGTATTGCTCCATCTCAACTATCTCTTGTGCTTTAATGATTGATGTTGTTGCATTGAGGACAATGCATGATTTAGTTGCAATGCTCATTTTTGGTCAAATTTTTAAAGTTTTGAACATCTTTTTGTGCATTTTGAGTGTGCATTGTAATCGTTTAGCCAAGTTTTCCTTGATCGACGCGGATGTTATGATGACAGTGGGATTAGTTATTTATTTCGTTCTCTTAATTCCATAAAATTAAATGATTCCACTTCAGACTTGTTAATGAGTGTTGTTGATTATTGTTGATATTAATGGGTTCTACTGATACCGCTCACATATTCACTGAGCACAGGACTTTCATGTTGCGAAAAATATGAAGAATTTGAGTAAACAACCTTATATATCTTGAGTTTTGCAACCCTGCACTATTGGCTTATCCTAATCCTTGCCCTTGATGTTATGTAAAGTACTGGTTGGTCAATGTCAACTGTAATGATGAAGTACGTGTTATTATTAAAAAAAAGGTCCAAAAATGGACAGAAAAGAAAGAGGAAACAAAAAGAAAAAAATAAAAAGGAAAAGAAAAGAAAAAAAAGAGTTTCCTCCAAAAGAAAAAGGCAAAAGAAAAAAAAAGTAAAAACTAGTGTATATTCATGACAAAGATGTTCTTTTGTGCTATACTGAGGTCAGAATGTTGTAAAGTGGTCACTCATATGCCACTTAAAATTTCTCTATGTATAGGCATGTGTTTAGGTGATTCAATGGTGTGGGTGCACAAAACCTTTATATAATTGGTTGGGAGCAAGAATTTGAGGAGATTCTGTGGCATGAAATCCTAATCACTTTCACTTGTGCCCTTAAATTGCTTGAGTAGTTCATATTAGTTGATACAAGGTTAATGAAATTCTATGACGTGTTTTGAAGTTTAATCATCTAATTCATGGAATTGGAGAATGCTCTAAATGATTTAATCTTGTCTTGAATTGTAATACAACAACAACAACAAACCCAGTGCCTCCAAGGGCTCCCGTAAAAGCAGGGTTTGGGGAGGGTAGATGTACGCAGCCTTGCCCCTTCAAGGGGCTACCCTAAAGGGAGGCTATTTCCGAGGACCCCCAGCCTAAAAACTTTGTCCGCATCAATCAGCCCAAGACCTGGGCCCGCTCTTGCTTGTCAGCTGTGGGCTGATCACTTTGGATTGTTGGCGGTGGTGACGGTGGTGATGAGGGGCTAGTGGTGGTGGTAGGGCGGGGGAGGTGTGGAGTGATGTGAGTGTGTGTGTGAATGGAGGGTGAGGGGTGGCCCCGAGAAGGTGAGTCGAGGTGGTGGTGAGGTTGGGATGGTTGGGGCAGTTGGTCACTCAAGTCGTTATGTCTATTCCATTCTTTGCTCGAGGACTAGCAAAGATTAGGTGAGGGGGTGTTGATGCGTTCCGTATTTACGCATCTTTTAATTGTTATTTTAATTATTTTCCACCTATTTAATTATAATTTTACACTCATTTTGGCAATTTTTATGTTTAGTAGGTTTGAAATTAAAGTTCCGAAAATTGTCAAATATTGGTGCAAATAAGACAAATTCAACGCGTAAATAATTAAATCAAGTCAATTGGAGATTGGAATGAGATAATATAAGTCCGGGACCCGGGCCCCTCAGCCTAGCCCAACACACGCAGCATCAATCAGCCCAGCCAAAAAGCACTGTTCACCACCACCAGACCTCCTACCCACCAACAGCATCACCCACACCAGACCACCGCCCAACCCCAGGCCCAATCATCAACTTCACCGACCCAGCTCGACTCAGTAGCTCTAGCCCACCAATAGCAACACCAAGCCTGAACGCACAACCTAACACCACCAGCCTAGCCCATCACTAGTCCAGCCCACCGTGAAACCCTAGCAGAGAAGAGGAAGGTTAGTTGTGGGGGTGGATTTAAGGGGGTCTCGGTTCATCGTCTCAGCTCTGGTGGTCCTCCCCTTCTTCTTTCTCTCAGCTTTCTCTCTCTCTCGCAGACTTTTTTTTTTCTTTTTTTTAATTTTTCGTTAAATTGGAAAGGGAGCGAAATTAGCGTGGAGATCAATATGAGTTTGTTCAACTTCTTCTTCACCGGATCATCCTTGATGGAGAGCTAACTTACTTTCTGGGGTTAGATGAAATCTTAGCCTTTACTTTTATTTACTTTTAATTCGGGTTAATTTGATTGTTTACATGAATTGCTTGGTTGAGATAAATACTTTAAAGTATTATATTTTTATTGTTTATTCAATTGATATGATTATTGAGTTTGTATCCTTTAATTGTTGATATTGATATTTATAAATTAATTATTTGAGCTTGTAGCCTTAGGATTAATTAATCAAGCAATGGTTTTAACCGAATTGTTAATTAAAGCCTATCTTCCCTATGCTTTAGTTAGATAGGGTTAATACGTAATAATTAACAATACGTTAGGTAGAGCCTATTTTCCTTATGCTTTAGTTAGATAGGGTCAATACGCAATACTAACGACATTATCTTAGTAGGTTAAAGCTAGTAGCCTAAACCACTTCCTGTGTAACAATCAATAATCCCAATTTAAGAGTTAATGCAAAAATAATTGGCTAATGATGGATTCAAAACCCTAGGCTCCAATTTAATACACATCCCCAATTAGTAGTAGATTATTTTAGTTTCATTGTCGTTTCTAGATTAATTAACACCAAAAATATCACTTTTCCTTAAATCAATTTAGATCATAGATTAAATTCACGCACTTTTAGTCCATGTGGTTCGACACCCTCTCACCCTACACTTCAATTTAGGTGTCTTTAATAGATATGATTTTATATTAAATTTTAATAGACGTAGAAAAACACATCAGAGCTGGGGTTCCTAGCCTTGCCAACATCAACAACATATGTTTGTCTTTCGTCTAGCCTATCAAGGTGGTTGAATTAGCTTCATTGTAGCGGGGTTTCTAAACTACCAAGACTAAAAATCTATCGATTTACCATATTGGATTTTCTTCCCCTGCCACAATAAATACCTATCAATTTTTCCCTGTACTGTTCCATTGGTATCAAAGCCTGCCAACCTTCCAATTCATTGCCATAAATTTTTTTTTTTTTTTTTTTGCTTACCATCATTACTATCATCATCGTCGTCAAAACCCTAGAAAAGAACACCTTCAAAACTGTACTCAAAAAAGGAAAAAAAAAAATTACCGAACCACCATTACCATCGTTATTCCTGCCACTGCAAGCAAATCCATTCATATAACTTACTGATAATTGCTTTTTGGAAGCTTGCTTGTCCACAACCAACGCCTTGTTTAGCTAAAGCTGAACTCGAGGACCCAAATCTGCAATGTCCAATAGCGCCACCATAAGGGCCGCCTGAAATATCATTGTCAACAACCCTCAGTTCCATCGTCATCCGTAGATCGTTGAAGCACATCACCAGGACCCTCATCACCTCTAATCCAATTGAATCTAGACATGTCAAAATTGTCATCGAAGTCTTTTGGACCACCTATCATGTGCCATCCTAATCAACGCCCAAGTCGGACCCTAGATCCACCATCATCGTTAACCAAAAGAGAACGTAACCATCACCGATGACATGCACATTCTTCGATCTGCCAGAATCTGGAAGCCAAAATGCCTGAATCAGCCAGAGTGCATGCACTTTACATGTCGCCTTCGCAACTGCTTCTCATTTTCACCAGAACTTGAGGCGCCTTCTTTTGTTAGTTGACGTATCATCTGCCAAATTAGTGCCACAAGACGTCGACGCCATCTCATTGACACATCAGCGCCATGTCATCGCTTCTTGGATGCCACGTCATCTGAGTTCCACATCAGCAAACCCTTGTCCGCTAATTTCAACAAGCCGATTTCAACTTTGTCCTCTGTTTTTCCCAATTCTACTTTAATTGCTAAAATATTCAGCGACAACATGCCTCCAAAACGCTCTAATGTTATTGAACTGAGAGATCTTGTTAACCTGCATACACGATTAAGCTTCTTGGAGATTATGAAGTTTCTACTACACTCGATGCTACTGATCTTTTCCCTATAAAGAAATTCAACAGAAGATGCACAAAATGAAAATGTTAAAGACTCGACAGCGAGTCTTCTCCAATCTGAGGAGTATGTCACAAAATGTCGTAAAGATTGGCCTGAATATAATAACTCGAGTTTAGTTGTGTCCAATTTCACTAGTCTAGCATTTATTAATTAGTTTACTTTAGTTGAGCCTAATCCAATGAGTCTAGTTTTCATTACCTAATTTAATTAACTAGTTTTTCTTTTATTTTTGGCCCTAACTTCTATAACCTAATTTAGCTTGATTTCTAGAAGCTTCTTTAAGGTTTTCAATGAGGATATTATGTGACTATTCTTTCAACTAGGATTTATGAACGTCGTCTGTAAATACATCCTTGAGGGCTTTGTTAGAAGTGGATCTCATAAAGTTATGGAAGAGTGTTGGCATTGAAAATGCCGCAGTGGGTATGTTTCAAATTGTAAATAATTTACAAGCCTGCGGTTCACTTCTAACAAAGCCCTTCAGCCCCATTTTAGAAGTGCGTTTGAACAATACCTCTTAGTACTTATCCTTTAAGAAAGGCTCGAGAGACCTAATGGCCGGATTAACTGGCATGTGAGGAATAGGGTGAGCGGGCAAAGGAGTATCCATCCACAAAGATCTGGAAGAAAATCCATTTCAGCCAAGTGGCACCTATAGTATTGAAATATTGTTTAGAATGACCAATGGGGTTTCATTGCCACTATTAGACGTATTGAAGCCCAAAATAGGTTACAAACGTGTTTACAGTATAAATTGTTGATGTATTTTCAAAGTTAGATATGTTAGTAAAGTGTTTGAGATAAGTCCCGAAGTTGTTTAAAGTGTCTTTTAGTTGTATGGGGTGAGTGTCGACACACAGGGCTTGTGTGTCGGCACACAATCTTACAGAACAAAAATGCAGACTTGTGTGTCAACACACAGAGCCTGTGTGTCGACACATAATCTTGCAGAAACACAAGGAATAGAGTTGTGTGTCAACACACAGGTCAGTTTTTTGCAGTTTCGATTCGCGACTTTTCCTAGTTTTTGGCGCCACTTTTTGGGGTGTTTCTTGGGACATCTCACTTCGTTGTTTTCATGTAGATTCTCCCATTTGATCAGATTTATTATGACTTGAATGAATTCAAAAAAGAAAGAGAGATTTGTAAGAACTTGTTATTCAAAGTGTTGAAAGTTCTTGATAAAATATCATTCTCATTCATCTCTTTTGTCTCTCCCTTTAGACTTATTTTTGTTTTGTGATCTTGGTTTGATATGGCTTCGTCACTGAGTGAAATGACAGCCAATTTTGTGAAGTTAGACCATTTTGATGGCGGTAATTTCTACCATTGGTAGAGGAAGATGCACTTCCTGATCACTACTCTGAATGTGGTGAATGTTCTGAATACACCATTCCTTGCCCCCACTACAGGGGAGGAGGAGACGCTGGCCAAGCAACAGGCCCGGTTGAAATGGGAGAATGATGATTACATCTGTAGAGGGCACATACTGAACGGGATGGCGGATGCCTTCTTTGACATCTGCTCCAACGTGCCTACCGTAAAGGAATTATGGGATACTCTAGAGGCACGTTACATGGCGGAGGACGCCACAAGTAAGAATTGTTTAGTTGGTTAGTTTAATAACTACAAGATGGTTGATGAACGTCAGATCATGGAGCAATTCCATGCAATTGAAAGAATTTTAAATAAATTTAAACAACATAGCATGAATATGGACGATACCATTGTTACGTCTTCTTTGATTGACAAACTTCCTCCTTCGTGGAGAGATATCTAGAAATCTCTCAAACACAAGAAAGAAGACATGTTAATCGAAGAGTTGGCTAACCATTTACGAATTGAGGAAGGTTACAGGCTATAAGATGACCACAAGGAACACCCCAGTGACATGGGGAATATCAATGTTACAGAAGAAGGCCTATGGAATAAAGGAACCAAAAGAACCGGACATTCCCAAAAAACAAAATTAAAAGAAGGCCAAAATAGTCTGTTGGAAGTGTCAGAAGCCCGGTCACCTAAGGCTTGATCTTCATTACATGTGGGAAACAAAAAAAAAAAAAAAAAAAAAAACCTCAAAAATTAAAGTTGCACAATTTGGACCAACCAACGGGTGACACGTGTCGCACGCTGGGCAGTCCTAAGGAACAATCCGTGCCTTTGGGTATGGTTGGCACGCTCTGGGACACACACAGCGTCAATCCGTGCCGTTAATTAGATTAACCTAAGGAATATTTTTGAAATATGTTTGAATAGCAACCGCCAAGTATAAATCAACAGCAGGCAAGCGGCATAGGCAAGTGCAATTTCACTTTGGAGATCAAGTTTGGGCCATTCTTACTCGAGAAAGATTTTTGGCTTGGGAGTACAATAAATTTACGGTCCAAAAGGTTGGGCCAATACAAGTATTTGAGAGGATCAACTCGAAAACATACTATCTGCCGCTACCTTATGGGATGAGGACATTGGATGTTTTTAATGTTAAACATCTAACACCGTATTTAGGTGAGAATGACAACAAGAGCAGCTAGAATTCGGTATCGAATTCTTTTCAAGTGTGCGAGGATGATGCAAATCCTATTGCAATTGGGCGTTGTTTGCTCCTTTTGTCTATTTAATGTACGTGTGGTCGCAGTAAATACGAAATCAAACAAACATGCAAAATGGGACCCCGAGTGATGTGGTAGCAAGCCAAAATTCCCGACCACATGTGTTTGACCTCAACCAATCACCTTTCGAGAAAAGGTTTGGTGCTTTTGGTGAATCCAACTTTGGATAGCGATATTACTATGGATTCTACTTTTGCTCCAATTAAGGAGACTTTTTATATATTTTTGTTGGTTTTTGGGGATTAATATTTAACAAAAAATTAAAGGGTATGGACCCGACTCAAGTGACAGTTAAGGTGACGAAGCTAAGCGTACAGACACTTTTCCTTGAACACTTAAAAGCTGGGAATTAGGGTGGAGACAATCCCAAGAGTTCAGCAGTCAACTTACAAGCCAGAGACAATTAGATTTTTTGATCTGATACCCTTGACTTGTAAACTCAAATGATCCGTATTTGGTTAATGGATGAATACCAATGCAATGAAGGTCAAGCCTTAGCCGTTAAAGCCCTTAAATAATAACTCAAACTTAAGCTCACCTAACTTATAAAGCAATGACACTGGTGTTAAGACCAACATAATCAAGGTCAAGCCTTGGCCATCAAAGCCTTAAACCAACACCTTAATTCTTAACTCATTGATTGTTGGGAATAGATTAAAACGAAGAGTTCATACCTGAAACCCAAAATTTTGTATTGCCTTGGAGTAAACAAGTAAGCTATTCTACACTAAATTAGGCTAAGTTATGCTATTCCTACGTAAAAAGCACAACTGTGTTGTAAATGAACAAACTTGAAGATATTTGTTGGGTGTACTAGACACTTTACAACTACAATAGTGTCTCGTCTTTATATAAAAAACTAAATAACTATTGCATTCTAAAACCCTACCATATCCTTCCCACGTCTACCTCAATTCTTATTTAGCAAGCAGAATGGGTGCTGATCTTGCCCCTGAAAACGTGTGCTTGAGCGTCTTTCTGAAATCCCCACGTCCGTGTTATTCATCGAAGTCCCTTCTAGATTACCCACGTTCATTTGGATATACTTGAGGCTCAAACTCCCTGATGTACACTTCAAATAACTATCTCGAGCTTCAGAACCACCTTTCTTACAACCTTCTGGGAAGTCTCTCAAGCTCGAGCCTTTTTACCCCCATCAACCATCTTGAGAGGTTGATATCCCATGAGAGATTTAACTCTTTAAGCAAATGGGCTTGAGATGCCGTTATCTTAATGCGTAAAAGGCCTAACACCCCTCGAGGATGGCTCCACATGACAACACGTGACCTTTAGTCTCAAAACATCGTTATCCCAACTTCCTCGAGGTTCGAGTGTAAACAAATGCCCTCGTTTTTGGTATTGGTAATTTCATTTTTCCATGGATAAAAAAATTCTGCCTGATTTAACCTTCAATAGCTACAAGGAGCTCGTGAGGGCTTTGTTTGATGTTTAAGCTACATGTATTCCTGCATGTCTATAAATATGATAGTTAGGGCTTCTAAATTTCACCGTTTGCTCTGTGCTCTTTCTCCGTTACAATCAAGTGCTTTCAACACTTGCTCTCAGCTTTCAATTTCTTTTTCTTTGATGAAATCACGAGGGTTCTTGAAGTACTCTACTAAAGGTTTCCTCTAATCCATTCATTGATTTGTGACAAATTTGTATGCCTCGAAGCAATCCAAGTGTTCACTTGCAATCACTTTGCTCTCAATGCTAAAGGATTTAGTGATTTCTAAATCATGGTTTAGAACCTTGGATTCCTCACACCATGTCCTGGATAATTTATACCCATAAGCTAGTTGGGCCAAATCATTGGCAGCCCTGTTTTGTTGTCGAGATGTATACTTGAATTCAACACTGTCAAACCTACTCAATAGTTTTGTACTGCTGAAATATACTTGTTCGAGGTGTCACCCAAACATTGGAACTCCCCTTTAACTTGGCAGATTTCCAACTTACAATCACCCTAGTAACTTCCATTTTCAAGAGAGTCTCAAGGCCAATGATCAATACCTTACACTCAGCCATATTGTTGGAGCAATTACCTACGAGGGTAACAACAAGCTTGGTGATAAGTCCAGAAGGGATTTGGTCCTCTCTCATAATCCCCACTCCAACACATGATTTGGTCCTTGACCTGTCAAAGTATAATTTCCAAAGGACAATTTCAATAGCCAAAAGTTCTCCCGGCTCGTACATAGATTTAGTTTGAATATTAGGGTGGTCAGCCAAAACGTTTGCCAAGCTTGGCTTTTTACTAAATTTTGTGTACTAGGATGCCTACGCATTTTCCAGCTCAAAGTCCAAGGGCACATTTCAGAGGGTTCATTTAGAGGTTATGGTTCCTCACTCTTAAGAACGCATTTTTTAAGTCCTCCAAATGCTCAACTTGGTTTTTTAATTTGACCACAATGTCGTCTACATAGACTTCTGTGAGGAATCTTAACAAATCGGATATGCTCTGATACCAATTTGTGAGAGAAAAATATAAATACCTCAATGCGGAACTTAACACCCAAGACAAGATTCGATTCAAATAATATGACTCACACAAACGAGAAGTAAACAAAATAGGTGAAAGAAAGAACAAATAAGAAGAACACAATGATTTATGTGGAAACCCCTCTACAATCGAGAGGGGAGAAAACTACAGACGGAGATGACGATCTTTATTGAACTTGAACGGAAGAATTATGTTATGCTTGTGATTGAATCTTAAGCATGAGCTAAGTAAATTGAAGATAGTTGAGAGTATGAGATGAGGAAGAAGTGAGATTAGATGAGGAATTAGAGAAGATTTAGATGAGAGAGAGAATGTCTCACAAGAGAAGGTTGTAAATTTTATTGAATGACTTCCAGTTACAAAGATCAAGCTCCTTAAGGAATCATGATTCAAGGAATTAAGATCTAAGGCATGGCTAACAGCCTTTGCCGCCAAAAGACTTAACCCATAATTCGAATGCACAAAATGGCGCCAAAACTACTAACTAACTAACAGGCTACTAACTTTGGCAAACAAGCTTTATTACAACACAATGAACTAAAATTCAATGCAAAACATGACAATTCCCCTCCCTTAACAGCATCCTTGTCCTCAAGAATGAAAAGAAGGAAATTGGCTTAATAAGAAGCTTCGGTCTTCCTAAGTGCTGAATGACTCATCCAAATTGCTCTAGGTCACCAGCACCTCAGGACTGCTTTTAATATCTTCCTGCAGCAACCTTATCTTTAGCACAGCTACGGGTTGCAGCCTCAAAGAACCACTAGAACCAACCTCCGGGTGTTGAAGATGGACTTTGGCCTTCTTTAACCTGCTTTTTAAGAAGTGAAACATGAAAAACAGGATGTATGTATGAGTTAGGTGGAAGTTCAAGCTTGTATGCCACTTTGCCAATCCTCTCCAAGACTTTGTATGTACCAAAGAACCTTGTATAAAGCTTCACATTACTTCTCACAGCAGCAGTAGACTGTCTGCATGGTTGTAATTTCAGGTAAACCATGTCCCCATCATCAAAATTTTTATCCACTCTCTTCCGGTCTGCATAAAACTTCATCTGGGCTTGGGATTGCTGAAGGTTATCCTTCAACTGCTGCATCAGATGTTTCCTCTGCTGCACTAATTTGGTAGCTTCAGTTGCATGGGAAACAATTCCTTGCAACACAAAGGGAGTTGGAGGTTCATATCCATACAAGGCTTTGAATGGAGTAGTTCCAAGAGAAGCATGAAAGTGAGTATTGTACCAATACTCAGCCAATAACAGCCACTTTCCCCACACCTTGGGATGGTTAAACACTATACTTCTAAGATATTGTTCAATACATTGATTAACTAGTTTGTCCATCGGTTTGTGGGTGATAAGATGAACTAAGGGCAAAGGAAGTCCCAAGCAAACTGAACAACTCTTTCCAGAAATGGCTAGTGAACAGCTTGTCCCTATCAGAGATTACAGATTCGGCAGCCCATGGAGCTTATAAATGTTGTCAAGGAACACACGAGCTAGTTTCTCAGCAGTTACAGGACAAGCTAAACAATGAAATGGTTGAACTTGGTGAACCGATCAACAACAACCCAGATAACCTCTTTCCCCTTTGATTTTGGCAGCCCTTTGATGAAATCCATGCTGATGTTTTGCCATACACCATCTGGAACAGGTAAAGGTTGAAGGAGACCCCGATATCTATGATCCCCAAGCTTAGTTTGCTGACATACTTCACAACATTGTACAAATTCAGACACAGCCTTCTTCATTCCTGGCCAACTGAAATTAGATTCGATTCTTTGATAGGTCCCTTCAACTCCAGAGTGACCTCCCCAAGAAGAATCATGTGAAACACTGATAATCTGATGTCTGAGGCCAGTAGTGTTTCCAATGTAAAGCTTCCCTTTGATTCTGATAAGGCCTTGAGTCACAGAAATGTCAGCTTTAGAATCTACACCTGATACTACACCTGGAGCAATGTTTGCTGTCCTGCCAATGCTAGCAGCTGCTATACATTCTTGCGCAAATAGATCTCCCTCATAGGACTGATGAACCTCTTCCACCCAAACAGGTGTGACCACTAAAAGAGCCCCACACGAGCCCTGCTCACAGTCCTTTAACCTACGTGACAGAGCATCTGCCACAACATTTTCCTTCCCTTTCTTGTACTCAATATCATAATTAAGGCCCAACATCTTCATTAACCCTTTCCTCTAAATTCTTGTTGCAATTTTCTGTTCTAAGAGATGCTTTAGGCTTTGATGATCAGTCTTGATTGTGAAATGATGCCCATCCAGATAATGTCTCCACTTTTCTACTGCAAGTAAGATAGCAAGATACTCTTTTTCATATGTAGCTAAGGCTTGTTGTTAGGGACTAAATGCTTGGCTGAGATAAGCCATAGGTCGTCCCCTCTGAGGTAGAACTACACCAATCCCATTCCCACAAGCATAAGTTTCCAAAACAAATGCCAGAGAGAAATCCGGCATTGCCAACACTGGAGCTTGACACATTGTAGTCTTCAAGGTTTCAAAAGCCAACTGAGCTTCATCAGTCCATCTAAAAGCATCTCTCTTCAATAGATCGGTTAGAGGCTTGGCCATAGCCCCATACTTGGCTACAAACTTGCGGTAATAACCTGTCAAACCCAAAAATTCCCTTAATTGTTTTAGAGTAACCGGAATTGGCCACTCCCTCATAGCTTGAACCTTTGAAGGATCAGTTGAGACACCATCATAAGATATCACATGGGCCAAGTATTCTAAGTGTACAACAACAACAACAACAACAACAACAACAACAACAACAACAACAACAACAACAACAGCAGCAGCAGCCACAGTGCCTCAAGGGCTCCCGCAAAAGCGAGGTCGGTGGGGGGGGGGAGGGATGAGATGTATGCAGCCTTCCCCCTTCAGGGTGCCAACCTGAAGAGAGGTTGTTTCCGAGGACCCCCAACCTAAGAGGGAAGTCTTCATCGCCTCATGGAGACCTGTGAGCAATGAGTTGTGAGCAGTATGTCATGAAAGCAAAAGAGTAAGCCATAGCATAAAAATGCCCTAGAGGAGACTACAAGGCAAAACCTACCCTACAAGATAGCTAGTATAAGCCAATATGCCAAATAAACAAATAAGCAAATAAGCAAATAGGCCGATAGTAGACAGATAGGCGTATAGGTAGGTAGGTGAGCCTATACGCCTATGAACACATAAATAGCTGAATAATCATCGGTGAGAGGTCGCTACCTTTGCTACTCCTATGTTATTCCTTCCATGGGTTTAGGTGGGTGAGGATTTACCGTGCGACTGCAGTCGTTCCTCTTGCCTATTTCATCCTCTTCTTCCTAGTGTGGTATGAAGCTGATCGTGATACCTGACTGAAGCAGTGGGCGGTCTCCTCCTGGCGATCTTGAACCACTTTATACACAGCTTTTCATTTTATATTGTCTCTTCTATCTTGGCCACGCCCCACTATGCCACATACCACAACCCTGATGGCCGCCCCTGGGACCTCAATTCCATATGCCTAAGCTGTGGAATAGGCATACCGTAGAGTTGTGGCACTACATCGAGTTTACGAGTGGACAGATGCACCTACACTGCTACATCGGGTACGCATGTCCTAGTCCTCCACCCAGCTCTATCTAGAGCCATCTTATCATTTAGGTTGAGATAGGTAAGATCTTGTCGTATTGTCTCCATCCAGCTCTTCTTTGGTCATCCTCTCCCTCTCTTTCCATCTGCTATGTGAATTTGTTCGCATCTCCTGACAGGTGCAGTGGTGGGTCTCCTTCTAACATGCCCAAACCACCGCAGACGTTGCTCCCTCAACTTATTTTCTGTTGGGGCGACACCCAGTTTACTTCTAATGACCTCATTTCGAATCCTGTCCCTCCTTGTGTGTCCGCACATCCACCTTAGCATTCTCATCTCCGCAACCCTCATCTTTTGAGTTTGGTGACACTTTACAGGCCGACACTCTGCCCCGTAGGACATAGCTGGCCTCACTACCGTCTTATAGTATTTACCCTTTAGTTTTAGTGGGAATTTCCTATCACACAGTATCGCTGCTGCCTTTCTCCATTTGTGCCAACCCACTTTAATCCTGTTGTTGACATCTGCATCCACTTCTCCATTATTCTGCACCATGGAAGCTAGATATTTAACGCATGGTATCTGAGGTATGTGCTCTGTTCCAATCCGTACAACTTCTGTGCTTGGTGTGGTAGAGGTGCTGAACTTAAATTCCATATATTCTGTCTTAGATCTACTGAGCCTTAGACCTTTCGATTCTAGGGCCACCCTCCAAAGTTCTAGTTTCTCATTCACCTCGACTTTAGACTCACCCACCAGGGCTATGTCATCCGCGAAAAGCATGCACCAAGGTACATCCCCGTGGACGTGCCTAGTGAGCTCGTCCATCACCAAAATGAACAAAAAGGGACTCAAGGCTGATCCTTGGTGTACCCCTACAGTAATGGGAAAAGCGTCTGTCTCCCCCTCTATAGTGAGCACACTAGTTTGAGCCTCTTCGTACATGTCCTTGATGACTCGTATGTAGGGCTCGTGGATGCCTTTCCTCTCCAGGACCCACCATAGGACTTCTCTCGGCACTCTATCATATGCTTTCTCCAGATCAATGAAAACCATATGAAGGGCCTTCTATCTATCTCTGTAGTACTCTATGGACCTCCTTAGGATCGCTTCTGTTGTTGATCTACCTGGCATAAAACCAAATTAGTTCTTTGAGACTCCTGCTTGGTGGTGGAGCCTTCCTTCTATGACCCGCTCCCATAGTTTCAGGGTGTGGCTCATTAGTTTGATTCCTCTGTAGTTGGCACAACGTTGAATGTTGCCTTTGTTCTTATAGACGGGGACTAGTATGCTCTTCCGCCAATCATCAGGCATCTTTTTCCCTTGGAAGATTTGGTTGAATAATTCAGTCAACCATCTTATACCCGTTTCTCTAGTACATTTCCATGCCTTAATGGGTATACCGTCCGGGCCAGCTGCTTTACCCCTACCCATCTTCCTCAATGCTTCCCTAACCTCCTCGGGTCTAATTCTGGTGCAGTGGTCGTGGGACTCTTGCAGTGTTCGTAGAATATCTGGTGGAGTAACTGTAACTCCCTTTTCATTGAATAGATCGTGGAAGTAGGCCTTCGACCTAGCAAAAGAACACTGAGCAAAGTTTGCTTATAACTTGTGCTTGCGCATGATCATGAACATCTCTCTCAAATGTTTCAAATGGTCCTGAAAGGAAGAGCTGTAAATAAGAATGTCATCGAAGAAAAACCAACACAAATTTCCTTAAGAATGGTTTGAACACATAATTCATGAGAGCTTGGAAAGTAGCTGGTGCATTGGTCAATCCAAACGGCATTACCACAAACTCAAAATGCCCATGGTGTGTTCCGAATGCAGTCTTATATATATATATATATATATATATATATATATATCTTGCTTCAACACTTTGATTTGGTGATACCCTTGTCTCAAATCAACCTTGGTGAAGACCTGTGCTCCATACAACTCATCAAGCAGATCATCTATGACTGGTATGGGAAACTTATCTTTTACTGTCATCGAATTGAGCAGCCTATAATCAATACACATTCTTGCTGTGCCATCTTTCTTCTTAACAAGCATGACTAGAGAGGCAAAAGGGCTATGGCTTTGCCTTATGAAACTTGTCTTGAGCAATTCATCTACTTGCTTCTCAATCTCAGTCTTTTGAGCATGTGGGTACTAGTATGGTCTAAGCTTCACTGGTTCAACATCAGTTTTGAGGGGAATGACATGATCAAGACTTCTTTTGGGAGGAAGTTGCTTGGGCTATTCAAGCAAATCCTCAAAGTCTTCAATTATGTCTTGCACTTCAGGATGGGAGACCTTCACAACCTCAGTTGGGCATATACCAAACAATTGCCCATCCCATTGATAAGCACTTTTTCTAAGTCCTTTCTCCAACGTCTTTCCTTTAGCCATTTGTAATTGACCCTGATCAACCACACCTTGCAACGAAACCTTGGAGCCTTGAATGTCAAAAGAAACTGTCAGCTTAGCAAAATCGAACAATACTAGACTATAAGATCTCATCCAATCAACTCCAAGCAGAATATCACATCCTCCTAATGGCAAAATCCTAAAGTCATTTCCAAACCTGCGATCTTGCATAGTCCATTGGAATCCTTGACACTTATTCTAAGTCATCACTGAATTTCCATTAGCTACTGTCACTGCAAGAGGATGAGTTTTAATCACTTCGTGGCCCACCTTCTTAATCACTTTTGGATCAATGAAGCTATGTGTACTCCCACTATCAATGAGAATGATAATAGACTTCTTTTCAGCCTTGCACCATTACCAGTCAAGGCCTTAACTGAAATTGCAACTTCATCACCCCCATGATCTTCCAATACTTTTGGATCTGAATCATCACCATCAACACTACATTTCTCCTCCTCTGATTGTTCATCAGCACTAAACCCCTCAGCTGTCATAAGGAACTTGGGATTATACTTGTGACCAAACTGATAAGGTTGATTGCATTTATAACAGAGCCTTTGAGGCCTCTTCTCCTCTGATCGGGAAGCATTAGGCCTAATAGATCCCTTTTGGGACTTAACACTACCCCACAAGCTCTGTTGCTTTCATTTGAAGCCAAAACTGTCGCCTCACACAGTTTAGCCTTAGAATACGCCATGGACAATGTAGTAGGACCAACTCCTTTCACGAGGTTCTTAACCTTGGGTTTCAATCCACTAATAAAACTTGACACATAGTAAGAATCAGTGGCATGGGGATTTTCAGCTATCATACTAGCTCTAAGGTTTTCAAACCTTGTCATGTATTCCCTTACTGAAGTCTCTTGTGTCACTTTATGGAACTTATCAACAATATCACTAGAATCATCATCACCATATCTCGTTCACTCAATTCTTTCACAAATTCAGCCCAAGTGAGAGTAGGATTTCTTTTCAACATACTATAAAACCATACCTCGTGGTCTCCAAGGAGATAAATAGCAGCAATTTGGACCTTTTCAGCCTTCTCAGTGTGGTAAAAATGGAAATAACGATCACATCTCCTCAACCAAGAATGAGGCTGCTTGACATCGAAGGAATCGATCTGTACCCTTGGTTGTCTGTAACCACTGCCTCTGCTATTGGATGAAACATCATTACTACTAGATCGTTGCTAAATCCACTGATCTGGAGGTCGATCAAATTGCTCTTCAATCAGACTTGTAGACCTGTGATTGTCAGGGAGTTCAGGAGGTCGAACTTCCTATGCTGCATTCAAGTTTGAAGGTCTTGATTGATTTTGATCTAATGACTGTTCCTATCTAGTAGATGATTCATTCTCTGGACCCTGAGTCTGAGTTCTCACATCAGCTGTTGTAGTCATCACCTGAGGTCTTTCACTAACAGCTGCAGGTCCAACAGAAACATGAGATTGCATCATTACCAGAGGTCTCGTCTGTTGATTCATAGGTAATGAGCTAGCTGGTAGCAGAGGTTCAGGAACTAAAGGCATAGTTTGCTTACTGAGTTGATTTTGAATTTTAGCAATCTTTTCATTAAACAATCGCGCTTGTTGGTCAATTCGCTCAGTGACAGTTTCCTCCAATTGCTGCCTATGTTGATTAATTTGTTCTACAATCTTGTCATCGACTCACTAAGAATGCAAATTAAACCTCTCAATGAAATCCTGGTCCTGGTCCTGCTCCTTCAACATAAGGCGTACTCGAGAATCATTTCTTTGCTCAGTTTCTAGCAAGGTCTGATTGATCTGTGCCATCATTGCTGACAATTGTGCACTCAAGCCATCTAAATTGCTTGCTTGTGGTGCACTTTCTGCATTACCTCCAACCACCTCTGCATACAAGCAGCAGCAGCAGCTCTTGTGGTAACTCCACTAGTCAATGCCATTGCGTTCGAGTCCATTTGCATCAATCTTTTTGTTGTTTATGTCAATTTGTAAGAACTACCGAATGTAATCAACAGAATTCCTGATTGAATTCGTAACTGAATTGGAAGCCAAACCTAGCTCTGATACCAATTGTTATGCTTGTGATTGAATCTTAAGCATAAGCTAAGTAAATTGAAGATAGTTAAGAGTATGAGATGAGGAAGAAGTGAGATTAGATGAGGAATTAGAGACGATTTAGATGAGAGAGAGAATGTCTCATAAGAGAAGGTTGTAAATTTTATTGAATGATTTCCAATTACAAAGATCAAGCTACTTAAGGAATCAAGATTCAAGGACTTAAGATCTAAGGCACGGCTAACAACTTTTGCCACCAAAAGACTTAACCCACAATTTGAATACACAAAATGGCGCCAAAACAACTAACTAACTAACAAGCTACTAACTTTGGCAAACAAGCCTTATTACAACACAATGAACTAAAATTCAATGCAAAACATAACAAATTACAGTCACACTTCCTCTTAACGAGATCTATGGAGAATTATAGATCACTCCCTTTGAACTCTCGTAGCACTCGAATATTTGAATTGGAAGAATTATGAAATCACCTCTCTCTCTTGATGATGGTGCCGGGCTCTCTCTTTAAATTGGATTCGATTGGATACCTAAACTGAAACCCTAAAAGGTCTATTTATAACCCTCGCGGAAAAATGACTCCCGATCGATCGGCCCTCTCTCGACCAAAGCAGGTATTTATCACTTAAATCACCCGATTGATCGGACATCCCCCCCCCCCGATCGATCGGTGACCCCTCGGCTACCCTTAATTTCTAAATACATAAATTTGAGGCATAACCCTAACAACTTCCATGGTCCTGTCAATGAGATCATGAAAGATCATGTTCATGGCTCTTTGATAGGTAGCACCAGCGTTCTTTAGTCCAAATGGTATGGCCACCCATTCAAAGGTCCTTTTTAACCCTAGGCACCTAAATGAAATCTTGTGGGAATCCTCAAAAGCTATAATAACTAGGTAATATCCATAATACCCATCCGTAAAAGGAATTACCTCAAGCCCCAAGGTTGAATCAATGAGGACGTCAGCAATAGGCATGGGATATTCATCCTTCGCTGTGGCTGCATTCAAATATCTGAAGCCAAAACAAACTCTGATTTTGCCATTCTTTTTAATTATAGGAACAAATTAGCTAGCCACTTTTCGTAGCTGGTTGTCCTTATGAACTTG
This sequence comes from Simmondsia chinensis, assembly GCA_018398585.1. NCBI lineage: Eukaryota > Viridiplantae > Streptophyta > Magnoliopsida > Caryophyllales > Simmondsiaceae > Simmondsia > Simmondsia chinensis. The sequence continues at coordinate 15,586,516 of JAGTTD010000008.1, read as the reverse complement.
GCTTTTAAGAGTCTCTCAATTGCCTCTTCAACCAAGTCTATGAATTCTTGGCACATCCTTCACTGGGTTGGATAATGGGCCTTGAGCCTAGCTTAATAGGTAGCTTATGCTTAACCACTTTCCTCTCTAGGCCAGGCATCTCATGATGATCCTAAGCAAAGTATTCCTTGAACTAAAGGAGCAAGCTTATGTACCACTTTCTTTGTTCTTCACAAAGCAGAGCACTCGCAAAAGTGGGTCTTGGGTTTTCTTCTAAACTCAAGTTAACCTCGAAGAGAGGATCTTGAACTTCAACTCTTAAGTCCTCCATTTTGGCTAGTGCTGCTCTTAACTCAAACAATGCCAGCTCCTTCTCTTATAGCATTTGGACTTCGAAGCCATTTCAAGATATAAATGGCGGCTTAGCCCATAGCTAGTACTCAGCATACCAAGCCACTAGCTTTGCAATGGTTGAGGAGACGGCCCTTTGGGCCTTCACTGGGAAGACTTGGCTTCCCCTCATAAGGCATCCTGCGAACCATGAAGGTTACTTTAATCCAAAAGGGCTCTCATATATCCAAAAAATTCAAAGCCATCTGACTTTACCTCAGTTTGATTAACCTTAGCTTTAGTGAGTAGGCTCTTGAGAATAGCTATCACACCTTCGTGTTAGGTATCTTGAGCAGTAGTCCTTCTTACTACTAGTGGTCCCACGCCGTCCTCATAGAACTTTGATTGAATGAAGTTGGAGCAAGCCATGAATGACATGTCATCTGACATAACAACTTCATGTTTGTTGTGGTTCCAAAAGATCAACAACTGGTGAAGTGAAGATGGGATACAATAGTTAGCATGCAATCAGTCCCCCCTAAGCAACATATTGTAGTTTAAGGTAATATCCACTACAAAGAAGGTGTTAGCTTGCTTAGAGGGCTAATAGTTAACTCAGTTGAGATGACCCCTTCAGACTTGGCGATGAACAATAGAAGCCAAAATTACCATGTTAGAGGGTATTAAGTCATCTTGAGATTTACTTGTACCCCTAACATGTAAGAAGGTAGGATGTTAATGTTAGAGCTAATGTCCTAGGAAACCCAATTTATGTAAACATTCTATTAGTGAATAAAATTTGTTTATCCCTATCGTCTATTTAATAAATGAGTTTTTATGCATGTGATGTGGTTCTCTTTTAAAGCATGTACCATGAGATGGATGAAGTCCTTAAATGACATTTGGGACATCTGTTTTTAGTGGATAATGAGATTATGTCATGGATGGACTAAATAATAGATAAGAATGTTATTTAATAATTAGTTCCTTATCAGTGATGAGTTTGGGCTACGTGTCTGCTAAGACGATAACATGACGCTTAGATAACTTGTCTTGGTTATGTGGATAATGATCCAGAATGTTATGTTGGTGTATTACAATGAGATTGTTACACTGAACTGGACCACGTGATTTGCTCATTTCTGTACTACTATCAGAAGTGGGCGACGCATATATTTTGTTTATACAATGACTCTTAATTTGGTAAATAGTCCGAACTCATGCATGGAATGTTAATTGCTTTGATGCACAAAAAGGATGAAGGTTATTAAGTCTAACGAGGATCTTATGTTCATTGGGAAATTGCATGAAGTGTGGCGGGAATGGATATTTTACTAGGACCTCCCATTTGCCAGAGCATTGTTTATGTTGGATATTTGGAATATATACAGAAGTATTTATCTGTATCAGTAAATTATTCAAAAATGGCTAGTTGGGAACTAAGGAAAAATGAGAAAGAATGACAGTAGTAGTTTAAGTTATTTTTCTCATGGACATTTATTAGAGGAGTCAATTGTGAGTAAATTATTACAAAAAAATTTAACGGGTAAATATATTTATTTTAGAGTGCAATAAAACCAATTAAATAGAATTAAGATTTAGCAATTGGTAATTGATGTGCCTTATTTTTTTTATATTTTATACCTCATTCCTGTAACATATTCGGCTTTTACATATGTGTCGTATTGTAATCTAGGTTCATGTAGGCTTAGAGTGCAATAGAGCAAATAAATGTTAAAAAGTGACGTAATCAAGCGTAATCAAGGCATATTTGAAGACTACTCTGAGAAACCCAATCAGGTGCGAAAAGAAAGAACCTTTTAGATTAAATTCAATCTTACAATATATAAAAAATAATTCTCCTCGGGATTTTAATATATGTATACTAATATATATACATATATATATCTCTGAGTGTGTGTGTGTGTGTTAGCCTATCAAAGTTATATCCTATAGAGGCAGCGGGGGAAACCTATTTTTTGGATCTTTTGGCTCTCCTCCTCTCCTCCTCTCCTTCCCAAAGCCGTTACAAGATTCAAGAGATTCTCAACTCCGAAGCGCAGGTGGTCACAGTGCTAGGGTTTTAAAGCACGGATCAACGACAACGCAAATTGAGGGAGTCTCCGTTTTCCTTGTTTTATTCGTTATTGTTTTTTCTTTTGGATTTAATGATGTTTAAAACTCCCATGTAGGAGTAGACTCTTATTTTAAGGATGAAGGATGGGTAGTCGTCTGTATCCCAGAGTTATATTATACATTTGACATTAATTTGGTTATGTTATATTCACACCGCTGTGGAGATTATTATTGTTACTCGGTTTTCTTTGGATGAGCTTGTAGCCATGTTTAGATTTCCAATGTATTAGCATTTTTTCTTTGAGCTAGTAGCTCAGATCATAACATAACGGGTTTTTACACATGGTCAGTGTTGTGGTTGTACCGAACCGTGAACACAATCTTTGCATAAGTTAATATTGAATTATGAGTCAGAAAGGAAATAAGTAGTACTAATAAGATAACCTATGCTACACTTAGGGTGGTAAGATAGGTTTGCCTTTAGACTAGTTCATTACGCTAAGCCTTGATTTAAATATTAACCCAAGCGTAGTGCTTGTAGCCTAAGCCTCTTAAGTCATTGTCTTAAGTAAACTATAATGATGGGATATGAGTTAAGCTACCTTGAATTGGCTCTCTAAACTATCCTCAATCGACTTGACATCCTTCTTATAGTTTTAATTGCTCTTGTTCTATTAATTGCTCACTCAACCAACAAAAACCCATTCAATCCACTCGTTAATAACTGAATTCAACTTAACACCGATTTCTCATGGATACGACACCCGTATACCCGATTAAGCTACGACAATCTCGTACGCTTGCAAGTACGCAGTTTTAAAACATACTTTTAAAACGTATCAAGTTTTTGGCACCGTTGCCGGGGAATTGGTAGGCCAAGTTGATTTAGACATTAACAAGTTATTTTTGTTTTTATTATTTTATTTTACTTTAATTTATTTTCCAGTTGTATTCTTATTTTTTGTTTTTTTTTTTTTGTTTTTTTTACTATTACATTTTTCCTCGTTATGGCCAACAATCCCGCTCCACAGCTAGCGCACGTTGTTCCACATAAAATTGGGGATCATTTTGTTCCCTAAACTTAAAATTGTGCCAACTGGAGTTTGTTTACCCGCAGTGGGTAATGCAAACTTCAAAATTAAGCCCAAGATCATGAACATGCTTCCCTCTTTCTACGAAAATCCGATCGAGAGCCCGTATGAGCACCTCGATGCCTTTCTCGAAATTTGTGAAACATGTCATTATCTGGATTTCTCGCCCGATGCAGTTAGGTTACATCTTTTCCCATTTTTGTTCAATGATGTAGCCAAACGATGGTTTCAGTTCCTACTAAGGGGTGAAATCACAACTTGGAGGATCTCCAACAAAGGTTCTTGGTTAAATTTTATCCTAAGGCCAGAATTATGGCTATTAGGAGTGCAATCAATGGCTTTGAGCAAAAAGACCAAAAGCAATTTCATGAGAGTTGGGACATGTTCAAGGAGCTCCTTAGGAGCTAACCTTCTCTCGTCCCATAACAGATTTTGAGTCTCTATTCACAGTTCTTGAGGATTTCTCACCTTCCAATAACATTCATTCTCAAAGTTCTTTTACTGTGTCAGAGGTGATAACTTGCGTCAGCCCTCCCTACTCCTTTTTTTTTTGTGTTATTACTTATTTTGTGTGCGAGCGTGGTTTTTATTTTACAGCATATGGGAATCTTTAGTTATTTGTGTCAGATGGCCATGTCTTGCACAAACGCCATGACCCGCTAACAGAGCCTTCATGAAGAACTTCAGGCTTTTTGGAGTGCATCTTTAAAGCAACAAGAAGACCTTAGGTGCAAGGCAGAACAGCTTCTAAGGATGTTAGTTGATGTGCGAGCTGACGACCTTTGTCAAGTGGGTGATTTACATAGCAGGACGCGCAGATTAATGACCTTCGGGTCACGCTGCTTCAGGCTCGTGAAGAGACCATTGCTAATTTTAAGTCCAGTTCTGAATTTCAGATTGCGCAGAGCGCTTTTTATTGGGTAGGCATGGATTCAGCCTTTGCTCGCTTAGACCAGAAACTCGGCGGGGGCGGTCCTAACTTCACTATGTACCTATGATAGACTCTTTAATTTCTCAAATTACTGGTGAGATCAATGAAGAGCTAACTGGGAGGGACGCTTCTCCTTCAACTGGAGGTAACGCTCATTCACGAGCATAAGTTTCTTAATGCTGTAGTTCCTTTCTATTCTCTCTTTCTTTTCTATTGGCAATGTGATGGATTTAATGATTGAAGGATGGACGAATATGGGTGGTCATAACTTTGTATAGCAGTACGTGGGAACGTCTGCGTCTCAAAATGGGTGATTGTACTTTTGTTTTGCCAATGGATATGCATGGTTTCAGACTTACTTAGCTGTTGATGAGTGAGAACATATGGTTTGATAGTACCTTTAACATGTTTGAATGTATGGTGATGCAAACTTTGCGTATGCGTTAGCAAGTACACTAGTCGTATCAAGTAATATAGAAATAAGTAGAGTATCGTTCCCACGAGGATTGTTATTGAGTGAGTACCAAAATTAGTAGCTTTGATGCTGTTTGAAAAACCGAAAAAAATTGAGATATTGATATGAAATAAAATAAACTAAAAAGAAATAAATATGTTAACTGATTTTATAAAGTCTTTATGATTTAATATATCCAAGTCATCCGATTTCACCTAGTTGCATCAATACACCTTTCTATTCTCGTTATTCAAGTTGTTATTACGTGTTGATGGTTAAAAACCCTAATTCACTAAATATTATCTCTCGAGCAACATTTAGCATGCTCTTGTACATATTAACCTATCACTCTCGTGCATGAATTTAAATGAGAAAAGATTTTTTAAAGCTCTATGATTTTCTCTTAAAAACCACACAAATCGCGTTAATCTCTCTTGAGCATTCGCTCAATTTGTGGTGCTTATCACTTTAGCACTCATCATAAATCTCCTCGCGAACTCATTGTGAATCATTATAGGCATTAAATGGTGATCAAACATTTAAAACTCATGAAAAACAATGATAAACACTTCAACAATGCAATGACAAAACAATGAATACGTTAAATTATAAATAAGCGTATATTACAACTTAGACTACATCGTAGCCTTGGAATAACAAAATTAATTCATGATAAACTTAATATAAAGCATAACTAACACAAAATTTATGAACTTAGGATAGAAAGAACTAAAATACAAAATTACAAACCAAACTTTCTTCCCTCCTTCTTCTTCTTCCTTCACCCAGTTTTCTACTTCTTTTTCTAACACTTTGTACGTGTTTTTTTTTTTTTTTTTTTTTTTTTTTGAATGAAAGATGATTCGTACCCCCACATCCTTCCCCTATATATACTAGTTGAGATGGGATAAAAAAATTGAAGAAAAAAATCAAAACTTGCATCTCATTTGCTATGTGTTGCGGCAGCTGCTCAAGTTGCTTAACATTAATATTTTATGCACTTTTCCTGCTCAAGCACCGCCCAAACCTGCAAAAAATGAGTAGGGATATGTTAAATTGTGTTTATACAATGAATTTGGGCAAAAAGCATTGTGTTTTTGCAGCCCAAATGCAAGTTGTAGCTGAAAAAATAATATTTTATGTAAAAATCTGCATTTAGGCGTGAGAATGAAGTGTTTTTGTTAATTTTTTGTATTTATTTGATGTATCTTGCTTTTACTTGTTAATGTTAATGATAAAACCTAGCAAGATTTAACATAAAATAAGTGTTTTTACAAGAAAATAGCAAAATACTTCAAACCGAGCAAAATTGATAGAAGTTTGATACAAAAAATTGTTTAAATTATATTAAAATGATATAAATAATTATATACTAAATTAGACTTATCATATGGTTGTACCTTTAACAGGTGTATGATAGCATATTTTTAACAGGTGAAGAGTTGTATCCTTAATTGACAACATATAGTTGCACCATTAACTGGTATATGATAGCATTCTTTAATAGGTGATAATATGTAATTGCACCCTTAACAGGTGAATGGTTGTATCTTTATTTGGCCACATATAGTTGTACCATTAACAGGTGAATGAATGTATCTTTAATAGATGATAATATGTAATTATACCTTTAACAGGTGAATGATTGCACCTTTAATAGGTGAATGGTTGTATCGTTATTCGGCCACATAAAGTTGCACCATTGACAAGTGAATGATTGTATCTTTAATATATGATAATATGTAATTGTACCCTTGACAGGTGAATGGTTGCACCTCTAATAAGTGAATGGTTGCACCTTTAATAGGTGAGAATATATAGTTATATCTCTACACTCTTTCGTTTTATTGTTTATGGCTTTATTTACCTGTAATGCAAAAAGCTCACAATATTTATCCACTTAAATTTAATTCTTAACCCCAATGACAAGAAAAGACTCTTATGCTTTACATAACTGCTGTTGCATTTATTCAACGTGTGTTTACAAATGTACAAGACAGCTAACGTACGATTATACAAAAAGAAAGATCATTACGCGCTTAAAAAGAAAAGATGCTGCATAGTTATGGATAGTACTTTTTGAGGTTCTGCGTATTCTAGCTTCTGGATATTTTAGTTCCGTCTAGGCCACATAATTGATAACTCCCCTCTCTTAGGACTCGGATTACCTTGTAACGAACCTCCCAGTTGGGTGTGAGTTTTCCAAACTCCACACCCTTTCTCGCAGGTTATGTACATCTTAAAACAAAATTGCCTACATGGAATTGTCGTGGTTTGACTTTAGGGTAAAAATATCTTGCCATTGCTTGTTTCTGTGCCACCATGCATAGTAAGGCCTCGGATCGGACTTCTTCTATTAAATCTAAAGAGTTTGCCATTAGGGCTGCATTTTCCTTTGGATGATAGCATTTTACACGAAATGTAGGGTTCTGTACTTCTATTGGCAGGATAGCTTCTGCCCCATACGTTAACGTAAAAGGGGTTTCTCTAGTTGCCCTTTTTGCGGTGGTTCGGAAAGACCATAGTATACTGGGTAGCTCTTCAATCCATAAGCCTTTTGCTTTATCTAATCTTCTCTTAATGCCTTTTAGAATTTCCTTGTTAGCTGCCTCAATCTGCCCATTACTTTGTGGATGAGCTATTGCAAAGAAATGAAGGCTGATGCCAACTTCTTCGCAATACGTCTGAAACCTTATTGAGCTAAACTGGGATCCATTATCTGCCACGAGTATTTTGGGGCCCCCGAATCGGGTAATAATGTTTTTCCATAGGAATTATTGTGCCATCTGATCTGTTTTCTTTGCCACTGGCTCTACTTCAACCCATTTAGTGAAGTAATCAATAGCTGCTATCACGAATTTTCTTTGTCCAGAGGCTATGTGAAAGGCACCTAATATATCAATTTTCCATTGCGCCAAAGGTAGTGGGCTGATAAAAATCTGTAAAGTGGTGGAAGACGCATGGTAGATTCGGGCAAATCATTGGCAGGCTTTGCAATGATGCACTAAAACCTTAGCATATTTTTTTAAAGTAGGCCAGAAATACCCTGCTCGTAGAGTTCTATTCGCCAACGCATGTCCTCCTATATGCCCTCCACGTTCGCCTTCGTGGATTGCTTCCAGGATCTCGTGCCCTTCATCTATTTCCACACACTTGAGTAAGGGATGAGAGTGAGACTGCTTATAAAGCTAGTCCTCTATAAGCACAAATTGAGAAGCCTGATGTCTTAACTTCTTGGCTTCAAGAGGATCCGAAGGTTGGTTTGCGTGATGGAGATATTCGGTTTCGCGTCCAACCATGTGGCGTTCCAAGGTAGTGCACCCTCTTCACAACCTCCCCCGCGGAATACTAGGGATATATTTGTTTGACCATTACCTCGGTGTCTCCAGAAGCTGCTTGACAAGAGCTAGCTAGTTTGCTCAACTCATTCGCTATATGATTGCCATTCCTATCAATGTACTTCGCTTCTACCCTTACAAAGTTCGTAGCCGATTCTCGAAATATTTTGAGGTATCTAACCATGTTAGGCTCTTTAGCTTCATATTCTCCTTTTACCTAGCTAACTATTATTTTCGAATCACTATAAATTCTTACAGACCGAGCCCCAGCGGTCTGCGCAAGACTGACTCCATGTGTTAGGGCTTCGTATTCAGTTTCATTATTGGTCAGTGTGTAGTGGAAATGAAAGGCGTAGCGATATGTCACTCCTTCTAGATGCTGAATGAAAATTTCGGCTCCTGAACACTCTTGGCAAAAGGAACCGTCTACAAATATGTTCCATACCTGGAATTCTATTTTATTCAGCATCTTGACACTTGAATCTTTGATCTTTTCTTTCTTTTTCTCGGTAATATTCTTTAGTTCGAGACTTGGCTCTGCATCGAAGTTGCATTTAGCAAGGAAGTCTGCCAAGGCTTGTGCTTTTATAGCAGTTTATGGTAGGTAGTGTAAATCATATTCTTAACGGGCTGATCCATTAGTATACTTATAGTATGTGCTTAAAAGTAGGGTCGAAGTTTCCTCGAGGCCATTATAATAGCAAACACCATTTTTCTAATGGAGGATATCTTAATTTGGCCTCCTTCAATACCTGGCTGACAAAATATATTAGGATCTATCCCTTGGAGTGATTGGCTGCCAAGATTACGCTAATGGTCTTATTTGTGGCTGCTACATAAAAAATCAAGATCTCTCCTAAATTGGGTTTAGCCATAGAAGGAAGATACGCAAGATGTTCTTTAACATGTTGGAAGGCATGTTTGCATTCCTCGTCCCATAACTGACTTCCTTTTTTTCACAGCACTCGAAAGAATAGGAGCGCTTTCTCAGCAGATTTACTGATAAATCTATTGAGCGATGCTAACCTCCTGAATGGCTTTTATTTTTGTTGGATTAGCCTCGATCCCCCAGGAATTATTTGGAGTGAATTGATCGGAAGTATCCATTATTCTCTAGCCTTGGGAGGTAATCCTTCTGTCGCTCAAATTGCTTGTAGGCTTCAAGTTCGGGCAAATATCTTGAAACTATAAATGTTGTAATCTCTATTTTAATAGTGGATTTTGCTATCGGTTTGCCTCATGGTTTTTCCCTCTACTCTGGAGGGTTTTCCACATTTTATCTGGTATTAATTTAATTTCCACATATTTCTTTCTTCTTGATATTTGGTGATACTGGTGGGCCCTGTGATTTATATTTGTCTTTAGTAGTGGCTTGTGAGGTCGACCGAAATTTGGGTTTAGCTGTCTAGAACCTAACAAAGTGGTATCAGAGCTAAGGTTCATTATTAGGGTGAATAACAATGGATGGTACTATAATAGTGTGATAATAAAATTTACTGGTAAAAATTATTCAATTTGGATGCCAATGATGGAGGACCTATTTTATTGTAAAGATTTACATGACCTGATTGAGGGTGTTAGTGGTAGGTCAGAAAAATCAACCGATAAAGAAGGGGAGAAATTGAATAGAAAAACTATTGGGACAATTAGCTAGTGGGTAGATTTCAAGATTTTTCACCATATATCGCAAGAGACTAATGCCGAGATATTATAGAAAAGTTTTGAGAGTCGGTATCAAAGAAAGACTCTGTGAATTAAGGCTTTTCTAATTAAGAAGTTGGTCAACTTGAAACTGAAAGAGGGACGATCTATGGCTAAACACTTGAATGAGTTTCAAGATGTTATTAACCAGTTGAATGTCATAAAAACTATTCTTGATGACGAGTTGCAGGCTTTGTTCCTTTTAAGTTCTCTACATGACAGTTGGGAGACCTTAGCTGTAACTGTTAGTCACTCAATTCCAGATGGGAAATTGTCCCTGAGTGTAGTAAAAGACCGCTTGTTCAATGAAGAGATAAGAAGAAAAGAGATGGGTGTTGATGCATAAGCAATTGTTACTATGAAGCAAGATAGAAGCAAGAGTAGAGCGTCTAAGGTGCATGGTAAGTATAGAGGCAAGTCTAAGTCTAGAGGAGAAAACTAGAGCGCTAGTATTGTCATAAGACTGGAAACTTGAAGATAGATTGTTTTCTTCTAAAGAAGAAATAGAAAGGTGAAACAAGTCAGAATAAGAAAGATGATAAGAAGACTGTAGTTGCAGTGGCAGATGACGATGGCAAGGTAACTGTTGGGAACGTATTTCAAATAATTTTCTCAAATTGACTTGAACAGACGCAACGGAAAACCAATTTAAAATTTTTAATTTTAAATCTAAAGCCTTGACCTAATTAAACTATTTAATTAGATCTAAATCTTACTCTGATAGATTCATAATGTGGCAAACAAAAATCATCGAATAAAACATATATAAACATAGTATGTAGAATAAATGAAATAAAGGAAAACAAATTAAATATCAAATACTTAATGTATACATACCTGAAGCGCGAATCCTAACTCCGACTTGAAGACCTAAAATTGGAAGAATGTTTCTTGATACCTTAAGGTCTTCTTCGCAATGGCCTCTTTTAGCACCAGAATGTAAGCTCCCAAAATATTTAACTTAGATATTTCCAAAAACTATTTTTCAGAAAAATATATGTAAAGAAAACTTAAACAAACTGATATGCAAACTGATATACTTTGATACCAATTTGTTAGGGAAATCTTAATGCGGAAGCGTGAAACCCTAATGACTTGATTCGATTCAAATAATATGACTCACACAAAACGAGAAGTAAACAAATATGAAGAAAGAAAGAACAAACTAGAACACACAATATTTACATAGAAACTCCTCTACAATCCAGAGGGGAGAAAACCACGGGCGGGGATGGAGATTCTTTATTGATATTGAATGGAAGAATTACAACAACACTTCCTCTGAACGAGATCTATGAAAGAATTACAATCACTTTCTCTAAACTTTCGTAGCACTCAAAATCTTGAAGGAATTACAAAATCACCTCTTTTCTTAATGGCGGGGCCTCACGCTCTTTGATTGGATACAGATGACGAAACCCTACGTCCTAATTTATAGGCGCAGGTCAAGGAGGGCCCGATCGATCGGAACAGGCCGATTGTTCGGCCCTATAACTGCCTAAAAAATCCCAAATCTTTCCTTAAATCACCTAATCGATTGGTGACCCTACGGCAACCCCATAAACATAAAACAAGTAATTTGAGACATAATCCTAACAAATCTCCACCTTGGCTCAAATTACATACATAAAAGAATTTCCTCCACCTTCTCCACTAAACCCCCACACACGGGGTTATCTCAACTAAACATGAAACCTAACCAAGTTCGAGTGAAGCTTGAACTTCCTGCTAGGTAGAAACTGAGTGAACATATTTGAGAGGTTATCAGCAACGCCAATCTTCTTCTCTGAATTGGCTCTTGACACATCTTCTGAAACAGCCACCTGTTGCTTAACTGTGCTACGCAACTGAACTCCCTGTGGCTTACTCACCTAACCTGAATCACAAACAACTGATGACATCTACTGTGGAGACAATAACGAAGACTCACCAAACGTGACATGTCTACTCATCAGGTATTGCTTGAAGCGAAAACCTTTCTGCTTCCCATAAAGGCCTTGTTTACATACCGCCAGTCCTGTAGACTGACCACACAAAGAGCCCCTCACACTGTGCTCAGACAGATCCCTATCACCTGAATGATCCAATCTCAAATGTCCTAAATTTGTGATTTCTAGTTCTGTCAACAACATGGATAATGAAGATGCTGCAACAGATCTAACAATTGTGGAACCGACAAGCTCATACAGCGTACCTAAGCTTCTGCCCTTCATAAATGTGAAAGCACCCTTAACGACCTTCAAAATTCTACCTTCAACTGTGTACCTGTACCCTTTAGACTCAAGAGTACCTAAAGAAATGAGATTTTTCTTCAAATCAAGAACATGGCGAACATCGTTCAAAACCCTGATAGTGCCATCGAACATCCTACAACAAATTGTTCCTATACCCAAAACTTTGCATGAAGTATAATTACCTATCAAAGCAACTCCGCTTCGAACTGACTCATACATGGAAAACCAATCCCGGTTGGGATAGACATGATAGGGGCAACCCGAATCCAAAATCCAACTATCTCTCAAATTGGACTGAGGTTCAGACACGGACAATAAAAGATCTTCATTCTCACCATCCACAACACTAGCTACTATGGATCTCTGGTCAGACCTATTATCTGCTTTAAGTTTTCTCTTAAGCTTGTAATAGTCTTTCTTAATATGCCCTTTCTTATGACAGTAGTTACAGGTTAGGTCTTGATACCTAGACTTAGACTTGTTTCCACTATGATCATACTCAGTTCTCCCCCTCACAAAGAAACCACTACCTGAGTTATAAACAGAATCAGATAATTGTCTATCTACTCGTTCTTTACTCAGTAGGTTTCTCTTAACTTCATCAACATATATGGTTTGTCTACCACCATAAATCATGCTTTCAACAAAACCCTTATATGAAGTAGAGAGAGAACAAAACAACAATATTGCATGATCTTCATCCTTAGGAACATCATCCAATTCTTTCAAATCTTGAATAATTTAATTAAATTCATTGACGTGATTCTTAAGTGACGTACCTTCTGACATAAGAAACGTGAATAACCGGTGCTTAACTGCGAGTTCGTTGGAGACAAACTTGAAACAGAACATATCCTGCAATTTCTCCCACAACTCCTTAGCGGTCTTCACTTCAAGAATTTGTGTCAAAACGTTATCGGTAAGACACATCTGAATTGCAGTGAGCACCTTCTCATCTAACTCCTCCCATTGTGCTTCTGTCAAATTCTCTGGTTTCTTCTCTTTCCCATCTAAAGCTTTCTTCAAGCCACTTTGAGTCAAGAGGCCTTTAACACGAACCTGCCATAAACTGAAGCGCCCTTGACCACCAAACTTCTCAACTTCGGTCTTAATTGCGGATGTCATATTATCAAATCGAAATAAACAGGGCTCTGATACCAATTTGTAAAGAAAACTTAAACAAACTGATATGCAAACTGATATACTTTGATACCAATTTGTTAGGGAAATCTTAATGCGGAAGCGTGAAACCCTGATGACTTGATTCAATTCAAATAATATGACTCACACAAAACGAGACATAAACAAATATGGAGAAAGAAAGAACAAACGAGAACACACAATATTTACGTGGAAACCCCTCTACAATCAAGAGGGGAGAAAACCACGGGCGGAGATGGAGATTCTTTATTGATACTGAACAGAATAATTACAACGACACTTTCTCTGAACGAGATCTATGAAAGAATTACAATCACTTTCTCTAAACTCTCATAGCACTTAAAATCTTGGAGGAATTACAAAATCACCTCTTTTCTTAATGGCGGCGCCTCACGCTCTTTGATTGGATACAAATGACGAAATCCTACGTCCTAATTTATAGGCGCAGGTCAGGGAGGGCCCGATCGATCGGCCCTGTAACTGCCTGAAACCCTACGGCAACCCCATAAACATAAAACAAGTAATTTGAGATATAATCCTAACAATATGCTAAACAATAATTTAAAAAATTCATAAAATAATATTAGAATTTTCATTGTAGGAGAAAAACTAGGTTCCAAAACCAAAACCTACATCTCAATTTCTCACGATAAGTTACGTGTATAAATAAGCAATAAAACCCCACGATGAAAACGTGAGCCAACAATAGAATTCAGCATATGTAATGTCATCCCAACACGTTTTTGCATTTTTCTCTTTTTCTCCTTTTTATGTTTTATTTTAAAACAAGATATAATTTATCGTATTATATATTCATCTCATGAATATTAATTTAGCATAAAATTTATTTATCTCATAAATAAATAACTTATCCAATGAATTCAGCTTTTAAATATTTTCAAAAAAATGCTTAAGTTGAGGCTTGCGAAGAGACATTAGTGACAGTCTAAGTCTAGTTCCAAATGAGTTAAATCTGATTATTATCTCATGATAACAATTGATTACCATTTAGTAAAACTTAATTCCGCTAAATAAGTTTTACTGTACTCTAAATTAAATATATTCACTCAAGAATTTTCCAAATAACTTTTATTACGACAATTAACCCCTCGTGTAGATATCCTTGAGCAAAAATAACTTTAACTACTATTATTACTTTTCTCACATCTCTCGCCGTAGTTCCCGACTCGCCTTTCTCGAACAATTCAATAGTATAGAAACAATTTCCATATTAATTCTAAATGTCAAACATATGGATACTCCGGCTGAAGATTTTAGAATCTGTTCATATATTTGCAAATCAATTAATGGGACATCTTTATCTCGTTAGAGGCTACAAATTCCACATAAAATAACTGTGCCTGCCACATTTCATGGCGTTACCCAACATACGTAAGATTCAAGTCAACGCACTTTGACTAATCATTTTGGTACATCAAAGGAACGAACAATCCATGCTCAAGTTCAGACTGTTTCCCAGATTTAGAGTTATCGTCTTATAGAATTAATTATTTATGATAGCAATTGAAGAAACAACTACATGTGGTCCTGTTCAGTGTTCCAATCTTATTGATAACGCCAACATAATACTCTTGGATCCCTAACCACATGACCAAGACAAGTCATCAAAAGTATCATATTATAGTCTTACTAGACAAGTTGTCCAAACTTATCAAAGACTACGAATATACTTTGACAATATATCTCTAGTTTGATCTAAGTCTATATGTAGTTCACTCTCATTGACCACTTAAACCAAACCTAAATTGTCATCTTGGACTACATCAATCTCATGGAACATTTTGGAAAAAATCACATACATGTTTGACTCGTAAAATACTATTAAACGTTAAATAAATAAAATAATTTCATTCGTTTAATATTTAAAACTATGTTTGACTAGTAAAACACAATCAAACAATAAATAAATTAAACAATTTTATTTGTTTAATATTTAAAACTAACTAATTGGGTTTTCTAGGGCACCAATTCCAACAGTAACATTGTTTTGTGCTGAGAGTGAGTGCATTCATAGTTGATACCGGTGCTTCTTATCATTGTGTTCCCAAGAGAATATTTTTCTACATATAAAACAGGAGACTTTGGTATTATGAAAATGAGCACTAGTAGTGTTGCTAAGATCATTGGGATTAGGGATATTCGTACACATACTAGTACTGGTTGCACTATTACTTTGAAGAATGTGTGACGTATTCCTGAATTGTACCTTAATTTGATTTCTATGAATGTTCCAGACAAGGAAGGTTATAAACATGTGACAATGTGTGGTGGTGAACTGAACGTGATCAAGGCTGAAGCTTCACTGACTTTGTGGCACAGATGGCTAGCTCATGTCAGTGAGAAAAGGTTGCAGATATTGGCTAAAGAGTCCCTCATCCCTTCATTTGAAGGTAAGTCATTGGACCCTTGTAATGATTGTTTGTTAGGTAAGCATCATAGAGTCAGTTTTTGTAAATAGCTGAAACGAAAACAAAATAAAATTGAACTAATTCATTCTAATGTATGTGGTCCTATTGAGGAAGGAGGAAATCGATATTTTGTTTTGTTTATTAATGATGCTTCACGAAAAGCTTGGATGTTTTTTTAAAGATCCAAAAGCCAAGTATTTCAAGTCTTTCAGCAGTTTCAAGCTATGGCAGAGGTAGACAAAGATGTTGCTGAAGTGTCTCCAAACTTATAATGGTAGAGAGTACGTAACCATGATTTTAGTGGGTACTATAAGAAGCATGGAATTCGCCATGAAAGGATAGAACCAAGTACTCCTCAGCATAATGGTGTCATAGAAAGGATGAATAGAACCATTATGGAGAAAACTAGATGTTTGCTCAAAATGTCGAAGCTGCCTAAGTCATTTTAAGGTTAAGCTGTGAATATTGCTGTGTACATCATCAATAGAGCTCCATCAATTCCTTTGAAATTTGACATTCCAGAGAGAGTGTGGATAAGGAAAGACATTTCATATGCGCATTTGAAGGTGTTTAGGTGTAAAGCCTTCATGCATGTACAAAAGGAGCATAGATCAAAGCTTGATAGTAAAGCCACTTTGTGCATATTTGTAGGACATGGTGATAGAGAGTTCGGTTACATATTATGGGACCTTGTGAAGAAAAAGACCATGAGAAGTAGAGATATAGTATTTCATGAACGTGAGAACATGACTAATTTTCACAAAGTCAGAGAAGAGTACATGTGCTCCAGTGGTATTGTTGATACTACACTGATTTCATCTTCATCATGTGCCACAGATGAAGTGCGGGTTTATGATGTGATAGAACTTGAGAATGACATTGAGCCAGTTGCAGTTGATGATGCACCAGGTAAAGATGGTGTTGAGCAGGGGAGCTAGCCCGTCAACTAGTGACTGCTCAGCCTCGAGTGAGAAGGTGTGATAGAGAGCATTGATCGTCTACGAGGTATTCGAGTTCTAATTATATTTGTCTTGCTAATGAAAGGGAGCCAGAGAGCTACCAAGAAGTGCAGACTCATGAAGACAAGGATAATTGGGTGAAAGCCATGGATCAAGAGATAAATTCTTTAGAGAAGAATGGAACCTGTAAGTTGGTTGATCTTCCTAAGGGCAGAAAAACACTTCAAAACAAATAGGTGTTCAACCTGAAAAAGAATGGTGATCAAATTATGAAACATGAGGCTTCATTGGTGGTAAAAGGCTTCAATTAGAAGAAAGGGAATGATTTTGATGAGATCTTCGCTCCAATTGTGAAGATGAGTTCCATTCGAGTGGTACTGGGTATGGAAACTTTAATGAATCTTGAGCTTGAACAGTTAGATGTGAAGACAACATTTCTCCATGATGACTTGCAAGATGAGATTTATGTGGAGTAGCATGAAGGATATGAAATTCAGGGTAAAGAGCAATTGGTTTATAGACTAAAAATAGCTTGTATAGTTTGAAACGGGCTCCTAGGTAGTGGTACAAAAAGTTTGACTCCTTCATAGTGGATCAAGGGTACAAGAGAATAACTGCAGATCATTGTGTGTACATAAGAAAATTCTCTAGAGGTAATTTCATCATTTTACTGCTTTTTGTTGATATGCTAATTGTTAGTCAAGATGTGGATATGATTTGAAGGCTCAAAGAGGAGTTGACAAAGTCTTTTGAAATGAAGGACTTGGGTCCAACGAAGCAGATTTTGGGTATGGAAATTACTCATGATAGAGAAGTTGGAAAATTGTGGTTGTTGCAAGAAAAGTATGCTGAATGTGTGCTTCATAGGTTCAACATGAAGAGTTCTAAACCAATTAGCATACCTCTTGCTTCACATTCTAAATTGAATAAACAGCCTTGTCCTATGACCAAGAAAGAGAAAGAAGAGATGTCTTATATTCCTTACGCCTCTACTGTTAGGTCTTTCAGGTATGTCATGGTTTGTACCAAACCAGATATTGCTCATGATGTGGGTGTTGTGAGCAGGTTTCTGTCAAATCCGAGGAAAGTTAATTGGGAAGTAGTGAAGTGAATCTTCAGATATTTGCAGAGTACTTCGAAACAATATTTGAGTTTTGGAGGCTTGGGACCGATTCTTAAAGGATATAGTAATTCCGATATAGCGGGGTATCTTGATAGTAGGAAATCTTCTTCGGGTTATTTGTTCACTTTTGCAGGGAGAGCTGTGTCTTGGCAGTTCAAGTTGCAGAATTGTGTTGCTCCCTACACTACTGAAGGTGAGTATATTGCTATTGTTGAAGCAGGGAAAGAGATGTTATAGATGAAGAGGTGTCTTCAAGAGTTGGGTCTTGAACAGAAAGAGTATGTGGTATTCTGTGACAGTCAGAGTGTGATGGACTTGAGTAAGAATTCCATGTATCATGCTCGCACGAAGCTAGAATTCACTGGTTGCATTATGTGATTGAAGAACAATTGATGATGCTGAAGAAGATTCACACTGACAAGAATATGGCTGATATGTTAACCAAAGTGGTACCTAATGGCAAGTTAGAGTTGTGCACTAGGTTGGCTGGTATGGACTCTAAGTAGTTTCATGTGGAGTTCTCTCCTCCTCACAATGGCTGAAGGGAGAGATTTGTAAGGTGCATAGTATGCACTATGGTCCAGACCATATGTTATAAAACAAAAAAATGAAGGAAAATCAAAATTGAGTTTAATATGGGTTTTAAGCCCATTCATGTCGTTTAGGGCTTATTAATATAAAACCCCATAAATTGGGGTTGTGCTTTTTTTTTTTTTTTTTTTTTAATGCATAAGGAACAGCGGCTCCAAAATTAGCGAGAGAGAGGTCGTCGAATATGATACAGTAGCGGCAGTGTTATGACGGAAAATTGTGAGATCGAGGTTTGATTTTGGAGCATGCTTTTTAGGCATTGCATTAAATATTTTAATAAAAATTTTATTAAAAAGAGAGCACAATTATGCTGTAGACTCAATTACATACTCACCTAAAGTTTTTATGTGTTTGACCGAGTCAAACAAAGGCTTTTACATACCTTTAAATTTTAATTTGCAATGTCTTAAATTTTAAATCTTGCATTTAAGGCATTGTTTGACATTTCCACTCTCTTAAATTTTCTTACGTTTTCGAAGGCCTTTTTGGCTATAAATGTGTGAAGTTAACACCAAATTAGGAACAACAAGAAAAGAAAAAATATATATATATATATATATATATTTTATTGTTAGAAAATAAAAATATTATAGAATAAAAATGTAGAATACCAAAATACAGAATATAAAAAAGTCAAATTTAAATTACTCTTTTCTCATATATTCTCTTCTTCTTATCTATATTTCTCACATAAGGGTACCACAATTTATAAGCAGATCCCTTACACCTGTCCACACATATGCGATGTCAATAATTCATATAAATTAAAATCAATAGTGGGTCCTGCGAATACTATTTCGAAACTATAAAGTGTAGCAAATTATGTATCCAATTATTGTGTTAAGAGCATATTGGTCAACCATGAAATATTCTAATATTTACAACACTCCCCCTTAGTTGACCATATACTATGAATATGCGTCGTTAAAAACATTGCTAAGAAAAACCTAGTGGGATAAAAATTTAGCTAGGGAAAAAGAGTACAATATTCATATTTCCTTTCCGGATATATATCTTGAAAGCTCTTTGGGACAAAAACTCTAAACGAGTATAATGTCCTAGATATATGCCTTTCAACATTGCCTCATTAAAACCTTGCCAGAAAAAACCCAGTGGAAAAATTGGCAAAGAGAAAAAGAGTACAATGCGTATATAACTCCCTCTGACGAAGACATGTCAACAACGAACATCTTGGAGTCGTCGCATACCAATCCAGTGAACCAATTTCTCGAAAGTTGAACTTGGCAATGCTTTTGTAAATAAGTCTGCTAGGTTCTCACTTAAACGTATTTGCTGAACATTTATTTCACCATTCTTCTGTAGATCATGCGTGAAAAAGAACTTTGGTGAGATGTGTTTGGTTCTGTCACCTTTAATGTATCCGCCTTTAATTTGAGTAATACATGCAATATTGTCTTCATATTATATTGTTGGATTCATTCTTGATTATTGGAAGATCACAAGCTTCTTGAATATGTTGAATCAATGACCTCAACCATACACATTCTCTGCTTGCCACATGAAGTGCAAGAATCTCAGCATGATTTGAAGAAGTTGCTGCTATTGTTTGCTTTTTGGATTGCTAAGATATAATGGTATCACCATATATAAATAAATATCCAGTTTCTAAGTAACCTTTGTGTGGGTCAGACTGGTATCTAGCATCCGTATATCCAATCAATTACGGGTTAGATTGCTTTGAGTATAATAATCCCGTATCAATTGTACCACAAAGATACTGAAAATTATGCTTAATCCCATTCCAATGTCTTCGCGTTGGCATCGAACTGTATCTTGCTAATAAATTAACAGAAAAACCTATATCTTGTCTCATGCAATTAGCAAGATATATCAGTGCACCGATTGCACTTAGATATGGTACTTAAAGACCAAGAACTTCTTTGTCATCTTCTCGAGGACGAAAGGGATCTCTATTTACATCAAGAGATCAGACAACCATTGGGTACTCAATGGATGTGCCATATCCATATGGAATCGTTTAAGCACTTTTTCTGTATAAGTAGATTGACAAATTAAAATTTCCCCAGATAGGTGCTCAATCTATAGTCCAAGACAAAATTTTGTCTTTCCAAGATCTTTCATTTCAAATTCTTTCTTTAGATATGTAACAACCTTTTCGAGCTCTTCAGGGGTGCCTGTGATGTTTTAATCATCAACGTAGACTGCAATGATAGCAAACCCAGAGCTTGTTATCTGAATAAAAACACTTGGGCTGATGAGATTATTAACATATCCTTTCTCTCAGAAGATATGTTCTAAAACAATTATACCACATTTGCCCTGACTATTTTAATGCATACAAGGATCTTTGCAAATTGATTGAAAACAGTTCCCAGGGTTTTGAGCTCTATACCTCTAGTATATTTAGTCCTTCGGGGATTTTCATATAGATGTTACTATCAAGTGATCCATAAAGGTAAGCTGTTACCATATTCATAAAACGCATGTGAAGTCTTTCAGAGACTCCTAAGCTTATTAAGAATTTGAATGTAATCGCATCCATCACTGGCGAGTATGTCTTTTCATAATCAATTTTCGGTCTATGTAAGAAACCTTGGGCTACAAGTCACCTCATTCTTTTCATTTCTTTTTTGCACGAATACCCACTTGTACCCTGCTGGTATTGTATTTTTAGGCGTTCGTACTATAGGCCCAAACACTGCACGTTTTGCCAGTGAATCTAATTCTGCCTACATCGCGTCTTTCTATTTTGGCCAGTCGCTCCTTTGCTGACATTCTTGAACAGACTTAGGTTTAAGATCATTGTTTTTAATGATCAAATCAACAACAACTATATATGCAAATATGTGATCAATAACTATGTTATTTCGGTTCCATCTTTTTCCAGTATGAACATAATTTACCGAGATTTCCTCTTTCTCAATATTTCATTGTTATCACTCCTTTCATGAACTTGGCATTCTTGGGAAGCCATTTCGTCATTTGAATCATTTTCCTGTGTTTGCATTATTACCTCTTTAAGAGGGTTACGAGTGATAGATGGACTAACTTCTATATTTTGCTTTCTTTTCTTTCTCAGGTTTTTATCTTTAGAACCAATTGGCCTACCATGTTTCTGCCGTGCAGTAGTCGTATTTGCGAATGTTCTAGGGGCTTGCTTGCTCAAAATATCAATCCGTGCAGAAGCGTTCAATGCTGGAATATGTGATATAGTCACTTTCTTTGTATCAACAAATGCATCTGGCAATTGGTTTGCAATGGTTTGCAAATGAAAGATTTTCTGAACTTCCAGTTCACATTGATTTGTACGGGGATCAAGATAAGATAATGATGATGCATTCCACAAAATTTCACATTTTTTCATCTTTTGCTTTTCTCCCCATAATTCTAGGAAGATCGATTTATTAATCTTACAATCAGCAAACCATGCTGTTAAAAGGTCTCCAGTCAATGGTTCCAGATATTTTATAATTGACAGGGATTCAAACCCGGCATAAATTTCAAGTCTCCTTTGTGGCCCATCTTTGTACGCTAGGTTAGAGCAATTAAAACATACACCACACACCCAAAAATCTGTAGATGTGATAAATCCGGTTCTTGTCGCAGTTGGCCTAGTACGAATTAATGCTGCAGCATGTAATACAGCATGCCCCCATACAAAATTAGGTAACTTCATTTTCATGAACATTGGTCTAGCAATAAGCTACAAGCGCTAAATCAAAGATTCTACCAGATCATTTTGTGTATGTACATGGGCCACTGGATGTTCTACTATAATTCCAATTGACATACAACAATCATCAAATGCTTGTGACGTAAATTCTCCAGCATTATCAAGACGAATTTTCTTGATTGTGTAATCCAAAAATTGAGATCGTAATCGGATTATTTGTGTAAGGAGTCTTGTAAATGCCATGTTATGTGTGGATAATAGACAAACATGTGACCATCATGTTGAGACATCTATTAATACCATAAAATATCAAAATGATCCACATGATGGAATAATGGGCCCACATATATCTCCTTGTATTCTCTCCAAAAATGTAGGAGATTCAATCCCAATTTTAGTTAGGGCCGACCTCGTATTCATTTTTCCTTGAGCACAAGTAACACATGAAATTTCATTTGGTAAAAGAATCTTCTGGTTCTTTAACGAACGTCCATGAGAATTTTCAGTAATCATTCTCATCATAGTTGCACCTGGATGACCCAAGCGGTTATGCCATAAGGAAAAAGTTCCAGGGTCTTTTAACTTTTCGTTAAGCACCGTATTAGACTCAATTGGATTGATATAAGTGTAGTACAATCCAAAAGAGAGTGATGACAATTTTTCCATTGTATGCTTCTTTCCCGAGATAAGCGATGTAATGTAAGTAAATTCCTTATTGCTTTCGTTTCTTGTTTCGATATGATAACCATTGCGACATATATCGTGAAAGCTGATAAGGTTTCTCTATGACCTACTCGAAAAATAGATCATCGCTGATACTTAGTTTTGTTCCTTCAGGGAACTATATGTGCTCTTCCAGAGCCTTCAATTAAATTTGAAACACCCGATTTTGAGTTCACATTTGCTTTGGCTAGTTGTAGCTGAGAAAAATACATTTTGCTTTTGAGGATGGAGTGTGTGATTGTGTTGTCAACTAGACACAAATCTCCACCATTGACTTTAACCAAATTCATATTTTTTTTCATATATAAACACATATAAGTGTTAAAATTATGAGTATAAAATATCATAATATAATATAGTATACAATAGTATTTTTAAACTAAAATTAATTTTGAATTTTTCTAGTTATATTTATCCTACCTTTGGGACAACGAGAATTGTATATTTTAAAATTAGTAATTTAACCTACAGGAAGTATAAAAAGCTTTCATATATACACATAATCAAGTTAAAATATTGTACATATGTAATAATTATTTCATTTTAGGAATAATTAGAAAATTATCGTTCCAATAAGTAGAAAATGATTACATAAGTTATAAAAACGGCTAAATTTTAACAGTCATGAACAATAATCCAACAACTAAAAATGGCTAGTTTCTAAAGATCATGAACAGTAATTTTACTTCTATAAATGCATCCTACCACATCATAAATCAAACCACTCAAAAATTTTACATTTCATTCTTCAATCTTCTTCTACATCAATATGTCTTCCTTTTCATGATGTCTTTGTTGCCATTATTATAGTAAGTCTCCTTATTATATTTGGGGGATTTATCAGTTTTATATGATTCTATAGAGATAGGTTGTCTGTATAGGGTATTGTGGTTCTATGTCTTGATCCTCTGTTTTGTAGCTATAGAAATTGATTATTTTTTATAGTTAATAAATCTTATTGTAATTTTTTTAATGTAATAAAATTGTATTTTTTTCTTTTCTTTAAAGGTATAGCAAAAATATTAATACATTTATAATATAACAAGATATTCATATTATGATAGAATATTAGATGGATGCTTCTACAATAATTTGTCCACAACTAAAACAACATTATTTTTATTGAAATTAAACACAATACATAAGAAACTAGAAAAGCAAATATTTTACTCCATTTGGATCCTTCCATCCCCAATCAAATAATCAATTCTCCCACTAGCATCTTCAAAGAAATCAGACATATCTAGATGCATTTTATTTAGTAGAGAATGATCTTCAACCAAATTTGTTTCTTCGAGCTTTTCCTTCCCTTTTAACGATGCTTAATAGAGTTTCACAAGGTGGTCCGCCGTACGACAAGTACGTGCCCAATGACCTTTCATACCTCATCGACAGCAATTTGTTTTTAGATGCCGTGACACATTTTGCTGTTGAGATTTTCCCTTTCATAATTTGTGGACATTTTGAACTTTGGTCCATTCTGGGTATCATGGTTCCATTTATTTTGACCGTAACTATAACCTCACCCACGGCCACGTCCACGACTAGGTCTGTATTTATGACCTCGACCACGTCCTCGATGGTCATATGATGTAGCATTTACTTCAGGGAATGCTTCTGATCCAGTAGGTCGCGACTGATGATTTCTCATCAACAGTTCATTATTTTGTTTAGTGACAAGGAGGCATTGAATTAAATCCGAATATTTTTTATAATTCCTCTCTCGATATTGCCACTGCAGGAGCATATTCAATACAAGAAAAGTGGAGAGTGTTTTTTTCTAACATGTCTCCATCAGTAATATTCTCCCCATACAATTTCGATTGGGAAGTAATTCTAAACACTACGAAGTTATACTTGCTTACTGTTTTAAAATCCTGCAGTCGCAGGTGAATCCACTCATAGTGAGCTTTGGGAAGAAAAATACACTTTTAATGATCAAATCTTTATTCAAATCTATCCACAGTTCATAGGGATCTTTTACATTAAGATATTCATATTTCAATCCTTCAATAAGGTGATGCCAAATAAAAATTATTGCTTTTGCACGATTCTGCAAGGATGTGCTATTCCCCTTTTTTTATTGTTTTTCCGAGATTCATAGCATCAAGATGAATCTCTGCATCAAGGGTCCATAGCAAATAATTTTTGCCAAATATGTCAAGGGCAATAAATTGAAGGTTGGTAAGATTTGACATTATAAAAAATAAAGGAAGAAAGATAATACATTAATCCTCAGCCGGTTAGAGACTCGCACTGATCACGTTTTAAAATAAAGATATTATAAAATAAAAATGCAAAATATCAAAATACAAAATATAAGAAAGTAAAATTTAAATTACTCTTTTTTCATATATTTTCTCTTCTTCTTATTTGTGTTTCTCACATAAGGGTACTGTAATTTATAGGCAGATCCCTTACACCTGTTCATACACATGCCCAGGAAGCGTGATTCAAAAATCAAAGGGTGGGTCCCACCATCAATAATTCGTATGAATTAAAATCAATGGTGGGTCCCACAAATACTATTTCGCCACTATAAAATGTAAGCAATTATATATCCAATTATTGCGTTAAGGCTATATTAGTCAACTATAAAATATTCTAATACTTACAACATTTATCTATTAGTTATGAGTTTTATTTTTTTCCTTTTTGCATATTTCCCATGTTAGTATGTTTAGGCTACGGGTATGCAGTATAGTTTTGGCCTCTCGTACTAGTGCAAAGTCTAAGAGTGACAACAAGGGTTGAGCTTTGTATCCTAGGGATGGCACACTAAATGTCTACTGCATAGAATTTGACTCATAGGAGCAAGAAAACCGTCTTAAAAAGAGTATGATCCATACCTCGCTTAATTGTTATATCATTGGCAATTTCATCAACAATAGTTCATCATTTTCCATACATATAAGGTAATATCTTTCGTTTCTTTATATTTTGGATAATATTTCAAATTTTTTGTGTAAGTGGAAGTAATATTCCGTATTTATTTCCAACACATTATTTAAAGTGCATTGATAGGGAGTATCAATTATTCTCGGGCCTTGGGAGGTAATCCTTGTATCGCTCAAATTTCTTGTAGATTTGAAGTTAAGGAAAATATCTTGAATCTATAAACGTTGTAATTGCTATTTTAATAGTAGATTTGCTATCGGTTTGCCCCGTGGTTTTTTCTTGTACTTTAGAGGGTTTCCCACGTTATATCTGGTGTTTATTTAATTTTCACATACTTATTTCTCGTTAATAGTTGGTGATATTAGTACAACAACAACAACGGTCCCAATGCCTTGCGGCTCCCGCAGAAAGCAGGGTCTGGGGGGGGGTGTACGCAGCCTTACCCCTTCCGGCTGGAAAGGAGACTGTTTCCGGGGACACCCAACACGAAGTAGTTGAATGCCTGCAGATAAACCACCAATCAATAACCAATGCATTTTGAAAAAAAAAAAAAAAAAAAGGAGGAGGAGGAGAAGAAGAAGAAGCAGCAGCAGAAGCAAAAGACGCAGCATGATCAGAGACTAAGTTAGCCTATAAGTGCTACCCTTGAGGTTATGCTTGCCTAAGGATCTTAGACTACCAGCCACTCCCCGCACTACTCTACTATGCCACCTCCGCTACCCTTATACTAGCCCTCCAACGTGCCCTATCTGAGGCCATCTCCTCTCTCAGGTTCAGGTGGGTTAAGTCTTGACGAATCGTCTCCAGCCAACTCTTCTTTGGTCTGCCCCTCCCTCTTCTGCTTATCGCCGTGTTGAGCTGTTCACACCTCCTGACTAGGGCTGTAGTCGGTCTCCTGCTAACATGTCCAAACCATCTTAGGCGGTGCTCCCTCAATTTATCCTCAATCGAGGCTACACCCAGCTTACCTCGTATCACATCATTCCTAATCCTATCCTTCCTTGTGTGGCCACACATCCAACGTAGCATCCTTATCTCTGCCACCTTCATCCTCTGTGTTTGATTTTGTTTCATTGGTCGACACTCTGCCCCATATAGCATAGCCGGTCTTACTACCGTCCTATAGTATTTTTCCTTTAACTTTAGCGGGAACTTTCTATCACACAGCACCCCGAATGCCATCCTCCACCTCTGCCAGCCTACTTTAATCCTGCTGCTGACATCCTCATCCACTTCACCATTCTGGTGTATCATGGATCCCAAATATTTGAAGCTCTCCTTACTCGGTATGGTTTCTGATTCAATCTTAACCTCCTTGGTGCTGGTCGCGGTGGAATGGTCGAATTTGAATTCCACATACTCGGTCTTAGATCTGCTAATCCTTAAACCCCTCGATTCTAATGCACTTCTCCATAGCTCCAGCTTCTCGTTTATGTCCGCCCTCAATTCAATATTTGGTGATATTAATGTGTCCTGTAATTTATATCTGTCATTAACTATGGCTTGTTCGGTCAATTGGAATTCGATTTAGGTGTCTAGACCCGAACAATCTTAAATATAAGTTATATTTAAATATGTCAATCCCTACTTTGTCCCAATTCCCTTCCCTTTCAAAAAAACCCTAGAAAACCACAAACCCACAATCAATCACCTATGAACAAAACCCTAACCTCTGTCCCCCACAAACCACTACCACCCATCGCTGAAATCCTAACCACTATGACCTCCATTCAACCCTAGCTCAAACCCTCGACTAGCTGTTGCTGACCCTAGTCAACCACCCGAACCCATCATAGGCCTAGACACTCGCTGAAATCATCACCGAAAACTCGAAAATTCTAAAATCAGTTTTTGATTTCAAGATTCGACACCACAACCAAAGTCAAGATACTCTCAAACCCCTTGGGACATCCTATATCATCGTTTGACCTATAACCGAAACCTTAACTCCCAAAACACTCAAACTGTTTGCCTCAGTCTTCGCTCTCCGCTGCAACCCCAGCCTGCTCACCGTTGCTACCATCGATCCTCGCCCTCTCCCCTTGCCTTTTGTTGTGGTTAAGCTAGACCATCATAAAGCCTAATGTGGGTTATTTAGGTAGAGAAGGCTGGTTATTAAGGTTTATAATAAGTTTTACCCTATCTCCTGATTTAAATTAAAAAGGATTCTTTCTAATGGAGATATGTACTTAAATTTGAGAGAACAACAAATAAGCTTGAGAAAAATCTTGGGTCCACTGGAAATCAACTACTTACTAGCCCTCTAAATTTACACAATGAGCTCTTCTTGTTGCTTAATACTACTTTAGCGCGACTTGCAAAGCAGAAATTTTATCCTCGAAGACCATAAGAGATGCACTTTCTCCATTCATGAAAGCATTAGTAAGTGAACAACTATTGAGACATCGTGATCTTGATATCAAAGCTATAGTTGCTGCTTGCCTCAGTGAAATTACAAGAATTACAGCTCCATATGCACCTTATGTTGGTGGTCAAACGAAAGAGGTATTTTAATTGATTGTATCATATTTTGAGAAATTATTTGTCATGTCTAATAGATCCTATAATAAGAGAGTCATGATTCTTGAAGTAATGGCACTCTTGAGATCTTGCTTGATGATGCTAGATCTTAAATGTGATGCCTTAATTATGGAGATGTTTCAACACTTCTTTAGATTGATAAGGTACTTTCATGATGGCAATGTGTTTTCTTTTATGAAGATTATTATGACCTTGATCATACATGAGAGTGATAATGTATCTCACAAGTTGTTGTTATGCAACTTAGAGATTATTAAAAAGGGTAATAACAAAGTCTTATCTATCCCTCAAAGGCCTATAACAAGGGTAATCAAAAAAACTTTGAAAAGACTCAAACCTTTCCTCGCTTAATTTGTAAAATTTTATGGAATTTCCTTGGATGGTTACAGTGAGGCTGCTGGTATTATATGTCTAATGGTGCCTACTACAATTGAATCCATAGAAGAGCTCAATATGGAAGAAGTTTCATATGATCATGAGAAACCATCCCATGCAATGATGAACCAAGCAACAAATTTATGAAGAGGAGCATGACACCTAACAACAAGAGAAAAAAGATTATTGTAGTGAAGTAGCTCCAACTAAAAATGAGATAATTGTGAATGAGGTTGAGCATATTGACTTCATCATTCCTGATGACACTTGTGATCGAAACACTCATTCTCTGATCATGATGCTACATCAACTAGATAATGTGTCTCATATTTACGCATCTTTTAACTGCTATTTTAATTATTTTGCACTTGATTAATTATAGTTTTATACTCACTTTGACAATTTTAATGTTTATAGGTTCGAAGATTAAAATCTCGAAACTTTTCAAATTTGGTGCAAATGAGACAAATTCGATGCATAAACGATTAAATCAAGTCAATTAAGATTCGGGACAAGAACGTATAAGCTCAGCCTGTTGCCGACCCATAAGTACCCGTCATCTCTAACCTGTCCAGGCCAACAACCGAACACTTACGCACAGTCGTCGCCACCAGCACAGGCCCATGAACTCCAATTAGCCCATCACCTGCACAACCCAAGTCAGATCCGCACTGACCTACACAGTACATGATAGTCAATAATATATTAGGTTGAGCCTATTTTCCTTATGCTTTAGTTAGATAGTGTCAATACGCGATACTAACAACATCACCTTAGTAGGTTGAAGCTTGTAGCCTAAACCACTACCCGTGTCACAATCAATAACCCCAATTTAAGAGTTAACAAATAATTGGTCAATGACGGATTCGAAATCCTAAGTTCAAATTTTAGACTCTTTACCCCATTAGAAGTAAAACTCTTTAGTTTAATTGCGTTTTCTTTG
This sequence comes from Simmondsia chinensis, assembly GCA_018398585.1. Lineage (NCBI taxonomy): Eukaryota > Viridiplantae > Streptophyta > Magnoliopsida > Caryophyllales > Simmondsiaceae > Simmondsia > Simmondsia chinensis. Next base: position 15,556,984 of record JAGTTD010000008.1, on the reverse strand, counting down.
GTTAATTAACACAAAATTCCTTATTTTTCCTCAAATCAATTTAGTTATAGAATAAATTCACGTACTTTTAGTCCATGTGATTTGACACCCTCTCACCCTAGACTTCAATTTAAATGTGTTTAGTGGATATGGTTTTACATTAAATTTTGATAGATACAGAAAAACACATCACTAGAGAAGATTGAGAATGGTCAATTTGCTATGTTGTGTTTCACCTTGAAGCTAGTCTTTTGGTATTTCATCCAATTCATCTTATGCCATTATAAAACTCGAGATCAAGTTCACATAATTGGAAGACAATGATGCAGTACAAGAATAATGTACAATATGCGATTTATGAAGATAGCTGGATTAGAAGTAGTTTAAGTATATTTGTAACTTTTAAATTCTTTAGATATTAGTTATCCTTTAGGATTTATTAAATTTAGATTATATTAATATTGTTTAGAATTATCTTTTATTTTAATTAGATTTCATTTAAGTTTAGTTTTCCTATTCCTATTCAAGTTGATTTGTTTAGGTTTCCTATCCTTAATAAGAGGGACCTTAGGTTGTTCTGGGAGGTAGTTTTTTTATTATTCAATAAAATAGAATCTAAAGATTATTATTTGCCTAATTTTAGGGATTTCTTTTGGTGGATTTTGACTACGTCTGTTCGAGCGAAACTTGACGACATCCATCCTTATGTGTTACAAGCGTAATAAAAATAAAACTTGCTTTCGTTCTGCATCACTATCACTATCTCCACTATGAGCCACCACTACCGTATTCCACACCCATCACCTCCACTATGGTCCCCCACAACTATGGCTTACCACCTTCATAAGTTCACCTGACCCCCTATAGTGCACCTTCATTCTTGACCACCATGACTTGCTGCCATCATGGTACACCTTGACACCTCCTTTGATTGCCATAATTTTGCCACACTACGATAAACAAATAAAGCTTGCTGTCATCCATCATAGTTGCTTCACACCACCATATCTATCCCCATCACCACCACCTATGTTATTGATTGATTTATGCTATTCAGTTTTTTTATTATTGTAATGGATGAGTTATTTTTTAACATGTATTAGGATATTGTATTCTATTTAAAAAGTGATTCTATATTACATAAGCAATACTATATTGTAGAAGATACTGTTAGAAAATAGCTTAAATACTGTTAGAAAATAGCTCAAACGGGTAACCAAAAAACAATCCCGAGACAGTATAGGCTAACTCAAGATGGGGGTAGAACAAACTCAAACTGACATAGGAAGGGATTTCAACAGGAAAGCCTCAAACTGAACATTATAGACCTCAAACTTAGGGAAAAAAGGATTCTGGACAAGATGGTGAAATAACAGAATGAAAGAGACTCTAAGAGGAATGACCAAACTGAAGGATGTTGGCATGCCGTGGAGTTCACCACTGCCTCAGTCATTTATGCCCTTATAATGGTATAAAAGAGATCGTCACACGCTCCAAATCAAACTCTTCGCGAGTTTGACTTTGTTGGAACAACTAGAAATACAATGGCCTTAAAAATAAAGGCCCCGGGTTGGAAAAAGTCCACCCCACACCACACCTCAACGCGCCGGTTCTGCCAGGCCAGTTATAGAGAAGCACGCCAGTACGTAGAGGTGGCCAACGGGCCGGGCCGGCCCGAAAAAAGCACCAGCCCGGCCCGTGTTTGGCCCGGCCCGGCCCGGCCCGCACTGTAGCGGGCCTGGGCCCAGGGCCGGGCCTCGGGCCTATTTTCATTTTCGGCCTAACCCGGCCCGGCCCTACCCCTGAGGCGGGCCTGGCTCGACCCGGCCCTCAAGGTCCGGTCCCAGGCTTGGCCCGGCCCGGGCCCAACAGCTCTAAAAAGAGCCGTTGGGCTCGTTTTAAACAACCGTTCAACGGCTCTTTCATTAAAAAAAAAAAAATTATATTTTTTTTTCCCTATATATACTTAAACCTTCCCAACTCATTTTCTCACCAATTCTTCAATCCTCTCTTCTCTCTCTATACATTCATCATCTCCCATCTTCTCTAACTTTGCTAATTGCAAAAATTGTGCTCTAAAGTTCGAAGTTCGTAAAGTATTTGGCTGAAGTTCGAATTTCATTATTCTCTCGTTTCGGTAATTTTAGTATCGCAATTTTATTTGATTCGCATTTTTAGTTATTTAATTTGTATTACTACTTGCATTTTATAAATACTAATCACTTATACTAATATAGCACACAACTCTTCATCACCCTCTGGAGCCGGTCGTGCTAGTTCTAGCTCTTCTCGGCCACCCAGAATAGCTAAAAGGAGTAGAATTGTCTTACTTAATACTGAAGAACGAGTTTTTATACAACCAGACCCATCACCCCCATACACTGATGATAGCATAGATTATAATTTTTCACAACAACAAGATTATCATGAGTCACGTGGTGGTGGGGTTGGAGACTCACAAACTGATGAGGAACCCACCCCCACCACCGAAACCCAGCCTGAAACTAGTACCTCTACTAGTAGGCGTACAATTAGTGGGGTATGGAAGCACTTTACCCTTAATAAGACAATTAATAAAGTAACTTGTAAATTATGTGACCCACCTAAGGATTTTAGCCATCAACCTGGTAGTGGGACGGGCACATTAAACAGACATATACTTAGGTGCCACCCCGAGCAATTCCCAGAAAAGAGCCAACAACGTCTAGTACAGCAAGTGACCGGTGCACTTGCTAATTTTAGGTTCTCTCAGGTGAGCAACCGAAAGGGACTAGCTAAATATATAATTATGAGTGAAAGGCCTTTTAATACCGGCGAAGACCCAAATTTCGTCAACTACCTCCAACGAAATGTTAATCCCGCCATTGTGAGGATTCCTCGGAACAACGTAAAGCGGGACGCTTTTACGTTGTACCACGGGATGAAAACTGGGATCTTCACACATTTTGCGACGAACACGAGCATGTTCTCGTTGACGTCAGACGTATGGACATCGAAACCCGGCCAACCTTATATGTGCATAACGGCACACTGGACCGATGAATCCTTCATCATACAAAAGCAGATAATTCATTTTGGACTTTTAGATTGCCCCCACAATGCCGAGGTAATTACAGGTGTGATTATGTCGGCAGTCCGCGACTGGGGCATAGAGCGACGTAACTTCAGTATTACGTTCGACAATGCTACCAATAACACTGCAGCCGTTACACATTTAATTAGGCAAATGAGACCCATGTTAGGTGAGAAGTGTTTCCATATTCGTTGCGTTTGTCACATTTTGCATTTAATGGTAACGGATGGTTTAGATCTCATAAAAGCATCCCTTATCACCTTAAGATCGGTAATAATATCTGTAAAATCATCCAGCACTAGAAAAAGAAAATTTAAAAATTTATGTAGGTTGCATAACATAGAATATAAACAATTCAAATTAGACTCCCAAAATAGGTGGTCGTCTACGGTAGAAATGTTAGAGCGCCTTCTACCATACAAAGACGTTCTAATGGAATACGCCCAAGAAAATCGTGCAGAATTGAGCGATTACAACCTGACCGGTATAAATTGGAAGACAATAGATCAAATTTGTAACTTTTTTAGCATGTTTAAAGAGGCAACAACATTTTTTTCGGGTTGCTACTATCCGACCATGCCTCAAGCAATATCAAGATTGCTTGATATTGTCAATTGGATGGTGGGTAATGAATCCAACCCTGTTTTGTTCGCATCGATTCAAGCAAAGAAAGAAAAGTTTGCCAAATATTATTTTGAACTACCTCTTACATACAGCTTTGCAACTATTTTAGACCCTCGTTGTAAACGCTTGGGTTTCAACTTGTTTTGCCAACATTTTTTCACGTATTTGAATCCTTCTCTTAATATCGACACTTTCATTACCGATGTCGATAACGACTTGCATAGTTTATTTTCTCAATATTCCCGTCAATTAACGCCCAATAATCCTAGTACTGCTGCAGTAGGATCTTCTACATCTAGTGGAAGGAGTTCACACACGTCATATTCATGGAAGCTGTTGGAGCAATTTACACCCACAGCAGCCCCCACATCATGTGACGAGTTAGATTATTATTTGCGGACACCGATGGTCCATATTTTCGGGCCGCCGGCCAACCCGAATTTTGACCTGTTACAATGGTGGAACACAAACCAAACCCAGTATCTCGTGCTTTCCACCATGGCATGTGATATACTAAGTTGTCCGGTGTCTTCAGTAGCATCGGAGTGTGCTTTCAGTCTTGGTGGCAGGTTGTTTGGAACGAAGAGGGCGAAGCTATCGCCGTCAAGCTTGGAGATGTCCGTGTGCTTGAAGGATTGGCTGCTAGCAGAGGCAAGAGAACAACAGAGAATGAAGCTGAATTCATCGAGCGATAAAGAAGACGACCGTACAACCGATACCTCAAATGATGGCCTAGATACCGCCCAAGGTGACTGATATCAACACTTTTGTATATCAATTATTTACTTTTAAATATTGACGTCAAAAGACGACCGCACCCCCCGTATACCTCAAAAGACGACCGCGCCCCCCATATGTCAAACTTTGTATTTGTACTTATATTTGTTACATTATTTATGTACCATTATTTTTTTTGATAAGATATTTACCATTACTTATTGTGTATTTTATTTTATTACATATATTTAATGTATATTTAGCATTATTAGTGCTTAAAAAAAAATATTTGTATCTTATATTATTTATCAATGAATTACAATAATTTTAGTACAAAACGACTTTGTATTATCAATTTTTTTCCCCTTTAAAAAGCCGGGCCTAGGCCCGGCCCGGACCGGCCCGCCCGCACTATAGCTGGCCAAGGCCTGCCCCCGGCCCGGCCGGCTACAGTGCAGGCCGACCGGGCTTCGTCCCAAGCCCAGCCCGCCCGTTGGCCACCACTACCAGTACGTGTGGCCCACCAAGCCCACTCTAGGCCTACAAGACTATACCATGTTCAAAAGAGAGGGGGGTATTTAAAGAGGCTCTCTCACATCTAGAATTTCTATGTGAGAGAGGTAGTTTGAACAACGTAAACAAAATTGGACTCAACCTCCCAGACTCCCCCCCCCCCCCCCCCCCCCCCCCCAAAAAAACATGATTCAATTTTAAGAAATGAAAGAAAAAGGATGTATTATTAAGCAATGAGATCCACACTCAACGATACCAATGTCTTTTGGATTTGAATTGGAACCTAGTGAATGCGCATGTCTCACAACCATTCAAGGAGAACTTGTGTTGGACCTAGGCAATTAATGTGAAGAGCACATATGCCCATTTCATGTGGTTCTTGAGATTAAAATGCAGCAATCGGACGTATGAGGTCCTTCTTAACAAAACAAATCCAGTACCTGAGTACTTAGGAATGCTCTGGAGAGTAAGCTCTTATCCTCAATAGAGGATGATTTAACACCCCCACATCTCTATAGGTGAGTCCATCAGGTGTGTTGTCCCCACACCATCATAACTAGTTATGGACACCATTAAGAGCTTTAAGCTTATCCTTTATGCCATGGAAGATGAGTCCATCAGGTAGGAAATAGACATCCTTACCATTAAGCTCATCATCAACGTCATGACAAATTTGATATATCCATAAGCCACAAAACAACATTATCTCGATAAGGGTTAGGGTGGCTTTATCACATTTTCCTAACCTTAGCTTTGTTTGATCCATTGAAAATTGAAAATTACTCACGCGACGGGTATCCACTATGATTAAGATAAAGAAGTGGACTTAAGCACCACCTCCTCTTCTATATCACACATCGCCTTCTTAAAAGACCTTTAATGAGGGGATCTGCCAAATTTTTCTCATTTTTACAAACTCGAGTGAGACTACATTGTTCTCAATTAGGTGCCTCACAACACTATGCCGCAAGAGAATGTGCCTATGCTTGCCATTATGCACCTCACTCTACACCACTCCAATTGTCACACGTGAGTCACAATGCCTCAATATCAATGGCGCAGGCTTCTCCCACAATGGAATGTTTCCTAGTACATTCCTAAGCCATTCAGCTTTCATAGCTGCTATCTCTAGAGCTAGTAAAATCAGATTCCATCGTGGATTTAACAATGTAGATATGTTTATAAGATTTTTGGCATACAACACCGTTAGCAAGCATAAATACATAACCACTAGTAGAATTAATTTCATCACTATCAAATACCCAATTAGCATCACAAGATCCCTCCAAGATAGTAGGAAAACATTGATAGTATAAACCTCAATCCATTGTACCTCAAAGATACCTTAATAGTCTAATTAGAGCTGCCCAGTGCTCATCACCAAGATTATGGGTCTAACGACTACGCCTACTAACGATATAGGCAATGTCTTAGTACATTCGGCCTGTGACACACTATCACCATTGTTCCTTTTCGCACGAACTTCCTCAATAATTTTCCCACGGAATGCGATTGGCTAATTATCTTCAAACCCTCAAGTGATTCAACTATTTTGACACTAAGTATCACAGGTCATTAATACAAAATATAAACTCAAGAAAGACTTAGTAACATTTACAACATTCACACTCGTTCCAATGTAAGCATATCAACAACATACAATCAAATAATCACATAGTCGTTATCATCATGTTTAGTGTGTGGTAAACTCAACTGAATCACTTGACCAATAAATACAAGTAAACAAAAAGGACACTCATATAATCTTGGGAGTTTAATGTTGCTTAGGTAAAGAACATAGTCTAATCAAACTAAACTATTTAAAAAAATATTAAACTATGATCAAATTTTCAAATATTACCATAAATATTGTTAAATAAAACTGTAAACCTGAAGTAATTCCATCGTAGATATTGTGTTTCTTCCTAACTTAATTTTCTAATAATGTCATCTAATATTTCATGACATAAAAGTAATATCATTACTACAACACACTCGTCTTTCTACAACTTCTTCAGGCGTATGATTGTGTCATTTAGGGACATAGTCTAGTGGCGGAGAATGCCTGCGGCCAACCATGCCACCTGGGTTCAATCTCCTTTAGGGACTTGTGATCCCCTCCCTCTGACATTACTTTTGTAGAAAGAAAAAGCTTATTATTGAAGGGTGTTAAGGTTGGAGACTCATGGTATTCTAAACTGCAAATTCATGACTAGATTTATTAGTGCCTAATAATGGTGACTCTTAGGCTCCCGGGAGTTATGAATGTAAAGGCCTATAAATAGAACCTCTTATGCCATGGTTTAGATGAGGGGTTGAAAGCAGGGGTTAAAATGTAGTCCAAACTGTAGGCGGTATCGTGTGAGTGTAAAACTCTGTTGTAATATCTCTGTTTTATAATGAAATTATGTTTCTCCCCTTTGTGGATATAGATTTCGGCTGAACCATGTAAATTCCAGTGTCTAAAATTACTCCCCCAATTCCCTTTCAATTTGTGTTTGCTATTTTGATTTATGATTCGGTGATTCGTGGGTGGTCCTAACAATTAATATATTAGAAGGTACTAGTTGTTATGAAACTCCTAACAACTAGTATCAGTGCCCTAAGCGGGACCTAAATCAAAGAAATAGTTGTTTCACTGAGAGGAAAGGACTGGTGGTTGGATGTACGTAGCAGAAAAATAAAAAAATAAAAAATAGCAGAAGCGTGTGAAAGTAAGTAGTGGAAGCGCGGTAAGCACCTGAGCAATGCACGGCGGGGCGTCAGCGGTGCGTGAGAAGGCGTGGCGGCTCGTGTGGAAGTGCACGGTCACGTGAACGCATGTGGGAGGCGCGTGAGGGCACGTGGAGGTGAATGGAGGAAGAGAAAGACTAGATCGGTGTACATGGGAGGTAGATTGTGGCCAGATCTATAGTGACCGTGTGAATCAGGGCCGGAAAACCAAAGGGTGGGGGAAGGTCGCGGCGGCGTCGTTCACAATGGTGGTGGCTAGGGGAGATCTGGTGGTCCTTTGTTCGTGGTGGTGCTCAAATCTAGTAGTTTCGGGCTCGATGACAAAGAACTGTGGTGGTCGTTGGAAATCCGACCTCGGCATCAATGGCCTGGGAGTTTTAGGCAACGACGGTGGTTGTTGACATGGGGCTTTGAGTGTGGCAACACTTCACGCCTCGGGGTGCCCGACCCATGGTAGGCTACAAGGTCGATGGTGAAGAGGACGACATCGGCAAAGTAGACGTAGGTGGTAGAAGGCGGCGTGTGGTTAAACATGCCTGAGAAATCGACAGCCTCAACGATGCACCATGGAGGTTGATGACGAGAGAGACATCGACAGTGAAGATGATGAAGGCAGCGCACTCCGACGGCAGAGATAGTGATCGGCATCCGGTGTGTAGAGAAGGACAGAAGCTGAAGAGACAGGGCAAAGAGGTGAGAGAATGGCTGAGTTTCTTTTGAGAAGATGAAGAGACAGAAGAGAGAGGGACACGATGGTGTCAGGGAGCATTGATGAGTGCTTTTGCCAGGTTATTTTTGGGGGGTCTTAGGTCAAAAATTAAGTTAACCAAAAGAATTTAAGACTAAAAATTAATATAGGTTTTCCTTCTATTGTTTTTCTATCTTGGAGCTCAATTTTATTTTTCTTGGAGTCTTGGTAGTTAATAGGTTTAAGTAGAATGGCTATTGAAGCAGAAAATTTGGACCGAGTTAGAAAATTAAAATCAAAGCTAGCGCATGTTAATAGCGTGTGAGGGGGGAGCATGGAAAACTACTGTAAAAAGTTATTTGTGATCCTCATCAGTCTCTTAGTGGGAGATTATTAAGGTTGAATACTGATGGTATTCTAACCTCTAATCCATGACTGGATTTATTGGTGCTCAATAATGGTACTCTTAGGCTGTCTAGAGTTGTGAATATAGAGGCCTATAAATAGGACCTCTTGTGAATGTAGTCCAAATAGTGGGAGGTAAAGTGTGAATGTAATACCTCTGTTTTATCGTGAAATTATATTGCTTCCCCTATGTGGATGTAGATTTCGGCTGAACCGCGTAATTCCGATGTCTAAAATTATTGCCCCCATTCCCTTTCAATTTGTGTTTGTTATTTTGATTTATGGTTCGGTAATTCGTGGGTGGTCCTAACAACTAGCTGTTATTAAATTCCTAACAAAGGGAAGTATCCATGGTGTCTAAAATTATTGCCCCCCATTCCCTTTTAATTTGTGTTTAATATTTTGATTTATGGTTCGATGATTCGTGGGTGATCTTAACAACTGATATATTAGAAGGTATTAGTTGTTGTTAAATTCCTAACAAAGGGAAGTATCCATGGTGCTCAAATTAGTGTCATGTGGCTTGTGCAGATGGAACAAAGCAAACTACTAACCCAGCCAAATTAAGAGCTTCAAGATCAACCTGTAATCTCTTGGATGTTCAACTATCATCAAATTAGAACTAGGTTTGACTTATTCTCATCTCGTATAGTTGAAAGGCATCGATACCAAGTTATCACAAAAAGGAATATCTAATTCTTTCGTTTTTAAGAAGTTCAAAACTAAAAACTGCAAATCAATCACACTAGTCTTTTAAGAACTCTTTTATGTTGCTACATAGCATCAATTGTTTATATTTTTACCTATTTGATAAGGTCAAAAGACTAATAGCTTCCATAGAGTTGAAGCAAGAAACTCCAAGTATTGACAAAAATATAACTCTTTGTCCTTGCCATGTAGGTGAGAATAAAGTGTGTAGACGGATGGGAGGAACCTTACGTCTCGCCTTGAAATGAGAACTAAAACAGTTGAATTCATCTTTGTCTTCCCATTGTTATTCTAAAATTTACTTATTTATTTAATCATATCTTTCTTTTTTTTAAATAATAAGAAATTTCATTAGATTTGCACAAAGCGACAATCCTTTTCAAATCCCTTCATCCATTATGAAGGCGAAATTTGATCCCAAATCCTGATATTATCGAATACCAACTGAGTTAGTTGACATCTGCAATTAGGCTCTATTTGGAACATGAAAATGGAATTGGACTATGGAATTATAATTCCAATTCCAATTCTGCTAGAATTGGAGTTCTGATGGAAATGAAATTCCATCATTTTGTTCATCAAAGGAATTGGAGGTCGAAATTATAATTCCAAAATAAATCGAGTCCTCACGGGTTTTTGGTCAATCAAGTTAGAGTATTTCAAGTTTTGATTCAGCTATGTTTGGATTTCGGTCAGAGTGGTTTACACTGCGTTCGAGTTACTATGGTTGGAGTGACGAGTTATTTGAGTTTTGAATCAAATCGGGTCGGGTACCAAGTTAGACATTTGATGTTCAAGTTATGTCAGATTTTTCAATTAATCGGGTTAGGTCTTTTCAATATTCAACTTAGAATTGATAAGGTTTGAGTTGATTTAGGTCATTTCAAGCTCTAGTCATCTTAGTTTTTGGACAAACAGATTGTATTATTTCAAATTTCAAGTCATCTTACGTTAAATTTGAGATGGGTTAAGTCATTTTGAGTTTGCACATATTAAGTTTTGAGTCAATTGGGTCGGGTCATTTCTTCTTCGGCTTAGCTTGTTTACATAACATTCAAGTCGAGCAGTTTTATTTTGTAATTTGAGTCATCTTGAGTTTTAAGTCAATTGGGTTAGGTCAGTTCGAACTTTGAATAAAGTTGATTTCGGTCATTTCAAGTTCAAGTCATTCGAGTTTGATGATTTCGAGGTTCTAGTCAAAATTTAGGTTATGTCTAAGTCTTTCAATTTTGAGTCATCTTAGGTTCGGGTTAATCAAGTAGGGTCATCTTGGGTTCTAGGTCAATGAAGTTAATATGTAATTGCAATTCCTTAAACCCTGATGTGCCTCATATTTTACATGTTTTATAATATATTCCTACGGTATTTTTGGCTATTACAAGTGTGATATTGCATAATTTATCTGTATTTAGGCTTGGAATGCTTCAGAGCAAGGATATGTTGAAAAAATGGTGGAAAACGAGCTCAAATGGAAAAAATTGGAGACTATGTTGAGAAACCTGACTAGGTGTAGGAAAGAAGTACCCTTCGGGTCAAGATTCGGTCAAAAAAAGTCTTTCCTTCTGCACCCTGGATCGATCGACCACGCATTTTGGCAATTAGGCAAGCTTAAAACAAGCAAAACGTCAAACAAGAGTATTTATGACCTAATAATATCCAATTGCATTGGTGACACCACTTGGAACACATAGATCTCTTTGAGAGCTTCGATTTGATATATAATTTGGCTCGTAACTCCTTACGAATCAAAATTTAAGCACATTTTAAGTTAACTGCGCAAGATCAGAGGACATACGTAGCGTGCCCTAGGCATCATCCATCTATAAAAAGGGCAGGATATCTAATGTTCCTACTTTTTGCTCTCCATTCACTTCTCCCCCCTCGAGCTGCCAAGAGAGACCCGATTCTCACGAAAGCCAAATCGCAAGTGGCCAGAGTACGAGGAATCGAAGCAAGAGTCAAGTTAACACCATCAAGGGAGTTCATCAATCTATGATTTTTCTTTCCCTTTTTCCTTTTGAATTAGTGATTTGTAAAACTCTCATGAAAGAGTAAACTCGTAGTTTAGAGGTGAAGGACGGGTAACCGTCCGGATCCCGGATTTGTATTTTATCTTTAATAATAACTTTTGTTATACTACTTCTGCACCCTTGTGGGGAGTTTTATATTTGAGATTGGTATTCTTAATATGTGCTTGTAGCCATGCTTGGATCCAATTTTATTTGTGTGTTGTCTTGTGCTTGTGGCTTAGATAATAGAATAAAGGGCTCTTCACGAGTGGTCAGGGTTGAGGCTGTATCCAATTCTGAACACAATATTCTATACAAACTAATACTAAATTAAGAGCAACAAAGGTATTTGTTAGTGCTATTGAGATAATCCATGCTACACCTAGAGTGTTAGGATGGGTTATACCTTTAGACTAGTTCATTACCTTAAGCCCTGACAAAAATATTAATCCAAGTTTAACATGAAACTAGGCATGATAAAGGAATTTAGTAGTACTATTGAGATAATCCATGCTACCCGTAGAGTGATAAGATGGTGTGGCTGCACCTTAGCCTTTGGCGGCTTGCGGGGCGAATGGGTCTTAGCAAGTTAATCTCATAGAGATGGCTAGCTTGCTGGAATGGGAAAGACGCATGGAAGGGATGTAAGGGAGCTCGTAGAATTTAACTTTAAGTAAGAAAGTTCAACAATCAACGGATAAGGAGAAAAGCAAACGGATTGCTAGATGAGCATAGGGATAGCCAATATCCACTGTTGATCTTTATATAGATTTTGTTTTCCGATAATTAGAGAGAAAATTCTTGATATAAAGCCGGCACATCCATGAAAGTGGAGCCAAGGAAGCCCACAAGAGCGGGACAAAAATAAAAGAGAAAAAGCAATGCACCCCAAAAAATCCAAACTCCTAGACCTACAGGAACTCTTGAGGCATTAAGACCTACGACACCCAGAAACAAACACTGAAATATAACCCAACACTCTAAAAATGGCAACACACCAAACCCATTCCTCACCCCCTAACATGATCAAACACGTAGTAAACCAAACAATACAAGACTCCAATCAATCCTTAGAGGACCACACCTTTTCTGTACTTGCCACGAGTACTCCTGACGATATTTAGCTAGAAAATCTCCTCTATTTAAAGAAGAGGAAGTCTAGGGTTTTAATTATTCAATTTTCTCTAGATTTTTATGTGCTTTTAGTGTTTTCCCTATTTCTCGAGTTGTGAGAGTTAGGGTTAACTATTTTCCCCTTTACTTCCTAATTATTCTAGGAATAAGAGTTTAAAGGAATGTCGTTGAACCTTCTATTTCCAATTTTCTTGTTATTTGCGCTGCATCAGTTGATATCAAAGCTTATAACACTTTTTGAAATGGCCCATGGGTGACAGATATATGCCGTTGTTAGTGAGTTTATGAGTGAGATTCTCAACGACAGTTCGAGAGGAGAATCAAGGATTTTGAGGTGAAATTCTGGTGAATTTGAGTAATGTTTTGAAGCAATTGGATGCGAGTCCTAACCAAACAACTATGGCTCAACCTAAACAAAGGCAACCTACTAATGGTCTGATGAGTTAGATTCACTCCCGAGGAAGCAAAAGGAGATAGTTCTCTTCGAGATAACATCTTTCAGACGGCATGTACGATTGGCGGAAGGGTATGTCACCTAGTCATTGATTTCAAAAGTTGTGAGAACTTATGTCCCGAGAATCCAAGGCTTGAGAGGGGTTAATGCTATGTTCGGTAGCTGCTGCTGGATGGCTGTTATGGGGTTGATTGGTGCTGATATTGTGGGGTTGTGAGCTAATAAAGATGTATTAGTCTTGGTTAAGTGTTGTGCTAGCTATGAGGTGTTATTAAGCTGCTAATCTCTCTTGTAATCTGGTAGCTTGCAGCTGTAATGTGTCCTGCAGTAAGCATGACACTGCACCAATGCTTAGGAGTTGTTTAGTAGATATTTTAGTTAGTCAGATATTTTGTTAGTTGAGGCGGTTAGTTGTTTAGTCTAGGTTCAATGTTCTAGCTTACATTGTATTTCCTATAAGTAGTTGATCTTGTGTAATTCTTACTCATTCAATGAAATATCAATCAATCTCTTAGAGATTAACCTTCTTTCTCTCATCTAATTCTCTCTATTTTCTCATCTCCTTCACTTCTTTCTCATCCCAAACTCTCTTTATCTTAGGTTAAGATCAAGATTTAATCTCGATCTTAACAATTGATATCAGAGCCTTGTTTGGCTACCAAATCAAACGTGATTTGATATCAAATATCCTTTGATTGCATTGCAATTTGCTTAAGAATTCAGTTCTGAATTCTATTGTAAATTCCAGAGAAAAGTTGCTTGAAAAAACAAACACATTAAAAGAGGTTCAATTGTTGATCGGTTGTGAGTCTTTGAATTCAAGCTTGTGTTGATCACATTGATGACAGTTAAGCAGCAGAATTTAGTGATTGAAGAGCAAAGTCAATTTGATCGTATATGTGATCAGAATTGAGAGTTAATTGCAGTACTTTGATCACATTCAGTTAAGCATATCAATTTCTGTTTGTTGCATTATTCTTATTGAATTCAGTAAGCTGAAGTGAGTGTTGGATCAATCTTGTACTTTATCAAAATCAGAAAGATCAGCTTAGCAAAACTGAATTGAGGTAAATTCAGATTCTACAATTCAATAACTAAGGTTGAGGTAACGGTTTCTGTACTTCAAGCTGCATTTCGATGAGAATTTGTGTTTGTTGTTGGTTTGTGATGAAATTGTGTTGATAAGCATAGAAGTGGTGAGAATTCATCAGAATCTGCGTTTGATTATGAAGAATTATATGCTATAGAGTTGAGATTTGTTTAGACAAAATCTGACAGTGGACTGAGAAACGAAAGTGTTGAAAATCTGATTTCGTTCGTGAAGTTCGCTTTGAGTATTGTGTTGAGGACTTGATTGCGATCTTGAGTCGAGCTTAATTCAGAAGGGTAAGTCGAATTACTCAACTGACATTGCGGTTAGGGTTTGTTCAAGTTTCCTCTATTCGAAGTTCGTCAGTTAGGGTTTGGAATCTGCGGTGATTCTTAAAATTGATCTTGAAATTTCAGAAAATTGTTGATCATAACTGGTGATTGTGCTGCTGTTAATTCAAAAATCAATCAGGTCAATTCACAGTGTGAAGTTTAAGAGCAAATTATGGATGGTAGAGATGCAACAAGTTAGGCTTTGCTTACGAATGCATATTTGGACAGTAAGTTGAAGACAATGCTTGATCAAATCAAGCAATTTAACGTTGAATTATTACAGCAAATGAATCAGCATATGCAGCAACTTGAAGTGAAATTAGCTGAGACTCAAGAACAATTTAGAAGGCCAAATTCTCCTGAAGTTCAACCGGTGAGGTCTTTCGAAGAATTGAACCATCAGGTGCATTGTGAGGCTGTTAGACCCGCAGTAGCTGAGGTACACAATGTGGAGCCCCTTAATGTAGTTGAAGATGAATTGGACCAACAGTATTTTGAAGATGATGAGCTACGACATGACATGCTTCCGAAATGGGAATACGATTTTCATGTCAAGGGAATGTTAAAGAAAGCAAGGAGTAAAGCTAAGAGAACCAACTCAATGACGCATTGAACGATTTTTGGGAAGCAAAAAAGATTACGAAGAAGAAATTGAAGCGAGAGGTTGTGTGTCAGCCTAAGGAGCTTCTGAATTTGCAAGAACAGAATAGTAGACAACCTGTGGTTGCCTTAATCGAGTCCAATTCAGTTATAGGACATCGGGATGATTCACCGGTAGAAGTTTGGATGCTCGTTGATCAACAAGAACTAACTCAAGAAATGGATTTCACCGATGTATATGTTGGTATATCACCAAATCAGTTAAGTATGACTCCGTGCCAAGCTTCTATGCAGAACCGAAGTGCTTTCACTGCTGAGCAATGTCATTCTGTGGGAAATCTGTTGTTGCTGCTATAGTGTCATCAAATACAAATCAGGGTATGCTTAAGTTCACTTTTGGGCATGTTGTAGTGTTAACTCAGGACCAGAACAACATTATCTTGGATGTCTTGTAAAGTCTCTTGTGTTGGGGGAATGTTTACGAACTTAGAGCAGCTGAATTGCATTGGCGGCGTGCCGATCGGCAAGATCGGGATGATCTACTTCCTTTTTCGAGTGGAGGAAAAGTGTATTCCAATACACACTCCTATGATGAGTCGCCTCCTGATCCGGGAGAAGATTCTCAAGACTATATGAAGCTGAGAGGAGTCAAATTTTTGCTGAAAAGAAGCACTCGAGCTACGAGAGTGCGTTTCAAGGTTCACAACAAGCAAAGCTTGGTTCCTTTGCAAGCAATTGAGTTGATGGAGTTGTTCAAAGGGTGTAATGTGGGAAGACAGATCTCTGACCAGATCCACACCAATACAATAGGTACTTTAAATGATGAAATTAATGATGGCAGGCCCTTTGAACACGGAAGGGATGAATTACAAGTGATAGGAGAAGATGGACCTGTGGTGCTGTTGTTTGATGATGAACAATTCAGTGTTAGTACAGGAAATGGTGGAAAAATGGTAGTGGCTGTGAGTCATGATGAAGATAACATAGAAGCAAGCATTGCGGGAAAGGCTTTTACATGTTGCAGGTTACAAAATTCAGAATTGGTGTCATTGAAGTCTCAATTGAATTTAGCTGGTCAAAGACAGATTCTACATGTATGTGGGGTGATCTGTTGTGGTTGTTATGAATGGAAAAATTATATGCACAACCTTCAATATTCTCTTAATGTTTGGAAGGAAGAGATCAGTGCAACATTGAGGATAATTCTAGCTGAAATTAGAGTGAAAATCAGCAAGGGAGAGTGGAACAGATCAGCTCTAGATTGGGAAGAGTTTACAGCTAATCAAGAGTTCTTTTGGTGTCTTCACTTGTTATATTTGTTACTCATGCTTGTGATAGTTGACAAGGAAGCAAAGCTTGATCATTTGAGTCATGTTTGGTGGCTGGATGAGCATGGGATCCAAGGAAGTTTCGAGATCAAGCTGAAAGTTGAGAGCTGCAGAACACAATCTGTCAATGGGGTTGCTTTGGGTATTCTAGTGATGATCTTGTGTTCTTGGAATTCAAGTGTGATCCATGAGTACTTAATTTGGGGGAGCAAATGTTCAGAAATGCAAGCCCAAGTCACAAGTGCTCAATGGATCAAGTGGGGGCAGCAAGCTTGCAAGGAGGCTGCTGAAAATTCTTGGGAAATTCCAATACTTTCACTGTCAGCAGTGAAAGAGTTGTTCAGATTGAGTGTGGTTGGTGCTATTAAGTCTTTGGGAAGATATGTTAACTTTTTAGTAGCAGGAAACTTCCTTAATCGAGCTAAAATCTATGATATCCGCAGCAATGATTTGTCTTGGTTGTACACTGCTGTAATCCTGAACTCTGCAGCACAACAGGTGGAATGGGTGAAGTATCAGGCTGTTTTATTGTTACATTGGTCTCTTGGGCTTGTTTGTTTTATACTCATACTTATTCCTGTCAAAGAAGGATTAGAGTTTGTTAGTTTCAATCACTTTGGTTGCAGCATGTTAATTGAAGGCAAGAAGCTGAAAGTGGTCCAAATAGGAGCTAAAACCAGGTTGAACAACCTGGAAAATGGAAGCGACAGACATTGGTCAGTCAAATGTGATAATTTGGAAGTCGAAGTGGTGAGTCCTTGGAGATCAATTGGGAAGCATGACAATTCATCTTGGTGGGGGATAATTCAGTTGCTGCCAGAATATTACATTAAGAAGCAATGTTTCATATGTTTCTTGTGCACTCTCTTCACATTTTGGTTAGATAAGAGAGTGGGAATCTATTGTGTGCATTGTGCAAGAGATACAAGGAGCGAGGCAGAGACTTTCAGCTCCTATACACTCAGAGTTTTCACGCAATCATCAGGGTATGCAGAAGTTGTTGTGGATTCATTGGGAAGCTCAGCTTCTTCACTGACAGCAGCACTTCGTAGTATGAAGGGGACAACTAAGTGTGGAATTTTGGCCTTGACAAGTCTTATAAGCCTGTTAACAGCACTTCAGCTCAGGTTTGATAAAAGGAAGCTTAAGAAAAGCAGATTTTGTGTGAAGTCTGAGATTATTTGGTGGCAGCTGCAGCATCCTCGGTCTTGTACTTGTTTCAGCAACAAGTTGGTTCAGTTGAGCTGCGTTAACTATAACAAGGTGTGCCATGGGATGGTTGTTGACGTTTGGCTGGCTTGGTTTGATCAGTGCAGACCTCCTGAAGAGCTCTATACATTCAAATGCAACATGGTGTCGCAACAAGAGTCAGGTCAATAGTGGGTTGTTTCAGTTGCAAAATTTAGCACCCAAATGTTCTTCAGCTGCAGAACTTCAGCAAGGAGTTCAACACTTCAGCTATCTTTTTATAAGCTAAGTGATCTTCATTGTTACAACTCTTTTCCATTCTTGAGGACAATAATGTTTTCAAGGGGAAGGGAATGTTATGTCCCGAGAATCCAAGGCTTGAGAGGGGTTAATGCTATGTTCGGTAGCTGCTGCTGGGTGGCTGTTATGGGGTTGATTGGTGCTGATATTGTGGGGTTGTGAGCTAATAAAGATGTATTAGTCTTGGTTAAGTGTTATGCTAGCTATGAGGTGTTAATAAGCTGCTAATCTCTCTTGTAATCTGGTAGCTTGCAGCTGCAATGTGTCCTGCAGTAAGCATGACGCTGCACCAATGCTTAGGAGTTGGTTAGTAGATATTTTAGTTAGTTAGATATTTTGTTTGTTGAGGCGGTTAGTTGTTTAGTCTAGGTTCAATGTTCTAGCTTACATTGTATTTCCTATAAGTAGTTGATCTTGTGTAATTCTTACTCATTCAATGAAATATCAATCAATCTCTTTGAGATTAACCTTCTTTCTCTCATCTAATTCTCTCTATTTTCTCATCTCCTTCATTTCTTTCTCATCCCAAACTCTCTTTATCTTAGGTTAAGATCAAGATTTAATCTCGATCTTAACACGCTATCTCGAAGGAAGCAATCCAAAAGCTAGGGTTCAAGTCGAAGAAGCATCTGAACTCTTAAAAGTTGTCATGGCTCGAGAAAGGAGACCAGGTAACCATATCAAAATATTTTCTGGTTAACTTTTTAATTGGGGCGAAATACCAGGATGGGGTATGGTGTGATGTGGTTACCATGGATCTGTGTCACTTGTTGCTTGGACGACCATAGAAATTTGATAGAGGCACTACCCATGATGGGAGAAAGAATACCTACAGTTTTGTGTTTAAAGGCACAAAGTTAGTCTTGTTGCCTAAGAAGGACGAAGCGCCACATTCGATGATAACTGAAAACCCGAATTCCTAAATTAAAACCATGATCACCAAGGAAGTTGGCAAGATTGAGATGGTGTTTGCACCAATGGGCTAGGAGTTCCAGGAAAAATAGGAGAAAATACTGGAAGAAGTGCCGAATACTATTCCACTATTAAGGACATTCAGCACCGAGTAGATCTGGTATCAGGAACTGCCTTACTGAATAGGTTCCATTACCGAATGAGTCCTATAGAGTTTAAGGAGCTTGTGCGCCAAGTTGAGGCATTACTCACCAAGGTTTTCTTCGATGGGGTCTGAGTCCTTTTGCGGTTCCAACTTTCTTGATGTCAACAAAGGATGGGACTTAGCGCAAGTGCATTGACAGCGGAACCATTATCAAGATCACGGTGTGTTTTTGGTTTTCCCTTCTAAGGTTGGGAGACTTACCCTCTAGCAGTAAGTCCGAGACGGATGTCCGCTTTATGAATCACTTCTGGAAGAATTTATGGAAGATGACAAGTGCTTCTCTCACCTTCAACTTTGTTCATCACCCACAAACGGAAGATTATACTAAGGTGACGAGTAGAACATTGGGTAACCTTCTCCAATGTCCTATTTTCGAGAACATCGAGAGATGAGGGAAGAAGTTATATGAAGCCGAGTTGGCTTATAATAGCTCGATAAGCCAAAGCACAAGGTTTCCATCATTGAATAGATCTTGCACTGCTTTTGAATCTTATTGACCCACATGAAAAGGCGAAGGACTCCATCTTCAACCATCAAAAGATACATGAGTAGACTCGAGCATGACTGCATAAGGCACACGCTAAATACAAGATGGTGTGAATGAGGAATTTCGACGTACTTCTTACTTTGGCGAGAATGATCCGGACGGACCGATGGCAAATTTAAGGGCGAGTTTTTTTCCAAACAGGGGAGAATGATGTAACCCACATCTTATGAGACGGGTGATGTGTCTCATATTTATGCATCTTTTTGTTGCTATTTTTGCTGTTTTGCACATGTTCGATTATCATTATATCCTCAATTTTGGCCATTTTTATGTTTTATAGGTTCGAATATTAAAGTTTCTTGAATGATCAAACTTTGGTGCAAACAAGACGAGATCGATGTGTGGGAAGGCGGCACACCAGCACTACCCACGCCCACCAGCTCCTGCTCAGCGCATCATCCACCTGTGCTTAGCCCAACATATGCAGGCCTGCTTCACCAGCTCACCCGCACAACTCTAGCCCACACTAGTCTAGCTTCGTCGTCCAGACCAGCACCACTAGACCCACCGACAGCCTTCAACCCATAGCCCAGCTCTAGTGTAGCCCACTTGCTAAGCCTCTACCTAGACCACCAGTACTGTCTCTCACCTTACTGCATTAGCCCGCCGTCAGCAGCCCAAGACCAGTGGTGGCCCATCCACCTGTGTCCATTAGCCCATACCAGCAGAACGTAGCCCGGCTACAGCACACTAGGGCTTCGTAGCAGCAGAATCATTTTATTCATCAAGGAATTCAACATCCAGGGGACTCCCTTTTTTTTATCGCTTCGTCATTCTTATTCTCTCTCTCTCTTTGTTTTTCTTTTTCCTTTAATTGGAACATGAGCAAGGCTAGCGCGGGAATGACATGGGCTCATTCATCTCCAACCGGTTCATCCTTAATGGAGAACTAACTTGCTCTCTAGGGTTACATGAAGTTTTAGTCTTTTTGTTCTTATATAACTTTTATTTTAGGATGATTTGATTGTTATATGAATTACTTGATTGTGAAAAATACTTTAAATTATTATGATTTAATTGATTATTTAATTGAGATGACTATATTAGGATCGAAAAAAGGAATTAGAAGTTTGAGATAGAATTGAGAAAGAAGATAGATTTTGGACGAAGAAGAAGAAGGTTAGAGAGAAAAGTAGTTGAGAGAAGAGGGAAAAGTTTTCATCTCAATTAATTAGAATTCTACTTCAAAACTATCCAATGCCTTGATCTCTACCTCGGGCTGCCTTAACCCTGTATTCTTGATCATGTAAATCATTTCAAGAACTCTTTCATTTAGCTTAATAAGTTGGAATTCAGGTGGTTTACCTATGTCATTCATGATTGGCATTGCTCTTGCCCTAAAAAAAATTTTCGAATCATAGATCCGATCTTGCATTCTTGAAGATTCAATCATGTGCTTGGGCTTAGACTTCATATAGCATTGATGCCACTGCAATGCCTCCCCATCCAAGTGAACTGCTGCTATTTGACTCCATATGATATTGCAACGCCCATTTGCTATTAATTTCCTTGCATCTAAGCCACTAATTTGTTCTGCTGAAGAGCCACTCCCATCATAAACTTTCGCAATCCAGCTAATTCTTGGTCATGTTGAGAATTTCTTGCAAATAGCTGGTCCAAAGGCTCCTTGATTGAAGCCATAATTGATTCCTTGAGTGAGGACATAATGGATTCTTTAATTGAATCCATGGATGATGAAATCATCGCCTTCAAAGAACTCTCGAGCTGCTGTGTATCGATCATATTTGCTTGTTTCTTCGATCTTCCCATACACTAGCACAATTCTCCTACAACAGTGAGAATTCTGGCTCTGATACCAAAATGTTAGGATCGAAAAGAGGAATTAGAAGTTTGAGATAGAACTGAGAAAGAGGACATATTTTAGAAGAAAAAGAAGAAGGGTAGAGAGAAAAGTAGTTGAGAGAAGAGGGAAAAGTTGTTATTATCATTCATATTCTCAATAAAACTAACCATTGCCTTATATACATCTTGTAACTACCATTAACCATCTATTTTTGAAGATCCTCCTTGATTACAACAAGAAACAACTACTATAAGATTGCTATGTAAACAAGTATTCATCTGGAGTATATTTTGGATCCTAATAGACTATTGAGTTTGTAACCTTTAATCATTGATGTTGATACATGTGAATTAATTTTTTGTGCTTGTAGCCTTATGATTAATTGATCAAGCAATAGTTCTCATAGAATTGTGAATCAGAGTCTATTTTCCTTATGCTTTAGTTAGATAGGGTCAATATGTGATAATTAACCATAAATTAAGTGGTGCTTATTTTTCCTATGCTTTAGTTAGATAGGTTTAATACATAAAAACTAACGACATTACCCTAGTAGGTTGAAACTTATAGCCTAAACCACTACCCGTATGACAATCAATAATCCCAATTTAAGAGTTAATGCAAGAGTAATTAGCTAATGATGG
The DNA here is from genome assembly GCA_018398585.1 of Simmondsia chinensis. Taxonomy (NCBI): domain Eukaryota; kingdom Viridiplantae; phylum Streptophyta; class Magnoliopsida; order Caryophyllales; family Simmondsiaceae; genus Simmondsia; species Simmondsia chinensis. The sequence goes on along the minus strand of JAGTTD010000008.1, from coordinate 15,535,000 downwards.
ATTCCAAACCCTATGTTCCAATCCCATATCCTTTAGAAGTAGAATTCTTTAGTTTAATTATTGTTTCTTTTAATTAGTTTCCAAATAAACCCTCAATTTTCCTTGAATCAATTTAGGTCATATAATATATTCATGTACTCTTATTCCCTGTGGTTCAACACCCTCTCGCCCTACACTTCAATTAAGGTGTGTTTAGTGCATAGGATTTTATATTAAATTTTGATTGACATAGAAAAACACATCAAGATTTTGGCACCGTTGCCGGGGGAGTAGGTAAGATTTGTGATTTTATTTTGTGACTCTCTTTGATTTTCAACATGGGCTTTTAGTTTTTGCTAGTTAATTGCTTTTTTTATTTCCTGATATTTTATCGTGCTTTGATAGGATTACTTAGGATTAGTTGCGCTTGGGTAGTTTGTCTTTTGTTATTTGTCTTCTGGTTTGTCTCCTTATTTGTTTCATTATTTGTTTTGTTTTCCTTTTTCTTTCCTTATTTCTTCTTGTGCTTTTTGTGGTTCTTTTGCTTATGCACAGTCGTTGCTCAGTGTCTCTTGACCTTACCATTCCCGACCTTGAAATTGAAAAGACCTTAAGAGACTTTAGAGCCCAACATCAAGTACAAACCGTAATGGTAGAAGAACAAGCACCCTCTGCCCTTATGAAGTACTTTACTCCAACCACATACGCTTCATCTTCATGCATTAGGTTGCCACCTATTGCCCATCCATTTGAGCTAAGGCTACATACCGTACAAATGCTTCCATTATTCCAAGGCTGAGGCAATGAAAACCCATACACGCGCTTGGACAGTTTCATGAAGGTTTGCTCTATCTTTAGGATTCCTAATGTTAGTAATGATGCCATCCTACTTCATCTTTTTCTCTTCTTTTTGAAGGAAAAGGCCGAGTATTAGTTAAGCACTTACCTAGTAGAACGATTAGTACATGGGCTCAAATGCAACAAGAGTTTCTTAAGAAATTATATCCCATTAGTAAGACTAACACTGCTAGGAGAGCCATTAACACCTTCTCCTACTTCCTAGTAAAAAGTTTCATGAGAGTTGGGATATGTTTAGGGAACTTTTGAGAGCTTGTCCACATCATGCTATCCCTAAGTGGCAACTTATCCAAAATTTTTACTATGGGTTGAATAAGAAAGGTAAACAAACTGTCGATGCTTCATGTGGTGGTCAATTCTTTAGGAAAAATGAGAATGAGGCGTGGGAACTTTTTGAACAATTGAATGAGAATTCACAACAAAATGCCCCACATGCACGTTTGAATGTTGCTAGGCTAAATAGAGGAGGAGTACATTAAATTGCACACACTTACATCTTAGATAAGAAAGCAGATTTTCTAACATCTTTTGTGGAGCAATTTACTTCTTTATTTAAGATGACATTAACTCCCTCTACTTTGCCTAATGTGTCTAATATTCCAAATATGCATAGTGTTTATTCTACATGTTCTAGTGCTTCTCATTACACACTAGATTGCCCCTCTACTTCACCATTTGTTGAGTGTTCGCAGGAACAGGTTCAAGTAGCCCAAGGATTCTCAAAGAACAATCTATACTCATACACATAATATAGGCTGGAGAAACCACACGAACTTCTCTAGGAGGCAAGAAGGTGAAAGAAAATTTGTGCATTAAAACCCAATCCATTTGAGCATCAAAAACCGCAAATTGGGCAATTCAGTCGTCATTAATAACCGAATCCACGACCTCACCAATCTGGTATGTCAGGATCTCTCATTTTTCAACTACAAGGGTATGTTTCTAACCATTCTCAACCTTCTAATTTGAATTTTGAAGAGAAGGTCTTGAGCGCACTTAAGGGGTTTAGAAGCGAATTCCCAACTCTCCACCGCCATAGGCCATACCCAATCGATCTCTAAGCTAGAAACCCAAATAGGTCAACTAGCTAATGCTTTGAGTACGAAGGATGAGGGAAGACTCCCTAGCCAAGCCATAGAGACCCCTAAGAACCATGTGAGGCAAGACAACTATCCTCCCCATCAAAAGCAAGCAAAGTCCATTGTAGTATTAAGAAGTGGGAAGGAAGTTGATACTAGGGTGAGTGTTGAGAGTGAAGTACCCATTAGTAGTGAGGGAGAAGAAAAGAGCGTGGAAAGGGGGAAGGAGACTAATAAGGCTACGCACCCTTATTCCATTCTTAGAGCCTCGGAGCTTCCTTCCTTTTATGATCTTAGAGTGTTCTTCCCCCAGGCTTTATTTGCACCACGTCCACATGGGAAGGATAAGAAGTGGGAAGACATTCTGGAGACTTTTAGGCAAGTCAAGATTAACATTCCTCTTCTTGATGCAATTAAACAAGTCCCGGCCTATGCAAAATTCATTACGGACTTACTCAACCGAAAAAAGAGATTTAGAGCAAATCTACCTAAGAAAGTGTTTTTAGCAGAGCAAGTGAGCTCCATCTTGAAGTGTGACACTCTTATTAAGTAAAAGACCCCCGGTGTCCCCACCATCTCTTGTTCACTTGGGGCTACCCGATTGATAAGCCTTTATTGGACTTAAAAGCGAGTGTTAACCTTATTCCTTACTCGGTTATGCGAAGTTAGGCTTGGGAGTGTTGCAACTTACCATGGTGACCTAGCAATTGGCAGATATATCTACTAGAGTTTCCTATGGTGAGCTTACTAACATGCTAGTGAAGGTAGACATAGCCTTGATTCCCGTTGATTTTCTTGTGCTCGATATGGAACTTTCTAGTCATTCGAAAGCCATGTCCCTATCATTCTAGGTCGGCTTTTCTTAGCAACGGCTAATGCTACCATGAATTGTAGATCCAGGGTAATGGATGTTAGTTTTGCAAACATTACTATTAGGTTAAATATTTTTAAGGTTTCTTCATTACCCACTAGTGAGGATGAGTTGGAGTATTTTTGAGTGGATGGTATTGATGATTTGGTTGACCAAGCACTCCCCTCTATCCTAGTTAATGATCCTCTAGAGAGAGCGCCAGCATATGACTGTTTTGATGATTTTGAGGTTGAGAGCCACATTAGGGAGATGAATGATTTGCTTGAGTTATGTGCTCCCTTAGAGACTTGTCATTGGTTGTCAAAAGTAGAACCTTTACCCATCCTTTTCAATTTCCCTGCTGTACCCCCCATAGTTACTCCACCCAAACTTGAACTTAAGCCTTTGCCTTCTACTCTGAAGTATGTTTTTCTAGGACCCGATGCGACTTTATCTATGATTGTCTCTTATCGATTCTTTAGGGAACAAAAGGATGCATTGATGGTAGTGTTTAATGAGCATAGGAGTGCCACTAGGCTGTCTGTGGCCGATTTGCAAGGTATAGACCCTTTTGTTTGCATGCATATGATTTTTCTTGATGAGAATGCTAAACCTACTATGAAGATGCAACGAAGGTTGAACCCCAACATAAAAGAAGTTTTGAGTTGAAAGAAGAGCCACTTTGAGGCTCAAGAGGGAATTATATTGGGTCATAGGGTGTCTAAAAAGGGTATTGAGGTTGATAAGGCTTGTAACGCCCCCATACATTATTACCGAATAGGCTTAAGTCAAAGGGCGCTACACGGCCGTACTATAATGAATCCCCTCATCATAGTACGAAGCCCAAATATTTCCCATCATAAATCCTCAAAATTTCATAAAGGTTCCCATAACATATATAAAACATAATCCCAAATACATCAATACTAACAATTGAATACTAGTAGTGTGGAAGCTTAAAATTACAATAACTCAGATAGTCTATAATATGCTACTACAAAATTCATTACAACTTAATTACGCAAAATATACTAATTTTTCGAGATAGTAAGCTACTTCATCATTTCTTTCTTCAGGAACTTGCCATGAGTTACTAATCTGAAAAATAAAAGAATTGGGTGAGCAAACAACATGCTCAGTAAGTACATCATACTCCCTACCCGGATTAGGCATGTTATTCAAAGTGGATAAAATCCCAAAAAAAAATCAGTAAAATCAATTTATCTTAAACATCACGCTAAAGTAGCACAAACCACTACTTTATAATTTAACTTATTTACAAGAGCTCTTTGGGTGAAACTCATAGACGCAACGGAAACCACGGCCGGTATTATTCTCGCTGCAGGGTCACAGATCGACATTCACATTTCACATATTTGAACCGGTTCTAAGTCGTCAGATCCTCTAGGATCAAACATAGGTCTATGTGCCGGTATTATTCCAGCGACAGGGTCATGGATCGACTTTCACATTTCACATTCTATCATTGATAGACCTCAAAGGGTCAACGTAGTTATCTGTAAGCTCTTCTCATAAAAATCTTTTAATTTAAATCACAGGTTCATAATAATTACCTTCACATACTGACAAATTCACATATTTAAACATCAGTTCAATATATAAATTAGTATAGTTCAAATCACAAGAGAAGAAATCACATATTCAACCAAGTATAGATGCATGAACCTCTTTTAACAAACTAACAAATTATTCAAATATAAGTCTTAAATATCAAACCATATAAAGCATTTTTTTTCATATTTTACAAACAAGTGGGGGGAGTAGTATACTTACCTTCACTAGCTTTTAATCCAACAAATTTAGCTTCTAAGCCACCAGCGAGGTGGTGACGCCGGCGAGGTGGCCAGAGCCGTACCGACGAGGTGGCGGCACCGGCGGGGCTGCCGAAGTTAGACCCATGAGGTGGCCGGAGCAGAATGAGAGCTATGAGTGGTAGAGGGAGACTGAGAGGAGAGAGAAAATCGTGGTGAGAGGCGTGAGGTTTGAGGGGTTGAGGGTTAGGGGTATTTATAGGCCCCTGGAGGTCAGACAGTACCGAGGTGGTCAGACGGTACCGTGGTGGTGGGAGGTGGCACTGAGGTTGAGCAGTACCAGAGTGGATCAGGCGGTACCGTGGTGGTCGGAGTAGTACCGCCGTGGTAGGGACGGTGTTGTGGTGGGAGGGCGACGGTAACGATACCGGCGGTACCGTGAGGTGGTAGCGGCACCGGTGAGGGCGGTAGAGGAGAGAAAGAGAGACACAAGGGAGAGAGAAAAACGTGTGGGGGTGGAAATTTTGTACTTTATTTTTATTTTTTTCTTTTTCTGGTTATTTTATTTATTTATTTATTTTTATATATATATATATTTTTTTTTCTTAGTAACCTAATCTAAATAATAGCAAGTTTTAACCTAATTTAAACTCCCTAAGTTTCACATATTGCACTACCGAATCTAATTTAATTAGACTGGGTATTACAAGGCTAAAGTAAATTTGATTGCTAAATCACTCCCTCTCTCAAATATGAAGCAAGTTAGAATCTTCTAGGTCATGCGGGTTTCTATAGAAGATTCCTTAAGGACTTTGGGAAATTAGCTAGGCCATTGACTAGTTTGCTGGCTAAGGACATATCAATTGTGTTTGATGAGTCTTGCTAACCTTAAGGACTTTGGGAAGTTAGCTAGGCCATTGACTAGTTTGCTGGCTAAGGACATATCAATTGTGTTTGATGAGTCTTGCTTAGAAGCTTTTCAAAAGCTTCAGTCTATGCTTGTTGCCGCCCCCATTATACAACCACACGACTACTCTCTCCCTCTTGCAATCATGTGCAATGCTTTAGATTTTGCTTTAGGTGTTGTCTTAGGTAAGCTCATTGAAGTGGTTTTTTTGGTTGACGTAATTAATTGATTTTTGCAAAAGCCATCATGCCCGGCTGAAGGCGTAAAACTTAGCGCTACTAGTATTTCTTGTTTTTAGTTTTGTTTTTGAAATAATTAGTTTCTTGGACACTTGTTTCTCTCTTTTCAGGTTCTTGTTCCATGTTTGAGGAGTCATACATACTTGTTCATGCCCTTCCACAATCATTGCCTTGGCAGGTTGTATCGCTCCATCTCATCTCTTTCTTGCACTTTAATGCTTTATATTGTCACATTGAGGATAATGCATCATTGAGGCGTGGGGGTGAGGCCCATTTGTATGTGCTCAATTTTTGTCAAATTTTGAACATTTTTTGTGCATTTTCAGCATGCATTATAACCTTTTGGTCAAGTTTTTCCTTGAATGTTTTGTATGTTGGAAGGATGGATAGGATTGATTGTCTATTTCCTTCTCTCGATTCCATGAAGTCAAATGATTCATCTTCATACTTGTTTGTGAGTATTATGGATCATTATTGACATTAATGGTTTCAACCCATGCCATGGACGTATTAATTATGCACTGGCCTTTCTTATTGTGGAAAATCTAAAAAATTTGAGTGAACAATCCTATACGTCTTAAGTTATGTATTCTTGCACTATTGACTTATTCTAATCCTTGTCTCTTAATGTTATGTAAAGTACTTGTTGATCAATTGTCAATTGCAATGTTGAAGTATTTGTTATGGAAAAGTCCAAAAGTTGGACAGAAAAAAAAAAAAAAAAAAAAGGAGAGGAAATGAAAGAAAAAGAAAAGAAAACAAAGAAAGAAAGGGGAAAAAAAAAAGGAGTTTCCTCCAAAGAAAAAGAAGAAAATAAAAAGAAAGCAAAAGAAAATGAAGAAATTGGGAATTGATGTGCACTTATGATTAAGTTGTTCTGCTTTTGTGCTATATTGATATTAAAATGTTGTAAAGTGGTCACTCATATGCCACCTAGAATTCGTGACTTCAACTGGAACAAGAAATTAAGATGAATTTCAGAAATTAAGATGAGAAGAGAATTAGATTGAAGATGAGAGAGAGAATTAAGAGAAGTTGGGACGAGAGAAAGAAATAGAGATGGGAAAATATAAGTGTTTGATTATTTTCTTTTTGATGATCATTACATTGCTATTGCTCTCCTATTTATAATATCTAAGTACAAGAATCAATTCAAATTGAATTCAAAATTATTTGAAAAATGGCGGGAACATAAGAAGGGCGGGAAAATTAGTTGAAGAAGCTTCTAGAATCCAAGGCAAGCTGGCGCGCCTTAAGGAAGCTACTAGGTACTGGGATGACCGGCCGAAGGATGCGGAGTGGCTTGTTTGACACGGCTGAGCGAGTCATGACATTATCGGGTGTTGCAGCCTGACACTCGGGTGCTGAAGGACACGGACCCAGACATTGCCCAGCTGCGCCCTTGACATGATCTGGCTGCAAACTTTTGCAAGCTTGACATGGTCCTTGCTATGAACCTCTGCAAACCTTGACCCGAGACTGACATGAGCCTACTCAACCTTTGTAGTGCCCCTAGTTGCTACGCAGGACAATGGCATGGCTAGGATCATGACATATTTGTTGTGGAAAAGTCCAAAAGTTGGACAGAAAAAAAAAAATAGAGGAAATGAAAGAAAAAGAAAATAAAACAAAGAAAGAAAGGGAAAAAAAGTTTCCTCCAAAGAAAATGAAGAAACTGGGAATTGATGTGCATTTATGATTAAGTTGTTCTGCTTTTGTGCTGTATTGAGATTAAAATGTTGTAAAGTGGTCACTCATATGCCACCTAGAATTCTCTATGTATGGGAAAGTGTTTAGGTGATTCAATGGTGTAGATATACAAAACCTTGGTATATTTAGTAGGATGCAAGAATTTGAGGAGATTCCACGACATGAGATCCCATTCACTTCCACTTGTGTGCTTAAATTACTTGAGTAGTGTCCATAGTTCATGCATGATTGTTGAAATTTTATGATGAATTTTGAAGTTAAATCATTTCAATTCATGCTCTAGATGATTGAATCTTGTCTTGAATTGTAATGAATGTGTTAATCTTAGCAGACTTGGTAAAGGTTGGGGTAGTTGGTCACTTGAGTCTTTTTGTCTATCCTATACTTTGCTTGAGGACTATCAAAGATTTGGTGTTGGGGTATTGATGCATCTCATATTTACGCATCTTTTCGTTGCTATATTTGCTCTTTTACACATGTTCGATCATCATTATATCTTCACTTTGACAATTTTTATGTTTTATATTTTCGAATATTATAGTTTCTTAAATGGTCAAACTTTAGTGCAAACAGGACAAGATTGATGCATGGGCACTTGAGTCTAGTCAATTGGGGTCCGAGGATGCAAAATCCAGCACACTAGCACTACCCACACCCACCATCTCCTGCTCAGCCCATCGTTCACCTGTGCTCAGCCCAACATACGCAAGCCTGCTTCACCGGCTCACCCGTACAACTCTAGCCCACACCAGTCCAGCTTCGTCCAAACTAGCACCACGAGACCCACCGACAGCCTTCAACCGCAGCCGAGCTCTAGTGTGGTCCACCTACTCAGCGTCTGCCCAGCCCACCAGAACGGCCTCTCACCTTAGTGCACAGCCCACCGTCAACAGCCCAAGACCAGTGGTGGCCCATCCACTTGCGTCCGGCCTAGATCCCGTGCGCTCAACCCACAACCTCTAGTCCATCAGCTCACACCAGCAGAACGCAGCCCGGCTCCAGCACACTAGGGCTTCGTAGCAGCAGAGTCATTTTAGTCATCAGGGAATTCAGCATCCAGGGGACTCTCTGTTTTTTGACAGCTTCATCACACTCTCTCCCTCTCTCGATTTGTTTTTCTTTTTCCTTAAATTGGAACGTGAGTGTTATGACCAACAATAACAACAACAACAACCCAGTGCCTCAGAGGGCTCCTACATCAGCAAGGTCTGGGGGGATAGATGTACGCAGCCTTCCCCCTTCCGGGGCTGCCCTGAAGGGAGGCTGTTTCCGAGGATCCCCAACCTGATACGCTTGTCGATAGCAATGTAGCCTTGCAGCTTGGCATCAAGAGAGCAAATAAGCATATAAGCAAGGCAAATAAAGGAAAAGAAATAGGCAGTAAACAGATAGTCTATCAGAGAACATAGCATACAAAACTGCACCGAATCTGGACTACCCTAAGGCCTAAAACACTAGTGATAGCACAAGAGGCTGGGCTACCCTGCTCTAAGCCGCTACATCTACTACTCCTATGCTAACCCTCCATTGGACTCTATCTAAGGCCATCTCCTCCCTAAGGTTTAGGTTGGTATGTGGCCTACCTCTCCCTCTCCTGCCTAGCATCGTCCGAGGCTGCTCACATTTCCTAACTGGAGCAGTGCTCGGTCTCCTCCTAATATGTCCAAACCACCTCAAACGTTGCTCCCTTAATTTATCCTCAATGGAGGCCACGCCTAATTCACCTCTTATGACGTCGTTCCTGATCATATCCATCCTTGTGTGTGCGCACATCCACAGCAGCATCCTCATCTCCGCCACCTTCATCTTCTGTGTATGATGTTGTTTCATCGCCCTACACTCCGCCCCATAGGACATGGCTGGCCTCACTACCGTCTTATAGTATCTTCCCTTTAGCTTTGAGGGAAACCTTTCTATCGCACAGTACCGCTGAGGCCATTCTCTATTTATGCCATCTTACTTGAAATCGGTTGTTGACATCCTCGTCAACTTCGCCGTTATGCTGTATCATGGATCCCAAGTATCTGAAACTCTCCTTTCTCGGTATAGGGTCCAATCCAATCTTGACGTCTTCTTTGCAAGGCGTGGTGGAGGGATTGAACTTAAGCTCCATGCACTCCATCTTGGATCTATTGAGTCGTAAGCCCTTCAATTCCAATGTCCTTCTCCACAATTCTAGCTTCTCATTGACCTCTTCCTGCGATTCCCCCACCAGCACTATGTCATCTGCGAAAAGCATGCACCAAGGTACACCTCCTTGGATCTTCCTAGTGAGCTCATCCATTTCCCGAATGAATAGATAGGGGCTCAAGGCAGATCCTTGGTGCACCCTAACTTTTATCGGGAACGTGTTTGTCTCCCCTTCCATTGTGCGTACCCTAGTTTGTGCATCCTCATACATGTCTCTAATGGCCCGGATATATGGCACGGGGATGCCTTTCCTATCCAAAACCCTCCATAAAACCCCCCTTGACACTCTATCATATGCCTTCTCCAGATCAATGAAAACCATGTGTGAGTCCTTTTGTCTCTCCCTGTAGTACTCTATCGTCCGCCTTAGAATGTGGATGGCTTCTATCATTGATCTTCCAGGCATAAATCTGAATTGGTTCTTGGATACCTCTGTCTATAGTCGTAACCTCCTCTCTATGACCTGCTTCCACAACTTCAGGGTGTGGCACATTAGTTTGATGCCCCGATAGTTGGCGCAGCTCTGGATGTCGCCTTTGCTCTTATAGATTGGGATTAATGTGCTCTTCCTCCATTCATCGGGCATCTTCTCCCCCGTGACAATTTGGTTAAATAATTTAGTCAACCAACTGATTCCCTTCAGTCCGAGGCACTTCCATGCCTCTATGGGTATACCATCTTGGCCAACTGCTTTACCCCTACCCATATGTTTTAGGACTTCCGTGACTTCCTTGGGGCTAATTTTCCTGTAGTTACAGTGGCTCTGGTGGTCCTCAGATGTTTGAAGATCACCAAGGATATCTCTGTATCCCCCTGTTCATTGAATAAATCGTGGAAGTAGGCTCTCCATCTAGCTTTAATTCGTTGCTTATCCCCAAGCAACTGTCCATCTTTCCCTCTTATGCATTGTACTTGGTCCAAGTCCCTTGTCCTCCTTTCTCTTGCTTATCCTTAGCTCCCTCCTTAGTCTCCAGCCTCTTGTAAAACTCCTCATACGCTCTTGATTGTGCTTCTCTGACGGCTCTCTTAGCTTCTTTCCTGGCTTGTTGATACTAATGTCGCTTGTCCTCATCTCCACTGCGGACCCACTCCTTGAAATAGTCCCGTTTGGCTTTAATCTTCGCTTGGACCTCTTTACACCACCACCAGGACTCTCTGTCTCTTTGTGCCCCTCCCTTTGACACACCCAGAACTTCCCGTGCTAGACCTCTAATCTTTTGGGCTAGTTGGTTCCACATCTGGTTAGTATCTCCCTCGCATTCCCACGCGAGCTCAAACACCGCTCTTTCCTTGTACATTGTATACTCCTCTCCCTTCAAATCCCTCTAGCAAGTATGCGTCTTAGGTGGTTTGCTAGTTCTTTTAGCCCTCTTCTTGGCCTCTATATCAGCCCACAACACCATATGTTGTGTAGAAAGGTCTTCGCCTGGCGTAACCTTACAATCCTTGCAGTTTTCCTTAAGAGCATGTAGTCAATCTGTGTCGTTGTCCCACCGCTTCGATACGTGATGATGTGTTCATCACGCTTTTAAAGAAGGTGTTGGCCATCGTTAAGTCGTAAGTGACCTCAAAATCTAGGAGGGCTTTACCCTCTGCGTTCCTGGTTCCAAAACCAAAACCTCCATGGTATGAGGCGTAACCATCCTCAGTCATGCCAACGTGCCCATTAAAATCCCCGCCAATCATCACTTGTTCGGTTTGGGGTATGCCTTGCATCATTGTGTCTAAGTCCTCCCAAAATGTAGCCTTCTCATGGTCTGTTAGTCCAGTTTACAGTGCGTATGCACTGATGACGTTCAATACCTCCCCATCTAGTACTATCTTGATGCTTATGATCCTATCCCCCATCCTAGTCACTCCAACTACTTTATCCTTGAGGTCACTATCCATGATGATACCAACTCCATTCCTACCTCTGGCCTTGCCCGCATACCACAGCTTGTAACCTAACACATCCCTGGCTTTCATGCCGACTCATTTAGTCTCCTGCAGACATGGAATATTGATCTTTCTCTTCATCATCATTTGGGCCACCTCAAAACTCTTCTTTATTAGCGTTCCGACATTTAGTTTCCCAAGTCGCAAATTTTCTTTTCCCTTTTGCCCCCCCCCCCCCCCCCCCCCCCCCCCCGCGTCCTCTCTTCCCCAACCCCTTTGAAGATGGCCTCAATCTCCGAGTTCCATAACTAGTAACATACATCCACTATCTGAAACTATCTTAGGTAAGTGAGCATATATAAAAGGAGGTTACTACAATTAATAACAGCAGCACAACACAGTTCAAGGTAAGGAGCAAATCAGATCAAACAAATTAAGAAAAACCCAACAACCGTGGATTAAAATACCACCCTTCAATAATAAAGGATAGATCAAACCTGGGTTCGATGTGTTGTCGATAATCTGGCCCGCCAAATACTTACTTGGGCCCACTCTTGGCTGTTGGTTGGTTGCGAGCTGCTGGCTATGGCGTGGTGGTTGTGGTGGTGGTGGGTGGGGTGGGGTGTGGGCTGGTGGTGGTGGGTGGGGTGGGTGGGTTCTTAGGGGTGAGGTTTGTGTTGGTGAGGTGGGTACCGGTGGTGGATGGTGTTGGTGGAGGCGGCAGTGGTGGTGGTGTTGGTGTGGGTGAGGTGTGGGACTGGCAGTGGTGGCTAGTGGGGGTGTGGAGTTGATGGTGGTTGATGGGGTGGGGTTGGGTTTGATGGGGGGCTAGTAGGGGGTGGGCTGTGGGTGGGGTGGGAACAGGGGCTGGGCAGCGGTGGTTTGGCCTTGCAGGGACCGGTGGTGGGAGTCGATAGTGGGGCTGGTGGCGGTGGTGCGGTGGGGGTGCGAGGCACACAGGGGTGTGTGGTGCGTGGTGAGGAGGGTGAAGGGTGGAGGGAGGTTAGCGCTAGGTGGACGCTGGCCGGCGGTGGGCTGTCGCCGTCAAGGAAGCATCACCAGGGTGGGTGGTCGGCGAGCCGGTGGACCGACGTGACAGCTAGTCGTTGGCAAGTTGCTGCTGGGAGAGGAGAGAGAGAGCAGCAGAGGAGAGAGAGAGGAGAGGTGAGTGCTATGACCCAATTTAATAATTAGGCCAAAACCTCACTCTCATACCAATTGTTATGACCCAATATATTAATTAGGTTAAACTTCATATATTAATTATGAAGATAGAAGAAATTAAAGGAGAAAAATATTAGATTTAATGCGGGAAGGAGGGAAAAACAAAAAATAGAAGAAGTTGAGGGGGAGAGAGAATGAGATATTGAGGGCGAATTAGATAAAATTAATTAAAAATAGGCAAAGTCATTCATACAATTGGTTCTAGCCTTCCTTTTATATAGACTAGGAGGGAAATGAAAAGAAAATTTTGAATTATAATAGGATTCTAACAAAAAATATAAAAAATTAGCTAAAAGATCTAACGTCTAATAACTATTCCCGCCAAATCCAAATTTTTTAAATTTTAAATTTAGATTTAGCTAATTTTAAGATTAAATTGTGGGGGTATAACATTGAGCAAAGCTAGCGTTGACATGGGCTCGTTCATCTCTTCCTTCACCGGTTCATTCTTGATTGAGAACTTACTCTTTAGGGTTAGATAAAATCTTAGTCTTTTTTTTTCTTATATTACTTTTATTTTGGCATGATTTGATTGTTACTTGAATTGCTTAATTGTGAGAAATACTTTGAATTATTATGATTTAATTGATTATTCAATTAAAATGACTATTAAGTGTGTAATCTTTAATCATTGATGTTAATACCTGTGAATTAATTCTTTGTACTTGTAACCTTAAGATTAATTGATCAAACAATAGTTTTCACAGAATTGTGAATAAGAGCCTATTTTTTTTTATACTTTAGTTAGATAAGGTCAATACTTGATAATTAACAATACATTAAGTAAAGCCTTATTTCCTTATGCTTTAGTTAAATAGGTTCAATACGTGAAACTAACAGCCTAAACCACTACTCGTATGACAATCAATAATCCTAATTTAAAAGTTAACACAAGAGTAATTGCCTAATGATGGATTCAAAACCTTGGGTTCCAATCCCATATCCTTTAAAAGTAGAATTCTTTAATTTAATTTTTGTTTCTTTTAATTAGTTATCACATAAACCCTCAATTTCCATTGAATCAATTTAGTTAATAGAATAGATTCACACACTCTTATTCCATGTAGTTCGACACCCTTTCGCCCTATACTGCAATTAAGGTGTATTTAGTACATAGGGTTTTATATTAAATTTTGATTGACATAGAAAAACACATCAACGGGTTACAACCCGCACCTTGGCTAGTCGAGTCAACAGTCCACGTATGGATGAGCTTGGCGAGATGGAGCACAAACGTGCGGGAACTTAGCTTGGCTAGAATGACCCACATGATCCATTGGGGAATTCAAGGATGAATTCTCTCCAACCCAGGAAGTATAATGCAACCGCACCTTAGCCTTTGACGGGTCGGGGGGCGAATGAGTCTTGACGGGTTGATCTTAGCAAGATGGCTAGCTTGGTGGGATGAGAGAGAGACGCGGAAAGGATGCAAGTGAGCTTGCGAAATTTAACTTTGATTAGGAAAGTTCAGCAATCAACAGATAAAGAGAAGAGCACACGGCTTGCTAAATGAGCACGTGGATAGCTAATATCCACCGTTGATCTTTAAATAGAATTTTATTTTAATTTTTATTTACTTTATTTATTTTGAATAGCTTGGAAAGCTCCTCTATTTAAAAAAAAAAGGTCTAAGGTTTTAATTATTCAATTTTCTTTGGATTTTTATGTGCTTTTTAGTGTTTTCTCCTATTCTCGAGTTGTGAGAATTAGGGTTAACTTTTGCTTCTTAATTGTTTTAGCAATAATAGTTTGAAAGACCGTTGAACCTTCCGTTCTCAATTTTCTTCTTATCTGTGCTGCACCATAAGATGTATTATGCCCTTAAATTAGTTTATTACCCTAAGCCCTAGCGTAATGTTAATCTAGATTTAGAACTTGTAACCTAAACCTCGAATGTTGTTGTTGTGATAAACTATAATGATGGGATTCGATTCAGGCTAACCCCAACTCATACCCTAAACTAACTTTGATCGATTGACAACTTTTATTTTCTGTTTAATTTTTTTAATTTAAGTTAACCACTCACATTCTCCTCCCCCGTTGTCTCTTCTTTGTTTTATTTGCCTGTTCCTTCTCCGTTTTTTTGAGTTGTCAGGGCTCGCTTTGTCGAGACCCCGGTGTTGTTCCTCTGCTTTGCCGATAATTATTAAAAAAAAAAAACTCGCAATCTCCTCAAAAGCCCATATTTTAACTGCTCAATAATTGTTGAATTTAACTTTATACCGATTCTCTATGGATACGACACCTGTATACCTGACTTAGCTACGACGAGCTCGTATACTTGCGAGTACATGGTTTTAAAACACTTTTAAAATTCCATCACCCCCCAACACAGGGATTTGAAAGTGTTGTTTTCAGTTAAGTCTAATTCCATGGAATTGGATTGTGCAATTGTAATTCTAATTTCAATAGGTGGACCAAATAACACAATTGGAATTCCAGTCTCAACTCCAATATTGAGGTCCAATTTCATGCTCCAAACAGGACCTTAGTGTCTCTATTTAATAGCTTGTAGATTTGAAGTGACAAGTAGACATGAAGAAAAATAATGTGGCTTTGTCAGATACGAATCTCACTAGCCCCTTTTCCATACTTCGCTGATTTTAAAACTATCGTTTATCATAGGAGCAAATGTGGAGAGAAGTTCTTGTATCAGCGAGCGCACTAGCTTTTTCTTCGATAATTAGCGACAGATAAAATAGGCCTCTCGTACAAATGAGACACAAATCAACCTATATTTACGGGGATCAAAAGAGATAAAAATAGTACAACATCCCAACTCAAGGAAATAGGAATACAAGAAAAATAGATAAACTCAATATGTATCAAATGACTAACTACCTCTAGAGAGGACTTTGAGTGAAGCAAGAATGGAAAAAGAAACGAACCAAAAATAAAAGAACATTTCATTCATCTTTGGTTCGTCACATAATAACTAAATTTAATATTTAAAATAATTGTTATTTATTTTGTTAAGTGTAATAAGTCTCAATTCGGTCTTGAGTTCCAATTCTATAAAAGCCCAATAATCCAAAGTGGGATTCAAATCATGACAATCTCGTTAAAGGTACATTATTAAATTACACAAAATCCAAGTAGTCAATGGAGGTCCATTAGCGAGCTTACCAATTGCAAAGTAGAAAGAAACACTAACTTAAACGCCAATCAAAACCCCCAAAAAAAGGGAAAGAAAAACAGATCCTACCGGCATCTAATTGAAAGTTCAAACCAAAGTTCATAATTCCAATTTTTGTTGTTGAGTTGATCGCTGGAATTGAAAAGTGTCATGTATATGGATTACAACTAAATATCTTGTTCAGATAGTGAGGAAGAATTAGAATTACAGTTTACATTTAACCCATTAACTCATGACTAGAGATGATGACACGAACCAACTTGAATTTGACCTAAAACATCAAATAACCCAACTCGATTAGTTCGAAACATTTGATGAATCAACCTTGGCTTAGGCCCCAATCATATCTGACTCAAAGTGGACCATGACCTAGCCAAGCTAATTGAACCTCATTGATCCAAAGCGCAATCGATCCTACCAAACACAATCCGACATGAATTTGACATAGAATTCAAAATAATTAAACTGGATTAATACAAAATTCGAGATGACTCAAACATGAATGACCCACTAGACTTAAACTCGACTTGAATGTACTTGATTTGAGATAACTCAAACCCTAAAGGACACAAATTGACTAACCCAAAATCAAAAGGATGCCAACCCTCAGCAACCCAAAACCAATTGAGGCCCAACTCGAGATGAACCAAATCACGAAATGACCCATCCCAAACATACTACAAAATTCAAGATGACATGGACCGATAATGATCCAATCTGACTCAAACTTGGCCCAAGCGCACCTGATACCGAAAACAATCCAACCAATTGACCCAAATCCAAGCTTATTCAAATTATGCAACTAATGGAATAACACTTCTGTCCTAATTGAAACTTCATCGTATAGAACTTAGAATTGAAAACCACGTACTAGTTCTAATATAGGTGCCAAACAGGGCATACAAAAACTAAATTTGACCTTTTATCACTAAGAGGAACAAAAACTCTTAACTCTTATCGAAAATGAATCAAGGTTATTACATCACACAATTTACTACTACTTAATAGTACTTACACTATAAGCTTGGTGGCAAAGACAACCCGACCAGTAAAACCGACCTGTGAAATCAATGACCCGACCTTATTTGACCTAAAGATTTGATTTGATGTAAATAACTTGACCCGAACTTAGAATGACCCGACCTGAGACTCACCTAACCCAATCTTAATCCAACCCAAAAAGGACTGACGTGAATATTGACCTAACCCAACCCACCGATGACCTGATGTAACCCCACCCAAAATGACTCACACCCAAGTAAACTCGAACACAAATCCAACTCGACCTGTAACCTGAGTTAATCCTAAGGCCTTTAAACTTAAAAATTATTGTTATTACCATAGAGAATTACAATTAAAGAGTTATTGTTTTGACTTAAATTAACCAAAGTTATTATTCTAACGCTAGACCAACAAATATACGAGCAATGTTTAGACCTAAATATAGATTAATAAAGCCATGTCTAATTCAAAAATCTATCTTTATATTTAAGTACAAGTTATTTCATCTCTCAAAATTTTTCAAAACCCAAAACAAAAATTCCTATAATATCACAAGGATTTTTCCAAAAAAGAAAAAAATAGTGGCGCAAAAAGACAAAAGAAGAAAAAAAAACTTATCCTAACTACACCTATTATTTTGTTAGAAGGGAGAGTGGGGGTACGTGGGTGGTTTCCCATTACTTGGCCAATAATTACGCACACACAATTTATCACTTGCCATACTCGTATTTTCAAAAATAGTTCTTTATACAAAATACTTTTCATTAATATTTTCAATCAAAAAAATTTTTTTTTTAGTTTCTCTTATTAAATAAAATTATTCCATTTCATGAATTTACATAGGATTCACGCTTAATTAAGTTAAAATTGAAAAGACATATAATGAAGGAAAAATGTTCAAGAGAATATGAATATTGCCCACTACTAGAAGTTAAATGTACACAATTCACATGATATCCATATTCTCCGCTTACATTGAAGTGGTGGTTCGTATTTTATAATATAGTAGAGATAAAGAAAAAAATTGTTAAAAAAAGAAAAAAAAAAAAAGAAAATATAGATACAACTATAGTTCATAAAATAAAAACATTAAGCAAAAATGGGCGACCCGATGGGTCAACCCATAATTACCCGAGGCCCGTATAACCCGACCCAAATTTGACCCATACCTAATATGACTTGAAATTGAGTTGACCCAAACCCGAAATAACTTAACCCTAACCTAACCCGGCCCGATCATAGTCGAAAGTCAAAGATGAGCGGAACCCGATTGGGTTGCCTTGAGCCCAACTTGACCCAAGTCCATTACAAACCCGAGATGACCCAAACCCGTATGGGTTTACCTGAACCCGACCCAATAGCCACCTCTAAACATACATGCCGCATTTCATTTATTAGACATTACAAGTCTTGTTACATATTAAAAACTATCAAATATGTGTAACACTAGGTCAATCTTTTTGCAAATTGAAGATGTAAATTAAAAACCTTAAAAAATTCTGGACCGCCTCTAACCAAGGCACAGATTGTCCATTCTAAAATAACTTAGGCTCTCTTTAAATAGGGAGAAAAAGCAAATTTTAGGAATTGCTTTTCCCTCATAAAATACTTTCCAAAGAAAATTAAAATCCGATTGAAGTTTTCCATCATTTGGTTCAAAGGAAATATGTTAGTTTTTTTTCTACTAAAATCTAACGGATTACTAAAAAGTTAGCCATGTCTTGACAAAAAATACGTATATATCTTCAAAATAGTGTAACAAAAAGAAATTATCTCATTATGACAGGACACATATATATTGTTACTCATACTCCACATCAACAACTATTTATAATCTACTATATTTGGACAAAAATATATATGATTCATAAAATTCTTACATTCTAGGGTAATTAGGTGCTAAACCTTTTACACTTCAAAGTACATCCTTGTATTTATTAAAATACCATAACACGTATGTAATAAATACTCAAATCTTTGTGTACCTAATTGAAAACTTTCTATATAATTATTATACAACAATTCAAAATGAAGAAAATTCTTCTATTGAAAAAATGACAAAGTAATATCTAGGCACCGCTTGATTATTTGGTCCCATTCTTGTCCAATGTTATAACGCTAAAAGTTTACGTTACAATCCAGTTCATTTTGATTCGAACCAAATTCGCACGATGATTACCGTAAGTGTTTTTGTGCCATTTGGAATCATGACTTCCCCTATTTTTCAAGGGAAGTCATTTTCCACCCAATGGGAAGAAAAGGTTGTCCGTAGGAAAGCGTTTTCCGTCTATAAATGCAGTACAAACAACAAAAAAATGGAAAACTTACCCCTCGAATGTAATTTTCAGTTCTGGCAATCGAAGCCTTATTGTCAATCTCTTTTAGATAATAATCTATCCAATTAAGAAAGGAAGAACTTGCATCAATATCTCAACTTCAGTTCAAACATGAGTTTGATTCATACTATGTTTTGAGAAACGATACTATCCAAAAGGAAGAAAGTGGAGTCTTTGTCTAAAAAGCATGATAGCCATGAATCAACAGGACCCTGATCCAATTTCATGCATGTAACCTCTTGTAGAAAGGCCTTAACATTACCAGTATTTTACTACTAGAAAAAGGCCTCATTGGTGGCAAATCAATTTGATAAATGTCTACATTTTTTTCATATAAATATGGCTCTATTTCAACATTTTTGCTTTTAGGGTTGGGGAACTTCGGAAACAACCTCCCTTCAAGGCAGAACCTATAGGGGTAAGGCTGCATACATTTCACTCCCCCTACCTTGGCAGCAACGTTTCAAGCATTGGGTTTGTTTTTGTTGTCATTGTTCTTCACATATCAAGCCTTGCCACGCTTCAATTGGGGCACAACAAGCACATTAACGTTTTGATCTTTGACTTGCTTTGTGTCTTTCATGTTTTTCAAAAAGGTAATCTGACAGCTAATTAAGAGGCATCAACAGGTTACAACTATCAAGGTCAAGGTAGCAGGGATGGAAACATCAGTCGTACTCTTCGCCAGATTATCTATCATGATGCGCTATGTCAGGGTGTCTACAGGTAGCCACCTTAGTGTTCCTTTTTTACCTTCTTAATTAAGAAAAATCAGAGGGTGTGACAAAACACAATGTCTTTGTCTGAGCAAGATCATTCTTGACTTTGGCAAAACTATACAATTCAGGCCAAGAGTTGTTGATATTACCCGTCAAGAACTTAAATGCATCAATTGCTGAAGAAAACGGAGCATCATTAATGGAAAGTGCTGGAAACCTGAAAGAAACCAAAGGAAAAGAGCTCAAAGAAGTAAAGAAATGTTACAGTAGCAAAAAATAGTAACAATTCTAAGCTTTTCTATGCTGAATGGATGGACTAGATTAATCAAATTAGATATAATAAGACAAGCTGACTTAGTATAATCATCGTACAGCTTGGTCGTGAGCCCAAGTAGAGCCAACTTAGCTCGTTATGATCAAGAAGCCAAGCTAGTATAAAGTTCAGTCTCTTGAACTCATTACCTGAAACGAGCTCAGTCATTAAAAGAAAATTTGACCAAACCCCAACTGACAAAGACCGAAACTCATTTATTGTACAAAGTTGCATGTTTGCCATTGAAATTTCAGGTTGAAACTGAGCCAGTAAAGCACAAACGAGACAACGTGGGCGAGCTTAAACAAAATGGCCTTGTCTTGAGCCATGGTGACCTGTGCTCCAGCTCATGAGTATTAGCTTGGCAAGCTTCCGGGAGAGCTCAAGTCAAGCAAAATGATTCGGAACCAAGAGTTTAGGCTGGCAAGCTCAGCCTTGGCTTGGCTCAAATACCCCCTAATCAAAGCCTTCTTGAAGGTGCTAGCTAGTTCAGCTAGTAAGGTGTTTAGTGGTACCCAAAACCTAGGACTAAATCTTGCCTTCATCAAGAGTGAGGGGATACATGCGGTTTGGGAAGGGTAGGCACCTAATACAACTCAATTGGACTTCTTACCATTTAAAAATAAATAAATAAAGATATAAACTTTCTTTTCCAATTGAACTGCATGACATTTAGGGCTTGTTTGATAACAAAGAATTTTTCAGTTTTCTAGGAAAAGAAAACGTGTTCAACGGTCCAATTTTCTAATCGGAGAAGTTGGAAAATAGTTTTCCAGTTTTCCCTATCCTTTTACAAATTTGGAAAACAGTTTTAAACTATTTTCAAAATTTTCTTCACAAAATAGAGACCGTGTTTTCCAACTTTTCCCCTACCCTCGTTTCACATTTTCATACTACTCACCCATTTTATAATATTTTTCTATATACCCCCATCTCCTTCTCTTACGTAAATCATTTTGGAGTACTTGAGGTTAGGTTCCCAATTTTAAAAGCGATAAATGATTTTCAAGACGTAGGACAAATAAGAGGATCATGCGAGTTGTTAAATTATAGACACTCACCTTAGCAAAATGAGATAGAGTAGGCTTTAAGGGTATTCAAGGCTAGGTTCCTTTTTTTTTAAAGCGACACCAAGCCATTCGCTACAGTAGGGGTGTAAAGGAACCAAACGTTCGATGAACTGTGTTCGAAATCGATTACAGCTCGTTCATGTTCATCATGAGGGCTCAATAGCTTATCGAGCCGAGTTCGAGCAAGCTCGATAAGGTCTTAACAAGCCGAGTTCGAGTAGGGGGTGCTCGGTTCATTAACATTCGCGAACGGTTTGATAAGAGCTTGCTAAGGGCTCATTAAAAGTTCGTTAACAATTGATATTAGTTCAAAAGTGGATGGATAATGGCTCAATAGTAACTATTTAAGCTGTATAATAAATTAAGCCTTAACAAAGGAAGACAAAATATCAAACAAAAAAGAAAATCCACAAATCATAAATTCTAAGGCTACTATCGACCTTGAGTTAAGTTGAGCCGGATTATTTAACTAAGAGAGCTGAGCCTTAGCTACATGAAACTTAGGTTCAAAAGCTAGCAAGCCCAAGCAAGTCTAAATAAGACAATCTGAAGCTACATGATGAAGCCTAACCTTCTTAAAGTAGCCAAGTCCAGGCCTCAGTGAGAAAAAGCTTGAGCACAACCAAGACTTGGTGGAGCTGAATAAGCTTAAACAAGCCCAGCTCAACTTGAAGCGCCCTGAGTCAGGTTCAATAAAAACTGAGCCGAGTTGAACTAGAGCTCAATGTCTTTTGGCTTAGGAAGCTTTTAGCTAAAAAGCTCAAGCCAAGCAAACATTGTAGAGATGACACTCGAGCTTGATGAGCTCAAACTATTATTTTGGCAATAGAGGAGAAATATGAAGATCAGAAGGGTGCGATCAATATTTCTCTGGAGCTTGATATCAAGCTAGAGAGAGAAAATAAAGATAGATAAACAACAGTTAAGAGCACAAAAATATTGTGCACAGAGAGGTGGCCCCACAATATTGCTTTAAGCGATCATGGTTGCGGTTGCAATGATAACTACAGGGTTGCATAAATAGGATGTCATGGCTGTAATTTCATGGGTAGCGATTATTGCAAAGTAGCTGTATTATGAAAGCAAGGCTAATTTCTGTTACAGGATAGCAGTTAGTTGATTCCATGCGTTATAACAGAAAGGTGTAATTATCAGTTCCCAAAACCAAAGCTCTGGGACCAAACTGATATAATAGACACTTCATCAAGCAAACTGCAAAACAGTGAGTAAAGAGCTAATTAAGGGATAAGATTTCCTTAGCGACCATTATCATTAACATCTTTCTGGGTAAGTTGCAAAGAACATTCAATTTTAGATATTTTTCAATTTAGTTATAATCGTCTTTTTTTTTTTTTTTTTTTTTTTTCCAGACCCTGAGCGAGCGGGAGCCCTTGAGGCACTAGGTATGTTGTTGTTGTGGTAGTTATAATCGTCATTTTCATCTTTTAATTTAAGTTGTAAAAACATATAAGTTTCTTTTGTCGACCGAACATGTCTAATCAACTAGAATTATTTTACAAGTTCAACTTCAAGCAATCAAAAGGCTAAACCAAATGCATCTCCAAGAAACCAAAATGAATAAGAAACCAATTATAAAATGATACTAAATACTATGGAATATTATTTATAAAGTCCGGTATATTATCTTCTGTAAGAATATCCCATGAGGATATTCTAAAATATTACTTCCTAATGTTCTTTTTTTTCTTTTTTTTTTTTTTTTTTTAAGTTGGTAATGAGGGGGTGGAGGGTAGTAACTAGTGGGATTTGATTCCAGGTGGCTGCTCGGGCCTTTGGTTGATATTTACCACTAGACCAAGTTATGCATGGTATTACCTCCTAAATATAAAGATATTATGCACATTCTAAATCTTGTCTTTACTTTCCTTATTTGCATATTCAATCACCTTTATTCTGACACTTAACTACCAAATTCATAAAGGTCATCCTAGATTTTAAAGTGATTTCCATTCATCTCCAAATGGAAGTCAGATTCGGGGGTCATAGTTGCACAAGTCTATTTGAGAGCGTCGAAAGATGACATGGGCGTGCCTAAAATATCCTCAAATTGAGGGATAGGAAACCCATACTTGAGGCCGAAGTGTGATAATGAAAAAACCGTGGTATTACCACGGATTACCAAAGTGATACAGGACAGATAGAATGTGAAAAGGAAAGAAGGAGACAAGGTGAGGGAATTATAGGGGATGAAGAAAAGAAGAGAAAATTCAAGGAAGAGGGAACACCTTATATTTAGGAAAACTAAATATATTTAGCAATGTAAACATTGTACTCATCATCCTATTATGAGATCTCCTCTATCATAACTATAAATACACCATCCAACTAAAAGAAAGAAAAATTCTAGGGAATCAAAATCTCAACAAATTAAACTAAATAAAACAAATTCGAAAGAAGAAGAATCCTAAAACTAGATGGATTTTCTGCAAATGTATGTTCATCCTGTCTTTCCTACTATACACCTTACCATATCCTCCATGTGTCATAGTATAAGCTATCAATAAGGTTCAAGCTTCTTCAAAGCGAGGTGCTTTGTCCTTGGTTACAAACTTCCAGCAGACATCTACACTTCTGCGATTTCCTCCCCCCCCCCCATCCCTCCTCTTCAAACATCATTTTTGCTTCTGTCATAATTTACAGAAAGCCCTAAAATGCTCAGTTTTACTTCTTTCCAGATGATTACCATTCTCCAATCAACAAAAAAAATTATCCTTCTCCATCAATGTAGGGGTAAGAGACAAGGGCAATCCTTTCCTCCCCATCACACTAAAATAGAACTGAATTTATGCAAGCCAAAATCAATTTCCAAAAAGAAGCAAAGATTCTGAATCTCAGTATGTGCTCAGGCATGGATAAGTAGACATTTTATTGTCCAAAAGGAGATTAATTTATACTTGTTTAAGTTAAGCTAAACAAAAGGCATTAGTCAAGTATAAAATGTTCCATAATGCACCAATTACCATTAACGCACGAATAGAAAGGAAACGACTTTAAACAGGTCGCTGCAACCTTCACAAGAGTGTAAAAGGCTTACCTGATCAGCTTGACTTCACATGTACTTCAATTATATCACCATCTTCCATTTCAAGTCCTTGAGGGGTTGAGGTAGGACTGATTTTATCACCATCAAAAGAAAAAACAAGGCTCTGGAGATCAATTTTAACTTTATCCGCATACATTCTGAAAAGCCGCCCAAAATTGTCATCCTACAAGAACTTAAAGGTATATAACTGAGAGCACAATAATATACTTGCTAGATTTATGGAAAAACTGCAGATGCACGCAAGTGACATCAATGAACAGCATTTCTAGTAAAAACATTTCGGAGGACTTGGATTGGCTCTAACATGTTATCAATGCCTAGAAACGCTGACAAAAGAACAGGAAAAATGCCAATGCTTAGAAACAATGAAAAAAGAAAGGAAAATGCTGAAAGCAAAATCCTACCATACACTTTCTTCTCTGCTAAAAATTTGGGGACCAAGGGATCCCAAAAGTAGGAAAATTAAAATCTCAACAGGTTGGCACAAAGATGAAGCTCTAGAGCAATTTCAGCTAACAGAAGAAACCAAAATTTCCCAAAAACAGAAACTCAAATTAAGAATCAGCATACAGATCTGTCAAGGTGCAGTAAGTTTCAGTGTCCAAGTCAAAAAATATATAAATATTTATAGGGTTTTTTTACTGAAAACCACTTATATTTTAGGTGCAATTTCAAAAAACCACCCAACTTTTCTAATTTTTCAAAGTCAAACCTGAACTTTTCAAAAAAATTTCAATGTCACACCTAATGCTGACACCATTAACTTTCTGTTAAAATAAATACGAAATTACCAAACCGCCCTCAATAAAACTTGTTTTTATCAATGAATTATAAACAATTTTAAAAATAAAAAACACTTCTACATTTTTTTTGGTGGCAAAAGGCTTTAGCAGCACACCAAACCTTTAACAATTTTACAAATTCAGAGGTAAAGGGTAATTTCATCATTTGCAAAATACATTACTTAATATAATTTAATTAAATTAAGTTAAACTTGGTGTTTTGATGCATTTATACCCTAAAAGGGGGCGATTGATTTGACGGAAAGTTAACAGTGTCAGAATTAGGTGTGGCATTGAAAAGTTTTTGAAAAGTTCAGGTGTGACTTTGAAAAATTCGAAAAGTTAGGTGGATTTCTGAAACCACGCCTAAAATGTAAGTGGTTTTCAGTATTTTAAAAAAAAAAAAAAAGACACCCCATATTTATATGCATGCAGGACCAGCGGCAAAGCAGAACTCCAGAAGCTCAATTTGTAAAGAATCATGAAGGATGCTAGAAGGATAGTTAACCTATCCTAATGTGAATGTCCCATTTCTCTTTTATTATGCACATATGGTTGCCCAAATCTAACTTTTGGTACTTCATATCCATAAATCCTGAGCCACCCAAAAGCATAAAATGAGGAGGGAGGGAATCTAACCGTTGAAATAACCACTTTTAGGAAGCAGAAATATCTTTGGTTAAACCTGAGATACTTTGAGGCACATGTTCCTTAACCCCCCCCCCCCCCCCCCCCCCCCCCCCAAAAAAAAAAATGGAGAGAGAAAAACCAAAGTGGTTGGCTATCTGTTAGCACTTCATTACAGTTCTAACTTTCCTTTCCAGTTTGCACAAGTTCCCAAAGCTCAACAAGAACAAATGGAAAGAAAGCAAATAAAATGAAACAAGATTGTTGCGTGAAATAGTTTCTACTACAACTCTGGACGTTTGACCAGAGCACATAACATGCCATAGCCACCATATCTGGCCTGTAGAAAACGTCAATGGTGAAAGCATTTACAGAAAGCATTGATGACAAAGAAACTGAATCTCTTTAGTCATCAACTCAGCATTCTCACTGGAGATAAAAAAAAAATGGCTTGAATCACTAACCACTTCGCCAACCATTGCATGTCACTCAAAAATCATTCAAGTCTTATAATATCATCAATTGTAGCTCACTGCCACCGATTGACTAGCAAATTATCACTGGAAAGCCACACATACCATACCTAGTTTTTGCATGCCAATGAGATTATCCCTTTCTCTTTCAAGCACTTTCCCATTTCAAAGGAATCATAGAATAAAAACCCAAACCATTAACACAACCGTAAAAAATTATCACGAATACGACAAGAAGAAATAGTGCCCTTTGATTTTTGGTCATACTAATGCTCATAAACCACTATTACAGGTTACACTTTTACAAACATTGGCAAGCCACCTATCTGTTCATCTTATAGCATTTTACGGCAGGAACAGCCGAAAATTGAACATTACATAGAGACATGCTTATGCATTAGCAAATCAACAAACCTTCAAACAAGCAAACAAGAAACAGACATATCAGGGTCTAGACATAACCTAAAATACGGGTTTAGTGGGATACTATGAAAAGATAATAGTTATGGCACTACTTAGAAATACAAAATTATCCATTTTTCTTGGGAAATTTTCCACAAAAAATGGAAAACTATAGATAGTTTTCCAACTGTGTAAGTTGAAAATAATTATTCAATTTTCAGTATTTTATTAGGAAATTTGGAAAACAATTTTAAATTCTTTTCCAATCTCTTATTGCATCTCCGAATACCATATTTCAAAAGAATTATTCTTTTCTTTGCGTTTGATTAAGCATAATAAGAAAACATTTTCTACTTCAAATTACGTTACACATACATTTATTTGCCATTTAAATCAATATTTGGAAGTAGATTGTGTCCGAAATCCAAATTTGTAGCCTGAAAAAAAGTTCCAAAATGGTATTTGTACCCAAAACGATTCCCAATTATCCATCGGATGAATCAAACCGGTCATTTTCATATTGGTTACCTAATTGTTCGAATCCGAGTATTGGATTTTCAGATTTAGAAATGTTGCATAAGCCTATAATTTTTTTATTAAAAAATGGGGAAAAAAATGATAGGAAACATTTTGGAAAATTGTCATGGATTTTCCATTCTTCTACATGTTTTCCAAATGAAAGATGATAAAAGAAATAGAGATGAAAAGGAAAACTACAAACAAAAAATGAAAACTAGAAAATGTTTGTTGGTTTAAATAGGACCTATATATTTGGAGTTTTTGTACTTCCGGATATTAATTTATTATATAGGATTTATTCACTTGATTTAGATTAGATTTATGTTATCCAAGGCTAGGCTTGGACTTCCAAGATTACTACTGATTATGTAAGATGCACCTCTATTAATTTAGGGTACTACATTATGAATATGGCCTTGTGTACCTCATGGAACTAGTATTTGAAAAAACTAAGAATTAATTTAGCTAACTTCTATCCTACATCAGATTTTTTATACAAAATAAATTTGGCACAAATTTTTTAAAATAAATG
Source organism: Simmondsia chinensis (assembly GCA_018398585.1). Taxonomy (NCBI): domain Eukaryota; kingdom Viridiplantae; phylum Streptophyta; class Magnoliopsida; order Caryophyllales; family Simmondsiaceae; genus Simmondsia; species Simmondsia chinensis. The sequence goes on along the minus strand of JAGTTD010000008.1, from coordinate 15,507,339 downwards.
CTCAAAAAAGTGTATTGACACCCAACATCATAGTTTCCAGTTTTCAAGCAGAGCAATCATATAAGATGCCGGTCAATAAGAATGAATGTAGACTAGAGTAAGGATGAGAACTCCATACTTCAAATATACGAAATTGCTTGGCTCCATCTTTGTCTTGAATAGATATAACTATTTTGACTCTATCAGCTGAAGGCATTGAAGGTTGCTCAGCAGCCTCCTCTAAAGATCTCTTTGCAGCTTCTTCTACAGCTTGCAACACATCCCCGGCTGAAAGGGCCAGTGAGGCCAGCTCCTGCTTCTTTACCCTACAAAAGTAAGGCATTTTACATTTGAGAAGAAGAGCACACTATCAGAAGGGAAACAAATAAGGAAACAACACCATGTTACATGACGGCCTTCTATAGAACTCGGCTGTTCATGTATAAAGTCAAAATAAAGAATAATATGGGTTAGATGATATTCCAAAGGCAATCATAATAACCATTTTCCTTTACATGTATAGGTATATGTGAAGACAGTGAGGCAAGGATACTTCTCAGCGTAAAAATATAAGCATATACTTTACCAACTTGCAGATGCCTTCTCCAGATATACTGACAGTTAAATCTTTAAGTGGCGCTAGTTCACAATCCCAAAAACCGAACAGCAGTTGACTATATAGTAGTTATCAAATAGTTTCACGAAACTCGGACTTAAAATTGCTTGATAAAAGACTCTAAATCTTTACGCTTTTCAAGGAAATCACAATGGACTTATTGCTCTTTACTTATCTTCTTTACTAATGAAAAGTCTTCCAATACCCACCCACTCCCCAAGAGGGATTGAAAAAAAATGCTACATAAGCACCATGATGCAGGGCGGGAAGCAATAAAAAACATTAATGGCCTTCCCTAATTTGGTAATTCCCTGGAATGCCAGATTAAAGGGATTTCAGTAGACTTGTTGATTCCTAGAATACCTAGATAACAACAAGAAGGATAAGCAATTGCAAATACCAAATTTTATTTAATCAAAAGCTTCCCTACAATAAAAGAGAAAACCCCTATTTATAGAACTAAAAAGACTTAATTATTGGAATTACAATTAGACTCTAGTGAGAAAAATAAATTAAAGACTCTTTATACAACTAAAACTCTTCAAACAAGTTAAACTCCTAAAATAATTATAATTACAAATGGACTCCTGTTAGGAAAATAACTTAAAATTGTATTCCAAATTGGTTGCTAATCGTAGATTTTGAGCGGTTGTAAACCGCAATTCTTTCTACTGCGTCATTCTTCCCTGCTTCACGAGAATCCGCCATCGTATTTGACCATGATACCTTGTCACAACAAAAGTTGTGTCTATGAAATAGGACAAAGCATCAGTGTTCCTCGATCTTTGAACCCAATCAGGAGTTACTGATCCAGTAGCCACACCACGTAGAATGATGATTTTATCCTCTTTAGTGACCTTAGTACAGAATTAAACGTCACTCTGGACATCATCTAAAAGAGAGAAATTCAGTTTCACCATTAAAAACATGGAACCATCATGCTTGTTTGGGCAATTTATGCAAGGGATCTACTTGGCTTTACATAACTAATGTCTGCATCCTCTTATAGTACGTCGATGATAAGGAATTCAGGAATTTCCCCCAGCTGAAATTTGCTGGATCAAAAAACATGGTGAGGAAACCCTTAATGCTCTCCACAAGCCCAGATTTTTGCATGATGCCAAGAGGGGTCACTTGTCTGAGGCAAACGGAAATGATTCAGATGTTGCTGGTGATGGAAGTTGCTTCCAAGCCTAGGCTCCATCATCCTTAAACAGATACAACAACAACAACTGTCCCAGTGTCACAAGTGCTCCCGCCGAAGCAGGGTCTTTTTTGTTTTTGGGGAGGGGGGGGGAGATGTATGCAGCCTTATCCCTTCAAGGTATTAGTCATCATCCTTAAACATATCTTCATCCTAAATGGGCTCATTGTAGATCAACAAAAACAAGAATCCCAAAGCCAGTTATTCGGACTCGCTGAATATAATCAGGCTTAAATATTTCATCATAAACAAGCTCATGGTAGACTGCCAAAGATGAGAATTCTTGGATTGATTCGCCAAACCCCCTGAATATGGAATCCCAATTCACATTAGAATAGGCCCCCGTATTGGAGTCAAGCTCCGCTGCTGGGTCATCATCTTTTCGTTCTCTGAAGGGATTTTTGGAACCCTCTTCCACATCTTTCCACTCCTCCGGTTTCAGCATTGGGGTCAATTTTGGATGGCATACTGAAGTAGTATATTGCACTGTTAAAGGGTAAAAGTATATTGCACTGTTAAAGGCTCCATTTACCGGGACCATCATGCTTCGACTTTTTCCATTCGCTGACTAAATTGTTGTTCAAAAACAGTGTCAACCCTCTAATACACCTTTCCAACAGAAAACATCCTCTACCTCTGGGGTGCCATGAGTTGGATTCGTCCTTGCTCAGATACCAACTAATGGAGGGCATGATCGGAAGCGAAGCAATACAAATATCTACCCTCTGCCTTAATCCATTGATTCATCAAAATGTCAAATTACAAGGGTTTCAATTAACTCGTTGATTCCTAAAAATATCGATTCCAAATTTTATGTAATCAAAAGCTTCCCTACAAAGAAAGAGAGGGCCCATTTTATATAGCTAAAAAGAATCTAAAATAATTGGAACTACAACAAGACCATAATTAGAAAAATAAATTAAAAATTTTTTCAACAACAGCAGCTTGGAGCCTCAAAGAGGCTCCTATGAGAGCAGGGTCTAGAGAGGGTAAGATGTATGCAGCCTTACCCCTACAAGGTGCTCCATAGGGAGGTTGTTTCCGAAGAGTGATGTAGCACAAACGAGAAAACTAAAAGACTTCAAACTCAACTCTCAAATTCTGGATTTTTATTCATTCAAAAGATATCTCTATAAAGTACATAAGGGTTCTATTTATAGAGTAAGAACCCTGAACCAGAAAAGATAAAGAAGTATAATCCTAATCTAACTAGGAAATAAATATAATCAAACTCTTAAAATATAAACCTAATCTAATTAAAATAAAAGATAATCCTAAATAGTCTTAATCTAATTTAAACTCAATAAATTCTAAAGCATAAACTAATATTTCAACAATTTAAAAGTCACAAATATACTTAAACTCCTTTTAATCAAGATATCTTCACAAGTTCCATATGTTGCCTTATCCTTGTACTGCATCATTCTCCCCCAGTTACAAAAAACTCGTCCTCGAGTTTTGTAGAAAGCGAGAATGAAAGAGTGAATCATAGGCCCTGATCTTGGCTTGAGGAGGAGCAGCTTTTGGCGATGTCCAATGAAGACTCTTGAATTATGAACTCAACATGTTGGACATGCTCTACATCAACGTTGAGATTATCGTCTTGTATAGGCCTTCCTTCTTGACCTTCATTGTTGAATTCAATTGCCATCTGGGGGAGTTCTTCATCCCTTTCTTCTTCAATGTTTAATGCATTGTGCTCTACTTCATTACATACCTCATCAATGCCGTCCTCATTATCTTCAATATGAATAGTTTGTTGGACCTTCCCTTCACTATTTATTTCTTCTTCTGCCTTTGCTACTACAATACTATCAATAGGAACAAGCTTTGATTGACTTTCTTCCACTTTTTCGTTAACAATTTTGTTGTAATCATAGTTAGCATATTTGCTATAAATATTTAGAAGCTCATTTAGATGCCCTATGATCTTGTGACACTTCAATTCACTAGCGAGCTCAATATCAAGTTGACAACGATCACGACAGATGTATGTCCTTTGTAGTACTTGCTTTGCATAAATTGCATCATCACGATAATAAAATTGTATATGTGCAAGGTAAGTTTCGTCAACCCAAGTAACATTCTCTATAAATCCATAATGGCGAAATAACCAATGTAGATCCCCACGACTAATAGGCTCGGAAATATTGTGAATCCTTACTATTAAAGATCTATCATCAGAATCACCCCATAGCCAATATCCAGTTACCTTGTGATTTTTCTCTAGCCCTTTTTCAAGTTTTCCTGTTAGATCCATATCTTATATGAAATAGTTTTTCATGAGAATAACATATACCTTTTTCCTTATTATTAAAGTTTTGTTGTGTTTCCCAGTTGCAAATGAACACTCGGCTCAAAGCAACCCCTCTCCTTGAGCAACAGTGACAGAGGCGTTGAAGGGGCCTCACCGATCGACTAGGAGTCAACCGGTGACCGTGGTCGCACCGCTGGAGATCGAAGACAAAACTACCTTGAAGTTAGCACTAGGGTTCAAAATTTAGGGTTCGGGTTCGAATTTGGGATTTAGGGTTAGGGTTAGGGTTCGAATTTGGGATTTAGGGTTAGGGTTAGGGTTCGAATTTGGGGGGTGGTTTCTGTGGTGGGCATAGGGTAGGTTTTTGCAGGGTGGGTGGTGATGGTGATTAGGTTTTGGTGATGGGGCAGTGAGGGTGGTGGAGAGTGGCAGAGAGGGGAAGGAGGCATTCGAAAGATGTGAAGCTGGGTTTCCTTTTTTTTTTTTTTTTTTCCTCTCTTTTTCTTTTTTTTTTTTTAAATTGAAATCAAAAACAAAATTGGACCGATTTGAGTCTGATACCAAAATTGGAACGAGAAAACTAAAAGATTTCAAACTCAACTCTCAAATTCTGAATTTTTATTCATTCAAAAGATATCTCCATAAAGTATATAAGGGTTCTATTTATAGAGTAGGAACCTTGAATCAGAAAAGATAAAGAAGTATAACCCTAATCTAACTAAGAAATAAAAATAAATCCTAATCTAATTAAAATAGAAGATAATCATAAATAGTCTTAATCTAATTTAAACTCAATAAATTCTAAAGGATAAATTAATGCTTAAGCAATTTAAAAGTCACAAATATACTTAAACTCCTTCTAATCAAGATATCTTTACAAGTTCCACATTTTGCCTTATTCTTGTACTGCATCAAAGGGCCCCAAACCCTAAAAAGAAAGAAGGAAAACTAAAACTCTTTAAATAGCCAAAACTCTTAAAACAATTAAAACTCCTAAAATAACTATAAACATACTCATATTAGGAAAATAACTAAAATTATATTTTTAGTTGATCCCTAATCGTAGATTTTGAGTGCCAATTAACCACAATTCTTTCTCCTCCATCACACCAAGACCAACCATAGTTACTAGAATCCATCAACTCCCTCTCCCAACCCAGCTATTACGGTCAAACATACAACTTATGTATGGGATATGTGAAAGATTAGCTTCAAACTGAGAGGGTTAGTAACAAGATGCACCTAAGAACTTGGGATGTGCCTCAAAACCATCCATATTCGCTACTCCATCTATTTATCTTAGAATGCAAGATTGACTTCCTTATATAAAAATAAAAAATAAAAAAAAGAGCATTCCCATCTCAGCTGATCGAACACTGCAAGTTCAACAGCTTCTAAACAGAACCTTCTTCTACCTGAATTTTCATCTCAAATATCCATTGCTATGGACCAGAAACCTAAGGAGCAATATCGTAATGTTAGACCTCTAAGCAACCCCTTCAAATTCAACAAGTGCACAACTCTCTACAACATGCTAATAGGCACAAAATGTCAAAGATAATTATCAATATAGCCTTACTATGAATTATTTATACTTCAAGTCCTTTAAAACCCAAAAACATTTGTTAGACTATATTGTATAGGACTTATTATTGTATGTATCTGAGCCCAATAGGCCTGCCTTGTATATGATGTAAAGCCCATTACTGTTCTATAAATATACGAGAGGGCCACAACATAATGTGCGCTTCTCATTCTCTCATGGTATCAGAGCTCTCCCGAGCCCTCTCGTAAAGGCAAACTCTAGCCTCGTTTCTTTTTCCATTTTCTTTCTTTCAACCAAAAAAAAAAAAAAAAAAAACAAAGAGGGTCGACAAACCCTACCGCACCTGTGCCCGCCGCCAGCCTTAACCCTAACCCTACCGTAGCGCCGCCACCCTAACCCAGCGTCGCGCCTCCCTTGCGCCACCTCTGCACCACCGCCCATCTCTGTCCTCTGTGCTTCGAGTCACCGACAACCGCCCAACTCATCTATGGCTGACTCCTCCTCCACCACTTCTCCCGTCGCCGCCGCACCTGTGCCCGCAGCCGTGCCATCTCTTCCCACACCCTTTGGCATCGCTAATATTCGACAACACATAACTTCTACCCTTGACTCGAATGATCCGTCAATCTATTTAGTCTGGCGTCGCTCTTTTATCTCGGCTTGTCGGGGTTATGCTATTGACGACCATCTGGACGGTTCATCTCCTCCACCTGCTACTACTGATTCCACATATCGCTATTGGAGGCAGGTTGACAATCTCCTTATATCCTGGATTCTTGGTACTATTTCCTCTGATCTTGCTAGTGCTGTTTGTGGTGATGATGATGATTTAACTGCTGCATCTCTTTGGGGCTCAATTACTAAACTTTTTACTGATTTCGCTCAATCACGTCAACTGCAATATAAACGGGAATTAACAAACATTAAAAAGGGCAATCTTTCTATGTTGGCATATCTCACCAAAATTAAATCCTTGGCTGACAATCTTAGATCTGTGCGTGCCTCTATCTTTGACGTTGATATGGTTCTAGCAGCTGTGGATGGTCTTTCTGATGATAAAGACTTTCATGCTGTTTGTACCTCTATTACTTCTAGAACTCCTTTTCCCTCTTTTATTGAGGCACGCTCCATGCTAATGAATGAAGAATCTCGTTTAACCAATGCTAGCAACAACACAGCCCCCGCTCTCCTTTTGCCTGCCGCCACCGCCAGCTGTGCAGCCACCCGTGCCGGCACCCAAGGCTCCTCTTGCTCTTCCCGCTCATCAGCATTCCTCTACACCCGGTTCTGGAAATCATTTTGGTAATGGTCGAGGTAATGGTCGTGGTCGTGGGGGTCGAGGTAATGGTAAAGGTCGAGGACGTAATGGTCATGGTTATGGAGATTCATGGATGCATCACATGTGGGGTTCAAATTTTCGGGGTATGCCGTGGTCGATGCCGTGGCCCATGCCATATCGCATGCCTCAGTTTGGCTCAGGTCCTCCGGGTGGTAATGTATCCTCTTATCCACAGTTTCATCCTGCAAATAATGCTTATACCACTGGATATGGTTTCCACCCGAGTTTTGATGCGAGTCAGTTTCCCCCACAGTCATATTCCACCCCCACTCTTGACTCCTCCTGGATCATGGATAGTGGGGCTTCATCTCATATGACAAATAACCCAGGTATCCTTACATCCTTGTCTCCATATTCTGGTTCTGATAAAATCTTGGTGGGTAATGGTGCGTCTCTCTCTATTGCGGGTATTGGGTCTTGTTTTCTTTCTACTCTTGCAGGTCGTTTCATTTTAAATAAAGTCCTCCTCGTTCCCGGTCTCTCCAAAAATTTACTTTCTGTACATCAATTTTGTTCTGACAATAACTGTCGTCTTGAATTTGATTGTTTTGGTTTTTCTGTCAAGGATCCTAAGTTGCAGTCCACCATCATTCGCTGTGTTAGCCCGGGGCCTCTCTTCAATGTTCCAGGATCATCCTCTTCCCATACATCGTTCGTCGCGTCTTGAGTCTCCTCCTCTCTTTGGCACCGTCGCTTGGGTCATCCAAGAGAACCAGTTTTGCCTACTTTAGTTAAGCAAAAATTTATTTCTTGTTCTAGTCCTTTCGAGTCCAGTTTATGTCATGCTTGCCAACCAAGTAAGCATAGTCGTTTACCCTTTCAAGCGTCTGTAACTAGTACTTCGCGTCCTTTTGATATTGTTCATTATGATGTATGGACATCGCCTGTTACCAGTTTCAGTGGTTTTAAGTATTATTTGTTATTTTTGGATGATTATGCCCATTTTGTGTGGATTTACCCTATGCGTGCCAAGTCTCAGGTTTTTGCCCTATTTGTTCAGTTTCGCAATCTTGTGTTGAATCAATTTGGTGTGGAAGTTAAACATTTCCAATGTGATAATGGCACTGAATATATCAATCGTGACTTTAATGGTCTCTTTCAGCAACGCAGCATTCTCAGTAGGGTCTCTTGCCCTCATACCTCCCAACAAAATGGGAAAGCTGAACGCATGCATCGTACCATTGGTAATATGATGCGTTCCCTCTTGTTCCAAGCTTGTATGCCGTTGGAATTTTGGGTGGAGTCAGTTTCTGTAGCCGCTCACATTATTAACCTCCTCCCATCCACTTCCATCAAGAAAAAGATTCCCTTTCAACGCTTATATAAAAAGAAAGTTGATTATAGTCACCTCCGAGTTTTTGGTTGTGCCTGTTATCCCAATTTAAGTGCCACTACACCCCACAAACTTGCGCCGCGCTCCTCTTTATGTGTTTTCTTGGGCTATCCACCAAGTCACAAAGGGTATAAATGTCTGGATCTTTCCACTAACAAAATCATTATTTCGAGGCATGTTATTTTTAATGAAACAGATTTCCCCTTGGCACGGTTGGGACATTTTTCTCAAACTATGATGACACGTCTTCATCAAGTTTTTTCCCCGCCGCTTATGTCCTCTCCGTTCGCTGGTATGTCTCTACTCCCGCCGGCCGACCCACCCGTCACGGCTGTGCCGACGCCCGTTGCGCCACCAACCCCTGCTGCCTCTGCATCCCCTCCAACCGCAGCTCCTCCCGAGCTCCGTGTGCCACCACGTGTTCATCCCATGGTAACTCGTGCACGAGCTGGTATTGTGAAACCTCTTTTGAAACCCTCTATGATTGCTCATAATTCATTGCCCGAGGTACCTTTTTCTTATAAACAGGCTCTCACTGATGATAATTGGAAGACTGCCATGATTGATGAATTTAATGCCCTCATTCGTAATAAGACATGGGATCTTGTTCCTCCGCCGTCTCATGGTAATATCGTTGGCTCCAAGTGGGTTTTTTGCATCAAACAAACGGCTACAGGTCAGGTTGAACGGTATAAAACTCGGTTGGTTGCTCAGGGTTTCACACAAAGGTATGGCATAGACTATGGTGAAACATTCAGTCCTGTTGTTAAACCTGCTACAGTTCGTACTGTCTTAACTATTGCTACTTCTCGCAACTGGCCTATTCATCAACTTGATGTTAAAAATGTGTTTCTTAATGGCACTCTAAATGAAGAGGTCTACATGAAGCAACCACCGGGTTTCGTTAACTTGCATCATCCTGATCATGCGTGTAAGCTCAACAAGTCCCTTTATGGTCTCAAGCAAGCTCCTCGTGCTTGGTATACTCGTTTTGCCACGTTTTTACAGAAATTGGGCTTCCGCAGCTGTAAGTCTGATTCCTCTTTATTTGTCTTACATCGTGGACATGACATGGCTATATTACTAATATATGTTGATGATATCGTTCTCACTGCCTCTTCTCATGCGGTACTTCACGACCTACTTCGCTCACTTAGATCTGAGTTTGACATGACTGACTTGGGGCGTCTGAATTACTTTCTCGGCATCTCCGTATCTCACTTATCTACAGGGTTGTTCTTGTCTCAGTCTAAATATGCACATGATCTCTTGGACCAAGCAAACATGCTTTCTTATAAGCCTGTTGTCACACCTACGGATTCCAAATCCAAGCTTTCTCACGAACACGGTGAACTCATGATTGATCCCACACTATACAGGTCCATTGTTGGTGCTTTCAATATCTCACCTTCACTCGTCCTGACATTTCTTACGCCGTTCAACAGGTCTGTCTATTTATGCATGCTCCACGCTCGTCACACTGGATGGCTGTTAAGCGCATCCTTCGGTATATCAAGGGCACTATTGATCATGGTCTGACTATCTCTCCGACTCATCTTGACCAACTTACAGCTTACTCCGATGCTGATTGGGCTGGATGCCCTGACACTCGCCGTTCTACTTCTGGTTTCTGTGTTTTTCTCGGAGGCAACATTCTCTCCTGGTCCTCCAAGCGACAGCCCACTGTCTCTCGTTCTAGTGCTGAGGCTGAATATCGTGCAGTTTCCAATGCCGTTTCAGAATGTTGTTGGCTCCGTTCTCTCCTCAGTGAGTTGGGCCTCCTTCTTCCACGGGCTACCTTGGTCTATTGTGACAATGTCTCTGCTATATAACTGTCTACCAACCCCGTTCAGCATATTCGTACGAAACATGTCGAGATTGACATCCATTTTGTTCGCGAGCGTGTCCAGATGGGTCTTGTTCGGGTGCTTCATATTCCTTCCTCTCAGCAAATTGCTGATATTTTTACAAAGAATCTTCTGCGCGCTCTTTTTCTGCTTTTTAAGTCCAACCTTCGCATTTGCTTACCCCCTGCTTCGGTTGAGGGGGGATGTTAGACTATATTGTATAGGACTTATTATTGTATGTATCTGAGCCCAATGGGCCTGCCTTGTATATGATGTAAAGCCCATTACTGTTCTACAAATATACGAGAGGGCCACATCATAATGTGCGCTTCTCATTCTCTCAACATCCCTTACAAGGTCCCAACTGTCATTGTCAAGAAGGCCAAGAGAAAATGCCCAAATCAAACTGTATTCTTCTCTTCCCAGGATTGGCTTCTTTGATATTGATCAACTTTGATTTTCACTATATCAAACATGAAATATATAAATAAATTTTGTAATCATAGTTTCCAACAAAATCGGCAAGTGTTTGAGAATCTAGAAAATTACAATTCATTCACATAATTAAGGGAAAAACACATGGGTAAAGAAAATGTCAATGAAAAATTTTGAGCAAAGTGGCAGTAATACCTCAACTCCCTTATAACTGAATCCTCATCAGCATTTGAAGCATCTCCTGTATGCCTAGGAGGAGGAGGCAACCAGTCCTCCTCATCCTTCTCCTCTACATCAATTATATGAACTGACTTCCCTTCCTTTTCATCCTCCTTATTCTACACGAAATAATAATTATTAAAACTAAACTAAATAAAAACATATTAGACAAGAGTACGGAGAATCATTCTATGATCAGCCCCACAACAAAGTTCGTTCAAATTGGTTCCTCATCTTTTCATTTGTCCAAATTGAGTTATTTACACCACTGGTCCCTCATGTATATTAATTTGTTCAAATTGCTCTCTCATCTTTTATTTTGTTCATAATGCTCGCTAATGTTTGTAACTTTTCTTATATTAGTCTCTCATCTTTCCTTGGTTCAAAATGGTCCCTAATGTTTTTTATTTTATGACAAACTTAATCTCTCAAATGGAGACCAAAATTAGGTAAAGCTTAAAAAGACGAGGGACCAATTTTGTCATAAAATAAAACATTGTAGACTATTTCGAGCGAAAGAAAGATGAGGGACTAACTTTGTCATAAAATAAAATATATTAGAGACTATTTTGAATAAAATAAAAGACGAGACTATTTGAATAAACTAGGGCCGACTTGACAATTTCGAGGCCCCAAGTGAACGTTACAAATGGGGCTCTTCATATATTGTTACACTATTATTACTTTACAATTGAAATCAGAAAAAAAAAAATTGAAGAGAATTGGGGCAAGAATTTAGAAGAATCAGCAAAACAGAGGAGAAAAGCGGACAGGGCAAGGAAGATTAGAACAAGGGTGAGAAGAGAGAATAGAAATAGGAGAAATTGGATATTATTTTCATTGGATGATTACCTCCATACAGCATCCAGAAGCAACTAAGTATTTATAGAGTAAAAATGAGCTAACTAACTTGCCCTCCTTTCCACTTTAAATTACAAACTAGAACAATCTAGAGCAACCTAGAATAGAATTTGAAAATATTGACGGGAAAGAGTAGAGCGTGTAACAATGCCCCCCGCTCAACAACAACCTTGCCCTCAAGGTCGAAAATCCGGAAATCGCACCTAGAAATCAGAGTAGTCCTCCCAAGTGGCCTCATCGGATGAACAACCCTTCCAATGAATTAACCATTGAGTGTCACTGCGATTATTGCGGCAAAAAAAACAGCGATTCGAGACAACTTTGGGTTCCCAAAGAGGAACATCAAAGTCGGGTAAAACAACAGGCAACGAAGACAAAGGAGAACCGCCAACGTGTCGCTTGAGCTAGAAAACATGGAAAGTCGGATGAATTCGAGGCTTCGGCGGCAGGGCAAGTGTGTAGGCGACAAGCCTAACCCGAGCAATGATCTAAAAAGATCCATAGAAACGAGCAGCCAGCTTCTGTGAAGCACGGGGAAGCCACGGAAAGCTGACCATATGGTTGGAGTTTGAGATAGACAAAATACCCACATCAAACTGCCTATCCGGCCGATGCCTGTCAGCCAAACTCTTCATACGCTGTTGAGCTTGTCCCAAATGATGCTTGAGTAAACACTACATGCTCCCGAGCCCGATTGCAATCAACAGCCTCTACTGAGCTTTCACCTCGGATATAGGGAATATGGAGTGGAGGAGGCTGTCCATAAAGGACCTCAAAAGGAGTACTATGAATCACCGAGTGAAAGGTGGTATTGTACCACCATACAGCCATAGGTAAAATGAAGCCCAAAGAGCAGGGCAATCACAACACATACAGTGAAGATATGTTTCTAAACAACGATTAACCACTTCCGTCTGACAACTAAGGATGGTAAGCTGTCAAAAGGTTGAGCTGAACACCATTTGAAACATCTCCTGCCCAAAAATACTCAGAAAAACCGAACCCCGATTGGAGACAATAGACTACAGAAGGCCATGGAGCTTATAAATGTGATCCATTAAAAGGCGGGCAACCTCAGCAGCCATGAAAGGATGAGTAAGAGCCAAGAAATGGGCATCCTTAAACGATCCACCACTACCAAAATTGTATCCTTCCCAAAAGAAAGAGGAAGTCCCTCCACAAAGTCCATAGATATGCCAGCTAAACAATTGTCAGTATAGGCAAAGGACTGAAAAGACCTGGCAAAGGAGCATTGTCGGGCTTACAACACTGACAAATGGGGCACTGTCGAATAAAGTCATTGACATCATGCCTAAGCCCCTTCCAATAGAAAAAAAGGGGTGATACGACGAAGAGTAGCGTCCATGCCCGAATGACCACCACCAAGGACGCATGATAGAAAGAAATAATCTTATGACGTAAAGAAGAAACAGCACCCACAACCAACTTCCCGAAACGACGTAACTGAGAATGTTGCCAAGTAAAAGTGGGATGCTTGGCCAGGTTACTCTGTATGGACTGAATCAAGGCACAAATATCAGGATCGGTATGCCACGAGTACTCAATTTCCAAAAGCAAATCAAAGGAAAAGATATTGAGAACCAAAGAACATAAGGAGGCACTTGAAATGTGAGACAAAGTATCAATAACCACATTATCCTTCCCTTTCTTGTAAACAATATTGTAATGAAAGCCCATAAGCTTGAAAAGCCAAGCAAACTGAAAAGGAGCCTGTGAGATATTACTCCCAGGTCTTAATGGCATGAACCACAGCCAACAACCCTCGTTCATAGACAGAACGAGCCTGATTTCGTGGAGACAGAATCTTATTGAGATAGGCGAGAAGGCATCCCTATTGCATGAGAACAACACCAATACCATGCCTGGAGGCATCGGTCTCAACCTCAAAAGAACGTGAAAAATCGGGTAAAGCCAAAATAAGAGCTCCTGTGAGAGCGAGCTTGAGACGGTCAAAAGCTTGCTGAGCCGAGGAAGACCAAGAAAGAGCATTCTTGCGCAAACGATCAGTCAAAGGCTTACAAATACTATCATAATTGTGGATAAAACGTCGATAATAACCACACAAGCCCAAAAATCCACGCACGTGCTTCACACAAGTAGGTGTCGGCCATGAATAGGGATCACAATTGCACCCAAATCCATCGGATATCCATCTAACTCGATCCATTTTTGATGGATTTGGATGCAAAAAACGAGTTTTAAATAGATTTGGATTTGGATTTTGATAAATGGGTTTTAGATTGGGTCGGATTTGGATGACATACAACCCAACTCAAACCGGACCCAAATTCGACTCCAAATTATGTTTAATGTAGCAAAAATTTTAAAATTACTAAATTTTAAGTCTTTAAAATGTCCGATCATATTCCAACATCTTTTTTATTGTGCGAACATTTTGAAGCTCATTTTGGCACTATAATATTTTTATAGAACTATGATTCAACAAAATTATGTATAAAGATTTGTTGTTAAAAGGTATTTGAATGATTGTCTAATATTATATTTATACCTATTAAATAAAAAAAGATAAAAGATGAAGCAATTTGTCCAAACATTAGCTTTTGAGTTATTAATTATTACATTATTATTGTTAATATATTAATATTAGATTGCAATATTAAAATTTATTCAATAAATTATAGGGGTTATGGATTTGGGTTGGATATCCGTTCCATCCAATGGAAATGGATTTGGATTGAATTTTGTTATGATTCAAGATCAATTTTGAATCATAACCTAGAAAAAAGAATATAAGATGAGAAAGAAGGGAGATTAAGATGAGAAATAGAGAGAATATAGATGAGAAGTAGAGAGAATTAGGGTTGAGAGAAAAGAATCAAGATTATTATCATTCAATGCCTCAAAATACAAGATGGATCTCCTATTTATACATTCTAGCTTAGGTCGGCAAAATAGGGAAAATATCTAAGTACGCAATGTACCTAGACAATACAAGACTCATCACCAATGTAACTAACAACCGCCATTCCTCCAACAATACCCCTAAAGCTACGTTAATGGAGACTTAGTACAATAACCACTAAATGAGGATCTAACTTGACTTATACTAATGTCTTATGCTATTTAAGTACACCCAAGCAATTATTAGTACTCAATTCCATATACCCCATCTTCTAGAATCATGACAAATTTTTATGGCATAAATGAGTTTTTCTTGTATTTGGACTGGGTCCGCTTTTTTTTGGGTTAGATCTGGATGAAGGCAAAACAACTCAAACCCGATCTGCTACCATCCCTAGCCATGAACAAACAACATCAATTTTCTTAGAATCAGTAGACACCCCATCGGCACCAATAAAATGACCCAAGTGCTCAATACGGTCCAAAAAGAAGGCACACTTGCTAAATTTGGCCGACAAGTGATGAGAGCGAAGTAAGGAAAACACCACCAGAAATGTTGAACGTGATCTAATGAAGAAGGCTATAGATCAGAATATCATCGAAGAAGATGAGGACAAAGCGATGCAAGTAAGGACGAAAAATGTCATTCATAAGTCCCTGAAAAGAGGCCGGGGCATTAGTGAGCCCGAAGGGCATAACCAGAAACTCACAGTGACCATGATATGTACGAAAAGCTGTCATATAGACATTGGTGGCGTGCATCCGAAGCTGATGATATCCGAAACGTAAATCCAACTTAGAAAACACAACCGAACCATGTAACTCGTCCACCAACTCCTCCACCATCGGAATAGGGAATTTATTCTTTATGGTAGCAACTCAATTGACGGTAATCCACACACATATGCCATGAACCGTCCTTCTTGACCAACACAACAAGAGAGGCAAAGGGACTATCACTAGCTTGAATAATACCAGAGGCCAACATATCTTGAATCAAGCACTCAATCACACCCTTCTAAGTAAAGGACATTTGTAAGGACGAATATTAATAGGGTTCATGCCCTCCTGAAGAGGAATACGATGATCGTGATGCGGCCGAGAAGGTGGCAAGCCCATGAGTTCCTCAAAAATGTCAGAAAAGTCATACAACAAATCAGTCAGGGCCTCACAGTTGGCCTAATCAGCAACGAGCATAGCTACGATCAAAGTCAGAGAAGCTTTGGGAATTGTATGAATAATACATAACAAAGAAGCTGAGGTGAGTGAGTGAGCTAAAGCCCCTTTCCCTGCAATGGAACAAGCTAACAGCCGAAAACCAGTCAAAAGAACATGAGCGCCATGATGTACAAAAGACATGGATAAATCATCAAAATTCCAGAGAATCGGGCCCAAAGCATCCAACCACTGAACACCGAGCACCATATCACATCCTCCCAAAGTAATGAGGAATACATCGGCACATAAATCATGTCCCTGCATAGACCAACAAAAACCCGAACTGAACAAAGCCGACCCATCAGCCACAACAACAGACAATGGAGACATGGCACTAGCAACACACCCAAAACACGCATCCTTAGTCGTGTCCAAAAAATTGTTTGCTGCCGGAATCGGTAAGAATGTGTAAGGGATGCTTATTATAATAACCAGGAATCTTCATAGTCTAAAATATGGAGGATCTCGCAAGCGCACAAAGAGAGATTTGAGGAGAATCCTCGGGAAGGATGTCCTCGAGCACAAGCTCAGACAAATTGATATTGTCATCATCCTCCTCAGAACTAACAGTAAGAAGCTTCAATTGCGGATTTTTAACTTTACATGCTCTCAAATGGCCCAGAGCAAAAGATTCACCACAAAAGAAACAAAGGCCCTTAAGGCGTTTATCTTCAATCTTGGTTGCCGACAAAATTCGGACCAGGGCCACAAGACGACACCACAGAAGAACGTGCTGCACTGTTCAAAGAAGAAACAGGAGCAACCGAACCAAATTTTGCAAATAACGGAGGACGATACACAAAACTACTACAGGACGAAAGCGTGAGTTGAGCTTCTTGCAAACGAGCTAATGTCATAGCATGCTTCAGTGTGTGAGGTTGAAACATACGAATAGGAATCTAAATATTGTCTTTGAGACCTCCTAAAAAACAACTCACCAGATACTCTTCTAGCAAGTTAAGCTTGACATACAACTGCTCAAACTTATTCAAATAATCAAGCACCGAACCGTCTTGGTGCAACGCTTTGAGCTCCACCACAGGATCATCATACAAACCAATAAAACAGGGCAATATGTCTTGAGCATAAGTATGCCAAGAAATCGAACTATCCAGAGGAAGAGCTTTAAAATGATCTCGATGCCACTCAAGCATAATATCATCCAAGTGAATCGAAACAATATGAATTTTAGCTTCATCGGAAGTCTCATCTAAAGAAAAAAATTGCTCCACCTTATACTACCATCCACGAACATTTTCACCGTTAAAACAAGGGAAACCTACCTTTATTAGTCTTGTGGATAGCGAATAAGAAGATTGCTCAAAAAATCCACCCGAAGTATGCGTCCTTCGCCAAGCTACTGGCGCCATAGGAGAATTGGAAGCTAAACCTCCTTGCATTACCGAACTCAAAATAGGAGTCGCAGACGCATTACACTGAACATGAAACAAATCCATCAAACGACCATGCTTGGTACAAACTTCATCCTTAAAAGAGGTCATCTCAGCTGGAAAAGAAGTAATCAACTCAGAAATCCACTTCTTTGTTGCAACATCATACTCTTGAATTCCAGCCTCCGTATTATTAATAAAAAATTGTTCAATTTGATAAAGTCGTGGCTCAATCCTGCGAATTTTGGATTGTTGACGTGTACCTTCTGCCATTTTTTATCAAGCCGAGGAACGCTCAGCTCTGATACCAAAATGTTACACTATTATTGTTTTACAATTGAAATAAGGTGAAAATTGAAGAGAATTAGGGCAAGAATTAAGAAGAAGAAGCAGAACAGAGAAGATACAGATAGAGGAAGGAGAATTAGAACATGGGCGAGAAAAGAGGATAGAAATAGGAGAAATTAGAGCTTATTTTCATTGGATGATTACCTTCATATACAGCAACTAAGTATTTATTTATTTATTGAGCAAAAATGAGCTAACTGACTTTCCCTCCTTTCCACTTTGAATTACAGACTAGAACAATCTAGAACATCCTAGAATATAATTTGAAAATATTACCGGGAAAGAGTGGAGCATGTAACAATATATTAATATTTCGCTAAACAACACCGTACTAACTCAATAAATTATAAAAATTTTAATCATAAAATTTATTAATATTAACAATTGAGACTCTAAATTACAGCCCTTGGAATATTGGGCCCCTGAAATTTGGGGGCTCCAAGTGGTTGATTGGGTTGTTTGGGATTATATCCGACCTTAACAAACTTTAAAACACGAGACACCAACGGTATTTAAATAACTCTAACAGAAAACAAGCCACAATATCAATCAAAAACCAATACAGATAGAAAGACAGGGTGAGAGAATACAGCGAGTGGTATAGGAAGCTTTCTCCGTTTAGGAGCCTTGACTGGCGAAGAATCTGAATCATCTGCCCCCATAAACTCACAATATTACAATCACAGAGAAGAAACACGCAATAAAACAATAGATTCAAAAAGAAAGACGCAACAAAATGGGGGTTTCACCGTCGAGGCGGATGAGATTAAGGGGTTGAACGCGGCTGTAATCGAACAAAGGCTCAAGCTCTTCTTCAATGGCGGATTCGGCCTGCAAATTGTGAAATTCGGACATTATTCAATTAGGGTCCAGTAGTTCCGAGTTTGAAACCCTAATTATAAACAGTTGATAATGGAAGTTATTGTTCAATGTTAATATGATAATATACAATGATAATAATAAGGATTATTTATATTTTAATACCCGATATTTTTTAAAATAATAAAAAGGACTATGATCTTTTTGAATTATTAAAAAGGCCTTTAAGTTTTTCTTGTATTAATTAAAAGGCTCATCTCAAGAGTGATGACATTATTTTTTATTGATAGAGCTGACCTGGCAACTGCATTTTATTAATGTTATAATAAAATGACCCAAAGTACTCATCAACATCCTTACTTTTACTTGTAAACACGAAATTCAAAATGTTGTATTATGTAGAAGTCATCTATTTTTGCTTAAATTGTTTCAAAATATGGTCATTAAAAGGTATTTTTGTTATTCTACTGTAGCATTAATAAAACCGCATCTGTCAAGTCAGCTCTGTCAACTAAAAATGACATCGTCACTTCAGAAATGAGCATTTTTATTAATGTGATAAAAGCTTAGGGGTTTTTTTATTAATAAGACAAAAACTTAGGGACCTTTTTAATAATTTAAAAAAGTCAGAGTTCTTTTTATTATTTTAAAAGAGTCAAGGTATTAAAATATAAATAACCCTAATGATAATAATAATTAAGATTAGTATTAGTATTAGTACAAGGATCTCACCATATTTGCCTTGGCTTTGTTGATGCGGAGGGCTGGCCTCCACCAAGTTTTGGTCGATGCTACGTTCGAAATCATATTTTTAATAGGTGGTTAATTTTATAAAAAATAATAATATCTTGTTTGACAACTAGATAAAGGGGGTAAAAAGGGAGAGGGTAAGGTAATATCCTACCATTATTTTTGGCAATTGGGTAAAGAAGTAAGAATCAAGAGAGTTATAGTTAAAATAACAGCAAAATTATCCAAAATCTTTAAAAAATTAACCTTGCTCCCCTCTATCCCCTAATTTCGGGGTTAAAGAAATTGAGGGTAAAAAGAGGTAATGGGAACCTTTTTTTTTTTTTTTTGATAAGGGGTAATGGGAACCCCTGAAACACATTTGCCAAACAGGGGTGAAAAATTAATCCCCTTGCTCATACCCCTTTTTATCCCCTCTTTACCCTATTATCAAACAGGAGATAAGACCAAACCGGTGTAAGAAAACACGTTTTAGTATAAGACTCTACAACAAAAATAGCAAATCTTGACACTTTTTTGTTGACACTAAAAAGCGTCAACAAAAATGTTGATACTTTTAAGTCTCAATAAAAGAAATATCCAATTAAAAAAATAGATAAATAACCTAATTTTTTCAAATACATCTACTAAAATTTCACATTCCCTCTTGATCGAGTTTTAAAAGTATTTTAAAACCATGCAAGCCTTTCATCATAGCTTAGTCAGGTATACGGGTGTCGTATCCTCAGAGAAACGATATTAAGTTAGACTTGGTGATTAAAAAGTGCTTTGATTCAAGTCTTGTAGGTGAAGTGAGAAATTAATGACAATAATGCAATTAAAACAATGTAAAGGTCGTCAATTCAATTGAGGATAGTATAGGAAATAAATTTAGGATGGCGTAACTTGTATCCTGCCATTATGCTTTACTTATGACAATGATTTAGGAGGCTTAGGCTACAAGCACTAAGCCTGAGTTAACAATTAAATTAGGACTTAGAGTCATGAACTAGTCTAAAGGCATAACCTATCTTATCATCATAAGAGTAGCATGGGTTATCTTATCATCCTAGCTTAACTCATATCCCGTCATTATATTTTACTTAACAATGATTCAGGAGGCTTCGGCTACAAGCATTAAGCCTGAGTTAACAATTAAACTAGGACTTAGGATATTGAATTAGTCTAAAGGCATAACCTTCTTATCATCCTAAATATAGCATGGGTTATCTTATTAGCACTACTTAATTCCTTTCTTACTCTTAATTCAATATTAACTTGCATAAAAGATTGTGTTTAGGGTTGGGTACAACACCAATCCTGACCACGCTTGAAAACATGTTATGTTATGATCTAGGCTACGAGCTCCTAGACAAAACGCAAATAAATTGGAAATCCAAACATGGCTACAAGCACATCCAAAGAAAACCAATTAACATAAAGATCGCCCCACAAGGATGCAAAAATAACATAACAAAATCATCGTCAAAAATATAATTCAAGTCTGGGACACGGACGAATATTTGTCCTTCATCTCTAAACTAAAATGGTCTACTCCTCTATGGGAGTTTTACACACCATTAAAATCTAGAAAAGATAAAAAAAACAATGAATAAAACTAAGAAGCAAAGACTCCCTCAATTGGGTTTGACGTTAATCCATGCTTTAATCCTCTAGCAATTTAACCACATGTGCTTCAGCACATTTGAGAACTCTTGGATCTCGTAGCGGCTTCGAGAAGGAGAGGAGGAGAAGGGAAGAGGCAAAGATAACAAAAAGGACCCTTTCTATTGATACCCATGGCATGACCTAGGGTCCACTGCAGGTAACTGCCGATCGATCGGCACTATTGGACGATCGATGGTAGTCCCACTCGGCAGCCCCATTGTAGGCTCCAATTGATCGATGTTGTGCCAATTGGTTGATTAGTTCCTGAAACCTTGCAAGATTTATTTAGGTTACCAAGTTATGACCCGATGTGTCCTTCTTTTACACTTGTGGTCGAGTTTCTCAGTGTAGTATTCAAATATGCCTAAATTATGCTTGATTTCGCCATTTCTCAACCCTTGTTTGTTGCGATACACTTGAAGCCTAAATGTACCTAGATTGTAATAAAACACACATATAAAAGCCGAATATGTCACAGGAATTAGGAGTATAAAATATGTAAAAATAAGGCACATCATCTCTATAATTGCACTTTCCCACTCATTTTCAAGTTTTATTTTTTTTAAACCTTATTTTTGTTTTCTAACCTATTTTTCGATTTTTTTTCACTCTGTCCTTTTTCACAATCCTCACCCTTTTTCTCAAACCGCTACACCTGAGTGAAGTGTGGGCCCTTGGGCCTTTGAAGTTCACATCTTTGTCTGCTTCATAGGTTCGAATTTTGTTTGTTGGCTTCTTTATTTTGAATTAAGAGTTAATTTGGTAATTTGATAATTTAGGATTCATATTAGGTATTGTTTGAGTTTGAGTCTCATTTGGCTTTTAGGATTAGTGTTACATGTAACCTGAGTTTGAATTTGATTTGGTTTTTAGGATTAGGATTTATATAAATTCGAAGCAATCTTTTGAAGAAATCATCACAATTGTTTGAGTTTGAGTTTCATTTGGTTCTTAGGACTTTCAGGGTTAGTGCTTAAATAAACCCTAAGTTGTGGATTGCTAAAAATTAATATGTTTTGACGTTGCTTTTTGAGTGCTTGATTACTTATGCGTTCGGGTTTTTTAGTTTATGGATATGTTAATTTTGACGTTGCTCTTACTGTTGATATTGTGTGATTAAATATACATTGATGTTGATGTTGCCATTGACATAGCGTTTTGAGGTGTGAATTGAATATGTTAAATTTTTCATGTCTTGTTGCTTGAGTAAGGTTTTGTGATGCTAGGGTTTTGTCATTTTGGTTCTCTATTGTTTTAATTCAAACTTTTGAGTTATCCCTAAACTCATTTTTGAATGACGTTATTGTTTGCGAAGTTCTTAATTGTGTAAACTCACGATTCATTACCCTTTGTCTCTGTTGCTACTAGTTGTAGCTATTAGGTGGAAGAATCTGTTGGAATTGGTATCCTGGAAAAACTCCAATTGGTTAGATTTTAAATAATAAATAAATAAAATTATTTTATATATTTATTGTATGATTATGTTTTACGAGTCAAACATGCGTGAGATTGTTTTCTAAAACGTTCCATGAGATGGAGGTAGTCCAAGATGACATGTTGGGTTTGGTTCAAGTGGTCAATGAGTTTGAACCACAGATAGACTTAAATCAAATTAGTGATATGTTTTCAAAGTATTTTCGTAGTCGATGATAAGTTTGGACAACTTGTCTGATAAGAGCATAATATGATATTTTTGATGACTTGCCTTGGTCATGTTGATAAGGATCCAAGAGTATCATGTTTGTGTTGTTAATAAGATTGGAACATTGAGCAGAACCATCTAAATTAATTGTTTCTTTAATTGCCACCAGAAATAATTAATTATGTAAGATAATAACTCTAAATCCAAGAAAAAGTCTGAACTTGTGCATGGATTGTTCGTTGCTTTGATGTGCTAGAAGGATTAGTCAAAGTTCGTTGACTTGAATCTTACGTACGTTATGTAACGGCATGAAGTGTGGCGGGAACAGTTGTTTACCATAGAATCTATAGTCTCTAACAAGATAAAGATGTCCCCTTAGTTGATTCGCAAATATACGAACGAATTTTAGAATCTTTAGCTGGAGTATTCCATATGTTTGATATTTGGAATTAATGTTTCTGTATTATTGAATTGTTCGAGAAGGGCGAGTTGGGAACTACGATGAGATATGTGAGAAAAGTAACGATAGTAGTTAAAGTTACTTATGCACACGGATATTTTATTTAGTGGAATTAAGTTTTACTAATAGTTATTTAATTATAAAGTGCAATAAAACTTAGAGGGCTTAATTGCCACAATAATAGTTATTTGGAAAATTCTTGAGTAAATATATTTAATTCTAAAGTGCAATAAAACTTATTTAGTAGAATTAAGCTTTACTAAATAACAATCAATTGTTATCATGAGGTTTAATCAGAGTTGACCCATTTGGAGCTAGAGTTAGATTGTCCCCGAGGTTCCTTCGCAAAACTCAACTTAAGCTCTATTTGAAAATATTTAAATTGAATTAATGGGATGAATTATTATTCATAAGATGAATAAATTAATTTTACCAAATAATATCATGAGATGAATTTATACATGTGAAAATTTAAACAAAAAAAGGGAAAAACGCATAAAACAGCACAGTAATCTGCGTGCAACGCTAATCCCTAATCAGTGGACGACGCATGGCGAGGTCAAGATGGGCATATGTTGGCGATCCGCATACACGTGGATGAGCCAATAGCAATCTGCCATGTGTCACGTACAAAGGGGTAGCTCTGCCCATTTGCATGTGTTGGTGACCGCCAATTAACAATAGACATGGGGCAACTGTGTTTGACTAAAAGTAGGACATGTTTTCTTCGATTTTACGACATCGTTTTAACTTGTTTTTTAAATAATATGTTTTTTGTTTTATTTTTTTAGAATCCCACATCGAAATTTAAAGAAATTTTTTATCTTATGACCTATTATAAATAGAGGTCTTCAATCAAATAATTATCTAAAAAATATGATTTTTTAAAAAATTAAAAAGGAGGAATTTTTCATTAAAATTTCCCAAAATAAATATTTTTGGGAGCCCACACTCCCGATGCTAAAAGAAATTATTGCGAAAAAGATCTTAAAGGGTCAAGAAACCTTCTTGTAATTTTAGATCTTTAAGTCAGAGTTTGGATTCACACTTTAGATATGTCTAATTAAGTATTTGATATTTAATTTGTTTTCCTTTATTTCATTAATTTTACATACTATGTTTATATTTGTTTTATTCAATATTTTTGTTTGTCATATTATGAACCTATTAGAGTAAGATCTAGATCTAACTAAATAGTTTAATTAGATCTGAACTTTAAATTTAAAATTAAAAATTAAAAATTATTTTTTTGTTGCTCCTGTTTAGTAAAAAAAATTTGAAATACATTCTCTAAATTTGAAATACATTCTCAACAGAATCGTTGTTTGTGTGAATCTTGTTAATCTTGTCTTTGTTAGGTTTATGACTACTTTTTGGATGAAGCCTCGGTCTAGAGGTAAAACATAAGTGAGGTTGAGGCCTTAGGACAAGAGTTCTTTGATTCAAATTTTGTCTTTGTTGATCATGACATGGTGGGTGTCTGTTTGTTGGTGCTTTTCGGATATTTTGGTTGGTTGTGAAGGTAGGCCTTTTCCCTTGATTGGTCATGAGTTTGAGGCTACAATAGAATGATATGGAAAAAATGTAATACTATAGGTATCTAGTTTAAATATTAAAGGTTCTCATGAACATATTTGGATTTCATTTTGCATTAGTTTTTAGCAAATATCCTCAGAAGCACAATTATCTACTACTCCCTTACTCAAAAACTCCGAATTTTTTGCTTCAATAACGGAAAACCCCTTTACAAATAAACCCATTCACTAAACCTCTTTACTTTTGAAAATTTTTCACTTTACCCCTAAACAACTTTTTTTTTTTACCATTTTGCCCCTCAAAATAAAATGGTTGAGTGCTTGATTTTATTTTTAGGTTTTATATTTTGAGGAAAAATAAGGATTATTTTATACTTTTAAAAAGGAGAGTTTTCTATATTTATAAAAATTATTATTTTAATTAATTATAGTAGTGACACTATAATTTCAACAAAAAATATTATATTTTTACCACATAATATTTTTTACAAAAATTTTAAAAATATTTTTTATCTTCTGATCTTATAATAATATTACTATAATTAATTAAAATAATTATATTTTTATAAATATAAAAAATTCCCTTAATTCGTTTGCTAATAGCATAAAATTTTTAATTTTTGTCTAATAATATAAAGCCTCTTCTAAAAACAAAATTAAACATTAGGGGTAAAATAGTCAAAAAAAGTTATATGGGAGTTAAGTGATAAATTTTTAAAAGTGAGGGGGTTTTGTGGGTGCTTTTATTTATGATGGGGGTTCTCTGTTTTTAAAGCAAAAGACAGAAGGATTTTTTGTAATTTACCCTTTATTAAATACATGACTCTTTTAAATATCTTTTCTCATTAGTAATTATCCTCTAATGTACTCATAACCACATTGTTGTTAATGTTTGTTTCCTTTTATTAAGGCCCGAAAAGGCTGTTCATAAAATAGAGATACGTTGGACCAATATTGTCCATGTAGTTGAGTCCTCTTTGATTTTCATTTCAAACAATTTTCCTTATTTATAATCTCTTCTAACCTTGATAAGATTAGTTAAGAAAAAAAAAAAACAGTTAATTATCGGGGGAAAAAAACTCGAAGACAAACCAAAGATCAATTACAAGTTGCAAGTTGGGTAATTTATTTACCATTTAGTTTTAAATCTAGGAATTAATTATGTTCTTTAATTGACAAAAATCTAATCAATTAAGAAAAGCCTCACATGGCTCTGTCTTTCAAAACAATTATTTCGAATTAAAGTGCTAAGAATTCTACTAACTATGTTGTTAATGCAATACACCAAGCACATGATATGCTAGGAATTATTCGTATTCAATAGAAACAAAGCATGGTCGATAATTCTCATCAAAAACCAAGTCAATAGCAAACATTCTAAAATAATTAACTATGATCTTTTTCCCTATAATTGCAATCTAGTTATTATTCCTTTTTATTAAATACGTAAAACTTTGTATAAAGTAAACATAGGCTCACAACCACAATCTTAATTAATTGAGCTCTCGAATATCTTTTCCATTAATTTTAAAATTTTGGTTTGGTATTTTAGCCTTAAAAGATCATTCCTTTGACGTTTGCGCCTCAATTGAAGCCTCAAACACAAAATGTTTCCTTATTACTTACCTCATTGTCAAAAGTATTGTGAAACTCAATCCACATATACATCAACTTGTGGAAAACCTAATATTGTACATGTTGCAAATTGTTAAAGGTTCCTGCTTGATCGAAGATGTCCTGTGGTAAAAATTAATGATACTATCAAGAAAAAGATTAGGAAATCTATGAATTGAAGAATGGATAGAATAATATTTTTCTTGAAAATTAGCTTGGGGAAAAACTAGAAAACGAATGTGATTTTGTAATTGTTTGGTCAACATGGCCAACGAAATTTTGCAATGCCTTGAATAAAAAAGTTTAAGTACTTTAATTCTTGATTCTAGAAGACGGGGCACATGGGATTAAGTAGTAATAATTCTTGCTAGTAATAAAGTAGTGTAACTCATTAGTATTAGGCACACTAAGCCATTTCTTGGTGTATTAGCTGATAGCTTACATGTGAAGGAGGGAGAGTCGGTTATTAGTGTAGTTAAATGGTAGTTAGTAGTAGTTAAGTCATGTCTAGGTGAAATGTATAGTTAGATATTTTCCCTTGTAATCATCTAGGCTAGAATTAGTATAAGTAGTAGTCTTGCATTGTAATTGGCATTGTTGATGAATGAAATTGATACTTTTTCTCTTCTCTTCTTAAATTCTCTCTCTATTTTCTCATCTCCTTCATTTTTCTTCTCATATAAACTCTATCCTATCTTAGGTTATGAATCAAGATTGTTCTTGATTCATAACAATTGGTATTAGAGCCTTGATTTGATTCCAAATTGAGCATAAATTGATATCAAGTTTCTTGATCACATTACAAATTGATTAGGAGTTCAGATTTGGATTCTTGATTGAGGAGTTTGCGATTACTATCTGAATTCAGCTACATCTTCGCTATTGCTTAATGATTTGCATTTGATTTAGTTGAATTTACTTCAATTCAGTTGAGTTATAGTAAATCAAGTATGCTTTACAGCATGAGTCGATCCGTTTGGGTAGGAAATGATGCGGTTAGGGCGATTCAACAAGAACATATCACTCGTGTTCAACAGTCTCAGCAACAAATCACACAAGATTATAAGCTTACTCTATAATGTTCTTAGCAACAGTATGTAGAGAAACAGCAGCAAATTCAGTAACAAATTCACATAAATTCAGAATTTCAGTCGAACACAGTGAAAGAGAAAGGAATTGAACAAGGAGGAGCAGTTGAGAATTCCTTTGCAGACTTGGCTGGAATTGGAATGAAATCGAATTCAAAAGTGGCAGATGTGAGTTAGTTCAGTGTAAATTCAGTGCATCAAGTCATTCGTGATGGTTTGTTGGGGAACTTTGATACCAAAGCTGCTGCGTTTGAGAGTTTACAAGGTCGATTGAGCTAGAATTTGACTAATGTTGAACAAGCTGCTGTTGGATTGTTAAGCAATACGAGATCAACTTCAAGTGAGGATGTTTCTGGAGCATCTGGACCTCAAATTAGCACAGTACAGTTTGAAATTGGTGTAATATAGCCTGAAGTGCAAGTTATGGAACCAGATTTGGGTGCTGAAATCAGGTCACCAGTGCAAATTGGGGTTTTGAGCTCAAGGAAGTTGAGAGTAAAATTCCTATCGCAGTTGAGCACTGTAATCAGCTTGGTCATTCACTTAAATCATAGGAAATGTTATTCAAGTAGGAGAATGAGAGCAATGGAAAGACCAAACGTGGTTTACACAGGCTGTGCTCTAGATCTCATGCTTCTTGAGAAGAATGTTTAGGTTCTTGCAAGGTCATACAAGACCAAGAAGTTGCATATGAGGCAGCCTAAGGTGGTTATCTTGTCAATTGATAGACTTAGAGCATCTTCTTGGATCAATAGAACGATGAAGAGGGTAAAGAAAGGATGTAAATCTAACAACCAGGCACAAGATGATTGCACTACAGGGCTTCCAAATACAGAAGGAATAGCCGTTAATTCTGGTGTTAACACTATGGCTAGTTGTAATGCTGATTTTGGAACTAAAACCGAAGGAACTCAATCCAAGATAGTGGAATTTCGAATGCAACAATTAATGGCAGCAGTGCAGGAATGGGACCAGGAATGGAAAGAATGGGATCAAAAGTTCAATGATCATTTCCAACAAATCCAGCTGCAGATCAATGGTGTGCAAGAATAGCTCAATGGACAGCTGGTAACTGCGGAAATGGGGTTCAATTCTGATGTTGGGCATTGGGTTCGTCCTTCGGAAGTAGTACTCCCTCTTGTGTTCGAAGAAATGATGCAGAAGGACTCTCTAGAAGTGTAAGTGATGCATTTTGAGGAGTGGAGAACAACAAGGTCCCTTACGCAGCGAGAATGTGGTGAGGAATACTTGATGAATTGTTTTATGGGTGGCCTTCCTTCAAAACTCAAACAAATGGTGAAGGCCCTTAATCCTAGCATCTTAGCTATAGCAATTGTTAAGGCTAGGTTGTTGGAGTTCAATTTCAAAACTCGTCCTCAAGGGGAATCAAATCGAGGAGGAATCGACCAAACTCCAAAGGAAGTTCCTTACTTTCCAAAAGTAGATCCTATGCTAAGAATGAATACATCAAGTTTGAATTCTGCTAAAAGTTCTAGTGCAAAGATGCAAGCTCAACAATTTAGTGTAAAAGAGAAGACTTTTGCTCAAGTGGGAGTGGCACCTTTACAAAATCAGCAAGTTGAATGGCCCCAGAAGGAAACTCTAGTAGTGAAGAGTATTTCTATGTAGCATACTCATGTGTCATCACAAAGTTTTGATAGCGAAGCTCAAGCAAAGAGCACTCAAGAGGTTACTAGAGTGACTAATCAGGCCAGTTTGAGACCATTGATCCGGGGAAGGAAGAACTAAAGATTCCTTGGGAAACAATATAGCCATTACAGCAGGATACTAGGTTCGAAGTGAAATAATATGATGTTGACAGTGCTGAATTCAGTGGGAATTTGAGAACTGAGATTAAAACAAGATCCAAAATGAAAAGCAAGGAGTGTAAAATTCAATAGATGGCCTATAAGAACAATCAAAGGAAGTTGTTTGGAGACAAATACAAATTTGTGCTGATTGTGCTGGGTTTTGTTATTGTTTCAGCCGGAGCACTTGGTCAAGAGTTAGAAGCTTGTATTGGTGAAGTTAAGAGTAAAGGACATCTTCCTAGGATCCATGCTATTCTAAGGTCTCTTGAATTCCTTCGGGTTACACTCCAACAGCTCCTAGATGATTTGGATATAGCAACTAATTGTTCTTGCAAGCCACAAAAACACCTTGAAAAGGATTTTGGGAAGAACACTACTAGTGGGCAGATTGATAGCAGCCAACGGGGTGACTTTAATCAGTAGCTGGGGATGAGATTAAGGGCATTCCAAGATGAAAGCATTGAACCACAGCTTAGCAAGGAAGGTATGCACAGATCAGTCGTGGAAGTTGAGATATTCAGAGCTGTTGTACTGCTCAAGTTTAACCAGGCATCTGTGCATTTCGAAGGGATATTTTTGTGGGTTTTCAAGAGGGTATAGTTGGTAATCTTGAGGGTAGAAAAGATGTCCCAATTACTTGAAGTACATACTCACTGGAATCAGCTTAGCTCGAGGAATTCTTCAAAGTGTTGGAAGCAAGAGAAGGTGCATTCTAGTACTGCAGGTCTCATTATGAATCTGAAATTTTGTTGCTGCAGATTGAGTGAAGGGTCTTGGATGACTTTAAGAGTTCAAAACATGAAAGATCTTTGCTGGAGCATTACTATGGCCCTTTAGAACTTGTCTTGGTTTGATGGATTTCGCATATCTCAACCCCACGCTCCAATTGTTCAAGAAAATTTCTTAGGTTTTTGCCCAGGAAGGCCATTTGGAGGATATGATAAGGAAAGAAACAAGTTTGGGGGCTGTTCTGTCATACATGGAGGAGTTGGGAAAGATTTGAAATGGAGAATGAAGATGGGAAGGCATGATTGTGACAATCACCAAAGCTTCAACAACATCAATGTCATGATCACAAGCACTTGTATTGGGAATTTCATGAAACCACTCATTTGGGAAGAGATTTGCAAGCTCTTTTCAATCTTGCTGCTGTCACGACCTGAGGCCGTGGCCTTGAAAATACACGTAGATGCCTATTAAGTAGTTATAATTTTTGATTTAAGCATTATATGTAAAAAAATAGATAAGTGCTAGAAGAACGATGGCCCACGTTAAGCCTAAGCCCAAACGCCCAGCCTTGCGCACATCCAGCGTGTGTCCACCCCTTCCCTGCTAGGCTCGTGCTGCCTTGGGCCCATTTTGTGCACCGTATCTTTGGCCCATCTCCAAGAAAGAGTTCTAGAAGCCTAATACAAAATATCTAGGTAGATGAGGGTTTTCCCTCCCTTTTTTCGTGTCTTCCCAGCCGTGCCTTGTGAATTGGAACACATTGATGTAGTACTTGATGCATTAAGGTAGATTCATGTATTTAGGAGAAGCCATGTAAAGTATTGAGCTCTATAAATAGTGAGCTAAGTTATGAGTTGTAATCATCCAAAAAATATATGAATGAAAATAAATCTTTCTTTCTCCTCTTAAACCTCTCTCTCTCTCTCTCTCTCTCCCCTTTCTCCTCTAAAATCTCTATTTCTTCCTCATCTCATACTCTAATTCTAATTCCCTCTCATCTAAATTCTATCTATTTCTTTACTCATCTAACCTCTATTTCACCATCACGAACTTAGGTCCGTGAATATCCCGTCACTAACCCTTGGGTTCGTGAGAAAGTGGTATCAGAGCTATCTTCAATCAGAGGATAGTTTTTTATCAGCCTCTTTTCCTTTCAACCTCTCAATACTATACCCAAAAAAAAAAAAAAAATTTTCAGCTGCCATAAAATCACTAAGCTGGCCAAGACAAGAAGTTCCCATCCCGCTACGAGTATGACTTCATTAGGAAACATCGAGTCCAACGAGTGGGTTAGCACTGTTGAAGGCCGATTGGACCGTTTGGAGAACCTAGCTGAACAGCAAAACCGAACTAACACCGAGATGAAGAAAACCGTGGAGATCATGGGGGCAAAAGTGGACAACATAGGATTGGAGCTCAAGACCCTAACCGAGGCGGTCAACTAGTTGATTAAGGCCCAAGAGAAAAGACCCATGGTTGAACTTGAGGCTCCAACCGAAGTAGACCCTGAGTTCACTACGCACGAAGGTGTAGGTGGCCAATCGGGAAGCCTTGGCCGTTTAGAGGGAGACAGGTTATTACCACCACCCACGCGTTCCCTTGAGCAAAGGACCAATCGAGGCCCAAACCGGGCCATGAATGAAGGAGAAAATAGCCATAACAATGGGAGTCACTGTTCATGGTCGAATCACAATCCGAGGATAGAGATACCAAGGTTTGAAGGGACTAATCCAAGGGTTTAGATCTGAAAGTGCCAAAAATACTTTCGGTGGTACCCAGTCCCAACCGAGGAATGGGTGGAGCATGCCTCAAACCATCTCCATGACTACGGGGACATATGGTTACATGCCTTGGAGCTCAAGCACCCGCACATGTCTTGGCAATTCTTCTTGGACGAGTTTTGCAAGAGATTCGGGGACCGCTCCCTCCATGATGTGGCGAAGGAATTCAGCAAAATGAAGCAAGAAGGGGCAGTTGAGGAGTATGTCATCCATTTTGAAGAACTAAGAAGCTGGATGACAATGTATCGCCCCACCGTAGGTGAAGACTACTTCATCTCAAGCTTCATCAGTGGACTTAAACCAGCCCTAAGAGCCACGGTTAAGGCTGGAAAACCTCCAGGCATAAGTACGGATTTTGAGCAAGCTAGGCTACAAGAAGTTGCAATAGAAGAACTAAGGATCGTTATGCAACCAACACCGAGGCTTGTCCAGGTCCGCAGGGACGAAACCGTAACTAAGTCCATCACGCTGAACCAGACACATTAGCCACAGTCCTCATCCCACTCCGCGTCCAAGCCAACCGTGTCCAGAGGAGGGCCCACCGTGTCAGCAAGGTCCTCGCAGCCCACACGTGATCACATCAGATGTTATTGGTGTCAAGAGCGGTACTTTCTCGGTCATGTTTGCAATCCTAAGCAACTCAATAGTATGAGAGGGGTGAAGGAACAACCGAGCCAAGAGGAAGAAACAGATAAAGTAGAAGAAGAAGATATGGAAGTCTCGTTGTGTGCCTTGGAAGGAAAAGTCACACACAACACCTTCGGGATCAAAGGAAGCATCAAGGGTAGACCCGTAATAATCCTTGTGGATAGTGGAAGCACCCACAGTTTCATTGACGAGCACTTGATTAAGAAACTCAAGCTACCGACTCTCCCTATCACAGCTATGACAGTGACGGTGGCCAATGGGGAAGCTCTCGTGAGTTACTTACGATGTCCTGAGATTGAGTGGAAGGCACAAGGGGTCACGTTCACGGAAAATCTTAGGGCCTTGAACTTGAAGGGACATGACTTAGTACTGGGGGTAGAATGGCTTCAGAAGTACGGACCAATCACTTTTGACTTTGCCGCACTCCGACTCACATGCCACAAGGAGGGCAAAGAGATCACGCTTCAAGGATAGAAGAAAAAGGCTACCTTAAACTCGCTGTCCCACAAAGGGGTAATCTAAATTGTTAAGAAGAAGGTCGAACAAGTGATGAAACAATTGAAGAAGGCTAAAAACTGTGAAGCCGCTACCTTCGAACCTACAGGAGTCATAGAACGATGTTGGGACAAGCACGAGGGCAAGAGAGTGCGCAAGATCAAGGTACACTGGACCAACGTCACTGAAAAGAAAGAAACTTGGGAAAACTTGTCCTATATTCTAGAACAAATTCTAGATTTTAATCCTTGAGGACAAGGATCGTTTCGAGGGCACGGCATTGTCATGACCTAGGCCGTGGCCTTGACAACACACGAAGGTGCCTATTAAGTATTTATAATTTTTGATTTAAGCAATATATGTAAAAAATAGCTAAGTAATAGAAGAATGATGGCCCACGTTAAGCCCAAGCCCAAGCGCCCAACCTTGCGCACGTCCAGCGTGTGTCCATCCCTTCCTTGCCAGCCCGTGCTGCCTTGGGCCCATTTTGTGCACCGGATCTTTGGCCCATCTCTAAGAAAGAGTTCTAGAAGCCTAATACAAAATATCTAGGTAGATGAGGGGTTTTCCCTCCCTTTTTTCTTGTTTTCCCAGCTGTGCCTTGCGAATTGGAACACATTAATGTAGTACTTGATGCGTTAAGGTAGATTCATGTATTTAGGAGCTGCTATGTAAAGTATATAGCTCTATAAATAGTGAGCTGAATTATGAGTTGTAATCATCCAAAAAATATACGAATGAAAAAAATCTTTCTCCTCTAAACCTCTCTCTCTCTCTCTCTCTCTCTCTCCCCCTCCTTTCTCCTCCAAAATCTCTATTTCTTTCTCATCTCATACTCTAATTCTAATTCCCTCTCATCTAAATTCTATCTATTTCTCTTCTAATCTGACCTCTATTTCACCATCACGAACTGAGGTCCGTGAATATCCGGTCACTAACCCTTGGGTTCGTGACAGCTGCTGAAGGTCCTGCAGTGCTGAATTTTTGAGTCCAACAGTTGTCTGATAGTGCTTTTCGAAGGGAAATAGGAATGGCAACTGAGGGGTTGATGCAAGGTCCAAGTTGTTGTTGATTTGGACTGAGTTGCAGCTGTAAATAATAGGCTAATTAGCGGTTTTGAAGCTGTGCCAGTAGAACCTATATGAGATTTGAAGCTACAACTTCTCTACCAAGATTCTTGAGGACAAGAATATCTTAAGGGGGGAGTATTGTCATGATTCTAGAAGACAGGGCACATGGGATTAAGTAGTAATAATTCTTACTGGTAATAAAGTAGTCTAACTCATTAGTATTAGCCACATTAAGCCGTTTCTTAGTGTATTAGCCGATAGCTTATATGTGAAGGAGGGAGAGTTGGTTATGAGCATAGTTAAGTGGTAATTAGTAGTAGTTAAGTCATGTCTAGGTGAAATGTATGGTTAGATATTTTCCCTTGTAATCATCTAGGCTAGAATTAGTATAAGTAGTAGTCTTGCATTGTAATTGGCATTATTGATGAATGAAATTGATATTTTTTCTCTTCTCTTCTCAAATTCTCTCTATTTTCTCATCTCCTTCACTTTTCTTCTCATCTAAACTCTATCCTATCTTAGGTTATGAATCAAGATTGTTCTTGATTCATAACATTTAAAAAGTTAATTACTCCAAATTTTCAATTGACTTAAACGAAGAAAGCAATTAAAGTCCGAATCAAGGAACAAGCATATGGACTTATAGTGAATATCGTTGTGTTGAATACAATGGATTAAAAAAAACGTTCTCTTTGAACCAAATGTAGATTTATAGATTATACTTTCCGAGGAAAAGCGTATGTTTATAACAACTACACAAAGGTTTAATTTTACTTTGTCATTGTTTTGGAATAGCAACGTTTATTATTTTAACCCATCAAATGATGCGATATATTGCTTAGAGATTTATTTTACCTTTTTTTTTACATCTCTTGTGTGTTCTGTCACTAATTATATTGTTCTATAACAAGACCCATGATAATTTGTAGAAGTTGTTTTCCATTAAAACAAACAAAGGAACATCATAAAGTCGTTGCATATTATTCTTTGAAATAAATAATGGAAAACCCCATGTAAATTTTTATTTTTCTTGAAAAATCTCTTCCAAAAGAGAATAAGTTTTTCGGGAAGAGGACTTCCTCTCCATCCAAATGACGCTTAGTGATGTCAAATTTTAGTATGGACAAATGTTTAGCATTTAGATGAAGCTAAACACTCTAAGGCAAAGCTAAACTGATCCAAAGTTCCAAACAACTTTTATTATCCATCTCCTTAGGTTTACATGAACCTATTTGGATTTCATTTGCAATAATCATGAATAAATATACTCAGAAGCCAAATTATCTATCCTCTCTTGCTTTATATAGAAATGAGTGTTTGTTTGTATCTATTCTATTTTGTTTTTTAAGTACAAGGCTTTTACCAATGATTTTCTTATATGGTTTATTATATGTTTATAATGTATGGGGTAGCTTGTTAGGTGAGTAATTTATACGGATAATTAGCTAGTCAACTATAGGATTTAAGATCATACCAATCTTAGTTTACGTGCCTGGTACCTACTTGCCTTGTATTACTCGCCCAATACCTACTCGCCTGGTACTTGTAGCCTTGGTACTATGAGTGTAGTAAGTAGGTACTTAATATATGAAGTTACGTAAAAATAAATTAGACTTAAATTAGATATTCGGACCCCGGAGACCGGATATACTTGCTAAAATTCAGTAGTGACACATTTCAGTAGGTGACACGTGTCACCTCATCACTTCCCCACCTCCTTCTCTTCATGTAAAAGAAAGGGGAGGTGAGAAGAGTTATAAAGAAAAAGGAGGGTGGCCATGAGAGGTGGTGCGGGCTCCCTTCTTCTTCCTATTCCATAATTTCCTCTCCGGAGCAATAGTTTTTCAAGCCTTCTACACCTTTAAGCTAAGTATCTGAGGCTCATTTTCACCTAAGGCCCTGTTATTACCTACTCTTATTAATATTTTATGAGATCAACACTGACCTGAGCATCTAAGGGGTTCTCCACGGGTTACCCATGAGTCCCTCTAACCGTTTGTTTGATCTTACAGAGAATACTAAGTCAGGCATATAGTTAGAGCTTCAGTTTAGATTATCCTAACAAATCCTACCTCATATAGGACTCCAATATGATGTATAAGCACACTGACTCCAAACATCATAAACAGATTGGCGCTTTCTGTGGGAAGGATTGTAAGCTCATGCCTGGCTAGTGTTTCTTGTAAGATTTAAACATTTGAAATATTAGGTGAGTTAATTTTTAGTATTTTTCAGTCTCTTTTGCACTTTTTTTAATAAGAATGAGCCTACTGAGGTAAAATTTACCAATCCCTTGCATCCTTGAACACATAAAGAAATTTACTTGACTAAAAAATCAAGTACCTGTGTATCCCTTTTACCTCATTAAAGTATATCCTTGAACCTATAAAGAGGTTCGCTTAAGTAAAAATCAAGTATTTTTACATTCTTTTTTCTCTTTAAAGCATTAAAGCATGTTCTTGAACCTATAAAGAGGTTTGCTTGAATAAAAGTCAAGTATTTTTACATCTTTTTTTACCTCTTTTAAACATCCTTGAACATACGACGAGGTTTGCTTGCATAAATTCAACTATTGCTACATGATTTTGATATGAATTTGAATCTATAACTCTCATTGGTTGAACGTTATGCCCGTTTTAATTTACAAGGTAAGTTACATAACCAATATGCCCAGTACACGCCCACTTCATCTTTTATATACGTTATTTGATCAAAAATTCAAATAATCATCATAAGACCTAGAGCTCTTCAAGGGCTTTGGTTTGATATGTAATTCGATCTGTAACTCTTCACGGTTTAAAAGTTATGCCCGTTTTAAATTACAAGCTAAGTTATATAGCCAATATGTACACCCCCACTTCATCTTTTATATACTTTCTTGGATCAAAAATTTGAAGCATTACTACAAGTTTGTAGAACTTTTTAAGAGCTTCGTTTTGATAGATGATTCGACTCGTGGCTCCTCACGGACCCATCATAAGTCACAGGGTGAAGTTATATAGCAATTAACACACTAGAAAAAAGTCCATCTCCTCTTTTTAATCATTTTTTTGGTTGAAAATGGAAGAGACTATAATGGTTGCATAGAGATCTTTGAGAGCTTCGTTTTGATATGTGGCACGCTCTATAACTCATTATGGATAAGAAGTTATGTTCGTTTAAAGTTACATGATACTTTATACATTTTAAAAATAAGCTCTGACCACCATTTAACTACTACTTTAACTGTCACTTTCAATCACCACCACGATCCTCCTCCATCAATACCATTAACACCACTACACCACCAACAACACCTCAACCACCAAACCACGATTAAAACCATCACCAACTACTTGCCTACTTCCAGCAGCACACCACCCGCTGTGTTAGGTTACGCACCCGATCCGGTTACTCGATGTGTTAGGTTACGCATTGTGTTTGAGTACTTGCGGTGTTAGGTTACATGCTACGTTAGGTTACCTATCGTGTTTGGTTAGCAACCATGTTTGGTTACCCGCCATGTTTTTTTTGAGGTTACAAGCCATGTTTCCTTGGAAGTTTCAAGCCATATTTCATTTGAAGTTACAAGCCATGTTTCATTTGAAGTTACAAGCCATGTTTTAATTTGAAGTTACAAGCCATGTTTAAGGTTACAAGCATGTTTCATTTGAAGTTACAGGCCTTGTTTAAAGTTATAAGCTATGTTTTCTTTGAGGTTACAAGCCATCTTTCATTTGAAGTTACAACCCATGTTTTATTTGAAGTTACAAGTCACATTTCGTTTGAAGTTACAAGCCATGTTTCATTCGTAGTTACAAGCCATGCTTAAGGTTACAAGCCTAGTTTGAAGCTTACCTGCTACATTTTAAGTTACAAGCGATGTTTAAGGTTACAAGTCATGTTTCATCTGAAGTTACAAGCCATGTTTAAGGTTAGGGGCTGAGTTTGATGCCCACCTAAGCTTGATTACCACCCTAATTACCCGCATAGCACCGCATGCAACCACCCCCATTAGTCCTTCTACCATCTTGCATAATAACCATTGTTGATCCTATAACCACCACCGCGTGTGACACCAATGGAATTGCATGCCCACTGGAGTTGTATGCTAGGCACCACCATCGTCCCTTTCTATGATCAAGCACCGCCCCACTTAGGGCCATGCAACCACCACCCTCGCGTTTGTCAACCGTCAGGCCATCACTGGTTTACTTCATAACCATCGCTAGCGAGCGACACCACCAGTTCGAGCACCATGCTGCAGGTCATCACTAGTTTTTAATACTGGCTCTCTCCTACCAGTTACCATCATTTCTTCTTAGTATTAAGCACTATCACTCCATCACACCAATGATTGTCACTCCTTTGCACATGACCACCACCACTTCGAGCGCCCATCGTGCCGTGCTAGCTGGCCCACCACCCGCTATTTTCTCTCCTCCTTTTCAAACCCTAAGTGGGTTAATTTTTATTACAATCTTAGCTTAATTCAATCCTAAAAGGGCAATCTTTATTAAAATCTTAAGTTTAATTCAACCTAATTGGTTAATTTTTATTACAATCTCAGTTTAGTTCAACCCTATTTGAACTAAGTTTCATTATAACCTTAGTTTAGTGCAGCCCAGTTTGAATTAACTTTCGTTGCAATCTTAGTTTAGTTCAACCTTGAGTGAATCATATTTTGGTTACAATCTTTATTCAATTCAACCCTAAATGGGTTAATTTTCTTCACAATCTCAGTTTAGTTCAATCTTGATTGAATCAATTTTTTTTACAAACTCTATTCAATTTAAACCCTAAATGAGTCAAGTTTTCATCACAGTCTCAGTTTAATTCAACTCAGAATGAACCAATTTTCATTATAATCCTAGTTAGTTCAACCCTAATTGAATTAATCTTCACTACAATCTTAGTTTACTTCAACCCTAATTAAACTAATCTTCGCAACAATCTAAGTTTAGTTCAACCCTGATTGAACTAATCTTCGTTACAATCTTAGTTTAATTCAACCTTGATTGAACTAATTTTTGCTGCAATTAATATTCAATTGAACCCTAATTGGGTCAGTTTTCGTTGACAATAATGACATTGCTGCTTGATAACAGCCGATTTTGGATTTATGGTTCATTTTCCTCTCTTTTTGGGGCTCAGCTTGGATTGGGCTGGTTGTGATTTTTTTTAGATTATTTACTGCAAAATGTATTAAATTGCTCTCAGAATAAAAAAAAGCCCATTCTCCAACATACCAATTCATCCAAGTTTTGTGTGGGAATGCTTGTGCCTTGATGAATTAAGAATGAGAGAATGACATTGATTATTAAGAGAGTAAGATTGGAATGAGATGTGGCCACGTTACTTGAAGTTTCAATGGAGAAAGGCATGCTAACTTTAGTGATGGACTATTGGAATAGTAATTTCTTTTGTCTAGTATTATGCTTTCTATCATCGTCGAGCTTAATCCTTTTTTTCAATGGTAGACCAAAAAATTTCGATCTTGCATGGGAAAAACCTTCAGTAGATTTTCATGGATTTTCCGAAAAGTTAGCCTTAGCAAGTTTGAAGCTTAGGGCTTGTGCCGCACCAAAGGTATTAGAATCGGAAAGACATGAATGCCTTTGTTGGATCAATAAATATTGTCATTAATGTACATATGTTAGTCATGCATTTATAGTGGTCAAAAGCGATACAGGTTTGTACAATCAAATGCTTGATACAAACCCTTGTTAGAGAGGAATAATAGATGAATAAACCATCAAATACCTAGCAACCTCGCTACCCCAATCTGATGGTAAAATTTCCATGAAGTTATTGGATTAGAAAACCAATAATACCAATTCTAGCTTTCTTATAACTAATAAGGTACATAAAAGCATTGAACAAAATACAAGTTCATGCAGATGTCTTGGGAGACTTTGGTTGGATGGCTCCAGTTTTATGTCAAGTTATGTTTTTGATATCCTCTTATTATTTCTTGAAAATGTCATCCTTGTTTACTATTGGAACGCTTGTATTTGGAAGAGCCCTTGGTTGGACTGCATTGCTATCTAGGTAGCTAAGCAATTGGCGTATAGTCTTATGGCGGAATTTAGAATGGCCGTTGCATTTGATCACATGCAGGAGCGGAGAATAAGGGGCCATAATCTAATAGTGGAGTCAATCAATCAAGCTTTCAAGAGTGGCAGTTATATAATAGCACTTTTGTAATGGTTTTCATAATACAAATGTAGTTAAAACTTGGGAGCTTTAGTTAAACACATGATGGTGAGGTTTGCTCGATTATGCATCACAGGGGAAGAATGTATATGGTTTCAAATCTGACAAAGCTATACAGTTTTATCCTTTTGTTTTGTGAAGGTTGGGGAAATAGTTGATCGATAGAGTTCAGGTTAAGGGGATTCAAACTTAGACCTCAATCTTGATAGTGCTTTTATCGTAGTCATACGAAGAGGGAGTGGCAGTGTTAGCATAAATGAAAGTGAGAATGGGGAAGCACACAGTCAAAAAAATCTCTAAAGTTGGGAACTAGGTGGGAGCACTTATATTACTACACATTAGTGTGCAAGAAAAATTAATGAAATGTTATCAATTAAGTTGTTAAGGCATAATCAAAACAAAATCATATTAGGCAGTAACCAAGAAAATCAAGTACTCCAATGAATAAGATATAGAAAAATTGACTCTAACATGTCCATTATTCAATCATCGGAACCATGGTTGCACGAATCATTTCAGG
Source organism: Simmondsia chinensis (assembly GCA_018398585.1). Classification (NCBI taxonomy): domain Eukaryota; kingdom Viridiplantae; phylum Streptophyta; class Magnoliopsida; order Caryophyllales; family Simmondsiaceae; genus Simmondsia; species Simmondsia chinensis. The sequence continues at coordinate 15,467,059 of JAGTTD010000008.1, read as the reverse complement.
ATTGAGAGACTTTGCCTCAGTCATTTCCTTATCCCGGTGGCACAAATCGTTCTAGGACTAGGGGATTTCGCCTCAATCATTTCCTTATCCCGGTGGCACAAATGGTTCTAGGACTAGGGGATTTCGCCTCAATCATTTCCTTATCATGGTGGCATGAATCATTTTAGGAATGGGGGACTTTATGGGGGACTTTGCCTTAATCACGAATCAGATTTTATTTCCTTATCTTGGTGGAGTAAATCACTTATGGATAGGGGGACTTCGTCCCAATTCACAACCTAGATTTCCAATCTTGGTGTTGTGAATCATTTTTAGATGGGGGACTTCGTCTAATTCACAACTTAGATTTCCCTATCTTGGTGGCGCGAATCATTTTTGAGCAGGAGGACTTCACCCCAACTCACAATCTAGATTTCCTTATCTTGGTGGTATAAACCCTTTTTAAAACTAGGGGACTTCACCCTAACTCACAATCCAGATTTCCTTATCTTGGTGTGATATATCATCTTTAGATTGAGGGACTTCACCTAATTCACAATCTACAATTTCTTATCTTGGTGGTAAAAATCATCTTTATGCTGAGGGACTTCTCCCTAAACCACAATCTAGATTTCCCTATCTTGGTGGCATAAACCATCTTGAGACTGGGGAACTTCACCCCAATCCACAACCTAAATTTCACTATTTTAGTGGTAAAAATAATTTTTAGATTGGGGAACTTTGCCCCAATCCACAATCTAGATTTCCTTGGTGGTATGAATCATTTTTACACTGTGAGACTTTGACCTAATTTACAATCTAGATTTTCTTATCATGGTGGTGTACATCATTCTTGGACAGGGGGACTTCGCCTCAGTCATGGTCTAAAGCATGTGAATCACTTTAGAACCGAGGAGCTTCACCCACAATTATGCCATGTGGCACAGCTAGGAGACTTCATTACCTATCACAAATCAAAAGTCAAACTATAATTAGGAAACTTAATCATTCATAGCTATTCGATAGGACATTTTTAATAGGAAAGTCTAACATGGACCACTGCTGTTACCGCACTTACTTTCTGCTCGCTTGATACCACTATTGCTCAATAACTTAATAAGAACAGTGTAAGACATCACTTTTTTCCACTTAGCTCTAACCACTTATTAACCACCATCAAAATCAGGTATATAATAACCGAACGTTGTGTTTGGCAAATACACCTTATCATGTTATTCTATTCATTTATTGGCAAAACCAAATTATAGAAGGAGTATGATGACGTCTTCCCTTGCTAGATCTCTCAATTCTTTTCCTTCTCCTAAACATTCAATGCTTAAGCAATGATAATTAAGATGATGTAGAGGTATGTACAAAAAAAGCTTAACGTGGTTTTCGTACACTATGACTCTACAAGCCAAACTCTTTTGAAAATAAAGATTTCGAGCTAAATCATTACTTGAAGGAGTTATGTGCTGCATACATTCTGTTACAACACATATTTAATAACTTTGAGCCTCAAAAATGACTTCTTGACTATCACAAAGCATTTCCTGACATGAGAATTGGCATCAGAAAATCAAAAATACTTCCTCGAACATCGTTAAAATATTAAAGCTAGCTATAGCCATCCTACTCGAGATAAGGAACCACAAGCTAGTAACATAAGGGCATAAATGACAACTCAATAGTAAAAATCCCGTCAAAGGTGGCAATCTGAATAGATAACAGTAGGAAAGAACTAGTTCAATATGTGCCACAACCTATTTCAAGATAGTCTTGAACTTTCTTACAAGTAGTCTAGAACTCCCTTCAGCCTACTAGATCTAGCAATGGTTGCTATCGACGAGGTAACATACAATAAAAAATCACTTAATGCTTAAAACTAGAATAACAAAAGTGATGTGTGTTAAAACACATTTACGCCTTGACAATTGCATCTTCAGATGCTTTTTGTCATCAGTTTATACAATACAAACTCACCTTGTTGCACTTCTAATATGCGGAGTCAATATAAGTGGCATGATACAAAAATAGTGAAGGCTCGTCGTTATTAAACCACGCATTACGCATAAATATTCAGCGTTCAAATATTAGCAAAAGTTCATATGGTTACTTATGAATCGCAATGTGTGAGTATTATTTGATTATGGACTGCATCACACAAATGTGGTAATGACCATTCATGTAATTGTTTGTTCATAACCACGCAATGATAGTTACACCGTGTTCATTAGTTTATAAGCGAATGTCAGGAATAAAAGAATATTAGCCATGAAAATCCTTTGAGGGTGATGTACCATAGGAATTTTAGACATGACACCTAACGGCTATCCAAGTACGTACTCATCACCATATGCTCTGCCCTGGTTTAATCCCCCGCAATGGGTGCAATACCCGTCATCATGGTTTGCCCTAGTGCAATCACCCGCAATGGGTGCAATACTAGTCACCATGGTCCGCCCTGGTGCAATCACCTGTATCGGGTACAATACTCATCACCATGGTCCGCCTTGGTGCAATCACTCGCAACAGATGCAAAACTCATCACCATGGTCCGCCTTGGTGCAATCACTTGCAATGGGTGTAAAACGCATTGCCATGATCCGCCTGAAGGTTAACTAAGGTCAATACATTGAGCACCATTGTCTACTTTCCATTTAATATATATGACTTACAGTTTATTACATAGGATTTGCAGGTTTAACAGGTGTGCCAATCTTCATGATATACATTTTGTTTAATTACATGAAAATTACATCATTGACATGCCCGTTGCCATTGGATCAGTATGACATATTCATCATCCTTGATTCCATAATGCATTTAGAGGCTCAGATTCCTTTAAGCATTCCTAGACAAATCAAAACTGCTCCATTCAAATAAACAAGAAGGTAAAATGCTTTACTAAGATCCCTAATGGGATAAACACCCTATTAAGGCTCATGATAGGTTACGCCCTCAGTTACAAGCTGTAGTGATTTAAACACCCTATTAAAGTTAGATACCCCATCACATCCTATTTAGGTCATGTGCTCTATTAACTTCAGGTGAAGTTCAAAGCAAACACAAATGTACACTAAGAACTGCCAAAACTAAATGCAGAATACCTCCATTGTTTGGGCAAAGGTTGTTCAATAACAAGCTATGGTTAAAGATTGACTTATAATGTATTCCGTGTCCGAAATTGGAATGATTGAAGTTCGTCCACGAAGTAGGGGACTATATGTTTATAATATAAGGGGTAGCTTGCTAGGTGAGTAGTTTATATAGATAATCAACTAGCTATTATAAGGATTTAAGGTATACCCATCTTGGGTTACGCGCTCAGTACCGACTCGCCCTGTATTTACGCGTTCGGTACCTACTTGCCCTGTACTTAAGTGCCCGATACCTACTCAACTTGTACTTATGCACGCTGGTACCTACTCGCCCCGTATTTATTGGCCTGGTAATACTCTCCAGGCACTTATAGCCCCTGTGCTATAAGTGTAATAAGCAGGTAATTAATATATAAAAAATACGTAATAATAAACTAGATTTAAATTAGAAAATCGGACCCTGAAAGATCAAATATATAGGCTAATATTCAGTAGTGACATGTGTCACCTCATCTCTTCCCCACCTCCTCTTCATGTAAAAGAAAGGAGAGGTGGGAAGAGTTATAAAAGAAAAAAGAGGGTGGCCATGAGTGTTGGTACGGGCTCCGTTCTTCTCCTCTTCCATAATTTTATCTCCTGAGCAATAATCGTTCAAGTCTTCTACTCCTCTTAAGCTAAGTATTTTATACTGAGTTTACCTAAGCCCTGTTATTACCTGCCCTCATTACTATTTTATGAGATCGATATTGACTTTAGCGTCGGAGGGGTCCCTTGTGAGTTACCCCACAGGCCACTCTAACCTTTTGATCTTGTAAGGAATACCAAGACGAGCATGTAGCTAGAGCTTGAGTTCAGCTCATTGTAACGAGCCTCATGTCATACAGGACTCCAATATGATGTATAAGCACAATGACTCCAAACATCATAAACATTATCCTTCTTATATACTAATGAACACATTATTTTAAACTGCTGCTTCCTTTGATGAATGCTCAAATAGGTCACTCATGTACTAGTGATACATTGGACCAATGTTGGGCATGTAGTTGCCTCCTAGTTGATTTTTGTTTCGCAGATTCTTCCTTATTCGAATTATCGTTAATATTTTCTAATAAAGAACCTCTAGTTAGGGTATCATCCTGAAGGGATAAGGCTGCGTACATCCTACCCTTCCCAGACCCTGCTTATGCGGGAGCTCTTACGGCGCTGGGCCTGTTGTTGTTGTTATTGTTGTTGTCACGACCCAAAACTTAGGAAACAAAGGGCCAATGACTTATAAGCCAACAAGAGAACCAATGGTCATCATAAGTGAAATACTAAGAACCTTTATTCCAAATATGCTTAATAATACAACGGATAACACAATACAATCCCTTGGAGCTCAAAACCCAAAATAGCAGCTAAGACTTCTAAAGGTAAACATATTCTATATAACTGAACCACTAACTCGTAAAACGTAAATGAAAGTCTTTTAAGGTTGTAACCACTTCAACCATGCAGAGAGAGAGAGTCTCTTGAATTTCTCCGGTCAGCTTATTATGCCATGTCTGAAATTGTTAAACAACAGGGTGAGCATAAAGCTCAGCAAGTAACAAATCTGTCAATAAAACAAGGATCAAGCATTATTTAAAAGGCACGAAACACTTTAAAACATAGCTGAAGTTGTTTACTAGTGATTAATTTCGAAAACTTAAGGACACATCAACTAAACTTGTAGTCCTTAAGCATCTTGGTTGTGGATGCATATAATCCCTGCAATTTGGCTCAAAATTGGCTACATAATTGGGTCCCCAGCCAACTACGGGTTCTAAGGAACGTTCCAAATAGTGCATTAATAACAGAGATGGTATAACCCCCATCGAGGGCTTAAAGATGCCTTTCCCCGTCATCATAGGGCACAACCCACAAAGCAAAGTATAAGAAATATATTTTATATTTGCGCATCATAGAACATGATTCAAATCATATTTCCAAACTTCCATAAATCAAAGCATTATAACAGAGCCCAAATTCCACATTTCACAAACTTAGTCAAAGATGTTTGATCCCCTTCTTAATTTCAAACACATAGAGGGTAAAAATGTGGTGCACAAAACAAGTATTTTGATTATTTAAGAAGCTATTAACATACCAAAACACTTCAACAAAAAGAGTGGAAGTGTTAACAAATGATTTACTCACAAGAAGAAATAAAGCTTTCCGAAAATTCCAGGCACAAACTTTGATTCTCTTCTCCCTCTCTATTTCCTCAACTCTTATTCTTTCTTACCTACAATTAAGAGCTTACTACCTTTGAATGATTAAAAAAGGAAATGAAGATGGGTATTTATAGAAGAGGGTGAGCTTTGTGGGTGTTCAAAGAAGAGGCATGGCTGAATTTCTAGTCAAAAAGGGGGAGGGGGGGCGGGGGTTTGATTTTTCAAGTCAAAGGAAGAGTTTTCTTGGTCAAATCTGGATGCGCTAGTCAATGTTCAAGGCTAGGAGCTTGACTTATTAAAAAAAGAAAAGTTTTCTTAGCAATTTCCTTGGTCTTGCTTGGTGGCTGCCTTGTATAACAAAAAACTTCCATTTGCTTAAAATTTAATGCTTATTTTGTTCGAGTACGAGGAAGTTTGAAACTAATGAAATAAGTGGACGTTTTGGCTAGAACTTTCAACTAAAATACGAACAACTACTTATAGTTTATGGGTAATTTGTGTGGAGAAATACTTACAGTTGTTGTTGTTTGTTAAGATGTTCTACCATGATAAGCTCAAATCAGTTAAAATCAAACGAAATATCAGTCAATTATAGGAAAACAATTTTGAAGATAGACCAAAGATCAATTTAGAATCGCAAGTTGGGCATATTATTTACTTGCTACCATTTTATTTTGAAATCTAAGAATTAATTACAATCTTCTATTCATGAAAGTCTATTCATTTTAGAAAACATTCACTTGGCTCTATCATACAAAACATTCATTTCAAAGGAAGTGCTAACAAATCTTTGAACTAAATCGATACTACAAAGCATCAAGCACCTAATATACCCAAACGTATTATTATCTTTGTCACTATAATAGTTATCTAGTTCATATTTTAATTTTTTGTATATCTCAAATTCGATATAGAGTAAACAATGCTCACAACTACAATCTGAATAAATTGAGCTATAGAATCTCGTTTCCAATAATTTCAAATTTTCTTTTTGTTATGATAACATTAAGTAAATAATTCATTTGACCATCAAACCATGATTAAAGCCTCGAACACCAAATGTTTCCTCACTACTTACCACGTTGTCGAAGATCAACTTTACAGATGTTATAGCTGATTTAAATTGTTAAAGCTTCCTGCTTCATTGAAGGTCAACCTTCTGTGATGGAAATTAAAGATGCTATCGAGATTAGGAAATCATAGATTTGATGATGGGACAGAATATACAATATTTTCCTTAAAAATTAGCTTGGGGAAAAACTTGAAAATGCATGCGGTTTTGCTATTATTAGGTCAACATGGCCAACAAGATTTGGCAATGCCTTGAGAAAAAATATTATAATGTTTTAAATGTTAATTACTTTAAATTTTCAATGGAATTGAAGGAAGAAAGCTATTAAAATTGAAATCAAGCCCCAAGGATAGGGTCTCATAGTGAATACCGTTGTATTCACTAGCATGAATTAATGAAAAAAAAAAAACCCTTTACTTTTAAGCACATATATCCTAGCAATTATATAAATAGTAAATGCAAGAAAGTAATGCCTCAATTTTACAAACGCATAATCCAAAGATGGACACAATTTTTCAATGAAAATGTATTTTATTTCACATTTGTTGAAACTGCGGCTCAGGTAGAATACAGCTTGCTCAAACCCTTACTCATTGTCTTGTATTAACAAACAACCTATGGACTTAGTAAAGGTAGAAACATGAACTTTCAACGCTTTCTCTTGCTTTGGTGGACTCAGTGCTAGTGGTTTGATCAAATACTCTTGGATGGTCTCAAAGGTTTTTTGATGTTGCTCCTCCAATCTAAAGTCTCATTCAGACTAGAGCCTCAGCAATGGTGAGAAGACTATAGCTTTTGTTGGAATTGTTATCCAAGAAAACCCAATTAGTTAGTTCTAAATATTAAATAAATAAAATTATTTTTTTTATTTATTGTTTGATTATGTTTTATAAGTCAAACATGCGTGTGATTGTTTTCTAAAATATTCCATGAGATGAATATAGTCCAAGATGACATGTGAGATTTGGTTTAAGTGGTCAATGAGATTGAACCATAGATAGACTTAGATCAAATTAGTGATATGTTGTCAAAGTAGGTTCGTAGTTGGTGATAAGTTTGGACAACTTGTCTGGTAAGACAATAATATGATATTTTGGATGACTTGTCTTGGTCATGTGGATAGGGATCCATGAGTATTATGTTGGCATTGTCAAGAAGATTAGAACACTGAGCAGGACCGCCTATATTATTGGTTTCTCAACTGCTATTAGAAATAATTAGTTCTGTAAGATGATAACTCTAGATCCACGAAACAATATGAACTCGTGTATGGATTGTTTGTTGCTTTAATCTGCCAAAAGGATTAGTCAAAGTGCATTGACTTGAATCTTATATGCATTGGGTACGGCATGAAGTGTGGCAGGAACAGTTGTTTTAAGAGGAATCTATAGTCTCTAATGATATAAAAATGTCCCTTTAGTTGATTTGCAAATATACAAGCAAATTCTAGAATCTTTGGCTAAAGTATTCCATATGTTTGACATTTAGAATTAATACGGAAATTATTTAATTCGTTCGAGAAGGGCGAGTCAGGAACTATGGTGAGAGATGTGAGAAAAGTAACGATAGTAGTTAAAGTTACTTTTGCTCACGGATATCTAGTAGAGGGATTACTTATCGTAGTAAAAGCTATTTGAAAAATTCTTGAGTGAATATATATTTAATTTTAGAGTACAGTAGGCCTAGCACCACTAGCCTCCACCAGCAGCAAGCTCAACATCACACCCACATCTCTTGCCCAACAATGCATTCTATCAAGCCACCCAGCCTAGCCGCAGCCTAGCACACCAGCTCACTCATCGCCTTTTTTGTGGAAGCAGAAAATATCAATAAACCAGAGAGAGGACATAGGAGATTTGTTTTTTCCCCTCATAATTCAGTGTTTTATTTGTCGTTTTATGCATTATTTTCCCCCTCCTTCATTCACGTCTCATATTTCTTCATCTTCTCCATCTCTTCTTTATTTTTCAATTTTCCCTTTTCCTAATTAGAACGTGATGAAGATTAGCGCAGAGATCAACATGGGCTCGTTAATATCCTTCTTCACTAGTTCATCCTTGATGGAGAGCTAACTTGCTTTCTAGGATTAAATGAAGTCTTAGTCTTTTTATTCTTGTATTAGTTTTATTTTGGGATAATATGATTGTGAGAAATACCTTGAAGATTTATGCTTTATTGATTATTCAATTGATGATTGAGCTTGTGACTTTTTATCATTGATATTGATACATCTGAATTAATTATTCACGATTGTAACTTTAGGATTAATTGGTCAAGCTATAGTGTTCACAAAATAGTTAATTAGAGCCTATTTTCCTCATGCTTTAGTTGGATAAGGTCCATACGTGATAATTAATAGTATCGTCTTAGTAATTTTTAATTAAAGCTTATTTTTTCTATGCTTTAGTTAGATAGGGTCAATACCTGAAACAAGAAATATTATCTTATTAGGTTGAAGTTTGTAGTATAAACCACTACCCGTGTGGCATCTCAATAATCCCAATTTAAGAGTTTACACAAGAGTAATTGGCTAATGATGGATTCATAACCCTAGGTTCCAATTCCATATCCTTTCCTCCTTAGAATTCAAATTCTTTAGATTAATGGTCATTTCCTTTGATTAGCTATCACACAAATCCTTAATTTTCCTTGAATCAATTTATGTGACAGAATAGATTAACTTAGTCTCAGTCCCTATGCTCCAACATTGTCTTGCCCTAGATTTTAATTACGGTATGTTTAGTGGATAGGGTTTTATATTAAATTTTAATTGACATAGAAAACACACATCAATGATGATTAGTAGAAGTTATTTTCTATTAAAACAAATAAGGGAACATCATAAAAGGATTGTGTACTGTTCATTGAAATAACCAACGGAAAATCAGTTGTAAATATTCATTATCCTTGGAAAATGTTTTCCAGTAGAGAATAAATTTTTTAGGAAACAGGACTTCCCGTCCACCAAACATAGCCTTAGTGCAGTCAAATTTTGGTATGGTAAATACTTTAAAGCAAAACTAAACCAATCCAGAGTCTTAGACAACGTTTATTATCCATGTTCTTAGGTTCTCATTAACATATTTGGATTTCTTTTTGCATTAATTTTTAGCAAATATGTGTTGATGTATTTTCAAAATATTGGTTGTATAAAATGGATATATGTGTGTTAAATATTGTTTATATGTATATAAGATGTATTTGAGATTGTCCCGATACTTGTATGAGTGATTAGGGCATCATTGGGAGTATGTGTCGACACATGGGTCATATGCGTCGACACAAAATCCTATAGAACGCAGGGGAGATAGCTGTGTGTTGACACACATGGCCCGTGTGTCGACACACAGCCCGTTTCGAGTGCGCACGGAGGAACCTGTGTGACGACACACAGAAATTGTGTGTCGACACACAGGCTTACAGTGAGCCAGTGTGTCGACCTGTGTGTCGACACACAACTTCGACACACAGGTCGATTTTGACGGTTTTCTGCGCGGTTTCTTCCCAGTTCTTTTATATATTGATGCTCTTGGTTTTGGGACGTTTTTACAGAAGAGAATAGACCAGAGTTTCTCCCCTCTCATCAATAAGAAGAAAACATATAAATTGAAGTGGAATTTCACAAGAAAGAAATTTGAAGAACATCTTCATGGTTCTTGTGTTCTATGTGAGTTTATCAAAGGGTAAGTTCTCTAAATCAACCAATCTCTAGACATCTTCATCAATCTCTTCCCATACACTTCTTCACTCCATATTTTGGTAGTTGTTGTATCCCCGAGGATATTTCGTATACCGAAATAAACCTTAAGGATAGTGATTACACGCCTCAACACCTGAGATTGTTTGGATACCCGGTTGCAAGGTTTTTGCAAGTATTTTCTGAATTTTTCCTAACAATCTTAAGGTTTAAATTGGTTTGGGTTATGGCTTCATCACTAAGGGAAATGACATCCAATTTTGTGAAATTGGACCGGTTTGATGGGGGAAATTTCCGACGGTGGCAGAGGAAGATGCATTTTCTCATAACAACGCTGAATGTGGTGTATGTCCTGAATACACCGTCTCCATCCCCTGTTTCTGAGGAGGAAGAAACGCTGGCCGAGCAAAGGGCAAGACTAAAGTGGGAAAACGATGATTATTTTTGTAGAGGGCACATCTTGAATGGGATGAGCGATGCCTTGTTTGACATTTATTCTAACATGTCAACCGCGAAGGAACTATGGGACACACTTGAGGCTCGTTACATGGCCGAGGATGCAACAAGCAAAAAATTCCTGGTTAGTCAATTTAATAATTATAAGATGATTGATGGTCGTCCTGTCATGGAGCAATTCCATGAAATAGAACGTATATTAAATAATTTTAAACAACATAACATGAATATGGACGACACAATCGTTGTTTCTTCCTTAATTGACAAACTTCCTCCCTCTTCGAAAGATGTAAGGAAAAATTTAAAACATAAGAAGGAGGATATGTCAATTGAGGAACTCGCTAACCATTTACGTATTGAGGAAGGTTATAGGGTGCAAGATGACAACAAAGAACGCCCGGGTGATGTTGGTAAAATCAACATCGCAGAGGAAGGCCAATCTAGTAAGGGACCAAAGAGAACCGGACACTTCCAAAAGAACAATAAGCACAAGAGGCCGAAAGTTGTTTGTTGGGAGTGTCAGAAGCCCGGTCATATGCGAAAAGACTGTTATCGCCTTAAAAAGAACAAAGGCAAGGGGCTTGATCATCGCACTAAAAATTCGAACGAGAGGTTCGTGGCGATGATTTCGGAAGTCAATCTAATCGAGAGTGATAATTCTTGGTGGATTGACTCGGGGGCCACGAAGCATGTATGTAAGGATAGGGGGTTCTTCTCCACTTTTGAGCCCATGGACAACGGAACTGAGTTGTTCATAGGAAATGGGGCGTCGGTATCGGTTAAAGGGAAGGGGAAAATTGACTTACTTTTCACATCCGGAAAAACCCTTACTTTAACCGATGTTTGCCTCGCTCCTGATGTTAAGAAGAATCTTGTATCGGGTGGCCTGTTGAATAGGTTTGGGTTCAAGTTGGTCTTCGAGGCCGACAAGTTTATTTTGTCAAAAGGTGGTGTATTTGTTGGGAAAGGATACCTATGTAATGGTATGTTTAAACTAAATGTTAATAATAAGAACGTTGATTCTGTTTATGTGCTTGATTCGTCGTTTTTATGGCATTATAGACTAGGTCATGTGAATTTTCGTAGATTACATGAAATGGATAATTCTTCGTTGATTCCTCACATAGATAAAGTTGTTGACAAATGCAAGACTTGTATGCTAACAAAAATAACGAAATCTCCATTTCCTTCTGTGCAAAGAGAGACTAATCTACTTGATCTAGTCCATAGTGACTTATGTGACTTCAAGCGAACACTGAGTTTGGGTGGAAAGAATTACTTTGTTACATTTATCGATGATTATTCAAGATTTTGTTATGTTTATTTGATAAGTAACAAAGACGACTCGCTTGATAGGTTTAAAGCATATAAAGCAGAATCTGAATTACACTGTGAAACCTTCCTCAAGCGTTTAAGGTCGGATCGTGGTGGCGAATACTACGATCCTAAATATTTTGAATCCACAGGAATAATACATGAAATAACTGCACCTTATACGCCACAACAAAATGGCGTGGCTGAGAGGAAAAATCGGACTCTAACTGAGATGGTTAATTCCATGTTATCTTATTCCGGTCTCAGTGATGGATTTTGGGGTGAGGCTATGTTAACGGCCTGTCACATATTAAACAGAGTTCCAAACAAGAGAAATAAAATAACTCCATATGAGTTGTGGAACAAACGAGCCCCTAATTTAGATTATCTAAAACTGTGGGGGTGTAGGGCAGTTGTTAGAGTCCCTGAAACTAAACGGAAAAAATTAGGTGAAAGAGGCATTGATTGCATCTTTGTGGGTTATGCGTCTCATAGTAAGGCATATCGGTTCTATATTGTTGAACCTAATGATTATATCAACGTGAATATGATAGTAGAATCGAGAGATGCAATATTTGATGAGAATCGGTTTACTTCAATCCCTAGACCGAGGGATTATGTACCGGTTGAGATTGACACGCAAGTGTCTAATGACGTTGTTCGTCATGAGAGGGAGAATTTTCCTGATAGAGCTCTAGAACTCCGAAGGAGTAAGAGAGCAAGGAAGGAGAAATCCTTTGGTTCGGACTTCTACACGTATTTGGTAGAAGGTTCGAGGAACGATGTGGACCAAGTGGTTCCATATTGTTGTGTCATGGAAGCTGATCCCATGACGTTTGATGAGGCGATGAGGTCTCATGATGTCTCGTTTTGGAAAGAGGCTATAAACGATGAAATGGATTCCATTTTAGGTAATAATACCTGGATTCTTGAGGATCTTCCACGAGGAAGTAAACCCATCGGGTGCAAATGGATCTTCAAAAAGAAGATGAAAGTCGATGGATCGATTGACAAATTTAAAGCCCGATTGGTGGCTAAAGGATTCACCCAAAGACATGGACTGGATTACTTTGATACCTATGCCCCAGTGGCAAGGATATCGACGATAAGGGTACTAATTGCTCTTGCCTCCATTTTTAAACTAGTGATACACCAAATGGATGTCAAAACGGCATTCCTGAATGGTGAGCTAGAGGAGGAAGTATACATGGAACAACCAGAAGGGTTTGTTGTTCCGAGCCAAGAGAGAAAAGTGTGTAAACTCATACGTTCTCTGTATGGACTGAAACAAGCTCCGAAGCAATGGTACCAAAAATTTGATCAGGTTGTATTGAACAACGGATTCGTTATAAACGAATCAGATAAATGTGTCTATAGCAAGTTTGATAATGGCAAAGGGGTCATTATATGTTTGTATGTCGATGACATGCTGATTTTCGGTTCTGATATGGAGCAAGTAGAGAGAACTAAACTGTTTCTCTCTGAAAACTTTGCTATGAAAGACATGGGTAAGGCGGAGGTGATCCTCGGTATCAGAATTGTAAGGAATGGTAATTCCATTTCCTTGACACAGTCTCACTATATCGAAAAGGTGTTGAAAAGGTTCCATTTCTTTGACTGTGCACCGATTTCCACACCGATGGATCCTAGTGTGAAATTAGAACCGAATGAGGGTGCTCCAGTGGCACAATTGGAGTACGCTCGAGCTATTGGCTGTCTCATGTATGCCATGACAAGCACTAGGCCTGATATTGCCTTTGCAGTTGGAAGGCTGAGTAGGTATACCAGCAAACCGAGTAAGTTGCACTGGAATGCAGTGCACCGGGTACTGAAGTACCTAAAGAAGACTATGGATTATGGTCTCAATTATGTTGGGCATCCCCCTATTTTGGAAGGATATACTGATGCAAGTTGGATCTCCGATGTGGAGGATCATGCATCCACGAGTGGATGGGTATTCCTGTTTGGTGGGGGTGCGGTTTCTTGGGGTTCCAAGAAACAAACTTGCATATCTGACTCTACAATGGCGGCGGAGTTTATAGCTCTTGCTTCTGCGGCTAAAGAAGCCGAGTGGTTAAAGGATCTCTTGTATGAGATACCTTTGTGGCCGAAGCCGATTTCTCCTATTTCTATCCATTGTGATAGTCAGGCTACGCTTTCTAAAGCATACAGTGAAGTGTATAATGGGAAGTCCAGACACATTGGTGTGAGACATAGTATGGTGAGACATCTTATTCGGGAAGGTGTTATCACTGTGGACTTCGTGAGAACCTGTCAGAATCTAGCGGATCCGTTTACTAAAGGCCTGGCTAGAGATTTGGTTTTGAAAACAAATGAAGGGATGGGGTTGAAACCTGTCATAATTAGTCGCCCATGATAGGCCCTCAACTCGACGTCTAGTATGACGCTAGGTCTCGGGTTCAATGAGAGAGACTTGTCATCTGTGTGACTGCAAGCACTAAATGAGTTAGTTTCCATCCCGAGTGTGAAGTGCTTGATACCTACGTTAGTGATTATAAAAGGATGAGCAAATGCTCTTAATGGACCTGGTTTTAGAACTTATTGAATGTCGTATCGTAGGGGCATGATCAATGAGGTCCACCTTAGTGAGTGTTGAAGTTTGGCCGCTTCAAAGGGGTGATTTTTGACAAGGGTTTGGCCCTAAAACACTCACGAAGGGTACAGGACACAAGGCCATAAATGTGTCGATTTGGGAGGTGTAGGGAGTGTACGGGGAGTACGCCTTGTGCGTGATTAGATTGTCGGTTAGTCAAATGGGTTGTATGGTTCAAAGCTTGGACTACCATTTTCGATCCGATTAACTGTATGGTCTTTTCACTAGCTGGGGGTTCAATCGTGAGACACCCTCGTTGATGCACAATAAGGCCTCCTTTAAACGAGATGTCACTTTGAGATTGGTTGTATTTTGAAAATGGTGGGGGATTGTTGATGTATTTTCAAAATATTGGTTGTATAAAATGGATATATGTGTGTTAAATATTGTTTATATGTATATAAGATGTATTTGAGATTGTCCCGATACTTGTATGAGTGATTAGGGCATCATTGGGAGTATGTGTCGACACATGGGTCATATGCGTCGACACAAAATCCTATAGAACGCAGGGGAGATAGCTGTGTGTCGACACACATGGCCCGTGTGTCGACACACAGCCCGTTTCGGGTGCGCACGGAGGAACCTGTGTGACGACACACAGAAATTGTGTGTCGACACACAGGCTTACAGTGAGCCAGTGTGTCGACCTGTGTGTCGACAGTATCGACACACAGGCTTACAGAAAGCTGTGTGTCGATACTGTGTGTCGACACACAACTTCGACACACAGGTCGGTTTTGACGGTTTTCTGCGCGGTTTCTTCCCAGTTCTTTTATATATTGATGCTCTTGGTTTTGGGACGTTTTTACAGAAGAGAATAGACCAGAGTTTCTCCCCTCTCATCAATAAGAAGAAAACATATAAATTGAAGTGGAATTTCACAAGAAAGAAATTTGAAGAACATCTTCATGGTTCTTGTGTTCTATGTGAGTTTATCAAAGGGTGAGTTCTCTAAATCAACCAATCTCTAGACATCTTCATCAATCTCTTCCCATACACTTCTTCACTCCATATTTTGGTAGTTGTTGTATCCCCGAGGATATTTCGTATACCGAAATAAACCTTAAGGATAGTGATTACACGCCTCAACACCTGAGATCGTTTGGATACCCGGTTGCAAGGTTTTTGCAAGTATTTTCTGAATTTTTCCTAACAATATGCTTAGAAGCAAAATTATCTACTACTCCCTTGCTCTGTATAGAATTATGTTTATTTAAATACGAGACTCTTTTAAATATCTTTTCTATTAGTAATTATCCTCTAAATGCACTCATAACTGCATTATTGTTAATGTTTGTTCCTTTTATTAAGGCTCGAATAGGCTGTTCATATAATAGTGATACATTGGACCAATGTTGTCCATGTAGTTAAGTCCTATTTGATTTTCATTTCCAACAATTTTCCTTATCTATAATCTCTTCTAACGTTGATGAGCTCGAAGATTAGTTAAGATAAAAAAATATCAGTTAATTATCGGGGAAAAAAAACTCGAAGACAAACCAAAGATCAATTACAAGTTGCAAGTTGGGTAAGTTATTTACCATTTAGTTTTGAAATCTAGGAGTTAATTATGTTCTTCAATTGATAAAAATCTAATCATTTAAGAAAAGCTTCACATGGCTCTGTCATTTAAAACAATTAGTTAGAATTAAAGTGCTAAGAATTCTTCTAACTACGTTGTTAATGCAATACATCAAACACATGATATGCTAGGAATTATTCTTATTCAATAGATACAAAGCATGGTCGATAATTCTCATAAAAAACCAAGTCAATAGCGAACATTATGAAATAATTAACTATGATCTTTTTCCCTATAATTGTAATCTAGTTATTATTCCTTTTCTTCTTTTAAATATGTAAAACTTTGTATGAAGTAAACATAGGCTCACAACCATAATCTTAATTAATTGAGCTATTGAATATCTTTTCCATTAATTTTGAAATTTTGGTTTGGTATTTTAGCCTTAAAAGATCATTCCTTTGAAGTTCACGCCTCAATTGAAGCCTCAAACACAAAATGTTTCCTCATCGCTTACCTCATTGTAAAAAGTACTGTGAAACTCAATGCAGATATACATGAACTTTTGGAAAACCGAATATTGTACATGCTGTAAATCTTTAAAGTTTCCTGCTTGAATGAAGATGTCCTGTGGTGGAAATTAATGATACTATTGAGAAAAAGATTAGGAAATCTATGAATTGAAGAATGAACATAATAATATTTTCCTTGAAAATTAGCAAAGGGGAAAACTAGAAAACGAATGCGGTTTTGTAATTGTTGGGTCAACACGGCCAGCGAAATTTTGCAGTGCCTTGAATAAAAAAGTTTAAGTCGGTTAATTACTCCAAATTTTTAACTTGCTTAAATGAAGAAAGCAATTAAAGTCTGAATCAAGGAACAAGCATATGGACTTACAGTGAATAACGTTGTGTTGAATACCATGAATTTAAAAAAAAAAAACATTCTCCTTAAACAAAATGTAGATCTATAGATTATATTTTCGTGGGAAAAATATATGTTTACAACAACTACACGAAGGTTTAATTTTACTTTGTTATTGTTTTAGAAGAGCAACTTTTATCATTTTAACCTGTCAAATGATGTTATATATTGCTTGGAGATTTATTTTACCTTTTGATTTTTTACATCTCTTGTGTGTTGTATCACTAATTATGTTCTATAATAACGCACATGATAATTTGTAGAAGTTGTTTTCATTCAAAACAAACAAGGGAACATCATAGAGTCGTTGCATTTTCCTTTTTTGTCCGTGAAAAATCTCTTCCAAAAGAGAGTAAGTTTTCTAGGAAAGAGGACTTCCTCTCCATCCAAAAGAGGCTTAGTGCAGTCAAATTTCAGTATGGACAAATGTTTAGCATTTAGAAAGCAACATACAACATTCCTAGTGCCCCAAGGGCTCCCACCCAAGTAGGGTCTGGGGGGTGGATGTATGCAGCCTTCCCCCTTCAGGGTTCTACCGTGAAGAGAGGCTGTTTCCGAGTACCTGCAACTGTTTAGCATTTAGATGAAGCTAAATACTCAAAAGCAAAACTAAACACATCCAGAGTTCCAAACAATGTTTATTATCCATCTACTTAGGTTGACATGAACATATTTGGATTTCATTTGCAATTGAAGGTCCAAAGAGCAACTTGGGGGGGGGGGGGGGGGGTGAATTCTTTGTCGATATTTATCAAAAAAGGGGGGGGGGGGGGGGGGGTGAATTAGGTTCTTTAGTAATAAATGAAAAAAATTAAATTTATGAACCTAAAATTAAATTAAAAGAGAGAGAATAAATATGAAATGACAAAAACAAACGCAAGAATAAAAGCGATGCACAAGGATTTTTAAAGTGGTTCACTTCCAAACCGGAAGCTAGTTCACTTCTCAAGTGACTACTCCTTGTCATTTCAGCCTTTAACTAAGCTTGATGATCCTTTTTAAAAACAAGCTTAGGATCCAACCTTTACAATTTGTCTTTTTGTACGTAGGCTCAAGACCCAACCTTTACAACCGATCTTTTTGTAACTATAGGGTCAGGATCCAACCTTTACAATAAGTAATAGAAATAAAATAATGGAAGAATTAAAGCAATGGGACTTTTTACTCTTTCAAGAGTGAATTGACAATTGATCAAGCTTAGCCAAAGCTAGGAATATGCCAATTAAGATCATGATCAACAATAAGAGAACAAGTGATGCTCAAATAAAAACTTTAAACAAAACTTAAAATCAAACCGTTAAAGCATAAAAATGTAAGAGAACTTTTATCAAAGAATGCTTAGAGAGTGTTGGATAATTTAAACCAAAGAATTCAAGCCCTATTTATAGGCAAATGAGGGCCAGGGCATTCAAAAAGTTAGAAAAAGGTTTTGGAAAGAAATCAAGTCAAAAGTAGCCGTTTTGAGCTTTTTCGGTCCAAGTGTCGACACACAGCAGCTCCTGATGGCTACTTTAAACCTGTGTGTTGACACATACCATTTGTGTGTCGACACTCAGCCTGCTTGCGTGGATTTACACGGTTTTGATCAATTAGCTTGATTGATGAGATAATTTTACCATATTAGCTAAGTTGATTAATTGATTGCCATATCAGTTCAAATTTTTGAATTTATTTCCTACTTTGCTTTGATCATAAAGATAATTGATTGAATTAATTCCTAATTAGCCTTGATCATGATTGATTAATTAAACCAATTTCCTAGCTAGCCTTGATCATGATTGATTAAATCAAGCTAAATTATCACCCATTTAAATTTTAATTGATTTCATCATGCTTTATTTAAAATACCTATCTTGAACAAATATTTTAATTGATAAGCTAGATTGGTTTATTTTGACTTAAATATTTTTCAAATAAAATTTGAAAATCAATTTTCAAAAATATTTTAAAAACATTTTGGTTAGAGCATCACATGTCAATATTGACACTTGTACTCAATTGATATATCCCGATCCTAAGTCCTAGATAATAAAAAGAAATAATGATAAGGAGCTTGGACTCGGATCACCTTCTGTTCAATTTGGATGAATCTTCTCTTCAACTTTGATCTCTTTTCCTCTTGATTCATCATCTTCAAAAGTTTCGTATCAACATGATTAATCTTGATGGACCTAGCTTTCTTATGAGTCACTTAGAAACAAGATTAGGAGAATTTAAACACTATAAGTCACTAAATGGTTGTTATCATCAAAATTACAATATAAATGGCTTTAGGGCCAACAGCAATAATCGTGAATAAATATACTTAGAAGCCAAATTATCTATTGCTCTCTTGCTTTGTATAGAAATATGAGTGTTTGTTTGTGTCTATTCGATTTTGATTTTTAAATACAAGGCTCTTACAAATATGTTTTTTTTTTTCTTATTTGGTTTATTAATTTTTATAGTATAGGGGATAGCTTGTTAGGCGGGTAATTTATACAGATAATCGGCTCGCTAACCATAAAGATTTAGTTATGAATCGATGAATTTTAATTGTAATATCTGGTTGTATCTTCGGTTTTGTTTTCCATTGTTGAGTTGTAATGTTTCAAAAGTTAGTTGGGGTCGGTTTGGCGCCTTAGGGAGTCGGTTGGTCAAGTGTGCAGATTTTTGGCGCCAAAATCCAGTTTAAGTCGGTTGGGTTAGTTGGCTAGGTTCAATGTTCTAATGTGTATAAATAAGCTCCTAGCTTGTAATCTCATCATTCAATCAATAGAAATCAGAATTCCTTTCGGAATTTCCCTCTCTTTTCTTATCTCCTTCTCTATTTCTCATCCCCTTTCACTTCTCTTCTCATCTTAACTCTTTCTTCTACAAGGTTAGACTTTCAATTTCGAATTGGAAACTAACAATTGGTATCAGAGCCAGGTTCAAGCAATCAATTGATTGATTGAGGCTGGCAAAAGCAAAGAAAAACATGATCGAAGGTGTTAGAGCCAGATCAGGAGCTGGAGGAGCAAATGCATCTGGTCCGGATACTTATGCTGCTGCGGTTGCAGGTCCTGGTGCAGATGCAACAATTGATCATCACCGAGATCTATATGACAAGTTCGAGCAGCTAAATGCTAAGTTCGATTAGCAATATGTCGAGTTTAAGCAGCAGAATGTCAACATTCAGCAGCAAAATGACAGCATTCAGCAGTTGATAAGGATGGAGCAGCAGTTTATGGAAAAGGAAACGAATAAGGAAAATCGGTTGCAACAAATTGAAGAGAAGATTGTAAAATTGCAAGATCAGGTTAATAAGCAAGGAGAATCAAGTGTTAATGCAATCTTGAAGCCTACGATTCAGATCTCTCATTCGATTGAAGCAAATCAGCAGCAAAGCAAGGCAGACAGAACCGAAGAAGTGTGCATGACTCGAGGAAAGACTCCGATATTGCAACCTGATATAGGACCTTCAATTCACATCAGATCAGCTGAGAATCAACCTTTGCAACCTGAATTGATGTATTAATCAGGATCGAGCTTCAAGACAAGTACATTGCAGACCAGAAGCTTTGAATGCAGACCTCAATGTCAGACCAAAGAATTCAGTTATGCAGCGCAGAGTTGAAATTGATAAGTTCGATCATCTTGACAGACCTCCTGATCGACATTACCAGCATCGATCAGTGAGTAATGACAACACATCTGGTGGTAGGAGTGGTAATTACAGGCAGCTAAGAGTGGAAATAGATCCTTTTGATGGTAGACAACCGGAATCATGGCCAAGGAGGCGTGATCGGTATTTTTTGTATTATAACATACCTGATGAGGAAAAGCTCCAGCTGGTTGCAGTTCATTTACATGGTGATCATGAGGTTTGGTATTATAGTTTGTTGAAGAGCAAACCGAAACTATCTTGGGGCCAATTCGTAGAAGAAATGTGTGAACGTTATGGAGAAGGTGAATCAACGGATGTTGTGGATAGCTTTAACAAGTTGTCACAAACTTCAACCGTGAGAGAATATATGATCACATTTGAGAACTTAAGAGCTAACTTGCTGTCAGTTTTGTCCATAGCTCCCGAGGATGCTGAATCTTATTATGTTTCATGTTTTATATGTGGATTGAAGCCAAGGATCAAGAATATGGTGAAAGCCATTGGTCCTAAGACCTTGTCAAGTGCTTACAACAAGGCAAAATTGATTGAAGCTACTCAAGTTCAACCAAGTGATAAGAATAGGCAGCACGACAGCAAGTTCAGGCTACAGCAGAGAACTAGTTCTTGTTCTGGTTTTAATCGAGCTGTTGAGAAGAGTTCATTGAGGTTATGCTTTCGTTGTAATAAACCATATCAGCCTGGTCATAGGTGCAAATCTCAAGCACTAATGTATGCAAGGGGGTCTCGTGCTGATGCTGATTCTGGCAGTGACCATTCTGATGCAGAAAATGACAGTGCAGGCTTTATTTCGCAAGAGGAATTGAGCGATGATGAAGTGGAGATATCAATGAAGGCTTTGACCGATAGTGGACCTCATAATACCATCAAAATCAGAGGCAGGGCTGGAAAACACTCCATCATTGTCCTTATTGATAGTGGGAGTACTCATAGTTTCGTTGATCCAAAGTTGATTAAGAAGGTAAAACATGAGGTGACAAAGACTCACCCCTTGGCGGTGATGGTGGCTGATGGCAACTCCTTAACAACTCAAAACAAGTGCCTAGCATTCCCATGGTCTATGCAAGATCATCAATTCACCTTTGATTTTAGAGTTCTTCCCTTAGGAGGTTGTGATATGGTGCTCGGGGTGGATTGGATGAGAACCTTCAACCCGGTTGTGTTTGATTTTGATAAAATGACCGTGGCATTTGAGGTTCATGGAACCAAAGTATCCTTGCAAGGCATATCAGAGGAAGCCCAGCTCAAGTTGATTGATGGTAAACGTGTGCAAGATGGATTCAAGAAGAAGGCAATACAATGGATTGGGCATTTGTTCATGGTATCTGCGGTGGAGTTGCAGCAGGACATTCAACTAGACGTTTAGACCTTAGTGGAAGAATTTGAGGACATTTTTGATCAACCTAAGAGTCTTCCTCCTCAAAGGTGTGTGGACCATGCCATTCCCTTGCGTGCAAATGCTGATCCGGTTGAGATCAGGCCATATCGGTATGCTCATGGCCAAAAGACAGAAATCGAGAGGCAAGTTGAGGAGCTTCTTCACATGAGTTTCATTAGACCAAACCATAGTCCTTTTGCTTCACCTGTGATCCTTGTGAAGAAGAAAGATGGCT
The DNA here is from genome assembly GCA_018398585.1 of Simmondsia chinensis. Lineage (NCBI taxonomy): Eukaryota > Viridiplantae > Streptophyta > Magnoliopsida > Caryophyllales > Simmondsiaceae > Simmondsia > Simmondsia chinensis. The sequence goes on along the minus strand of JAGTTD010000008.1, from coordinate 15,444,920 downwards.
CGGCTCGAATGTGCATTGACTATAGATGGTTAAATGCCTTGACAGTGAAGGATAAGTTTCCCATTCCCGTCATAGATGATTTGCTTGACGAGTTACATGGAGCATGCTACTTCTCTAAGCTTGACTTGAGGCAAGGTTATCATCAAATCAGAGTTCTCGAGCCGGATATCTACAAGACTGCTTTTCAGGCACATCATGGGCATTTCGAGTTTGTTGTTATGCCTTTTGGCCTAACAAATGCTCCGGCCACTTTTCAAGCGGCCATGAATGATGTTTTCAAACCTTTTCTGAGGAGATCGGTGCTCATTTTCTTCAATGAAATACTGATTTACAGCTCCACTTATGAAGCTCAGCTCACTCACCTCAGACAAGTCTTTGTAGTGATGTGGCAACAGAAGTTCTTTGCGAAATTGTCCAAGTGTTCGTTTGCTCAAACCAAGCTAGAGTATTTGGGTCATGTTATCTCACAAGAGGGAGTTTCCACCGACCCTACTAAGATCCAAGCGATGCAAGATTGGCCAATTCCGATCACCTTGAAGCAATTGAGAGGTTTTTTGGGATTGACCAGGTATTATAGGAAATTCATTAAAGGTTATGGTGCAATTGCTAAACCTTTAACAGAACTCTTGAAGAAGGATGCATTTACATGGAATGAGAGGTCTCAGGTTGCATTTGAAGCTCTTAAGTCCGCTATGTTTGCTGCACCAGTGTTGGCAATGTCAAACTTTACCGAGAGCTTTGTTTTGGAGACCGATGCAAGTGGTACTGGTATTGGGGCTGTTCTTTCTCAACATGGAAGGCCTATAGCTTACTTGAGTCAAGCTCTTAGTCCTAAGCATCAAGCTATGTCGACCTATGAGAAAGAATATCTAGCAATTCTCTTAGCCGTGGAAAAATGGAGGCATTACTTGGAGGGTCACAAGTTCATCATTCGAACGGATCACCAAAGCCTCAAGTATCTCCTTGAGCAAAAGATTGTGTCAAGAATTCAAAAGAAAGGTCTTATGAAGATGCTTGGCCTTGATTATGACATTGAGTATAGACGAGGCAAAGAGAATGTGGCCGCCGATGTTTTGTCCAGAAAATTTGAAGGTGCTGACAGTGGGCATTGCAGTGCTTTATCCGTGGTGGTTCCTTCATGGATGGAAGAGATATACAAGACATATGAGGGTGATTCTTTTGCCCAAGATTGTGTTGCTGCTACTCTTGTGAATGGTGTAGAAAAATGCAATCTGGATGCTGATATATCTGTGCAGAGAGATGTGATCAGAAGCTGTGGCAAGCTATACATTGGTTTAGCAACTGAATTGAGGAATCAGATAATACAAGCCTCTCATGATTCATCTTGGGGAGGCCATGCCGGTGTTGAAGGCACGTATCAAAGGGTTAAAGCGTACTTTACTTGGCCAAGCATGAAAAAAGAAGTGAGTGAGTATGTGAAGGCTTGTGAAATATGACAACAAACGAAGTTGGGAGATCATCGTTATAAGGGTCTACTTCAACCACTCCCTATCCCGGATGGAGCATGGATCAACATTAGCATGGATTTCATTGAAGGATTGCCGAGGTCTGAAGGCAAGGAGGTTATACGGGTAGTGGTGGATCGTTTCACCAAGTATAGCCATTTCATTGCCCTTGCTCGATCTGTTACCGTTGAAAAATTGGCAAGGATCTTCCTTGACAACATTTACAAATTACATGGATTGCCTCAATCCATTGTGTCAGATCGAGACAAGATTTTCACAAGCACATTCTAGAGGGAGTTGTTCAAATTGATGGGTACCACATTGGCACTTAGTTCCTCTTATCATCCTCAAACGGATGGCCAAACCGAACGAGTCAACCAATGTGTAGAACAATACCTTCGGAGTATGGTTTTCTTAAGGCCCAAGGAGTGGAATCATTGGCTTTCTTTGGCGGAGTTTTGGTTCAATTCTCATTTCCATACATCAATTGGCACTTCACCCTTCCAAGCTTTGTATGGCTATCCTCCTCCTTCACCAATGCTGCTGCAGCAACTGGGTGGGACTGATTTTGTAGCAATGGATTTAGTGCAACAGAGGAGACATTTTGTGCAAGTGCTCAAGGATAATCTCCAACAAGCCCGGGCACGAATGAAATTTTAGGCAGACAAGAAAAGGGTAGACAAAAGCTATGAAGTTGGAGACATGGTCTACCTTAAATTACAACCATATAGACAGTCTTCCTTGGCTGTCAGGCGAAATGTCAAGCTAAGTGCTCATTTCTTTGGCCCATACAAAATCTTGGAGAAAGTTGGCAATGTTGCATATAAGCTTGACTTACCTTCGCATTCATACATTCACCCGGTGTTCCATGTTTCCCTACTCAAAAAGTAGGTCAAGAAAGGTGTTGAATTTGCTCGAAAGCCACTTGATGCAGAGTCTAATGGCATGTTGTTGCTGCAACCTGCTGCTGTTAAGGCTTGTAGGACGCTACAAGGGTTACAGGGGCTATGCAAGAGGTGTTGGTGACTTGGAGAAACTTGAACAAGAGCTTGGTGACTTGGGAAAATTGCAATTTCTTGAAGAGCCAATTCCCAAATTTTACTTCTTGAGGACAATAATTTTCTCAAGAGGGAAGGAATGTTATGAATCGATGAATTTTAATTGTAATTTCTGGATGTATCTTCGGTTTTGTTTTCCATTGTTGAGTTGTAATGTTTCAAAAGTTAGTTGGGGTCGGTTTGGCGCCTTAGGGAGTCAGTTGGTCAAGTGTGCAGATTTTTGGTGCCAAAATCCAGTTTAAGTCGGTTGGGTTAGTTGGCTAGGTTCAATGTTCTAATTTGTGTATAAATAAGCTCCTAGCTTGTAATCTCATCATTCCATCAATAGAAATCAGAATTCCTTTTGGAATTTCTCTTTCTTTTCTCATCTCCTTCTCTATTTCTCATCCCCTTTCACTTTTCTTCTCATCTTAACTCTTTCTTCTACGAGGTTAGACTTTCAATTTCGAATTGGAAGCTAACAAATTTAAGGTTATGCCAATATTGGGTTATGTGTCGGTACCTACTTGCCTTGTATTGCGTGCCCGTCACCTACTCACCCAGTACTTGTAGCCTTGGTACTATGAGTGTAATAAGTTGGTAATCAATATATAAAAATTACTTAAAAAGAAATTAGACATAAATTAAAAAATCGGACCCCGAAAGACCAAATATACGGGCTAATATTAAGTGTGACACGTGTCACCTCATCACTTCCCCACCTTCTTCTCTTCATATAAAAGAAAGGAGAGGAGAAAAGAGTTATAAAGAAAAAGGAGGGTCGCCATAAGGGGTGGTACAGGGTCTCTTCTTCTTCCTCTTCAATAATTTTCTCTCCGGAGCAATAATTATTCAGGCCTTCTACTACTCTTAAGCTAGGTATCTTATGCTCATTTTTATCTAAGGCCCTATTATTACTTGCCCTTATTACTATTTTATGGAATCAACACTAACTTGAGCGTCTAAGGGGTTCTCCTTTGGTTACCCACAGGCTTCTCCAACCATTTGTTTGATGCTGCAGAGAATAGCAAGTTGGGCATGTAGCCAGAGCTTGAGTTTAGATTACCCTAACGAGTCCCACCTCATATAGGACTCCAACATGATGTATAAGCATACTAACCCCAAACATCATAAACAGATTGGCGATGTTTGTGGAAATGATTGTAAGCTCATGCCTAGCTGGGTGTTTCTTGTAAGATTCAAATGTTTTAAATATTAGGTGAGTTAATTTTCAGCATTTTTCACTCTCTTTTGCACTTTTCTTATAACAACGAGCATACTCAGGAAAAATTTACCAAATGAGCTCCCTTGCATCCTTGAACACATAAAGAAATTTGCTTGAATAAAAATCAAATACTCGTATATCCCTTTTACCTCTTTAAAGTATATCCTTGAACCTATAAAGGGATTCGTTTGAGTGAAAATGAAGTATTTGTTCATCCTTTTTATCTCTTTAAAGCATTAAGCATGTTCTTGAACCTATAAAAAGGTTTGATTGAGTAAAAGTCAAGTTTTTTTACATAGCTTTTTACCTCTTTTAAACATCCTTGAACATACAAAGAGGTTTGCTTGTGTTAATTCAACTATTGCTACATCATTTTGATATGAATTTGAATATGTAACTCGACATTGGTTGAAAGTTATGCCCGTTTAAATTTACAAGGTAAGTTACATAACTATTATGCGCGGTACACGCCCACTTCAACTTTTACATACTTTATTTGATCAAAAATTCAAAAACTCATCATAGGAACCTAGATGTCTTCAAAAGCTTTGTTTTGATATGTAATTCGATCCGTAACTCTTTACGGTTTGAAAGTTATGCCTATTTCAATTACAAGGTAAGTTATACAGCCAATATATACACGCTCACTTCATCTTTTATATACTTTCTTGGATAAAAAAATTTGAAGAATTACTAGAGGTATGTAGAACTCTTCAAGAGCTTCATTTTGATAGATGATTCGACTTGTAGCTCCTTATGGATTAAATGTTATGCCCGCTATAAGTCACAGGGTCAAGTTATATAGCAATCAACGCACTAAAAAACGTCCACCTTGTCTTTTTATCTTTTCTTTGGTCGAAAATAGAAGAAATTATAATTGTTGCGTAGAGATCTTCGAGAGCTTCGTTTTGATGTGTGGCTCTCTCTATAACAATTTATGGATAAAAAGTATGTCCGTTTAAAGTTATATGATACTTTATACGTTTTAAAACTAAGCTTTGACTACTATTTAACAACTACTTTGACGGTCACTTTCAACCACCACCATGATCCTCCTACATCACCAGCATTAACACCACCGAACCACCAAAAACACCTCTACCACTAGACCACCATTAAAACCATCACCAACTACTTGCCTACTACACGTAGCACGCCACCCGCCGTGTTAGGTTATGCACCGTGTTCGATTACTCGCCATGTTAGGTTATGCGTCGTGTTCGATTACTTGCTGTGATAGATTACACGCTATGTTAGGTTACCTGTCGTGTTTGTTTAGCCACTGTGTTTGGTTACCCACCATGTTTCTTTTGAGGTTACAAGCCATGCTTCCTTTAAGGTCACAAGCCATTTTTCCTTTGAATTTACAAGCCATGTTTCATTTGAAGTTACAAGCCATATTTAAGGTTACAAGATATGTTTCATTTGAAGTTACAAGCTATGTTTCGTTTGAAGTTACAAGCCATGTTTAAGGTCACAAGCCATATTTCATTTGAAGTTACAGGCCTTGTTTAAGGTTATAAGGCATGTTTCCTTTGAGGTTACAGACCATGTTTCATTTGAGGTTACAAGCCATGTTTCATTTGAAGTTACAAGCCATTTTTAAGGCTACAAGCCATGATTTCTTTGAGGTTAAGAGCCATGTTTTTTATTTTTTATTTTTTTAGTTTTTGAAGTTATAAGCCATGTTTAAGGTTACAAGTCATGTTTCGTTTGAAGTTACAAGTCATGTTTCGTTTGAAGTTACAAGCCATGTTTCATTTGAAGTTACAAGCCATGCATAAGGTTATAAGCCTAGTTTGAAGCTTACCTACTACATTTCAAGTTACAAATGATGTTTATAGTTACAAGTCATGTTTCATTTGAAGTTGCAAGCCATGTTTAAGGTTAGGGGCTGAGTTTGATGCCCACCTAAGCTTGATTACCACCCTAATTACCCGCATAGCATTGCATGCAGCGACCCCCATTAGTCCTCCTACCATCACGCTTAACAACCACTGTCTGTCGTACAGCCACCATTGCGTGTGAAACCACTGAAGTGGCATGCCCATTGGAATTGTATGCTAGGCACCTCCGTCATCCCTTTCTCTGATCGAGCACCGCCCCACTTAGGGCGACACAGCCACCACCCTCGCGTTTGTCAATCAATAGGCCGTTGGCGCACACCACGACTAGCTCATAACCATTGCCAGCGTGCGCCACCACCAGCTCGAGCACCATGTTGCAGGCCATCGCCTATTTTAACTACAGGCTCTCTCCTTCACGCACTAGTACCATCGTTTCCTTTTCGTATTAACCACTATCAGTCCTTCACACGAACGATTGTCACTACTTTGCACGTGACCGTCACCACTCCGAGCGCCCATTGTTGTCATGCTAGGTGGCCCACCACCAGCTATTTCCTCTCCTCCTCTTCAAACCCTAAATGGGTCAATTTTCATTACAATCTTAGCTTAATTCAATCCTAAAAGGGTCAATCTTCATTGAAATATTAAGTTTAATTCAATCCTAATTGGGTCAATCTTTATTACAATCTCAATTTAGTTCAACCCTACTTGAACTAAGTTTCATTATAACCTCAATTTAGTTTAAACCTGTTTGAGTTAATTATAGTTACAATTTTAGTTTAGTTCAACCCTGAGTGAATCAAAATTTGGTTACAATCTTTATTCAATTCAACCCTAAATGGTTTAATTTTTTTTTTTTCACAATCTCAGTTTAGCTCAATCCTAATTGAATCAAATTTTTTTTTTTTTTTTTTACAGACTCTATTCAATTCAACCCTCAATGAGTTAGTTTTCTTCTCAATCTCAGTTTAATTCAACCCTGAATGAATTAATTTTTGTTATAATCCTAGTTTAGTTCAACTCTGATTGAATTAATCTTCGGTACATTCTTAGTTTAGTTCAACCATGAGTGAACTAATCTTCGCAACAATATTAGTTCAGTTCATCCCTGATTAAACTAATCTTTGTTACAATCTCAGTTTAATTCAACCTTGATTGAACCAATTTTTGTTGCAATTCATATTCAATTGAACCCTAATTGGGCCAGTTTTTGTTGACAATAATGACATTACAGCTTGATAACACTCAATTTTGGATTTATGGTTCATTTTCCTCTCTTTTTGGGGCTCAACTTGGATTGGGCTGGTTGTGATTTTTTTGTAGATTATTTATCTAGATTATTTACTGCAAAATGTATTAAGTTGCTCTCAGAATCAAAAAAAGCCCATTCTCTGGCATACCAATTCATCCAAGTTTTGGGTCGGAGTGCTTGTGCCTTGATGAATTAAGAATGAGAGAATGACACTGATTATTAAGAGAGTAAGATTGGAATGAGATGTGGCCACATTACTTGAAGTTTCAGTGGAGAAAGGCATGCTAACTTTGGTGCTGGACTATTGAATAGTAGTTTCATTTGTCTAGTATTATGCTTTCTATCTTTGTCGAGCTTAATCCTATTTTTCAATGGTAGACCGAAAAATTTCAATCTTGCATGGGAAAAACCTTCAGTGGATTTTCATGGATTTTTCAAAAAGTTATCCTTAGCAAGTTTGAACTTGGGGCCTTGTGCCGCACCAAAGGCATTAGATTTGGAGAGATATGAATGCCTTCATTGGATTAATAAATAGTGTCGATAATGTACATATGTTAGTCATGTCTTTACATTGGTCAAAAGCGATACAGGTTTGTACAATCAAATGCTTGATACAAACCCTTGTTAGTGAGGAATGATAGATAAATAAACCATCAAATACCTAGCAACCTCACGACCCTAATTTGATGGTAAGTTTACCATGAAGTTATTGGAGATGAAAACCAATATTACCAATTCTGGCATTCTTATATGTTGGCCCTAAAGCCATTTATATTGTAATTTTGATGATAACAACCATTTAATGAGTCATAGTAATTAAATTGCTCTAATCTTGTTTCTAAGTGACTCATAAGAAAGTTAGGAAAATCAAGGTTAATTATGTTGATACGAAACTTTCTAAGATGATGAATCAAGAGGAAAAGAGAGCAGAGTTGAAGAGATGATTCATCCAAATTAAAGAGAACGTGATCCGAGTCCAATCGCCTTAAAGTTATTTATTTTTATTGTATAAAACTTAGGATAGGGATATATTAATTGAGTCCAAGTCTCAATATTGATAAGTGATGCTCTAACAAAAATATTTTTGAAATATTTTTTTGAAAAATGATTTTTAAATTTTATTTAAAAAATATTCAAGTCAAAATTTGAACCAATCTAGCCTTTCAATTAAAATATTTTTCAAGATTGGTATTTTGAAAAACATGATCAAATCAATTAAGATAAAAATTAAATGGGTCTTGATTTAGCTTGATTTGTGCAATCAAATATTCAAAATCAAAACAAAGTGGGAAATTAATTAAAAAATTTTAGCTAATTTAGAAATGACTCAATTAATCAAATTAATTATCTAAATTAGTAACAAATCCCATCAATCAATCAAATTAATTCAAAAACTATAGCTAATTTGGAAATGATTCAATCAACCAAATTAATTAGCCAAATTAGTAATCAATCCCATCAATCAATCAAATTAATAGCTAATTTCTTTCTTAATCTTTTTTACAACAATTTAAACATCTCCTAGGTCATCATTTGCCTATAAATAGAGCTTGAACGCTTTGGTTCAAAACATCCAATGCTCTCTAAGCATTCTTTGATAAAAAGTTCTCTTACATACTTGTGCTTTAACGATTTGTTTTTATGTTTTGTTTTAAAGCTTTTATTTGAGCATCACTTATTCTCTTATTGTTGATCATTAAGCATAATTGGCATATCCTTAGCTTTAGCTAAGCTTAATCAAATTCCAATTCACTCTTGAAAGAGTGAAGAATTTGAGTGCATTAATTCTTTCATTGCTTTATTCTATTGCAAAGGTTGGATCCTTAGCCCATGGTTACAAAAGGATCGGTTGTAGAAGGTTGGGTCTTGAGCCCACGTACAAAAAGACCAGTTGTAAAGGTTGGATCTTAAGCCTGTTTTAAAAAGGGTCATCGAGCTTAGTTAAAGGCTCAAGTGACTAAGAGTAGTCACTTGAGAAGTGGACTAACTTCCAATTTGGAAGTGAACCACTATAAAAATCTTTGTGCATCCCTTTTATTTTTTTCTTTATCTTTTTCATTTCATATTTATTGTTTAGCTTTTATTTAAATTTTTGGTTCATAAATTTAAATTTCTCATTTTTCACTAAAGAACCTAATTCACCCCCTCTTAGGTTGCTCTTTGGACCTTCAATTGGTATCAGAGCTAGTACTCTAATTTTTTTCGGGTCTAACAACCTTATAGTTATCCTGTGGCAACCTTCACTCCGATCTTAGCCAAGGATCAATCGACCACAAGCCTCCTCTTTTTGATGGGAAAAATTTTCCCTATTGGAAGCTTAGAATGAGACATTACATTACATCTATTGATTTTGATTTATGACTTATAACAAAAAAAAAAAAAAGTGATTATGTACCTTCAAAGAAACAAGGTGAGAAAACCATGGAAAAAGAGGAAAATGAGCTTATGCAAGATGATAAAGAAAAACTTGCGAAAAATACAAAAGCTCATCAGCTATTGTGTGCTATTGCTCCAAATGTCTTCAATCATGTGTTCGGTTGTCAATCGGAAAAAGATATTTGGGACAAGCTAGAGTCACCTATGAAGGTACGAATCAAGTAAAGTCTTCAAAAATAATCATGTTGGTAAGAGCTTATGAACTTTTCAAAATGAAACTGGAGGAATCAATAAAAGAGATGTATACTAAATTTTTCGATATTACTAACAAACTCCAAGCTCTTGGAAAAATATATTCAAATGAGGAGCAAGTTAGTAAAATCCTTAGATGTCTTCCCATTTCATGGAAAAGCAAGGTTACTGCCATTCGAGAAGCTCATAACCTCTCAACTTATAAACTTGATCAACTAATTGAAAATCTCATGACCCATAAGATTGACATGGAAGAATTTAAAGAAGAAGAAAAATAAAAGAAAAGTCAAGACATAGGATTTAAATCATATCTAAGTGATGAAAGTGACGAAAGTGATGATGAAGTTGTTATGTTGGCAAAAAGGTTTTATAAACGTCTTAAAAAGAAAAGGTTCAAGAAAAACTTTAAAAAGGGTTCATCCTCTTCTAAAGATGAACCAACTTTCTATGAGTGTGGAAAAATCGGACATCTTAAGAGAGATTGGCCCAAGCTAAAAAATAAGAAATTCTTTAACAAGTTCAAAAAGAAGGACAAAAAGGAAGAATGGAAGAAAGCATTTGTGGCTTGGGGAGATAGTGATGATGATTCCGATGAAGAAAGTGAAGAGGAAGTAGCTAACTTTTGTCTCATGGCTATTGACGATGAGAGCATTGAAGAAGATAAGGTAATTGATCTATCCTATGATGAACTTGTTCTAGGTTTTCAAGAATTGTATGAGAAATATAAAAAATTAAAAAAAAAAACAATGCTTTTGTAAAGGGTCTTGAAAAGACGGGATTGGAAAAAGATTCAAAACAAGATTTATTGCCTGAACTTGAAAATTAATCTCTAAAGAAAAAGAACGAGTTTTTAAACAATGATATCATGAAATTAACTAATGAGAAGCAATCCTTGGAAGAAATACTTCATATTTTAAAGGAAAATGAACAAGAAAAATCCAAGGAAGACGAATCACTTTTGAAGGAAAACGTGTCTTGAAAAGAAAGAATGGAAGAACTTTCAAAAATCTCAAGCAAATTTTTCAAAGGATAAGAGACACTTGACAAAATTCTTGCATGTCAAAAACCGGTTTATAACAAAGAAGGAATAGGTTATAATGGAAATGTTTAAAAGAAAAATTTGAATGTTCTTTTTGTTAAAGCCTCGTCACCTCCAACAAACACTGTAAGATGCAACTATTGTAGTAACCATGCACACATCATGTACCAATGTCCTTTCAAAAGGAATGTGAGAAAGATGAAGATGGTCTGGGTGCCAAAAGGATCTCAACCACCTAATGTAAAGGCTAACAACAAAGGGCCCAAGAAAATTTGGGTACATAAAAATGTTTGAATTGTGGTAGGTGTGTATGAAAATTTAAAGCAAAAACCAAAAGTAGTACTTGGTTAGTGGGTGCTCAAGGCACATGACCGGAGATAAATCTAAGTTCACTTATCTAATGCCAAGAAAAGGAAATGTCACTTTTAGTGACAACAAGAAAGGAAAAATAATCAGTATCGATAACGTTGCTTTTAACTCTTCTCCTTGCATTGAAGATGTCCTACTTGTGGAAGGTCTTAAGCACAATTTGCTAAGCATTAGTCAATTATGTGATAAAGGTTATTGTGTGAACTTTGAATCATCTAGATGTATAGTTATACATTCTAAAACAAATGAGATTTTGCTTGTTGGTCTTCGATGTGAAAATGTCTATATGATTGATCTTGATTGTGCAGATTTACTAAAATGTTTTAGTGTCTTCAATGAAATGATCCTTGGATTTGGCATAGAAGATCTGGACATGATAGTATGGATTTGATTTCAAAACTTTTAAAAAATGACCTTGTTAGAGGATTACCAAAGCTAAAAATTGAAAAGATCATATTTGTGATGCATGTCATTATGGCAAACAAACTAAATCTTCATTGAAACCAAAGAATGTAGTTTCAACATCAAGGCATCTTGAACTCTTACATATAGACTTGTTTGGTCCTACTCGTCATTTGAGCCATGGTGGAAAGCGATGTGGACTTGTAATTGTTGATGATTACTCCCATTTTACTTGGGTCCTATTCCTTTCTCTTAAGAGTGAAGCATTTGAAAAATTTTGCAAAAAGGCGCAAAATCAGAACAATTTGAAAAATATTTCCGTTAGAAGTGATCATGGAAGGGAATTTGAAAATTATTGCGATTACTTTGGACTTGACCACAATATTTTGGCACCTAGAACTCCTCAACAAAATGGAGTGGTTGAAAAGAAAGATAGAACACTTGAAGAAATGGCAAGAACCATGATTTGTGAAAACAACTTGCCTAAATCATTTTGGGCTAAAGCCGTTAATACCGCTTGCTACATCTTAAATTGAGCCTTAATAAGACCAAGTTTGAAGAAAAAACCATATGAACTTTATAAAGGTAGAAAACCAAACATTGCATATTTTAAACCTTTTGGGTGCAAATGCTTCATTCACAATAATGGAAAAATGCATCATGGTAAATTTGATTCATGAGTTGGTGAAGGTATTTTCATTGGATACTTCCTAACAAGCAAAGCATATAGAGTCTATAATAAAAAGACAAAGGTTGTAGAAGAGTTTGTACATGTAGTCTTTGATGAATCAAATGTCTTGTCCTATAGAACTCCTTGCGATGATGATGATATAGTAATTAAACCAATAAACATCACACACTCATTCGAGGAGCAAGAAAAAGATACACTTAAAGCTCCAATGGATGAACCAAAAGCAGATAACCAAGATGTAGAATCCAAAGAGGAAGACTTGCCGCGAGATTGGAAAAACTTATAGGATCACCTAGTAATTCAAATCATTAGTGATCCCTCTCAAGGTGTAAAAACAAGGCATGCATTAACTGAATATTATTATTTAGCCGCATCCATCTCTCTTAAAGAACACAAAAACATAAAAGAAGCTCTTAATAATGCAAATTGGACAATGGCAATGGAGGAAGAGCTCAAGCAATTGAAGAGCAGTGATGTATGAGAACTTGTGGATAGACCCCAAGATCATCAAGTCATAGGTACCAAGTGGGTCTATCGCAACAAGAAGGATGAGAAAGGTAACGTGGTAAGAAACAAGGCAAGATTAGTAGCTAAAGGCTATAACCAAGAAAAAGGTATAGACTATGAGGAAATCTTTGCTCCTGTTGCAAGGCTAGAAGCTATTAGACTCTTATGTGCATTTGCTTTATTTAAAGATTTCAAACTTTTTCAAATGGATGTAAAGAGTACATTTTTAAATGGTCTCATTGAAGAAGAAGTTTATGTTGAACAACCACCCAGATTTGAGGATGACAAATTTCCCAACCATGTCTTTAAACTCAAAAAGGCTCTCTATGGATTGAAACAAGCTCCTAAAGCTTGGTATGAGAGATTGAGTTCCTTTTTAATGAAAAATGGATTTCAAGAGGAAAGGTTGGCACCATACTTTTTATCAAACATTCTAGACATGACATTCTTATTACACAAATTTATGTTGATGAAGTGTTTGGTGCTACTAATCCATTTCTTTGTGAAGAATTTGCAAATCTTATGAGTAGAGAATTTGAAATGAGTATAATGGGAGAAGACAACTACTTCCTTGGATTGCAAATCAAGCAAGGCAAGGAATGAATCTTCATCAACCAAGCCAAGTACATCAAGGAAATGCTTAAGAAATTTGGCATGAAAAATTTCAAGGCAATAGCAATACCAATGAGCTCAACTCTCAAGTTAGATTTGGATGAAAAAGGTAAAAAGGTGGACCAAAAGCCATATCGAGGTATGATTGGATCCCTTCTTTACCTTACCTCCAATAGGCCTGATATATTGTTCAGTGTATGTTTATGTGCTAGATTTCAAGCATATCCTAAGGAATCACATTTGTGTGCCGTGAAAAGAATATTTCGATACCAAGTTGGTACTCCTACCTTAGGCATATTCTACCCTAAATATGATTTCTTTGATTTAGTTGGATATAGTGATGCGGATTTTGCCGTGACTAATGGTACTTGTCAATTTCTTGGTCACGTTTTGGTGTCATGGTTTAGCAAAAAGCAAAATTCCGTTACTTTATCCACTGCCGAGGCCAAATATGTTGCATGTGGAAGTTGTTGTGCTCAAATGTTGTGGTTAAAGCATCAAATTAAATGACTATGGCATTCATATTGACCATGCTCCCATAATGTGTGATAAGGCTAGTGCTATATGCTTAAATAAAAACCGGGCTCAACATTCAAGGACAAAGCATATTGAGGTTAGACATCATTTCATTCGTGATCATGCACTTAAAGGAGATGTCATTGTGAAATTTGCTCCCACCAATGATCAATTAGTGGACATTTTCACTAAACCTTTAGTTGAAGAAATTTTTTGTGATAATAGAACTAGAATTGGTATGTTCAATTTGACTACTTGATTTTGATTGCTTGCATTTAACATTGAGTTTTAATATTCAACATAAAAAAGCTCCAAAGGACCAAGTATTCTTATCCAACTCATGGATGTAGGAACTTTGACCATTTTTCTTTATAAAAAAAATGTATTTTTATTTTAGAAAAGAAAAAAAATTCACACGAAAAAACTCAGCCCCTAAACACAAAGAGTATTTTCAAAATTGGTTCAGAACAAATTTCTAAATTTTTCTTGAACAACTTTGAACAAATCCCTAAATTTTTTTTTGATCGACAACAAATCTCTAAATTTGTTATAAATATTTGAAACAATTTTGAGCAAATCTCTAAATTAAAAAAAAAAGGACTCCCACTCCGTAGACTTATTTCCTTTTCTTCTTTTAAAATTTGGAGCCACATTTTCATTGTGTAGAACTTTTTACTTTATATTATGCAATTTAAATGTTTACTCCTTTTCCTTACGACCATACATGCTCTTCTTGTCATTTTGTTTATCCCTTCTCTAATGCTTTTTGTTGATGACAAAGGGGGAGAAAAATTGGTGTTTAGTTGATTTATGTTGATGCATAATTGTGCTATGCTAGGTGTAAGATAATTGAACATCTAACCCCTTGAATGCATAATGTTAAATATAACGATGATGTTTTGTATGATTTCTATAATGCATCAACTGAGGGGGAGCTTTTACGGTTCCTTTAATGCACGTCTGGACTATATCTTAATGTGCGTGCTTTTATGGTAATTTCTATACTTTAACTCTTATATTTTCAATAGTAAAACATCAAATATTTGTCATCATAAAAAATGGGAAAATTGTTGGCCCTAAAGCCATTTATAATGTAATTTTGACGATAATAGCCATTTAGTGAGTCATAGTGTTTAAATTACTTTAATCTTGTTTCTAAGTGACTCATAAGAAAGCTAGAAAAATAAAAGTTAATCATGTTGATACAAAGCTTTTTAAGATGATGAATCAAGAGGAAAAGAAATCAAAGTTGAAGAGAAGATTCATCCAAATTCAAGAAAACGTGATCTAAGTCCAAGCGCCTTAAAGTTATTTATTTTTATTGTCTAGGACTTAGGATAGGGATATATCAATTGTGTCGAAGTCTCAATACTGATAAGTGATGCTTTAACAAAAATGTTTTTGAAATATTTTTTGAAAATTGATTTTTAAATTTTATTTAAAAAATATTCAAGTCAAAATCTAAACCAATCTAGCCTTTCAATTAAAATACTTTTCAAGATTGGTATTTTGAAAAACATGATCAAATCAATTAAGATAAAAATTCAATGGGCCTTGATTTAGCTTGATTTGTGCAATCAAATATTCAAAATAAAAACAAAGTGGGAAATTAATTAAAAAATTTTAGCTAATTTAGAAATGACTCAATCAATCAAATTAATTATCTAAATTAGTAATCAATCCCATTAATCAATCAAATTAATTCAAAAACTTTATCTAATTTGGAAATGATTCAATCAACTAAATTAATTAGCCGAATTAGTAATCAATCTTACCAATCAATCAAATTAACTTGCTAATTTTTTTCTTAATCTTTTTTACAACAATTTAAACATCTCCTAGGCCCTCATTTGCCTATAAATAGGGCTTGAATGCTTTGTTTCAAAACATTCAATGCTCTCTAAGTATTCTTTGATAAAAAGTTCTTTTACATACTTGCACTTTACCGATTTGTTTTTACGTTTTGTTTTAAAGCTTTTGTTTGAGCATCACTTATTCTCTTATTGTTGATCATTAAGCATAATTGGCATATCCTTAGCTTTAGCTAAGCTTAATCAAGTGCCAATTCACTCTTAAAAGAGTGAAGAATTTGAGTGCTTTAATTCTTCCATTGCTTTATTCTAATTTGTTCTATTGCAAAGGTTGGATCCTTTGCCTACGGTTACAGAAGGATTGGTTGTAAAATGTTGGGTCTTGAGCTTACGTACAAAAAGACCGGTTGTAAGGGTTGGATCCTGAGCCTATTTTTTAAAAAGGATCATTGAGCTTAGTTAAAGGCTCAAGTGACTAAGAGTAGTCACTTGAGAAGTGGATTAGCTTCCAGTTTGGAAGTGAACTACTATAAAAATCTTTGTGCATCCCTTTTATTTTTGTCTTTATCTTTTTCATTTCGTATTTATTGTTTAGCTTTCATGTAAATTTTTGGTTCATAAATTTAAAATTTTCATTTATCAATAAAGAACCTAATTTGCCCCACCACTTAGGTTGCTCTTTGGACCTTCATTATAACTAATAAGGTACATAAAAGCATTTAATAAAAGACAAGTTCACGCAGATGTCTTAGGAGACTTGGTCGGATGGCTCTATTTTTATGTCAAGTTAAGTTTTTTATATCCACTCATTATTTCCAAAAAATATCATCCTTGTTTACTATTGGAACGCGTATAAGAGCCCTTGGTTTGACTACATCCCTATCTAGGCAGCTAAGCAATTGGCATATAGTCTTATGTTGAAATTTAGAACGACCATTGCATTTGATCACATGTAGGAGCGGGGAATAAGGGGCCATAATCTAATAGTGGAGTCAATCAATCAAGCTTTTGAGATTGGCAGTTATGTAATAGTACTTTTGTAACGGTTGTCATAATACAAATGTAGTTAAAACTTGTGGGCTTCAGTTAAACATAAAACACTGAGGTTCGCCAGATTTGCGTTACTGGGGAAGAATGTATATGGTTTCAAATATGACAAAGCTGTATTGTTTACCCTTTTGTTTTGAGAAGGTTGGGGAAATAGTTGATCGATAGAGTTCAGTTTAAGAGGATTTGAACTCAGACCTCAATCTTGATAGTGCTTTTATCGTAGTCATACAAAGAGCTAGGTGGGAGCACTTATATTACTATACATTAGTGTACAACAAAAAGTAATGAAATGTTATCGATTGAGTTGTTAAAG
Source organism: Simmondsia chinensis (assembly GCA_018398585.1). Lineage (NCBI taxonomy): Eukaryota > Viridiplantae > Streptophyta > Magnoliopsida > Caryophyllales > Simmondsiaceae > Simmondsia > Simmondsia chinensis. The sequence continues at coordinate 15,428,155 of JAGTTD010000008.1, read as the reverse complement.
CATAATTAAACCAAAATCATATTAACCAGTAACCAAGAAAATCAAGTACTCCAATGAATAAGATATAGAAAAAATTGACTCTTAACATATCCACTATTCAATAATCCGAACCATTGTTGCACGAATCGTTTTAGGATTGGGGGAATTCGCCTTAGTCATTTCCTTATCTTTGTGGCACAAATCATTCCAGGACTGCGGGACTTCGCCCCAATCATTTCCTTATCATGGTGGCATGAATCATTTTAGGACTGGGAGACTTCGCCTAAGTCGTGAATTAGATTTTATTTCCTTATCTTGGTGGCGTAAATCTCTTCTTAACAGGGGGACTTCGTCCCAATTTATAGCCTAGATTTCCTATCTTGGTGTTGTGAATCATTTTTAGATAGGGGAACTTCGTCCAATTCATAACTTAGATTTCCCCATCTTAGTGGCGCGAATCATTTTTGGACGGGAAGACTTAGCCCCAACTCACAATCTAGATTTCCTTATCTTGCTGGTATAAATCATTTTTAAAACTAAGGGACTTGACCCCAACTTACAATCCATATTTCCATATCTTGGTGATATAAATCATCTTTAGATTGAGGGACTTTGCCCAATCCGCAATCTAGATTTCTTTATCTTGGTGGTATAAATCATCTTTAAGCCGAGGGACTTCGGCCTAATCCATAATCTAGATTTCCCTATCTTGGTGGTATCAACCATCCTTAGACTAGGGAACTTCTCCCCAATCCACGATCTAAATTTCACTCTTTTGGTGGTAAAAATAATTTTTAGGTTGGGGGACTTTGCCCCAATCTACAATCTAGATTTTTCTTGTCATGGTGGTGTAAATCATTCTTGGATAGGGGGACTTCACCTCAGTCATGATCTAAAGCATATTAATTACTTTAGAACTAAGGAGTTTCGCCCACAATTATGCCATGTGGCACACCTAGGGGACTTCGTTACCTATCACAAGTCGAAAATCAAACTATAATTAGGAAACTTAATAGTTCATTTCTATTCGATAGGACATTTTTAATAAGAAAGTCTAACATGGACCACACTTGTTACTACACTTACTTTTTGCTAGCTTGGTACCACTATTGGTCAATAATTAAATAAAAATAGTGTAAGACATCACTTTTATCCACTTAGCTCTAAACACTTATAAACCAGCATCATAATCACATATGCAGTAGCGGAATGTTGTGTTTGGCAAATACGCCTTATCTTGTTTTTCTGTTCATTTATTGGCAAAACCAAATTATATAAAGGAGTATGATGATGTCTTCCCTCGCTAGATCTCTCAATTCTTCTCCTTCTCCTAAACATTCAACGCTAGAGAAATGATAATTAAGAATGGATGTAGGGGTGTGCATAGAAAAAGTTTAACATGGTTTTGGTACACCATGACTCTAAAAATCAAACTCTTTGGAGAATTAAGATTTTGAGCTAAATCGTTTACTTCAAGGAGTTTTGTGCCAGATACATTCCGTTACAACACATATTTAATAACTCTGAGCCATGAAAATGACTTCTTGACAATCACAAAGCAATGCCTGAGATGAGAATTGGCATCAGAAAATCAAAAATACTTCCTCCAACATCGCAAAGATAGTAAAGGTAGCTATAGCCATCCTACAAGAAGTAAGGAATCACGAGCCAGTAACATAAGGGCATAAATGAGAACTTAATAGTAAAAATCCTTCAAAAGGTGGCAATCTGAATAGATAACGGTAGGAAAGAACTAGTTCAATACATGTCACAACCTATTTGAAGATAGTCTTAAACTTTCTTACAAGTAGTCTAGAACTCCCTTCTGCCTACTCGATCTAGCAATGGTTGCAATCGATGAGGTAACATACAATAAGGGATCACTTAATCCTTAAAACTAACAAGGAACCTTAAAACTAGAATAACAAAAGTGATGTGTGTTGAAACACATTTACGCCTTGACAATTGCATCTTCAGATGCTTTTTGTCATCAATTTATACAATATAAACTCACCTTGATGCACTTCTAATAAGCGGAGTCAATATAAGTGTCATGATACAAAAAATAGTGAAGGCTCGTCATTATTAAGCCACACATTACACATAAATTTTCAACATTCAGACATTAGCAAAAGTTCATATGGTTACTTATGATTCACAATGTGAGAGTATTATTTGATTATGGACTACAACACATACATGTGGTAATGACCATTCATGTAATTGTTTGTTCATAACCACACAACTATAGTTACACCGTGTTCATTAGTTTATATGTGAACGTCAGGAACAAAAGAATATTAGCCGTGAACATGCTTTGAGGGTGATGTACCATAGGAATTTTATACATGACACCTAACGACTATCCAAGTATGTACTTATTGCCATGGTCCGCCCTAGTGCAATCCCTCGTAATGGGTGCAATACCTATCACCGTGGTCTGGCCTGGTGCAATCACTCACAATCGGTGCAATACTAATCACCATGGTCTGCCCTAGGGCAATCTCCCACAATGGGTACAATACTCATCACCATGGCCCGCCCTTGTGCAATCACTTGCAATGGATGCAAAAGTCATCACTATGATCCGCCTTGGTGCAATCACTCGCAATAGGTGTAAAACGCATCGCCATGACCCGCCTGAGGATTACCTAAGGCCAATACACTGAGCACTATTATCTGCTTTCCATTTAATACATATGACTTACAGTTTTTTGCAAAGGATTTGTAGGTTTAAAAGGTGTGCCACTCTCCATGATATACGTTTTGTTTAATTACATGACAATTGCATCATTGACATGCCCATTGCCATTGGATCAGTATGACAGATTCATCATCCTTGATTCCAAAATGCATTTAGAGGCTTAGATTCCCTTAAGTATTCCTACACAATTCAAAACCACTCCATTCAAATAAACAAAGAGGTAAAACGCTCTACTAAGATCCCTAATGGGATAAATGCCCTGTTAATTTGACATATCCAAACAAGGGTAGAATATTACCTTACCTTCCCCCCCTTTACCTCTCTTTACCCCACTTTACCATTTACTACTCTTCACCCTTCTTTACCCTGTTGCGCAAAGTTTAATGTTTTAAAGACAAAACGATCTTTCTAAAGAAAAACTCGTCAATCACCTAGGCAACTAATTCAATAGTTGGCTAAGCAAGTTAAGTTTATCCATTATTTCTAATCTTAAGACATTCAAAGTGAATAGATGACAAAAATCATGCTATTTATAACTAGACTTCTCAGGTATGCCCAAGACTAAAAGTTATTCACAAAATTTTCTCTTCTTTTTTTATTTATTTTTATTTTTTTCTATTTATGAGGGACTGATCTACCCTTGTCAACCCTGGCCCATGAGTATATCTTTCAGCGAGAATCGAACTCCTGGACCCTGGGTGATGACCGCATGGGTAAGAGAAGCCACCACTGAGACGCCCTCATTATAACTTTACAAGTATATCTTCAGCGAGAATCGAACTCCTGACCCTTCGGCAATGACCGCATGGGTAAGAGACGCCCTCATGATGAGCAACACATATCTTAAGATGTTTATATATGGAATAGCGGTGCTAGAGATGCTTCCCTCATTTTCTCTATCTTTTTTTTTCATATTTTTCTTTAGATTTAGGCATAACTCTTCCAAGTCTATTATGCAAATGATAATCTTAATGCTATCCAATCAAATTTGAGCATCTTTTAACCAGAAAGAATAAATCATGCTAACTAGTGAACTCACGTACCCCAGTTTTATCATGATAGTGTCTTAGAAAAAATAATGTTATGCAATTAAAACATAAAAACAATTGATTCTAAGGTTATTCAAATCTAATTGAAGTAAACGAGCTAAAAAGAGTAAAAAAAAATTGCCTACAAAGAGTGTTTTTTTTTTTTTTTTTACTTTAAAGTAGTTTAAACTGTGCAATAAGATTTAAAAAGACTATGATTTAAACTATAGGAAATAGAAAATCTTTTTGTTGGCTGACACTATTTGCATCCCCATACAAAGACTCCAAAGTCTGAGAGGTACTAAAGCTGACTCTAAAAAATAAAATAGGACTAGACAAGAAATTGTTTTTGAAAAATTTTGTTCAAAATTTAAAAATATGTGACAAAATGTCTCTCCCACCCCCAAACTTAAAATTTAATATTGTCTTCAATGTTAAAAGAAATACAAGGAACAAAGAGTAGGTTGGAGATACTTCCCGAATTTGAGGATTGCTTTTTGACAGTGAGTGTTGATATCATGCTTCCCCCCAAACTTGTTTCAAAAAACCCGTTGAATAAACTGTACAAAAATATTAGAAAATTAAAAAAATTGAAGGAAACTAAAAGAAAAGAAGTAAGGAAAGGAAACTTGGGCTGCCTCCCAAGAAGCGCTGTCGTTAGCTTGACTTTTCCGATGATGTTCTATCCTGTATCCTGAATGAGAATAGAGTTTCCTCCATTCACCCTCAATGACCATTTCCGTCCGTGGATCTTCTTTTTACCATTCTTTACACGACCACCTCCACATTCTTTAATCATGGGATCCTTAAACCTAATGTGCCACAACATGAATTTCCTTTTTCGATCTTTTCTGCATTTTTTCATAAAGTCATCATTGGCTCCTAAAACCTCTGACTTCGTTAGACAAGCTCGACACTTTATTTCAATCACTAGTGGTGGTGGGTCAGTCAAGATGGGTTTGGTCATTAGTGTCAATGAGTTAATCAAGGGGGTTTTGTCACATTAAGGTGGTTCTTCTAATGTGTCCCCATCCCTCAATGCTATGCCGTTAGTTTGTTCCCTTGGGTTGGTGATGGTATTGGAAAGCAAGGAATCTTTCCACCCCTCAGAAAGTTCTTCTAATGTAGCCCCTAGTTGAGTTTCTAAATTTTCAGATAGAAGCTTCTTGATTTCTAAAGCAAGCCCTGATTTCTTGAGTAAAATGCATACTTTCTAAATGTGTCTTCTGAGTCCTAATTCTTTTCTTGAGGTGGATGAATGTGTGACCAAGGTGCTTCGTGATGGTTCCAAGAAAAGTTAGAAGGGTTCATCCATCCTTGACTATAGGTGCTAAAATAAGGGTTATATTGGGCTTGTTGATAATTTGACATGTAGTTATCCTGTTCAAAACCCAATGAGGAAAAACTATTGCCCACTTGGCACTTCGTACTAGCACGGTTACCTGCACAAAATTCACACCTAAGAGTACGAGCAACTTTGACACTTATGTTATTCAATTGTTTTTGAATTAGTGAGAGTTGTGTAGATAATGCAGTAATTTCATGAATTCCCAGTTACGTTCTTGGTATGGCTTGATATTGAGGTCTCATATAGTTGTTGCTACTCATCCCCTCTAGCAACATTCTGTGTTGAATTTTTAGAAAAGAAAAAATAAAAATACGATCTTAACTTTGAAAAACTTATCTAGATGAATGAAAAAGCTAAAAGACAGATAAAATTAATAAAAAAAACTTAAAAATACAACAATCTAATATAAAAACCTAGCCAAAACAAAATTTTAAGGGGGGGGTTAGTAATACTAATGTTTTAAAAGTCTTAAAAATAAAAATTTTAACTTTAAAATTTTAACAAAATGGTCTTATAAGTAAAAGAAAGATCAAAATAAAGACAAAATACAAGAAAAAACAACAAAAATAACAATAAATTAACAAAGCTTGACAAAAACACAATTTTGGGGGGGGGGGGGGGGGGGGGGGGGGGGGAGTGTTATATACGAATTTAAGGAAAAAAAAGAACTTTAAAAATTAAACAAAGTGAATAAAATGAATGAAATAAAAGATTTTCTTCAAATGTAAAAGAAATTTACATGTTTTTACAAAACAACTTCAAATTAGTACCAAAACTAGTCGATATCAATATCACTTAAATAAGAACAATCCTCGGCAACAGCACCAAAAACATTATGCTTGGTGTTTATGGTTAGCAAGTGCACTAAGTTATATCAAGTAATATGGAATGAGTAGAGTATTGTCCCATGAGGATTGTTTAATGATTGAGCATTAAAATTAGTAGTTTCAGCACTATTTAAAAAACTGAAATTTGTGGTTTTTGGTATGAAATAAAACAAAATGAAAAAGAACAAAATGTTTACTAATTTTTATGAAAGGTTTACTGATGTTTGAAGGTTTTAATGAGTTAATAAGATCCAAGGCATCCGATTTCACCTAGTTGCAACAATACGCTTTTCTATTCTCGATATTCAAGTTATTATTATGTGTTGATGGTCGAAAACCCTAATTTACTAAACATTCTCTCTCGAGAAACATTTAGCGTGCTATTTTACATATTAGGGCAAATTACAGAAAACCCTCTAACTCTTACTTCAATAACAAAAAATTCCCATCACGAATAAAACCAGTAATTAAACTCCCTCACTTTTAAAAATTTATCACTTTGTCCCTAAACAGCAATTTTTTGACCATTTAGCCCTTCAAAATAATATAGTTAAGTATTTGATTTTATTTTTAGGTAGGGTTGAATATTGTGAGGAAAACTAAGGATTTTTTTAATATTTTTTAAAAAAGGGGCTCTTCTATATTTACAAAAATTATTATTTTAATTAATTATATAGTAGTGACAATATAATATCAACAAAAAAATATTATATTTTATCTCATAATATTTTTATAAAAATTTGAAAAATATTTTTTATCGTCTAAACTTATAATATAATTACTATAATTAATTAAAATAATTATATTTTTATAAATATAGAAAATTCCCTTTAGTCTTTTGCCAAAAACGTAGAAATTTTCTAATTTTTGCCTAATAATATAAAACCTCTTCTAAAAATAAAATTAACTATTTAACTCCGTCACTTTTGAGGAGTAAAATGGTCAAAAAAAAGTTGTATGGGGGTTAAGTGATAAATTTTTAAAAGTTAAAGGGTTTTGTGAGTGGTTTTATTTGTTTGGGGGGGGGGGGGGGGGGGGGGGGGGGTGGGTTTCCATTTTTGAAGCAAAAGATAGGAGATTTTATTTAATTTTCCCTACATATTAACCCATCAATCTCTTGCATGAATTTAAATAAGAAAAGAGTTTTGAAGATCCATCGTTTTCATTTAAGAACACACAAATCGCTATAATCTATTTCTAGCATTCGCTCAATTTGTGGTATTTATCATTTTAGCATTCATCATAAATCTTCTCTCGGACTCATTATAAATCATTATAGGCTTTGAATGGTGATCAAGCATTGAAAATTCATGAAGAACAATGATAAACACTCAAACAGCGCAATAAACAAACTATGTTGAATTTGAAAAGAGCATATATTACAACTTAGGCTACATCATAAAAAATTTAGTTCATGGTACACATAATATAAAGCAAAACTAAGAAAAAAAAAATCTATGAACTTAAAGAAGAAAAGGATGAAAATTAATTAAAATGAAAAATTACAAACCAGACTCTTCTTTCCTTCTTCTGTCCTCTCCTCGCGGTTTACCTATGTTTCTATTACTTTGTTTTTGAGTTTTTTCTAAATGAATCCATGATTAAACACTTCCCTAACACCCTTATTTATAGTACATGAGGTTGGTAATTTAAGAAATAAAAAATTTCACAAGCTTCAATCTCATTTGCTACTTTTGCCACCATTCTTTGCAACTTGCTTACAAATTGCCTCTTTCTTGATTTTTTTTTTTCTTCTTTTTGTGGCCCAAATTCAGATTTTCTTGCAAGTTCAATTTTTTCTTGAAGTTTACAAGAAGTTATTGCATTTAATTTGTCCATTTTGTAGCCCAAATATGCATTTTGTAACAAATTGTACAAGTTCATTTTTCGTCCTTGCTTTAGCGCGTAGATTAATGTGTTTAGCCCATTTTTTGCTTTTATTTGATGTATCTTGCATTCGATTTGTGATATTAATGGTAGAACCTAGCAAGAATTAGCATAAAAGAAGCGTTTTTGCAAGGAAACAACAATAGGAGCTAAAAGGAACAAAAAGCGATAAAAGTTTGAAGTAAAATGGTTTGAAAATGAACCTAAATAATATGAATAATTATATACTAAATTAGGCTTATCACTATTTTATGAGATCAATATTGACTTAAGCGTATGAGAGGTCCCTCGTGGGTTACCCCATGGGTCCCTCTAACCCTTTGATCTTGTACGGAATAAGAAGCCGAGCATGTAGTTGGAGCATGAGTTCAGCTCATCCTAACAAACCTCATCCCATACAGGACTTCAATATGATGTACAAGCATACTGACCCCAAACATCATAAATATTATCCTTCTTATATACTCATGAACACATCATTTTAAACCGTTGTTTCCTTTGATGAATGCCTAAGTATGTCACTCATGTACTAGTATACACTGGACCAATGTTGGGCATGTAGTTGCCTCCTAGTTGATTTTCGTTTCACAGATTCCTCCTTATTCAAATTGCTGTTAATATGTTCCAACCATGATAAGCTCAAATCAGTTAAAATCAAACCAAATATTAGTGAATTATAGGAAAACAATTTCAAAGATAGACCAAAGGTCAATCTGGAATCACGAGTTGGTTATATTATTTACTTGCTACCATTTTATTTTGAAGTCTAAGAATTAATTATGATCCTTTATAGTCTATTCATTTTAGAAAAAAAAAACATTCACTTGGCTCTATCATACGAAACATTCATTTTGAAAGAAAGTGTAAGCAAACCTTCGAACTAAATCGATATTCCAATGTTGATGTATTTTCAAAATAAGAGTTGTTAATAAAGTGTTTGAGACTTGCCCTGATGTTGTTTGAAGTGTATTTGACTTGAATGGGGTGTGTGTCAACACACAGGGCTCGCGTGTTGACACATAATCCTACAAAACCAAAGTACAGTAGCTTGTGTGTCGACACACAGGTATTACAAAAGTGCAGAAGGAAGCCCTGTGTATCGACACACAGAATCTGTGTGTCGACATACTGGCCTACAATAAGTTGTGTTTTGAAGTGAGTGTCGACACTCACTTTGACACACGGACTTACAAAAAATTGAGTGTCGATATGTGTGTCGACACACAAGATCCGTTTGTTGACACACAACTTCGACACACCAGGCGGTTTTGACAGTTAATTTGGCGATTTTTTCCCCTTTTTGGCCCCTCTTTTTGGGGGTGCTTTTTGGGACGTCTCACTTCACTATCTTATATAAATATTCCCCTCTCTTGCATCCTTGAAGATATATGAAAGATTGCATTTGAATCTTGTAAGAGATTGAAAGAAAGTTTGTGAAAGTACATAAAAACACCATTCTCTTTCATCTCTTCTATCTCTTCTCTTACACATCTTCACTTCATTGTTTTGGTTGTTTTTTCCTCCCCAAGACTATTTCCTAAGCTAAAATAAGTCTTAGTGAAAGTGATCACACGGCCTCGACACCTGATATCTTTTAGTTACCCGTTTTGCGAGATTTACAAGAGTTTGCACCAATAGTCTTTAGACTTATTTCTGATTTGTGATCTAATTTGATATGGCTTCATCACTGAGAGAAATGACAGCCAATTTTGTGAATTTGTACCATTTTGATAGCTGTAATTTCCACTGATGGTAGAGGAAGATGCACTTCGTTATCACTACCCTAAATGTGGTGTATGTTCTGAATACACCATTCGTTGCACCTGCTACTGAGGAGAAGGAGATGCTAATCGAGCAACGAGCCCGGTTGAAATGGGAGAATGATGGCTACATCTATACAGGGCATATACTGAAAGGCATGTTCGATGCCCTCTTTGACATCTATTCCAACGTGCCTACCGCAAAGGAATTGTGGGATGCTCTAGAGGCACGCTACATGGTAGAGGACGCCACAAGTAAGAAATTTTTAGTTAGTCAATCTAATAATTACAAGACGGTTGATGAACGTCCGTCATAGAGCAATTCCATGAAATTTATAGAATTTTGAATAACTTTAAACAACATAGGTTGACTATGACCATTCTTGTGTCCTCTTTGATGGACAAACTTCCGCCCTCGTGGAGAGACATTAAGAAAACTATCAAACACAAGAAGGAAGACATGTCAATCGAAGAATTGGCTAACCACTTGCGTATTGAGGAAGGTTATAGGCTACAAGATGACAAAAAAGACAACCCGATGACGCTGGAAAGATCAATGTCACAGAAGAAGGCCAATCAAGAAAGGGACCTTAGAGAACCGGACACTACCAAAAGAAACGAAATGACAAGAGGCCAAAACTGGTCTGCTGCGAGTATCAGAAGCCCGGTCACCTTAGAAGCGATTGTTTCGGACTTAAGAATAAGAAAGGTAAGGGGCTTGATCATCACGCCAAAACTTTGAATGACAGATTCGTGGCGATGATAGCGGAGATCAATCTAGTTGAGAGCGATGACTCTTGGTGGGTTGACTCGGGGGCCACAGAGCACGTTTGCAAAGACGAAGAGTTCTTCAAAGATATTGAACCCATAGACTATGGAAATGTGTTGCTTAAGGGCAATGAAGCAAGTGTACCAGTTAAGGGTAACAGAAAAGTTGACTTACTTTTTGGGAGAACCCTTACCTTAACCAATGTATACTACACCCTAGATATTAAGAACAGCAACATGTCTGGTGGTGTACTAAATAGGTTCACGTTCAAGTTGGTCTTCGAGGCTGACAAGTTTGTTTTGTCCAAGGGGGGGGGGGGGTCTTTTTTTGGTAAGGGATACCTGTGTAATGGAATGTTTAAATTAAATGTTGATATTAAAATTGCTAGTTTGATTTATATGCTTAACTCTTCATTTTTATGGCATCAAAGATTAGGGCATGTGAACTTTCTTAGGAAAAATGGCTAACTCTTCGTTGATTCTGCATGTTGATAAATTGGACGAAACATGTAAAACGTGCATGTTAGCGAAAATAACGAGTTTACCATTTCCATTGGTTCAAAGAGAAATTACTTGACTTAGTACATAGTGATTCATGTGACTTTAAAAGTACTACGACCATAGGAGGAAAAAGATACTTTATAACTTTCATTGATGATTGTTCGAGGTTTTGCTATGTATATCTAATTAACCATAAAGACAAATCACTAGAGAGGTTTAAGGCATATATAGCGGAAACTGAACTACACCGTGAGACCTTCCTCAAACGACTTAGATCAGACCATGGTAAGGAATACTATGATCCCAAGTATTTAGAAATCATAGGTATAGTGCATGAGGTCACAACACCTTACACGCCACAACAAAATGGTGTGGCTAAGTGAAAAAATCGGACTCTAACCAAGATGGTGAATTCCATGTTATCTTATTTCGGTCTTTGTGATGGATTTTGGGATGAGGCCATGCTAACAGCCTTTCATATATTGAATCGTGTTTCAAACAAGAAAAGTAAAATAACCCTGTATGAATATTGGAACAAACGAGCCCCAAATTTGGATTATCTAAAAGTGGGGGGGTGTAGGACAGTGGTTAAAGTCCCTGAACTTAAATATAAAAATTTAGGTAGGAGAGGTATTGATTGTATAGTCGTTGGATATGTGCCACATAGTAAAGCGTATCAGTTCTATGTAATTGAGTCAAATGACTATATCAATGTTAATACAATAATAGAATCGAGAGATGCCATTTTGGATGAGAATCGGTTTATGTCTATTCCTAGACCAAGGGATTATGTACCGGTTGAGAATGACATTGCAATGTCATATGATGATAATCATCATGAGAGGGAAAAAGTCCCTAAGAATGCTCTAGAACTCCAAAGGAGTAAGAAAGCGAGGCAAGAGAAATCTTTTGGATCGGACTTTTGCACGTTTTTGTTAGAAGGTTCGAACAATGTAATTCCATATTGTTGTGTCATGGAGGCAGATCCCATGACGTTTGATGAGGTTATGAGGTCTCATGATGCCTCCTTTTGGCGAGAGGTTGTAAATGATGAGATGCATTCCATCATGGGTAATAATACCTGGATATTGGTAGATCTTCCACGAGGCAATAAGCCTATCGGGTGTAAATGGATCTTCGAAAAGAAGATGAAAGTTGACGGAACTATAGATAAGTTCAAAGCCCGATTGGTGGCGAAGTGTTTACCCAAAAACATGGGTTATACTACTTTGACATGTATACCCCTATGGCAAGAATATCGACTATAAGAGTTTGTTATGCTCGTGATTAAATCACAAGGCATAAGCTAAGTAAATTGAGGATAGATGAGAGTATGAGATGAGAAAGAAGTGAAATTAGATGAGAAGTAGAGAAAGCATTAGATGAGAGAGAGAATTAATATCAAAGAAATATTTTCATTATCAAAGGTATGAGATTACAAGCTAGAGCCTTACTATTTATACTACTTACATGACATGATCTATTATATTGAATCTAACCCATGCCTAAACGGCCAGTCACCAACTTAGCCACCACTTGACTAACTAAGACCAAGACATAACAGACCTTAACTAACTAGACTAACATGAAATCCTTATACTAACATACATCACTTATTACATGACTTATCCAAGGCTCATGCTACTTATTACATTTACATTCTATTTCATATATGCCCCCTATTATGAGAATCATAACAATACTCCCCTCTTAAGAGATTTTTGTTCTCAAGAATCAAGAAGAGAGTTGAACTTGAAGATCAATGTTTATGTGGGAGGAATGAATGAGCTTCTTATGTGAAGTGTTAGCCAAGTTGCTGCTGCAAAGGACCAAAAACGCATTAACACATCTGGAATTCTACTTGTAGTATGCTGTATAACAGAATTGGAATGTCGGTAAACCCATAAGACCACGTATGAAGTATTTGAACACTTCTGACTTTGAATTGCAGCAAAACCAAGTGGATTCCTTACTGAAACTGCAGTTGAAGAGATCCTCTATCATACTGAATCTTACAGCAGCAGCAGAACATTAGAGGATGCAGATTCTGAAGTACTCCAGCCCCAAATCTTGCTACTTGAGCTTGCATCAGATGAAGAACTCTCATCTAGAGGTCTTCCAAACTCAAACCAAGTGAACCAAGTATCAAAATATGCTTGAAGACATTCCAATTGCAGTTAAAACAACCCCATATCTTGATATGGGTGACAAAACACATTGAGAACCCAAAAGAATGCAACTGCCACCATTTCATCTTGGATCTTATCCAAAATTTGTAGTGCTTAAACATCCACTTACTAAACCATATCATCTTGGATCTTATCCAAAGTTTGTAGTGCTTAAACATCCACTTACTAAACCATATTAGTCCAAGCTCAACATACTCGTGATTATGTTCCAATTCCACATGTTGTGCTGTAGGCTTCAAAAATTCAGCAGTGTATAACTGTGACACCACATAGCTGCGAATATTATAGATTTCAGCTCGATTCTTGTCCATATGGAAGCTTCTTGATGCGAACAAGTTAATGCATCTTCCCAAAACCATAATAGCACCAACCATACTCCATTTGAGAAACTCATTTACTGCTGACAATGAAGGAATTGTAATTCTCCAATCATTTTCAGCAGCCACTTTGAATTCTGTTGTAAACAACTTGAATTGGAACTTAAGCAATCTGGGAATCTCAGCTTCTTCTCTCAAAATTCTTGCACAGATTACACCATAAGCCCCCCTTCTTTGATCTTGGTAAAGCTTAGAAGGGATGCACCAAAATTTTTGAGTACATTACTGTTCAATCTTGATCAATTAAGCACTTGTGACTTTGGCTTGAAATTCTGGACTTTTGCTCCACCAAATTCAGTACTCATGGTTCACAATTGAATTCCAAGGACACAAATTCTTCACTTGAATCCTCCAAGCAATCCAATTTACAGATTTCATTATGCAGCTTTCATTTTTTAGATGGTGCACAAATCTTTCAGCTTTAGTTTGGACCATCTTGAACTTTCTGCATTCAAACGGGTTGCTGCAGCTATCTCCTTTCAAAAGGACTTGAATTCCCAGCTTTACCAGCCACCAATCTTGCTCTAAAGGAGCTGGCATTGAGTTCCTATCAACAGCCTTAAGGATGGGCATCAAGTCAAGACACAAATGACACTTCAAAATTACTGAGATTAATTTCAGAACAAGGGAAGATCTGTCCTGATCTTTAATGCTGAAATGTAGAATATTTTCAGCTAGAATTGATCTTGTTTTCTTCTTGGACTCCTTCATCTAAACATTCAGAAAATACTGAAACATGTGCATCCAATTCTTCCATTCAAAACCCACACAACATATCGCAAAAGAGCCAAAAGTCTGTAATGTGATCAAATATTGCAGCAGTTCTGAATTTTCAACCATAAACTTTCGTATTCCAAAATCAAACCAACCACCAAGCCTCATAACTTCAGGAGGACGTACATTAGGATGTATCTTAGGCATATACTCCTTGTTCTTGCCTTGAATAATGCAATCTCTTGGCCGAGAACACCAAGCATCCACTGTACTGAATTTGGTCTGAACAGAAATCTGTTCCAGCCCATTATTGAATTTGTTCACCTCCAACAACTCAATTGCTTGTATGGAAACAATGCTTAGCCTTCGTTGAACCTCGAAACATACTTTGGAAGCTTGATTACCTCATTTTAGCAAAGAATCGACTCCTTTCAGCTTCATAAAGCATTGAGTATCTTCTCCCGGATCTGGAGGTAACTTGTCATAAGAGTGTGTATTCGAATACACCATTTCTCCACTCTATGAACCTTGCAATGTTTCAAGTACATTGCTGCCAGCACAATTCAGATGCTGGTTTCGAGTATCAAGATGCCTTGGGGGAGTGCTTAACACATTTTGTGGTGGTATCATTATTACTACAGCAGTAACATCAACTTTCCCAGTTGAAATCAGAGGTTCGACTATATCCGACCCTTGTATACTAGCATATACATCGGTAAAATTAGGAGCTTGAGTAAGTTCTTGTTGCCTAACTTCTTCCAGTGGACCATCCCGATGTCCCTTACTTGATTTGGACTCAATTATATAACTAGCGGTTGTCCATTGTTCTGTTCTTGCAAACTCCCAAGCATCTTAGGCTGAAACACAAACTCATGCTTCAATTTCTACTTTGTAAACTTCTTTTTACCCCAAAAATCTTTCAATGCTTCGTCTAGATGGCTTCTCTTTGCTTAACTCTTTGCTCTCTTTATCATTCCCTTGACATGTAAGTCGTATTCCCATTTCGGGAACATATCTTGCTGTAGCTCAACATCTTCAAAATACTCTAACTCTCGCAAAGAGTCTTCATAATGATCACCTTGTTCAACCTCAGATTCCTCTAACTTGTGTTCATCAATTTCGGCATTCCCATGGTCTAACTCATCTTCAACGTCAACAGATTCCACTCCATCCTTCTCTTTTTGCTCAACATTAAACTCTTGTTATATAACTCTATCCATTAGCTCCGAGGACTCATTTGCATCAAGAACACTAGCACAATCTTGATTGATGTTTGCAAACTGATGAGCTGAATCTTGCTGATCCATACTCAGCTGCAGCACTAGGTCCATTGCCAGTTTCACTTCCTGCAAAAACTTCTCGCATTCTTGTCTACATTGTTGCCTCCATTTCTCCCAAGTATCACTCATCACGGATCGATAAGAGCCATCATCAACCATACCAACCATATTTACAATGTTAAGCAGCGTTTCTATATGAACCAACTCAGTTATCAGAAATTTGAGTTCGAGCAACAAGTTTCGATTCTAATCACTTCAACAGATGATTGCTTAATGAAATTATACTCCTTCACTTGCACAAATAATCACTTGCTAATGGCTCCTCAATCGTCACTGAATATGAACCCTAATCTGCAGAATTTTGCCACGCAGAGAACTCGAACCAAACCCTAATTGAGTAACCAGACTTACAATTCTAAATTAGGCTTGACTCTAGATCGCAATCAAGTCCTCAACACAATACTCAAGGCAATCTTCAAGAACGAAAGCAGATTTCAACAATTTCGGTTCTCAGTATAATGTTAGATCCCCTTTTAAGCAAATGTCAACTCAATAACATATAATTCTTTAGAATCAATTGAATTCTCACCCCTTCTCTGCTTATTAACATGAATTACATCACAAATCAGCAACAAATGAAGATTCTGATCGAAAATGTAATTTGAAGTTCAGTAATAGTTACTTGCACTTCTCACTTGAATGTCAGAACAGAAACTACTTCAATTAGCTTGGTTTTTTTTTTTTTTTTTTTTTTTTTGTTTTCCTGATCTTTTGATTATGATCAAGTGTAATGTTGATCCAATAGATCACTTAAGCTTCTTTTCCAACTAATCAAGTGAATGTTTGATCAATATCGATTACGCTTCAGCACTCAACTACAGTAGCTAATGCTTGATCAACCTTACTGAATTCAATCTGATACTATAGTAATGATGATTGAAATCCACAGATAATCGATCAACCAAGCTTATGTCAATGATACTCAATGAATTCATCTCAACCAAAACACATTCCAGGCAATGCTCAAGATGTGAAGCAATTGACAATGCACAGAAGCTCTTCAAGCTAGAATTCAGATTTAAATTCTTGATCACACCAACTGAAATAAATCAGCATGAAAACTTGTTTTTGTTGATTAATTGCAACTAGCACCAGAGCTTGACACAATACAAACTCAATTTAGTTGAATTTGATTCAACTAAATCAAATGCAATGCATCTAAAGTCTCTTGCGCAGCACAACAACCAGATTTTGAATTTGTTTCTTGATTATGAGCTCGCTTGGAAGCCAAACAAGGCTCTGATACCAATTGTTATGCTTGTGATTAAATCACAAGGCAGAAGCTAAATAAATTGAGGATAGATGAGAGTATGAGATGAGAAAGAAGTGACATTAGATGAGAAGTAGAGAAAGAATTAGATGAGAGAGAGAATTGATCTCAAAGAGATATTTTCATTATCAAAGTTATGAGATTACAAGCTAGAGCCTTACTATTTATACTACTTACATGACTTGATCTATTACATTGAATCTAAGCCATGCCTAAACCGCCAATCACCAACTTAGCCGCCACTTGACTAACTAAGACCAAGACATAACCGATCTTAACTAACTAGACTAACATGACATCCTTAGACTAACATACATCACTTATTACATGACTTATCCAAGGCTCACTCTACTTATGACATTTACATTCTATTTCATATGCCCCCTATTATGAGAATCATAACGGAGTTCTAATAGCTCTTGCCTCAATATATAAGTTAGTGATTCACCAAATGGATGTCAAACGGAATTCCTAAATGGTGAGCTAGAAGATGAAGTGTATATGGAACAACCGGAAGGATTTGTTGTTCCGGACCAAGAGAGAAAAGTATGTAAACTCATACCTTCTTTGTATGGGCTAAAGGAAGCCCCAAAGCAATGGCATCATAAATTTGATCAAGTTGTTCTAAACAATGGATTCGTTATAAATGAATCAGATAAATGTGTCTATAGCAAGTCCGATAATGGCAAAGGGGTCATTATATATTCATATGTCGATGACATGTTGATATTCAGTACTAATATGGAACAAGTAGAGAAAACAAAATAGTTTCTCTCGATGAACTTTGCTATGAAAGAAATGGGTGAGGCTGAGGTTATTCTCATTACATTGTAAGGAATGGAGGTACGATATCCATGACACAGTCTCATTACATTTAAAATGTGTTGAATAGATTCAACTATGATGCTTGCACAATGTTGGAGTATGCTCGCGTCATTGGATGTCTCATGTATGCCATAACTAGCACAAGGCCTGATATAGCCTTTGCCATTGGAAAGCTAAGTCGATATACTAGCAATCCGAGTAAGCTACATTGCCATGTGATATATCAAGTACTGAAGTACCTTAATAAAACCAAGGATTATGGTATTTCTTATGTATGGTATCCTTCCATTTTGAAAGGGTACTCTGATGCTAGTTGAATCTCCGATGTTGGGGATCATGCATCCACAAGCAAATGGGTGTTCTTGCTTGGTGGGGATGTGGTTTCTTGGGGTTCCAAGAAATAGATGTGTGTATCTGATTCCACGATGGCGGCAGAGTTTATAGCTCATGCGCCTGCGGCTAAAGAAGCCGTATGGTTAAATGATCTCTTGTATGAGATTTTTTTGTGGCCAAAGCTGATGTCATTGATATTTATCCATTATGATAGTCAGGCTACATACCAAAATCGTACGATGAGGTGTACAATGGAAAGTCTAGACACATAGGTGTAAGACATAGTATTGTGAGACAGCTTATTCGAAAAGGTGTCATCACTATGGACTTTGTGAGAACAAGTCATAATCTAGTGGATCCATTTACGAGCGGCCTAACTAGAGACTTGGTTCTGAAAACTAGTGAAGAGATGAGATTGAAACCTGTCATTATTGGTCACCCATGATAGGCCCTCAACTCGACGCCTGGTATGACTTCAGGTATCGGGTTCAATGAGTGAGACGTATCATCCGTGTGACTACAAGAACTAAAAGAGAATTTTCCATCTCATGTGTGAAGTGCTTGGTAACCTACGTCAGAGATTCTAAGAGGATGAACGTATGCTCTTAATGGACCAGAGTTTTTATTATTACTGAATGTCGAGTCACAGAAACATGATAAGTGGAATCCACCTTAGTGAGTGTGAAGTTTGGCCGCTTCAAGGAGTGATTTTTGACTTAGGGTTTGACTATTAAATACTCACAAAGGGCACAGGACATAAGGCTACATATGTATTGATCTGGGAGTTGTAGGGTGTGTATGGGGAGTATGTCTTATGCGTGTAGATGTGTTCAATTAGTCAAATGGGCTGTATGGTTCAAAGCATGCTCTACCATTTTCTTTCCAATTAACTATAAACGTGTCTTCACAAGCCAGGGGTTCAATCAAGAGACATCCTCATTGATGCACAATAAGGCCTCATTTAATTTAGAGATGTTGTATGTCAGAATGATTGTATTTTGAAAATGGTGGGTGAATGTTGATGTATTTTCAAAATAATAGTTGTTAATAAAGTGTTTGAGACTTGTCCCGATGTTGTTTGAAGTGTATTTGACTTGCATAGACCGTGTGTCAACACAAGGGCTTGTGTGTTGACACATAAACCTACAGAACCAAAGTACAGCAGCTATGTGTCAACACACAAAGCCTGTGTGTCGACACACAGGTATTACAAAAGCGCAGGATCTGTGTTACGACACAAAGCAGTAAGTGGTGTGTTGAAGTGAGTGTTGGCACTCACTTCCACACACAGACTTACAGAAAGTTGAGTGTCGATCTATGTGTCGACACATAGCTTTGACACACAGGGCGGTTTTGACAGTCAATTCCGCAGTATTTTTTATTTTATTTTTTTTTCCAGTTTTTGGCACCTGTTTTGGGGGTGTTTTTTGGGACTTCTCACTTCACTTTCGCTATCTTATATAATTATTCCCCTTTCTCGCATCTTTGAAGATATATGAAAGATTGCATTTGAAACTTGCAAGAGATTGAAAGAAAGTTTGTGAAAGCTCATAAAAACATCATTCTCATTCATCTATTCTCTCTCTCCTCTTACACATCTTCACTTCATCGTTTTAGCTGTTGTTGTATCTTCAAGTCTATTTCCTACGCTGAAATAAGTCTTAAGGAAAGTGATTACACAGCCTCGACGATTGAGATCTTTTGGTTACCTGTTTTACGAGATTTGCAAGTGTTTGCACCAACAATGCATCAAGCACCTAATATACCCCGAAGTATTATGATCTTTGTCATTACAATAGTTATTTGGTTTATATTTTAATTTTTTGTGTATCTCGAACTCAATATAGAGTAAACGTATGCTCACAACAACAATCTGAATAAATTGAGCTACATAATCTCCTTTCCAAGAATTTCAAATTTTCGTTTTGTTATGATAGCGTTATGTAAATACTTTATTTGACCATCAAACCATGATTAAATCCTCAAACACCAAACATTTCATTACTACTTACCACGTTGTCAAAGATTAACTTTACAGATGTTGTAGTTGATTTAAATTGTTAAAGCTTCCTGCTTCATCGAAGATCAACCTCCTGTGGTGGAAATTAATGTGTTATGCTCGGGATCGATTCCCAAACATAAGCTAAGTAAAATTGAGATATATTGAGAGTATGAGATGAGAAAGAAGGGAATTGAGATGAGAAATTAGAGAATTAGGGATGAGAAGTAGAGAGAGTTAGATGAAAGAGAGAAGGTTGATCTCAAATGAGATATTTTGTTGATATTTGATTGAATGATCCAGATTTACACTTGATCCACTTATTTATATGCAATACAAGACATTGAATCTAGACACATTACCAATCATCTTATTAGAAGAAATATCTAGAAAACTCTAGAAACTAACTAACTAACATTTGAACTCCTAATTTGGCGCCAAAAAGCAGAACTAACAGCAGCAGCAGCTTACGGCAGCACAGCAGAACCTCAACAGCAGCCCAGCAGAACCAATGCAGCTCAGCAACATCAACACAGCCCAAACCTCGAATTCTCGGATCATAACATTCCCTTCCCCTTGAGAACATTCTTGTTCTCAAGAATGGAAATTAGTGATCAACTATTCCTTGCAAAGTAACTCTAGACCCGTGACATTCGAACGACGCAGCGTGCTTAACATAATCGAAAGATACCGAGTTAAAACCAAGCATGCAATCAACTCCAAGCACCATATCGCACCCACCCAAGGGAAGGACTCTAAAATCGTATGTGAACTGATGTTCATGCATGGACCACTGAAAGGCTCGGCATTTGTCTTGAGTAAGGATTGAGTTTCCATTCGCCACGGTCACTGCCAAGGGATTAGTCTTAATCACCTCATGTCCCACTTTCTTCACTAATTTTTGATCAACAAAACTGTGGGTGCTCCCACTATCTATTAAAATGACAACCGATCTGGTGCCAGCTTTCCCTTTGATCCTGATTGTCTTATGCATTCCTTGCCTTGTCAACGCTGTCAAGGAAATCTCCATTTCATCCTCAATGAAAATATCTTGGTCGGAATCCTCATACTTAACATCAACCCACTCACCATCGGACCGCCCTTCAATGTCAAACCCTCTAACCGCCATGAGAAATTTAGGATTACATTTATGGCCTATTTCATAAGGTTGACGAAACTTGAAGCAAAGTCTTTGAGGCCTCTTCTCAAGAGCATGTTTGTCAAAGGGACGGTGCACTTTGGTTTCATCTCTTTCTCTGTTATGTTGTTGCGAACTTTCACCTCGATGTTTCGGCCCCTCATTGGTTGGTAAAAACGTAGCCTCAAATAGCCTCGCCTTCGCATAAGCCTGTGATAACGAAGTAGGACCAATAGCCTTCACCAAATTCTTGATTTTAGGCTTTAATCCACTGATAAAACTCGAGACATAAAAGGACTCCGAAGCTTGAAGAGTGACATATATCATACTTGCTCGGAGATTCTCAAGCTTTGTCATGTACTCCTTCACGGTTGTCACTTGAGTCAGCTTGTTGAAGTTATCAACTACATCACTCAAGTCATCATCACCATAACGTTCACAAAACTCTACCATAAACTCAGCCCAAGTAAGTGTGGAATTGCTCTTCAATAGACTATAGAACCAAACTTCATGATCTCCTTGAAGATAGATTGCCGCCAACTCCACCTTTTGATCATCGGGAATGGAATAAAAGTGAAAATATCACTCGCATCGCCTTAACCAAGAGTGAGGTTGCTTCCCATCAAAAATTTCAAGTTGAACTCTCGGTTGTCTAAAGCCATTGGTTCTATTACCACAAGAGACTTCATTGCCATGGAAAGGACCAAGACCGGAGACATTCTGTCCAATCCTCTGCTGCTGAACTGAATCTGATGGCTGAACCAAATGTCTAACACTTAAACAAGCAGGTCGTGTGCAAGTTGGATCAAGAGATGGATCAAAGCGTCCTGCATTTTCATGTCTTGAACTGTTCGGTGATGCAGAACTAGGGAAACGATCTGTTGAATCTGGAGAATGTTCCTTCTGATCCCAATTTATGCTCACAGATCGATTATGCTCTTGATCCAATTGATGGTCACGTAATCTGGCAATAACTTCAGCCTTTGGAACCTGATGCTGAAGTCTGTCCTCTTCAAATGGAAGCTGAACTTGAGATCTTGTATTCACATTAACAACTTGAGGACCAACTTCTGGATGAGCTCCAATGTTTGGTGCTTGTA
Organism: Simmondsia chinensis; assembly: GCA_018398585.1. NCBI lineage: Eukaryota > Viridiplantae > Streptophyta > Magnoliopsida > Caryophyllales > Simmondsiaceae > Simmondsia > Simmondsia chinensis. Next base: position 15,406,068 of record JAGTTD010000008.1, on the reverse strand, counting down.
TTTGAGGTAGTTCACTGGATTTTAGTAACTGACTTATCGGCAACAAACCTCCACCATTTCCACCTACATTCTATTTTTGCACTTGATTTTGCAACATAGCTAGACAACTATCCACTCTTTCCTCCATTCCTTGCAATTGGTCATTCACTCGAGCATCAATTGCTTGTTTGTTGATTTCAACAAACCTCACTTCAAAACTCTGCCATTAATGATTTAAATGAGCATCAATCTTTCCATCAATTTCCTAAATATGATGTTGCACATTATCATTAATCTTCTCTACCAAATCTTGCAATTGTTGTGACACAAGATTCTCATTGCCTCGATCATTTCCTCCAAAAGTTTGGCTATTGCATTGATGTTGAATCTCGGCTACCTTCTCATTAAACAACTGCGTTTGTTGATCAATTTGCTCAGCCACTGATTTCTCCACTTGTTGCTTATGTTGATTTAATTGTTCTGCAATGTTGACATCAACGCGAAGGAAATGCAAGTTGAACTTCTCATCCAACCTTTGCTCCTGTTCCATAAACAAATTTCGCATTCTAACCTCAGATCTTTGCTCATTTTCTAGCACGATTTGATTAACCTAAGCTATTTGCGCCACTAAAGTTGCTAGTTGAACACTCACTCCATCTCCATTGCCAACTTGCTGTTCATTATCGTTGTTTCCACTAACAACATCAGCATAGGAAGGATTTGTTGCTGCACGAGCAGCTGCAGCTCGGGTGATCACACCTGCAGACAACACCAACGCACTAGACTCCATTCACACTTTAAACTGCAATTGCACAAGTTCCTGATTTAATACAAATCTGAGCTGAACTTGTTCTGAACAATGCTGAACTGATTTGATTTTACTGAAATCTGAATTTAATCAGCAAATTCAGCACTGAATTTGATCTTTCTAATTTTTTTTATTACGCACTCGATTGGAAGCCAAACGAGGCTCTGATACCAATTGTTATGCTCGGGATCGATTCCCAAACATAAGCTAAGTAAAATTCAGATAGATTGAGAGTATGAGATGAGAAAGAAGGGAATTGAGATGAGAAATTAGAGAATTAGGGATGAGAAGTAGAGAGAGTTAGATGAGAGAGAGAAGGTTGATCTCAAATGAGATATTTTGTTGATATTTGATTGAATGATCCAAATTTACACTTGATCCACTTATTTATATGCAATACAAGACATTGAATCTAGACACATTACCAATCATCTTATTAGAAGAAATATCTAGAAAACTCTAGAAACTAACTAACTAACATTTGAACTCCTAATTTGGCGCCAAAAAGCAGAACTAACAGCAGCAGCAGCTTATGGCAGCACAGCAGAACCTCAACCGCAGCCCAACAGAACCAATGCAGCTCAGCAACATCGACATAGCCCAAACCTCGAATTCTCGGGTCATAACATAATGATGCTATCAAGATTAGGAAATCATTAATTTGATGAAGGGATAGAATATTTGATATTTTCCTTAAAAATTAGCTTAAGGAAAAACTTGAAAACACATGCAGTTTTGTTGTTATTGGGTCAACATGGCCAACAAGATTTGGCAATGCCTTGAGAAAAAAAAAATATTATAATGTTTCAAATGTTAATTACTCTAAATTTTCAATTGAATTGAAAAAAGAAAGCTATTAAAATTGAAATCAGGGGAGAAGGATGGGTCTCATAGTGAATACCATTGTATTCAATACCGTGAATTAAGAAAAAAAAACCTCTACTTTTAAGCTCATCTATCCGAGAAACTACATAAATAGTAAATGCAAGAAAGCAATGCCTCAATTTTACGAATGCATAATTCAAAGTTAGACACAATGTTTCAACGAAAATGTATTTTATTTCACATTTGTTCAAACTACGGCTCATGTATAATATAGCTTACTCAAACCCTTGCTCATTGTCTTGTACTAATAAAGAACCTGTGGACTCAGTCGAGGTAGAAACGTGGACTTTTATGGTTTCTCGTGCTTTGGTGGACTAAATGTTGGTGGCTTGATCAAATACTCTTTGATCGCCTCAAACATTTTTTAATGTTGCTCCTCTAATCTAAAGTCCCATTCAGACTTGAGCCTCAGCAGTGGCGAGAAGACTATAGTTTTTGTTGGAATTAGTGTCCAAGAAAACCTAATTAGTTAGTTCTAAATATTAAATGAATAATTATTTTATTTATTTATATTTTACAAGTAAAACATGCTTGTAATTGTTTTCTAAAATGTTCCATGAGATGAACGTAGTCTGACATGTGAGGCTTGGTTTAAGTGGTGAATGAGATTGAACCATAGATAGTCTTAGATCAAATTTGTGATATGTTGTCAAAGTATGTTCGTAGTTGGTGACAAGTTTGGATAACTTGTCTAATAAGACTACAATATGATATTTTTGATGACTTGTCTTATGTGGATAGGGATCCATGAGTATTATGTTGGTGTTGTCGATGAGATTGGGACACTGAGCAGGACCACCTGAGTTATTTGTTTCTTAACTACTATTAGAATTAATTAACTCTGCGAGATGATAACTCTTTATCCAGGAAACAGTCTGAACTTGTGCATGGATTGTTAGTTGCTTTGATTGGCCAAAAGGATTAGTCAAAGTGCGTTGACTTGAATCTTATGTGCATCGGGTAATGACATGAAGTGTGGCAGGAAAAATTGTTTGACGTGGAACAAGATAAAAATGTCCCCTTAGTTAATTTGCAAATATATGAACAGATTCTAGAATCTTTAGCCGAAGTATTCCATATGTTTGATATGTGGAAATAATATCAAAATTGTTTATGTATTATTAAATCGTTTGGCAAGGGCGAGTCAGGAACTATGGCGAGAGATGTGAGAAAAGTAATGATAGTAGTTAAAGTTACTTTTGCTCTTAGATATCTAGTAGATGAGTTACTTACCGTAATAAAAGTTAATTGAAAAATTTTTGAGTGAATTATTTTGAAGAATACCTTGTTTTGCCTTTTCTTGGGTTGTGAGAAATTGAGTGATAAGTCTAATTTAGTATATGATTATTTATATCATTTTGATATATATTTAACCTTTTTTTAAATCAAACTTCTACCGCTTTTGCTCGATTTTGCTCGTTTTGAATTATATTGCTATTTTTTGGCAAAAACACTCATTTCATGTTAAATCTTGCTCCTTAACATCAATAGTAAAAGCAAGATACATCAAATAAAAATTAAAAATTAAAAAAAACCTAAAATACAGGGTTAAATTGCAATCACACAAATTAACAAACCTTTTTCACTCAAATTGCTTTGGGCGGCAGATTTTTCTTTTCAATATTTTTTGTTCAAGTTCATTGTATGAGTATTACACAACATCACAATTATCATCTTTTGTGGATTTGGGTGGTGTTGCAGCTGAAAATTACATAAAATAATAAGCAAGTAGAAGCAGCAGCAGCATAGGAATGAAGTTTGTTGAATTTTTTTAATATTTTTTTCCTATCTCAACTACTATAAATAGAGAAGGTTTGGGGTGAGTTTAATCATCCCTCAACCAGGAAAATAAAAAACCAAATAGAAAGTAGAGAATAAGAGAGAAAATATTAGGGAAAGAAGAAGGAAGGAAGGAAAGTTTGGTTTGTAATTTTATATTTTTAAGTTCTTTCTAACCTTTTCTTCTTTAAGTTCATAGATTTTGTCTTTGCTTTGCTTTATATCATGTTAACTATGAACTAATTTTGCTTTTCCAAGGCTATAATATAGCCTAAGTTGTAATATACGCTCTATTCTAATTCAACGTATTCAATGTTTTGTTATTGTATTGTTGAAGTGTTTATCATTGTTCTTCATGAGTTTTAAATGCTTGATCACTATTTAAAGCCTATAATGATTCGTAATGAGTATGAGAGGAGATTTATGATGATTGCTAAGGTGATAAACACCACAAATTGAGCGAATGCTTGAGATAAATTAACGCGATTTGTGTGGTTTTAAGTGAAAATTATGGATCTTTAAAACTTTTTTCTTATTTAAATTCATGCGTGAGAGTGATGGGTTGATATGTAAAAAAGTATGCTAAATGTTGTTCGAGAGAGAATATTTAGTAATTTAAGGTTTTCGACCATGAACATGCAATAACAACATGAATATCGAGAATAGAAAGACGCATTAATTAATCTAGGTGAAATCGGATGCCTTGGACCTTATTAATTGAAAAAACCCAACAAAAATCTGTAAATTTTAGATAAAAGTCAGTAAACAATTTTTGTTTCCTTTTATTTTATTTTATTTCATTTCAAAAATCAGAATTTTCAGTCATTTAAATAGCACTAGAACTACTAATTTTGGTACTCATTCAATAACAATCCTCGTGGGAATGATATTCTACTCGCTCTGTATTACTTGATACAACTTAGTGCACTTGCTAATGCATATGCAAAGTAAGCATCCACTTTTTGGCGCCGTTGCTGGGGACCCCAAAATAGAGAAATAGGGTAGAAATCCGTAGGAAGAAAGAAGGAGAAGAAAAGAAGAAATTCGTAGAAATCCGTTGTCGGATGCCTTGGATCTTATTAAATCATAAAATCCACAAAAAAAAGGTAAACCTTAGATAAAAATCAGTAAAAAAAATTTGTTTCCTTTTATTTTATTTTATTTCATATCAAAATCTCAATTTTCGGTCTTTCAAATAGTGTTGAAGCTACTAATTTCGGTACTCGCTCAATAAAAATCCTCGTGGCAATGATACTCTACTCACTCTGTATTACTTGATACGACTTAGTGCACTTGCTAACGCATATGCAAAGTATGCAACAAGTTTTTGGCACCGTTGCTGGGGATTGTTCTTATTTGAGTGATATCGATACCAACTAGTTTTGGTGCTAATTTGAAATTGTTAATAATTTGTAAATTTTATCTAACTTGAAATATAAAACTCTTTTCATTCATTTATTTTATTTGTAAAGATATAAATAAATAAATTCGTATATACCCTCCTAAAAAAAATTTGTTAGTTTTGTATTATTTTGTTATTTTCTTATATTTTGTCTTTATTTTCATTTTTATTTTGATTACAAGTTCACTTTGTTAGGGTTCTAAAAATTAAATTTGTTATTTTAAAGTTTCCAAAAATATTAGTGTTACTACCCCTTTTTTCTTTAAAATTTGTGTTTTCTTAACTTTTGTTTTAGATTATTGTATTCTTAGGTTTCCTAATTAATTTTAACTTTATTTTAATTTTTTATCCACCTATATAATTTTCTCAAAGTTAGTTTGTTATTTTTAAGGTTTTTCAAAACATTTGTATTGCTGCCCTTTAAAAAACTTGGTTAAACATTAGTATTACTACCCTTTTAAAAACTTTGTTCACAAAGATTGTTATAATTTTAAAAGTTTTCTCATTAATTGTATCTTTCCCCAAATTGTTTATTCATTTTTTTTTTCGTAATTCAAAAAAAAGGGGAGATAGCTAAAAGTGAAGGCTTGCTACAACTTTATGAGGCCTCAATATCAAGCAATATTTAGTGGATTATCTGCTCAACTTTCACTAATTCGGGACATGATTGTTACTCATGCTCCTACATGTGAAATTCTTGCAGATAACCATGCCAGTATGGAATGACAAATTGGTAATAGCTTTTCTTCATGAGGTTTTGAGCAATATAACTTTTTGAGACCTCAAGCTGTACCGAGAAGACAATTGAGCATTTGTTAAATTAGTGCATTATCTGCTCAACTTTCACAAATTCAAGGACAATTAGATGATATGATTGCTGCTCGTACTCCTAGATGTGAATTTTGTGCAAATAACCATACTAGTATGGAATGCCAATTGGGTAATAGCTTTTCCTTATGGGATTTTGAACAAGGAAGCCACATGTCCGATTATAACTAACCCCAGTATAATCCCTACTCTAGCACCCATAGTCAAGAATGGATGGACCCTTATTGGAATTATCGCGAAGCATCTTGATCACCCACTTATCCGTCACAAGAAAAGAATAATGACTTAGAAGAGACATTTAGACAATTCATGAAAACTGTGAGTGTCTTAAAGAACCAAAGAGCCTCCATCTAAAATCCAGAATCTCAAGTAGGGACTATAATAGATAAACTTTTGGAGAGGTCTAAAGATTCCTTGCCCAGCAATATCATCACCGACCTAGGGGAGCAAACTGACGCTATAGCATTGAAGGATGAAGACACACTAGAAAAACCAAACCTATCTTTACCTACCCACAACCACCAATCATTGAAATATAATTTCAAGCTTATCTAACAATGTCAGAAAATTTGGGAACCATGGATGCCTTAGTAAAAAATAGCAGAAAAGATTGAAAAACAAAATTTAAGATGTGGCAAATTAGGCTTAAAGATCTCAAGATTAAAGAAGGTGGAGGTGGTCGTATAAAGAAGGGAACAAGAAAGATCCACCGAAGAAAATGATCTTTGAAGGGGGATGGAAGAAACTCCATTCTCCTTCAAGACATGGGATAGATCCACTCAAAAAGTTGAGCCAACGCCTATAACCAAAAGCGCTTCTTAGGAGGCAACCCAAGTGTTTCTATCCTTGTTTATCTTATTTCTCCTTTCATTAGTTTTAATTGTCTCACGTTTATTTATACTTTTGTTTAAACTATTTTATAACAAGTTTGGGGGTAGCAAAATGTCAACATACACCATCAACAAGCAATCCTCAAACCTAGGAAGTATCTCTTGCCCACTTGATTTTTTTAGTTCTTTCAACATTAAGAACAATGTTAACTCTAAATTTGGGGGTGAGAAAAGCAAATTTTAAAATTGTGAAACAAAATTTTTTCAAAAAGTTTTCCTATTTTATGCTTTAGAGTCAGCCTTAGTACCTTCCAGAGTTCGTAGCCTTTTTATGAGGATGTAGATAGTATCGGCCAACAAAAACATTGTTTATTTTCTACAGTTTTGATCATTGGTCTTTTTAAAATTTCATAAATAAATAAAAATAAAAAGAAGAAGAACTTATCATCATACTTTTTAGGCAATTTTTTCACTCTTTTTAGCTCGTTTACTTTAATTAGATTTGAATAACCTGATAATCAATTGTTTTTGTGTTCTAATTGCAAAACACGATCTAATCTAAGGCACTATCTCGATAAAATCGTGGTCTTTGAGTTCACTAATTAGCATGACTGTTTTACTTTTCTTTCTGATTAAAAGATGCTCAAATTTGAATGGATTGCATTAAGATTATCATTTACATAATAAACTTTGAAGAGTTATGCCTAAATATAAAAGAAAAAAGAAAAGAAAAGAAAATAAAGAGGAAAGCATCTCTAGCACCACTATCTCACATAAACAAATTTAAGATATGTGCTACCCATTAAAGGGGCGTCTCAGTGGTAACTTCTCTTACTTATGGGTCATTGCCCAGGAGTAGGAGCTTGATTCTCACTGAAGATATACTCACACGGTAATATTAGGGATGTCTCAGTGGTGACTTATCTTACTTATGGGTCATCGTCCAGGAGTCGGAGCTTGATTCTCGCTAAAGATATACTCATGAGCCGAGATTGACTTGAGCAAATAAATTTCTCAGATAAAAAAAAGGGAGTAAAAAGACACTTATTGTGAATAATTTTAGTTTTGGGCATACTTGAAAACCCTAGTTATGAGTGGTAAGATTTTTGTCCTCTATTCGGTTTGAATATCCTGAGATTAGAAAGAATGGATAAACTTAATTTGTTTAGCTAACTTTTGAATTCGGTTACCTAGGTAAGAGACAAGTTTTTCCTTAAAAAAGATGGTTTTGCCCTTAGGACCTCAAACCTTGAGTCTCGGTCAATTTTTTTTTTTTTAATAAAAGTATACTTTGAATTGTGAAAAAATTCTTAAAAAGCATGAGATCATGTGCTTTAATGTTTAGCTTTGCTCGAGCACGAGGAAGATTTATGTTTGGGGGTATTTTGATAAGTCTAATTTAGTATATAATTATTTATATCATTTTGATATATTTTTAACCTTTTTTTAATCGAACTTCTATCACTTTTGCTTGATTTTGCTCGTTTTGACCTATATTGCTATTTTCTCGCGAAAACACTCATTTTATGTTAAATCTTGCTCGGTTTATCATTAACATCAAAAAGTAAAAGCGAGATACATCAAATAAAAATAAAAAATTAACCAAAAAAACCTAAAATACACGGTTAAATTGCAATCACATAAATTAACTAACCTTTTTCTCTTAAATTGCTTTGGGTGGCAGATTTTTTTATCAATATTTTTTGTTCAAGTTCATTGTATGAGTATTATACAAAATCACAATGATCATCTTTTTCAGATTTGGGCGGTGTTGCAGCTAAAAATTACATAAAATAATAAGCAAGTAGAAGCAGGAGTCGGTTTCCAAAATAATGCTAAAAAATAAAAAAATTAAAAAAATAATGCTGAAAAAAAATTTCCAAATCTACTGTTGAACCGCGTTTGTAAAACGCGTTTAAATTTCAATAAAACCGGATAAAAAAATGTGGGTTATATCAGTATAAACTGCGTTTTCTAAACGCGGTTTACCTTAATATAAACCGCGTCTACTAAACGCGGTTTACCACTGAACCCCGTCTACTAAAAGCGGTTTACATATAAACCGCGTTTACAAAACGCGGTTTAACGTCAGCAATCTACAAGCCCCTTTTTTTTCACTTATACTTACCATTATGCCGCAATTCTTCAATTTTTTGTTCGTTTATAGTTTTTATTATGCCGCAATTTATGATGATTATCACATTGATCCCATATCTCTCTTAATGAAGCTCCAACATCATAAGTGGAGGTCAAATAACTCCTATAATAGTACTTGAAAGGATCTCCAGTGTATTAGCAAAAGAAAGGAGGAGGCGAACGACGTGACTGGTGGTGGGTTAACGAGAAAGAGGCAGAGAGACGATGAAAGCAGCGGAGAGAATACGCGTAAATTAGATAAACCTATTAAACCGGCTCATAAAAACGCGGTTATAAGAACAGAAAACCGCGTCATAAAGACGCTGTTTATGCCAATATTAAACGCTGTTTTTGGACGCGGTTTATCAAAGCCGCGTTTAGTAAACGCGGTTCAACAGTATATTTGGAAATATTTTTTTTTTAGCATTATTTTTTTAATTTTTTTATTTTTTAGCATTATTTTGGGAATTGACTCGTAGAAGCAGCAACCGCAAGCATAGGAATGAAGTTTGTTGAAATTTTTTTTTCCCCTATCTCAACTACCATAAATAGAGAAGGTTTGGGGTGAGTTTAATCATCCCTCAACCAGGAAGGAAAAACCAAAAAAAAAAAAAAAAAAAAGGAAAACCAAGTAGAAAGTATAGAGTAGGAGAGAAAATGTGAGGGAAAGAGGAAGGGAGGAAGGAAAGTTTGGCTTGTAATTGTGTACTTTTAAGTTCTTTCAAATCTTTTTTTCTTTAAGTTCATTGATTTTGTGTTCGCTTTGCTATATATTATGTTAACCATGAACTAATTTTGTTATTCTAAGGCTACGATGCAGCCTAAGTTGTAATATATGCTCTATTCTAATTCAACGTATTCAATGTTTTGCTATTGTGTTGTTGAAGTGTTTATCATCGTTCTTCATGAGTTTTAAATGCTTGATCACTATTTAAAGCCTATAATGATTCATAATGAGTCTGAGAGGAGATTTATGATGATTGCTAAGGTGATAAGCACCACAAATTGAGCGAATGCTCGAGAGAGATTAATGCGATTTGCGTGGTCTTAAGTGAAAATTATGGATCTTTAAAACCTTTTTCTTATTTAAATTTATGCATGAGAGTGATGGGTTGATATATAAAAGAGTATGCTAAATATTACTCGAGAGAGCACATTTAGTAATTTAGGATTTTGGACCATTAACATGCAATAATAACATGAATATCGAGAATTGAATGATGTATTAATTCAACTAGGTGAAATCGGATGCCTTGGACCCTATTAATTGAAAAACCCAACAAAAAATCAATAAATTTTAGATCAAAATCAGTAAACAATTTTTGTTTCCTTTTATTTTATTTTATTTCATTGCAAAAATCATAATTTTCGGTCATTTAAATAGCATTAGAACTACTAATTCCGATACTCACTCAATACCAATCCTCGTGGGAATAGTACTCTACCCACTCTGTAGTACTTGATACGACTTAGTGTACTTGCTAACGTATATGCAAAGTGAGCATCATTGAGCCCTTGCTTCTCCTTTTCTCGGGTTGTGAGAAATTGACCATATCTTTCCTCTTTGTTTTTATTAGTGAGTTAATAAAATTAAAGAGAAGGTCGTTGAACCTTCCTGTTTCCCTAAATCTTCCACTACGCTCTGCATCAGAATATATATTTAATTTTAGAGTGCAATAATGCTTATTTAGCGGAATTAAGTTTTAATAAATGGTAATCAATTGTTATCATGAGATGATAATCAAATTTGACCCATTTTGAGCAAGAGTTAGATTGTTCATGAGGTCGTTTCGCAAGTCTCAACTTAAGCATCATTTAAAAATATTAAAATGAGTTCATAAGATGAATTGTTTATTCATGAGATGAATAAATTAATTTTTTAAATATAATTCATGACATGAATTATTTATTCATAAGATAAATAAATTATTTTTATCAAATAATATTTATGAGATGAATTTTATACATGTAAAATTTTAAACAAAATAAAAACAAAAAAGAGGGAAAAGAAGAATACCCTCCAGCTCATGTGCAGGGATTCCGCCCATTTGTGACACATGCACGGCAACCTTAAAAAAAAAAAGGAAAGGGCCGCTAACGTCACAGTGACATCAACATGCCTTGTATATGCATTAACACACTGATATCATTGTGACGTCAGCAACCTCTTTTTTTTATTTGGTATTTAAGCCTTTTTTTGCCGCGAGTTTTTAGATGATTGTTCAGGGTTTTGGAATCTGATTTTCTCCGATAATAAAAACCATAAAATATTTTTAGCAATTTTTTAAATTATTATTTAGTATAATTTAGTGAAAAATTATTTTTCAAAAAGATTGGGGGAAAAATTTATTCCAAAATTTTTTCTAAGTTAAATATTTTTGTGAGCCTACACTTTCTGTGCTAGAAGAGGTCATTGTAAAGAGGACCTTGAGGTGTCGAGAATTTTTCTTCTAATTTCAGATCTTCAAGTTGGATTTGAGATTCGCACTTCAGGTATGTCTATATTAAATATTTGATATTTAATTTATTTTTCTTTATTTTTTTATTCTACATACTATGTTTATACTTGTTTTACTCTATATTTTATTCGTCATGTTATCAACCTATAACAGTAAGATATAGATTTAATTAAATAGTTTAATTAGGTCAGGGCTTTAAATTTAAAATTATGAATTTCAAATCGATTTTTCGCTGTGCCTGCTCAAACCAATGTAGGAAAAATTTTGAAATATGTCCCAACAATTGGTATTAGAGCCAACTTTGAATATGTTAAATATTGATATTAAAAGTGTCAGGTTTGATAAAATTGGAATACGTAGAATTATGAAAATATGAAATTAGGAATTTCATTAAAGGAAAAAAATAACCCCTTAAGATTGTTGTTAAAGAGTTCAATAACAAGATTGAATGTTCATGATTCAATCAAAATCAAACCTAATGAAATTAGATATCTAAGGAGTAAAACGATTTAGATTATTAATCTAATGATATTAGATTTGGAGCTAAACTGTAAAATATTCAATTTTGAATATTTTATGATAATCCAAAGCATAGAATATCTAATAGCATTAAATGTTCGGTTTACGATCTAATGAAATTAAGATCGTGTTTAATTAATTAATTATTTATTTAAAATAAATAAAAACGAGGGGTGGTGCCAGGCACACGCGACCCCCTTCATTATTAAAAAATATTTTTAATTTTCATTACTTAAATGATTTGAATAAATAAATGATTAATTAGGATACGATACTATGTAAAATTATATGATAGTCTTTTCTATAAGAGTTTAGAAAAATCTTTAATTGTTTCAACCTTTAGGCCTTTAGAGTTGTTATTCAAATTGTTTGATAACATGTTACTTATTAAACTTTAGTTCACATGTTCAATATTATTTAAACGAGTTAAATATTATGTACGATTTGAATAAAGTTATAAGACAATATAACTTGGTGAAATATTTGATTTCATTGAGTGAGAGAATTTTTTTTTCAAAAAGATCTAATATGATTAGATAATTCAAAAGTTGAATTATTTGAGAGGAAAATACTCATAATGTATCTAATGAGATTAGATTACATAGGTTGGATAATTAAAGGAACCAAATTGGATTAGGGTTTTGTTTAATGGTTAAATAAAATTTAGAATGTGATTCTAGTATTGATTATGAGATAAGCAAACTTAAAAGAAAGATGTCTTGATTCTTGGGTTGTATTCTTTGAATAATGCTGTAATTCTTGTATAAGGTTTGAATTGGTTTTTGGCGGGAAGGGTGTTTAGCAATAGTTATGTGCTTTAGCTGTTTCAATTGGTTTTGGCAGCTGTAGCGAGTTAAGTCAGTTAGTCTAGTTTGTCCTAATGCTTTGTATCTTGGCTTAGCAAAAAATCAATATAAATAGCTATATCTTTCATGTAATATGATTCATTTAATGAAATTGTTCCTATCTTCTTCTCGCAACCCTAATTCTCTCTATTTCTCATCTCTTCTCTCTACCTCTCAACTCTAATTCTTCATCTATCATATGTTATGATTCAAGATTGACCTTAAATCATAACAATTGGTACCAGAGCTTGCACAATTTGCTTGATCACACTGCTTTATACTTAATCAAACTGGCCAGAGGTAAGAAATAGGCACATATGGCTGGTGCTGTAGCTGCGAATTCAAATCAGACTTAATAGATTGCTGAATTGCAGCAATAGATCTAGGATTTGGTGTTAGCAGTTGGAAATATGAATCAAACAGTTGGTAACATCTCTCAATTACAGCATCAGGTGTAGTAGCAATTAGTAGGATTGCAGGAATATATCAATCGCCAAGCTATGCTATCGAGAGCTGGAATATTGTCTTCTGGAAGTCAGCACGTGAGAACTCCTGATCATTTGTATTGTGTCAGAACAGAGTGCTAAGGGAGTAGCTGTGATCAAGAATTTAGGATTTCGACAGCCTAAAGTGGAAATTGAGCCTTTTGATGGAATGCAACCTCAATCATGGATTATAAGATGTGAGAGATACATTCATTTTTATCATGTGGCTGATTTTGAGAAAGTGGAGCTTGATGCGATATACTTAAATGGAGATCAGGAGGTGTGGTTCCATAGCTTGAAACTGAGCAATCCTTCCATCACTTGGCCTTATGTGAGATATATAGAGATGAAGATCTTGGTGATGTGGTGGACAATTTTAATAAGATGTCACAAGCAACATCAGTTAAAGAGTATATAACACGATTTGTGAATTTGAGTGTTAGAATAATGGTTGTGAATCTAGGAGCCAATGAAGCTTATTATGTTTCAAGCTTTATCAGTGGCCTCAAACCTAAAATCAAGAATCTTGTTAAAGCATTTAATCCTTCTACATTGTCTTAGGCTTATTCCAAGGCAAGGCTGTTTGAGAATACTATTTTGGCTGCATTAGAAGGGCATCACAACAAGATTGGACAAGTTGTAGCTCCCTTGCAAACAGCTGCTATAGTAAACAATAAGACTTTCTTGAGGAAGTTTGTTCTTGTGTTCTCTAATGACATTTTGGTGTGCAGTCCTACCTTGGATTCTCATGTCATACATCTAGGTCAAAGTGTTTGAAACTATGTGACAACACATGATGTATGCTAAACTCTCCAAGTGTTCTTTTGCTCATTCTGAAGTTGAATATTGGGGTCGTGTCATATGAAGTGAGGGAGTAGCCACTAATTCATCAAAGATTCAAGTGACGAAGGAATGGCCAGCACCTGCTTGACTCAAATAACTGAGGGGGTTTTGGGGATTAACTGGTTATTACCAAAAATTTGTATCTGGATATGGTATGATAGCTAAGCCATTAACAGACCTCCCCAGAAAGATGCATTTGTTGGTACAAAAGTAGCTCAAGAAGCATTTGAGCACCTGAAATCAGCCATGTGTTTAGCTCCTGTGTTAGCAATGCCAGATTTTAAGGTATTGTTCATCTTAGAAACTGATTCTAGTAGCAAGGGGGTGGGAGCAGTTCTCTCTCAAGGTGGTAGACATGTGGCTTATCTTAGCCAAGCTCTTAGTCCAAGGAATTTGAGTTTTTCCCTTTATGAGAAGGAATATCTCGCAATCTTGATGGCAGTTCAAAAATGGAGACACTACCTTGAAGGCCACCACTTCATCATCAACACTAACCACCAAAGCTTTAAGTACTTACTTGAGCAAAAGATCACTACACGAATGCAGTGCGAAGGGCTCTTCAAGATTTTGGGATTGGATTACTCAATTGAATACAGAAGTGGAAGGGAGAATCTTATAGCTGATGCACTGTTAAGGAGATAAGAGGAAGGGAATTATGTAGCTTGTCTTGCCATTTCGTTAGCCTTACCATCTTGGATGGAGGAAGTGCAAAACTCCTATGAAGGAGATAGCTTTGCTCAAGATTTTATTACAGCATTTAGCATTAAGAACTCCTCAATTGAAGAATCTGGAGTGACTTTCAGCAACGGTATTATAAGAGTAAATGAAAAGGTTTACATTGGATCCGAGACAGGCCTAAGGAGACAAATTATTCTAGCTTTTCATGCTTCAGCTTGGGGAGTTCATTCTGAAATTAAAGGCACTTATTAGAGGTTGAGCCAATACTTTCAATGGACATGCATGAAAATAGATTTGGTGGAGTGTGTTCAAGTATGTGAGGTGTGTCAGCAAACGAAAAGTGATTATGTGCATTACCAAGGGCTACTTCAGCCCTTGCCTATTCCGAAGAGAACTTGACAACACATTAGTACGGACTTCATAGAAGGGTTGCCTAAATCTGAGGGGAAGGAGATCATTTGAGTTGTGGTGGATCGCTTCACCAAGTTTGGTACTTTATTGCCCGCAATCATCTAACTTCAGCTGAGAAGCTTGTGAAATTGTTCTTGGATAACATGTATAAACTTCATAGGCTGCCTCAATCCATCATTTCTGATTGGGATATGCTATTCACCAGCTCCTTTTGGCGTGAATTATTCTTATTTCTTGGTTCCACACTTGCTTTAAGCTCTTCCTGTCATCCTCAAACAAATAGTCAGATAGAAAGAGTGAATCAATGTGTTGGACAATATTTAAGAAGCACGACGTATTCCTATCCCAAGAATTGGAACAAGTGGCTGTCGTTGGCTAAGTTTTAGTGCAACATGGATGCTCATTCAGCTTTGGGAACAACTCCTTTCAAAGCACTTTATGGCCATGTGTTATAATATATAGTAATAGTGGAATATATGGTTAGAATATGTTGTATAGGATTATGTTAGAATATATTATATTATGGCTAGAATATATTGTGTAGGATTAATATGCATATGTTTCCATATATTGTAATTATGAGTTCATTATAAATACAAGAGGGGGCCACCTCATTTGGTGTGTTCAATCCTAAACTTTCATGGCATCAGAGCTACCAAAAGCTTAAAATGCTCTCTCTCTCTCTCCCCAAGGGAAACTCTAGCCTCCCTTTTCTTCTTCCTTTTCCAAAGAGAGAGAGAGAGAGAGAGAGAGAGAGAGAGAACCTAAATTAAAATTAAAACCCTAGCCCAGAGCCGCCACTGGCTAGTTGTCTTCTCTCTCACGCGCCGCCGCCCCTCGTTAGGCTAACCCTAGCTAAGTTCCTTTGCTTCTTGTATTTTACACTCAACCCACTGTAACATCGTCAACCACATTTCCAAAAAAAAAAGTTGGTTTTTGCTGTTGATTGTGCTTGCTCTAATGATTGATTTTGTTTCACAACCTCGGCTACCTTTCTTTGGTGCTCCTATGTATGGTGAGAATATGTTATCTACTCCACACTTTTATCCTGCAAATAATACTTATGCTGCTGGTTCTACTATTTATTTTGGGTTTGCAACTCCTCACCATATTTTTCAATCTTTTACTGCTCACTCTAATCCTATGATTGATTTTCCCGGGATAATGGACAGTGGTGCATCATCCCATATGACTAATAACCCTAGTTTGATTTCATCGCTTAGTCCTTATCATGGCTGTGATAAAATATTGGTTGGAAATGGTGCCTCTTTATCGATTGCTGGGGTTGGATCTAGTTTTCTTAATACACCTGTTGGTCATTTCAATTTGCATAATATCATTTATGTTCCCGGTCTTTCCACCAATTTAATATCTGTTCACCAATTTTGTAAAGATAGTTAATTCCTTTTAGAATTTAACTCGGGTGGTTTTTCCATTAAAAATGCTAAAACAATGTCCCTCATAATTCGTTGTGCTAGCTCGGGGCCTCTTTTCTCCATTCCTAAGTCATCCTCTACGCATGTTTCATTAGTTGGTTCTCAGATTACGCAGTCTCTCTGGCATCGCCGACTTGGTCATCCTGGGCAGCCGGTCTTATCCTCATTAGTCAAACACAAATTCATTTCCTGCTCAGGTTCTACTTCAGAGTCCAGTCGTTGTCATGCTTGTCAATTAGGCAAGCACAGTCTTTTACCTTTTCAAAAGTCTATTTCCTTTATGTCTTATCCTTTTGATACTGTTCATTCTGATGTATGGACATCATCTATTATTAGCTTCAGTGGTTATAAGTATTATTTGCTATTTTTGGATGGCTATTCTATTTTTTTTAGATTTACTCGATGCATGCTAAATCTGAGGTGTTTGATTTATTTGTTCAATTTTGAAATCTTGTGCTTAACCAATTTGGGATGGATGTCAAACAATTTCAATAATGGCACAGAATACATTAACCATGATTTTACTAAGTTGTGTGCTGAACAGGGCATTCTTAGTCGAATTTCATGTCCACATACGTCCCAACAAAATGAGAAAGCTGAACGAATGCATAAAACTGTTGGAAATATGATGCGTACTTTGTTGTTTCAAGCTTGTATGCCATTAGAGTATTGGGTGGAGGCTGTTCTTTCAGCTACATAAATAATAAATCTTTTGCCCTCTACCTCTATCATGAAGAAAATACCCTTTCAACGTCCTTACAAGAAAAAGGCCTCCTATGATCATCTTAGGGTTTTTGGTTGTGCATGTTATCCCAACTTAAGTGCTACTACGCCGCATAAACTAGCACCACGGTCCTCATTATATGTCTTTTTGGGGTACCCGCCAAACCATAAGGACTGCAAGTGTTTAAATCTCACGACTAACAAAATTGTTATCTCAAAACATGTTTTTTTTTGATGAAACAAATTTTCCTCTAGCCCAGTTAGGGGCCACTTCACAGCACACAATGCATCGTCTTCAGCAGGTGATCAAACCACCACTTGATGTGTCACCTTTCTGTGGCCTATGGCCCCTCCCGATTCCACCTCCCACACCCTCCCCTCCTACGGCTCCCTCGCCTCCTCCATTGCCTTCCTCTGATACTGGCTTAACATGGCTCACGCCTCCACCGCAACCGATGCCGCTACCATTATCACCACTGCCCAAGCCACTTGCCTCTTCTAGGTCAGTTCATCCAATGGTTACTCGGTCTGAGGCTGGTATTACTAAGCCTCTTCTCAAACCCTCAATGGTTGCTCTTTCTGCTATAACTGATATTCCTTATTCCTACAAGCAAGCACTTAATGATGATAATTGGAAAAATGCAACGCTTGATGAATATAATGCACTTAAATGTAACCACACTTGGACACTTGTTACAAAACCAAGTACTGCTAATTTTGTTGGCTCCAAATGGGTTTTTTGTGTCAAACAGACTTCTACAGGTCAAATTGAGCACTATAAGGCGCACTTAATTGCTCAGGGTTATACGCAACGGTACGGTATTGATTATGATGAGACTTTAGTCCTGTTCTCAAACCTGCCACTATTCGTACTGTCTTAACCATCGCCACCTCACGAAAATGGCCCATTCATCAGCTTGATGTTAAAAATGCCTTTTTAAATGGCACATTGAATGAAGAAGTGTATATGAAGCAGCCACCGGGTTTTGTGAATTCTGATTTTCCAGATTACGTTTGCAAGCTTAATAAATAATTGTATGGATTGAAGCAAGCACCCCGTGCATGGTATAATCGTTTTGTGTTTTTTCTTCATCGCCTCAATTTTCACAGTTGCAAGTCTGATTCTTCCTTGTTCACTCTACGATGTGGGACTGATATAGCTATTTTTATGCTTTATGTGGATGATATTATTCTTACTGCTTCCTCTACTACCTTCCTTCAAACTTTGCTACACTCTCTTCAGTGTGAATTTGATATGACAGATTTGGGACGTCTCAACTACTTTCTTTGAATCTCTGTTTCTCACTTTCCTGATGGTTTATTCTTAGCTCAGTCAAAGTATGTTCATGATTTTCTCAAGAAGACTGACATGTTAGCCTGCAAACCCGTAGCTACTCCCACAGATTCCAAATCCAAGCTCTCTGCTTCTGATGGGGAGCTTATGACCGATGTCACCTTGTATTGGTCGGTTGTCGGTGCATTAGAGTATCTAACCTTTACTCGTCCTGATATCTCTTATGCAGTGCAACAGGTGTGTCTGTATATGCATGCTCCTCGTCTTCCTCATTGGGTTGCTGTAAAACGTATTCTTTGCTATGTTTGAGGTACTATGAATCCTGGCCTTACTATCTCTCCTGGTGCCCTTGATCAGCTTGTGGCCTATTCTGATGCTGATTGGGCCGATTGTCCTGACACTTGTCATTCCACCTCCAGCTTTTTTGTGTTTTTTGGTGGTAACCTAGTTTCCTGGTCCTCCAAACGACAGCCCACTGTCTCTCGCTCTAGTGCTGAAGCAGAATATCGCACCGTTGCCAATGCCGTTTCGGAGTGTTGTTGGCTGCGGTCTCTCCTTGGTGAGCTTTGCATCACTATTCCTAAAGCAAACCTAGTCTAATGTGACAACGTTTCAGCAACCTATCTCTCCACTAATCCCGTTTAGCATGTTCGTACTAAACACATTGAGCTCGACATTCAATTTGTGCATGAAAGAGTTCACATCGGTTTTGTTCGTGTCCTTCATGTGCCCTCTTTACAACAGCTTGCTGATATTTTTACTAAGAGCCTTCCTCGACAGTTATTTTTATTTTTCAAACACAATCTTTGCATTTGGTCACCTCCTGCCTTGATTGAGGGGGGATGTTAGAATATATGGTAATAGTTGAGAATATGATTAGAATATGTTGTATAGGATTATGTTAGAATACATTATGGCTATAATATATTGTGTTGAATATATGGCTAGAATATATTGTATAGGATTATGTTAGAATATATTATATTATGGCTAGAATATATTGTGTAGGATTAATATGTATATGCTTCCATATATTGTAATTATGAGTTCATTATAAATAGAGAGAGGGGGCCACCTCATTTGGTGTGTCCAATCCTAAACTTTCACTATGACCCACCTTCACCAATAGTACTTCAAGGAGCTGTATCTTCAATGATGGAAGTTAATGAATTGTTGACTCAGAGGAGGCAGCTAGTACAACAACTCAAGGACAACTTGCAATTAGCTCAATCAAGGATGAAGTTCTTCGCTGATAGGAAAAGAACTAACAAGAATTTTGCAGTTGGTGATAAGGTTTATTTGAAGTTGCATCTGAACAAGCAACCATTAGTAGCAGTGCGTAAGAATTTCAAGCTTTGTGCTCGTTATTTTGGACCATACAAGGTGCTGGAGAAGTTGAGAAATGTGGCTTACATGTTGGAATTGCCTCCAGATTCATGCGTGCATCTAGTGTTTCATGTGTCTCTCCTTAAGAAACAGGTAGCAGAGGAAATGACAAGTTCTGCAGCACCTCCAACAGCTTCTGTCTATGGAATAATCTTGCAGGAACCTATAGCTATCTTAGGCTCTTGCACTGTGCAGTAGAAGGACAAAAACAAAGAGGAAGTGCTCATTCAGTGGGAAAATTTGGAACGAAAGAATTCCACATGGGAGGAATTTGAAGTTCCTCAAGACCCAATCTCCTTCATTTTGTTATTGAGTGCAAGAATGTCCTTGAGGAGTGGATATAGTCATGATTCTTGGGTTGTATTCTTCGAATAATGCTGCAATCTTATGTAAGGTTTGAATTGGTTTTTGGCGGGAAGGGTGGTTAGTGGTAGTTATGTGCTTTAACTGTTTTAGTTGGTTTTGGCGGCTGTAGCTAGTTAAGTCGGTTAGTTTAGTTTGTCCAAATGCTTTGTATCTCGGCTTAGCTAAAATTAGTATAAACAGTTAGATCTTTCATGTAATAAGATTCATTGAATGAAATTGTTCCTATCTTGTTCTCTCGACCATAATTCTCTCTATTTCTCGTCCGTTTTCTCTACTTCTGAACTCTAATTCTTTATGTATCATAGCTTATGATTCAAGATTGATCTTGAATCATAACAAAAGATCCACCGTTTAACATTTCAAGTGGGAGAGAGGTACATCAGTTGTTGTCTCATGGTCTGCATTGCCAGTCTAATAGTATAATGGATGGGCACTACTTCCTGTGGAAGGAATTCATTCGCAGAATACAGGGTTCGACTTCTTAGGAATAAATGGAGGTGCAGGAAAAAAAAATTATGACCACGTATTCGTGGTGTATCTTTTTTGCTTGTAACACCATCTAGGTAATGGTATACACTTGACTAGGATAGTATGATAGTCCCCTAGGGAGCATTGTGATACTGTCTTAGAGACAAAGGAAGAAACCTTGAGTTAGTTAAGTTTCATAAATTGAGAATATTTCTCACTTGACTAATGGCTTGTTACACCCCTCTCTCATAGAGTAATAGGTAGATTGGTTGGCTCATCTTGGCACACATACAGAAAATGGATTCCATGCTTTGTTCGTTTGCTAAAATTATTTAAATGTTCACAAGACTCAAAATATCAAGTGGGAGGGAGCGTCTACGTGAATGTCGATGGCCTCCATTACCAATCCAGCAATATATAGTAGGTGGGCGCGACTACCCAAGGAGAGTATTCATTTGCAGAATACAAGGTTAGATCTCTTACAGTAGACTGAAGTGCAGGAAAAACGAGTGCAGCCACACCAACCTGGAGTACCTTGTGGACTTGTATGGATGACGAGGTAGTGGTGTAAACTTGACTAAGGTATACATTAGCCTCCCAAAGGAGCTCTATTGTAATACCGTAGAGGCTGAGGGAAAAATGGTGTGTTAAATATGTTTAGTAAAGAGTTTACAAGAAAACATATTTAATGAGAAATGTTCTCACCCTACCGATATCTCAATTTATCTTCGCCAACGGGGAGTTTCGGGTAGTTCGATTGGGTCGCCATGGCATACATGTAGCTGTTGGATTGTGAACTCCGAACTTTGGTTGTTTGCCAAAAGTAAGAAAAGTAATCATGTATTTCATATGACTTGTTTTACAAATTTTTGATTTCAGACTGGTTGTTATATTTTTGCATTGTGATCAATACTGGTATGTCTTACTTGCTTGTTTTGTTTTTCTCTCTATGGTGTGGTACGTCTTCATACATGTGGAGCACTAGAGATGCTCAGAGTTCTCTAGTTTGCTTTTAGTTTATCTACTAAGTTGAAAAAAATGTTGGGAACATTAGACCAAACTAAAGAGTTAGTCACGTGCAATATTCGGACATTAGATATCGAATGTGATCTAGTATTGGATACTTGAAAATTCAACTATAGTAGAGATGATCATATATTTGAAAGAAGTGTTTGACTAGAGAACTTGCAGCATGAGACCAACTAATCAGAAAGATGATGGACATAAGATTGCATTAGGAAAGTTCAGTTCAGGAGGGTATCAAATGATGGATTATTTAAGTGAATTGGAATTCTTGATGCAAATATTGATGGCCAATCTTATCAAGGTATGATCTTGACTTGCCTATCAAGGTCTTCTAATTGGTTTAGCCTAGATACCTTGAGTAATAGTGATTGTTCATTGTCTGAACTGATGAAAGTACAGTTTTGGGAAAAGGTGTCATGAGAACTAAGGGAAAAGTCCACTTAGCCTAAACATCTATCATAAAAATAAGGAATCTCAAGAGGGTAAAATAAAACATGAGTCAAATAGTTTTATCTCTTTTATAATAGCACTGGACTTTAAAAGGGATTGCCTAGTTACTTAGATACTATTGTTGCCAAGACCGAAAGCCAACATGGCAGGGTATTTAATATCATGTCTCCTCTAGTTGTAACTAGTAGGTTGTTCACTATTGTTCTGATGAATGGATTTTTAGTAAAGTCATCTAGAGATAGTAGTTTTAAGGCAGGGAATGATATTTGTTTTTAAATTTGAGTAACTATCTTAATGTACTCTAGAAATTTGATTTCTACCCACTATTTGTTTTCAAAGAGTTTTTCAGTTATTTTTCAGAAGAATAGACTGATAGTTATATAAATAAAATGTTTATTTAAAGATACATTGGTAGATAGTTGACTTCTTTTAATAAAAAACCACCTTAATGGCAATTTATCAGTCTAATACATGCTAGGTTGTGTAACCATATAATAGAAGAATTTCCTGAAGCCCATAAAGTTTTCTAAGTGGTACTCCATCTTAAGTTAGATTAATTTAATGTGATTCAAAACTGGTTTGATTTGTCTTAGGAGACAATTAAGTACTAAAATGATAACTGGTATGGGAATCATATTTGAATTAATGGTGACTGAAAGAGCCTTTAAGCATAAAGGAAATAGAGCCACTAGGTTACATGGAACTTGTTCATAAAATGTTTATGAACTGTTAAAAGTTCAAGCGAGTAGAAGCGAATAGTATTTCATAACATGCTTATGAATAACTACTCAATAAATTCACATATGGATATAACTATAAAGATTGAAGTCTTGAATCCTTTGAAAAGTTCAAAGAATTAAAGACAAAAGATGAGATCGTTAGGTAATTATATCATGTCACTTTAATTAGATCGAAGTGGAGGATTTCAGAAGAATTTTTAATTTTTCCTTATTGCAAAGTGTTTTAGAAAGGATCAATAATGTGTTATTGAATATGGTAAGATTCATATGATGAGTTACATCTACATATTAAAAGGTTTGTTATGTAAGAGGTTTTAGAAAGTATTCTAAAAGTACCGCAGATAGCTTGTGTTGGATAGATTGATAGTATGAGATATTGTGTCTCTATAACTTGATACAACTTAAAGTGTAGATGATGCATTTGATATATCTTCAACCAGTTTATTGTCACACTAAGTACATGAGAGCTTTGATATAGTTGGAAGATGGTCAAGGTCATCTAATAGATTCATGTTTTTAGTCTTAATATTTAAGCACGATGGTGAATCTAATCCTTTGGACTACAATGAAACTCTTAAACATAAAGATGCTGACCAATTGGTTAGGGCAATAAAAGTTAAGTTAAAGTAATTGTATTTCAACTAAGTTTAGGAACTTGTAAATGCATTGAAAGACATTAAGTCCATTGGATTGGATCTGAATGGATCTACAAGTACAAAGAGTTGAGTGGACAAGAAGGTTGAGACCTTCAAGGCTAGATTCATGGCAGTGGGTTATATACCCTAAAGGAAGGAATTGCCTTTGATGAAACCTTCCAGCCATATGCTATGCTTAATTCCATAAGGATGCTCTTATCCATTTTATCTCATTGTGATGAGATATGGAAATGGAAGTCAAGATGACATTTTCTGAATGGTCATCTTAGAAAGTTATGTATATGATACAACCAGACAAGTTTGTTGCTAAGAATCAGAAGTATATAGTATGTAAATTAAGGAAGTCTATTTGTAGACTTAATAAGCTTCTTATTCATTGGATAGTAGATTTGATGATGGCTGATAAGTCATAGGAATTTGAATTAATGGTTAATGAACCATCAGTGTACAAGTGACATGACAAGAAAATAGTGACTTTCTAAGTGTTGTATATGGATGGGATTCTACTCATCGAGAGTGGTGTAGAACCTATGAGCTGTTAAGATTTAGTTGTCCAATTAGTTCCAAAGTGAAAGACCTAAGATGAGCACAATATATTCTCAAAATCAAGCTTACGCGAGATTCAAAAGAAAGAAGTTGAGTTTATCACGGGTTGTTTGTTTTAAGAGAGAGTTTTAGACGTTTGACATCAAAAATCAAATTTTACCCTTATAGTGGGAGTCATTAGACGGTGAAGGGTAAAGAAGTCTTGTATTGCTTACTTCACTATGGAAGTTGGGCACTTGACAAGTATGAAGTTGTTAAGTAGACTACTTGACTCAAAAGGTTCTTAACAGATCAAAGTTTGGGAATAAAGGAATGAGACAGTGAAAGATCGGTATTGGTTAAAGTTTTAGTTAAAGAGTTGATAGATCCCTAGGGTTTAGTTATGTAATGCAAGGCTAATAGGGTTTAGGACAAGTGGGAGATTTTAGCAATTGGTGTCCTGAAATACCCAATTAGCTAGTTCTAAATATTAAATGAATGGAATTATGTTATTTATTTATTGTCTGATTATATTTTATGAGTCAAATATACATGTGATTGTTTTCTAAAACGTTCCATGATATGGACGTAGTCCAAGATAACAAGTGAGGTTTGGTTTGTGTTATGATCCAAGCTTGGTGAGGACCTAAGAGGGTTCATTGGGTGTTGCTGGTCCCCTGCTACTGTTAGATCAGTTGCTGGTGGGCTGCCATTGCTGCTAGTTGGCCTGCTGCTGGTGCTGATTTGCTGCTATATGGTGGTAGCTGATTTGTAGGGAAGTTATATTAGTTAGTTGGTATTGTAATTAGTAGCTTAAGCTTTGGTTGAGTCATGTAATAAGTGAGGTCTAGAGTTGTTAGGCTGTGGTGGTCAAGGCTGTTATGTTAGTTAGTCAAAGGTGGCGGCTGACTTAAGAGTCGGTTAGTCCTTGTGTGGCTAAATTCAATGTATTAGCTCATATCTTGTAGCATAAGTAGTTGGCTTTAGCTGATAATCCAGAACAACTTAATGAATGAAATTGATATCTTTTGATATCTCTCTCTACTTCTCATCTCCTTTCCCTTCTTATCTCATCTCAACTCTATATTCTCTTCTCATCTCATACTCTCTCTATCCCAACCAAGGTTGAGGTTTAAGAGCAATCTTTGAAACCTTAACAATTGGTATCAAAGCCTTAATTTGGCTTCCAAATCAAGCTCTAAATCAAAAAAAGTACAATATCTGATTGATTGCGTTGCAATTAATCAACAAAAATAGTTTTGATACTGATTTGTTCAGTTTTATATGATCAAGAATTGAATTCTGAATTCTGATCGTGAAGAGCTAGTGTACTGCCTTAGTGATCAGCAAGTGCCTGGGAAGTGCTTCGGTTGGGATTAAAATTGATCGAATTACATTGAAGAAAGTTCAATCGATCAGTATTTGTTGATTACATTTGACATCAAGGCTGATTCAGATTGAATTCATTTGAATGGATCAAACATTAGCTGCAGAAGTTGTGTGCGGAAGCAAGCAGTAGTTGTTGAAGTTGAATGCTGAGCTAAACTGTTCTTGATCAATTATTCATTTGATCAGTTGGAGAAGAAGTTAAAAGTAAGCTATTTCATCCACATTACACTTGATTATAATCAAAAGATCAGAAACAAGTTGCATTGAAGTGATTTCAGATTCTACAATTCAGAAATTGAGGTTGAGGTAACCGTTTTCTGAACTACAAGTTACACTCTTGACCTGAATCTGCTTTTGTTGCTGAATTGTGATGAAATTGTGTTGATAAGCATAGAAGTGGTGAGAATTCATCAGAATCTGCATTTGATTCTTAAGAATTATATGTTATTGAGTCGAGATTTGCTTAGGCGAAAATCTGACAACGTACTGAGCACTGAAAGTGTTGAAATCCGATTTCATCCTTGAAGATTGTGGTGAATCGTGTGTTTAAATCATCATTACAGACAAAAATCGAACGTAATTCAGATTCTTAGTCTGAATTATTCAAGAAAGCATCTCTGTTAGGGTTTGTTCGAAGTTAGAGTTCGTTCGCGAATTTTACAAGTTACGGTTTGTAATCAGTGATGATTGTCGAACCGTTATCAAGGGATTGTTTGTGCTAACAAAGGAGTAGAATTTCATTAAGCAATCGGTTGTGGAAGAGTTGCAAAACAAGTCTCCCTCTTCTGCGATTTTTGAACTCATATCCTGCGAACTGAGTTGTTCCAGATTTAAGTTGTTGTTCATTATCAATATGGTTGAGTTGATCGAGCCGTTGAAGAAATTAAGGCAAGAATGGAGACAAGAACGTGAGGAAATTTGACAGAAAAAGCAACAAGAATATGAGCAGAAAAAGAGATAGGAATGGGACGAAATGATGCAGCGAATTATGATTAGGCAATGTTCAGCTTATCCTAACATCAGTCGTGATTGTGATGGTGTTCTGGATGCAAATGAGTTTCCGGAGCTAGCGGATAGCGTTAGACAACGGAAGTTCCGTGTTGAGCGAAAAGAGAGGGTGGAATCTGTTGCCTTTGGAGATGAACTCGTCCCCGATAATGCCGAAATTGATGGACACATGCTAGAAGAACCTGAGTTTGAACAAGATGATCCTTATGAAGACTCTTTGCTAGACTTAGAGTATCTTGATGATGTTGGGGCACGGTATGACATACATCCGGAATGGGAATACTATTTTCATGTCAAAGGAATGTTAAAGAAAGCAAAGAGTAAGACGAAAAGGGACCATCTAAATGAAGCGTTGAAGGATTTTTGAGGTAAAAAGAAGTTGACAAAGCAGAAATTGAAGCAAGAGGTTGTGTTTCAGCCTAGGATGCTTGATGATCAACAAGAACTAACTCAAGATGTTGCTCTTACTGAGGTAGATGCGGGTATACAAGATTCAGATATGAATGCTGGTATACAAGGATTGGTTGCAGCAGAATTTGCGGTTCCAACTGAAACACTTGATGCTACTACTGAAATACCTCTGAAAACATCTCCAAATCTATTAAGTAATGCTCCAGGGCAAGCTGGTATGCGGAATCGAAGCATCTTCACTACTGATCTACCACATTCTGTTGAGAAATCCATTGTTGCTGCTGTGGCACTACCTGATGCAGAACAAGGTGTGATTTTGAGTGGAGAAATTGTGTGTTCCAATACATACTCTTATGATGAGTTGCCTTCTGATCCGGGAGAAGATACTCAAGGCTATCTGAAGATGAAAAGAGTTGATTTTTTGCTGAAAGGAATTAATCATGTAGCGAGAGTGCATTTCAAGGTTCAACAAAGGAGAAGCGTTGTGACTATGCAAGCAATTGAGTTGAAAGGGGTGTATAAATTCAGTAAGGTGCTGCAACAGATTTCTGTGCAGACCAAAACAAGTACCATAGATGCTTTAATTGATGCAAATGTAGTTGGAAGTCCCTTTGATCCGGGGAAGATAGATCTTGATTGTAACAAGCTGAAACATGAGGCCGAGTTGGAGGAAAGGTTCGAGCAAACTGCTAAAATCATTTCCCGAGTCCAATTTAGGCCAAGACTGATTTATGGAAGAATTCTTAACATGTTAGAAGTTCGCAAATGGGGTACTGATCTGAAAATGGGATTTGTTCAGCCAAGATCCATTAGCATTGAAGGTCTTTGGGTTATTTTTGATAGTGGTTTTGGTATGGCTGTGCTGGACAGTGATGTGGTAGGTGTATTGAGCTCCAAATTCAGATTGTGCATTAATCAAGCTATGAACAGAGAGCAAACTCCATTAATGCAACCAAATGTGAGTCCTCTTGAGGTTATGGGGCTTGGTGGTTGGTTGGATTTTGGAATACAAGAGCTTGTGGCTGGGAATTCAGAACTATGGCAAAAGTGGATCACATTACAGAAGGGTGGCTCATTGGTGATCTGTTGTGGGTGTTCTGAGTGGAAAAATCATTTGCACAAGCTTCAGTATCTTCTCAATGTTTGGATGGAAAAGATCAATGCAACATTAAAAATAATTCCAGCTGAAATTGGAGTGAATATCAGTAAGGTAGTTTGGAATAGATCAGCTCTGGAATTGAAGAAGTTTTCAGCTGATCAAGGATTCTGTTGGTGTCTCCACTTGTTATATTTGTTACTCATGCTTGAGATGGTTGACAAGAAAGCAAAGCTTGATCATTTGAGGCATATTTGGTGGCTGGATGAGCTTTGGATCTAGGAAAGACTTGGGAACAGGCTGGAAGGTGTGAGCTGCAGCATTGATAGTGTCGATGGGAATGTTTTGGGTGTTTAAGTTATGACATTGTGCACTTGGTATTCAACAGTGGTTTATGAACTCTTAGTTTGTGTGGTCTATGCAAGAGTTTGGGAAGAAAAGGCTGGCACTTTCAGATCTTATAAGCTCACAATCAAGATTCAAGCAAGAGAAGACTTCGTGGCTGCTGAAAATTCTGGGAGAATTCCAATTCTTTTACGGTCAGTAGTAAAAGAGTTGTTCAGAGCGAGTGTGATTGGTGCTATTATGATTTGGGGAAGATATAATAACTTGTTCGCGTCAATGAGCTTCTATGTGGACAAAAATAGAGCTGAAATGTTTAATAACCGAAGCAATGGTTTGTTTTGGTTAAACACAGCTGAAATTTTGAGTTCTGCAGCAAATCATGTGGATTTGGGAAGTAATTAAGAGTTTGTTGAGCATGATTTGAGGTGGTTTAGTAAGTGGATGTTTAGCAATACAAATTTTGGATAAGATCCAAGATGAAAGAGTTGCAGCTGTATTCTTATGGAATCTCAATATGTTTTGACACCATGATTAAAATATGGGGCTGTGTCAGCTGCAATGAGGAATGTTTACAAGCAGAATTTGGTGTTCGGTTCTCTTGGTTTGAGTTTGGAAGGCCTCTCGAGATGCTTAAGGACTTCATATGCATTCTTATGGGTTTAATGAAATTCAGACTTTGTTATGCAGCATTTAACTAGCAGAATTACAGGATTGTTGCTGCATTTTGTGATTCTCAGCAGCAAGACAGAGTTTTGAGTTGTGTTAACTGCATCAAGAGGAGTTGTGCATGTGTTGTTGGTGGTTGGTTTGATCAGTGCAGACCTCCTGAGGAGTATTATGCATTCAAACATAAACTTTGTGTCGAACAAGATGTCATTCTCAAGAATCTGTTGCATATTAAATGGAGTCAGCTGCACAATTTCAGCAAAGGAGTTTAACACATCAGCTATCTTCTTATAAGCAATAAGTGTTCTTCATTATTTCAACTCTCTTCCATTCTTGAGGACAATAATGTTTTCAAGGGGAAGGGAATGTTATGATCCAAGCTTGGTGAGGACCTAAGAGGGTTTGTTGGATGCTGCTGGTCCCCTGCTGCTGTTAGATCAGTTGCTGGTGGGCCGCCGTTGCTACTGGTTGGTCTGCTGCGGGTGCTGATTTGCTGCTATATGGTGGTAGCTGATTTGTAGGGAAGTTGTATTAGTTAGTTGGAATTGTAATTAGTAGCTTAAGCTTTGGTTGAGTCATGTAATAAGTGAGGTCTAGAGTTGTTAGGCTGTGGTGGTCAAGGCCGTTATGTTAGTTAGTCAAAGGTGGCGGTTGACTTAGGAGTTGGTTAGTCCTTGTGTGGCTAGATTCAATGTATTAGCTCATATCTTGTAAGTAGTGTAAGTAGTTGGCTTTAGCTTGTAATCCCAAACAACTTGATGAATGAAGTTGATATCTTTTGATATCTCTCTCTACTTCTCATCTCCTTTCCCTTCTTATCTCATCTCAACTCTATATTCTCTTCTCATCTCATACTCTCTCTATCCCAACAAAGGTTAAGGTTCAAGAGCAATCTTTGAAACCTTAACAGTTTAAGTGGTCAATGAGATTGAACCGTCCATAGTCAGTGATAAGTTTGGACAACTTGTCTGATAAGACCATAATATTATACTTTTAATGACTTGTCTTAGTCATGTGGATAGGGATCCAGGAGTATTATGTTGGTGTTGTCAACAAGATTGGAACACTAAGTAGGACCACCTGAATTATTTACTTCTTAACTACTATCATAAATAATTAAATCTGTAAGACGATAGCTCTAAATCCAGGAAATAGTCTGAACTCGTGCATGGATTGTTCTTAGTTTGATGTGCCAAAAGGATTAGTCAAAGTGTGTCGACATGAATCTGGTGTGTGTTGGGTAAAAACATGAAGTGTGGCGGGAAGAGTTGTTTTATGTGGAACCTATAGTCTCTAATGAGATAAAGATGTCCACTTAGTTGATTCGTAAATATATAAATAGACACTAGTATCTTTGGCCAAAGTATAACATAGAGATTCCGAGTTCCATCATCGGAAATCGAGCCAAAAATTTTCTGGTTAAGTCATCCTAACTCTAGATGGAGTAAGGTATCAAGCTTATGTACTACTGAAAGATGGTTCCTACCCAGGAATTGGGGAACAAATTTAATTTTAAATAAGGATTTTTAGTTGCTTTTCTACACTAGATATTAAACCTTGCCATGTGCTTGAGAGCCTATACATTCCATTTTCCAAACAAAAGGGTGAACTCGGGTATCTTATATCCCTAAGGGAATGGCTAATCCATATAAATGTAGTTGGGGTACCGCTTACTATAAATGGGTCTATTGACCCTTCGAAGGCATAGCCCATACATTTGCTCAATGAGGGCGGCCAATTGATCTTAAAAAGGTAGGTTAGTGCCTGGTTATACACTTGCCATCGCCCCCAAATGGGTTATGCATCTCTGGTAGGATTAGTAGGATACCCCTGAGCCCCCATGACCTTGGGATAAGGAAACATGTGTTGGCTTGCGTAAGCCAGATTATACCCTCCTGGGTTTACATGGCCAATCGGATGACTAGGCATCATATAGGGACCAATGGATGCTTGGGTCTGAGGTTTGCCTAAGGGAAACCCCACACTCAAGGGCTATTGAGAAAAGTTCAATTGATTCACCCCCAAGGTATACTCCTAAGGACATGGTCCATTTAATTGCCCCGTAATGCACCCCGCACCCCCCCCCCCCCCCCCCCCCCCCCCCCCCCCCCCCCCACGCGCCCCCCAAACTAAAAAACGTCTCATACACCGTATGTGCAAGAGAAGGTATGGCTTGGGCATTGGTGTTGAGGTGCCTTGAAGTCAAGGTTTGCTCTTGGTTTGACGGTCCAAACGCCGCATGTGCAACACTTTCGTTCCTTAGGCTTGTGCCACACTTTCGTTCCTTAGGCTTGTGTTTAGCCATACAACATCTAGACTAGCCATAGTGCTGTTTTTGCTTCCTTCGAAGGTGGTATTAACATAACCACTTACTGGTGGTCGTGCACTCAAAGAAGGGTTTAGAGGATAACCAGTAGAGATTGATGAAAGAGGGACTGTCCCTAATTCTCTAAGGTCATCTCTAATAGCTTGAATGAGGTCATTATTTGTCTCAACCAACCTTGCTAAAATATGTTCAACTTCTGCCATTGTTTATCTTGCCATGTCTCTAGCTATGAGGTTAGCAGTAGAAGATAAGGTTGCATTTGTTGGGACGAATTCAAAAATTTCCCTAATTTAATAAAGTTAATACAGGGGAAGGGTCTAAAATTCTTAATTTTAAACCTAGGGTTGATTTAAAATTCCTAATTTTAAATCTACAGGCTTCAACTCTAATGCATTCATAATAATTACATCAACTATAACTAGCATAATAAGAAAGCTGTAAATAAATATGAAAAGCGAAAACTTAAAATATAAGGAAAGAAGAGTACCTGAACTTGCTCCAATAATAAAGAATACCAGAATGATAAACCTCCCAGAAAGTCTAGAAAACTGAGACCCAGCTGTCTTCTGCGCAATGACCTTGAGCAGCCCATAGAGTGGGCTTTGAAAGATATTAAATTGTAGAAAGAAAATTTTCAATGGAAAATTTTCTCTCTAATTAGGTCCCCGAAAGTAAACACTTTCTAAAGCCCTTTAATTTGTAATTGGATGCCAAAACTTGAAATAGGTACCTCTATTTATAGTAGTATACCGAAGCGGAAAAAACTTGATTTTTTCGATGTGGGATGGACAGGCTTAACAACAAAATGCACTGTTTTAACAAAATGCCACGTTTCCTACCTGCGTGCTTTGGCCCTATTACCACGTGCCACATGTCGCCTTCTCATTCACCTGCTTACGCGAGCGCGGATTGCCAGGGGGGACGTCCTAGTGTGTCATCCGATTCGAAGCACACGGATCACAAGGCCTGTGCGATATTTTTGGTTTGTTTCCGACATTTGTATATAGAGGCTTTAAAAAAAAATTTACTTTATTTTACAATCTTCAATCTTTATTCATTTCATGAATAATGTTTGGCAAATTTAAATTTACTCATCTTATGAATAAATAATTCATCTCATGAATTCTTTAATATTTTTTCGATGGCAATAAATATAGATACTTGCACAGGGACCTTAGGGACAATTTAAATCTAGCTCCAAATGGGTTAAATTAATTACCATTTCATAATAAAATTTAATTACCATTTAATTGGACTTAATTTCACTAAATGAGTCCCACTGCACTCTAGACTTAAACCACTTATTCGATATCTCCTAGATAGACTGTATTATGAAAACAACCCCTCCACTAGATGTCCATGAAAAAGAATAAATATAATTACGACCATTATCCTTCTCACAGCTTCTCCATTATTTACCGACTCACCCTTCACTGAATAATTTATTTATACTTGAACATATTTATAGTATAAATCCCAAATGTACCAAAGATTCTGAATCATTCAAACTTTTGCAAATCAACTAAGGGGACATCCATATCTCATAAGAGACTGTAGATTCCATATTAAATACTTGATCCTTGTCACACTTCACGCTGTTACCTAGTGTATGTAGGAATTCAGTCATTTGTCTAGACCTTACTTATAGTACACCAAACTAACTAACATTCCATGCACAAGTCAAGAATACTCTTAGGATTTAGAGTCATCGTCCAAACAGTACAACATGAATCACTCATCTCCTATAGTAGTTTAGAAACAAGTAACTCACGTGGTCCAACTCAATGTATCAAACTTATTAAAGACACCAACATAACACTTTTGGATCACCATCTACATAACTGAGATAAGTCATCTAAAATGTCACGTTATAGTTTTATCATACAAGTGGTCCAAACTTGTCTTTGACTACGAGTATTTCAAACAATGATCTATACCATTTGTTCCAAGTCTATCTGTGGGTTAATTTTATAAACCACTTAGAACAAACATGTTTAATATTAGTATGAGGACTACACCCATCTCATGGATATTAGCAAAAAAAAAAAAAAAAAAAACCACATACAATATAAATGCTCACTTACACAAATTTAACAAGGAAACAACTCGAACTTCAATTTTATTCATTAATAGAATTACATTAACAGAATAAACTCGGGTTTCAGGATACTATTCCTAACAACATTCATTACTTTGTGCCTCATTCAATGAAGCCCTAACATCATCGGTGACAGTCCTCTAAGCGGCTGCGTTTTCATGCTGCCCAACTAGACTATGCTCGGTCTCCGTACATTGTTTCTCTTACACTTCTCTCATAGATTGCTTAATGTTAGCTTCCAATTAAGAATTAAAAGTCTAACCTTGTAGAGGAAAGAGTTAAAATGAGAAGAAAAGTGAAATGGGATGAGAAATAGAGAAGGAGATGAGAAAGAGAGAGAAATTCCAAAAGGAAATGCAGATTATATTCATTGAATGATTGAATTACAAGCTTAGGACCCTATTTATACACATTTGGGTACATTGCATCAAGACAAATCCAAATTAAACCAATCTAACAGCAATTCCCGCCAATTCTGCAGCAAGCCCCCAAGTTTGACCTGGGTTTGACCAACTAACTGCTTTTGGCGCCTAAACCGACTCAACTAGCATTTAAAATCATACAACTCAACATTGAGACACTAACCAGCCCCTACAACTAGAAATTTCAATTAAAATTCTTCAATTCATAACATTCCCTCCCTCTTGAGAAACTTCTTGTCCTCAAGAAGTGAAATTTGGGAATTGACTCTTCAAGAAATTGCAATTTTTCCAAGTCATAAAGCCCTTGTTCAAGTTGTACCAAGTCACCAAGGCCTCCCGTACAGCACCATTGTCTGTCTACAGCACCCCACCAGCCTTAACAGCAGCCGGTTGCGGCACCAACACCCCATTCGATTCTGCATCAGGTGGATTCCGAGCAGCTGCAGCACCTTTCTTGACCTGCTTTTTAAGTAGGGACACATGGAACACGAGGTGAATATATGAATGCGAAGGTAAGTCAAGCTTATATGCAACATTGCCAACTTTCTCCAAGATTTTGTATGGGCCAAAGAAACGAACGCTTAGCTTGACATTACGCCTGACAGCCAAGGAAGACTGTCTATACGGTTGTAATTTAAGGTAGACCATGTCTCCAACTTCATAGTTTTTGTCTACCCTCTTTTTGTCAGCATAAAATTTCATTTGAGCCCGAGCTTGTTGGAGATTATCCTTAAGCACTTGCATAAAATGCCTCCTCTGCTGCACTAAATCAGTTGCTGCAGAATCAATTTCCCTCGGTTGTTGCAGCAGCAAGGGTGAAGGAGGTGAATAACCATACAAAGCTTGGAAGGGTGAAGTGCCAATTGATGTATGGAAGTGAGTGTTGAACCAAAAATCAGCCAAAGGAAGCCAATGATTCCACTCCTTGGGCCTTAAAAAACCATACTCCGAAGGTATTGCTCCACAAATTGGTTGACTCGTTCTATTTGACCATCCGTTTGAGGATGATAAGAGGAACTAAGTGCCAATGTGGTACCCATCAACTTGAAAAACTCCCTCCAAAATGTGCTTGTGAAAATCTTGTCTCGATCTGACACAATGGATTGAGGTAATCCATGTAATTTGTAGATGTTATCGAGGAAGATTCTTGCCAATTTTTCAGCGGTAACGGGTCGAGCAAGAGCAATGAAATGGCTATACTTGGTGAAACGATCCACTGCTACCCATATAACCTCCTTGCCTTTAGACCTCGGTAACCCCTTGATGAAATCCATGCTAATGTTAATCCATGCTCCATCCGGAATAGGAAGTGGTTGAAGTAGACCCTTGTAAAGATGATCTCCCAACTTCGTTTGTTGACATACTTCACAAGCCCTCACATACTCACTTACTTCTTTCTTCATGCTTGGCCAAGTAAAGTATGCTTTAACCCTTTGATACGTGCCTTCAACACCGGCATGACCTCCCCAAGTAGCATCATGAGAAGCATGTATGATCTGATTTCTCAAATCAGTAGCAGATCCCACATAAAGCTTGCCATGGACTCGAATCAACCCCTTCTGCACTGAAATTTCAGGTTCTGCAGCATTCTTCCCTGCATCATTCTTAAGGACAGCAGCAGCAGCATTTTCTTGGGCAAAAGGATCACCCTCATAGGACTTATATAGCTCTTCCATCCGTGAAGGAATCACCACGGTAGTAGCAATGCAGTACCCCACTTCATTGCCTTCAAATTTCCTTGGCAAAGCATCGGCTGCAGCATTCTCTTTGCCCCTTCGGTACTCAATGTCATAATCAAGGCCAAGCATCTTCATGAAGCCTTTATTTTGAATTCTTGACACAATCTTTTGCTCAAGGAGATGCTTGAGGCTTTGGTGATCCGTTCGAATGGTGAACTTATGACCCTCCAAGTAATGCCTCCATTTCTCTACGGCTAAGAGAATTGCTAAATACTCTTTCTCATAGGTCGACATGGCTTGATGCTTGGGACTAAGATATTTGACTCAAGTAAGCAATAGGCCTTCCACCTTGAGAAAGAACAGCCCCAGTTCCAGTACCACTTGCATTGGTCTCCAAAATAAAGCTCTCGGTAAAGTTTGGCATTGCCAAAACTGGTGCAGCACACATTGCGGCTTTACGAGCTTCAAATGCAACTTGAGATCTCTCATTCCATGTAAAATCATCCTTCTTCAAGAGATCCATTAAAGGTTTGGCAATAGAACCATAACCCTTAATGAATTTCCTCTAATACCCGGTCAATCCCAAAAAACCTCTCAATTGCTTCAAGGTGATCGGAATTTGCCAATCTTGCATTGCACAGATCTTATTAGGATTAGTTGAAACTCCCTCTTGTGAGATGACATGACCCAAATACTCGAGCTTATTTTGAGCAAACGAACATTTAGACAACTTTGCAAAGAACTTGTGTTGTTGCATCAATATAAACACTTGTCTGAGGTGAGTGAGATGAGCTTCATATGTTGAGCTGTAAATCAGTATGTCATCCAGGAAAACAAGCACCGACTTCCTCAGAAACGGCTTGAAAATGTCATTCATGGCTGCTTGAAAGGTGGCCGGAGCATTTGTTAAGCCGAAAGGCATAACAACAAACTTGAAATGGCCATGATGAGTTTGAAAAGCTGTCTTGTAGATATCCGGCTCGAGGACCCTGATCTGATGATACCCTTGCCTCAAATCAAGCTTTGAAAAGAAGCATGCTCCATGTAACTCGTCTAGCAAATCATCTATGACTGGGATGGGGAGCTTGTCCTTCACTGTTAGAGCATTCAACCGACGATAATCAATGCACATTCGAGCTGAGCCATCTTTCTTCTTCACAAGGATCACAGGTGAAGCAAAAGGACTTGGCTTGGTCTAATGAAGCTCATGTGAAGAAGTTCCTCAACTTGCCTCTCTATCTCTGTCTCTTGGCCGTGAGCATACCGATAAGGCCTAATCTTCACCGGATCAACATTTGCACGCAAGGGAATGGCATGGTCCACACTCCTTTGAGGAGGAAGACTCTTAGGTTGCTCAAAAACATCCCCAAATTCATCCACTAAAGTCTGTACCTCTTGTTGTATGTCCTGCTGCAACTCTACCAAGGTTAACATGAACAAATGCCCAATCCATTGTATTGCCTTCTTCTTAATTCCATCTTGTACACATTTGCCATCCATCAACTTGAGTTGAGCTTCCTCTGATATGCCTTTCAAGGATAATTTGGTGCTATGAACCTCAAATGCCACGGTCATCCTATCAAAATCAAACACAACCGGGTTGAAGGTTCTCATCCAATCCACCCCTAGCACCATATCGCAACCTCCCAAAGGAAGAACTCTGAAATCAAACGTGAATTGATGATCTTTCATAGACCATGGAAATGCTAAGAACTTGTTTTGAGTTGTCAAGGAGTTGCCATCAGCCACCATCACCGCCAAGGGGTGAGTCTTTATCACTTCATGCATTACCTTCTTAATCAACTTTGGATCAATGAAGCTATGTGTACTCCCACTATCAATAAGGATAATGATGGAATGTTTTCCAGCCTTGCCTCTGATTTTGATAGTGTTATGAGCTCCACTACCGGTTAAAGCCTTCATTGATATCTCTACTTCATCATCACTTAATTCATCTTGTGATGTAAAGTCTGCACTGCCATCTTCTGCGTCAGATTACTCACTGCCAGAATCAGCATCAGCACAGGACCCCTTTGCATACATCAATGCTTGTGTTTTGCACCTATGACCAGGCTAATATGGTTGATTACAACGAAAGCAAAGCCTCATAGAACTTCTGTCAACAGCACGCTTAAAACCAGCACCAGAATTTGTTCTCGGTTGTGGTCTGAACTTGCTGATTTGCTGCTTATTTCTGTCACTTGATTGAACTTGAGTCACTTCAATCAACTTTGCCCTGTTGTAAGCACTTAAGAAAGTCTTAGGACCAATGGCTTTCACCATATTCTTGATCCTTGGCTTCAATCCACTCACAAAGCATGAAACATAATATGATTCAGCCTTCTTCGGAGCTATGGACAAAACTGACAGCAAGTTGGCTCTTAAATTCTCAAATCTGAGCATATAATCTCTCACGGTTCAAGTTTGAAACAACTTGTTAAAACTATCCACAACATCCGTTGCTTCACCTTCTCCATATCGTTCACACATTTCTTCTACGAATTTGCCCCAAGAAAGATTCGGTTTGCTCTTCAACAAACTATAATACCAAACCTCATGATCACCATGTAAATGAACTTCTGCTAGCTGGAGCTTTTCATCTTCAGGTATGTTGTAATACAGAAAGTACCGATCACATCTCTTTAGCCATGATTCCGGTTGTCTACCATCAAAAGGATCAATTTCAACTCTTGGTTGCCTGTAATTACCACTCCTACTACCAGATAGAGTGTCATTACTCACTGATCTATGCTGGTACTGCAAATCAGGAGGTCTGTCAAGATGATCGAGCTCATCAAATTCAACTATGCGCTGTAACACTGAATTCTGTCGCCTGGCATTGCGGTCTACATTAAAAGCTTCAGGTCTACAATGTGCTTGTCTAGAGGCTTGATCCTGATTGTCTACATCAATTTCAAGTTGCAAGGGTTGATTCTCAGCTGATCTGATGTTACTTGAAGGTCCTACATCCGGCTGCATTATCGGAGACTTTCCTCGGCTCCTCACCAGAACTTCAGGTCTGTCAGCATTGTCTTGCTGCTGATCTGCTTCAACCGAATGAAAGATCTGACTCGCTGGCTTCAAGATTGCATTAGCACTTGATTCTCCTTGTTTATTAACCTGATCTTGCAATTTTACAATTTTCTCTTCAATTTGTTGCAATCGCTCTTCCTTATTCGATTCTTTATCCAAAATCAACTTCAACATTTGCTGAATGCCGTCATTCTGCTGCTTAATCTCGATTTTCTGCTGATCAAACTTAGCATTTAGCTTGATATTTTGTTGATCAAACTTAGCATTCAACTGTTCGAACTTGTCATTCAACTCCCGGTGATGATCAGTTGACACATCAGCACCAGAACCTATAATTGCAGCAGCAAAATTCATTCTAGAACTAGGTGCACTGGCATCTCCAGCTCCAGATCTTGTTCTTACACCTTCGGTCATGTTTTCCTTTGATTTAGCCAGCCTCAATTAATCAATTGATTGCTTGAACCAGCTCTGATACCAATTGTTAGCTTCCAATTAAGAATTGAAAGTCTAACCTTGTAGAAGAAAGAGTTAAGATGAGAAGAGAAGTGAAAGGGGATGAGAAATAGAGAAGGAGATGAGAAAGAGAGAGAGAAATTCCAAAAGGAAATTCAAATTATATTCATTGAATGATTAAATTACAAGCTTAGGACCCTATTTATACACATTTGGGTACATTGCATCAAGACAAATCAAAATTAAACCAATCTAACAGCAATTCCCGCCAATTCTGCAGCAAGCCCCCATGTTTGACCCAGGTTTGACCAACTAACTGCTTTTGGCGCCTCAACCGACTCAACTAACATTTAAAATCACACAACCCAACATTGAGACACTAACCAACCCCTACAACCAGAAATTTCAATTAAAATTCTTCAATTCATAACACTTAAGTATTTAATTCATGAGTTGCATTCTTTGCTTCAACAGGGCCATAAAGCTCTTTCGAGGATGGTCAACAAGCCCAATGCATTCATCTTCTTGGAAGTCCCCATCGCCCTTGCTTTTAATACCACGGTTGTTACTAGTTTCATCCTCTCACAAGATGGGATTTTGTTGTAAGGGATGCTCGAGTGGTGACCAAATTAACGCCAACCCTTCGGGCTCCTCCACCTGGAGAATGCTAGCTCTTGTATTTCAAACCATTGGAGAATGGTCTGAGATTACATAGTAAAAATACACAATGGGGTCAGGAACTATAGAGCTTCCCACTGTGGTCTCCCAAAGGTGTGTTTACTCCTTTTGTTTGCTTTCATTGTGTGTGGTCTCCGTAGATAAAAAATCAAACAAACATGAAAAAGGGACTCACCTCGACTTGGGAGCGATTCTAAAATACGAACTGCACGTGTTTGACCTCAATCAATCACCTCTGAAGAGGGCCAATACCTTTGGTGACTCCGACTTTAGTTTGCAACAACTATATGAATTGTACTCTTGCTCCAATTAAGGATACTTAATTATATATTTTTATAGAGTTTTTGAATAAATAACTTGCAATTAATTAATGGGATATGAACTTGGCCCAAGTGGTGCTTGGGGTGAAGGAGCGGAGCCCACATACTCCTCACCTTATATAGTTAAGAGTTAGGAACTAGGATGGAGATAAGCTTAAGAGCTCTGTAGTCCATTAACACGCCCAAGTCAACAAGTTTTTCGGCATGACTATCTTGACTTACGATAACTCGAATGAGTTAGATTATGACAAGATTAAAGTGGAATAAACCATATTCGGGTAACTAGATTAGGACCAATGCAAACAAAGTCAAAGCCCTAGCTGTGAAAGCCCTAAAACTATGACTCGAACTTAAATTCACTCGACTTACTAAGTTGTGACACTGATGTGGTTTTACAAGAGTGTTAAAATAGTGTACGAGCAAGTCGTAGCTATGGTGGGTATACAGGTGTCATATCCATAGGAAATCAATATAATGTTAAGTTTGTTGACTATCAAGTGGTTAAAAGCTGGGTTTTTGATTGGAAGAATGGGTTTGTAACGAAAATAAAAGAATTAAACGGTAATCTAAAGTTGTCGATCGATCAAAGTTAGTTTTGGATATAATATAGGTGAGCTTCATTATATTTCATCATAATAATCATTTTAAAGGTTTAGGCTACAAGCTGTAAACCTACATTACCATTAAAGTAGGGCATAGAATAATGAACTAGTCTAAGGGCACAACGCATCTTATCACTCTAGGTGCAGCGTGGGTTATCGCAATAATACTAACAAATTTCTTTGTCACTCCTAATTAAGTAATGATCTGTATAAAAATATTTTGTTCAGGATTGCGTACAACATAAACCCTGACCACGTGTGAAGAACCTGTTATACTACAGTCTAGGTTACAAGCACAAAACAACACACGAATAAAATTAGAAATTAAAGTATGGCTACAAGAACATAAAAAGAAAATCAATCTCAAAATATAAAACTTCAGCCAAGGGTGCAGAAGTAGTATAACAAAAGTCATCGCCGAAAATAAAACATAAATCTTGGATCCAGACGGCTACCCATCCTTCATCCATGAACTATGAGTTTATTCCTTCATTGGAGTTTTACAAATCACTAATTCAAAAGAGAAAAAGGGAAAGAAAAAACTCATGGATTGATGAACTCCCATGATCAGTATTGACTTGACTCTTGCTTCGATTCCCTCGTACTCCGACCACTTGCACTTTGGCCTTCATGAAAACCAAGTCTCTCTTGGCTACTTGAGCTAAAAAGAAGAAGTGAATGGAGAGAGAAAAAAAACTAGAGAAAATTAGGTCCTCTTCCCCTTTCTATAGTTGCGGCATGCTCAGTTAACTTAAACTGCGCGTAACTTTTGATCCGCAAGGAGTTAAGGGTCAAACTTTGTATCAAAATGAAGCTTTCAAAGAGATCTACATTATAGAAATGGTATTATAGGGGGAATTGAATATTATTAGGTCATAAACTCTCTTCTTTTAACATTTTGCTTGTTTTAAGCCTTACCGGTTGCAAAAATGCTTGGCCGATGGATCCAGACAGCCAAGGGAAGAATTGTCTTGATGAATCATGACCCAATGGTTCCTATTTTCATACATGGCATGGTTTCTAAACAAAGCTTTCAAATTTGTCCATTTTAACTTGTTCTTCACTATTTTTCAAGATGTCTTCACTTCAACACATATCAAGCCTAAACATACAAATTATCCATGGCACACATGTAATAGCAAAAAATATCATAAGAATGGAGTGCAAAATATATAAAATACATGACACATCAAACACCAAATTAACACTAACATAATCAAGCTCAAGGGCTTGGGGTTTGAAGCCTTAAACTAATGAAACCAAACTTAACTCATTGATTGTGGGAACAGAGTTACAACATGAATGTCATACTTGAAATCTTGAAATTGCATTGCATTGAAGAAAGCAAAACAGAGACTACAAGTTATGCTACTTCAAAGGGGAAAAAGAAAAAAAGAAAAATAAAGTACAGTTGTGCTGTAAATAAACTTGAATAAGTTATGTATGTTTGGTGTAGGACCCTTTATATTATAAATAGAGCCCTTTGTTATAACCTACAAATACAACTATTGTATCCTTAAAATGTGGCATATCTGTCCCACGTTCAGTCTCAATGCTTTCCATAATGCTAAATTGGTGTTGAACGTGCTTTGACAAACGTGCTCGAGGCTCCCTTGCTCTTTCTACATTTATTTACGCTTCTTTGAGTGTACTTGAGGTCCATGTTCCTTGATATGTGCTTCAAGTAACTATCTCGAGTCTATAAATCAACTTTCCCGCATCACTCTTGGTAATCACTTGAGCTCAAGCCTCTTTAGCCCCACCACCCATTTTGAGATGATGTTATTTAGAGGCTTTAATTTAGTAAGGACCATGATTCAAGGCACCATTATTTCTTTTTTCAAAGCCAATTGTGCCTCAAGCATGGATCCATGGGTTAATCACCTAGAGTTTGGGGTGTAAACACCTCTTGTAGTCCCTTTCCAGTCATTAGGTTCTGATATATATTGAATAATGCATCTAAATTCCATTAAGGATATGAACCCTATAGATGTGGTCGTTCTTCTCTCATTTCATTTGTAAGCGTTGGTTTGCAAGAGCCTTGTCCTCTATAGGCAGCGGTTTTAGGGTGTTGAGAACATAGTCTATGTTCAAGGTTGTCGATAAGAAGGGAATCTTCCTGTGCCATCGCATAAAATTTCCCCATTGAATATGTCCAACTTGATGAAGTTTGTTGTCATTTTGCGCAGTGAAGAAGCAATCCCATATACAAAGATAAATCTTAACATTGTTAAATCAAGGTATGAAAAAATTGGCTTCAAGGCATGGAGCAATCACTCTCTTCAAGACTTATTTCACCCTTTATGAAATAATTTCGAGAATACAATAAAACACAGCTACTTAGTGCATGTAGAGAGAAATGACTTCTGAACATTCAAGTCTTGAGAATGGTAGGAATTCTCAATCTATATTATTCTGTTTAAAAGGTTAGGGCATATTTACAAGTATTCTCGTGTCTCATTTAATTAATGTGTCCTTTTTTGAGCGCACATAAACCACACTCAGAAACAACGTGTTTGAATCCTAATTTGTGTGTATAGACATGGTACCTAGTGGAAATTACTGTTGGTTTATGTATCTTGTGTGTTGACACATAATAATTTGTGTGTTGAAATGTGGCATCCAGTGGGGCTAAATGGATTCTATGTGTCAACACGCAGAATAATATGTGTCGACACACATTCAAAAGCAAACAATAACATGAAATTTTGGCCACATTTTGAAATATGTCAACAATAATGCTCCCTATGACACCTTGGATGACCGATATCTAATGACTAATGTTAAAACATGGTTGCATCATGTTATCCGGAGTTCTTTTGTGATCCTATCAATCTCACCTAATTAATGAGGAAAAAAAAAAAAAAAGCTCGAATTTTTGTCGTTATTAACCTCATCATTATTAAGATTGTTGTCAATATCTTATGATTTAAAGTCCTAGATTCAAATTTGAATATCCAATGATAAAAAAAATGGGTGCGTGACAGAAAAATAGCTTATCAAAAATATATGTGACGTTAAGTGACTCCAGTGTCAAAACTTTTATGTACAACGTCGTTCAATAGTTTAAATTTGGATTAGGTCAAATCAAATGAGATATGGCATTAATGGACAATTGAAGATTGGTCATAAAAATTCAAAATCGGATCATACCTAGGAATGACAATGGAGTAGAGTGGGTATGGAAGTGTCTCCCACGTACTTGTATCGCCACCCAAATCCATACCCATCACCCACTCCATTCCCCTTCACGAGTATGCACTAGATATCCATATCGTCGGCGAGTGCAAACCCATATGCATACCCAAACTCGCTCCTCTTCTCACGGGTATCCCACATGTGTTAATTACCGTACTTGTACCTACCTTATAGTCATTCCAATCAATGTAACGAAGAATGACTATCATCTATATTCACCTATACATAATTATATAAAAGTAAATTTTGTGATCTAATTATATTTTGCCGCATAAATTAATAGATAAATTAAACACATATATTATCTTTTGTCAATTTTTCTATTAATTAAACACAAATGTAGGTGGGAGAACACCGCCACCATATTCGAACTCACCATCTCCAAAATCCACCATGACCATTCAACTACCTCGATCACCACCGCAACTCAGCCCCTCC
Organism: Simmondsia chinensis; assembly: GCA_018398585.1. Classification (NCBI taxonomy): domain Eukaryota; kingdom Viridiplantae; phylum Streptophyta; class Magnoliopsida; order Caryophyllales; family Simmondsiaceae; genus Simmondsia; species Simmondsia chinensis. The sequence continues at coordinate 15,361,949 of JAGTTD010000008.1, read as the reverse complement.
TTCGACCCACTGCCACCTAGTCCCTTCGCCAACCCACCTCCACCAAGCTCCCACCACCACCTTGACCATTCAGCTTCACCTTGTCTCCCTCCACCACCACCACCTAAAAACTACAACCGCACCACCAATCCTCTCTCTCTACCAACATCACCATCGATTCAGTGATATCTTTCTCTATTTTCATTGATGGGCTTCCGGTAAGAATGACAAACTCTTAGCTTAAAGCAGTTTTTCGAGACCTTAAATCAATCTACAATACCATTGTGCCTATTAAGAAACGATTAAGGAATTATTGTTCCTATGGCTTTGTTAGATTTTGTGTTCGGTGTGAAGCTGGTAGGGAAATCGAAAGTGTGAATGGGAGGTGGGTTGCAGGATTAAAGATCAAAGTGGACTAGGCCAAGCAAAGTAATAGGTCTAGATCCACTTCTCGTCAAGACATATCCAATACTTGGATTCTACGGTGTAATAAGGATGGAAGATCTCGTGCTTCATATGCAATTCATGTATGGGAGGATGCATCTTCAAGTCTTAGATTAGGGGTATTGAATGTTTGAACTGCCAAAAAATTGTGGTACAAAGACTAATACAAATAAGCATGTGGAAGCCTAGCTGAACACGTCAATAATTGCATACTCTTTTAAGGATGATACACTTGATAATGTTCCTCACGTTCATTTTAGAGAGCAACCTTCAAGGTTTGGTCCCTAGAGGGTTGAACTCGAACACCTTCATTCTGACTTGCGACTCTGCTAACCTCTTTGGAATCATACGTCAGGCCCCAAAAACATCTATTGCTCCATAAAATCATGGAGGTATATAGATACTCAAGTCAAACCCTTGGCTCTGGGAGTAGAAGAGTTAGGATTGAGACCCATGGCTTGTCAGTCAAGTGTTGGTTGAAGGAATGGTTCACAGATCTTGCTAATATTTGGGGCAAGTTAATTCAAGTAGATGCTAGAACTTCTGCAATGAGATGCGTTGACATAGCAAGTGTACTCATTGACGCATGCTTCCCATCAATTATTCAGTAAGTAGTCCAAGTACGCTTCTAGCGGAGCTTGCATGGTATGTTTTAAAGAAGGTAATTCTAAAATGATCCAAAATTCCTCCGCAAAAGTAATTGTCCTTTTTGCCTCTGCTAAGTTTTACAGGGAGTTGTATACATCGTCTCAGCATGAACTAGGCATTAGGACTTGCATCACTTCGGGATCACTTCCTTTAGCTAGTCACTCCTTACATGAGCATTCGACGCGTGTCTTGTGGGGACTCTTTGGGGCCCATCTAAGGTTGGTTATTGATAATGTCCTATTTGACAAGTTAGGTGTGGGACGAATTACACTTCATATTGAAAGACATTTTATAGGTAGATGGGCTTAGGATTTCCACCGCTCATGCCCGACCCTTTTGCCTCCCCTTCCTAGTGAAGCTTCCAACCACCAGTCCTGGCAACATCTTCCTCTTGCATTACCTGGCTTTGAGGAAGACTTGGAAAAATCAATTGGACCTGAGGACCACACACCTTCTCTTGAAAACTTAACTCAGGAAGATGCAAGTGATAGTGACCCTAGGTCCTCATGACCCAAGTCCCCACTGAGTTTTAAGCTCGCTGTCCTTAGTAAATCTCCTCACAATGATGAAATTTCTTTAATAAGTGTCCACATACCGCTTATGGGGGAGTTCAGCAAGGCGGGGGTGTGAACGATGAAGATGGTGTCTATATCATCAGGCCACTAACTTTGTTTCGTCAAAGAAGGGTCGGCGAGCCCTAAAGCACAGGAATAAAAGCGAAGTGGGACCTACAAGAATTCTTGAACGATATGTCACCCGGGAGTAGCACAAGGAGATTGGTTAAGACCCTTGGTAAGAAGAAGAAGAAGTTGGTGAGAAAGGGCGAATGTGCTCAAGATGTTGATAAGCTTCCTAGATGCAGAGAGTGCGTGGGAACTCAGGGAAAGCTTGGAGTGAATTTTGATGATGATGAATCAATTTTTGTTAAGCATATTGCAATGATGGATTAGGGTACTGGTCAGCCTAATTCCTTGTCAACTTCATTCCCAATTGTGGTGTATTAGCTCATTGCCCTGTTCCTTTTCCATCCTATCCAGTGGTATTTGTAGTCATATAGTATCGGTTGGTTTTCACCTGTATTGGTCCTGTAATCCTGTTTTCTTGGTGTGTTGTACTTTTTCTGCCTTTGTTTTGATCCCCGATTTTATTTAGTTTCACTCAAGTCTCGTTTATACGAGGTGCCCATTGTGTATTGAGACTTTATCACTAATTAGTGAAAAAAAGTGGCGTGGACTGAGCATGACGGGTGCAGGTATGGGTACCAAGCGAGGTGAATCGAGTTCAACCTTATACCATATTCGCCCCAATATCCGTGCCATGTATTTTCAAAGTACCGTACCCGTAGGCACTATTCACCTCACTAGCATCCATACTCATCCCAAACCAAGCAGGTATCCTTAGGTAACTGGTTTTTCATGCCCATTGCCGTCCCTAATCTAACTATGTTAGTTTTTAAAGAATCAGAATTTTGGTTATTAGTGGCTATCTTTTAATAAATAAGAATAGGGTGAATTGCACAAAAACTCCTAACATTTTTCTTTAGAATAAAGAAATCCCTCACAAAAGAAAGCAAACACTTAACAACCTCACTCTTAAAAATCCATCACTTTACCCTATTTCATTAAGTTGACCATAATGTCAATTTTGTATCCCATTTTGCCCCTTAAAACTGAGGGATTTAAGTGTTTGATTTTAATGTTATAAGAGGAATTTTAGTTTCTATACAAAAGATAGGGTGTTTTATATTTTTAGGCAAAAGAGACATGTTTTTGTGTTTCGAAGCAAAATGTAAGAGAGTTTTTTACAACTATAAAAAAATAATTCTTTTAAATAATTACAATAATGAACTTATAAATTTAGAAGATGAGAAATATGTTTAGAATTCGCATGAAAAATCAAAACATAATATACCAAAAAATATAATAAATTTTTGTTAAATATAAATTTTAAAATTAGACTAATAAATTTGAAATAAAAATAAAATTAAAAATTTGTGGAGGATTAGTTTTTTTGGAAAATTTTAGAAAAAACTTAAGTTAAAAAAATATATTTTCCACTTTTGAAGTCAAGATGGGCTATATTACCCCAACTACCACTTGAATTGAGTCTATACCTTTAATTTTCTCGCAATATATGTGAAGGAAAAAAGTATAGAAGTATACAAGAATCTCTTTAATTGGAGTATTAATTGAATCCATGTAGAAGTTGCAAACTAAAGCTAGATTCACCAAAAATACCAATAGTTTAAGAAAGTTATTGATTGTGGCTAACCATTTGGGGTTCAAACTTGATTTATCCTCAAGTCATAATATGTCTTTGACTAATTTTGTTGCCTTAAATTTATTGCGATCGCATATACGAAAAAAAAAAAAAAATGAAACAACATAAACATAATAATTTTTCTAAAACATTTTAGCTTTATCTGTTTTATGTTTTCTTAAATTTACCAATCTAGTTTTTTTTTTTTTTTTTTTTTTGTGAAAGAAATATTATATTTTATCTTGTATACTTTTTAAAAAGGTTTTCATAGAAATTTTAAAAGTATTTTCTATAAATTGTTATTGAATTAATTAAACTATTTATTTGTAAGTAAATTGTAGAAATCTTTTATCTTTTGCGTAAAAACAAAAAAGGCCTTTATTTTTGGCTAAAACCAAAAAACCCCCCGTCTTTTCCAAAAAAACCGAAAAAAGCACTTCTTAAACTCTTTAAATTTGTTGGGGTACAATAGTCATATAAAGTTGACTTTATGGATTGAGATAAAGTGATGGATTTTTGAAACATGAGGAGTTAAGTGTTTAGATTTATATTCGAGGGAATGGTTTTCTGGTTTTGACGCAAAAGTCATGGGAGTTTTTTGTAATTATCTATATCTAAAAGAATTATGGAGAATTTGAATAGCATGGTAAACATAGATTGACACGATACATGCATAGATTTTCACAAATTAACGAACATAATTAATTCCTATATTTCAAAACTAAATGGTAGCAATTATATGACTTACCCAATTCCTAATTCTTAACTAATATTTGGTTTGTATTTGAATTATTTTCTGATAATTAATTGATATTCAATTTGATCTGATCTTAATCGATCTTTGAGCTTATCAAGGTGAGGCAAGATTAACTGATAATCAAATGCGGAAGAATCTATAAAACGAAGATCAAGTAGAACTCGACTTGATGGACAACAGTGGTCCAATCTATCCCTAGTATATGAATAGCATATTCGAGCCCTCGTCAAAGGAAATGAATGTTAACAATTATGTCTTCACTAGTGTTACCCCGTTCGATACATGGAAGATATTTATACAATTTTATAAATTATCATATTGAAATTTAATTGAATTTTATGTAAATACAATATTGTATACTTTTAAAAATGTCTTAGTAAAAAACTTAAATTTCTTTTTTTTTTTTATAATATAAAATATTAATGACAATTTCTTATAATTGATTGAATTGATGTGTAGAGGATTTCAATGACACCCTTTTAGAATTGTTTGAATAGAGGCTTGGAGGCTTTTGGGGGGTTGGGGATATTTGGTAATAATATATAGATTAGTTTATTAGAAGAATTATTTTCCCCAAAAAAAAAGAGTATATTAGTTGGATAATAATTAAAAAAGAAAAAATATTCAGAAGAGTCTTTTATTTAATAGGCATAATATTTGTAATATATAAATACATAATTCTATACAAAGCAAGAGAGTAATTGGTAATCCGCGGCATTTACTCATAATTAATGCAAATAAAATCCAAATATGCCAATGTGAAACTATGGAGATGGATGATAAAAAGGTGCATGGGACTCTGGATTAGTTTAGTTTTCCACATGTATTGAACATTGCCTAAATGTTAAATATTTGTCCATACCAAAATTTGAATTGCACTCAAGCACCGCTTGGTGGAGGGAAAGTCTACTTCCCTATAAAAATACTCTCTTTTAAAAATAATTTTTTAAGGAAAATTAAAATTCACATGACATTTTAGTTGTTTGTTGCAACTAATAATATGCTCTTACTTTATGATGTTCCTTAGTTTATTTTAGAAAAATTATTATCAACCGTCATATACTTTATTATAGGATAATATAATTAGTGATACAACATATATAAAAAATAAAAAAAAGTAACAACATTTGATGGTTTAAAATTATAAAATTGTACTTCTCAAAAAATAACAAAGCAACATTTGGGCTTTATTTGGTAGAAAGGTGAAAGGCCATCTGTAATACACAGTCTAATTAAATTAGGCTAGATATTATAATACAATTAAAATTCGTTATTATTTCGATTGGATTATAAATAAATTAATAAATTAATTATCAGAAAGTGGTCCATTAGTAATATTAAAGTAATTAAATAGGTAAAGGTATATATATATATATATAAAGAAATAAAAAAAAGAAAGAAAAGGGGGGCCCGTGGAAACCCCTCCCCCAAAACCCTTTCACCCCTCTCTGTTCCCTGCGCCTCTCTCTCTCGTTCTCTCTCTTTCTTTTTTTCATCAAACCCTAAATTTTGATTCTCGCTTGATAGGATCCGATGCTAACCCATAATAGGAGTTCGAGTTTTGGATTAAACGCTAGTAAAGGTAAGTGTACCACTCCCCCTACTTGTTTATAAATACGAAAAATCTGACTTTTAAGGGTTTATATGTGAGACTTATATTTGAATAGTTTATTATTTTTTTAAAATAGGTTCAGACATATATAGTGGGCTAATTGCGTGATTTCTACTCTCTTGATTTAATATGTACTGATTTATAAGTTGATTTGTCGTTTAAATATGTGATTTTTACTATTGTTTGACGCGTGAATATGTAATTTGAATTGTACTAATTTATACGTTGAATTGATGTTTAAACATGTGAACCTTGAAAGCGATTGTACTTGTGAGTATGTGAAAGGAACTATTGTGAACTTGCCATTTGAATTAAAAGATTTTATGGGAAGAGCTTACAGATAACTAAGTTGACCCTCTAGGGTCTATCAACGATAAAATGCGAAATGTGAAATGTGAAAGTTGATATGTGACCCTGTCGCGGGAATAAAACCGGCACATAGATCTATGTTCGATCCTATTGGATCTGTCGACTTAGAACCGGTTCGAATTTGTGAAATGTGAACGTCGATTGTGACCCTGTCACGGGAATAATACCGGCCGTAGTTTTCGTTTCGTCTGTGAGTTTTACCAAAATGAGCTCTTGTGAAATAAGTTAAATTATAAAGTATTGGTTTGGTGCTACCTCAACATGATTTCGAAAGATAAATTGATTTTACTTGCTTTGGTTGGAGTTTTATTCATTTAAATAATATGCCTGGTCCGGGTAGGATGTATGGTATACTTGCTGAGCCGTTGTTTGCTCACCCTATTAATTTATCTTTTAGATTAGTAGCCGATGGAAAATTCTAGAGGAATGAGGATGATGCAGCGACTCTCTGTTTCGGAATTTAGTCTATTTTTTGTAGTTTTATTATTTGATAGTTTTGTAGTGGGATATTATAGACTGTTTGAGATATTGTAATTTGAGCTTCCGCACTATTAGTTTTAAATTGTTAATATTGATGTACTTGGACTTGAGGTCATATATGTTGGCCAAATTTATGAAATTTTGAGAAATTCAAATCGAAAAATTTTGGGCTTCGTACTATGATGAGGGGATTTATTATAGTACGGCCGTGTATTGTCCTCTTAACATAAGCCTATTCGGTATATCGTTTGGGGGCATTACATAAAGTGGTATCAGAGCCTAGGTTATGAATCTTGAAAAAAAAAAAAAAAAGGCCTTAGGTATTAAGATGAGAACCCTAGGTTATGAATTTTGGGGAAATTTGAGTATTAAAGTGAGAGCTTTAGGTTATGAACCATGTGGGATTTAAGTGATAAGATGAGAACTTAGGTTATTAATTATTGAGAAACATAATATTCGATGCTGAGAAAACATAGTTGGCTATTTGAACTGGTAGCTTCAACTATATTAAAAGAAAAAAAAAATAAATAATTTGTTTCTTATGTGATCTGGGCTCAAATACCAGCATCCTTAAAGAGGAAGAGAACCCTAAAGGGAAAGAGCAGGGTTCCACCCCCGGTCGAGGAACATCTTAGTGAATCAGAGAAGGATATAGATGAGGAGCACCTTAATGAGGAACGTGTTCAACTGCTAAATAGGCCCACTGGTCAAAACGGCTAGAGCTCGGGTGGTTCCTCTAATCAGTTTGATGTTGCAACAATCCACCAGCTCATGGTTAACCTCTTGCAACATCAACAACAAATCCAGGTTGTACCTCCTCTCACTCGACGCGTTAAAGAGACACCCTTTGAAAGGTTGTCAAAGTTGAGGGGCCCAAGTTTTGGAGTAGATGACCCTCTAGAAGCTGAAAAATGGATACGGGAGATGGAGACCTTGTTCGAGGCAATGTCAATTGCCGGTGATGATAAGGTTCGAGCAGTCACCCCTTTTCTTAAGGAAATGCGGAGTTCTGGTGGGCGACAATCAAGGTAGCATACCAGAATGCTACTAGGCCGTTGGATTGGGTAGAGTTCAAGGAGGTCTTCTACAACCAGTTCTTCCCTGAAGCGCTCAGAATGACGAAAGAAAATGAATTCTACGAGCTAAGACAGGGAGAACAGATGACAGTATTGCAGTATGCCAATAAATTTCATGAATTGGGACGTTTCAGCCCAAGCATCATGGCGACTAAGACTAGTAAAGCAAACATATTTGAAAGGGGACTGCTTCCTCGCATTAGAAGGCGTCTTTCAAGTGTCATTTCAAGGAGTAGAAGGAGGTCCTTGAACGTGCATTGAAGGTGGAAGCGGATTTAAAGTTGGAAGAACAGGAGCATGCTGCTAGGAAAAGGTTATCAGATGGCAAGTTTCAGGGAGGGAAGCCCAACCAATCTGGTGGTAATGGCAAAAAGTTTCATAGGAAGAATCCGGGGAGCTCTAACACTGGGTTCAGAAAATGCGAGCACTGTGGCAAGGACCATTCTGGTGAATGCTATAGAAAGTTAGGGGTGTGCTTTGAGTGTAAAGAGAAAGGACACATAGCTCGTGATTGTCCCCTCAAGAATGGTTCCAAGAACAGAGCCAGTGATGACAGACAGGGACCTCGGGGTAACGCCAGAATGTTTGCTATGATTCAGAAGGACGAGACTGCTAGTGACCGTGTGGTGACAGGTAGCCAGTGCGCATGTATTATTTGACACCGGAGCCTCTCATTGCTTTGTGGCTAAGAAATTTGCCTCTAAGTTAACTTGTGAGCCGAAACTGCTAGATGAGCCTTTTTGTGTGGCAACCCCACTGGGGTATGATATGCTTGCTGATCTTGTGTGTGAAAATTGTGTGATTAGAATAGGTGGTATGGAGTTAGTGGTAGATCTAGTACTTTTAGATATGGAAGATTTTGATGTGATTTTAGGGATCAATTGGCTATCTTCTTACCACGCACATTTAGACTGTTTTGAAAAAAGGGTTGTATTTCAGATTCCTATCCAACCAGAGTTTGCTTATCATGGGGATGGGTTAAATCCTCCTATGGGAAGTAAAGACTCTAAGACTTCTAGTAGGATGATTTCAGCCTAAATACCAGAAGGTCCCTTAAGAAAGGATGTAGAGGATTCCTTTGCCATGTATTTGACAGTAGGAGGGACGATGTGAAGTTAGATGACATTCCCATTGTCAGGGAATTTCCTGAGGTCTTTCCAGAAGACTTGCATGGTTTGCCTCCAAGGAGGGAAATCGAGTTTGAAATTGATCTAGTACCTGGCAGTGGATCCAAAGCCCCTTATAGAATGGCTCCCTCTGATCTACGAGAATTGAAGGTACAACTCCATGAATTGCTAGATAAAGGCTTCATCCGACCAAGTGTCTCACCGTGGGGCGCTCCAGTATTGTTTGTGAAGAAGAAGGAGGGCAGTATGAGGTTATGCATTAACTACAGAGAACTGAACAAGGTGATGGTTAAGAATAGGTATCCCTTGCCCCGAATTGATGACTTGTTTGATCAACTTCAAGGTGCGAAGGTCTTTTCTAAGATTGACCTATGATCTGGTTATCATCAGCTAAAGATCAAGGAGACGGATGTGGCTAAGACTGCTTTTCGAACCAGGTATGGCCATTATGAATTCTTAGTTATGCCTTTTGGGCTGACAAATGCACCTGCTGCTTTTATGGATTTGATGAACAGGGTGTTTCGACAATATCTGGATCGATTCGTTGTCGTATTCATAGATGACATATTGATCTACTCTAAGAGTAGGGAAGAGCATGAGGAACATCTGAGGATAGTATTGCAAACCCTGCATGAGCATCAGTTGTATGCCAAGTTGAGTAAGTGTGAGTTTTGGCTTGACAGAGTGGCATTCTTAGGCCATGTGATATCCAAAGATGGCATCTCAGTGGACCCGAGAAAGGTTGAAGCGGTATTGGAGTGGAATCCGCCCACAACTACAACAGAGATTAGAAGCTTCTTGGGACTGGCTGGTTACTATAGAAGATTAATTGAGGAATTTTCGCAAATTGCACTTCCTCTCACCCGATTGACTCAAAAAGGAGTGAAGTTCGTGTGGACAGATGAGTGTGAAAGAAGCTTTTAGGAGCTGAAAAGGAGGTTAGTGTCTGTCCCTATACTTGCATTACCAACTGATGAGGGTAACTTTGTCATTTACAGTGACGCTTCAAAGAAAGGGCTACGTTGGGTGCTAATGCAGAATGAGAAGGTGATAGCCTATGCGTCCCGACAATTAAAGCCTCATGAAAAGAATTATCCAACGCATGATTTGGAGTTGGCGGTGGTGGTATTTGCTTTAAAGATCTGGAGACATTACCTTTATGGAGGACCTTGCCAGATTTATACAGACCACAAAAGCTTGAAATATCTATTTACACAAAAAAGAGTTGAACTTGAGGCAGAGGAGATGGTTGGAATTGATCAAGGATTATGATGTGACCATTAATTACCATCCTGGAAAAGCAAATGTAGTTGCAGATGCACTGAGTAGGACATCAGTGGGCAACTTAGCTGCCCTGATCACTTCCCAGCCTAAGCTACTTAGAGACTTGGAGGAAATGCAAATTGAAGTGTGCATTCATGATAAGAAGGGCGATGTTTTAGCCAATCTGGTTGCACATCCGCCATTGCTAGAAAAGATCAAGGCTGCGCAGCAACATGACCCGTTTTTGATGAAGATGAAAAGTAAGGTGATCAATGGAGAATCTTCAGACTTCACGCTGCATGGTGACGGAGCATTATACTTTGGAGATAGGTTATGTGTACCTGATGATCCAACAATTTAGAGGGAAATATTGGAAGAAGCACACAGTTCCCGCTTTTTGGTACATCCTGGAGGCATGAAGATGTATCGAGACATAAAAAGCTGCTTCTGGTGGAGAGACATGAAGAGAGATATTGTTGAGTTTGTGGCTAAGTGCTTGATCTGTCAACAAGTAAAAGCCGAGCACCAAAAGCCTGGTGGATTGCTACAGTCCTTAGAAGTGCCTGAATGGAAGTGGGATTGAATTTCCATGGACTTTGTTGTTGGCCTACCGAGGACAGTTAGGAAGAATGATGCGATTTGGGTCATTGTGGATAGACTTACGAAGAGTGCGCATTTTCTTCCTATTAGGTTTGGTACTCCATTAGATAAGTTGGCAGAATTATACATTGATGTTGTGCTGCAGTTGCATGGTGGGCCAAGTGAAATTGTTTCTGACAGAGACCCAAAGTTTGTGTCTAGATTTTGGGAGAGTCTGCAGAAAGCTTTGGGGACTAAACTGAATTTGAGTACCGCTTATCATCCTCAGACAGATGGGCAGACTGAGAGGACTATTCAAACATTAGAGGACATGCTGCGTGCCTGTGTTATAGACCTTGGAGGTAGTTGGGATAACTACATGAGTTTGATAGAATTTGCCTATAACAACAGTTACCATTCTAGTATTGGGATAGCACCATATAAAGCTTTGTATGGGCAGAGATGCAGAACCCCTTTGTTTTGGAATGAGGTTGGAGAAAGAAAACTGCTAGGTCCTGAGATTGTATAGGATGCTGAAGAGAAGGTCAGGCTAATCAAAGATAGAATGAAGATAAGCCAAGATAGGCAAAAAAGTTGGGCAGACAAACGAAGAAGATCATTGGAGTTTTCTATTGGTGAACATGTCTATCTAAAGGTATCCCCAACCAGAGGTGCGATGAGATTTGGAAAAAGGGGTAAATTAAGTCCTCGATTTGTAGGACCATTTGAAATTTTGGCAAAAGTTGGAGACGTGGCTTACAGAGTAGCCTTACCACCAGAACTGTCTAGAATACACAATGTATTTCATGTTTCTCAATTGAGGAAGTATATCTCTGATCCTTGTCATGTGATACGACATGAACCTTTGCAAGTACGAGAAGTTTGACTTATGTAGAGCATCCAGTTCGCATAGTCGACCGAAAAGAGCAAAGGTTGAGGCAGAGAGTGATCCCATATGTCAAAATCCAATGGAGTAATCATACTCCTAGAGAAGCAACATGGGAGATCGAAGAAGAGATGAGAAGCAAATACCCAGAATTATTCGAAAACGAAGGTGAGTTTCGAGGACGAAACTTTTGTTTAAGGGGGTGAGGATGTAATACCCAGTCTAATTAAATTAGACTAGATATTATAATACAATTAAAATTCGTTATTATTTCGATTGAATTATAAATAAATTAATGAATTAATTATCAGAAAGGGGTCCATTAGTAATATTAAAGTGATTAAATAGGTAAAGGTATATATATATATATATATATATATATATATATATATATATATATATATAAAGAAATAAAAAAATTTAAAAAAAAAAGAACGAAAAGGGGGGCCCGTGGAAACCCCTCCCCCAAACCCTTTCACCCCTCTCTATTCCCTACGCCTCTCTCTTTCGTTCTCTCTCTTTCTTTTTTTCATCAAACCCTAAATTTTGATTCTCGCTTGATAGGATCCGATGCTAACCCATAATAGGAGTTCTACTTTTGGATTAAACGCTAGTAAAGGTAAGTGTACCACTCCCCCTACTTGTTTATAAATACGAAAAATCTGATTTTTAAGGGTTTATATGTGAGACTTATATTTGAATAGTTTATTATTTTGTTAAAATAGGTTTAGGCATATATATTTGGCTAATTGCGTGATTTCTACTCTCTTGATTTAATGTGTACTGATTTATACGTTGATTTGTCGTTTAAATATGTGATTTCTACTATTGTTTGACTCGTGAATATGTAATTTGAATTGTACTGATTTATACGTTGAATTGATATTTAAACATGTGAATCTTGAAAAAAATTGTACTTGTGAGTATGCGAAAGGAACTATTGTGAACTTGCCATTTGAATTAAAAGATTTTATGGGAAGAGCTTACAGATAACTACGTTGACCATCCGGGGTCTATCGACAATAAAATGCGAAATGTGAAATGTGAAAGTTGATATGTGACCCTGTCGCGGGAATAATACCGGCACATAGATCTATGTTCGATCCTACTGGATCTGTCGACTTAGAACCGGTTCGAATTTGTGAAATGTGAACGTCGATTGTGACCCTGTAGTGGGAATAATACCGGCCGTAGTTTTCGTTTCGTCTGTGAGTTTTACCAAAATGAGCTCTTGTGAAATAAGTTAAATTATAAAGTATTGGTTTGGTGCTACCTCAACATGATTTCGAAAGATAAATTGATTTTACTTGCTTTGGTTGGAGTTTTATTCATTTAAATAATATGTCTGATCCGGGTAGGGTGTATGGTATACTTGCTGAGCCGTTGTTTGCTCACCCTATTAATTTATCTTTCAGATTAGTAGCTGGTGGCAAATTCTAGAGGAAAGAGGATGATGCAGCGATTCTCTGTTTCGGAATTTAGTCTATTTTTTGAAGTTTAATTATTTGATAGTTTTGTAGTGGGATATTATAGACTGTCTGAGATATTGTAATTTGAGCTTCCGCACTATTAGTTTTATAATGTTAGTATCGATGTACTTGGACTTGAGGTCATATATGTTGGCAAAATTTATGGAATTTTGAGAAATTCTAATCGAAAGATTTTGGGCTTCGTACTATGATGAGGGGATTTATTATAGTACGGCCGTGTAGTGTCCTCTTAACATAAGCCTATTCGGTATATCGTTTGGGGGCGTTACGTCATCTTTTTTGAAGTACTATATATTCTATAAATCTGCATTTGGCTTAAGTAAACATTATTTCATATATATTATTAACGTTGCAGTATTCACTACTAAAACTAATCCTTGGTCCTGGACATGAACTTTAACAAATTCTTTTCATTCGGTTCAATTAATGTAATTAACATTAAACATAAAAATAATCAGTTTAAGATAAAACTTGTATGGGGCCAATCATATTTAGTCTAAGACTAGACTGAATTAGTACTGTAAAATTTATTTTTAAGTTTTGGTTTAGCTTAGTCCATATTTAGACTGATGAGCACATTTACTAATTCAAGATAGTGAATTGCCAGTTAAATTAACAAATCAAGACTTCATATAGAAGACCAGTGCTAGCAGGGGTATTTAAGTAGCAATCCATGTCACAAAACCAAATAAGAGCTGACTATTTAATCTGAGTGGACTGAACTTATTTGTATGCAATTGAACCCTCAGCCCTTCATTTGGATACTTATATATCTTGGGCCAAGCTCAATTCAAATGCGTAACAAATATTATTAGAATGTAAACTATCAATTAGGATAAAAAATCAAATTGAGTCTCATAACTAAATCCAAGATCGGACTTGAAAGTCATTCCTTGGTAGACCTCATTCAAACTTAGGACATTATAACGATCTATGATCCAATCCGGTTTATTACAGTTCGATCTAGATTTTGTTCACTTGGTAAGATGACTGTCACCATCTTACAAGGGAAATCATGCTCTGCTCACCGGAAAATCTTTTCCTTCAGAAAATGTTTTCCATCGAAGAATTTACACCACATAATAGAATAGATTAAAACCGATTCATAGATTGTATTTTTTTACTAACAAATTAAGCTTCGGTATTGGTCAAGATGCCAATCAATAGAAGGGGTTGATTGGAGGACAAACTAGATTGGAATTATTTATTATTCCTAGGTCTCGTATTTGAACTTTTTGTAGTTTTGATTTCGTCCTTTCTGTGTTGGACCGACAAAAACATCCTTGACAAATTTGCCATTTAGTTGTTAAAATAAATAGTATTGCCTTCATGGTGTTTCACCAACGTATTGAATACTTAAATTATTAATTAAATTGAATATATAAACATTTTTCCTATAAAAAATATCTCATATATGTATATATATGAAGTTATCTATAATATATATATATATATATATATATATATATATATAATTTTTTTTTTTTTTACGTACCTCAAAATCTTTATTTTTGTAATAATTTTGAAATGTCCTAGATTATTTAATATTTTCTATTAAGTTTCCATAACATCTTTATGTCTTTTCTCTATTTGTAGCTGTCATTATAGTAGTTAAAAGGTATTTGATCCTCCAAATCAAGAGATGTGCAAAAGCCGTTGACAAGGTTTGAGCACCCTAACAAATGAAACCTTTTTTTGTTCAATATCTTTAATACCTTGATGTTTTCAGAGAAAACCTAATTTTTTCATTCTAAAACATATATTCTTCAAATACTACAAACTGATATTATTATTATTATTATTATTAATATTCTTCAAACACAGTATAAAATAGTGATAACATGGCAAACAAATAACTAAAAAAAAAATGCATAAAAAATAATAGAATCAAACTCCAAATGACTGAAAAAAGACTAAACTCAATTTCGCATGTTTTTTAAGGACCCTTTTTTTTTGTTTTTTTTTGTTTTGTTTTTTTTGTTTTGTTTTTTGTTTTTTTTTTTTTTTTTTTCCCCTAGTCTCTATTTTCAATTGTAATGATAGAATACATAGTTGAATTGACTGATTTGCCTTAAACGATGATCCAAGGATACATTAACTCAATAACTTTAGGCCGCCCTGCGTTAAGAGCGAAAGTAATATAAGTAGTTGTTTGGCGGATGAAACTAGACTGGTATTATTGGTTACTCCTAGATAAGGGCATTTAGAGTTCAGCTGATTTCGCTTTGGCCTTTATTGGTTTGGGCCGGTGAAAACACCCCTAAATACACTCACCGTTTAGTTACGGAAATACAACTATAATTGTTTTTTACCATGTGTATTGAGCACTCTAATGAATATTTTAATTGAATATATAATGTACTTTTGCTTTGAAAAATCTCATAGAGATACCCAAAATAAGTGTAATATATTTTTGATACCTTTTCTTTCTAGGACTTTTGAAATATCCAAACTATTTGACATGTTTTTTATACAGTTCATATAACATCTCGATGTTTGTTTTGTGTTAGTAGCAATTGGCAGTACATTATAAAGGTATTCAAATCACATAATTAAAGTGGTAGATATTTGAAAGCTGTTAATGAGGTAATGAAAGAAAATTTTTATAAGGTATGTTTAATGATGTCATTTTTCACTAATGTCGTGCTATTAAACTTCTAAAACCATTGAATTTTTGTGTTATTAAACACATATGCCCTAGCTGCTACTTAATGATATCATTTTTTCTTAGCATATTTTTCGCAGTCTAACATGTCACATAATTTTGTCACTAATTATCAAAAAAAAAAATAAATAAATAAATACGCGGTTTGTGACAAATAATAAATTGATGGTAAGACAGTAATAGAACCAAAACAATTAAATAATAAAGTATACAAAAAATGAAATAAAAACTTCAAATTTCCTACCAAAATATTAGGATGAATTACATATTAGTACCCTGAGATTTGCTGTATTCATTTTTTAGCCTACAAACTTGAAATAATACTCTAATCCAAAAGTTACATTGATTTAATAAAATAGTCCAAACAGTGTGTGTATGGGAGCAAAAAAAGTATGAGATCCAACTCTTCCTTATTACTAATGTCACAACATTGCTGTCCATATATGAGATGAGAAGAATAAGGTGGTATGGTGCATTTGCCAACAAATAACGACAAGTTTTACACCATTTTACATCCTTATTTGGGCTATTTTATTCAATACATATAACTTTTGTAGTAAAAATTTATTTTACAAAGTTTGTAGCTTAATATATTACATCGCAAAGTGTTAATAAGAAATTTACTCAAAATATTAAAATTAAATCTCAATTTTTTCTTTGAGGAATTATTTTTAATTTGTTGTAAAGACTTAATACATATTGACTAGCTTACCTTAGAAGGATGATATTAACTCAATAACATAAGGTCACAAAGTGTCAACCCTTTAACCTTTAGAATGGACCATATACATCGCATTTTTACCCCCAGCATACATGGAAAGCTAGCGTTATGCTCCTTTAACCGTTGAAATCCTGTGGGCTTCTTGTAATTTCATCCACAGACTATTTACCCAAATTTATTTTAGGAAATGGACAAATATAATCTACACCAATTATACTAATATATTTTTTTAATGTACACATGTCAGACTTTTAGTGGTCCTTCTACTTTGACTTTACCCTATTTAATACTTTTAAAAATATACTCAGACAACTGAGAGTAAGAGTTTTAATCCTATTTACAGTACTTTCTTCTTTCTTCTAGAGTTGGAGTGCTAACCTGATTTTTTTTACTTAATCAGTGTTTTCTCAAGAGGTTAATGGATTGGAATTGGGGCTCAGAGATTGATTCAAAGGTGGAATTGGTCCCTAGTTATGCTATTGGACTTCGAGTTTTGGTGATCGATTCAGAAATATCGTCTCTCATGCATACTGCATCAGTGCTCGAGGCAGCTTCATACAAAGGTTGAGTACTCAAACATGTCGGTGTTTCTCGATTTCAAATATCACTAGTTTTAGAACTGTTGCATCATGAATCTGGCAAGTTATCTATATTTGTTAATGATAAAATTTAGTTATTAACTTAAAAGTTCTAGTTGAAATCTAGAAAGATTTTTGGCAAAGCCATAATTGATAAAAATTGAAGAAAAGAATAGAGAATAGTTATGACAGATACCAAAACTTAAATCCGCCTGTTCCATGAAAATTCATTGTGAATTTGCTGTTAAAATGTCTCTCTCTAAAGAGATAAAAAAGAAAATCATTTGTTTGGAAAATAAATCCAAAAGAGCAATGAGAAATTTAACGAGAAAACGAAGCAACACATAAGATTATGTGGTTTGACCAATAATGCCTATACCTATGAAGTTGCGGGGATTTTCACTATTTTTATGAAGTTTACATAGAGTTTTTTTTTTCTTACTCAAGCAACGTTCTTTTAAACCCTAAATAGGGTATTTATTTTACTTTATTTTTTTATATTGGTAATGCCAGCGAAGGGGGATGCTCGATTCGATCCCGCATCCTGGGTTGGCCAACTCCTATCCCAACCATTGGGAAGAAAACGAAGGACTAGAAATAAGGGTTTTATGGCCACACAAGGAAAACTAACAGCATCAAAATATGCACTCAAATAAGGTTTTCAAAATCAGCATTGTGCCTAGATTAGAGTGGGTTTTCACAATCGGAATAGTAAGATCAAAGGGAGAATCATAACTAATTGCATATCGTAATTATTTTTTATATGAGTTAGTTACTTAGTTCACTTAATTACAACATAAGAACTTAATTTATAAGGGCATATATAAGAAATACAACCACATAAAATTATACATTATCATATAACATTATATAAACGTGTTATTCTATACTCAAATGATTGTGAGAGCTTTCAAGATGCACTGCTAATTAAGCTTCATATTTGCTAATTTAGGTTATAACTTAAACGAAGTATTTTAAATGTGTGAGATAGTGTAAATGCTTAATTCAACTTCCTTTTAGTCTAGGGTAAGAAAGTGACTTTGTCGAAGAAATATGCTTCAAGTTTTACTTGTTAACTTTTTAATTACATGCCTTGACAGGACCGAGGTAGGATCAATAGAATTATAAAATTTTATCATACTTCTATCCATTAGTTTCATTTAAACTCAATAGATATTAAGATTCTATAAAATTAAGTTTCTACTTCGAATCAAGACTAGTCGCCAAATGTGGGATCGTAGAATCATGTGATGTTAAATTTTGATCAAGAGTTCCATAATTAGGCCGGGCCTGGGCCAGAAATAAGCTCCCATAAAGCATACCCTCAACGGAAACCTTATCGGTCTGATCCTCCGCTCCAATGTCATTGATTGATTATTGTATTTTTAAAAAATACCTAGCTTAGTATAAAAGCCCAACACCCTTAGGTTTCTTCACTTGTTAAAAACTTTTTTCTGACCTAAAAACCTAGTTCAATAAGATAACCTAAAAAGACATTCTGATATTACACAAAAAACAACAACAGGCTCCCGCCTTAGCGGTGTTTGGAGGGGCAGATGTATGCTGCCTTACCCCTTTAGGATATAACCTTGTCGAGAGGCTATTTTTGAGGACCCTCACCTTATGGGGTTAGTAACACGAGGACTTCCCAGGAGGTCATCCATCCTGGTATTATTCTAGCCCAAGCACGCTTAACTTAAGAGTTCTAATGGGATGTGGTGTATTATTACTTGGTAAATGAACCCTAGATTTGAATCCTAGATTTGATCATGTTAAGTTATCAACAAATAGTTTCAATAATTATAAGCATGTTACATATTCATTGTTAATGATATCAATAGTACAGCATATCAGTGACATATTTATAAGTTGATAAACTAGTATCTAACAAAAAAAAGTGACTATAATGATCAGTAACCTATGGGTTACCCAATTAATTATGTTGCGTAGGAGTTACAGCATTCGAGTCGCATTTCTCTCTTCCTCCAAAATGTAATCTTTACAGTCAACATAGAAACTCAAGTACCTTAGGCTTAAATATCCAGTTACAAATCTTTGGTATCATATCTAGTTATGTTCATTACTTCAAAATTTTTCTGTTTTGGATTTATTTTATGGCAATGATAAAACATAGTAAAATTTTTTAATGATGCTCAAAAAGAAAAGAAATATATCACTTGGCTACCCTGAGTTTCAAGAGTCTATCACTTAGATGCCCCGATATTTCATTACATACAATGACGTACGTTATTGTTTAGAACTTTTATCAATTAGGTACCTTAAGATTTAGGTACCTTTTGCCAAAATCTAAGGAACTCTTGTCAAAAAAATACTAACTTAGCATATGATTCCAACAATATATGGATACTTTGTAGTAACCCAATGCATTTTCACCCGAAAATGCTAACATGAAACATGATTTTGACAATATAGCTACTTTTTGCTAGAACTAAACAATTTTTTTGCCCAAAAAATGCTAACATGACATGTCTATATTAACCTCATGGTGCCTTATTATATATGTTGAAATGTCAGGATATCTAGGTAAAAAAATCCTCGGACCTCATAGTATGAAGTGATAAATTCCAAAAAAAAATAAAATAAAATAAAAATCATTAGGCAGAAATATGGGCAAAAGCTGTGAAATAAAGGCAAGAGAAAGAGATACAAGATACATTGATGTTGTATGATGAACATTAGCCTTGTTTTGAAGCGATGCCGTATCTGGAGAACATTAAAAGGGACAGTTTTATTCGAGCTTCAAGAAGATAATGTTTATGATAGAGCGTCATGACTTTGCTTGATGTATTTGATTCCACCGATTGGTGAAATGCTTTGATTGTTGATAAATGAAAGAAAGGAATTATGGAATGATTGGTGCCCCTAGAATGGGAGCCCTCTCGTATATATAATGAATACATATAATTATAATTTATGGAAACATATCCTAAATATTCTAATCATATTACAATATATTCTAGCAATATATTCTAACCATATTTACCATATACAATATATTCTAACAATAAAGATTCACTAGGAAGCAAGTTGAAGAAGGGGATGCGAGATTTCTTTTACAATAACAATAATCTAAACCTTCCTTTTAATAGTTGCAGTCAGCTATATGGACCAAACCATTTGCTCACACTCTATCATGAATCATATCTTTGCGGAAGGGGTTGTGTAGGCCTCTTCAGACCCCCCGGGGGGGGGGGGGGGTGCCTATAAGATTTGGAGCATCAACATATAGTCAAATAAAGCTCATTATGTAAGGAACAACCGTAACTTTGAACTACATGTTACTCAACGTTTCGTACATCTAGTTTTGGGGCATCGTAATTGTGAATTGGTAGCTTTGATCAAATGACATCAACCACAAGTATAATGCATGGTTTAAATATGATGTGTTGTGAGGAAAAGAATACATGTACGGAGCTTATTTTAAACTGATTTAAATTACTTGCAAGTTAGTTCAAAGTTTGTAGATTTTATGGTTCATAATTTGAGATCCTTGCACCTATATATATAAATGTCTTTTTGAATACATCAGCAGGTATATGTTTTCATAGGTATGCTTGATCTATTGTTTTTTTACTTGGTACATTGTTCTTGTTACCAAATTTCATTGATCAAGTTGGTGATATGCATTATATGTCATATTATGGTAAGTTTTGTCAAGGTTACAATAATCATTCCTTTTAAGAAGTCTTTTAGTGAGGAAAATGTTGATTCTAATTGCCAAAAACTTGTAACTCTGCCTTGTTTCAGTGACAACAACTGAACTACCAGATGTAGGACTAATTTGGTTTAGGGAGAGAAAAGATCAATACAACATCGTTCTAGCAGATATCGCCATGGAAGGCATGGATATCTTTACCTTCATTAAGAGCATCTTGATCACAAATGAAGATATCCCAATATTTGGTATGCATTAACTTCTATTCGTAGATGTTGTATTTATATAGTTTTGGTCCCTAGTTTCATACTTAATCATTTCTTTGCTCTTGTAGTCACGGCATATAATGAAGATGCAGCCAAGGCGTCAAAAGTTTTGGAGCAAGGGGCAAGCCGCTATATCAAAAAACCGATAGGAAATGCGCATGTCAAACTATTATGGCAAGTTGCTCTTCGAAAAACGAGTGACGTTGATCCTAACCCTAAGGATCCTAAAGATAACTTGCACGGGAAAGAGGCACGTCAAGATGCTAGCTCGAAGCGCATTGCTTCCGCCGAGCATTTAATGCACTATCCAAAAGGGAAAGGAAAGCCAGTTTGCATTAAGTTGAGCAAGCAGGCAATTATTGACCTAGATAAAGAGAAAGGAAGAGGGACAGAGAAAGAGAAAGAACGTGATGTTAAGGGTAAAGGGGTTCAAAATGATGATGAAGGGAAAGGGAGGGAGAAAAGAGGAAGAAAATCCACATTGGATAATGGGAAGGATAAAAAGGACATTGATGCAGACATTAGCGTTGAGAAGAAGAAACGACCTATCTGGGATTCAGAGATGTATAAGAAATTTTTGGAGATTATTCAGGATAATGATGATGACGGTAAAAATTTGTTGTTCTATTATGATAAAATTATCATTTTGTGACACTATTGAGCTACACCCTAATACATGTCTAAACTATGCAGGTGCTACAGCAGCTAAGGTACCTAATAATGCCTTGACAAGCAATCAGGCTGAGAGGAATCTTCAGGTTTATCTGTCATTTTCAATTTCCTTTTATTAGGCTAGTAATAATAATAATTCAAAGAAAAAAAAAAAAATTCATATATCGACAGTATGGATGGATGCCTGTGGCCTGTGGCCTGTGGGTGTGACAGTTGGGTGGGCGAGTGGTTTGCATGGAGGAATGTGAATATTTACTAAGCATAGACTTCAGTAAAAGGCATTAACATGACGACATTTAGATAACACAAATTTATGTAATATTAATGACACTTTTCCAGTACCTTCATAATCATATATAATGTATGTTATATTAAAACATTATTGTAAAATATATTTACACGATTAAATTATCAAATGAATGTAAAATGTAATGATGATATATCAATTTATGCAATATTTTTTGGCCTCATTTGATTGCCCACATGAATTAAATTCCTGCGAGAAACTGCATTTCACGGAAATTTAATTCATATGTCAATTTTCTAAGATGTAGGTAAAAGACGTTTGGTTTTCAAAATGGAAAATAGAACTTTCTTAGTGAGATTAGTTAAAATGAAGGAATTGAAACTTTATTTGCTTACGTTAATTGTTCAATCATAAAACTTATTATATTTACACATATCACCTTACTAATTTGGATAAGCGTAATCAGATATCAAACATAGGGTTTTTTGAGCTGAAAGATGTCATGATTGATCATGCATTCAAGTTTAAGATTCTAAGCCTGAATAAATTTTATTATGTTAAGCAAGTATTACATATATGGGATTATTTTTCTTAAATGATGTCATAACACTTAATTTGAGTAATTGCTCATTCATGTACTTTCCAATGTTCTTCACATTCGGTTATTTCATCATAGAACTTTCATTTTGCCTTTCTAGTTAACTTATGTTTCATGGTTACTTAAGGAGTTTTATAATGAAATATAATGGCATACTTTAGTCCATGTGGCCCACTCCACCTCGTAAAGGAAAGTCAAATTGTCATTCTTTTTCTTGGAAAGTTATTTATTGTTACAACCCAAGTATTTACAGGTTGAATTCTATAATTTTTCCGTGAGAATATGTGGGGGAGAGAGAGAGACAGAGAGAAAATTAGGATGTATTTCTTTTGTCTCCTCTCATTTAATTATGAAAAAGGATTTCATTAATACTTCATTAGCTCCAAAATACAAATCTTATTTAGTTCTCTTATATAGTGATAATGAACGCAACTACATGGCTTTTATATATAGTCATAAATTATTTTTCCTATTTTTGTTACAAAGCTCTCAAGTTAGTCAAGTCCCTGGGCCAAGATCCAGAACTAACAACAATCATTTCCGGCGTCCACTAATTCGGTGGCGTGACATTCATTGTAATGTATTTTGATTATGTAAGATGATTCCGAAGCAACTACCTCTAAATGGCAGGTTGTTGGAGGTACCGATGGTGTTTTGACGAGCTCAAAACAGACTCCTAGTATTCATGGTACTAATACAATGTTTGAATCAAAGTTGACAAGGCTACGAAACCGGAATATTCCGAATTTTGGGATTTCAAGCGCCATGGGGATTACAAAATATCCGCGTTGGAATCAAAGATTTAATCCCAGATTACTTAGTGCAGGTATTTTAAGCGGTGGAAGACCAACCCTCCAAACTAGGAAAAGCAGTGGTTTTAACCTTCTTGGCGTTCAAACTAATGGGAATAGACAGCTTCTTGGGTTTGGATCTCAAGCTAACAGACTCGAAAGTAACATGGCTCTCTCAGGCTTTAATGACAGGTTTAGAAGTACATATTTGACCCCACAGCTAGGTAAGATTTCCTATTTATAGAGTTAGAGTTTTGTAAGTTATAATGCTTTCCGTGTGAAAAAATAGAACAAACTGATATACTTTGATACCAATTTGCTAGGGAAATCTTGACGTAGAAGCGTAAATCTTGATCACTTGATTCGATTCAAATAATATGACTCACAAAAACGAGAAGTAAACAAATATGGAGAAAGAAAGAACAAACACGAACACACAATATTTACGTGGAAACCCCTCTACAATTGAGAGGGGAGAAAACCATGGGCGTAGATGGAGATTCTTTATTGATACTGAATGGAAGAATTATGTTATGATCCGGGCTTGATGAAGATCTTGGGGGGGGGCGCTGTTATTTCTGTTAAGTTGCTGCTATTACTAATGAGCTGCAATTTAGTTTTTGTTATGTTGCTATTGAGCTGCTGCATTGTTCTGTGTTGCTGTTTGTGCTGCTTAAGTTGCTGTTATGTGTGGTTAGTTAGCTAAGGAATGGTGTATTAGTTTTAGCTAGTGTATGTTGTAATAAGCCTGCAATAGCAAGGCACGGTCAGGTCTGGTCAGTGTTGTTAGTTGGTGTGTTGGCGCCGATTAGTGGTTCAAATGTTAGTTAGATATTTCCTAGATATTTTTTTACTGAGTCGGTTATTAGTGGTTGTCTAGGTTCAATGTCTTATTTTCTTATAAGTAGTTGGTTGGTGTAAAATTTTAGATCATTCAATCAAATATCAAACAACTATCTCAATTTGAGATCAAATTCTCTTTCTCATCTAACTCTCTCTATTTATCATCCCTATTTCTCTAATTTCTCATCTCAATTCACTTCTTTCTCATCTCATACTCTCAATCTATCCTAAATTTACTTAGTTTATGTTTGTGATTCAATCACGAGCGTAACAATTGGTATCAGAGCCTCGTTTGGCTTCCAATTGAGTGCGTAATCAAAAAAATAATAATAATAAAAAAACAGATTCAGTTTGAGTTTAAGGACAATTTGATCAAGATCAGTTCAAATTTGTGATTCTTAAATTTGATCTTGAAATATAAGAAACTTGTAGATCATATCTGGTGATCAAGCTGCTGTCAGTTCGAAATCAACTAGAGCAAATCAGATTGTGAAGCGCAATTCATCCATGGCTGGTGGAGTAACAACAAGATCAGGTGCTGAAGCTGGAAATCCGGCTACACATGTTGATCCTAATGTTTCCTATGCTGCGGTAGTTGGAGCTAATGTTGAAGCAGGTCAAGGAGAGGTTACAACCAGTCAGTTGAGCTTGCAAATGAGTGATATGCTCGTGACGATGCAGCAGTCTCAAAGAGAATTGTCGCGAGAACTGGATCAAAAGTATGATGCAAGATTTGCTCAATATTCTCAACAAATGGAGGAAAGAATTGAAGATCGAGTTAATCAACAAGCAAAAGAGTTTGATGAAAAGATTGATGATTGTTTGAATCAACAATTGCAGAGGTTTGAAGTGAGATATGCTGAAATAAACAAACAAACGTTTGAAGATTGAGTGACTCAACAATTGCAAGGAATTGAGGATCGAGTGGATAATCAATTTGCTATGTTGTAGAATCAGATACAAAAACAAAATGCAGATGCAGGTGTTGGTGGTTTGTTTCCTGCAAGTCAGTTAGGGAGAACTACTGATTTGTTTCAATCGCAAGTACCAAATACTGTTGCTCATCCACAAGTTGGACCTCAAGTCGCTAATCCGAAGAGGACAGACCTCAGAATCTTGTTCCAGATGCTGCAATAACTGCGAATCCGCATGTCAAACCAATTATTCAGGAGCAAATTCAGTTTTCTAACTCAAATCTTGGACAGAATGTGCATCATCAGGATCATTCAATACACCTCAGGTTGAACACTGTTAGCTTCCAATTCAAGGATTGGGAGTTAACCTTGTAGAGGAGAGAGTTAAGATGAGAAAAAAAAGTGAAGGGGATGATAATTAGAGAAATAGATGAGAAATAGAGAGAGAATTCCAAAGGGAAATCAGATTTTTATTGATTCAATGAAGAATATACATGATTTGAGCTTATTTATACTTGATCTAATACATTGAACAAGACACCAAGCTCTAATTGCCACTAACTAATTATGGCGCCAAAACTCCCTAGCCGCCTCATTTAACTAGCTTGACCCCCTTAACCGACTTTAGAGCCAAAATGTGCTGCCAACTAATGACCAATTGCAACCCCAAATCAATTCAAAAACATTACATGCAATTCAAGACCAATTACAACAAAAAACTAAAGGAATCATAGCATTCCCTCCCCCTTAAGAAGCTCCTTGTCCTTAAGGAGAAAAACTAGGGAATTGGCTCTTCAAGAATGTGAGGTTCTCCCAAGTGACAAAGCTTTTGTCCAAATTCCGCCACTGCACCAGAACTTCTTGCAAAGCACCATCCTCCATTTGCATTGTTCTTTATCTTCTGATAGCAGTAGGTTGCAGCAGCAGTGCTCCATTTGAGCCCACTTCTGGTGGTTCCCGCGAGTGCTTAGCTCCATTCTTCACCTGCTTTTTAAGTAAAGATACATGGAACACTTGGTGAATGTATGAATGAGGAGGTAAATCAAGTTTGCATGAAACTTTGCCAATCTTCTCCAAAATCTTGTATGGGCCAAAGAAACGAGCACTTAGCTTGACATTCTTCCCGACAGCCAAAGTAGACTGTGTATAAGGTTGTAATTTGAGGTCGACCATGTCTCCACCTTCATAATTTTTGTCTACCCTCTTTTTATCGGCATAGAATTTCATCCTTGCTTGAGGTTGGAGAAGATTATCTTTGAGAACTTGCATCATTTGCTGCCTCTGCTGAATGAAGTCAGTTGCTGCAGATTCAAAAGGCCTTGGCTGCTGCAGCATAAAGGGAGTAGGAGGAGCATAGCCATATAATGCTTGGAAAAGAGTAGTGCCAATTGATGCATGTACATGAGTGTTGAACCATTATTCAGCTAGAGAGAGCCATCAGTTCCATTCTCTAGGCTAACAGAAAACCATGCTTTGAAGGTACTGCTCAATACATTGGTTAACACGCTCGATTTGTCTATCCGTTTGTGGATGATAGGATGAGTTAAGAACCAATGTAGTGCCCAACAACTTGAACAACTCCCTCTAAAAATTGCTTGTAAAGATCTTGTCCTAATCAGAAACAATGGATTGAGGCAACCCATGTAACTTATATATGTTGTTAAGGAAGATCTTGGCTAACTTTTCAACAGTAACAAGTCGGGTGAGGGCAATGAAGTGGCTATATTTGGTGAAACGATCCACCACCACCCATATGACTTCCGGGCTATCGGACCTTGGCAACCCCTCAATGAAATCCATACTAATATTGATCCAAGCTCCATCCGAAATGGGAAGAGGCTGAAGAAGTCCCTTGTATCTATGATCCCCCAATTTGGTTTGTTGACACACTTCACATGCCTTAACATAATCACTCACTGTCTTCTTCAAGCTTGGCCAGCTGAAATAGGCTTTAACCCTTTGATAAGTGCCCTCTACACCAGCATGTTCTCCCCAAGCTGAATCGTGTGAGGCTTGAACAATCGGGTT
The DNA here is from genome assembly GCA_018398585.1 of Simmondsia chinensis. NCBI lineage: Eukaryota > Viridiplantae > Streptophyta > Magnoliopsida > Caryophyllales > Simmondsiaceae > Simmondsia > Simmondsia chinensis. The sequence goes on along the minus strand of JAGTTD010000008.1, from coordinate 15,334,981 downwards.
CCTCAAATTTGTTGTAGAACCAATGTATAACTTGTTCTGTAATCTGATCAACCCCTTCTGCACAGATACATCTGCTTCACTGTCATGTTTTTCTGCATTTTTCACAAGGCTAGCAGCCACACACTCTTGAGCAAATGGATCACCCTCATATGACTTATAAACTTCATCCATCCATGAAGGTAACACCACAGATATTGCACTGCACAACCCATGTTCAACATCTTCAAACTTCCTTGATAAAGTGTCTGCTGCAGCATTCTCTTTGCCTCTTCTGTATTCAATGGAATAATCAAGGTCAAGCATCTTCATTAGGCCCTTCGTTTGAATTCTTGTCACAATCTTTTGCTCAAGAAGGTACTTGAGGCTTTGATGATCAGTTCGAATGATGAACCTATGACCATCCAAGTAATGCCTCCATTTCTCAACGGCTAGAAGAATTGCTAAGTATTCCTTCTCATAAGTTGACATGGCTTGATGCTTGGGACTAAGTGTTTGACTCAAATAAGCAATAGGCCTCCCTTGTGGAGAAAGAATAGCCGCAACACCAGATCCACTTGCATCTGTCTCCAATATGAAGTTTTCTGAAAAATTAGGCATTGCGAATACCGGTGCGGCACACATGGCTGACTTGAGAGCCTCAAAAGTAGCTTGAGCCCTTTCAGACCATAAGAAAGCATATTTCTTTAAGAGCTCAGTTTAAGGTTTTGCAATGTATCCATAACCTCTAATGAACTTTCTATAATATCCAGTCAAACCCAAGGATCCCCTCAATTGCTTCAAGGTTATAGGAATTCGCCAACCTTGCATTGCTTGGACCTTAGCAGGATCCGTGGACACTCCTTCAAGGGAAATTACATGGCCCAAATACTCGAGCTTGGTCTGAGCAAATGAGCATTTAGATAACTTGGCAAAGAACTTGTGCTGCCGCATCACCACGAAGACTTCTCTAAGGTGGATGAGATGATCCTCATAAGAAGAGCTATAAATCAATATATCATCGAAGAAGACTAGCACTTATCTCCTCAAAAAGGGCTTAAAAATGTCATTCATTGCTGCTTGAAAGGTGTTCGGAGCATTTGTTAAGCCAAATGGCATAACAACAAACTCGAAATGCCCGTGATGAGTCTGAAAAGAAGTCTTATATATATCCGGCTCAAGAACTCTGATTTGATGGTATCCCTGTCTCAAATCAAGCTTAGAGAAGAAACATGCTCCATATAAATCATCAAGCAGATCATCTATAACAGGAATAGGAAACTTATCTTTCACTGTCAAGGAATTCAATTGACGAAAATCAATGCCCATCCTAGCCGTCCCATCCTTCTTCTTCACAAGGATCACAGGTGAGGCAAAGGGACTATGGCTTGGTCTAATGATGCTCATGTGAAGCAACTCATCAACTTGTCTCTCAATTTCTGATTTTTAGGCATGAGCATATCGGTAAGGTCTGATTTTAATTGGATCAGCATTTGCTCAGAGTAGTATGGCATGGTCCACACTCCTTTGAGGAGGAAGGCTCTTTGGTTGCTCAAAAACGTCTTCAAACTCTTCAACCAAGGCATGAACCTTAGGCTGAATGTCCTGCTGAAGTTCCACAGGTGAGATTACAAACAATTGTCCAAGCCATTGAATTGCCTTCTTCTTGAATCCTCCTTGTAAGCATTTGCCATTAATCAACCGAAGCTGAGCTTCTTCTGAAATACCTTGCAGAGAAACCTTAGTGCCATGAACCTCAAATGCTTCTATCATTTTATCGAAATCAAACACCACCGGATTCAAGGATCTCATCCAATCTACCCCTAGCACCATATCACAACCTCCCAAAGGAAGAACTCTAAAATCAAAAGTGAATTGATGATCTTGCATAGACCACGGAAAAGCTTGGCACTTGTTTTGAGTAGTTATGAAATTGCCATCAGCCACCATAACCGCCAATGGATGAGTTTTAGTCACTTCATGCTTCACTTTCTTTATCAATTTTGGGTCAACAAAGCTATGCGTGCTCCCACTATCAATAAGAACAATAATGGAAGTTTTACCAGCCTTTCTTTTGATGCGAATGGTATTGTGAGCTGCACTCTCGGTCAAAGCCTTCATGGAAATCTCAACTTCATCCTCCAACAACTCATCTTGTGAAGAATGCCCATAACTGTCTTCCTCTGCTTATGAATTTTCACTGTCTGAATCACCTCTTGCACGGGACCCTCTTGCAGACATCAAGGTTTGGGATTTGCACCTATGTCTGGGCTGATAAGGTTGGTTGCAACGATAACATAATCTCACTGAACTCTTATCAGCAGCACGCCTGAATCAGGAGCTTGAAGCATCTCTATGCTGCGGTTTGAAGTTACTGCCTTTAATCTTACTCTTATCACTTGAATTTGCTAGAGTAGCTTCAATCAGCTTAGTCTTGTTATAAGCATTAGACAATGTCTTAGGACCAATGGCCTTCCCCATATTCTTGATCCTAGGCTTGAAACCACTAACGAAACAAGAGACATAATATACCTCTGAATCCTTCGGAGAGATGGATATCATTGACAACAAGTTAGCTCGTAGATTCTCAAACTTGATCATGTATTCGCTCACGATGGAGGTCTGATACACCTTATTAAAACTGTCCACTACATCACTTATCTCCTCTTCTCCATATCATTCACACAATTCTTCTACGAATTGGCCCCAAGAAAGGTTAGGTTTGCTTTTCAACAAACTATAATACCACACCTCAAGATCTCCATGTAAGTGTGCTGCAGCTAGTTCCACTTTTTCAGCTTCACTTATGTTATAATATTGAAAGTACCGATCGCACCTTCTCAACCATGACTCTGGCTGCTTGCCATCAAAAGGCTCGATTTCCACTCTTGGCTGCCTGTGAGAACTGCTCCTGCCACCACATGAAGTGTCATTACTCACTGATCTTTGCTGAAAATGCCGATCAGGTGGCCTATCTTGATGTTTGAAGTCATAAACTGCATTTTGGTGGTGAATAACAGAATTAGGAAGCCTTGAATTCTGATCTGAATTCAAGCCATTCAATCCGTAATGAGCTTGTTCTGTGGCTCGATCCTGATTTTCTGCAGCAATTTTAACCTGTGGAGGTCGATCATCAACTGATCTGATCTGAATTGAAGGTCCTGCCATAGATTGAATCATTGGAGATTTTTCCCGATTCCTTACTAAACTTTCAGTTCTGGCAGTGTTCACTTACGGTTGAACCACTTTAAAAGGAGGACAAATCTGACTAGAAGGCTTAAGGATCGTGTTAACTGATGATTTCGCCTACTTATTAACCCGATCCTGTAGATTCACAAGCTTAGCCTCAATCTGTTGCAATCGATCTTCTTTATTCGAGTCCCTTTCCAGGTATAACAGCTGCATTTTTAAGAGTTGTTCAAATTTTTGATCAAACCTGTTATGTAAGTCCTAAAGATGATCAATAGTAAGATACTGAGGTTCGGTTGTAGCATTTGCACCAGCTTTAGCAGCGTAAGGCACATCAGAACTAGCAACTGTAGCTGCATAGGTTCCACCAGCTCCCGATCGAGTCCTCACACCATCAGCCATGTTTTGATTTTTTTCTTTTGTTTTGCCAGCTCCAATCAAGGAATTGATTGCTTGAACTAGCTCTGATACCAATTGTTAGCTTCCAATTCAAGGATTGGGAGTTAACCTTGTAGAAGAGAGAGTTAAGCTGAGAAGAGAAGTGAAGGGGATGAGAATTACAGAAATAGATGAGAAATAGAGAGAGAATTCCAAAGGGAAATCTGATTTTTATTGATTGAATGAAGAATATACATGATTTGAGCTTATTTATACTTGATCTAATACATTGAACCAAGACACCAAGCTCTAACGGCCACTAACTAATTCTGGCGCCAAAACTCCCTAGCCGCCTCATTTGACTAGCTTGACCCCCTTAACTGACTTTGGCACCAAAATGGCCTGCCAACTAAATACCAATTACAACCCCAAATCAATCCAAAAACATTACATGCAATTCAAGACCAATTACAACAAAAAACTAACGGAATCATAACAAACACCTTCAATGTAGTGCAACGTGAGCAATCTCTTGATCTAACACACGCACGACCTGCTTGCCTAAATGCTGAACATTTGGTTCGGCCACCAGACCTTGCTCAGCAGTATTTTTGTGAATAGAAAGCTTCTGAAAATGGTCCTATTCAAGGCGATGATGTTACGAGTGGTAGTAGAGACAATGGCTATAGATAACCAAGAGTTCAACTTGAAAATTTTGATGGGAAGCGGCCTCAGTCTTGGTTAAGAAGATGTGAACATTACTTCCATTTCTATTCCATTCCTGATGAACAAAAGGTTGAATTGGCTGCGGTTTATCTTCAAGGAGATCATGAAGTTTGGCTCTATAGTCTATTGAAAAGAAATTTGACGTTAACTTGGACTGCATTTATGATGGAGCTTTGTGAACGCTATAGTGATGAAGATTCTAGTGATATCGTTGATAGTTTCAACAAGGTGACTCAAGTCTCAACTGTGAAGGAGTATCTGACAAGGTTTGAAAACCTTAGAGCAAGCATGATAACGGTCTATCCGCAAGCCACGAAGTCATTTTACGTCTCGAGCTTCATCAGTGGATTAAAGCCGAAAATCAAGAATTTGGTGAAGGCAATTGTTCCTACTTCTTTATCCAAAGCTTATGCAAAGGCCAAGTTGTTTGAGGCCACAGTTCTATCAACCAGTGATGGGCCAAAACATCGAGGAGAAAGCTCCCAACAACATCAAAAAGGGGGAGATGAATCCAAAGTGAACCATCCCTTTGAGAAGAATACCTTTGAGAAGAGGCCTTAAAGGCTCTATTTTAAGTGTCATCGGCCTTATGAAATTGGCCATAAATGTAATCTTAAATTTCTCATGATGGTTATAGGTGTTAACATCGAAGGGGAGTCCGATAGTGATTGGACCGATGTTGAAAATGAGGATTCTGATCAAGAACTTTTCATTGAGGATGAAGTGGAGATTTCCTTGACAGCTTTGACAGGGCAAGGAATTCCTAACACGATCAGGATTAAAGGAAAAGCAGGCACGAGATCGGTTGTCATCTTGATAGACAGTGGAAGCACTCATAGTTTTGTTGATCCAAAAATAGTGAAGAAAGTGGGACATGAGGTGATCAAGACTCATCCCTTGGCAGTGACCGCGGCTGATGGAATCTCTATCCTTACTCAGGACAAATGCCGAGCTTTTCAGTGGTCTATGCGGGAGCATCAGTTCACTTACAATTTCAGAGTCCTTCCCTTGGGTGGATGTGATATGGTGCTTGGAGTTGATTGGATGCGTGCTTTTAACCCGGTGTTCTTCGATTATGTTAAGCAAGCTGTGTCTTTTGAATGTCAAGGATCTCGAGTTACATTGCGAGGCATGGACGATCACTAATTTCAATTCTGAAGGACAAGAATGTGCTCAAGGGGAAGGGAATATTATAATCCGGGCTTGATGAAGATCGGGGGGGGGGGGGGGGGGGGGGGGGGCTGTTATTTCTGTTAAGTTGCTGCTATTACTGATGAGCTACGATTTAGTTGCTATTATGTTGCTATTGAGCTGCTGCATTGTTTTGTGTTGCTGTTTGTGCTGCTTAAGTTGCCATTATGTGTGGTTAGTTAGCTAAGGAATGGTGTATTAGTTTTAGCTAGTGTATGTTGTAATAACCTGCAATAGCAAGGCACGGTCAGGTCTGGTCAGTGTTGTTAGTTGGTGTGTTGGCGCCAATTAGTGGTTCAAATGTTAGTTAGATATTTTTTTAGTGAGTCGGTTGTTAGTGGTTGTCTAGGTTCAATGTCTTGTTCGCTTATAAGTAGTTGGTTGGTGTAAAATTTCAGATCCTTCAATCAAATATCAAACAACCATCTCAATTTGAGATCAAATTCTCTCTCTCATCTAACTCTCTCTATTTCTCATCCCTATTTCTCTAATTTCTCATCTCAATCCACTTCTTTCTCATCTCATACTCTCAATCTATCCTAAATTTACTTAGTTTACGTTTGTGATTCAATCACGAGCGTAACAAATTACAACGACACTTCCTCTAAACGAGATCTATGAAAGAATTACAATCAATTTCTCTTAACTCTCATAGCATTCGAAATCTGAATTGGAGGAATTACAAAATCGCCTCACTCTCTCAATGGCAGCGCCTCACACTTTAATTGGATGCATACTGACGTAAACCCTACGTCCCTATTTATAGAAGCAGGTCAGGGAGGGTCCCAATTGATCGGGAAACACCCGATTGATCAGTATGCCAATCAATCGGAATCGGGCGGATTGATCGACCCTCTTACGACCCAAAATCCCGAAAATTCCCTTAAATCACCCGATCGATCGGTGACCCTTCAGCAGCCCCCTAAACTTAAAACAAGTAATTTGAGACATAAACCTAATAAATCTCCACCTAGGCTCAAATTATATATATGAAAGAATTTCCTCTACCTTCTCCACTAAACACCCCACACACAGGGTTATCTCAACGAAACATGAAACCTAACCGAGTCCGATCGAAGCTTGAACTTCCATCTAAGTAGCAACTGAGTGAACATATCTGAGAGGTTATCAGCAATGCCAATCTTCTTCTTCTCTGAATTGGCTCTTGACACTTTATCTGAAATAGCCACTTGCTACTGAACTATTTGCTTAACTAAAACTGAACTCCCTTTGGCTTACTCACCTGACCTGAATCACAAACAACTGATGACATCTTCTGTGGAGACAATAATGAAGACTCACCAAACGTGACACATCTACTCGTTACGAATTGCTTGAAGCGAAAACCTTTCTACTTCCCATAAAGCCCTTGTTCACAGAAAATCAGTCCTGTAGACTGACTACACAAAGAGCCCCTCACACTGTGCTCAGACAGACCCCTATCACCTAAATGACTCAATCCTAAATGTTCTGAATTTGTGTTCTCTGGTTCTGTCAACAACAAGGATGATGAAGATGCTGCAACAGATCTAACGACTGTGGAACCGACAAGCTCATACAAAGTACCTAACCTTTAACCTGTGTACCTGCACCCTTTAGACTTGAGAGTACCTAAAAAGATGAGATTCTTCTTCAAATTAGGAACATGATGAACATCGCTTAAAACCTTGATAGTGCCGTCGAACATCCTAAAACGAATTGTTCCTATACCCAGAACTTTGCATGCAGTATTATTACCCATCAAAGAAACTCCACCTTGAACTGACTCGTACGTGGAAAACCAATCCCAATTGGGGCAGACATGATAGGAGCAACCCGAATCCAAAATCCAACTATCTCTCAAATTGGACTGAGGTTCAGATACAGACAGTAGAAGATCTTCATTCTCACCATCCATAACACTAGCTACTATGGATCTCTGGTCAAACCTATTATCTGCTTCTAATTTTCTCTTAAGCTTGTAACGGTTTTTCTTAATATGCCATTTCTTATGACAGTAGACTTAGACTTGTTTCCACTATGATCATACTCAGTTCTCCCCCCTCACAAATAAACAACTACCTGAGTTATAAACGGAATTAGATAATTCTCTATCTACTCGTTCTTTACTCAGTAGGTTTCTCTTAACTTCATCAAGAGATATGGTTTGTCTACCACCATAAATTATGCTTTCAATAAAACCCTTGTATGAAGTAGAGAGAGAACATAACAACAACATTGCCTGATCTTCATTCTTAGGAACATCATCCAATTCTTTCAAATCTTGAATAATTGAATTAAAATCATTGACATGATTCTTAAGTGACGTACCTTCAAACATACGAAACGAGAACAACTGGCACTTAACTGCGAGTTTGTTGGAGATGGACTTGAAACAGAACATATCCTGCAATTTCTTCCACAACTCCTTAGCGGTCTTCACTTCTAGAACTTCTATCAAAACGTCATCGGTAAGACACATCTGAATTGCAGTGAGTGCCTTCTCATCTAACTCCTCCCATTGTGCTTTTGTCAAATTCTCTAGTTTCTTCTCTTTCCCATCTAAAGCTTTCTTCAAGCCACTCTAAGTCAAGAGGCCTTTAACGCTAACCTGCCATAAACTGAAGCTCTCTTGACCACCAAACTTCTCAACTTCAGACCTGATTGTGGATGTGATAGCATCAAATCAAAATAAACAGGGCTATGATACCAATTTGTGTGGAAAAAGTGGAATAAACTGATATACTTTGATACCAATTTGTTAGGAAAATCTTGACGCGCAAGCGTAAACCCTGATCACTTGATTTGATTCAAATAATATGACTCACACAAACGAGAAGTAAACAAATATGGAGAAAGAAAGAACAACTATGAACACACAATATTTACGTGGAAACCTCTCTACAATCGAGAGGGGAGAAAACCACGGGCGGAGATGGGGATTCTTTATTAATACTGAACGGAAGAACTACAATGACACTTCCTCTGAACGAGATTTATGGAAGAATTACAATCACTTTCTCTTAACTCTCGCAGCACTCAAAATCTGAATTGGAGGAATTACAAAATCACCTTACTCTCTCAATAGTGGTGCCTCACACTTTAATTGGATGCATAATGACGTAAACCCTATGTCCTTATTTATAGACGCACGTCAGGGAAGTCCCGATCGATAGGTATGTCGATTGCTCGGAACCGGGCCGATTGATTAGCCCTCTTACAGCCCAAAATCCCGACAATTCCCTTAAATCACCCCGATCGATCAGGCTTCCCTCCTGATCAATCGGTGACCCTTCGGCAGCCCCATAAACTTAGCCCCATAAACTTATAACAAGTAATTTGAGATATAAACCTAACACTTTCAAGTGATAGATTTTGAAATGCTAACTTTTCATGCTAAGAGGCATCATTCAGCATTTCAAAGTTCGAGTCACATTGGAAACATGTATCAAACTTGACACAAATAGATTGAAACAATGGCGGAATCATTTTCATAAGAAAATGATTATTAGATGATTTGTTGGCTCATTATATCACTAGATTTTAAAACTGATTGAATTATGTGGACATGTTAGAGTCAAATTTTTTTTTATCTTAATCATTAGCGTACTTAATTTTCGTAGTTATATCATAATATTCACATTGTTTTGATATTTATGATTGAACGTCTCAATTTATGACATTTCATTAATTTTTCTTCTATATCTAATATATAATAATATAAGTGCTCTCTTACTCTCAACCTTGAATACTTTTATGATTACTCCCCTCTGCTCCCTCTATTGCCCCTCCTGTTGCCGCTTCTGCTTTGTGCAGCTATCAACAACATATAATCCATATGCATTTTGGATGCTATCAAAAAGTACTGTCATGTTGCTGCAACTTATATAACAAGCAGTTTAAATTTACGTTTTCTCGCAACAACTATGTATAGTTATGACACCTTAACTATAAGCAAACAGAACGGTTTTTATTTGATTCCATATTTCTAACACTCGTACAACTGCTGCAGGATTAAACAAAATGGGAAAGTATTCTTCCTTCTATGGTAGCAATCTAGGATCAACTGCATTAAACCGAGAAAGGACATTTGATCCACTTGGAGACGCTGTCAGATCAGCAAGAGATAGAAATCTGCTGGGTAAAGTCTACCTTAAAGTCGACAAGAAACCCAGCGGAGACGCTAATGGAACATCCCCGTCAGCAGTCAACACTTCTTCCTCGCACTTAACCTCTTTAGTCGGAGATGGAAACAAGAAAACTGTTGCTGCACTCTACGTGGACAATGATCAAAACTATGAACAAAATACAGCAAATGCAGCAAGTACAGGACAAGGAAAAGGAAAAGGAAAAGAGAGGATTGACACTGAACTTGGTGAGAGCTTTAGACAAGGATATCAGCACAATGCAGCAAGTACTGGACAAGGAAAAGCAAAAGAGACGATTGGTACTCAATTTGGTGGGAACTTTAGACAAGGATATGAGCACAATGCAGCAAATATTGGCTTCAATAACTTTGAGTTTCATTCATCTAGTTCAGTTAATGCACCTTTTCCAAACTTCCCCTCTTTGCTTGGAAATGAAAGCCAGAAGACACTCGCTGGATTCGGAAGCGACATTGGTCAAGGATATGAACAAATTGCAGCAAATTCTGGCATCAATAGCTTAGAATCAGCTTATGTTTCAAATTATGTTAACGCGAATCACCTAAGTCTAGATCATGATGCAACCCAATTTTCTTCTGCTCCTCTGGACGTGTATGGTTCAACTCGCATGCAAAACCCAGTTACTTTACCTAAACAAACAGGATTGCTCGAAGATATCTTACATAACGTGATTATAGACACTAACAACAACGTTTTGGGTTTGAACAGAATTCAAGTAGGCTCAATGGGTGTTGAAGGAGATCTTGATATTTTTGGTGCAATGGCGACTCAGTCTCAAATGACAACAAGCATATTCGGCCTTAATCAAGAGGTAGACATTATGGGAGCGAAGACTTATCAATCTCATATTGGAACAGGCTTGTATGGTGTTAATCAGCAGTTTGATACTGTGGGAGTAGTGACTTCTCAAGCTCCAATTACATCAAGTTTAACTGGTCTTAATCAAGATTTAAACATTGTGGGAGCAAAAGCATCACAATTTAACCTGACAAATCAGAGTCAAGAACTCGGGGATATCAACTTTCTAGAGAATTTTGCTTTAAGCGGTCCACCTTATGGAACCCATTTTAATGAGAGTGATTTCAGCATTGAAGATATTTTCTCAGAGGTTGGTCCCCACAAATTTCATTATCAGTCAACTATGTTTTATTTGTTTCGCTAATTTTTATTTGTTTTCGAATTTTCAGCTCCATGATGATGTTCTAGGGGGAAACAACATGCCAGCACCATGGAACTAAATGCCAGCAGTTTGTGAAGTCAGTAGCATATTTTAAGTTATGTCATTTATGCTGTAGAGAATAGTTGATGGCAATGGACGCAAGTTCTCTATTTTTCCTTTTTTAAAATATATTTTTTTGAACCTCCTGTTTGGGGAAATCCAAAAGAAAGAACATGGAATCAATTGCAGTTTGTGCTTGCATCGTTATTGCCATAATAGTGTTAAGGATATTACCCGATGTGTCGTGGCAATCGCATTGAGTTTTTTAAAATGCATGTTTTACATTTTGGCCTTACTTTTGCCCAAATTTGAGTTGACAGCTACAAAATTATTCATTTTTGTACCCTTTAAAAATCTTAAACATGTTAATGCAGTAACGTATATGTATATATCAATAAATGAAATACGATCTGATATGCATTATTATCCAAAAGCAACATATGCATTACTAAGGCCATTACTTGACTATTATGTAATGGCTAATGGGGAAACATCTAGCGTAAACATTCTTAACGTAACAACCGTTACGTTATTATTCGATTCTATGACCGAAGTAGACAAATGTAGAAACAATGTTATTTTGATAAATCCAACAACATTGCATGTTGCTTGATTTTATTTTATTTGGCTACTTTTGCATTTTGATTTCCTTTTCCCATGGGTCGCCCCCTATTGAAACACCTTTGTGTGTGGTCCTGACAGAATGCTCCCTAGGACTGCACAGTGTGCTACCTCCTTGCTCATAGAGTCATGTGCAGCACACAGTATGCAAGGGTTGCCTCCTTGTGCAGTGCTTCTTACAAGCACACTGCCTCAAGGAGTCATTGTTGTATGTGTACCTACTTTTGTGCGATAGACCCCTTGTTCGTGTGGGCATATCCTCAAGTGTGCCCACACCTCCTAGACCTTCTTGGAGTCTTTATATAGTACCTAGATCAAGTTCACCCACCTTAAGATTTAGGCTCCAATCTTGCGCACCCCGCTCCATACTCAGATCCCTATCACCTGCTATCTTTTCCTCATTCTCTTTTCGCAAGTTGATACGGACCTAATTTTTTATGTGCATTGGATAGTGTCCCTGTGTGCTACCTTGTGCTTAACCTTCTTCATCCCTAATCTTCAACCAGGTGCCCGCTCCTTGCTAGAGCATACCTCAATTTAAAATTAGGATCACATCATCTCCTTGATGTCTCAAAATGCTATTGTACCGAGATACATAGTAAATAAGTCTACTAATATTAGGTTTCTTTAGAGAGTATAATTTGCTCTTAAAACTTAACTACATAAATTGAATGACAAGTAAACTAATCATCGACACTAATACCCCTTCCGATGATTCTTATATATCGAGACACATTTTTTATTATGTTCTATTAAATGAACATAATATATATGCCTTATAAAGGCTACAACAACAACAACAACAGTCCCAGTGCCACAAGTTCTCCCGCATACATAGGATCTTTTTTTTTTGGGGGGGGGGGGGGGGGGGGGGGGGGGTGATGTAGCCTTCCCCCTTAGGTGCTACCCTAAAGGGAAGCTGTTTTTGAGGACCCCCAACCTAAGAAACGTGTCGTCATGGAAGCATAGAAGCCTGTAAGCATGAGAGCAACATAGTATTAGAGCAGTACGTAGCACAAATTGAGCATTACAAAGCAAAGCCCAATGGAAGGTAACCGTAGTCAAATAGTCAGCATGTACGCAAATGCTCAAGTGCACGGATAAGCAAATAAATGCACCAGTTTGTGCACCAAAGAGGAAGTCAAGGCACCTAGAGACACTAGTGTAAGCAATAAAAAAAATGTGCTACTCTATGCTGCTGCCTCAGCGACCCCTATGCACGCTCTCCATTGAGTTCTATCTAAGGCCATCTCCTCCCGTAAGTTTAGATGGGTCAGGTCCTGTCGAATTGTCTCCAACCATCTCTTCTTTGGCCTGCCTCTTCTTCTTCTCTCTAGCGTCAATGGACGATCTCCTCCTAATATGACCGAACCATCTCAAATGCTGCTCCCTTAATTTTATCCTTAATCGAGGCCACGCCCAATTTGCCTATTATGACCTCGTTCCTAATCCTATCATTCCTTGTGTATCCACACATCCACCGCAGCATCCTCATCTACACCACATTCATCTTCTGTGTATAATGTTGTTTCATTGGCCAACACTCCGCCCCATAGGACATAGCTGATCTCACTATCGTCTTATAGTATTTCCTCTTGAGTTTTAGTGGGACCTTTCTATCGCAGAGTATCGTGGAGGCCATCCTCCATTTATGCCAACCTATTTTAATCTGATTATTGACATCCTCATCAATGTCGCTGTTCTGTTGAACCATGGAACCCAAGTATTGGAAACTCTCTTTACTCTGTAAGGTCACAAATCCATGCATTACAAAGGCTATTAATAGTGATACATTTCTCGACTTTTTGGCTAACATCAATCCTAGTATTAAGAAGCTCATTATAACAATCCTACTATGGCATCTAAAAATCTACAATGTAAAGGCCTTTATTTGATTCCATCTCGTTGACTATGAAGCCCTCCTACTTCTAAATGTAGGGATAGAAGAACATACATTTAGCTGTAAATTAACATACAAAATATAATTGTTGTTTTTACTTTGAAGCCTTAAAACAGTACAACTTAAGCTCATATCCCCAACTGTACTTACTATCTTAAAAAGACCTCATGGTATGTGATCAAAATATACACAATGGATAGTTTTAGGGATGTAATCCAGTTGAATAACTTAATACTCCATTCAAACTCGATTAAATATATTAGTACTCGAACTCGATTCGTGTATAATCTTGCTCGAACTTGTACTTGATTAACAATTCTTGTACTCGACTTGAATCAAGTACTTGTTTATTATGTATATTAAGATTCAAATACTTGCTTCATTAATACAAAGTCGAACTCAACTCGAGTACTCGTTTATTATCTATTCACCATTCTATTATATATAATGTCTTTTGTACCAAATCCTTCATTCATTAGTACATGATATACTCGAGTGTATCAAATGTGTAACTAATGATTATAGTTAGATGTACCAAACAGTGCAAATATTTGATTTGAATATGGTGTTGTGTATTAATTTCAGTATCGAATATAAAATGACTCCAGTTGTAATGATCGAGTTTGAGTCAAAGTTCTTTCCGAGCTACTTGCGAGTAGTTTGGATCCATTGAACTCCTACTTAATAGAAATGTATGGAATTTATCCTCTAGGTAGTCTCACCTTTCAATACACAATGGGACACCATGAGGCTTAAGCATTTTATATAGGAATGATAATGGGATCTGTAAAACTCGTTACTTACTGGTATCTGCTCCTTTTGGGGCAAATATGTGTATGACTAAGATGGGTAGCGGGTGTACCCGCCATAGGTACGGGGCGCATAAGGGCCGCTCCTGACATTTCTAGGGTCTCAAGCGAAATTCTCAAAGGGACTCTTCATATACAACAAATTATAATAATTTTGTCTATAAAATTTATTAATACTAAGAATTGATACATTAAAAACCGCAATTTTAAAAATCTGGGGCCCTTGTGCTTGGGGTTATATCTGGCCCTACGTACAAGTATAGTGTTATACCCATCCCGCCCTGCCTCACCTTCTACCCACTATATCCACTCCATTTTGTATCTAATTAACTTTAAAATTAAAAATAATATGCGCTTAAATTTAATTATCTAAATTTTTATCAATTTTTTAACAAAATATAACTTAATTCTTAAAAATATTATTACAAAATGAATACATACAGGTACTGATAATAGTTTGGTACCCTTATTAGGGCGGGTATGGGGCGGGTACAAGGCTGGTAATGGATACTTGTGGATAGTGGTGCGGGTACTGATATCCATTTTATACTCGTGACGGGTAATGGGGTAGGTATGGGTAGGGATTTGGGTGGCGGGTATAGGTATGGAGGAGGCACCCTCTATACACACCCCGCCTCGTTGGCATCTCTAATTTTATCACTTAAATATCCTGAAGTTCTAAAATTTTATCAATCAGACACACTTTTACCAAAATTTGATAGATTTTTATTGGAACATAATTCTGATATCATATAAGTACCTTCATTCAATTTGATAACTTTGCCAAAATATGTTGACATGACACATGATTTGGGCCGTATATAGGTAGTTTACATCAAATTCAGTAGATTATTACCATAATTCGCTGAAATTTGTGCCGAAAATATTGATGTTAGCGTCTATATACATTATCGTAATCATGTACTCCATCAATATTTTCTTTATGAAATCGGTCAAATTCTTATGAAAAGTCATCAAATTCTGACTTAGGATGCTTAGGTAATAAAATATTTAAATATTAGAGTACCCAATATCGGATGATAATTGTTCAAAACTCAGAGTACTTGAGTGTATGTAACAGTGAATTATGATTTGATTTCATGCAGCAACCGCATTAAAGTTTTGAAAATTATCTTATCTCTCCTGCATCTTTTAATTACTTTTGATGTGTTCCCATAATTACACAATTGAGGCAGCATTAATGTGAGAATCAGTATAATTATCTTGCCTGATTGATATACCCAAAGAAAAGAAATTATCTTGCCAGATACGATATTTGCAACGTTAATAATTACATGTACAGAAGTCTCTCTGGGTCCTTAATTGTAAACACATTAATAAGAGCACTTAAAATTTAGGATCAAATTGAGGGCTATTACGACTTTGAGCTAATCATTATTTTATGGGTCGGTACATAATATTACTGTTGCAATTATTTTCATAATATATATATACGTGTTTCGGGATTTTTTGGTTGGGTTCTTGAGGGTAGAACTAGGCTCAAGTTTCTTGTCTTTCTTGTGAGGTCCCTTCCCTTATTTATAGGGGAATGTATGCTTGGGTAGCAAGTAATGGGGGTTGGGTACCGCCTGGCCCCTTCAGCTAATGGGGGCATTGGTGAATTCTCGAGGTGAGGTTATTTAGGTGGGGTGTTTAAGGAGGCGGCAATGGCTCCTCAGCTCTGTGTCGCCTGGTGGCAGTTATGCTGGGAGGCGGTAGTGGCTCCTGGGCCTTGTACCGCCTGGTGGCGGTTATGCTGGGAGGTGATAGTAGCTCCTGGGCCCTGTACCGCCTGGTGGCGGTTATGCTGGGCGACAATGGCTCCTAGGCCCTGTGTCGCCTGGTAGCAGTTATGTTGGGAGGCGGTAGTGGATCCTGGGCCCTGTACCGCCTGGTGGCGGTTATGCTGGGAGGCAGTAGTGGCTCCTGGGCCCTGTACCGCCTGGTGGCGGTTATGCTGGGAGGCGGTAGTGGCTCCTGGGCGCTGTACCGCCTGGTGGTCACTTTTGTATTTATCAATATGTTATATTTAAAATGTCATTTTTTGAACGATGTATAGTCCAATTTTATTATTTGTCTAGTGTATTTATTTACTTATTATTATTTTCTAGAATTGAATTTATTTTACAAAACTCTACTGTAATGTATAATGTTGTAGTTGCAATAGCATAAATTTCTTTCAACAAATGAAAATGTCATAAATGAATGAGAATAAATTTATGTTTGGAGAATAAGTCATTTTAATATTTAGTTTTGAATAATTATTCAAACAAGATTATAATAAAATAAATTGGATAATGTTATTATTATAATAAAGCTGTTATTATCACTTTTATGGCTATCACTCTATATACAAGAGACATCATTATAGTGATAATAAGGAAGAATCATGAACCTCTTTCTAAAGAATCCTTAACTTAATTGGCTTCTGCGGTGTGTGGGTCACCGCATGGATTGGAGTTTATTGTGTAACCGGGCTCCTTTTGAGCCAAAAAAAAAGAACAAAAAAGGAAGAATCATAAAAAAAAAAAAAAAAACACACTAAAGTAGTCCTATATAAATTTTTTGGGCATTATACTTGCTGAGTTAAACAAAAAAGAATTATAGTATTAATAAATTTTTTTGGCATTGAATTAGTAATGACATAATTTTGTTAGCACTGCATAATGCGGTTTGAAACCCATTTGCCGCCTTGCAACTGGGTAAAATTAAACTCCTTGTAGTATAAATTAAGGGGTTTTTTTTTTATTTTTTGAAAGCCACCTAAATTTTAGGTGTGATTTCAAAAAACTATCTAAATTTTATAATTTTCAGTGTCATACCTAAAATTTTCAAAATTTTTCAATGTGACACCTTAATGTTACATCCTTTAATTTTTGCTGAGGTGGCTTTTAGAAAACAAATAAAATAATTTTAAAAATTTTGAATTACATTTAAAATAGAGGAAATTATTACTTAGGGCACCCTAAGTTTTAATCATTTGTTACATAGGTACTTTGACGTTTCAATATATACAATAAAGTATCCTAAAGTTTGACTATTCTATCATTTAGGTATCCTATTTTAGAATTTGATTAATTTTTGCAGCACTGAAACAAACTTTATACAAATATTGCTAATTTAGCGAATGATTACAATAATATATAAAAGCAATGTCAATGTTTTAATGAAATATTTAGCAAATTTGGATAGAAGGATCACTATCTTGGATTTAAACTACCCATATATCATTGAAATCATGTGGCATGTTGACTTTTTTTGGTAAAAGATTATCAAATTCTCATGACTACATTTTTCAATGAAAATGTGTCAAATTTCGAAATAATGGTACTTAATTGACAAAGTTTTAAAACTTAAGGATACGTGGGAGATAAAATTTTTAAATCTAAAGCTAGCTCATTGTATATTTTGAAATTTTATGGTACCTAGATAATAAATGATCAGACCACATGATACTTAAGTAATAATTTCTTTCAAAATAATTTTAAAATATTTTAAAAATAATTTTAAATATCAAAAAAAAAAATTGTAAACGTTTTTAAAAATTACATTTAAAAATATGTTTTAAAATGGTACGTCAGAAAACTAACGGATGTTAACTTGGGAGTGAGCCTAAATTCCGAACCATCCATGTTTGACTTTAACCAATCACCATAAAAAGGATTGGTGCTTTGGTGATTCCGAATTCGGTATGCAACTTTAATGTGGATCCTACATATGCTCCAATTAAGGAGACTTTTAATTAGATTTTCGTGGATTTTTTGCATTTAATATTTCGGAATAAATTTAACGGGTTGTAGACCTAGCTCAAGTGATAGTTAGGGTGATGGAGTTGAGCCCACAGACATCTTTTCGTGAACAATTAAGAGTTAGGAATTGGGGTGGAGAAGAACTCAAGAGCTCAACAGTCCACTTACAAACCCAATTGGCATTTTTCACTTGTAATAACACACACACACACACACACACACACACTCTCTCTCTCTCTCTCTCTCTCTCTCTCTCTCTCTCTTCTCTCTCTGCTCAACGGGCTTGCACGTCACGTCAGTCAAGTCACGTTGAGCTCCTCGCCGATGATGTCAGAACCCCACCAATGGTGACGCCACCTAGATACAACAACAACAACAACAACAACAAGCCTAGTGTCTTAAAGGGCTCCCGCAAAAGCAGGGTCTGAGGAGGGTAGATATACGCAGCCTTCCCCCTTAAGGGGGCTACCCTAAAGGGAGGCTGTTTCCGAGGACCCCCAGCCTAAAAAGTTTGTCCTCATCAATCAGCCCAAGACTTGGCAATAGGAGAAGTATCAAAAGCATTAAAAAAAAGTTTGCACTAAATCATCGGCCACCTCGAAGCCACCACCACCACCTAACCTTCATCTTCTCCCCGCCACCTTCCTTGACCTCCACTGCCTACCACGGCCCCACCTAGACCACGGTCAAACTCTACCAACCAACCGGCATCTTCCTCCATGACCCCACCCGGACCATGCCAGGGCCACCACCAAGCAGCTCACCACTCACCACCCACAACCCATTTCCCTAACCCTCACCTTCATCATGGCCCCTTACCTTCATCTTTCCTCCATGCTCACCACGACCCCAAGCAGCAACTAGCAAGCAGCCCACCACCCACGACCCCTTACCTACCACCGTCCCACATACCATCGCACGACAACCCCTCACCACCACTAACAACACCAACCTTGACCATCAACACAACGCCAAGATGCCACCACCACCGCCCTGACCACCATTACCAAACAACGTCAGCATCTGGCCACTACCACCCATGGCCACCACCGGGCTTCAACCCCATCAACGTAACTCAACACCAAAGCCACTACAACCTTCACTCCAAGGCACGCAGCTGGTTGGTACTAGGTAAGCAATAGCTGGTTGGCCCCAAGTCAGGCCCCTATCCTTGTATTTATACGGCAAGGTCATAGGTTCTATTAATTTATATTTGAACTGTCCTCCTTACTGCAGGGTAATATTTAAGCATCTAATTACTGCTTTAGGTATTATTATCGCGATTATCATTATTATCACGATTTGCTCACTTATCCTCTTTACTATTTATACTACATGATTTTTGAATTGTTACTGGAATGCTTCATGCTCCTATACTGTATTACATGTGATAGTGACGATTAGTGGATGAGCGCTACTAGTCATGGAACCCAAAACTTGAGGCCAACTCTAAGGGGGTCTGGGAGGGGGAGGACAAAACAAAAGGGGTGGGAGACTTGAGACTAGGGACAATAAATGTTGGAAGGTTAAAAAAGAAGAGCTTCGAAGTAGCCCAAATGATGATGAAGAGTGGGATCAACATCCTTTGTCTACAAGAGACCAAATGGGTTGGCAGGAAGGCCAAAGATGTATTGGGGGCAAGGTCATAGGCAAGAATGGAGTTGGCATCAGTGTGGATAGCAGTCTCAAGGATAAAATAGTCGGAGTGCCCAGGGCTGGCGATAGGATCATAGCCCTCGAGAGGGTCCTAGATGGGGAGATATGGAAAGTCATTAGTACCTATGCACCTCACACTGGATTACAGGTACATGAGAAGGCAACATTCTGGGAGGACTCAGACACAACAATGCAAGGCGTACCCCAAAGCGAACAAGTAGTGAATGGTGGGGATTTCAACAGGCATGTTGGCGCGACCGAGGATGGCTATGCACCACACCACGGAGGATTTGATTTTGGAACAAGGAATGCGGAGGGTAAAATGCTCCTGGACTTTGCAGTCACTTACAAGCTAACAATTGCCAACACCTTCTTCAGAAAGCGTGATGAGCATATTACTACGTTCCAAAGCGATGGGATAAGGACATAGATTGACTACATATTGTTAAGGAGAAGGGTATAAAGAGATTGTAGGGATTGTAAAGTTATCTTAGGGGAAGATCTTTCTATACAACATAGGGTGTTGTGTGCTGATGTCAAGGCCAGAAGTACGAGGAAACTTGCGCAGACATATACAGCCTAGAGAGAGTTGAAGGGGGAAAAGTACATAGCCTATAGGGAAAAGTACATAGCCTATAAGGAAAGAGCAGAGTTGGAACTTTAGTGGGATTTGGAAGGAGACACAAACCAAATATGGAACCATTTGGCCGAGAAGATCAAAGGATTGGCACGAGAGGTTTTGGGCTTGTCAAAGGGCAAGGTGCAAAAAATAGAGAGTCCTGGTGGTGGTATGAGGAGGTCCAAGAGAAGATTAAGGCCAAACAACACTGTTTCAAGGAGTGAGATTAGTAGTGGAGATGAGGACAAGCAACATCAATATCAACGCACAAAGACAGAAGTAAAGAGAGTGGTCAGAGAAGCACGATCAAGAGCATATGAGGATTTGTACAAAAGATTGGATACTGAGGAGGGAGCTAGGGATATATATAAAATCGTCAAAGCAAGAGAAAAGGAAGGTAAGGGACTTAGACCAGGTAAAGTGCATAAAAGGGGAAGACGGTTAGGTGCTCATGGATGGACAACAAATTAAAGCTATGTCGAAAGCCTACTTCCATAATCTGCTCAATGATCCGGGGGAAACTAAAATATCCCTAGGGATCTCTAACCATCTGCAGGGCACCAGAACCAATGGTATTGCAGGTGAATTAGTACCAAAGAAGTCAACGAAGCACTAAAATATATGGTTAGAAGAAACGATATGGGCCCAAACAGAATACCCTTTAAGGCATGGAAATGCCTTGGATAGAAGGACATTACCTGGCTGACTAAATTATTTAACCAAATCCTGCTAGGGGAAAGGATGCCTGATGAATGGAGGAAGAGCATATTGGTCCCAATCTATAAGAACAAAGGCGACATATAGAGTTCCGCCAACTAACTGGGTATTAAACTTATGTGCCACGCCCTGAAACTATGGGAGAGGATTATAGAGAGGAGGTTGCGGCAATAGGCAGAGGTGTCTAAGAACCAATTCGGATTCATGCCTTGGAGATCAAAAATAGTTGCCATCCACCTCCTAAGGCGAACGATAGAGCGATACAGGGAGAGACAAAGGGACCTCCACATGGTTTTCATTGATCTGGAGAAGGTATATGACAGAGTGCCAAGAGGGGTCCTACGGCGGTTGCTGGATAGGAAAGGAATTCCAGTGCCATATATCAAGGTGATTAGAGACATGTATGACGATACACAAACTAACGTGCGTACACTGAAAATAGAGACAAAAGCTCTTCCAGTAACAATAGGGGTACACCAAGGATCTGCCTTGAGTCCCCTTTTGTTCATTTCGGTAATGGATTAACTCACTAGACACATCCAAGGGGATGTGCCTTGGTGCATGCTTTTCATAGATGGCATAGTTTTGGTGGGGGAGTCTCCAGAAGAAGTGAACAAGAAGCTAGTATTATGGAGGATGGCATTGGAATCGAAAGGCCTATGGATTAGTAGATCCAAGACTGAGTACATGAAACTCAAGTTCGATCCCTCTATCATGCCTAGCATAGTGGACGTGAAGATGGGATCTGAGACCATACAGAGAAAAGAGAGATTTAAGTAATTGGGTTCCATAGTTTAGTAGAACGGCATAGTTGACAATGATGTCAACAACTGGATTAAAGTAGGATGACATAAACGTAGGGTAGCCTCCGTGGTACTTTGTGATAGAAAGTTCCTATTAAACTAAAGGGAAAATACTATAAGACAGTAGTGAGACCAGCTAAGTCTTACGGGGCGGAGTGTTGGCCTATAAAAAAACATCATACACAAAAGATGAAGGCGGCGAAGATAACGATGCTACGATAGATGTGTGGACACATAAGGAAGCATAGGATCAGGAATGGCATCATAAGAGGCAAGTTGGGCATGGCCTCGATTGAAGATAAATTAAGAGAGCAACATTTGAGGTGGGTTGGACATGTTAGATGGAGACCGTTCATTGCTCCAGTCAGGAGATGCAAACAACTCCATACTCGGCTAGGGAGGAGAAGGGGAGGCAGGCCAAAGAAAAGATGGTTGGAGACGATCAGACAGGATCTCACCCACTTAAACCTATGGGAAGAGATGGCCTTAAATAGAGCTCGTTGGAGAGCGAGCATAGGGGTAGCCGATATAGCACCACCGAAATACATTTTTCAACTATTAGCACTAGGGTCTCCAAGTATCCCGATTTCCTCTTTGGCACACATATTAGTGCACTTATTTGCTTATGTGGGTATGAGTTTGTTATTTGCTTGCAGTTACCTGCCATTAAGTTCTCCTCATAATGCTTAGCTAGTGATATTTCTGCTCTATACTGCCCTAATACTATATTGCTCATGCTTCTAGGCTTCTATGAATCCACGGCGACACATTCGTCAAGTTTGGAGTCCTCGAAAACAGCCTCCCTTTAGGGTAGCACCTAAAGGGGGAAGGTTGCATATATACCCCCTAACCCTATGTATACGGGAGCCCTTGTGGCATTGAGATTATTGTTGTTGCTGTTGTTGTATTTTTTCACTTGTAATAACTCGAATGCGTTAGAGTTTGACAAGATTTAGGCCGAGCAAACCGTATTTGGGTCACTGGAGGACCAACCAATCAAGGTCAAACCTTGGCCATCAAAGCCCTCAAACAATAACTCAAACCTAAATTTACCTAACTTATCAAGCCGTGACAAAGCTGTTAAAACTAATGCAATCAAGGTTAAGCCTTGGCCGTCAAATCCTTAAACCAATGCCTCAAATCTCAACTTGTCGATTGTTAGGAGCAGACTGAAATAGAGTGTCCATATCTCGAATCTAAAATTTGTATTACCTTGAACGAAAGTAAGTATAAGCTGCGCTATGCTAAACTAGACTAAGTTATGCTACTCCTAGGCAAAAAGCACAAGTGTATTGTAAAGAAAACTTGAACAAGTTTTGTATGGTGGTGTTGGACACTTTATACCACCAACAATATCTCCTATTAATAGAAAAATGAAATAACTGCTGCATCCTACAATTCTGGCATTTCTGCTCCACCTCTGCCTCTCCTCCTTTTTGGCGTGCACAATAGCCGTTTATTGTGCCTTGAAATCGTGTACTCGTGCCTCTTTCTGGAAGCCCCACGTTACTGTAATTCGCCAGAGACTCTTCTAGAATGCTCATGTTCATCTTGATATACTAGAGGCCCACGCTTCATTAATTTGTGCTATAAGTAACTACTTCGAGCTTCAGAACCACCTTTCTTGTAGCCTTTTGGGAAATCCTCGAGATCGAGCATTCTTTACCCCATCAACTCTCTTGAGAGGTTGCTATCCTATAAGGGATTAAACTCGTTATGTAATTGGGCTCGAGATGCAATTATCTTAATATTTAAAAGCTAGACACCCCACGAGAATGGCCCCACATGGCCGACACATGTTTTTTAGTCTTAAAACGGTGTCATTCAAACTCCTTCGGGTTTGGGGTGTAAATAAGTGTCCTCCTTTTAGCCGTTGGTAATATTATATTTTGAACGGGTAAACAATCTACTCGCTTTGACCTTCAATGGCTGCAGGGAGCTCGAGAGGGAACTGTTTGATGTTCAAGCTACCTTTGTTTGCGTGTGTCTATAAATATGACAATAGGGCTTCAAAATTTTTCATCGTTTGCTATATACTTTCTCTTCATTGCAATCAAGCACTTTTACACTTGCTCTCAGGTTTCAAATTCTTGTTCTTCTTGCTAATTGTGCTTCTAGAGCTTTACCCAATTTACTCATGCTCTTTCCTTCCCTTTTCCCAAGTCCGATAGCCGAAATAGCTCTTGACGCATTTGGTCCAATCGGACAACACAGTGGTCTTAGATAGTCTTCAAAACCCCATTGACCTTAACTCCATTAATGGGGATCTTTCTTGGATTTTTGAGAAGGATCCCTCTTCTTCTTATGAACTGTGTGCCCTAGGGCCCATCTTTTACCCTTATGAGGATGTACCTAGCACCAAGGGTACCCTTCTTGACACATTAAGGCTTCCTCTCATCAAAGGTCTATCTAAGAACATCTATCTGACCAACTACATAGATGGTGAATGAAAAGAAGTAATACCTTATCTTTACATATGCATAGAATAATGATAGAAAAAAATTTCTCAATAGTAGAATATTTTGTTTCACACTACTTGAGGCAACAGCTTAGGTAGATCATAGCCTATTCAAACCCTTGCTCATTGTCTTGTATAAGGGGATTGCTTATTAACTCAGCAGAAGTAGATAAGTAACTCTTCAATGGTTTCCCATTCTTAGGTGTAATAAACACTAGCGGCCTAATCAAATAGTCTTTGATGGCCTCGAAGGGTACTTTGAGTGGCATCTCCCACTTAAAGTCTCTTTCATACTTAAGTGTCAGTAATGGTGGGAAGACTTTAGTCTTACCGGTAACATTTAAAAAAAAAAAATGTCTTCGAAAATTGACCAGTCGTAGGAAATGTTGAAGTTCCTTTTTGCTCAAGGGCAATTTAGCTTCTTAAATAACCTTAGCTTTATTCATGTCAACCTCAATTTCCCCTTTAGTGTACTAGGAAGCCTAGGAAATTTATCGCTCGAAATACAAAATCACATTTCAGAGGGTTCATTTTGAGGTTATGGTTCCTCATTCATAAGATAGCATTTCTAAAGTCTTTCGATGCTCAACTTGTGTTTTTTTATTTCACTATGATGTCATCTATATAGACTTCCATGGTCTTGCCAATGGCGTCGTGAAAAATCATGTTCATGGCTTTTCGACAGGTGGCACCAATGCTCCTTAAGCCAATTTGTATGGCCACCCATTCGAAGGCTCCTATTGACCCTGGATATCTAAAGTGGTTATTCTCCAAAGCTATTATGACTTGGTAATATCCATAATAGCCATCCATAAAGGATAACATCTCATGCCTCAAGGTTGAATCAATAAGAACGTTAGCAATGGGCATGCGATATTCATCCCTTGGTGTGGCTACATTTAGATCCCTGAAGGAAATAAAAACTCTAATTTTTCCATTTTTTTTAATTACAACAATAGTATTAGCCAGCTAGTGTACATAACTGGCTATCCTGATGATCTTGGCTTCAAGAGTCTCTCAATTTCCTCTTTAACCAAGTCTACGACTTCCTGAGACATCCTTCTCCGAGCCTGATAATGGGCCTTGAGCTTGGCTTAATGGGTATACGATTCTCAACCACCTTCCTCTCTAGGGCAGACATATCATAGTGATCCCAGGCAAAGCAGTCCTAGAATTCAGAGAGCAAGCTTACGTACTGCTTCCTCTATTCTTTAGAAAGTAGAGCACTCACATACGTTAGTCTTAGGCTTTATATTTAAACCCAAGTTAATTTCAAAGAGAGGATCTAGAACTTCAGCTCTCAAGTTGTCATCTTAGTTTGTGCTTCTCTCAAGTCATATAATTCCAGCTCTTTCTCCAATAGCACTTGGACTTTGAAGCTACTTCTGGAGGTAAATTGCTGCTCAGCCCATAGTTAATCCTTAAATTACCAAGCCACTAGCTTTGAAATGGCTGAAGAAAAGGCCTTCTAAGCCTTTATTGAGAAGATTTAGTTTCCCCTCGTATAGAGTCCTCTGTGCCTAAAAGGTCCCCCCTCAACCAGGAGGGCTGTCATACACCCCAAAGGTCTAAACCATCTGGCCCCACCTCAGCTTGATCAATCTCGGTTTCAGTGAGTGGGCTCTCGAGGATGGCTATGATGTCTTCCGGTTGGGCATCCAGAGGACTGGTTCTTTTCACTGGTCAATGGTCCCATACCATCCTAATAGAATATTGCCTCAACAAAATTAAAGCAAGCCATAAATGGCCTATCATTTGCCATAACAACCTCACTTTATCATGGTTCCAGAAGATTAACAATTGGTGTAGTGAGAATGGGATACAATAATTACCATGCAACCGATCCCTCCTTAGTAATGCAATAAAGCTTGAGGTAGTATCCACTATAAAAGGTTGTCAGCTTTCTCAAAGTGCCAACAGTTTACTCTATTAGCTTGATCCCTTCGAACTTGGTGGTGGGCCCTGGAAAAGCCACAAATTGCTAAGTTAGACGTTATTAAGTCATCTCGAGATTTTCAGATAACCCTTGACATGTATGAAGGTAGGATGTTGATGGCCACGCCATTTTCCAATAAGACCCTATTCACCAAAATGCCATCAAACCTGGCGTTGATGTATAGAGGCTTAATGTGCTTGTTGGCTATAGTAGGCCTATCAAACATCATCTTCATTATAAGGTAGGTCATCAATTGACTTAGAGGTTGGAGACTCAATTTTAAAAGATAAAAGGCTCCACAATACCTTTAGGGGCTACTAATTTAGCCATGAGCCCCACTTAGGGATATTTATCTAATACCAATACATCTCCTTTGAGGATGGCTTGGACCTCCATTGCCAGCTTGTTTAGGGAGCAATCCAAACTGGATGTGAAGTCCCTGATCTGCTTCTCTCCCAGGACTTTTGTTAATTTGCATTTCCTGGTCTTAAGGTTGATCTTTGCATTCAACCTCTAGGGCCTTAGACTCCTCCATTGGCTTGTAGTAGTCTCCCTTGTCGAAGTCATACTCAATATCAGTCAATGTCAAGCTGACTTGATCTAGATGTTCCACTATGTTGATGCTGAGCGAACTATAATCTTTTCCATCATCAAATGCCTTATGAGCACATGTAGTTTTGGCAAGTTGCTCCCACCAAGATTTCTTTCCTTCTGAAGACGAGAGATTAGCCCATCTATCGAGCTTATTGTATGGCTTGTCCTTAGCCATCTTTGCTACAGTTTTGCCTTTCCTTTTGGATCTTCGAGATCCATCGGTTCTGGGAAACTGGAACTCTTATGTTCATGGCTTGAATCTACCTCAGCAAGATCCTTGACCATCCAATAGTCAAGTTGAGCTCCTCTCTTTGCTGCCTTCTTGCAAAGCAACTTCTTCTTCTGAGTCCGAGTAAGTTTGGAAGGGCCAGCATTCTCTTGCTCAAGCTGGTTTTTCCTCCAAACGTTGCCAAAACAAACCCTAAAGGGATGTTGTCCTATCCATTGTCGTCCTTGGGTGGTATCAACTTCAAACAGGTGGTAATTTGGATTTCCCTTAGGATGTCTTCGAGAGCGTTCCTTAGTTGGCTCATAACAGAAAGATTTCTCAAATGGCATCTTATATCCATGAGAGGATCCATGGGTAAGATGCAATCTGGGAGGAGTCTGAGTTTTTTCATTACTCCCTCTATCTCCCCAGAAGACTCATGATAGACTTCATTAGAGGCTCTCTCTAAATCCTTAGATACCCTCTCATTGTCTGGCAAACCTGTAGCCTTTTCGAAAGTGCAACCAATATCCATGGCTAGTTCTTCAACCATTAATAATGACATGGTTGATTTATTGTGGAGATTAATTAGTAGGTTAGTCAAAACTGAACAACTATTGGTAATATGAAGTTCCATGATATGCCAACGACATATCTCATCCTCCAAAGCGCACTCGGAGCTTGAGAATCTAAATCTCCAATCCGTAATCAACCTGTCAAATAAGTGGTTTAGGACCCTTGCCTTTTGGATGTCATTCATGACCAATGCTTTCCTATTACAACACATGTGGTTTGTAGGAGCATGGCTTCACTTTTTTTGGGCAATAGTATGAACCACATGCTAACCTGAACACGTCTTGAGAAGGGGCTTCTATCAACACCCATTTGGCCTTCCTTAGGGAAGATGAGCTCCCTTTCTTAATGGAATCCTAGATTACGTTTCTAAAGATGATGCAGTTCTTAGTTGAGTGGGTGAAAGAGTTGAGCCACTTATAGTACACCTTGCCTTTCAATGAATTTGGTTTAGGTTTCCAGTGTGTCCCCTAGCCTTGAGTTTGTTGTTCATCGCAAGCCAATCAAATATAATGTCGGCTATTAAGAGGCCAAACGAGTACTTTCTCAGGACTTAAGATTGATTAGTCTTCCTAGCCTCGATATTCTTTGTCACTAAAGGATTAAAAACCATAGGAGGTCCTTTGACGTATTCTGTAATGTCATTTTCACAAGGAGGAATTTCTTCCTCGTTAATCAGCTCGTGGTGGAAACTACCTCAAGCTATAATGCTTTGTTCAGTAGAGATTAGCTGCATGGCAGTTATTATATTCCATCTCACTTCACTAGCTGCGAATCTGCTGGGACCATGACAAGTATGAGGTTGTTATGGCAGATAACATGCCATTCATGACTTGCTCCAATTGCATTGAGATAAAATTCTATGAAGATGGCATAGGACCTCTGGACTTCAAAAGGACCACTCCACAATCAGCCTAACAGTAGGACACGATGGCCATCCTTGACAGCCCACTAACCGAAGTTGAGATTGGTCAAGCGGATGTCGAGTATGAAGACTCTAACTTCTAGGGATGCATGACAGCCTTTCTCGACCAAGGAGAATTCGAAGGCACTCCAGAACCCCGACACGAAGGTACCAAGACCTCCCAGTAATGGACCAGGAGGCCATTTCCTCAGTAATAACAAGGTTTATGGCCTGACATGCTGAGGATCAACTTTGGAGTGAACAACCATTCAATGGTTTCCATGTCCCTACAACACAAGAAAAAGAGTTGGAGCTCTCCGACTTAAGAGCAGCCCCAGCTAAAATGGAGGATCTAAGGGTGGAAGTCTAAGACCCCCTCCTCGATGTTAACTTGGGTTCAACAGAAGACTCAAGACCTACTTATCTGAGCACTCTACTTTCTAAGGAATAGAGAGAGTAGTACATTACTTTGCTTTGCAAATTCAAGGACTACTTCGCTTGGTACCATCATGAAATTCCTAGCCTAGGAAGAAAAGTGGTTGAGCATGGGCTTCCTATTAGGCCAGGTTCGAGGTCCATCATTCAGGCCTAGAAAAGGATGTCCCAAGAAGTCATTGATTTGGTCAAGGAAGAGATTGAGTGACTCTTAAAGGTCAAATTCATCAGAACTGCCAAGTGTATTAATTGGCGGGAAAATATTGTTCTTGACATTAAAAAGAATGGAAAAACTAGGGTCATATTGATTTCAGAGATCCAAATGCAACCACCCCAAAGGATGAATATCCAATGCCTATTGTTGATATGCCCATTGACTCAGCTTCAAGGCACAAGGTTTTGTCCTTTATGGATGGCTACTGTGGTACTACCAAGTTATGATTGCTTTGCAGGATACTCACAAAATAGCATTCAAGTGTTCTAGGTCAATAGGGACTTTTGAATGGGTGGCTATGCATTTGGTTTGAAGAACACTGGAGCCACTTACTAAAGAGCCATGAACATGATTTTTGATGACCTCATTGGCAAGACCATGGAAGTACATATAGATGACATCATGGTCAAATCAAAATCCTAAGTCAAACACTTGGAGGACTTGAGGGGTGCGTTCCTTAGAATGAGGGCCTATAATCTCAAGATGAATCCATTAAAAAGTGATTTTGGCGCATAAGCTGGAAACTTTCTTGGTTTTCTAGTGTATCAAAGGGGCATCAAGGTGGATATTATTAAGACTAAGGAAATCCAATAGGTCAAGCCGCCTTCAAAAAAAAAAAAAAAAAAAAATCTTCAACACTTCCTTGGGGAGCTTAACTTCCTAAGACATTTTTTTCTCGAATGTCGTAGGGAAAATAAAAGTACTTTCTCCACTGCTAAGGCTTAAGTTTGAAAAAGACTTAAAGTGGGAGGAGCCACATCAAGAAGCATTTGAGCCCATCAAGGAGTACTTGATTAGGCTGCCAGTACTTATTCCGCCAAAGCAAGGCAAGCCTTCGTAGATCTTTATCTCTGATTTTGAGGAATTTGTTGGTTGTTTGCTTGTGAAAGACAATGAGTAAGGTTTTGAATAGGCTATGTTCTACCTTAGCCATTTCCTAAATGAGCGTGAAATAAATTATTCCTCACTTGAAAAATTATGTCTGTCATTGTTTTAAACATCAATAAAATCGAGACATTATTTCTTGGTGTTTACTATATATGTGGTTTAGACAGATGTCCCCAAGTACATGCTAGAAAGACCATTTCTAAGAGGGAGACTGAATAAGTGGAGCTTAGCTCTACTTCAATTTGAGTTGGTTTATTTCTCACAAAAGTTTGTAAAGGGACAAGCATTAGTAGACTTTTTAGCTGACCACCCATTGGTTTCCATGAAACTGTTCTTCAATGGTTCGAGCACCAATTCAAGTGTTGGAGTTAGAATCATGATAGATTCCCCTGATGAGATCATCATTATAATGGCTGTCACCTTGCTAGGTAAATGTTCCAACAACATGGGAGAGTATGAGGCATTGATAATTTGCCTTCAAACTCTTATGGAAATGCAAGTCCTCAATGTTACCATCAAGGGGGATTCGTAGTTAGTAGTTTGCCAAGTAAAATAGAAATTTCAATGTTTGAGTGATACCTCGAATTGATACCTATAGCTCAAGCATATTCCTAGGGAATAGAATAAGGCAACCAATGACTTGGCTCAGTTGGCATATGGGTAAAAATTGCCTAGAACTTGGTGTGAAGAAACAATGGTCATCAAGACTAATGTTTTGGATCATGACATCAAGTACACTGACTCGTCTGCCCTTGTGAGTGAAGGCATGCCAAGTAGACACTTGGAGTCAAATCAAACCGTCCTAAGTCAAAAAGAGGATTGGAGGAAGCCTTTGGGGGATTACTTCAAGAACCCTCAATATTAAATTAAGATTAGAAAGTTAAAAATGAGAGCTCATAGATTCTATCTTGATAATAAGTCCGGATAGTTATACAAAAGGGACGCTAGTGGAGTGCTTCTCAAGTGTCTTGACTTGGACGAAGTAATGCTAGTGATGGTAGGAGCCCATGAGGGTATTCGTGGGTTCCATTTAGCTGGCAACAAAATGCATTAGCTCATCAAGTGTTATGGGTATTACTGGCCATCAATGATGGATGATTGCATAAAGTATGCCAAGGGATGCGAACATGCTAAGGACATGGACATGTGAAAAGAGTCCCTACTACTAAGATGCATGCTATTGTCAAACCATTGATGTTTAAGGGTTGGGCAATGGACATTATAAGGGAGATTATAAGCCTCCTGCCACTAAACAACACTCTTATATTATGCTGGCTACTGATAACTTCACAAAGTGGGTGCAAACTAAACCATATGGGAATATCAATCAGTAAGATGTGATTGAGTTCATCAAAGGAGACACCCTATGTAGGTTTTTGTATCCGAAAATTCATCACAGTGGACCAGGCTAGAATGTTTAACGGAGCTGAGGTTAAGGAGTTTACCAAGAGTTTTAATATAGAAATTGTCAACTCAACACCTTATTATGCGAAGGCTAATGGCCAGGCAGAGTCAACTAATAAGATTATGAAGGCCAACATTGAAAAGATGATTGACGATAATTGTAGGAAGTGGCATGAGTTGCTACTAGATGCCCTTAGGCTTACAAAACCTCTAAACGTGATGCAATTGGGACAACTCCTTTCCATCTGACGTATGGCCATGATGCTGTGCTCCAATGGAAGTAACAGTTCAGTCCATTAGACTAGCTCATGAAGGGAAGTTTTTTGAACTTGAATATGAATAGTCTATGATGGACGAACTTACTAACTTAGACCATGTAAGGCTTGATGCTCTTTATAAATTGGAAACTCGAAAGAAGAGGGTTGTAAAGCCTATAACAAAAAGGTCAAAGCTAGGTCTTTTGAATTAAGGGACCGTATCTGAAAGCGGGTTTTACCTAGATCGAGTATTTGGGAAATGGTACCTAAATTAGGAGGGCCCATTCAAAATCATAGAGGTATTTGGCTGTAATGCCTATCTACTCCAAGACCCAGATGGAAGGACTCACCCAAGGGCTATCAATGTTATTTTTTAAAAAGTATTTTCCATCAATATTAGATTCTAACAAAGAAGTCTTTAAGTATAGATTCCCTCAATTTCGGTACTAATGCCTTGAGGATCAACCTCATGACCCTTAAAATTAAGACAAAGAAAAGGAAAGTGTCAGGAATGGTGTCTTGGAAAGCCAAACTTTACCCTCTAAACATTATTTTATTAATAAATAAATTTGAAGTTCCAGTCGTTTCCTCGTTAGATTTGTGCAAGCTAGAATATATGTTGCATGTGATTTTCTTTTGATCGTCCAAGAGATGGACAGAGTCCTTAGATTACATTTTACATGTTTGTTCTAAGTGGATAATGAGATTAAGCCACAGATAGACTGGGAACAAATGGTATGGTATGTTTATTGAATAACTCGTGGTTGGTGATAAATTTGGACTACTTGTCTGTTAGGATCATGACTTGACGCTCTGGATGACTAGTCTGGGTCATGTGGATGGGAATCCAAAAGTGTTAAGTTGGTGTGTTTAATAAGATTGACACACTAAGTTGGACCATATGAGTTACTTGTTTCTACACTATTAAAGATGAGTGATTCATGTTGTACTATTTGAATGACAACTCTAAATCCAGAGAGTGTTTTGGACTTGTGCATGGAACATTAGTTACTTTGATGTATGATAAGTATGATCTAGACCAATGAATGAATTCTCACATACACTGGGTAACGGGCGTGAAGTGTGGCAAGGATCAGATGCATAATATGGAATCTATAGTCTCTTATGAGATATAGATGTCCCCTTTATTGATTTGCAAGTGTTTGAATAGTTCAGAATCTTTGGCCAAAGCATTTCATGTGTCTGACATTTGGAATTTATGCTCGAAATATGTTCAAGTATAAATGCGAGTCGGTATGTTATGATTCTCATAATAGGGGGTATATGAAATAGAGTATAAATGTAATAAGGTGTTGAATATAGCTGATTGAGTTGTATTAGCGAGTTGATATTGTAATTAGAATAAGTCTTGATGTAATTAGTAGCTTAAGCTTGGGTTAAGTCATGTAATAAGTGAAGTCTAGAGCTTGTTAGCTGCGGTCGTCAAGCTAGTGGCGTCCAGTTAGTTAGTTGTTGGTTGAGTCGGTTAGTCCATGTGCCTAGGATCATTGTATCTCTAGATATTTTAGACTTAGCCATCCTAAAAGATTAGTAATATAAGTATGTAGAGCCTCTCTTGAAGAGCTCATAATTTTGATGAATGAAAATTGATATCTTTGATATCTCTCCCTCTACTTCTCATCTCCTTTCCCTTCTTATCTCATCTAAACTCTAAATTCTCTTCTTATCTCATACTCTCACTATCTCAACCTAGGTTAAGTTCCAAGAGTAATCTTGAATCTTAACAATTGGTATCAGAGCCTTGATTTGGCTTCCGAATCACGCTCTAAATCAGGAAAAAAAATACAAAATCTGATTGATTGTGTTGCAATTAATCACCAAAAACAGTTTGATACTGATTTAGATCAGTTTTATGTGATCAAGAATTCAATTCTGAATTTGACTGTCATATGCATTATTGATCTGCAAGTGCCTAGGAATTGCTTTCGGTTGGGATAAATTTGATTGAGTTACATTGAAGAAAGTTTAATTGAACAGTATTTGTTGATTACATTCATCATCAAAGCTGACTCAGATTGAATTTAGTAGAATTGATCAAGCATTAGCTGCTGAAGTTAAGTGATGAAGCTTAGCATGGGCTGTTGAATTTGAGTGCTGAAGCTTATTGATCTTGATCAAATATTCATCTGATCAGTTGGAGAAGAAGCTAAAATGAGCTATTGGATCAACATTACACTTGATCATAATCAAAAGATCAGAATAACAAGCTAACTTGAGGTATTTCTGATTCTGACAGTCAATTGAGAAATGAAGGTAACTGAATTCTGAACTCAAGTTACATATTCGATCAGAAGCTGCTTTCGTTGTTGATTTGTGATATAATTCATGTTAATAAGCATAAAAGTGGTGAGAATTTAGTTGATTCTTAAGAATTATATGTTATTGAGTTGAGGTTTGCTTAGACGCGAATCTGACATTGAACTGAGAACCGAAAGTGTGAAATCCGATTTCGTTCTTAAATATTGCTTTGAGTATTGCGTTGACAACTTGATTGCAGTCTAGATTCAAGCCTAATTCAGAATTATAAGTCTGTTACTCAAGAAGCATATCAGTTAGGGTTTGGCTCGAGTTCTCTGTGTGCGAAAATCTGCGTATTAGGGTTTGTACTCAGTGACGATTGAGGAGCTGTTAGCAAGTGATTGTTTGTACAAGCGAAGGAGTATAAATTCTTTAATCAATCATCTATTGAAGTGATTCAACGCAAAATTGTTCCTTTGCGAACTGAGTTGGTTCATACCTCTGCGAACAGAGTTTGGTTCATTTCGAAACGCTTCTTAACATTACAAATATGGCTGGTATGGCTAATGATGGCTCTTGTCAATTCGTGACAAGGGAAATTTGGGAGTAAATGAAGCAAATATTCAGACAAGAATGTGAGGGGTTTTTGCTAGAAGTAAAGCTGGCAATGGACCAAGCGCATCTGCAAATTGTGGGTCAGCAATGTCCAGCTCATCAGTTTGCAAACATCAGTCGAGATTGTGCTGGTGTTCTTGATGCAAATGAGTTGCCGGAGCTAATGGATAGCGTTATACAATAAGAGTTCAATGCTGAGCAAAAAGAGAAGGTTAGAGTGGAGTCTGTTGTCGTTGAAGATGAAGTAGACCACAGTAATGCCAAAACTGATGAACACAAGTTAGAAGAATCTGAAGTTGAACAAGTTGATCATTATGAAGACTCCGTGCGAGAGTTAGAGTACTTTGAAGATGATGAGCTACAACAAGAATTGTTTCCAGAATGGAAATACGATTCATATGTTAAGAGAATGATAAAGAAAGCAAAGAGTAAAGAGAAGAGGAACCATCTAAATGAAGCATTGAAAGATTTTTGGGGTAAAAAGAAGATTACAAAGCAGAAATTGAAGCGTGAGGTCGTGTGTTAGCCTAAGGAGCTTCTAAGTTTGCAAGAACCTCTGATTTTAACTGGGGAGGTTGATGTTACCGCTGTAGTATCAATGAATACATCACCAAATCTCTTAAGTACATCACCATGGCAAGTTGGTATGCAGATTCAGAACATGAGGGATACTAACGATCGGATTTTGGGTCAGAATTGCAGCATCTTCACTGCTGAACAATCACATTCTATTGGGAAATCCATTGTTGCTGCTGTGGTATTATCTGATGCTGAACAAGGCGTGCTTTTGGGTGAAGAAAAGGTATATCTAAGTGCAAACATGAGAATAAAGCCTCCTCCTGAGCTGGGTGAAGAAAGGTGTACACTTAGGCGAGCTGAAGCACACTTTCAGCTGGATGTTTTGCAAGATCGGGTTGGTTTGCTTCCTTATTTGAGTGGAGTTGTGACCTATCCAAGTGCAAGCACTTGTGACAAGCTTCCTCCTGATCTAGGGAAGGTAGATCATGATTATAACAAGCTGAAACATGACGCCGAGTCGGAGGAAAGGTTCAAGCAAGCTGCTAAAATCATTTCCCGAGTTCAATTTAGGCCAAGTTTGATTTCTGGAAGAGTTCTTAACATGTTAGAAGTTCACAAATTGGGTACTGATTTGAAAATTAGGTTTGTTCAGCCAAGATTTGGTAGAATTACAGGTCTTTGGGTTATGTTTGATATGGGAAGACCCCCTGAGCTGATGAAGGAATCTGGGTTCTGCATTTGGACTAGAATGCCAGTGCTAGACAGAAATGAGGCATTTACATTGAGCTTCAAATTCAGGTTGTGCAATAATCAAGATATGGGCAAAGAACATGATTCATTAGTGCAACGAAATGTGAGACCTCTTGAGTTTAAAGTGAAAGTGCAGTACTTGAAGAATGGGACACATTCAAAGGTTAAAATTGGGCAGCTCAGCCAGGAAATTGAATCTATTGACAGGAACTCAATGCCAGCTCACTTAGAGCAAGATTGGTGGCTGAAAAAGCTGAGAATTCAAGTTGTATTTGAAGGAGATAGCTACAGCACCCTGTTTGAATGCAGGAAGATCAAGTTGGTCCAAACAAAAGCTGAAAGATTTGTGAACCATCCGGACGGTGGTAGCTGCAGAATAAATTTTGTCAATTGGGTTGCTTTGAGAATTCAAGTGAAGCCCTTGTGTCATTGGAATTCAACTGTGCCTCATGAGTTCTTAACTTGGTGGAGCATAGATTCAACTGTGCCTCAAGTGAATAAGATTGGACAACAATGTATTCGGAATTTCTGGTGCATCCTCTCTATGTTTTGTCAAGATCAAGGAATGGGAGCCTATGGTGTGATCTATGCAAGATTATTGAAAGAGGAAGCTAAAATTTCTAGATCACTTAAGTTCAAATTCAAGAAGCTTACAACAATCTTCAAAGTGGCAGTTGAAAATGTTTGGAAAATTACACTTCCTTCACTGTCAGAAATAAATGTGTTGCTCAAATGGAGTGTGATTGGTACTATTATGATTTTTGGAAGATGTCATAACTTGTTCACATCAAGAAGCTTCCACATGGGCAGAAATCGAGCTGAAATTTGTGTCGGTTTAACACTGCTGCAATTTTGAGCTCTGCAGCACAACATGTGGAATTGAGAAGCAATCAAGAGTTTGTTGAGCCTGCTCTGAGATGGTTGAGTAAGTGGATGTTTAAGCAATACAAATTTTGGATAAGATCCAAGATGAAATGGTTGCAGCTGCATTCTTATGGGCTTTCAGTGTGTTTTGTTACCAAGATCAGGAAATGGAGCTATTTGAGCAGCACTTGGGAATGTCTACAAGCAGATTTTGATACTTGGTTCACTTGGTTTGAGTTTGGAAGACCACCAGATGAGAGTTCTTCATCTGATGCAAGCTCTGATAGCAGGATTTAGGGCTGGAATACTTCAAGATCTACATTCTATAATGTTCTACTGCTGCTGCAATATATCAGTAAGCTAGAGGCTCTCTTCAGCTGCAGATTCAGCAAGGAATCCCCTTATTTTTGCTGCAATTCAAAGTCAGTGGTGTTCAAATACGTCATATGTGGTCTTATGGGTTTAACGACATTCAAATTCTGTTGTGCAGCATACTACAAGCAGAATTTCAGAAATATTGATGAGTTTTATGGTTCTCTGCAGCAAGACAGAGTTTTGAGCTATATTAACTGCATCATGAGGTGTCGTGGATGTGTTGTTGATGTTGGGATGGTTTGGTTTGATCAGTGCAGACCTCCTGAAGAGTACAAACAAGAGTCATACTCATAGCTCATCAACTGGTTCATTTCAGCTGCAAAAAAATTTAGCAAGTTCCAGTTGCAGTAGAATCAGTTCCTGATCTGCATTATATGTGTTCATAGATGCTGAATTTTGTAGCTGCAGCTCTACACCCAATTTGCTTCATGTTCAGCTCATGTTTCCTATTGTGGCACTTGGTCTTCAAGCTTCAACTCTTTTCTTGATTCTTGGGGACAAGAATCTTTGAAAGGAGGGAGTAATGTTATGATTCTCATAATAGGGGGCATATGAAATAGAGTATAAATGTAATAAGGTATTGAATATAGCTGATAGAGTTGAATTATCGAGTTAATATTGTAATTATAATAAGTCTTGATGTAATTAGTAGCTTAAGCTTGGGTTAAGTCATGTAATAAGTGAAGTCTAGAGCTTGTTAGCTGCGGTGGTCAAGCTAGTGGCGGCGAGTTAGTTAGTTGTTGGTTGAGTCGGTTAGTCCATGTGTCTAGGATCATTGTATGTCTAGATATTTTAGACTTAGCCATCCTAAAGGATTAGTACTATAAGTATGTAGAGCCTCTCTTGAAGAGCTCATAACTTTGATGAATGAAAATTGATATCTTTTATATATCTCTCTCTACTTCTCATCTCCTTTCCCTTCTTATCTCATCTAAACACTAAATTCTCTCCTTATCTCATACTCTCACTATCTCAACCTAGGTTAAGTATAAAATAATTTTTTGAAACTAAAATTCACAAGATGAATTTTTACATGTGGGAAACAAAGCAAAAAAATTTAATAATAAAAAATTACAGCAGAGGTCGCAATCTGTGTGCTCGCGGATGGACTAACCGGTGAGCGGTTCTAAGGGGGCAGTCCGCGTGCCCGCACGCAGGCCAATTGCGGCCAGCCACCTGACACACAGATTGAATTTAGAGTAAACTCTTTTTGAGCTGATGGTGAAACAAGTCATTTTGATCATATTTCTACACGGTACGCTATGTTTTGTTTTTACTTTTGCACGTCCCATATCAAAAAAATTGGAATTGTTTCATTCCAGTACCCTACTATAAATAAGGGTATTGATTTCCTGGTTTGACACTCTAAAATTTGCAAAATTAAATATTTCTGAAAGTATTGAGTTTCGAAGACCTAATTAGAAAGAAAATTTCCATTGAAATTTTTCTTTCTACTGTTTAATAAATTTCAAAGCCCATTCTTAGGGCGCGTTGATGTCACTACGTAGAAGGCAGCTGGGTCTCGATTTTCCCTGGAGTAATTTATTATTCTTTCTATTTTCTTTATTATTGTAGCAATTTCAGGTATTCCTTTTTGCCTTCTCTTTTTAGTTTTTGCTTTTCTATTTATTTACTGTAATTATTATTGTGCAAGTTTCATTCATGTCATTGTTATAAATATATTGTAATAGAGGCTTGCAAGTTTAAATTAGGAATTTTAAATCTATCTTAGGTTTAAAATTGAGAATTTTAAACCCTTTCGCTGTGTTAAATTTATTAAATTAGGGAAAAATTTTCAAAATTGCCCCAACAATTGTTATCAAAGCCAGCCTCTAATTATATTTATAATACACATGAATAAGTACAATAAGTGGAAATAGATAGACTTGTGATTTAATAAAATAGCATTTTATTAAGAACGAAAAATTGTTTAAGGTAACGGTTTAAATTGTTTAAATCATTAATGGATTAATAGTTAATTCATATATGTCGATATATTAATTTGCACTTATGTTGTTCATATGATGAGATTGTACGTTCTTAATCAAGATTTACGAAATTCGTTCAATTGATCTAATGAGATTAGATTCAATTATTTTTTTTAATAATTTTAATTAAAAATAAAAATATAAATTATCAAAATAAAGTTAGTGATGATGTTAGTGATGACATCAATGCTAACGTGTCGCTGACATGAAAATGATGTGTCTCTGACGTAGCGACGCCGTGTCACTAATGGATAGCTAACGTGGCGCTGAAGTGGCTTTTAAAAATAGATTTTTTTTGTAAAATCACAGTATTGTTTTTACATTAAAAAATTAATTTTTGTTAATTAATTTAATTTTGTTTAGAATGAGATTCTAAAGTAGTTTATGAGATAATCTAGTTTGTAAGTCAGTACTATTTTAAATAAAAAATTAATTAATTAATTTTATTAGTTAATTTAATTTTTAGAATGAGGTTCTAAAGGAGATTATGAGATAATCTAAATTGTAAATGCAAGTTAATTAAAACCACTACAACAACAACAGCAACAGTCCCAGTGCCACAGGGGCTCCTGCACGAAGTAGGGTCAGAGAGGGAGGGGGGGGGGGGGGGGGGGGTGGATGTACGCAGCCTTCCCCCTTCGGGGTGGAAAAGAGGCCGTTTCTGAGGCCTCCCATCCTAAAGATTTAGTCATTATGATAACATGGTAACCTGAAAACCATGGAAGCCACAAAGTATCAGCTTAGGACACCGCGTTAAACTAGCAGTATACAATATACCCCATAGAAGACAACTACAAGGCACATAGTAAAGCAAATAGTACATGGCCAATAATAGGCGAATAATCGCGAAGCAACTAAACAACTGATAAATGTACTACCTGGGGCTATAACTACCTAGAAATCTGAAGTTAAGTAAAACCCCTAGTTTATAAAAATCAAGTGGGAACAAGGTTCAATTATTGAAACCTTACGGTCTCCATTACTGGTCTAATAATATAGTAGATCGGTAGACCTCCCTGCGGAGGATGTCGGTTTGAGGGTTACAGGGTTAGATTCTATTAGAATAAACCAAAGTGTAAAGAAGCGATGCAACCACACTGCTGTGGAGTATTACGTTTATTTGTATGAAGTGATGAGTATTACGCTGCTGTGGTTTACACTTAACTAATGTGATACATTTGCCTCTCCAAGGAGCTCTGTTGTGCTATGTCATTGACTAAGATAAAGTGGCGGGTTAATCATGTTTAGCAAGAGTTAAAAGAAAACATGTTAATTGAGAATATTTTTCACCCAAACTAATTTCTTACGACCTCGTTGCCAGGGAGTAAGAAGTGATGTGTTCGGGTCATCATTGCATGCATGATAGTATAGTTTTGTGGATACCTAACTTATTGTGTTTGCTAGAATAAAAGAATAGACATCATTGCATTATACATACCTCGTGTAGACAGTTACACAAATGCTTGCGTTTACAGTGTTTTAAAATGAATACGGCTGGTGATCTGCACTCGATTCTAATGCATAATGTACGTACTGGACTAAATTACTTTGCCTGGAAAAACAAGTTAAAATTAGTTATTACTAACAAGGGACCTACTGAAAAGAAAAGAAAGAGCAAAGTTGCTAGTGTAGCAACCAAGTCCATGAAGAAGCTAGCAAAAAGAACGTGTTTCTTTTATGGGAAGATTGGCCACTGGAAGAGGAACTGCTTTAAGTACTTAGCTTCTCTTCCTACAAAGACTACTAAGCCATCTGCTGAAGATATGTTAATATCTCACTTAGTTGAGTCGTACATAGTTAAGAGTCCACTAGGTTCTTAGTGTGTGGACTCAGGTTTAACTAATCATATCTGTAATATGTTGCAAGGGCTCTGGCTAACCAAGAGGCTGCATGATGAGGAGCTGTAGTTGACGGTTTTGAGACAACACAAGAGTAGCAGTCTTAGGAGTAGTAGATCTTAGCTAAGTATTAAGTGGTAGAGTTTTGATTTTAAAGGATTGTTTATTTGTACCAGCATTGAGAAGGAATTTGATTTCAGTGTCTCGATTACTGGATAATGTTTATTCAGTTAATTTTAGTTGTGAACCTGTTATTATGCGAAATATATTGTTTATTTGAAAAGGTACATATATCGATGGATTATTTATGTTGTTTCCTGACGAAAACTATTATATTTGTTTAAATGAATGTAACTCAAGCTCACTTGTTCAATTTCCTTAAAGAAAACACCTTGAAAGGGATAATGCCTGCACATGGCACCAACTTTGAGGTCACATTAATTCAAACAAGATCCAAGGACTGGTAAAAGATGGACTTATAGAACCTTTGGACTTGAAGTCATTACTAGTATGTGAATCCTGCATAGAAGATAAGATGGCTAGGTCTGGCTTTAAGAGTAAAGGCAACAGGATTGGTGACTCGCTTGAGTTGGTTCACACAAATGTATGTGAACCAATAAATGTTCAAGCCAGAGGTAGATATGCGTACTTCATCACATTCACTGATGATTACTCAAGATATGGATACGTTCACTTAATGAAACATAAGTCGGACTCTTTGAAAAGTTCAAAGGGTACAAATCTAAAGTTGAAAAAAAAAAAAGGTAAACAAGTTAAGTCGCTTCGATCAGGTCGAAGGGGTGAATACCTTTGGGGTGAATTTTTTTATATTGTTACAAGTGTTTTGTGTCCTCCCCAAGGCAGCATTACCAAGGGGGCAATCCCAGTCTTGTTTATCCAGCTAGCTTTTCTTTCCGTGGTACTCAAATTGAATTTGTGAGAGCTCCTTTGGCTTAGCGGCTTTTTTCTTTTTTGAAAGGTAAGGTGAAAAGGAAAAAAGCATTAAAAAAATGCCTATCTATACTATAAAGCGTTGAGTTGAAGAGGGAACAAGTTCCATAGAAAGATGATAAGTAGGAGAAAAAGCGAAATTACAATCTCTTCTGGAGTGGAAGACCTCTCATCCACTGATTACAAGACTGCAGTCTAGCACCCAAGTTAGCCTAACGGTCAGCTAAATGAGTCGCTTCCCTCTTCACATGATGAATTTTAACTCAACAAACATATATTGAGAAATGCTTTTTAAGGAAAAAGCACAGGCGCCAAGGTTCTTGATTATTACCATTCGCTCATCTAATCATGTTAAGAGAATTTGATATGATTGCTTGAAAAGACTCAATAGTTTTGAAAAAATTATGGTCGTTTCTGCTTTTGTAAAGGTTGCATTTTTAATCTTTAGAGGAGATCTGTTCAATTTCATATGATAGCACTATTGCCATCTCTTACGGTGTTGCATAAAGAAGGAATATAACATTGTTAAAGATGGTAAGGTCCATGATGAGTCATACTACTTTACCAATATCTTTTTGGGTTATCCCAAAGGAACAAGGGTGGTCTTTTCTACAGTTCTTTGATTAAAAGGTTTTTGTAAATGTAAATGGGAAATGTTTAGAGGTGGATTTTGTAGGAGGCTGGAAATGTAAAAGTAGAGTAATGATAGAGGATATAAAAGAAAATGACACCAATTATGAACAAGTTGACACAACTCGGGACATAGTGGATGCATTAGATGCACCTACTGAAACGAACGAGAATGTTTCAAGTACACGAGAGACGAGGCATATGGAAGGATTGTTAGGGCACCTGACAAGTTCATGGAAGGAGCCTTAATGGTTTACCGTGACATTGAATCTAATCGTCTCAGCTATAATGAAGCAATTAAAGATAAGGATGCTGACCAATGGGTCTTATTTATGGATTCTTAGATAGGATTTATGTATTCTAATTAGGCTTGGGATATTGTAGAGGCGCCTTTTGGCATTAATCCCATTGGATGTAAATGGGTCTACAAGAGAAAAGGAGGAGTGGATAGGAAGGCAGAGAACTTCAAGGCAAGACTAGTTGCTAAGGGTTTTACCCAAAAGGAATAAATCGATTATGATGAGGCCTTCTCAATAGGAGCCATGCTAAAGTCGATAGGGATACTCCGATTCATTGTAGCTCATTATGATAGTGAGATTTAGCAAATGGAAGTCAAAATTTTCATTTTGAATGGTTGTCTTGAAGAAGATATCCATAAGGTGCAATCAGACGGTTTCATTAGCACAAATCAGAAGTATATGGAATGCAAACTAAAGAAGTCCATACATGGACTGAAGCAAGCATCACATTCTTGGAATATTAGATTCATTGAAGCGATTAAGTCTTATGGTTTTGAGCAATTGGTTGATGAACCATGCATGTAAAAACGACATCAAGAGAAAGTAGTGACTTTCTTAGTATTGTATGTCGATGATATACTATCTATTGGGAATGATGTATGGGTGTTATCAGCTGTAAAGTTTGGTTGTCAAGTCAGTTTGATGTAAAGGACTTAGGAGAAGCCAGATATATTCTTGAGATTAAGCTTCTGCGAGATCGTTAGAGTAGGATGTTGGGTCTTTCTCAAGCCACTTATATCGACAAGATGTTGTCCAGGTATCGCATGGAGGAATTTAAAAAAGGGCTTTTACCTTTCAGGCATAGAGTCCCTCTTTCTTTAGAGCAATGTCCTAAGACACCCCAAGAGGAGGAGCAGATGAAGAATGTTCCATATGCTTCGACTGTGTGAAGCCTCATGTATCCCATGTTGTGCACGAGATTAGATATTTGCTATGTTGTTGGTATGGTAAGCAGATATCAGTCGGACTCGGGTCCGATGCACTAGGTGGCAGTGAAGCATTATCAAGCACTTGAGAAGAACTAGGGATAATATGCTGATCTTTCAAAGTGACGAGTTCAATTAGATAGAGATGCCAAATGTTCAATGTCTGGATATGTCATTACCCTTGGAGGAGGAGCCATTAGTGGAAGGAGTGTCAAGTAGTCTTCTATTGCTGATTCCACCATTGTGGCCGAATACGTTGCAGCTTCAGAAGCTGCAAAGAAGGCATGCTGATTCAAATAGAGTAATTGGCTTGCACAGAGGCTTTGACTTAGCAGACCTTTAGATCATAAATAAAAGATGGGTAAAAATTGTATAGTAATTTGGATATAGGACAAGTTGGAGATTGTTAGGAATGATGTCCTAGAAATCCAATCTTTACCCTATAAAAGTTATTTTATTAATGAATAAACTTGAAGTTCCTATCGTTTCCTCATTAACTTTGTGTAAGCGAGCATATATTTTGCAAGTGATTTTCTTTTAAGTATAGTCCATGAGATGGAAACAGTCCTTAGA
This sequence comes from Simmondsia chinensis, assembly GCA_018398585.1. Lineage (NCBI taxonomy): Eukaryota > Viridiplantae > Streptophyta > Magnoliopsida > Caryophyllales > Simmondsiaceae > Simmondsia > Simmondsia chinensis. Next base: position 15,290,825 of record JAGTTD010000008.1, on the reverse strand, counting down.
TTATATTTTACTTGTTTGTTCCAAGTGGATAATGAGATTAAGCCACCGATAGACTAGGAATAAATGGTATGGAATGTTTTTTGAATAACTCATGGTCTGTGATAAGTTTGGACTACTTGTCTGTTAAGATCATGACTCAACAGATGACTTGTCCTGGTCATGTGGATGGTGATCCAAGAGTATTAGGTTGATGTGTTTAATAAGATTGAGACGCTGAGTTGAACCATGTGAGTTACTTGCTTCTAGGCTACTATCGAAGATAAGGGATTCATGTTGTACTGTTTGAATGACGACTCTAAATCGAAGATGAGTGTTAGGTTGGTGTACTATCAATAAGGTCTAGACAAATGAATGAATTTCCACGTACACTGGGTAGCTGAATTTCCACGTACACTGGGTAGCGGCGTTAAGTGTGACAAAGATCATGTGTTCAATACAGAATCTATAGTCTTTTATAAGATACATATGTCCCCTTAGTTGATTTGCAAGTGTTTAAATAGTTCAGAATCTTTGGCCGAAGTGTCCTAGGTGTTTGACATTTGGAACTTATACTGTGAATATGTTCAAGTTTAAATGAAGTATTCAATAAAGGGTAAGTAGGTAACTAATGGAGAAGTTGTGAGGAGAATAATGGTAGTAGTGATAATTATTTTTAGTCATGGACATCTGGGGCTGCAAGTGAGCTGAGTCGAGCTGAGCCACAGCTTGCTCGGCTCGGCTCGTTAACTAAATGAGACCAGCTCCGTATTGGTATCATTTATCCAATCGAGCCACATATCTATGCTCGGCTCGGCTCATTTAATAAATGAGACCAGCTCGTTAAAAAATGAGACCGGCTCTGTATCGGTATCATTAAGGCTTGTTTATTTGGCGAGCAGGCTCGTTTAGCTTTGTCGGCTCATTGGGCTCATTTATAGGGCCCATTAAGCTCATTTATTAGGATTATTAGACTCAATTATGATCATTGTTGCTTGGACTGTTATACCAAATTACTTTAATTAATAATAATAAACAAATAAATCTAAACCTAACTCTAGTTCTTTCTACTTGTCCCCCATATCAGCCCCCACCCCTCGCCCCCAACCCCACCCCACCCAACCCCCTGACCGACTACCCCCACCCTGGCCACCCCAGTCACCCCCAGGCCACCCTCCAACCGCCACCATCACAACCCCTCAGCCCCCTCCCAACGCCCGCCACCCCTCCCACACCCCCAGTCCAAACCGCCACCAACATCACCTCTCCCAAACCCCGACCCCCACCCACTAGTCTCCAACACCACCAATCCCGAGCCCTTACTACCCCGCCCTTGTCACCACCACCCCTCCCCCGCCCATTTCTCCTTTTCGTCATTAAGCAATACCAAAACGTTGAGAATTTGAATCAGATAATAAACCAATAACAATATAAAAAAGACACAAATTCTATTAAAAAAGGTGGGGCCGAGAACACGCTAACCAAATAATAAAGTGAAAACGAATATTTAGGACTGAGTAGGGTACCAAAAATCGGGGCGCCGTCTTCTTCCTTTTCTTTGTTACTGTTCTTCTCTCTTTTTTTCTCTCCTTTAGTGAGGCAAAGTTTAGAAAGCTAAACCCTAAAAACCTTTAAATACTCAAACACAAACATATAAATGAACGGTGGAGGAAGCGCCAAGGGGTGCAGTCTAGATATGCGAGCCAATAAAGGAGCCGACTCGTGAGCCCATAAATGAGCTGGCTTATGAGCCTCTGTAGCCGAGTCAGCCTCGGTTTGTTTTGGCTCGTTTATTTAAACGAGCCGAGAGCCAGCTTAGACCAACCCGAACCGAGCCATTAGCGAGCTGAGTCAAACCAGCTCACGAGCCAGCTTGGCTCATTTGCAGCCCTATGGACATCTAGTGGAGGGGTTGTTATCATCTATAAGTCTATTTGGGAGTTATCGAATAAATGGTTTAAGTCTAGAGTGCACTAGGATTTATTTAGTGAAGTTAAGTCCCATTAAATGATAATTAAATTTTATCATGACACGGTAATTAATTTAACCTATTTGGAGCTAGATTTAAATTATCCTTGAGGTCTCGGCGCAAGCCTTTGATTTCATTGCCATCGAAAAAATATTAAAGAATACATGAGATGGGCAAATTTAATTTTGCTAAACAAGTTAAAAATTATAAAATAAATTTTTTTTAAATTAAAATTCTTAAGATGAATTTTTACATGTGGGAAACAAAGCCAAAAAAAAATCAAAAATTGCAACACAGGCTACAATCTGTGTGCATGTGGATGGACCAACCAGCGCGGGCAATCTGCATGCACACGTACGGGCCAATCGTGGCCTACCATGTTGCATGTGGATTGAATTTAAATAAACGATTTTTGAGTTGATGGTAAAACGCATCGTTTTGTTCATATTTTTACACGATTTGCTGCGTTTTGTGTTTAAATATGCGTGTCCCACATCCAAAAATTGGGATTTTTTTTCGCTCTTTATCCTGCTATAAATAAGGGTATTGATTTCATGGTTAAGCATTCGAAAATTTCAAAATTAAAGGTTTCTAAATGTATTGACTTCCGGAGACCTAATTAGAGAGAAAATTTTCTGTTGAAAAATTTCTTTCTAAAGTTTAATATTTTTTGGAGCTCACTCTCTAGGTGTTTTAATGTCATTACGTAGAAGGCAGCTAGGTCTTGGTTTTCTCAGGAGTAATTTATTATTATTCTGAGTTTTTTTTTTAATTATTGGAGCAATTCCAGGTATTCTTCTTTCCTTCTCTTTTAAGTTTTTCACTTTTCTATTTATTTACTGTAATTCTTATCATTCTAATTTTATTCATGTCTTTGTTATGAGTGTATTAGAGTATAGGCCCGTATATTTAAAATTAAGAAGTTTAAATCAACCTTAGGTTTTCCGCTGCATTAACTTTATTAAATTAGGGAAAATTTTTTAAATTCGCTCCAACAGATAGAACTACCAATTTGAGAGAGTATTGGGCAAATGTGTATTTCATTAGTTACGGAAAAAGTACATGGCTTACATACAAAAGAAAAATTACAAGTGAGCAACTTGTACAATCAAAATTTTTTTACAAGGACTAAAAATGTCAAAAGAGTTGAGTTCTAATCCTCATTAAGGATTCCTCTAATGAATACAGTTGGTTGTTGTGTCATTTAGCTCACGATCAAGTGAAAGGGCTTGTTCTTGAAGGGCTTGATTGTTCCTTTGAGCTTCCATGGTGGCCTCTCTAAGTCCTCTGACCACTAAACCTTGGGAGATATGTTTTTGTCTCAAGTAGAGCTACTCTTCTTTAAGGTGGCTTAGCCTCTCCTCAAAATAATGGATCTCATCTTCCAGACTTTTGATCCCTTAAGCTTGATGGTCCTAGATCCTTCTTGCTGCTTGGAGCTCTTCAAATAATAGGTACAATCCCCCTAGGCTTACTGAATGCCCAAGGTTTCTAATGGCATCTTGGTAATGCCATTTCCTTTGAAGAAGGGCTACGACATCTTGGTTCACTTTCAAGAATACCTCCTCAAGGACCTGAAGTTCCTTGGCAGTAGAGGTAGCCGCCTTTGTATCTTCTTTTAGGGATAGTAAGAGGGAAATGGCCTCCTAAAAAGTGGCCCCATTAGCTAGGGTTCAATAGGGAGATAAGTGATTTCTCTCAGCCGTTGAAATTTGGGGGATTCTTGGTCCAGTTGTGGAAAGCTAATCTACCACTTGTTCCAAACTTCTCTAAAGGAGAGGACATTCCCCCTAGCCTTGGGAAAGGAATGGCTCTGGAAGGAATGACTTGCAAAAGGTTAACAACAAAAGAGTTAGGCAAGATTTTGACTTTGGAAAACAACCAAGGTTAAAAGAAATGCCTTGACCTCTATGGCCTTAGTTTGAGGTGAAGAAGGGGCCTCTATCAGATGGGAGCTTCGGGCAGTACATCCGTCATTGAAGTTTCAACAGGTCTCTTGACTATTGGAATTATTGCTAGCTCTTCAGCCACTGATACACCTTCCTCTAGGAGAACTTTTGGAGAACCAGGCTTGCATGTTAGAATCAAACATGGTTTGAATCATCAAAAATTAGAAAACTAGAGAGGCCTTTACCTTTAGTGATCTCTTCAGTAGAGATTAGGCCTCCTAAGAGTCAGAAGGGAGGTTGCATAAGACCCTAGCTTAGCTCAAGATAAATCAGAAGGAAACATCTTCAGGGAGGTGGCTTGCAATTGACTTTATAGTTGAGACAACCATATCACCTTCTTCTTCAGTGCTCGAGCTTAATGACTCGGTGTCCCGATGAGGCTCTGGTGTAGTCTTTCGAGATGAAGAATTTGGTATTTCCATAATGCATGGAGCTAGCTCTTCCTTTGGCTATTAAAGGCCATGTTAAAAGTTGCTCTGGTAGAAATGAACGAGAACACTAATAGAGAAAGGCCAATACCTCTAGCATACGGAGCTTAGCCTTTCTTTTTCTCAGTAGTTAAGAGATGGGTATTTCCTCTTATTCTTCTTCTTCTCCTACAGTAGGAAGGGTTGAGGGAACAACATCCTTCTTCTTCTTTCATGAGTCACCAACCTCGAGGGCAGGTGAAGAGGTGTCTGAAGGGGACTCCTCTAGCAGCATTTGAGTAAAACTTCTAGTCCTAGCAATCCTAGGGGTGGCCTGGATAGTTGCTATGAAAGTAATACTTAAGTAAGAAGCGATTGTTTACCCTATTGGGCCTTTAGCGAGGTTAGCTTGATTCTGATTGGCTGGCGTCTTCCTAAGTTGGGACCTGCAAGCTCAAACAGGGGCATAAAATACTGCTTGGCATCTCTAGCCTCCAAGGAGTACTAATAGGCTTGATACCAAGCTTAAAAATGTGGCGTTGCGCATGGAATGTACCTCCAAACCACAGGATCCCCATACAGAGATCTGACTTGCAGGTTCAAAGCACGAAGCTTTGGAAGCTGAATAGGTTGAAGGGAAGTCCTCTTGGTCCACCAGAGGTTCTTGGTCCTTAGGCTTGGAAAAGGTACATCTTGGACCATCCCAAATTGTCTGGAAAACAACCCAAGCCTATTGGGTCTGATGATAAAATAACAAATCTTGGGGGCATAAGATTACTTGCCAGATTTGGGAGTTGATGTCTATTGAGACATCATTGTGAAGCCATTCAGGACCAAAATTCCTTCTCTTGAAGGGAAACCATATAGTCCCTCACCTATCTCGATGGGACATCAATCTTTCTAGACATTGGTCAAATAACCTTCTTAAAGGCAGTTGGACCTCACAGCGAGCAAACTGCACACCGAAACAAGAAGCCCCTCGCTTGTGAGAGTGTAAAGGCCTTGGGGGCACAACTTAGGGAAATAGGCTTGGCCCTAAAGTTGGACCAGCCACAAAGGATCACCTACATGGACTGCATAGTTTTATGTTATGATGTGTCTGAGGCAACAATAGACATGGGCCAAAAACAATGTCCCAAGGATAAAGGGCCAGTACTAAAAGCTAGGTTGACGGCCATGGTCTTCAGGAGCTTATAGACTGAGTTAGAATAGTTTGCAAAGAAAAACATATTCAACCAAAACAAGTAGAAGCACACCTCCTCCTCTTTGAAACCTTTCCAAAAGTCATGAGCCTCTATTACAAAATTTTGACAAAAGACTCATAACTTCTTGGCAAGTCTGTGATAGAGAAGTAGGAGGAAAAAGTTCAGCTTCTGAAGAAACAAAAGAATCAAGGGGCGACTCTTCTCCCCTAGAAAAAAGACCCGTTAGGGCTGCTGTATCCTCTAAAGTGATTCCTAGAAAGCCCTCATGGAAGGCAAAAGTTATAACAGGTATTCAAGCAGCAAGTTAGTGCTTTTACAACAGGGAAATCATATTTGATTGCGATGGTAGAAAGCCTGACGGCTTAGTAAATGGAAATTTGCTTCCATTTCTCACCATATGTCACCGTCAGTCCATCTACCCATAAAGGGCATTGCTTGGTCAGAAATGTTAATCCTTTAAAGGGCGACGCTTCCTTGCAAATCCTCCTATGTTACAAACCGAGAATCCGAGGCTTGGGTTTAAATTGGAAATGACGGGAATATGAATTGGTGTTAAAATTCAGTTAAATTTTGAACTGTATTTCACTCTGCTGCTGCTACGTGGGTGCTGCTGGTTGCTGCTGCTGTTAGTTACTTATTTTTAGGTAATAATATTAATACATTTAAATACTAGTTAGTTAGACTATGTTCTAGATTGTTGTTAGTGGTTTGCCTTGCTTGGATTGTTATAAATAAGTGAAGGATGTAATGGTTCAAGCATTGAATGAAAAGTAAACAAAATCAACCTCATTTGAGATTAAACTCTATTTTCTCATCCCCTTCCTTTCTTTCTCTCATCTAAACTCTATATTCTTTCTCATCTCATATTCTCACTATCCCAACCAAGGTTAAGTTTCAAGACCTAATCTTCGAAACCTTAACAATTGGTATCAGAGCCCTGATTTGACTTCCGAATCAAGCTCATATCCGGAAAAAAATTACAAAATACGATTAATTGTATTGTAATCAATCAACAAAAACAATTGTGTTACAAATTTAGTTCAGATTGGTGACCAGAAAATTCAAATCTGAATTGATTGAAGAATTTTGGTGGTACGGCATCATTTACTGCAAGCTTGGGGAAAATTGCTTTAGGTTGGGAGTTAGAGTGATCGAATTACATTGGAGTAGGTTTAATTGATCAGTATTGGTGGAGTACAGTCAACATGTAAGCTGATTCATAGTGAATTCAGTAGTATCAATCCAGCATTAGGAGCTGAATGTTAGTACAGAAGCAAGCAAAATCAGTTGCTGAAGTGTGGTGCTGAGCTACTTGATCGATCATCCATTTGGTCGGTTGAGAAAGAAGTTTGAATTGACCTATATGATACACATTATACTTGATCATCATCAAAATAGCAGAGATAATCGGAATGGAGGTGATTACAGATGTTGCAATTCGGAGGTTGAAGATTGAGGTAATGGTCTACTGAAACTTCAAGTTGCAATTCATTGAAAATTCGTGCTTGTTGTTGGATGATGTCGAAATTGTGTCTCTAAGCATAAAAGTAGTGAGAATTCTTTAGAATCTTCGAGAATTATATGCTGTTGAGTCGAGATTTGCTTAGGCTGAAAAAATTGTCAACAAAGGCGAAATCTGACAGGAAAAGCGGAAGTGTTGAAACCCGATTTTGTTCATTAAGATCGCTTGAGTGTTGTGTTAAGAACTTGATTTTGAGTTAGAGTCGAGCCTAATTCAGAAGTGTGAGTCGATTTACGTGACTAAAACGTGGCTGTCAGAATTCATTCGGGTTAGGGTTTGTTCGACGACTTGTTCGAAATTTATCAGATAGGGTTTATATTCGTTGGCGATCATAGAACCTATAGCAAGGGATGGTTTGTGCGAACGAAGGAGTATAACTTCATAAATCAATCGATTGTTAAAGAGTTGCAAAACAAGTTTGATATTTCTGCGAATTTCGATATTGTACTCTGCGAAAGTGCTGATTCTAGATTGAAGTTGTTGTTCATTTGCAAATATGGCTGATGGAGAGAGAACTCGATCTGAAGTTGGTGTAAATGTTATGATTGGTTCTCAGAATGCTAATAAAGAGGACCTTCAAGATTTACAGAAAGGTTTTGATCAAAAGATGGATCAAATTCTGTCATTGTTAATGGGCAAGGATGCAAAAGATACAAGGGGGCAAGGTCGGTTGCAACAAATTGAGATTGTTCCACCTACGGAAGTGGTTCTACTGCAAGAGTTCGTTGTTGAGCAAAAAGAGGAGATACTATCTGTTGTCGTTGAAGATGAACTCGACCATGACAATGCCGAAATTGATGAACACAGGCGTGAAGAACCTGAGGCTGAACAAGATGATTCTTATGAAGACTCTTTGTTGGAGTTAGAGTATCTTGATGACGCTGAGGTACAACATGACATGCATCCAGATGGGGAATATGATTCACATGTCCGAGGAATGATTAAGATAACAAAGAGTAAGTCGAAGAGAAATCGTCTAAGTGAAGCATTGGGAGATGTTGTGGGTAAAAAGAAGTTGTCTAGGCCGAAATTGAAGCGAGAGGTTGTGTTTCAGCCTATGATGCTGAATGATTAGCAAGGACGAACTCAAGATGCTGATCTTACCGATGTAAAGGCTGGTATACAAGGTTTAGATGGTATACAAGGAGTGGTGACTGCGGAATTTGTGATTCCAACTGATGAGGTCAATGCTACTGCTGTGATAGCAATTAATACATCATCAAATCGGTTAGGAGATGCTCCATGGTAAGTTTATATGCAGAACCATAGTATTTTCATTGCTGAGCATGGTTTTTCTGTTGAAGAACCTGTTGTGGTCACTGCAGTACCTACAAATACAGATTCAGGTATGTTCAAGTTCATCTTTGGGTGTGCTGTTGTGCTATCCTAGATCCAGAGCGCCATTATACTCGATGCCTTGCAAGGTCTCTTGTGTTGGGAGGTTGTTTATGCACTTAGAGCCGCTGAATTATACTTTCGGCATGCCGATCGGCAAGTTCGGCATGAGTTATTCCTTTATGTGAGTAGAATTATGACTTGTCCAAGTGCAAGCTCCTATAATAAATCACCGCCTGATCCAGGAGAAGGTTCTCGAGGCTATATAAAGCTGAGAAGAGTCGAATCCTTGCTGAAAAGAAGCACTCGAGCTGCGAGAGTGCGTTTCAAGGTTCACAGCAAACAAAGCTTGTTTCCTTTGCTAGCAATGGAGTTGATGAATGTGCACAAAGGCTGTAATGTGGGAAGACAGACCTCTGATCAGATCCACATAAGTACACTAGGTGATTTAAATGATGTAATTGATGATGGCAATGAATCACAAGTGATGGGAAAAGCTGGTCTGGTGCTGTTGTTTGATGAAGAACAATTATGTTCCAGTGTAAGCTATGCTAAAAGTATGGTAATAGCTGGGGGTCAGGAAGAGGTTAGCATCAAAGTAAGCCTTGAAGGAAAGGATTATACATGTTACAGGCTACAAAACTCAGATCGTGACATTGAAATCTCACTTGTTCCGAAATGGGTGTTGTTTCGGCTCAAACACAAGCATTTCCTTGAAGGGATGGAAGTTGTTGTTAGTTGGTGGTTTGAGAATATGTTGGGCTACTGGAATGATTGTAACAGGCTGGAGCACGGGGCCGAGCTGGGGGAAAAGTTCGAGCAAGCTGCTAAAGTCATTCTCCGAGTCCAATGTGGGCCAAGATTGATCATTGGAAGTTCAGAACTCTGGCAGCCCTGCATCTCATTACAGACTTATGCAATTGTGACCTATGTGTGCTTAAGTTGTTGGGGCAAAATTTGAGAACCTGAAGCAAAAGTCACAAGTGCTCAACTGTCAAAAAGGGGACAGCAAGAATGTAAGATTGTGGCTGAAAATTCTGGGAGCATTTTGATTCTTTCAATAACAGCAGTAAAAGAGATGTTCAACGGCAATGTGATTGGTGCTATCATGACCTTTGGAAGATGTCATAACTTGTTCTCCTCAAGTAGCATCCATATGGATGTACACCGAGCTGCAATACGTCACTATGAGTTGCATCTGGTTTGTGCTGCTAAGCTTGTGGATTCTGCAGCAACTTCGGTGCATTTGGAAAGCAATCAAGGATTTATTGGTCATGTCATGAGTTGGGTTGGTAGGTGGTTGTGTGAGCTGAATTTGTTGAAAATCATTGCAGAAGGACACATTAATTCATCAGGGAATCAAGTTCCAGTAGCAAATATGCAGTTTCGGCATGCCGATTGGCAAGTTCGAAATGAAATAATTCTGTTTTGGAGCTGTTCGAACTGCATTTTGGAATGTTTTCAAGCTAAATTCAATAGTTGGTTCTCTTGGTTTGAGTTTGGAAGGCCTCCCGAACTGTTAAACGACTTCAGAAGCAATTTGGTATGGTTCATGACATTCCAAGTCAGTTGTGTAGCAATCCACGAGTAGGAATACAGTAGTCCTGATATGCTTTGTGACACTCAGCAGGAAGATGGACTTTTGAGCTGTGTTAAGGGCAACGAGAGGAGTTGTGGGTGTGTTGTTGATATATGGTTGATCAATACAGACCTCAGGTACTTGCTGCATTACAAATCCAGCTGCTAGTATGCAATCCCAGAAGTTCTTGGAGTTCATCACCATCAACTTCAACTTCTACCTATACATCAAGAAGATTGTGCACGTCCTGTTTGTTTGAATGCTCAAACTCACAACATCCAAATGTTTGATAAAAACAATGTCGCAAGCTTTGTCATTGCTGCTGAGCACGTTAGTTCAGCCAGAAATCAGATTCCAGTAACAAATATGCAGTGTCGGCATGCCGATTGGCAAGTTCGGCATGATTTATTTCTTTTTTGGAAAAGAGATTTGATTAACATGGACCCTATCATGAGGCTATGCTATTGGGAGGATGTTTGTGAATTGTTCATCAAGATATACTACATTAACAAGTTCTCCTCAGTTGCAAGTTTACCGCAATCTCAGAAATTCAGTCAGTTGTAATTCCAGCTTGAAGTCATCGCATCAACTTCAAAGTCTCATCCTCTTTCATTCTTGAGGAAAAGAATGTTTTCAAGGGGAAGGGAATGTTACAAACCGAGAATCCGAGGCTTGGGTTTAAATTGGAAATGACGGGAATATGAATTGGTGTTAAAATCCAGTTAAATTTTGGACTGCATTTCACTCTGCTGCTGCTACGTGAGTGCTGCTGGTTGCTGCTGCTGTTAGTTACTGATTTTTAGGCAATAATATTAATACATTTAAATACTAGTTAGTTAGACTGTGTTCTAGATTGTTCTTAGTGGTTTGCCTTGCTTAGATTGTTATAAATAAGTGAAGGGTGTAATGGTTCAAGCATTGAATGAAAAGTAAACAAAATCAATCTCATTTGAGATTAAACTCTATTTTCTCATCCCCTTCCCTTCTTTCTCTCATCTAAACTCTATATTCTTTCTCCTCTCATATTCTCACTATCCCAACCAAGGTTAAGTTTCAAGACCTAATCTTCGAAACCTTAACATCCTACCTACTCAAGAATGACCTGTAGAGACTGCATGAAGAAGAGGAGACTCGTCAGTATCTAGAAACAATACCTCAAGATTGGGAACGTCGTGGGATGGGTCAAAATTAGCCCTAGGGTGCAAGATGGCAGGTTCGGTGAAGGATCATCTCTGATAACCAAGAAAGATCCCCCATGATAATGTTGAAATCAATTGGGCTTTGAGGAACATCAAAGATTATCAGTGGTTCAGATTGATGAAAGGGTGTTAGCTGTTCAATGGGACTAACTGCCTAAGGAGGAGGAGCAGAAATGGCGAACAAGATTTTGTTTCATTGTTAAATCAGAAGGAAGAAAAGGATGAAGAACAGATTGAGTTAAGAATTCAGTGATTCAAGAATAATGGCAAGAATTTGCAGAAGCGCTTGGTGACAACGAAGAAGAGAGAATGGAGCAAGAAAGTGGGAATTTCGAGCCCTAACAGTCATATTTCTAGACACATGGGAAGGAAAAGTAGGAGACTTACAGTGTTTTCACGAGCTACCTGTAGCTGTTGAGGGTCAAATCAGGTACATTGTTTACTCGTTGTAAATTTGAATTTACAAACGGCTAAAAAGGGGGCATTTGTTTACACCCTAATTTCGAGGGGTTTGCGACCATGTGGTTAGCACATGAGGGCCTTCTTGAAGGAAGTGAAGCCTTTAAGTACTAAGATAATGGTGTCTTGAGCCTAGTATCATGAGAAGATAATTATCCTTAACAAGGACATCAACCACTCGAGGCTCAAGATGCTTAAGGGGTGAAGTGAGCTTGAGCTCAAGGGGCTACCAAGAAGACTGCAGGATAGCTGGTTTCCAGGCTCGAGGTAGTTACTTGGAGCACAATTTCAGCTACTTAGGCGCTAAGCTCAATCTAAGAGAACATGGGGCTTCTAGAGGGAGCTTCTGCTAAGAATTCCGACATGGGCAACAAGGATTTCCCTCAAATACTGGATTCAGGGCACGCTTATTGAATATTTGCATGCGCAAGAGAGAGCTTAGTGGTCAGTTGTTGGTGGAGTTGCAAGGAAAGAAAGAGCAGCCATTATTTCTTATTTTCTATAAATAAAGAACTTTGCGTCAGTCCAAAGCAGTACATACACTCATTACAAAACTTATTCAAATTTTCTTTTACAGCACACTTGTGCCTTTTCCTTAGGAGTAGCATAATTTAGCTAGATAATTTAGCTAGGCGTTGCAAAACGTAGATCTCTGCTACACTTACCTTCATAGTAATATAGTTCTTGGGCTTCAGGTATGATTTTTCATTTTTAATATGTTCCCACAAATTGACAAGTTGAGATTTGATGCTTGAGTTTGAGGCTTTGATGGCCAAAGCCTGTCCCTTGATTATGTTGCTTTTTAACACTACTGTCATTGCTTGATAAGTAAGGTGAGCTTAGGTTCGCGCCATTGATTAGGGCTTTGATGGCCAAGGTTTGTCCCTTGATTATATTGGTCCTAATCCAATGACCTGAATACAGTTTGCTCCATCTTAATCTTATTAGACCTAGACTCACTCAAGTTATTATAAGTCAAGGGTGCCAAGCTTTAAACCGGATTGACTTGGGCTTATAAGTGAACTGTTGAGCTCTTGGGTTTGTTTCCAGCCGAATTCCCGACTTTTAACTGTACGAGGAAAGGAATCTATGGGACCTATTCTGTCACTGTAATTGCTACTTGAGTTAGGTCCATATCCTTTAATTTTCTATCATAAAAATGCATAAAAAATCTACAAAAACATTAAACAAATCTTCTTAATTGAAGTGTAAGTAGAACTCACAATATAACCGAACTTAGATACACCAACACATCACAACCTTTTCACCGAAAATGATGAGTGGTTAAGGTCAAAGACGCGAAATTCATAATTAGGCTTACTCCCTTGTCGCGTTGAGTCCCTTTGCACGTTTGTTTTGCTTTCATATTTACGGTGACTACGCACACAGAACTTGAAACAAAATAGAGCAAATAGTATCAATTTAGTCATTGTACTTTTAATTGTGTCAATTTAGTCTAATGACCAAATTCGAGTTAAGTTAATGATGCGATTTTTAATGGTATAATCTTGATAGATGCAAGTAATCCACCACAAATGCACAAATAGACTCAATTTAACACAACTCATAGCTAAACTATTAAAAGTTTCATCAACAACTTAACATAAATTTTGCTTCAGGGACCAATTTCATACAATACAAATAGTAGTGGCACTAAATTGATACAATTAAAAGTACAATGACTAAATTGACACAAAAAGCAATGTACATAGACCTTTGGCATAAATTACCCTAATTTATTTAAGCACTGTATTGTTGTTTAACACTTGGTCCCATGCTTAAAAATCTTAAAAGCCCGCAACTTTCACTCAATGGATATGTCTTTTCTTTGGGTATTCCAGCTTTCAATTGTTACGGTGATATGACAAGTTTCCCTCTCTTTTCAATTGTGCAACTTGATTTTTCGACTATAAATCAATCATGTGTATGGTTATCTCGGCTGTAATCCAATGTATTTTTGCCCAAAATGCTAATATAGAACATAATTTTGGTGATATATAGGTACATTTTCCTCTACTCCGGTAAATGTTTAATGAAATTCCGTAAATTTTGTACTGAAGTGCTAATATGTCAAATATATATTATGGTAATCTATGCCATATTAGCAATTTCTATTTAAAATTTGTCAGACTTTTCATAAAAAACTTGTTAAATGGGAGAATACCTAGATAATAAAACAATGAAACATAATGGAACTTTATTATATGTATTAAAGGATAGAGGTATCAAGATTATAAATCATCAAACCTCAAAGTATTCATGTTATGAAGTTCATAAACTTAATATATAAAATATTAGACTTATTTTGAATCCACAACTCAAATATTAACGTAAGAGATAATACGCAACAACATATGACAAAAAAACTTACCAATCATTCTTCTATGTCATACCAACCAAACATTAGAAAAGGGATACCAGTCAAAACATGTGAACAAGTACTAGACGCTACACCGTGCTTCAAAAAGTTAGTCATGTCCAGTGCAATGCTCAACATATTTATTTTTTTTGGTGCAAAATTTTTTTTTTTTTTTTGTAAGTATGATGCTAAAATAGATACTTTGATGTTTTATTAATTATTTTTCATGTATTAAAATGTGCATGATTCGTCCACTCTTGCAAGGCGGAAAGTGTGTCTCAAACCTCACCACCTAGTGTCAAGATAATTTATTAACACTAGTATAATATTTTTCTCTTTACCTTTGCAATTACAATGCTCAAGAAAATTCATATAATACTAGTTTAGTATCTTTTTTCTCATTCTCACTTTGGGATGTATAAAATTCTTTAATGAATATTTATATTTTAGTATTTTGCTATTTATCTAATTGTTGTATCGAAGAGAAACAGGTAATGATTTTTACATTTATAAATGAAAATAAATTTGTTGGTGCTTGCTTAGACTTCTCGTACTTTGGGCGTTCCAACACCTTTCGAGTTTCTCCTCCTAGGGTTCCTATCTGTCTCATTTTTATATTTTTTACTCCCTAGTACCATGATATTTTAAGTTATTTAATAGGTATTATGGTGTGTGATAAGTCCAATTTATTATATAATTATTCATATCATTTTAGTTTATTTTCTAACCAATTTACCTCAAGTTTTTATCACTGTTGCTGACTTTTACTCTTTTTCACTTCTATCGTCATTTCTTTGCAAAAACACTTATTTTGTGCTAAATATTGCTAGGTTTTATCATCAAAAGCAACAAGTGAATGCAAGACACATCAAACAAGAGCATAACTTTGGCAAAACTCATCAAAATACATGACGACAACAAGAACAACAAGAACTTGCATAATTCATTTCAACTTCCAAAAATGGGTGGCAAAATAAACAAATCAAGTGAAAAGATGGATACAATACATTAACATATCCAAGATGATGTCAAGAGTGAATTTAGGCAATGCAAAGCTGGACAAAATTAAGAAAAACAACAAAGAATAGAAAAATGCAGAGACTGTATAACAAACATGAACAATTCACTTCAACTTGCAAATTTGGGTGGCAAAATGGACAAATAACATGAAAGAACTTCTTGTGCACTTAATGAACATGTTCAAGTTGATGTTAAGGCTGATTTTGGGGAAAATCAAGAAATCCGCATCAAGTTGCAAACTGCTGGGCGGCAGAGGCACGAAGGAGGTGCATTGAATTTTAACCTTGCTATATTTTTTATTTGAAGTAATTCCAACCACAAATACTATAAATAGGGATGCTTCGGAGGTCTTTTATCATTCATCTAGCAGAAAAAATCAATACAAAGTAGAGAAATAGGTAGAAATTCGTAGAGAAAGGAGAAAAGAAGAAGTTTGGTTTGTAATTTTGCATTTTCAATTTTTTTTCTATCCTTTTCTTCTTTAAGTTCATGGATTTTGTCTTCTATTTTCTTTGTATTATGTTTACCATGAACTAATTTTGTTTTTCTAAGGCTACGTTGTGTTGAGCATTAAGATCGAACTTGAGCTTAACCTAGTTGAAGTGTAGGATAGAATAGAGGTTAGATGAGAAGAGAAGTGAAAGTAGATGAGAAATTAGAAAAAGAGCCAGATGAAAGAGAGAATTGATATCAAAAGATATTTTGTATTTGTATTTGATTGAATGAGGATTACACTTAGAACAAGACTACTTATACTATATTAAGATACGTTGAATTGACCCAACTCCAACCAACTCAACTTGCTAGCCTAGACCTCTAACCGACTTAACTAACCTCAATTGAATCTTGGCACCAAAAGCCTTACAACCGTATTTCAGGAATTACAACAATTCACAGCATTATTACAATCATAGAAGCTAACAATCAACCTAACATCAGGTAAGACATGTGATTCATAACAATCCCCTTCCTTGGAAAGATTCTTGCCTCAAGAATGAAAGGTAGGGAATTGGCTTCTCAAGAATGGCAATTCTTCCCACGAAGCATCCATTTTGTCCAGATTGGACCACCGCACCAGCACCTCCTAGACTGATCTGCCTTTAGTCTTCTGTAACCTAGAATCCAAGATGACTGTAGGATTCAGTAGGAAAGCTCCATTTGGACCAACTTCTAGTGGCAGAACTGAGCTTCCATGGCCTTTCTTCACTTGTTTCTTCAAAAGAGACACTTGAAACACTGGGTGAATGTAAGAGTCAGAGGGCAATTCCAACTTGTAAGCTACTTTCCCAATCATCTAAGTGATTTGTACGGCCCAAAGTCTCCAGCACAAAGCTTGACATTCTTCCTCACTGCCACTAAAGCTTGTCGATAGGGCTAAAGTTTCAAATAAGCCATATCTCTAGCCTAATAAGCTTGGTCCACATGCTTCTTATCTGCATAATTCTTCATCCTTGCTTGAGCTTGATGGAGATTATCTTTCAATAGCTGCACCAACTGTCGTCTTTGTTGCATCAGATCGGCCATGTTAGGGACTGATGTCCCTAGCTTTTGTAACATCGAGGGTGAAGGTGGATCATAACCATACAAGGCTTTGAATGGTGTGGCACCAATGGAAGCATGAGCATGTGTGTTATAGCAGTATTGAGCCAAAGATAACCACTTTGCCAAACTTTTGGGTGATTGAATACCATGCTCTGAAGATAACGCTCTATGCATTAATTAACTCTTTCTGTTTAGCCATCAGTCTATGGATGGCAGGAAGAGCTCAAGGACAAAGTTGTGCCCATTAAGAGGAACAATTCTCACCATAAATGACTGGTGAAGAGCTTGTCCCTCTCATATACTATGGATTATGGTAATCCATGAAGCTTGTAAATGTTATCCAGGAAATACTCTTGCAAGCTTCTCTGCAGTCACAGGTCTAGCCAATGCAACAAAGTGACTGAAATTAGTAAATGACCTACCACTACCTAAATAAACTCCTTTCCCTCTGATTTAGGCAAGCCTTCAATAAAACCCATGCGTATATTCTGCCGAGCACCATCAGGAGTTGGTAGAGATTAGAGAAGTCCATGATACCAGTGATCACCAATCTTGGTTTGCTGACAAGTTTCATAAGCTTGCACAAATTCCTTCATTTCCTTCTTCATACTAGTCCAACTGAAACATGCTATGAGCCTCTGATAAGTACCTTCAACACCTGAGTGGCCACCCCAAGCTGAGTCATGAGAAGCACTGATGATTTCTTGCCTCAAATTAGTAGCAAATCCAAAGTACAACTTCCCTTTCAATCTGATGACTCCCTTAACCATAGTTATCTCTGCCTCAGAATAAGTGTTGCTGATTCTACTGATGCTAAAAGCAGTTATACATTCTTGTGCAAAAGAGTCATTCTCATAGGACATATACACCTCCTCAACCCAAGCTGGAAAAATTACTAAAACTACTCCACAAAAACCTTGTTTAGCATCTTCTAATCTCTGAGATAAAGCATCAGCTGCCTGATTATCTTTCCCTTTCTTATACTCAATAGCGTAATCAAGTCCTAACATCTTCATCAACCCCTTCTTCTAGATTATTGTAACAATCCTGTGCTTAAGCAAATATTTCAAGCTTTGACGGTCTGTCCTGATAATAAAACGATGACCATCCAATAGTGTCTCCACTTGTCAATTGCTAGAAGAATTGCAAGATACTCCTTCTCATAAGAGGACAGCTTTTGATGCTTAGGACTTAAGGCTTGAGTAAGGTAGGCTATTGGCCTTCCTTTCTGAGACAACACAGCTCCAATGCCACTCCCACAAACATTGGTCTCCAAAACAAACTCCTCTTGAAAATCTGGCATTGCCAAACAAGTGTTGCACACATGGTTGCTTTCAAAGCTTCAAATGCTCCTTGTGCCTGATCAGACCACTCGAAGGCAGATCAGTTAGGGGCTTGGCAATTGATCCATAACCAGCTACAAACTTCTTGTAATAACCAGTTAACCCTCACAACTGCTTCCATGTAACGGGAATTGGCCATTCTTTCATTGCCTGAACTTTAGAAGGATCAGTATAAACCCCACTGTGAGAGATCTCATGACCCAAGTACTCAAGTTAAGTTTGAGCAAAAGAACACTTAGTCAATTTAGCAAACAACCTATAATTGCGCATTACCATGAGCACTTCCTTCAGATGCTTCAAGCGCTCTGCCAAGGTGGAACTATAAATCAAGATATCATCAAAGAAGACCAACACAAATCTCCTCAAGAACATCTTGAACATATCATTCATTACTGCCTGAAAGGTAGCTATAGCATTAGTTAAGCGAAAAGGCACAACCACAAACTCATAATGCCCATGATGATTTTTGAAGGTAGTCTTGTAAACTTCTTGCTCCATCACCCTGATTTGATGATAGATTTTCCTCAAATCAAGCTTGGAGAAGAAGTATGCACCATGTAGTTCATCCAGCAAGTTATCAAAGATGGGGCTTGGGAACTTATCCTTAATTGTAAGAGAGCTGAGCTGCTTCTAGTCAATGCACATTCTAGCCGAGCCATCTTTCTTCTTAACTAGTGTCACAGGAGAACAAAGGGGCTATGGCTCTGTCGAATGAATCAAGTCTTGAGTAAATCATCCACTTGTTTCTCAATTTCTATCTTCTGTGAATGGGGGTATTTGTAGGAACTTAACTTCAATGGTTATGAGTTAGGCTTGAGAGGAATTGCATGATCCAAGTTCCTCTTAGGAGATAAATTCTTTGGCTGCTTAAACAGATTCCCAAACTCATCAATCAATGCCTGCACCTCAGGGTGAGATGGCTCTCCCAAATTAGTATGTGAAATTACAAACAATTGTCCAACCCATTGATAAGCCCCACTTTGAATCCTCCTTCTAAACTTTTGCCCTTAAACAACTACAATTGAGCCTGTTCATCCATGCCATGCAATGCTTCAAAAGATCCTTGCCTTTCAAAAGTCACTGTCAGCTTGGCAAAATCAAAGATCACCGGACAAAAAAAAATCTCATCCAATCCATACCACGAACCACATTGCATCCACCCAAAGGTAAGATCCTAAAGTCATACTCAAACTTGTGATCCTGCATAGTCCACCAAAATCCTTGGCATTTGGTCTGAGTAAGAATGGAATTTCCATTAGCCACTTTCACAGCTAATGGCTGTGTCTTGATCATATCCTTTCCAACCTTTCTCACAAATTTTGGATCAATGAAGCAGTGAGTGCTACCACTGTCAATCAGATTAACTATGGACTTCTTGCTAACTTGTCCCTTGGTCTTGATAGTGTAATGAGCCCGATTTCTTGTTAAGGTTTTCAGAGAGATCTCAACTTCATCTTCAAGAAGCTCCTCTTGAGATTCATGATTAGAACTGTCCTACTCAACATCTGTTGCATCTTCTTCAGATTCATTATCTACCTTAGGTCCTCTCATAGACATAAGGGACTTTAGATTGCATTTATGTCCAAATGAATACGGCTGATTACATTTACAACACAATCTTTGGACCTTCTTCTCATCAGAACGAACAGACCTGGACTTAATAGATCACTTCTGGTGCTGCTGCGAACTGCTACCTTTATTCGTTGGTCCCTCATTAGATGCAGGAACCGTAGCTTCAAATTACTTAGCCTTAGCATAGGTTTTGGATAAAGTTCTTGGACCAATTGCCTTAACAAAGTTCTTAATCGTTGGTTTTAGGCCACTAATAGAACTTGATACATAATATGATTCAGTTGCTTGAGGATAAGCTGCAATCATACTAGCTCTAAGGCTCTCAAATCTCGTCATATATTCTTTAACAGATGTGATCTGCACTACTTTGTTGAAATTATCAACTATATCACTTAAATCCTCATCTCCATAATGTTCACAAAGTTATTCCGCAAATTTAGCCCAAAACAATGAAGGATTTCTCCTTAAAACACCGAAAAGCCATACCTCATGCTCTCCATGGAGATAAACAACCTCTAGTTCCACCTTCTCAGCTTCATCAATGTGATAAAAATGGAAGTATCGATCACATATTCTAAGCCATGATTGTGGCTGTTTTCCATCGAAAGGCTCAAACTAAATCCTTGGCAACCTGTAACCACTGCCCTTATTGCTGGCTAAAGCATCAATCATTCCAGAGTTCAATTGTTGTATCTACTCAAGTGGATGATCAGATTGTCCAAGAGTCACATTCGCAGCGCTAGATTGTACTGGATCAGGAGGTTGATCCTATTGTCTAGTTGTCACAGTAGCTGCTTGAGGTTGCACATTATTCTGTTGTCCAGGTGCCACACTTGCTGCCTAAGGTTGAACCTGGTGGCTCACAGCAAACAGAACTCCAGCACCAAAAGATACATTCAGTCTATTGATGTGAGTCCACAGTTCCTCAAACCTTTCTTAAAAATTCTATGATTGCTACATCATTCGATCAGCCTACTGCTGTGATTGTTGCTTAATTTGATCAACATGTTTTTGATCTTGCTCCGATTGAAACTTCTACATTCGAGTGAAAATTTCCTCCACTCGATTGTTAAATTAATCAATTGTAACAAACTCAGTCCCTGCTGTAACAATGGTACCAGCAACTTAAGCATACGTTAAATTTGTACCAGCATTAGCATTTCCTGATCGAGTTGTGACACCACCAGCCATTGATTCTTTCTCGTTGTTCTTTGCCAGCTCTAATCAATCAAAGATTTGCTCCATCAATAGCATAAGGATCTGATACCAATTGTTAAGCTTCAAGATCAAACTTGAGCTTAACGTAGTTGAAGTGTAGGATAGAAAAGAGGTTTAATGAGAAGAGAAGTGAAAGTAGATGAGAAAATAAAGAGAGAGTTAGATGAGAGAGAGAATTGATATCAAACGATATTTTGCGTTTGATTGAATGAGGATTACACTTAGAACATGACTACTTATACTCTATCAAGATACATTGAATCAACCCAACTCCAACAAACTCAACTTTTTAGCCTCGACCTCTAACCGACTTAACTAACCTCAATTGAATCTTGGCGCCCAAAGCCTTACAACCTTTTTTCAAGAATTGCAACAATTCGCAACATTATTACAATCATAGAAGCTAACAATCAACCTAACATTAAGTAAGACATGTGATTCATAACACAATGCAGCCTAAGTTGTAATATACACTCTCTTCTAATTCAACATATTCAATATTTTGTTATTGTGTTGTTGAAGGGTTTATCATTGTTCTTCATGAGTTTTGAATGCCAGATCACCATTTAAAGCCTATAATGATTCATAATGAGTCCGAGAAGAGATTTATGATAATTCGTAAGGTGATAAATACCACAAATTAACCGAATGCTCGAGAGACATTAACGTGATTTGTGTGGTCTTAAGTGAAAACCATGGATCTTCAAAACTCTTCTCTTATTTAAATTCGTACATGAGAGTTAATATGTAAAAGAGCATGCTAGATGTTGGTTGAGAGAGAATATTTGGTAAATTAGGGTTTTCGACCATCAACACATGATAACGACTTGAAATCGAAAATAGAAAGTTGTATTAATGCAACTAGGTAAAATTGGATGCCTTGGATCTTATTATCATAAAAACCATCAAAAAATCATTAAGCATAAGAATTCTTTTTATTTTGCTCTATTTCATTTCAAAAACTACAAATTTCAATTTTTGAAATAGCACTAAAACTACTAATTTCAGTACTTGCTCAATAATTATCTTTGTGGGAACGATACTTTACTCACTCTTTATTACTTGATACTACTTAGTATGCTAAGCATATATACAAAGTAAAGCATCAGTGTGATATATGTGTACTTGGGCTAGGAAAGCATTTGGGTGAGTACAACTTGACAAGTGGAGAAGAAAGGGCGAAAGTGGAAAATTTTGAAGCATACATTGACAAACCCATCCTCATGTGGAAAATTGAGTAACTGAGTTAAGATTTGGCATCCCAAATCTCATTTTATAAGCCTTTGGTGTTGGCCGAACGATCCGCCGGGAGGCCAATCAATCAAGTAACAATAGAACTTGTCTCTATTACTGGTCGATGAATCGGCCAAGAGGCTAAACAATAGGGAAACAACATAATTTGTTTTTATAATTGGCTGATCAATCGGCCAAGGGATCCGATCCTACGAAGATAGTCATGGGCACTGTCTTCACCCGATTGATCAATCATACACCTGGACGCCCCTTGTGGCGTGTTGCAGGTGTAAATAGGAGAGGCGAGTCATATTTATGAAACTTTTTGCTCTTTTTTTACATTCCTCTTTTCCTAAGATGCCTTGAGAGATTGTGTTCCTGACGTAGGTCAAAGTGCAAGTGATCAGAGTACTCGGGGATCAAAGCTAGGGTCACGTCTGTTGGAATTGGTATACTAAAAAACCAAATTTGTTAATTTTTAAATAAAATAAAATTAAATAATTTTATTTATTTATTGTCTGATTATGTCTTACGAGTCTAATGTACGTGTGATTTGTTTTCCTAAAACGTTCGATGTGAAGGATGTAGTCCAACATGACATGTCAAGTTTGGTTTAAGTAGTCAATGAGATTGAGTCACGGGTGGACTTAAATCAAATTAGTGAGATGTTGTCAAAGTATATGTTCGTAGTTAGTGATGAGTTTGGACAACTTTTCTGATAAGACTACTATTATACTTTAGATGACTTGTCTTTGTCATGTGGATAGGGATCCAAAAGTATTATATTGGCGTATATATGATTGGAACACTAAGTAGGACCACCTAAATGATTTAGTTCTTTAATGCTATTAGAAATAATTAATTATGTAAGATGATAACTCTATATCTAGAAAATAGTCTGAACTTATGCATGGATTGTTTGTTGCTTTGAAGTGCTAAAAGGATTAGTCACAATGCGTGACTTAAATGTTACGTGCTTTGGATAATGGTAGGAAGTATAGCAGGAACAGCCATTTTACGTGGAATCTATAGTCCCTTACGAGATAAATTTGTCCCCTTAGTTGTTTCAAAAGCATACGAACATATTTGAGAATCTTTGGGCAAAGTATTCCATATTTTTGACATTTGAAATTAGTACAGAAATTATTTTTTGTATTATTGAATTGTTCGAGAAGGACGAGTCAAGAACTATGGTGAAAGATGCGAGAAAATTAGCGATAGTAATTAAAACTATTTTGTCTCTAGGATATCTGATAGAGGAGTTGATTGTCACAATAAATGTTATTTGGGAATTATTGAGTAATGATATTTAATTTTAGAGTACAATAATATTTATTCAGTGGAACTAAATGTTACTAAATGGTAATCAATGTTATCAAAGTGTTGATAATTAGATTTGTCGTATTTGGAGCTAGAATTAAGTTATTCATGAAGTTTCTCTGCAAAAGCCTCTAGAAGTACACTGGTTTAAAATATTTAAAATGAATTCATGAGATGAATAAATTTATTTTGCTAAACGTAATTCATGAAATGAGTTATTTATTCATAAGGTGAATAAATTAATTTTACCAAATACTATTCATGGGAGGAACTTTATATATGTGGGAATTTAAATAAAAAAGGGGGGAAATCGCTACACAGCTCAAAATCCATGAATAATGCTACTAGCCTATCTGCAAGCACCACATACATTGCACGCGGAGCTTGGGCATTATTGGGCTGCGTGGATAGATATTTGCGCCTTATTCTAGAATCTAACAAAAGTGCGCCACGTGGCATAGATGGTGGAAGCCTTACGCTATCTATGCCCATTAGACGTGGCCAATACGAAGTTGACTCATGGCATATTGAGCTGGAATTGAATAGCACTTTTTCTGCATTGGACGATGACATTTTGGCGCATTTGTCAATCACTCATTTGTTTTAAATAGTATCATGCACTAAAAAATTTAGAATTTTTCTACCCTTTAGCCTATTATAAATAGGGGTCTTGACAATTCAGCTTAGTATTCCAATAAATTTCTGAAAAAGTTTGATTCTTCAGAAAATTAAAGAAGGACTTTCTATTCAAAATTCTTCTTGCTAAAATATTTTTTTAGCTCACACTCCGGGTTTCAAGGGGTCATTGTGGAGAAGATCTCGCGGCCTTGATGATTCCTCTCAGAAGACAATTGCTATCTACAATGCAGGTATTCCTGATTACTTTTCTTTTGAGCTTTCGTTTAATCTTTCCAATTTTGTTTATGCTTTAAATTTTTTGTTTATTATGCTTAGATGTTCTATGTCGTTATGAATATATTAGATTACAGATCCTTTAAAATTAAGGAATTTTAAAATTATTTTCGTTGCACTTAATCTAGCCAATTTAGGAAAAAAAATTAATTTTTGAAAATAAGTTTTCCTAACAACGGCAGCATAAATAAAGGGAGTAAATGATCCACGGATTTTGTTTTCCCTTTTTCTTCTAAATTAGTGATTTGTAAAACTCTCATGGGAGAGTAGACTTAGAGTTTGTGGTTGAAAAGCGGTTAGTGATTAGGAAGCAGGATTTATGGTTTGTTTACGATAATTACTTATCGCAACCCTATTGCAAGTTCTATAATTTAGTATGATTTTTCTTTTCTGTCCTTTTAAGCTTGACTTGGTGTCCAATTTATTTGCATGATTGTCTTATGCTTGTGGTAATTAACAGCTTTCAACAAAAATACCAAGTACAGTTCCACTAGAGTTAAGATAGGTTAATAGAGCTTTAGCAAAACGTCCTTTGGGTATCCAAAGTGGGCTTTAGTTCAGAATTTGTACAACGGTCACACTACACCTAATGAACAAATGATGAATGCTTCATGTGGGGGCGTATTCAGCCAGTATGATACGGATGTGGCATGGACTCTTTCTAAGCACCTCAACGAGCATGCTCTAGAACAAGCTCCTCTCATTAGGTCATTGGGAAAAGCATATGTGGTGTCTACAAGATGGAACCAAGCAATGATATAGCTCTTAAGCTCGATGCCATTAGTAGGAAAATGGACTAGATTATGGCCATGCTTGCTAATCTTAATAATGTGCATTGAGTTTATGAAGTGAGCCATTAAGTTATGTTGGCTCGTACGAAATTTTGTTCTAGAACTAACCATTTTAATTTTGACTGTCCCTAAGCATCACATTTTCCTAAATTTGTGTGAAGTCAAGTATGGGCGACGTAAGGCTGCTCAATGTACAACAACCATTCTCCAATATGTACAAACAAGGATGGCACAACCACTCGAACTTATTGTGGAAATTAACGATAACCAGAACCAACCCATGAAAAAACAAGCCCCTTACTTTTTAGGTAACCTATACTTTCCCAATTTTTACGCAAGTCAAAGATATAACACTCCATCTAGACCTCCCAATCATGCATGCTAGTCCCCCATCCCAACCTCTAAGATTCAGTTCTTAGTTTGAGGAGTGTATGCTTCACTCTGTGGAGTAAAACGCTCAATTTGTTCTGTTGCATGTGCAGTTTATACCTAAGTTAGAGAATCAACTGGGATAATTATCCTAATCTTTGAATAGAAGATAGAAAGGAGGTTACCCTCACAACCTTTCACCAATCTTGAGGGTTCAACTGGGTTTACCCTAGCTTGCTCAGTCATGAGCAAATTACGGTTTTGTCTGCCTTTGATGAGGAGAATTTGAGGGAGGAAGAGATTTAGGTTGAGAAGGTGGATGTCATTCCAACTCCTCCTACTGATGGAGAGGGAATCAGAGCAACGCTACAGGGTTTACTACCTGAGCTCGTCGTTATTTCCTTTTTAGCTCTTATTGGTATAAACGAAAAGGATGACCCAAAGAGGACAGAACTCATGGAATTATTGAACAACATGAAGATCAATTTGTCATTGATCGTTGCTATTAGACATATACCTATGTATTCTAAGCTCCTTAAGGGCCTCAGTGTTAAGAAGAGGCATGCACGAGCATATACCCTAGGAAGGTCTGGCTTACTGAGAAGTTGAGATATGACTATAACAGACATCCTGCCAAAGTGTAGAGATCCAGTGGCCTTCATGGTTCCATGCATCATAAAAGAGAGTTATACTTGTAGAAATCTTTTGGATTTACGGGTGAGGGTAAATGTCATCCCATACTTGATTTGTCCGCGCCCCGGGGGGTGGGAGGGGGGGGGGGGGGGTTAAAAAATTAGTGTTATAACATATTACAGTGCTTACATCGAGGGATGTGGGGGGTCTTAAGCCAACCATTATTATCCTTTGTGGGACGAGAGTGTTGAAAGATTTCTTTTTAAAATCTCAAGGTTAAGTTAAATGTGTCTAATGTTACTAAGCACTTAGAAGACGGGGATGATCTAGATTACTTCATGGTGGATATAATTGATCCTTTGGTAGAGCCAGTTTCATATGACTTTATCAAAGGAGATGATTTGGCTGATTCTTTTGCTTCTTTGATTGATTCTCTTATTGCTTATTATTCGCTTTATTTTGTATGGATTGATGAGAGTCGGGGCTAACAGTTCAATCTTTGAACCCCTAGATGGCCTCCGTTGCAAGCTTGTTGGGCCTTCTTTTGAGTTTCATCAAGAATGGAACCCAAGCCTTTCCCATCTACCCTTATGTTTGTGTTTCTAGGACCCGATGGCACCTTATTCATGATTATTTCATTTGATTTGACTAAGAGCCAAGAGTCCAGGTTATTAGAGGTCCTACATAATGGTAAGTGAGTTATAGGGTGGTCCATTGCTAACTTTAGATGTTTGACCCTTCTATGTGTATGCATGGGATCGATTTAGAGGAAAATGTTTAGCCTTAGGGAGACGGAAAATAGGCTTAGTCCTAATGTGAAGGAAGCGTTCATAAAAGGGGTTGTGAAATTGCTTGATACGGGCATTATTTACTCAATTATTGAAAGTCCTTAGGTAAGTCCAGTCGAAGTGGTTCCTAAGAAGTCAGGGACCACTGTGATCACTAATGCCAGGGGAGAATTGGTCCCCACGTGTACTAGTACGGTATGGAAAGTCTATATAGAATATCATAAGTTGAACTTTGTGACGCGTAAGGATCATTTCCCCCTCCCTTTTAGACCAGACTCTAGATAAAGTAGTGAGGCAAGCCTCGTATTATTTTCCCCCTTGATGGATACTCGAGGTGCAACCAAGTCCCGGTGCATCCCAAGGACCAGGAGAGAAAAAAAATTTACTTGCCCTTATGGTGCTCTTGCATACCGGAGGATGCCTTCAGACTTTGCAATGCACTGGCTACTTTCTAGTGTTGTATGATGTCTATATTTCTTGATATGTTGGATCATTTCCTTGACGTCTTTATGGACATTTTTTTTTCAGTTGTTTGTCTTTTGATGATTTCCTTTCCAACTTAGCCCTCAGTTAGGTGAATAGTACAATCTCATCCACTCTTCCTTGAATATGCTCATGTCTCTTAATTGTGCTTTAATAATCGTCTCAAGATTATCGTTGAGCCCCACTCCGATATGTGTTTAGTAACCATCTGGGGCATGGTGCTTACCTTTCCCGCAACACTCATGGTAACTCCCTTGAGCTCAAGCCTATTGCGCTCATCAGCCATCTGTAATTACTTTTATATTGAGGCCTTAATTGATGTAGAAGCCGGACTCCAAATGTTGTCATTTACATTTGTTAAGCATTTTATGCCTTAAGCATGGATCCACATGTTCCACATGAATCCTTTTATCCCAAGATGATATCTTACCAACTCTCTCAAACTGGGGTGTAAACAAATGCCACCCCCCCAACAGACATGTCTAATTTTTCATATTTTCAACGGATAAAAAATTAGCATGATTAGACTCTTGATGGCTACAGGAGGCTTGCAGCTATTTCAGGGCTTGAGGTTGCTCTATTTTTGTGCATCTATAAATACCCAAACCATTTGGGATTAAACTCACTAACTTACATTCCTTCATTTCGATCTTTTAACCCTTTAACACTAAAAATCTTGCTTCAATTTCTTACTTGTTGTGTGCTCTACAATCTCATGTTTACAATAGAACTATTATTTCTACTTAAATAATGGTCATATCACTCACTTTATCTCCATTGTTGTTCCCAAAGGCTAACAACCCTATGGAGTTCCTCACTCATTGATCCAATCTGCTAACTATGTTGTTCTTGACAAACTGCATCTTAATTCTTAACTCGTTGATTTTGGGAATGGACTAAAATGAAGGGTTCATACCTTGAGCCCGAAGAATGATATCACCTTGAAGAAGCAAGTACAATGATATACGCTAGGCTAGCCTAAGATAAGTTACGCTACTCCAAGATAAAAAGCACAAGTGTGCTGTATACAAACTTGAAGAAGTTTGCATGAGTGGTGTTGGACACTTTACAACTACAATAATGTCTCTTATTTATAGAAAAATGAAATAATTGTTGCTCCCTAATTCAACGCCATTTTCTTCCCACGTTCACCTCAAAGCTTCTTTGTCGCATGAATGGGTAGTGACCGTGGCCCTGATTTGGTGCGCTCAAGCATCTTTCTTAAAGCCCGCATATACTTTTTCAGTTGCAGTTCCTTCTAGATGTCCCAGGTTCTGTTGGATAAGCTTTAAGGCCACACGTCTAAAATTGCCCTCCATGTAAAAGCCTCAAACTTCAAAACAACCTGTCTTGCAGCTTTCTAGGAAGTCCCTTGAGCTCGAGCGCCTCTCACCCTTCAACCATATCGAGCCTCGAGTGACTAATACCCTTTTTAAGGTTTAATCTCCTCTAGCAGCCGGGCTCGAGTCTTAGCATCCTCGAGGAGGGCCTCACGTGGCAAGCGAGTGGCGTTTTTCTCATAATGGTGTTGTCCTAACTCCCTCGAGTTTGGGTTGTAAAAAAACCCAACTTGATCAAACACAGAAAATGACTTCCACGAGAAAGACTATCCATAGTCATTGCAAATGAAAAAGGCTTTAAAGAAGAGACGTTGTAAATGATTTAGGTGCAGTTTGGGTCAATGTCCAAGCAAGCTAAAGAGAGGACCGCCATAGTCCTACCTCAAGAGTTCATGGCAATATAAGCTCAATTTTTCCTTGAAGGGGAAGTTTTGGCAGATGATGAGACACCACAAGCTAAATTTGTAGCTGAATAAGTAGTAGGTAATCCTAAATCCCCATCTTTCAGAACTATGTTTGCAAGCCCAAAATTGACTTATGACCATCTCGACATAATAAGAATGATGTTTAAATTTCAAAATTCATCCAATAAGAACATTAAAACTCTATATATCGAAGCAAATTTGATGGTATTTTAGCAAATAGAGTTTTGGTGGATAATGGGGCAGCTATTACTTTCGGAGTTGTTGGCAAGTCTCGAAATGACTTGATAACTTCCGATGTGGCCATCTATGGCTTCTTTGGGGCCCCTATGACATCCAAAGGGGTCATCCCAATTGAACTAACTTTTAAAAACCTAAGTAAACAACCTTTTGTGGTGGACGCAATCTCGATCTATAATGCATTACTCTGGACGGATTGGTTTTTGTTGCTACTACTATATTCCATTCTCATTACACGAGTTATTGATTTTCATGAACTCCGACAAATATAAGGTTGTTGTGGCAAATGATAAGCAATTCAATGCTTGTTCGTACTTTATAGAAACAAAGTTTTATAAAGATGGAGTGGGACCGTTAACAGTGAACAAGTCCGCTCCTGTTAGGACTATATCCAGGAACAACAAAATGATAATTTGACCATTCTCAAACGTTTGCCTACCTATGCATAGAGGTAACCAGGTAGAGGTTGAATTAAGTGGTTTAGATTTATGGGGATGTATGAAAGCCCTCTTGGATGAAGAAGAGCAGTAAGGTTCACGTGATGCTGTTTGGAGGGCAACCAAATCCTCCAACTAGAGGCCGAGTGGGCCATCATCACAATAGTTACAGCACTGGTTGCTTGGCATGCTGAGAATAAGCTTTGGGCTAAATAACTGTTTGATTCAAAGAATGGCTTTGAGGACCAAGAAGTGCCAGAGAAGGAATTGGTGTATGTTAATTTAGCGGCAACACCATCCAAAATGGATGATCTAAGGGTTAAAGTCCAAGATCTCCTTCTTAAAGTCCATTTGGGATCCAAGACGGCACCCGGACCCACTATTGTTAATACTCTACTGGTTGAGGAATACATGAACAAATATGTGAACTTACTTCTTGAGTTAAGGGATTGCATTGCTTGGGAGCATCACGAGATGCCCGAATTAGAGGAAAATGTTGTAGAACATAAATTGCCAATCAAGCCAAGGTCGAGGCCCATTTTTCTAACCTAACGCAGAATGTCCTAGGAAATCATAGACATGATTAAACAAGAAATTGAGAGACTCTTAAAGGTCAAGTTTATGAATATAGTGAGGTACGTCGAATGGCTGGATAACATTGTTCTAGTAATTAAAAAGAATGGCAAAATCAAAGTCTTATTGACTTTAGAGACTTAATACA
This sequence comes from Simmondsia chinensis, assembly GCA_018398585.1. Classification (NCBI taxonomy): domain Eukaryota; kingdom Viridiplantae; phylum Streptophyta; class Magnoliopsida; order Caryophyllales; family Simmondsiaceae; genus Simmondsia; species Simmondsia chinensis. The sequence continues at coordinate 15,260,482 of JAGTTD010000008.1, read as the reverse complement.
TTGAAGGACAAGTACCCTATGCCCATCGTTGGTGCTCTAACTAATTTAGCTTCAAGGCATTAGTTGCTGTCCTTCATGGACGAATGCTATGGGTACTAGATTATAAGAGCCTAAGAGCATATCCACAAGACTACTATTTGGTGTCCCAAATAAATAGTGACCTTTGAATGGGTGATCATGCCTTTTGGTTTGAAAAATGCTAGTGCCACTTACAAACAAGCCATATATATGATCTTTCATGACTGAATTGGAAAGACCATAGAAGTCTATATTGATGACATAGGAGTTAAGTCAAAAACCCATGTTGAACACTTTGGAGAATCTCAAGGGCAACTTCTTAGGAATGGGAGGCCATAATCTCGAGATGAACTTGTTGAAGTGTGCTTTTAGGATCCAACCTAGAAATTTTTTAGGGATTGAGATTGACTTAAACAAGGCAAAAGTCATTGAACGAGCTAAAATCACCCTCTAATAAAAAAGGAACTTTAACATTTCTTGGAGCAGTTCAACTTCTTGAGATGTTTTATTTCAAATGTTGTAGGAAAGACTAAGGACATCTCAAGATTACTGAGGTTGAAGACTAAATCAGACTTCACAAGGGAGGAACAACCTGAAGCAGCTTTTAAGGTCATTAAGGAGTATGTGACTAGGCCACTGATGTTAATACCACCCAAGTAGGGGAATCCATTAAAGCTTTATGTCTCCACCTTTGCTGAATCCATAGGTTTCCTTTTAGTACAAGACAACGAGAAAGGGTTTGAACAGGCTATATTTTACCTAAGTCATTGTTAAATGGTCATGAGATAATATGGACCATTGTGAAGTTGTGATTGTCTTTGTGTTATGCATACGTTAAGTTGAGACATTACTTTCTTACTTTCATCATATATGTAATTGCTCAAACAAATGTCCTTAAATGCATGTTAGACGTACCACTAATGACAAGAATGTTAAACAAGTGGAGCATTGCGAGATTCTAATATGAGTTGTATATGTCTCCCAAAATTTTGTGAAGGCAAAGCTTTGGATGATTTCCTTTTTTTCTTTTTTTTTTTTTTTTTGGTGATCAGTCAAACCTAAAAGATGAAAGGACCCACGAAAAAAGGATTTGGCAATAGCGACTGCCTCATAGAAATCATTCTTTGGTGGATCGACTACTAAATTCGGAGCAGGGGTTGGTATCATTATTTAATTACGCTCAGGAGTCATTAAAAAACTTGATGTTTCCCACATGGGCAGGTACTCCAATAATAGAGCAAAGTAAGAGACTTTATTTATTTGCCTTGAGACTCTCATTGAAATGGGAGTTCCTAGTATATAAAAAAAAATGCAATTCACAATTGGTAATTCGCCCAATGAAAGGACAGTTCCAATGTTTGTGCGACACTTTAAATAATTATATCTCAATAGTGTAGAAGCTTTTGGAGAAATTTGATGAACAAAATATCCAATATGTGCCTCGTGTGTGTAATGACCAAGCTAATAACTTGGCCTAGCTAGCCTCTGGCTGCAGCTTGCCAAGAACATGGAGTGAAGAGTCCACTGTCATTAAAACTAAGGCCTGGAGCATGATCTTAAGATCACCAGTCTTTCATATCTGAGCATAAAGGTGTTTTAAGAACTACGTTTGATTGTCCCAAGACACGGGTAAATGTTATAAATAGGCTAAGGATTGGAGAAAACCCATTATGGAGTATTTCAAAAGCCCAGTTGTTCATTAAAACCAAGAAAATGAAAATGAGGGCACCTTGGTATCACTATCATGATGAAACTAGTGAGTTATACAAAAAAGATACCAATGGAGTCCTCCTCATGTGCCTAGACCTAGATGAAGCCATGTTGGTAATGGTAGAGGCACATGAGGGCATCTATAGATCTAATTTGGGTACAAGCAAGATGCATTGGTTGATTAGGCATTATGGCTTTTATGGTCATTAGTGATGCATGATTGCATCAGATATATCAAAGGATGTAAAGCCTACCAAAGAAGTGGGCATGTCCCCAAGGTTCATGCATCTAAGATACACGCAATAGTTAAACCATGGCACTTTCGAGGTTGGGCAATTGTTATCATTTTAGAAATCAAACATTAATTAAGCAAGCAACACTTGTACGTCCCTGTTGCTATATACTACTTACAATGTGGGTTGAAGCTCAACCATACAGGAATATCAATATATAGGATGTCATTGATTTTATAAAGGAACATATTCTATGAAGATTTTAGATCCTTGAAGCTATAAATGTGGATAAGGCTCAAGTGTTTAATGGGTCTGAGGTTAAGGAGTTTACTAAAAGTTTTAATATTGTTTGAAACTTCAATCCCTATTATGTTAAAGCAAATGGCCAAGCAGAATCAACAAATAAAATACATAAGGCCAATATGTAAAAGATGATAGAGGATAATCCTAAAAGGAGTCATGAGTTTCTATTTGATGCTATTTGAGCTTATAGCTTGTTTAATAGAGATGCCACTGGGATTACTTCTTTTCATTCAACATATGGTCATGATGTTTTACTCCCAATAGAAGTTACAATTTAATCCATAAGAGTGATTCATTAAGGGAATTTACTGAACTTGACCATAAATAGGCCATAATGGATGAACTAAATGACCTAGATCATGATAAGCTTGGTGCTCCTCATAGGCATGAAAGACAGAACAGAAGGGTAGCCAAAGCTTACAACAAAAAGATCAATCTAAGATATTTTAAATTCAGGGACTTAGTTTGGACAGTGTATTATCCAATTGGCCAAAAGGATTGTGTTTATGGAAAATGGTCTGCAATTTGGGAAGGACAATTTAAAGTTATTGAAGTCTTTGGAGGTAATGACTACTTACTTCAACACTTAGATGGGAGTGTCTGTCCAAGGGCCATTAATGGAAGGTTCTTCAATAAATATGTGCATTCAATTTGGAATTTAAATAAAGACGTGCTGAATTTAGATTTCCAGATCTCCGAGCTCAATTTCAGTATCAATGCCTGGAGGATTTGGATGAGGATCCTTAGGATAATAAAGAAAAGCATTATGTAATGTCATTCATGAAATGAGAGAAGGTTATGCATTTGTACAACAACATAGACTTTTCAACCTAATTTCTATTCACAGAAATCAAAGGATAGAAAAAGAAATGCTCTAATTCTGGCTAAGGATTCTTCCATGGTTGCTAACCTAGCTACAACTTGAGTTAGATGAACATCTATAGAAACTGCTTGCTCCTAAAGTGCTTGCTATTCCTCTTGAACGTTCAATGCAGCATGCCCAAGCTCCTGGATCCTTGAAGTGTGAGCTTAACCCTATTGTTTGAGAGTCACAAGCTTCCCTAAAAATAGGCATAGTTGTTGCTCTAATACTTGCATCTGGTCTTCAGTGGCTTGAACCTCTTGAGCCTTGCTGAGTGTGAATTTATTTGGCAATCTACAATTCTTTAAGCAAAAGGAAAATGCCCCAAGTCCTGGGGAGCGGCTAAGTTCCTTAATCTTTGACTAGCAGTATCGTTTCCACAGGACAAGTTGGGGCACCGCCTGGAGAATGTTCACTTGGATGCTCTCGAGAGTCTTGAGTTCCTTGATGATGGGAGGAGTAGCCTTTAGATAACTCTTCACACCCCTCACATGGGATAGGACCTCATGAATATTAGATGATGAGGCTAAATATGGAATGGGGTGCTAGTTTAAGGTGCTTAAGTTTTGTGACCTCGGAGATGATTCTGCATCAAACTATTGAAGGACCAACCTTCTACTAACCTCAAGCCTCTCAAAAGGAAGAGGGTACTCTCAGCGAGAAAGGAGAAAGAGTGGTGGCTTGAAACAAGAAAAGAATATTAGAAATCCATAAATCAATCAGTTGCAAATATCATGGTGCCAAATGAAAAGAGGTGAGTTTTTATCCTCGGTGTCTTAAGTGAAAGATGAAGTTGTAGTTGATCTTTGCTCTTCAAGGGGTAAGAGTGATTGCATCATATGTCATGTTCTCCAAATGATAATGAGTTAAAGCCAATTCATGGTTCATCTAGGAATAACTCATTAAAAGTAAGCAAGATCATAATTACTTGCATGAGCTTCCTTCGAGGCACAATTTATTGTTGACTTGCAAAAAAAAAAAAAAAGCTGATGGCTCCCAAGGGAAGAGATATAGGGCTTGGATGAGATCTTACCTTAATGGTGTTAAAAGGGGTGCCCCAAGCAAGAAGTGACAAGTTGCTACCTCCAAGAGGGAGGAAATTGAGCCTTCTACCTCTTCCATAGTTGTATCAATAGGCTCTATCCTAGTGGTAGACTACGAGACCTAGCTTCTCGAAGGAGAGTTTGAGATGTCAGCAATGATAGGAGTTATTTGAGTTTTTAAAACAACCTAGAATCAGAAAAGGAGCTAGAGAAATTGGATGAAAGACAAATGGAGTAAAAGTTTCAATATGAGGAGTCAACTACTTCTCAATAAATACGTCTTTCTCTTTTCTTCCAGGCTAGTTGGGAGATTAATACCTATTCTTCTTCTTCTTCCTTTATGGTTGGCCCTATGAATGCGGCTAGTGTAGTAGGGATTGTCCTTCTGCTCCTCTTTCTTGGGCCACATGTGACTAGGGTAGGTGCCCTTGCATTTGGGAATTCATCTAATAGCAACCCGGTGAACCTTGCTGTAGCTCATGGTGATTAAGGGCAAATCTCTGAGCAGTAGTCCATGCACCAAGGATAAATTCCTTATTGAGTTAGTCAAATGACTTAAATTCAAAACACACATATCTAGGATACAAAGTGACCACTTGGAAGAGATTGCTTAGTTGGTGCTTCTTAAGTGTTCAAGCTTGAGCTGCTCTTGAGCTAGTACCTGCAAGCTCAATGAAATAAGTAAAATACTGTCGGCACCTCTGGCCTCCAAGGAGGACGAATTGGCTTGATACCAGGCATAAAATGTTGAGCGGCACATGGAGCATACTTGCAAGCTACAAGATCACATATGCGTGCCTTATGGTTAGGTTTCTTTGTTAAATTTCCTCAAGTCAAAGAAGACGCAAAGAGGCCCTCTTGGTCCACCAGAGGTTTCTGGTCCAAATGCTAGGAAAATGGTTGACCTGGACCATAACGAAATGCTTGGCACGCAATCCAAGGCTGTAAGACACCACACTAGGTTTAGTCTAGGGAAAAAAAGGGAAGACTTGAGGGCAGAGTATTACTACGAGTGTTAGGAGTTGATGTCCTTAGAGACATCTTAATTAAGGTTCTTTTTTCTAAATCATAGGGACTCCTTCCCTTAAATAGAGTCCATTTGACCCCATACTTGTAGATTAGAGCTAGAAGCTACTTAAGGCTGCAGTAATAAAATAGGACCTCCATGCATGTAAAATACTCTCCATAACAGGTGATAGCATCATCTATATGGACAAAGGGACCTCTGTGATAAAGATAAGAAAAGTAGGATTGAGCCCATAATTGGACAAGCAAAAAGGAACCCCTCACTAAGGTAATCATACATTTGAGCTAAAGGTATTGGTCCCAAAGCTGAAGGACCAGTACTGAAAGCCATAGGAACGGCCATGGTGTTGGAGGAATTAGCAAAAAAAGAACCTGTTCAACAAAAATGAGTAAAATGCGGCTTCATCTTCTTTGGAATCTAGCCCATATTCATGAACTTCCTTGAAAAAGAACTTCACAAAGATCTCCTAGCAAGATGGCAAAGAGGAAATAGAGAATAAAGACTAGAAAGCCTCAGCCTCCTTTGAGACAAAGCTATTTAAAGGAAGCTTGAGCTCTTGGGCAAAAGACTTATTAGGGTGCTATATCCTCTAAAGTGATACCAAGAAAAGCGTCAAGAAGGAAATGCATTGCAATAGGTATTCCAACACCGAGTGACGGCTGTTGCGGTTGGGTAATCATATATGAGAGATGCAGTGTTTGCTCCACTTCTTCTCAAGGCTGGTATCCATCCAGTCTAAACAATGTCTTGTCAAGAATATCTAGCCTTTAATGGGAACTGATTCTTTACATATAGCACTTCCTCCCAACTTTGGCCAACTGAGAAGGATATGAGCAAAAGAGCCTCGGAAGTACAAGGAAAGACGCCCTTAAGATTGGGAAATTCTTCCCTAAGATTGAAAATAGGGCCAAGAATGAAATATTCAAATTTAGAAGAGGACCTAAGTCTTGTCACATTCTAACTCATCAGAGTTATTATAAGTGAAGGGTGCTAGGTGCCATGGTCCCACATTGCGTAGCAGAATAAACGACCGTGCGGTGCCAAGACTCCACTAAATCAAGGCTATCATACTCCAAGAGAGGCCCTTTCACCTCTCGACACATACTTTTCGTTGGCCCTAAAGCCATTTATATTGTAAATTTGATGATAACAGCCATTTAGTGAGTCACAATGTTTAAATTGCTCTAATCTTGTTTCTAAGTGATTCATAAGAAAGCTAAAAAAATCAAGATTAATCATGTTGATATGAAGCTTTCTAAGATGATGAATCAAGAGGAAAGGATATCAAAGTTGAAGAGAAGATTCATCCAAATTGAAGAGAACGTGATCCGAGTCCAAGTGCCTTAACGTTATTTTTATTGTCTGGGACTTAGGATCGGGATATATCAATTGAGTCCAAGTCTCAATATTGATATGTGATGCTCTTACAAAAATATTTTTGAAAAATATGTTAGAAAGTTGATTTATTAAATTTTATTTGAAAAATATTCAAGTTAAAATTAAACCAATCTAGCTTATCAATTAAAATATTTTTTAAGATTGGCACTTTTAAAAGTACGATCAAATCAAATAAAGATAAAATTTTAATGGGTGACGATTTAGCTTGATTTATGGAACTAATCATTTTTATGATCAAAGTTAAGTGGGAAATAAATTCAAAAAAATTGAACAAATACAGCAACCAATCAATCAATTTTTTAACTTAGGGAATGTGATAAAAGTATCCCACCAATCAAGCAAATTGATCAAAACGTGTAAATGCACTCGGGTAGGCTGAGTGTCGACACACAGATGGTATGTGTCGACACACAGCCTTACAGTAGCCACCAAGAGCTACTGTGTATCGACACACAGCCCTTGTGTGTCAATACAGATACTGAAAAAGCTCAAAACGGCTACTTTTGACTTGATTTCTTTCCAAAACCTTTTCCCAATTTTTTGAACGCCTTACTGACCCTCATTTTCCTATAAATAGGGCTTGAATACTTTGGTTGAAATAATCCAATATTCTCTAAGCATTCTTTGATAAAAGTTCTCTTACACTCTTGCGCTTTTACGGTTTGATTTGAAGTTTTGTTTAAAGTTTTTTATTTGAGCATCACTTGTTCTCTTATTGTTGATCATTGAGCTTAATTGGAAATATTTTTAGCTTTGGCTAAGCTTGATCAATTTTTAATTCACTATTGAAAGAGTGAAAAGTCTCATTGCTTTAATTCTTCCGTTATTGTATTTCTACTACTCATTGTAAAGGTTGAATCCTAACCCTACGGTTACAAAAAGATCAGTTGTAAAAGGTTGGTCTTGAGCCTACGTACAAAAAGACTGGATATAAAGGTTGGATCCTAAGCCTTTTTTCAAAAAGGATCATCAAGCTTAGCTAAAGGCTCAAGTGGCTAAGAGTAGCCACTTAAGAAGTGGACTAGCTTCCGGTTTGAAAGTGAACCACTATAAAAATCTTTCTACGTCCCTTTTATTTTTTCTTTTTCTTTTTCACTTCACGTTTATTGTTTCGCTTTTAATTAAATTTTTGGTTCATAAATCTAAATTTTCATTTATTACTAAAGAACCTAATTCACCCCCCTCTTAGGTTGCTCTTTGGACCTTCAATTGATATCAGAGCTTGTACTCTTAATTTTTTGGTCTAACAACCTTAGAGCGATCCTTATGTTTGTCTTTATCTTTTTCATTTCACATTTGCTATTTAGCTTTTAATTAAATTTTTGGTTCATAAATCTAAATTTTCATTTATCACTAAAGAACCTAAATCACCCCCTCTTAGGTTGCTCTTTGGACCTTCAATTGGTATCAAAGCTTGTACTCTTAATTTTTTTTTTTTTTTTTTTTTTTGGTCTAACAACCTTAGAGTGATCTTTATGGCAACATTTTGTTACAAACCGAGAATCCGAGGCATGAGTTTAAATTGGCAAAAAGGCGGGAAAAGCTGTTAGTGATTAAAATTCTGTAAAAAGTCGGTTATGCTGATGTTCTGCTCCTGCTGCTGCACGTTACTGCTACTGCTGCTGTTATTTTGTGTTTTGGCGCCAATAATAAGATTTAAATGTTATTTAGTATATTCTAGATGTTTCTAGATTGTTCCTAGCTGAGTTGGTTAGTGGTATAAGTCTAGGTTCACGTATTAGAGTTGCTATAAATAAGTAATGGTTGTAATGTTCAGAAATTCATTCAATCAATGAAATAATTAAACACAAGTCTCATTTTGAGATTAATATTCTCTCTCTCATCTAACTCTCTCTACTTCTCATCTCCTTTCCCTTCTTATCTCATCTTAACTCTAATTTCTCTACTTTCTCATCTCAATTTCACTTCTTTCTCATCTCAAATTCTCAACCTATACCTATTTTACTTAGTTTACGCTTGTGATCCAATCCCGAGCGTAACACATTTGCACCTATTTTGGTCGAAGGTTAATCAACCGAGAAGCCTCCACTTTTTAACGGTAAAGGATTTTTCGATTGGAAACTTAGGATGAGACTCTTTATTACTTCTATTGATATTGACTTGTGGCTAATCACCAAAAATGGTGATTTTATTCCTTCAATGAATAAAGGAGACGCAATTCTTGATGAATTTAAAAATGAGCTTATTCAAAAAGACAAAACTAAGCTTGAGAAAAATGCTAAAGCTCACTTCCAATTGTTATGTGCTATCACACCCAATGTGTTTAATCATGTCAAAAATTGCGAGACCACAAAGGAGATTTGGGACAAACTAGAAGCCATATTTAGAAGAGAGTCTAATGAAAAATCCCTTTAAACAAGTGAACAGAAGCAAGTGGATTCGTGTCTCATGGCCATTGAATCTGAAGAAGAAGTAGAACTTGAAGAAGATGAGGTAAATGCTTTATCTTATAATGAGCTCATGGATGGATATCAAGAATTATATAGTGCATTTTAAATATTGAGATACTCTTCAAAGAAAAATGAGCTACAAAAAGAGTCAAAACAATGTTTAGTGTTTAAGCTTGAAAATGAATCTTTGAAAGCAAAAATAGAGTCATTAAATGATCAAGTTGAAACATTGATAAATGAGAAGAGATTCTTGAAAGAAAGGCTTATTTCAAGTGGAAGTATAAATGAAGAGTCTAAAGAAGATGCATTATTGGTTAAAGAGAATGAGTCTTTGAAAGAACAAGTGGAAGAACTCTAAAAAATTTCAAGTAAGTTTTTCAAGAGGAAACAAATTCTTGAAAAAATACTCTCATCTCAAAGACCTATTTATAATAAAGAGGGAATCGGCTATAATGAAAATGCTCAAAATAAAAAATTGAGTACACTTTTTGTTAAAGCCTCTTCACTACCGATAAACTCTATAAAATGTCATTGTTATGGTGATCATGGGCATATTGTGCATCAATGTCCATTTAAAAAGAATTTGAGAAAAATCAAGATGGTTTGGGTCCCAAAGGGATCTCGACCTCCATATATCAGGATTAACAATGAAGGACCTAAGAAAATTGGGGTACCAAAAGTTTGTTAAATTGTATAGGTGTGCTTGAAGATTGGCAACAAAAATCAAAAGTAGTACTTTGGTAGTAGTTTCTCAACTCATATGACTAGAGATAAATGCAAGTCCACTTTTATCAAACCAAAGAAAGGGAAAATCTCTCTTTCAACAAGAAAAATAGAAAAATCATCGGTATTGGTAACATTACTTCTAACTCTTCTCCTTGCATATATGATGGTTTACTTGTTAATGAACTTATGCATAATTTTCTTAACATATGAAATCTTGAGTCATTTAAATAAGTAGTGGAGCATGCTTAAATGGATGAATTATTACTTGATCAATTAAGATGTGATAATATCTATATGATTGATCTTGGATGTATGAACTTTGTTAAATGTTCTAGTGTCTTGAATGAAAATGATCCTTGGATTTGAAATAGAAGACTTGAACATGCTAGGTTAGAATTAATTTCAAAACCTTTGAAAAATGATCTTATTTTATGACTACCAAAGCTTAATTCGAAAAAGATTATATTCGTGATGCACTTCAATATGGAAAACAAAGAAACATCTTCATTCAAATCCAATGATGCAGTTTCTATCATAAGGCATCTTGAACTTTATCATATAGACTTGTTTGATCCTACTAAGACATTTGAGCCATTGTGAAAAAGTATGGACTTGTAATTGTTGATGATTACTCCCGCTTTGCTTGGTGCTTATTTACTTCTCATAAGAGTGAAACCGTTGATAAATATGAAAAAGTTATGCAAACAAGTGCGAAATGAATAATATTTCAAAATCATTTCAATTAGAAGTAATCATGGAAGGGAATTTGAAAAAGACTATTTTAAAAATGTTGTGATTAAATTGGAATCCACCATAATTTTTTAACTCCTGAAATTCCTCAATAAAATGAAGTGGTTGAAAAAAAAATTAAAAAAAAAAAAAATATATATATATATATATATATATATATATATATATATATATATATATATATATATATTAATTAAATAAAACTTGGAACTCTTGAACAAATGGCAAGAATATTGATTTGTAAAAACAATTTGCAAAATTCATTTTGAGTTGAAGCCATTAACACCGCTTGTTATATTCAAAATAAAGCATTGATAAGGCTAATTTTGAAGAAAATACCTTACAAACTTTACGAGAGAAGAAAACCAAATACTGCATATTTAATTTGGATGTAAATGCTTTATTCATGACTATGGTAAAACTAATCCTGGCAAATTTGATCCAAGAATGGAGTAAGGTATATTCACTGGATATTTTCTTACTTGCAAAGCATATAATGTCTATAATAAAGGTTTAATGGTAGTAGAAGAGTCTGTACATGTCATATTTATTGAAGCTAACAACTTGTCCTCTAGAATTCCTTGTGATGGTGATGATATAGTGGTACAACTAACAAACATCACACCCTCATCTGAGGAGCAAGCAAATGCTCAACTTGAAGCTCCAATGGATGAACCGAAAGGAATGGTCGATAATGTAGAATCAAAAGAGGATTAGAAATTCTTGAAGGATCACCCAACAGGACAAATCATCAGTGATCCCTCCCAATGTGGTAAGAAATAAGAAAAGGTTAGTAACTAAAAGGCGTGACTAAGAAGATGGTATAGACTATGAAGAGGCCTTTTCAGCTAGATTTGACATTATTAGACTCTTATGTGCCTTTGCTTCTTTTATAAATTTTAAACTTTTTCAAATAGATGTGAAAAGTACATGATTGAGTGGCTTTTTTTTTTTCTAGAAAAGAAGTATATATTTAACAACCAATTTGTTTTGAAGATAACAAATTTTCCAACCATGATTTCAAACCCCCCCCCCCCCCCCCCCCCCCCCCCCCCCCCCCCCCAAAAAAAAAGGGCTCTGTATGGATTGAAACAAGCTGCTAGAGCTTGGTATGAAAGATTGAGTTCCTTTTTAATGTAAAAAGAATTTTTAAGAGAAAACGTTGACGCCACATTTTACTCAAACACTTTAGAAAAGATACTCTCATTGTGCAAATTCATGTTGATAGTATAGTGTTTGGTGCTACTAACCCATCTTGTTGTGAAGAATTTGTAAATCTTATGAGTAGGAAATTTGAAATAAACATGATGAGAGAAATTAACTACTTCCTTGGATTGCAAATGAAGCAAAACAAGGAAGAAATTTTCATCAAATAAGCCAAGTACATCAAGAAGATACTTAAGAAGTTTGGCATGGAAAATTTCAAAAGCGATTGCAACTCCTGTGAGCTCAACACTGAAGTTATACATTAATGAAAAAAGTAAAAAGGCGGCTCAAAAAGCTAAATAGAGGTATGATTTGATCCCTTGTTTACCATTCCACGAATAGGCATTATATATTGTTTAATGTGTGCATACTTGGTTGATTTCATTCATGTCTAAAATGAATTGCAATAATGATTCCACGAAAAGAATTTTCTCGATGCCTATTTGGTACTTAGGCTTAGTATGATTTCTAAGATCTAGTTCGATATAATAAAGTGAATTTTACTTGTTTTAAAGTGGACTAGAAATCAAATTGTGGAACTTGTAAATTTATTGGTCATGCGTCAGTACCATAGTTAATGGAACATTGCCTCCTCCTCCATAAAGATCAAATACATTACTTGTGCAAGTCATTGGGCTAAAATATCTTGGTTAATGCATAAATTTGATGATTAAGGCATTCATATTGATCATGCTCTTATTATGCGTTATAATGCAAGTATAATATGCTAAACCAAATCTAGCTGCATATATAAAAACTAGTTTTACATTTTGAACTTCAATATATAAATCTCCTCCCTTATTGCTTTTTGTTGATGATAAAGGGGGGGAGAGATTGGTGTTGTTTATGTCAGTTTGAATATTGGACAAATCTTTCTTTATCAAAATATGTGACATATCATGAACAAAGATAAATATCAAACACATTGCATTGAATTGATTTTATTTTATTTTATTTTATTTTTTTTGTTGATGACAAAGGGGAAGAGAAATTGGTGTTTAGTTGATTCATGCTTAATTGTTCCGTGCTACAAAGATGATGCTAGGTGTAAGTTAATTGAACATCTAACCCCAAGAACCCATCTATCATGACATGAAGTATGTGTTTGATTGAGTAATATTGAAAATAATGATGATGTTAATATATCAAAAGTATGATTCCTAAAATGCATCAACTTAGGGGGAGCAATTGAGTTTGAACCTTAATCATGATATAAATTGCTCCATAAATTCATGGTCAAGTGCATGCTCTAGTAAGTGAACACTTTTATGGTGAATTCTATACTTCAACTATCACATTTTCAAGAGAAAATACCAAATGTTTGTCATCATCAAAAAGGGGGAGACTGTTGGCCCTAAAGCCATTTATATTGTAATTTTGATTATAACAACCATTAAGTGAGTCATAGTATTTAAATTGCTCTTATCTTGCTTCTAAGTGACTCTGTAGGCAAGAAAATTTTATCATGTTTATAAATATCAAATTGGGCCGAAGAAAAGTCTAAGCCCAAACGAAATCCAAGTCAAGCCCGAAACCGAACATCTTCCAAATCAAAAACTCAAGCCTAAAATGAGTTCTAAGCCAAACCAAAATAAAATTCCCAAACGAATTTTGAGTCAAACCTAAATCCCTAAATGACTTCTCAGTCAAACTTAAGCCCAAATGACTTCCAAGTCAAAATGAAAAACTCAAATGACTTCTAAGTCAAACCCGAAGCCTTAATAGTTTAAAAGTCAAACTAAAAGGGGCAAATTATTCTCAGGTCAAACCCAAAGTCAAACTTCTAGATCCAAAGACACCTAAGTCAAACCTAAAAACGATAACTTCCAAGTCAAAGTCAAACTCACAAAATTTCAAGACTGACGTAAAAATAGGCTCGTAAAACTTTTAAAGCAAATCGAGCCTGGTCTTATGAAGGAAATCCCGTGGCCAAAGCAAGGGCCCCTTTTCTCTATAAATAGGGGACCCTTGCTTCAAATTTGGGAGGGAGACAAAAGAAAGGAAAAAAAAGAAAGGAGAAGTAGAAACTCTCTCTCTCCCCATTTTCTCTTAAATTCCATCAATATCAAGTCATCTAGGAAAAGTGGACAAAGTATACAAAGTTCATACCCGATTTCTTAAAAGGTTCAGCTCTCGATTTGAGATAAAGCGTCGTGACCTCGATCCAGAGTTCAAGTGTGATTGTCAACAACATCAACCAAGTTCAACAGTCATGTAAATCAAATCAGAGGACTTTTGTTTGTTTTACTTTGTAAAGCACATTATAGAGATTTGTACCCACAAATTTATCAATACAATTCTTGAATTGTAATTTTTGTGCATTTGTTTCGTGTCATTTCATCTTGATTCGAAATCGGTGTCCACAAATTTGGCATGCCCAGTGAAACCTTTCTCTACCTCTCATCTCTTTTTCCATTTAAAAGACAAAAAAAAAAAAAAAAAAATATCAGGTTCTTGTTGCAATGGTACCAAAGAAGAAAGCAAATCGCCACTCCAACAAGTCCAAGTCTGGCCGTCCAGGCCCATGAGTGTTGAATCCAGTCCTAGCCTTCTTTTCTCTGGCGCCACCACTAAGAGCAAAGAGAAAGCCATCAATGCGCTCATGATGATGGCAAATCTAATAAGTCAAGTCACTATTTCTCATGGCTTCTTGCCCATGGAAACCTCTGAAGTGGAGGAACTTCCTATTTCATCAGAAAACACCTCCAATGCAGCTGCAAATTCAGCAGATGAAACCTCAAGTACTGACTCCTCGCCATCGTCGCCAAGGAAAGAGATTTCTTCAGGACAACCCATCATGCTTTTTGGCTCCATGGAGGAACAAGTAGCCAATCTGTAGGCTACTGTGGAAAGCCTTGTTAAGGTTGTCGCCGAAAAGGACAACCAATTGAAGGAACAAAGCCAACAAATTGTGGCATTAAGCAACAAACTAGAGCGCCAGAGTGTTGTACAAACTGGCAAGAAGATGCAGGGAGAATCTAAGTCTGACTCCAACCAAGAGATTGAGCCAGTGAAATCTCTGATGGCCAATGTCACCAGCAAGCGTGCTCCTACCCAGGAGTCGGTCCCTTTGACATCCTTGTCTGTCCACCAAATCTAAGACCTAATAGCGAACACGATTAAGGCACAAATTGCCAGTAGCACTTCTAGTAACCAACACTACCAAAAACCTTACTCCAGGAGAATTGACAGCCTTAAAACGCCAAATGGCTACCAACCTCCAAAATTTCAACAAATCGACGGTAAGGGTAACCCGAGACAACATATCGCCCACGTCGTGGAGACGTGCAATAATGCCGGCACTGACGATGACCTCCTTATCAAGCAATTTGTCCATTCCCTAGAAGGAACTGCTTTTGACTGGTATACCGATCTGGAACCAGAGTCCATCAATAGTTGGCAAGAAATGGAGACTGAATTCCTAAACAGGTCCTACAGTGCACGATGTACCGTTATGATGAAAGAACTATCAAGTGTAGGACGAAGGGACGGTGAACCAGTCATAGAATGCATTCACCGTTGGCACGCTAAAAGTTTAGATTGCAAAGAGCGTCTCTCTTAGGAGTCAGCTATTAAGATGTGCATTCAAGGCATGAGGCCGGAGTTGTCCTATATCTTGTTGCCAATGAAGCCTGAAACTTTCATTTCACTAGCATCGGATGCCCATGAGATGGAGAATAACCTTGCCAAGCATGGCTCCAAATTTACGTCCATCTTTGGAAACAAGGGTGTACAAGAGCCCTCAAAAAAGAGAAGCCAACCAAAGCGAAGAAAAAAGAATCTTTGGCTATGAACATTGCTCCAGTTAAAATATCTGGAAAGCCGAAGCCCAAAGAGCATGATGGGCAGAAACCAAGTTCGTTTGCGGAAAGTGAAAAGAAGCATCCAATGCTGAAGGAGCTTCAGCAGAAAGTGTATCCTTTTCCAGATTCGGATCTTCATGGCATGCTTGATGATTTATTGGCAAAGAAACTCTTTGAATTGCCCGAGTAAAGGCGCCCAAAAGAGGCCAGCCGCACCGATGATCCAAAGTATTGTAGGTGTCATCGAGTTGTCAGCTACCCGCTGGAGCAATGCATTACGCTCAAAGAGCGTATCATGAGGTTGGTGGGTGAAGGAAAAATCATCCTTGATGTTGATGAGGTGGCCCAAATAGATTTGGCTACTGTGGCATTTGGAGGTTTCATGGATCCAGTGCCTGTACTAAAGAAGTTACAGATGATCCAACAGCATGTCTAAGTAACGTGGGTATATATGAATTTATTTATTTTTAAGAATTATCTTTACAAATAAATAAATGAATGAAAAAATATTTATATTTTAAATTTGACAAAATTTATGAATTATTAACAATTTCAAATTAGCACCAAAACTAATTGGTATTGATATCACTCAAATAGATACAATCATGGCAACGGCGCCAAAAACTTGATGCAATTCTTTACAAGCAAGTGCACTAGTCGCTTCAAGTAATATAGAGTGAGTAGAGTATCGTCCCACGAGGATTGCTGAGTGATTATCAAAATTAGTAGCTTTAATACTATTTGAAAAATTGAAAAATTAAGGATTTTGATATGAAATAAAGTAAAATTAAATAAAATAAAAAATAAAAGTTAAAACTAGACAAGAATGAGCCGATTTAAGTTATTTTTTTATTAGTTAATAAAGTCTAAGGCATCCAATTTCACCTTAGTTGCATCAATACGCCTTTTCTATTTTCGATATTCAAGTTGTTACTATGTTTTGATGGTTGAAAATCCTAATTTACTAAACATTCTCTCTCGAGAAACATTTACTGTACTCTTTAACATATTAACCCATTACTTCTGTGCATGAATTTAAATAAGAAAAGAGTTATAAAAGCTCTATATTTTTTTTAAAAACCACACAAATCGCGTTAATCTCTCTCGAGCATTCGCCTAATTTGTGGCGCTTATTACCTCAGCAATCATCATAAATCTCCTCTCGGACTCATTATGAATCATTATAGGCCTCAAATGGTGATCAAGCATTTAAAACTCATGAAGAACAACGATAAACACTTCAACACCGCAATAACATAAACATTGAATACTTTGAATTAGAAACGAGCGTATTTTACAACTTAGGCTACATCGTAGCCTTAGATTAACAAAATTAGATCATGTTAAACTTAACATTTAACATTACAAACATCAAAATACATGAACTAATGACGAAAAATGATAAAACTAACAAAGATAACAAGAAAAAATACCAAGAACATGTCTGCTTCAAACTACACAGACCCGCTTGGTTCCCACCCCTTTCTCACTCGATTTTTTTGTGATTTTTGATCTGAAAACTTGATGATCTACAACCCTTCACAACTCCTCTACATATAGTGGTTGAGATGGGATAAAAAAAATTGCAAAAAATTGACAAAACTTCATCCCCATTGGTTGTTCTTCACGGTTTGCTGCAGCAGGCTGAATTTTCCATTATTTTTTGCATTTCTCAGCTTTGCACATTCAATGAATATAAGTCAAAGAATTCCAAAAACGGCAGCCCAAATGCAAGTTGTAGTTGAAAAATGGTTATTTTATGTGAAAAATCTGTTATTTTATGTAAAGTTCTACATTAACTGTGTACATGAAGTATTTTTGTTAATTTTTTGTGTTTATTTGATGTATCTTGCTTTTACTTGTTGAATTTAATGATAAAACCTAGCAAGATTTAACATAAAATGAGTGCTTTTACAAGAAAAAAAGCAAAATAGTTCAAAATGAGCAAAAATGAGCAAAAGTGATAAAAATTAGAAGTAAAATGGTTAAAAATGTATTAAAATGATATAGATAAATATATACTAATTTAAGGTTATCATTCTACACTTATTTTGCCAATTTTTATGGTTAACAGGTTTGAAATTAAAGTTACGAAAATTGTCAAATTTGGATGCAACAACGTATAAGCTCGACCCGCATCAACCCGAGCCAGCACTTTTCATCACCATCAACCTCCAGTCTGCACCGGCCCAACACCCCTGCCACCTTCAACCTCAGCCCACCGATCAACACAACCCAAATGCAAGCCCACGAATAGCCCACCGACACCCAACACCGTCATCATCAACCTCGGCCCAAATGCAGCCCATCATCACCGGATCCGCACCAGTCGGCCCAACCACGACCCGCACCTATCCCGGCCCAGACCCACACCTCCAGACCCGAAACACCAAGCCCAGCTCGCTAGGGTTGTGAGGCATCGCTATAAATAGAGATTTTGGGGTTTGTCGTCCCTTTTTTTGGGTGCCGGGTTCACGCCCCTATTTTTTTTCTATTTTCTACCGTTTCTCTCTCTTTTCTCAGCTCTCTCTCTCTCCCTCTCATATTTTATTTTAATTTTTCGTTAAATTGGAACAAGAGTGAAGTTGGCGTGGAGATCAACATGAGTTTGTTCAACTTCTTCTTCACCGGATCATCCTTGATGAAGAGCTAACTTGCTCTCTGGGGTTAGATGAAATATTAGCCTTTACTTTTATTTACTTTTAATTCTGGTTAATTTGATTGTTTACATGAATTGCTTGGTCGAGATAAATACTTTGGAGCATTAAATTTTTATTGTTTATTCAATTGATATGATTATTGAGTTTGTAACTTTTAATTGTTGATACAGATATTTATAAATTAATTCTTTGTGCTTGTAGCCTTAGGATTAATTAATCAAGCAATAGTATTAACCGAATTGTTAATTAAAGTATATCTTCCCTATGCTTTAGTTAGATAGGATCAATATGTAATAATTAATAATACGTTAGGTAGAGCCTATTTTCCTTATGCTTTAGTTAGATAGGGTTAATACGCAATACTAAAAACATTATCGTAGTATGTTGAAGTTTGTACCCTAAACCACTACCCGTGTGACAATCAATAATCCTAATTTAAGAGTTAATGCAAAAATAATTGGCTAATGATAGATTCGAAACCCTAGGCTCCAATTTAATACACGTTCCCGATTAAAATACACGTTCCCGATTAGTAGTAGATTACTTTAGTTTAATTGTCGTTTTCTAGATTAATTAACACAAAGCTATCACTTTTCCTTAAATCAATTTAGGTCATCGACTAAATTCACGCACTCTTAGTCCCTCTGGTTCGACACCCTCTTGCCCCACACTTCAATTTAGGTGTGTTTAATAGATAGGGTTTTATTTTAAATTTTGATAGACGTAGAAAAACGCATCAATATTTTGGCGCCGTTGCCGGGACTAGGCACCGTTCGCGATTTTATTTTTGTGATTTTCTTTGATTTTCAAATTTCTATTTCTTCTTTAATTTTAAATTATTTTATTTTATTTTTCAACCCATGACTTGAAATCTTAATTTAGAATTTTTAATTTTTAATTCACTTTAATTGTTATTGTCTCTTTTCTATAAAAAAAAAAAAATTTATTTTCTTTTTATTAGCATTATTTTTCTTGTGATTTTCATGCATAAGTAGATTTTAGGATATCTTATTTTTTGTTGCTTTTTAGTATTTGTTTTGTCTGTTTTATTTATTTTGCTTATTTATTTTTTAATTTACTTGCTTCGTGTGGTTAATTGTTCATGCACGATCGTCGCTCTTTGTCTTTTGATCTTACCATATTCGACCCTTAAATTGAAGGAACTTTAAGAGACCTTAGAGCCCAAAACCGAGCAAAATCCGCTAGTGCTAACTCTGATTTAGTAATGGCTGACGAACAACAACTACGTGCGCTCATGGAGTACTTTCCTCCCACTACATATGCCTCTCCGTCTTGCATTAGGTTGCCACCCGTAGCCCATTAGTTCGAGCTTAAGCCACATACCCTACAAATGCTTCCTTCATTCCACGGCTTAGGCAATGAGAATCCGTACACACACTTGGACAATTTCATGGAGGTTTGCTCAACCTTCAGGATTCCTAACGTTAGTGATGACGCCATCTTACTTTGCCTCTTTCCTTTCTCTTTAAAGAAAAAGGCTAAGTATTGGTTAGGTACCTTACCTAGTGGGACCATTAGTGCTTGGACTCAAATGCAACAAGAATTTCTTAAGAAATTCTATCCTATTAGTAAGACTAACATTGCTAGGAGAGCCATTAACACCTTCGCCCAACTTCCTACTGAGGAGTTTCACGAGAGTTGGGATAGGTTTAAGGAACTCTTACGAGCTTGTCCACATCATGCTATCCCTAAATGGCAACTAGTCCAAAATTTCTATTACGGGTTGAATGAAAAGGGTCAACAAACTGTTGATGCCTCATGTGGTGGTCAGTTCCTTAGAAAGAATGAGGATGAGGCATGGAACTGTTTGAACTTTTGAATGAAAATTCACAACAATCCGCACATGCACTTCTTAATGCTACTAGGTTAAATAGAGGAGTAAATGAGATTGCTCACACCTCCATCTTAGATAAGAAAGTAGACTCTCTTGCCTCTTCCGTAGAGCAGCTAACTTCCCTATTTAAGATGACATTGGCCTCCTCCACCGTACCTAATGCGTCTCATGTTTCAAATGTGCATAGTGTTTGCTCTTCATGCTCTAGTGTCTCTCATTCTACACATGACTGCCCCTCTGCTTCACCTTATGTGGAATGGTTGGAGGAACAAGTCAATGCAGCCTAAAGATTCTCACGAAATGACCCATACTCTAACACGTGCAAGCCGGGCTGGAGAAACCATCCAAACTTCTCCTAGAGGCAAGGAAGAAAAGGACAGTTTATGCCACAACAACAAAACCAGCGACTTCAACAATCTGGTATGCCTCGGCCTGTCGGTTTTCAACCGCAAGGGTATGCTTCTAACTACTCTCAACCTCCTAATTTGAGCTCTAATTCAAATTTTGAAGAGTAGGTTTTGAGTGCACTCAAAGGTTTAGAAGTTAATTCCCAACTCCTCCACTCACATACACAATTGATTTCAAAGCTGGAAAGCCAAATATTTCAACTAGCTAACACTCTAAGTATGAGGGATGAGGGAAGACTCCCTAGCCAGGCTGTAGAGAACCCTAGGAACTGTGTAAGACAAGACAACTATCCTTCCCAGCAAGAACAAGCAAAATTCATTACAGTATTGAGAAATGGCAGGAAGGTTGACAGTGGGGTGAGTGCTAAAAGTGAAGTACCCATGAGTGGTGAGGAAGAAAAGAAGAGCAAGGAGAGAGAAAAGGAGACCGATGAGGTCACACACCCTTCTCCCACTCCTAAAGCCTCTAATCTCCCGTCGTTGTAAGAACCTAGAGTGCCCTTCCCCCAAGCTTTAGTTGCACCACATCCAAATGGGAAGAACAAGAAGTGGGAAGACATTTTGGAGACGTTGAGGCAAGTAAAGATAAACATTCTCCTTCTTGATACGATTAAATAGATCCCGGCCTATGCGAAGTTTATTAAGGACCTTCTTAAGCAAAAGAGGCGATCTAGAGCACATCTGCCTAAAAATGTGTTTTTGGACGAGCAAGTGAGCTCCATTCTGAAGTGTGACACTCTAGTTAAGTACAAAAACCCAGGTGTGCCCACCATCTCTTGTTCACTTGGAGACTACCCGATCGACAAAGCCTTACTAGACTTAGGAGCGAGTGTCAACATTATTCCTCACTCGGTTTATGAGAAGTTAGGCCTTGGAGAGTTGCAACCTACCACGGTGACCTCGCAATTAGCAGATAGATCAACTAGGATTCCTCGTGGTGAGCTGATTAACGTGCTAATGAGAGTAGACAAAGCCTTGTTTCCTGCTGATTTCCTCGTGCTAGATATGGAACCTTCTAGTCATTCGAAGAACAATATCCCTGTCATCCTAGGTCGACCTTTCTTAGAGACAGCCAATGCAACCATTAACTGTAGATTCGGGGTAATGGATGTTAGTTTTGCAAACATGACTATTAGGTTAAACATTTTTAAGGCTTCTTTGTCACCCACTAGTGAGGATGAGTCAGAGCATATTTGTGTGGATATTGCTGATGATTTGGTGGACCAGGCACTCTCCTCTACCCTAGTTAGCGACACTCTTGAAAAAAATGTAAAACCTTCTAAAGAGATGCAACAAAGGTTGAACCCGGACATGAAAGAAGTCTTGGGTTGGGAGAAGAATCACGATGTTATGGTTCAAGAAGAAATTGTACTAGGACATAGGTTGTCTATGGAGGGTATTGAGGTTGATAGAGCTACGATAGATTTGAATGTGAACTCGCCCCCTCCCTCAAATGTGAAGCAAGTTAGAGCTTCTCTAGGTTAGGCGAGTTTCTATAAGGGATTCCTTAAGGACCGTGGGAAGTTGATTAGACCATTGACTAGTGTCCTATCTATGGACAAATTAGTTGAGCTCGATGAGTCATGGCTAGAAGGTGTTCATAAGCTTCGATCTACACTTTTTGCTACTCCCATTAGGCACCCATCTGACTGCTCTCTCCCTTCTGAAATCACGTGTGAAACCTTTGATTGTGTTGTAGATATTGTCTTAGGTGAGCTCGATGAAGTTTTTTCTTTGGTTGATGCCATTACTTGATCTTCGCTAGACCCATTGTGCCCGGCTAAAGGCGTAAAACTTAGCGCTCCTAGGAGGCAGCCTAGGTTTGTTATTTCTTGTTTTTAATTTCGTTTTTGACCTAATTAGTTGCTTCGAGGCTTGTTTTCTCTCTTTTAAAGTTCTTGTGCCAGGTTGAAAGAATCACATATACATGTCCACGCCGTCTCATCAGGTTGTATGGCTCCATCTCACCTATCTCTTGTGCTTTAATGATTGATGTTGTTGTATTGAGGACAATGCATGATTTCGGTGTGGGGGTGAGGTTCATTTGCACGTGCCCATTTTTGGTCAAATTTTTAAAATTTTGAACATTTTTTTTTGCATTTTGAACATGCATTATAACCGTCTAGCCAAGTATTCCTTGATCGGCGCGTATGTTATGAGGATAGTGGGATTAGTTGCTTATTTCGTTCCTTTAATTCCATGAAATTAAATGATTCTGCTTCATACTTGTTAATGAGTATCTTTGATCATTGTTGATATTAATGAGTTCTACTCATGCTGGTCACATATTCATTATGCACAGGACTTTCGTGTTGTGGAAAATCTAAAAATTTTAGTAAACAACCCTATATATCTTGAGTTTTGCAAGCTTGCCCTATTGGATTAACCAAATCCTCGGCTCTTGTTACGATGTAAAGTACTTGTTGATCAATGTCAATTGTAAAGTTGAGGTACTTGTTATGCAAAAGTCCAAAAATTGGACAAGAAAGAAATAGGAAACAACAAAAATAAAAAATAAATAAAAATAAAAAAAATAGAAGCAGTGAGGAAAAAAAAAAGTTTCCTTCGAAAAAGATAAAAAGGGGGCAAAAGAAAAAAAAAATTGAAAAATGATGTACGTTCGTGATAAAGTTTCTTTTGTACTATATCAAGGACAAAATGTTATAAAGTGGTCACTCATATGCCCCTTAAACTTTCTCTATGTACAGGCACGTGTTTAGGTGATTCAATGGTGCGGGTGTACAAAACCTTTATATATTTGGTTGGAAGCAAGAATTTGAGGACATTCTATGGCATGAAATCCTATTCACTTTCACTTGTGCGCTGCTTGAATAATTCCTATTAGTTGATACAAGGTTAATAAAATTTTATGACGAGTTTTGAAGTTTAATCATCTAAATTCATGGAATTGGAGAATGCTCTAGATGACTTATTCTTGTCTTGAATTGTAATATAGGTGTTAATCTCGGAAAACTTGGTAAAGGTTGGGAAAGTTGGGGTAGTTGGTCACTGTAGTTTTTACGTTAAATCATATGCTTTGCTCAAGGACTAGCAAAGGTTAGGTGTGGGGGTATTGATGCGTCTCGTATTTACGCATATTTTAATTGTTATTTTAATTATTTTGCACCTATTTAATTATAGTTCTACACTCATTTTGGTAATTTTTATGTTTAACAGGTTTGAAATTAAAGTTACGGAAATTGTCAAATTTGGATGCAAATAAGATAAATTCGACACTCAAACAATTAACTCAAATCAATCGAAATTTGGGACAACAACGTATAAGCTTGACCCGCATCAACCCGAGCCAGCACTGTTCATCACCATCAACCTCCAGTTTGCACCGGCCCAACACCCCTGCCATCTTCAACCTCAGCCCACCGATCAGCACAACCCAAACGCAAGCCCACAAATAGCCCACCGACACCCAACACCGTCATCATCAAACTCGGCCCAAACGTAGCCCATCATCACCGGATCCGCACCAGTCGGCCGAACCACGACCCGCACCTATCCCGGCCCAGACTCGAAACACCAAGCCCAGCTCGCTAGGGTTGTGAGGCATCGCTATAAATCGAGATTTGGGGTTTGTCGTCTCTTTTTTTGGGTGCTGGGTTCACGCCCCTATTTTGTTTCTATTTTCTACCGTTTCTCTCTCTTCTCTCAGCTCTCTCTCTCTCTCGCCCTCTCATATTTTATTTTAATTTTTCGTTAAATTGGAACGAGAGTGAAGCTAGCGTGGAGATCAACATGAGTTTGTTCAATTTCTTCTTCACCGGATCATCTTTGATGTAGAGCTAACTTACTCTCTGGGGTTAGATGAAATCTTAGCCTTTACTCTTGTTTACTTTTAATTCGGGCTAATTTGATTGTTTACATGAATTGCTTGGTCAAGATAAATACTTTGAAGCATTATATTTTTATTGTTTATTCAATTGATATGATTAATGAGTTTGTAACCTTTAATTGTTGATATTAATATTTATAAATTAATTATTTATGCTTGTCGCCTTAGGATTGATTAATCGAGTAATAGTATTAACGGAATTGTTAATTAAAGTCTATCTTCCCTATGCTTTAGTTAGATAGGGTCAATACTTAATCATTAATAATACGTTAGGTAGAGCCTATCTTCCTTATGCTTTAGTCAGATATGGTCAATATGCAATGCTAACAACATTATCTTAGTAGGTTGAAGCTTGTAGCCTAAACCACTACCCGTGTGATAATCAATAATCTCATTTTAAGAGTTCACGCAAAAATAATTGGCTAATGATGGATTCAAAACCGTAGGATCCAATTTAATACACGTTCCCGATCAGTAGTATATTACTTTGGTTTAATTACCGTTTTTTAGATTAATTAACTCGAAGATATCACTTTTCCTTAAATCAATTTCGGTCATAGATTAAATTTATGCACTCTTAGTCCCTGTGGTTCGACACCCTATCGCCCTACACTTCAATTTAGGTGTGTTTAATGGAAAGGGTTTTGTATTAAATTTTGATAGACGTAGAAAAATATATCAGAACCATGGATGAACTTAGATCAAACTAGTGATTTGTTGTCAAAGTATGTTCGCAGTCGGTGATAATTTGGATAACTTGTTTGATAAGTCTCTAATATGATACTTTTAATCACTTGTCTAGATCATGTAAATAATGATCCAAAAGTATTATGTTGGTGTTGTTTATGTAATTGGAACATTAAGCATTATTTGTCTCTTTACTGCTACTAGAAATAATTAAATATGTAAGACAATAACTCTAAATCTAGGAATAGTCTAAACTCGTGCATGGATTGTTCGTTGCTTTGATGTGCTAAAAGAATTAGTGAAAGTGCATTGACTTGAATTGTTCAAGAAGGACAAGTTGAAAACTATGGCGAGAGATGTGAGAGAAATAACGATAACAGATAAAGTTACTTTTGCTTATGAATATCTAATACAGGCTTTAATTGTTGTGATAAAATTTATTTGGGAAATTCATGAGTGCAATATATTTAATTCCAAAGTATAGTAAAACTTATTTATTAAAATTAAGTTTTACTTAATGGTAATCAATTGTTAACATTAGATGATAATTAGATTTATCCTATTTGGAACTAGAGTTAGATTGTCCCTAAAGTCGCTTCACAAGCCTCAACTTAAGTATCATTTGAAAATATTTAAAATTCAATTCATGGGATGAATTATTTTTTTATGAAATAACTAAATTTTCATGCTAAACAAATATTCATGAGATTAGTATATAATACAACAAATTACATCATGTTTTACACACAAAAAAACGAAAAAACAAACTCGCGTACTAGCAATGCAGACGCAGGTTCAACATATAAGGGGTAGGCGTGTGCATGTGTTATTCACCTGCTGTGGCTGACATCAACAAAAGAGGTTTATACATGAGTATGATGCGTATTCTATACATTGATTAATTTATTTACTGTTGTTAATTTTCTTTTTGTTATAAATAGCATGGCGTAGCCATGATTT
Organism: Simmondsia chinensis; assembly: GCA_018398585.1. Taxonomy (NCBI): domain Eukaryota; kingdom Viridiplantae; phylum Streptophyta; class Magnoliopsida; order Caryophyllales; family Simmondsiaceae; genus Simmondsia; species Simmondsia chinensis. Next base: position 15,234,576 of record JAGTTD010000008.1, on the reverse strand, counting down.
ATGATGATGTAAGTTTAGGGTTTTGAAACTTGGTTTTCTCTCTAAACAAAAAGCCCTAAAATTATTTTATGGGCTTTCTAAATTATTATTTAGCATAATTTTTTTAAAAATTATTTTTTGGAAAGATTGAAGGATCCTACGTTAAATATTTTTGAGAGCCCACACTCCCTATGCTAGAAGAGGTCACTACGAAGAAGGCCTTAAGGTGTCGAGAATTCTTGTTCGAATTTCAGATCTTCAAGTCAAAGTTGGGATTCCCGCTTTAGGTATGTCTAATAAATTATTTAATATTTTATTTATTTTTCCTTCATTTCATTTATTCTATATATTTTGTTTATTCGTTGTTTTTTCCTCTAAGAGTAAGATCATAATCGAATTAAATAGTTTAATTAGGTCAAGTTTTAGATTTAAAATTAGGATATTTACAATGGTATTTCGTTGTGCCTGCCCGAACCATTGTAGAAAAAATTCTAAAATATGCTCCCAATACTCACCACCTCAATAAGATCGAAGCGACTTTATATGTTTACCCATTTGATTCTTAATTTCAGCCTTAAACGCTTTGAACTTTTCAAAAGATTCAGACATCTATCTCATCGAGTAAACATAACCACACCTCGAGTAATCATTGGTCCACATTTATCTATGTGAGCCCGCACAAGTAAGTCATCATCTCTGTTGCCTTTACTCTTAAAGACATACTGAGTCATCTTTCCTTCTTTCACTTGTTTTTGGATCCGACTTGAATTGATATGACCAAGACTTTGGGGCCATTTGAAGGCATTATTAATTCATGATTTTTTTCTTTTTTTTTCTTTTTAGGTACACTAAGCTTACTAGCATAAGATTCGAACATGCAATCACTAGAGTTTTCATCAAGCATCAAAATAAATAAACCACCAACAATTTTACCATTGCAAATAAACCTTTTATTATGATTAATGAGAAAATCAGTTCTAAAAACAACTTAATAAATATCAATGACTAAATGAGACACATAAATCAAATTCGTGTGCAACGCATGTGCATAAGGATAGTTCTTCAAAACTAAAACTCCACTACTAAAAACCAGGCTAATGTCTCCCACTCCTAAGGCTGAAATAATTAATTATGTAAGACAATAACTCTAAATCTAGGAAATAGTATGAACTCATGCATGGATTGTTCGTTGCTTTGATGCTGTAAAAGAATTAGTCAAAGTGCGTTGACTGGGATCTTACGTACTTTCGGTAACGACACAAAGTGTGGTGGAAATAGTTGTTTTACGGGGAATCTATAGTCTCTAACGAGATAAAGACGTTCCCTTAGTTGATTCGCAAATATACGAACAAATTATAGAATATTTGGCAAGAAAATTCCATATGTTTGACATTTAGAATTATTGGGGAAATTGTTGATGTATTATTGAATTGTTCAACAAGGGCGAGTCAGGAACTACTACGAGAAATGTGAGAAAAATAACAATAGTAGTTTAAGTTACTTTTGCACACAGATATCTAATAGAGGGGTTACTTTTCATAATGAAAGATATTTGGGAAATTCTTGAGTGCAGCAAAATTTATTTAGTGGAATTATGCTTTACGAAATTCTAATCAATTGTTATCATGAGATCATGATCAAATTTAACCCATTTTGAGTTAGAGTTAGATTATTCTTGAGATTCCTACGCAAGCCTCAACTTTAGAATTGTTAGAAAATATTTAAAAAATAAATTCATAAGATGAATAATTTATTTATGTGATAAACAAATTTTTATGTTAAACAAATATTCATGAGATTAATACAAATACAACAACCCAGTGCCTCAATGGGCTCCCACACAGGCATTCATGAGATTAATACATAATACGATAAATATCGTGTTTTAAATAAAACAAAAAGGAAAAATGCAAAGAAAATGATGCGAGGCAAAGTTTCTTGGGGTGACATCAGACATATAGGATAGAGATCATGTGCTATAACCACATCAAATTATGCTGTGGGCCCGAGAGAGAGAGAGAGAGAGAGTAAATTTTTTTTTTTTAATTTTAAGAGAGAAATAATGAAATTTTTTTAATTTTAAAATTTAATTATTTATAAAATTATTAAATTTAAATAAAATAATATATATATATATATTTATATTTTAACTATTTATTAATTAGATATTTAAATTATTTATTTAATTTTTATTATCATTTGATATTTTCAACATTGTATTTTAAATTTTTGTTAAAACTATTAAATAATAAAAAATATTTAATAAATATCAAATTAATAAATAGTCAAAATATAAATTTAATAATTTTTAAGATAATTAAACTTTAAAATTAAAAAAATAAAATTTCACTATTTTTCTCTCTCTCTTTCTCTCTGTGCTGTGAGCCCACCACATAATTTTATATATATATATATATATATATATATATATATATATATATGTGTGTGTGTGTGTGTGTGTGTGTGTGCGTGCGTGCGTGTGTGTGTGTGTGCGCGTGTGTGTGTGTGTGTCTTTCAGGCACCTATATAAATATTAGATTATGATATATGGGTTTTATTAAAAATTTAGGTTTTGGGTGTTGGAACCCATTTTTCTCCCATGACGAAAAATTTAAAATTGCTTTAGGGGATTTTTATATAATTGTTTAACATAATTTTCTAAAAATTAGTTTTTCAGAAAGATTAAAGGAAAATTTTTTCTTGAAAGTTTTCATAAATTAAATGTTTTTGGAGCGTACACTCTCGGAGCTAAAAGAGGTCATTGGGAAGATCTTGAGGTATCAAAAGCCTTTTTGTAATTTTAGATCTTCAAGTCGGAGTTGGGATTCGCGCTTTGGGTATTAATCAAAGTTTGAAAAGAAAGGCCCTAGTTCTAGCTAATGATTCTTCTATTACTATCAGCCCACTTTTAGCTTGAGTTAGGTGATTATCTATAGAAATAACTTGCTCCTAAAGAGCTTGTTGTTCTTCTTGAGCTTAAAGTGCAACTTGCTTAAGCCCCTAGATGATTGAGGTTTGAGTCTGACCTTGATGCTTGAGGATCACGAGCTTCCCTTAAATTTGGCTTAGCTGCTACTTTAACGCTTATAATTTGATCTCCATTGGCTTAAATCTCTACAGCATGCTAAATTTGGGTTTTTTTTAGCACTCTGCAGCTCTTCAACCAAAAAGGGAAGGTCCCCAAGTCCTGTGGAGCGACTGAGTTTTTGACCTTTGATTGGCGGTGTCGTTCCTATTAAAGAAGTAAGGGATCTTCTTGAAGAACCTTTACAAGGATGCCATCAAGGGTCTCGAGCTCCTTGATTATTGGTGGAGTTACCTTTGGATCACTATTTAGACACCTCACGAGAGACAAATCCTCTTGACTATTTAGATTGAGGCCAAGTCTTGAATAGGAAGATGAACTGGTGTGCTTGCCATTACAATCTTGGGGATGTCTCTGGTTTAAGTTACTAAAAGGCCAGCCTTCCACTCACTCCAAGTCTTTTAAAGGAAGGGTATACACTTGGTGAGAAAAGAGGAAGAGGGGTGCCTTGAAACATGAAAGAAAGGTGTATTAGGAATCCATGAAGTCCATCTCTTCGCATTAAGATGGTGATAGATGCAAAGGGATATATAAGTTCTTACACTTGGTGTCTTTAGTGGAGGTGAACTTATTGCTGATTCGTGCTCCTCAAAAGTAGGAGTGGCTACTTCATATGGCGTATCTAGTAAGAGATGATGAGTAAAAGCCAATTCATGGTTAAATTAGGAATAACTCACAGAATAAGCAAAGCCATTATTACATACATGAGCATTCTCAGGGGTAGCTGATGGCTCCTAATGAAGAAGATATGGGGCTTAGATAAGATCTTGCCTTATGGCATTAAAAGATGTGCCCTAGCCAGGACATCACTTGTTGCTACCTTCAAAATAGAGGAAATGAAGCTTTTTGCCTCTTCCAAGGTTGTATCAATAGGCTCAATTCTAGTCAGATACTTTAGAACATAGCTTCTGGATGCTGAATCTAGGATGTTAAAACTGTTAGGAGTTTCATGAATTATTGGAGCAACCTACAGTAAATAAGACAGTTAGGACAATCGGGAGGAAGGCAAATGGAATAAAAGTTCAACACGAAGAAGTGCATTACCCCTTCTAGTGTATGTTTTTCTCCCCTCTTCCCAATTAGCTAGGAGATCAATACTTCTTCTTCATCCTTCTCCTTCTCCACCTCTTCTATAACTGGCACTCTCTTTATTGCTGGCATAGTTGGGGCTATCCTTTTGCTTCTCTTTCTAAAGCCATCTACAATAGGTGTGTGTGCAATTATGTATAGGAATTCTTCCAATTGTATCTTGGTGAAGCTCCTGGTGGCTTGAGAGGTTTTCATGACACTTTTCTTGGTGGTAGTGCTTGAACTAAGGGTAAAAACCTTATTAAGTCTATCAAATTACTTAAACACTAAAAGCATGCGTATCTAGAAAAAAACGTAATTACATGAAAGAATTATCCTATTTTGAGCTTCCTTGAGTGTTAAAGCTTGAGCTGCTCTAGATCTAGTACCTGTAGGGGTCAACAAACCTGTAAATTACTGCTTGGCGCCTCTAGCCTCCAAGGAGGACAAATAGGCTTGGTGTCGGGCTATAAAATGTTGAGTGGCATAGGGAGCATACCTCCGAGGTATAGGATCACCGTAGCTAGGTTGGTCCGATAAAGTTTTTCGAGATAAGGAAGATGTAAAGAGGCCCTCCTGGACAACCAGAGGCTCTCGGTCGAGAAATTAAGAAAGGGGAAGTCCTTGACCTTACCAAACGGCTTGGCAAGTAATCCAAGCCAATGAGACTCCACATCAAGTTTAGTTTTATGGTAATAGGGGAAGTCATAAGGGGAAAAGAATTACCGGACAGTGTTGGTAGTTGATGCCCATAGAGATATCTTGGTCAAAGTTCGTTCTTTCTGAACTGGAGAGGACAGACTCTGTTTTCCATAATGGGAGTCTATTGGACTCCAAACTTACACTTTGGAGCTAGAAGTTGCTTGAGCTTGCATTCTAAGGACCACCTTAAAGGGAACAGGACCTCCATACGTCCAAGATACTCTCCACAACAGGTGATAGCATCACTTGTATATATGAAGGGGCCTCGATGAAAAACATGAGAAAAGTAAGCTTGAGCACATAACTAAACCAGCCACTGGGGTCCCCCAATTTGGACAACGTAGTTCTTCAAACGATGTCCCTAAGGAAACCATATACTCCGGCTAAGAGTAAAAGTATCAAAGCTAAAGGATCGTAACTAAAAGCAATGTTAACCATCTTAAGAGATTTAAGAATGGTGTTGAAGGAGTTATCAAAAAAGTACTTGTTCAATCACAACCAGTAGAAAGTAACTTCTTGTACTCTGAAATTTGATCTCTATTTATGAACTTTGTTGTAAAAGAAGTACACAAAAGTTACATAGCTAGTCGGGGGAGAAGAAATAGAAAAATATAGGAGAAAGCCATAGCCTTTTTTGAGGGAAAGTAGTCCAAAGGAAGCTCAAAGGCCCCAAGTGAAAGACCCGTTGGGGTTGCTATGAACCATTGGGTGATCCCAAGAAAGCCCTCAGGGAGGACAGAAGCATTGTTTAGGTGTTCCAATAATAAGTGAGGTTTTTTATGGCCTGGTAATCATACTTCAGAGAGACTTTTGGAGACTCTAATGGCTTCAAAGATGCAGCATTCTCTTCAGTCTTTTCAAGACAATGGGCTAACTAGCCCACTAAGTCAGCACACTGCCGCATTAAGAAGGTCTAGCCCCTAAAGGCGGCTTTCTCCACATCTTAGGTCAGCTAAGAAGGATCTAAGCATAGAGGCCTTGTGGCTGTCATGGAAAATGCCCTCAAGATCTAGAACTTCTTCCCCAAGGTTTACGATCAGGCCAATAATGAAAGATTTGTATTCAGAAGAAGCCCTAACTTTAATCAATTTGAGGAGTACTCCTCGAGAGGGGTTGAGTCTACAGGGATTTGGAGCTTGTCAAGAATGACAAAGTTATCAAATTGGACCAAATGCGTTTGAAACTCCACATGGATATTCACTTTAGGGATGGAAATGGAAACATAGTGAGTAATTTGGGCCATTTTCAAAGCAAGAATAAACATTTTTGAAGAAAAATTGAAAACCTGTTTGTAAGAAACAAGAACTTGAACAAGATTTTGGCGACCAATGGTTTGCAAGTAATCCGAAAGCACGGCACAAAAGTTAAGGATTTCAATCCCAATGGCTTGAGTATTTACAAATGCACAACGATGGGACAACCTCAAACCCTAAATAGTGCTAGTAGCCATTAGGGGTCAAATCAAGAAGGTTTTTACCTGTTGGAAACCTTAATGTTACGAACGACATTTGTTTACACCCCAACACTGAGGGAGTAGGAATTGTTTGCTTCTTTTGTCTTTTCTTATATGTGTGTGATTACTGTAAGTACAAAATCAAATAAACATGAAAAAGGGACTCGCCTCGACTTGGGTGTGAGTCTAATTTACAGATCGTGCGTGTTTGACCTCAATCTATCACCTCTTGAAAGGCTTGATGATGCGGCGTGTAGGTGGAATATTGGGGAATGGGAAGGAGTCTACAGCCTTCCTTTTAATTTTATTAACGAAATAATAAAACTTCAAGAAGAAAATAAACTCGATTCTCACAACCCGAGAAAAAGAGGATCTAAAATAAGAAATTAAATTTGAAAAAACTGAATGCCAACTGAAATCCTAACCAACCCACTCTTCAAATAGAGGGACTTTCCTAGTTAGACTCAAACTAATTCAAATTTTAAATTAAATCCCTAATTAAGATCAACGGTTGAGATCATCATCCGGGTGCTTCATCTACTAATTCATGTGATCTTACTAAAATAAAAGACTAAAATAACTAATCTAAGCTATCCTAATTAATGTTAAACTCTAACTCTTCACCCTTCTACCATGCGTTTCCCTTCTTACCATCTTAGCTAGCTTGCCAAGACCCTCTTGCCAAGCTATCCAACAAATATGAAGGCGGGGCTACATCTTTCTCTCTGGGTTGGAGAGAATTCGTCCTCGAATTTGTCGATGGATCATACATGTTATTTCCGCCAAGCTATATTCCCTAACACCTTTTCTTCCTCCTGCCGAGCTCCAGCTCACCAAGCTCACCCAATCGTGGATAGTAGACCCGACCCACCAGTGTACGGGTTGTAGCCCGTCTAACCACCATCCTCCCCGACTTGGAGAGAATTCGCCCTCAAATTCATCCCATTAGTCATGTTAGTGAATGAAGATGTTCAAAAGGAAACTCAACGGCTCTAATTTATGGCCTGAAGTTTTTTTAATTAAAGGCGCCTTAAGTGGTGCTTGTGATTGCAGTTGGATGGATGATATTTTTTGTGGAGCTAACAGTTGTGGTTGAGATTATACCGATGGTAAAGTTGGTGTTGATAGAAGTGGTGGAAGTGTGGTCATTGATGGCGGAGTTAGGTCTAAGATCTCAATGTTTTTTATTTTCTTCTCATCATAGATGGGCTTATCATAGATGGGCTCATCAAAGATCTCAATATTTTTTATTTTCTTCTCATCATAGATGGGCTCGTCATAGATAGGCTCATCAAAGATAGGTGGAGAAAATAAATCAAGATTGAACTCCCCATATGTGCAAAATATAGGCTCTGTTATTGTTCAGGGTTGGGGCAGATTTTGTGGGATTGGTTTGGTTGGTGATGGTGGTATGTCGTGTTGCCAAGGAGAATGATCGACAGTGGTGGTTGTCAAAGCTTTCTTCTGTTTCGTCTCCGCGACTCGGTGTTGGAAGGTGTTGGGGTTGGGTTCCCAGGGCCTACCTGGGATTTGCCCCCAGTTGAATGAAGCAACTCTTGATTCGTTGGAATCTCTCCTCGAACTAGTCCAATCTCTTATTGGTCTACCGTTGATGATCACGGTCATAAACGTAGCTGATAGCAGCGTACCACTATCGCCCACGTGTCATCTCAGAAAGTGTTTTGAGCTCTGATACCAACTGATGCAGCGCAAAAGTGGTAAATTGGGAAACGGGAAGGATTCAACAGCCTTCCCTTTCTTTTATTAGTATGTAATAAAAACATGGGGAAACATAAATTCACTTCTAATTCTTACACCCCAGAATAGAAAGAACCAAAACTCACCAAAACAATCTATCAAATTGAATCCTAAATAAAACCCTAACCAGCCCTCTCTTTAAATAGAGGGGCATTCCTAACTAGACTTAAAGTAATTCAAATTTTAAATTAAATCCCTAATTAAAATCAACGGTTGAGATCATCATCCTTGTGGTCTATCTACTAATCCATGTTATCTTTCTAAAAAAAAAAGACTAAAATAACTAATATAAGCTATCCTAATTAATGTTAAATTCTAACTCCTCATCCTTCTACCGCGCCCCTCACTTCGCGCCATCTTAGCCAGCTCGCCAAGACTCTCTTGCCAAGCTATTCGCCAACTATGAAGGTGGGGCTGCGTCACTTGATACTTTTGATGAATTCGACTTTGGCCTGCAATTATAATGTGGATTCTACACTTGCTCCAATTAAGGAAACTTAAATTATATATTTTTCTACGTTTGGGTTTGATGATTTGACGGGAAATAAAAGGGACATGGACCTAGTTTAAGTGGCCATTGGGGTGAAGGAGCGAAGCCCATAGACACTTTACCTTAAACACTTAAAAGCTAGAAACTGGGTTGGAGACAAGCTTAAGAGCTCAGCAGTCCAGTCACAAGCTTGAGTTTAAATATTCTTAGGCCTGGCACCCTTGATTTGTGATATCTCCAAAAATATGATTTAGATGAAGCGAGTCATATTTGAGTCCCCATATTAGAACTAAGCAATCAAGGTCTAGCTTTGGTTGTCAAAACCTTGAAATAATGAGTGAAACCCAAATTCACCTCACTCACTATGCACTGACACCAGTGTTTAGACCAATGCAATCAAACTCGGAGCTTGTTGTCAAAGCCTTAAACTAATGACTCAAATTATAATTCATCGATTGTGGGAAGATATTCAACATAAAAAGTTCATACCTAAAATCCAAGAATTGAATGGCCTTGATAAAAGCAAAACAAGCTATAAGCTACGCTAAGCTAAGCTAAGTTACACTACTCCTAGGAATAAAGCACAAGTCTGTTGTAAAGAAAATTTGAAGAAGTTTTTGAGTGTTCATGTTAGAAACTTTACAAGACAAATAGTATCTCTTACTTATAGCCCTATGTTCGAACATCTGCATCATGAAGGACTTGCATATCTTCCCACATTTATCCTTAACTCTTCTTTCCTATGGTGAAATGGCGTGCTTGGATGCTCATGCTTGAGGACTATCTAGAAACCCCATGTTAATTTGCTTCTTTATGGATATGCTCCACGTTCCTTGGTATGTGCTCCAAGTAGTTGTCTCGAGCTTAGAAACCACCTTTCTTTTTGCCTTCATGGTAGTCCCTTGATTTCGAGCCTCTTTTACCTCCTCAGCCATCTTGAAATGTTGTCAATCATTTACGGGTTTTTAACACCTAAAGCTGTTGGACTTGAGATGTTGTTAATTCTATTTTTAAAAGCCATTCATGCCTCGGTGAAGAGCACATGTCCTTTTGTCCTTGAACCGTGTTTTCTCATCTCCCTTGAGTTTGGGGTGTAAACAAATGTCCCCCTGTTTAGCCGTTGGAAATTTCAGATTAACGGCTAAAGGGAACCCAAGATAATGCTATTTGGTTCTTGAGTTACCTTCATTCCCGCATACCTATAAATATCACGGTTAGGGATTGTAAATCTTCATCTTATGCATTGTGCTCTATCTCTTGCAATCCTCAAGCGCTTAACATTTGCTCTCAAGCACTTTCTTTTCTTACTTGTTCTCATTCTTAAGCAATTATCCTTAAAGCTTTTAAGCTTAGACCAAAATGACCAAAACTACGCACTGCGTTTCTACCCTTGTCTCAAAGGCTGACAACCCTTTGGGGTTTTTGACGTGCTTAGTGCCAACTAATAACTTAGTGGTCCTGGACAAGCTCATGGTCCTTGTTGACCATTCCTCTATTGAGGAGGACCCTTCCGGCATTCTTGAGGAGGGTCCCTCTTTTTACCATGAACCTTGCATTCCCGGCCCTACCTTTAACCCCATGGATGAGGTACCTACATTCATTAGCAAGGAAACGAATGGCACATATTAAGCAAAAGAAACACAAATTCATCTCTTCTCCATGCGAAAAATGTCCCAAGAGAGTCATATGATGGGGAACACGTGGCGAAGTAATAACGAGGCAGTGGTACAGTTATGGGTAAGTGGCAAGGCAGTGAAATATGCACACCGGGTAGGGGGAGAATAGACAATACGGATAACAGACAATACCCAAAGGGTCAGCATTCCAAAATCAGAACAGAATTGACCCTAAACTTCGCCAAGTCTACATTTTATGCCACTCAATTGCCATACATTAAATCCTCATGAAACGCTGCATTTAGAAGGTTGTTATAGTACAAAGTTATGAATTTATGTCTAATAGTGACAATACTTATTTTAAACCTAAGTATTTGGACATAATTAGTATAAATGGGAACCAATTTACAACAATACTTAAATTCTTTTCTGTAGGGTTGGTTTTTGTTTCCTTAATTATTTTTCTATCGATTTTTGTGGTGTGATTATTTGAGATATCGAAAAAGAAGATGGGGAAGGGAACTACGAAATTAAATAATAGTTGAATTTATTGAAATATATTTAAAAATATAGTTACTTGTTTAAAAAACCTATGTAACATGTACACAAATGAATGAATATATGGCAATTTGGCTTCAAAGGAAAGGAAGAGAAAGCAGACCCTGTGAATAACAACAAATGATCAACATTATGAATAAAACTTATGATTGCAAATACATACCATTAGTACTGTAAATGCAGCTGTAAGAACACGGTAGAGTGCAATACGATATTTACATACACAGTGGTGCATTTACTCACAAAAAAGTTCAGTTTTTCATCTCCAAGTTTTCTACATTTTTCCAATTTCTTTTTCTTCCAATGGAAATGTCGAAAAGTGATGCAATCTTGGCTTAAGCCTATGCCAATATGGCTCCCATCTTCTCTTGAACTTGCCCGTTTGGGCTCCGACCATCGAGACGTTGACCCGATAGTGTTCGCCCGCCATTGATGGATTACCCGCTGCATCAAAAGTTGTGTAAAATATGTTCATATAAAATGAAAAATGCCCCAAGGCCTAGTTGACCGAGCTTTTTCTTTTGGAAGAAAAAGTGTTCTTTTGGGGGGGGGGGGGGGGGGGGGGGGGGGGGGAGGGGTCGACCTTTTTTTTTTTTTTTTAATTCTTAAGGTGTTTGACTAGGAAAAAAAGATATATAATTCCACAAAAAGTATTTCTACAAATGTAGTTCTTCCCCTTATTGACCAAGAAGTCTCTTAGAAAGGTTACATGCTACTTCATATTGACGTACACCTTGTACAGTTGCCAAAGAAAAACAAAAAAGTTGTATTTCATAAACAAGAAAATGTTTGTGGTCTTCACTCAATTGGATCAATAAACCACAATTCAAACATAATCAAGCAAAAGAAATACACAATTGAACAATGAACCACGAAAATCAACTTGAAGAATTGTATTATAAGTATCGGTATCTATAGCGGTATTTGCATGCATATGGGTATAAAGCATAGGGTATAATAACAACAACAGACCCGGTGCCTCAAGGGCTCCTGCATATGTGGTGTCTAGGTGGGGGCGGATGTACGCAGCCTTACCCCTTCAAGGTATAACCCTGCCGAGAGGCTGTTTCCGAGGACCCCCAACCTTATAGGGTTGGCAACATGAGGACTTCCTAGGAGGCCACCCATCCCGGTACTACTCTGGCAAAAGCACGCTTAATTTCAGAGTTCTAATGGGATCTGGTGTATTAGTGCCTAGTAAACGAACCCTGGTATAAAGTATAGGGTATATAGCAAATATAGTAAGGAAAGGGAGGGAGAATACAAAGTAGAAGGTTTGAGGTAAAAAGAGCTACAGTGATATTCACATAACCTAATACATCTCCCTACTAAGCTTATTCATACTAAAGAATGGTAACTTGGATGATGTGCAATGTAATGTGGCATGTGCACCCTTATGTGATGCTTTGGGGGGATTTGAATTGTCAGTAAGTCATTGTGGGTTAACGGAATAGCAAGAGACTGATATATTTAGGGGGCTCTTACGTGAAGAATGTTATGATTCTCATAATAGGGGGCATATGAAATAAAGTATAAGTGTAATAAGGCGTGGAATCGAGCCTATTGAGTTGTGATAGCTAGTTGATATTGTAATTAGTAGCTTAAGCTTTGGTGAAGCCATGTAATAAGTGAAGTCTAGAGCTTAGGTGGTCAATGCCGATCAATAGTGGCGGCTTAGTGGGTGGTTGGTGGTTATAGCATGAGTTAAATGCAATGTAATAGATCATATCATGTAAGTAGTATAAATAATAAGGCTTAGGCTTGTAATCCAATAACTTTGATGAATGAATTGATATCTTTGATATCCTCTCTACTTGCTCATCTCCTTTCCCTTCTTTCTCTTATCTGAACTCCATATTCTTTCTCATCTCATACTCTCTCTATCCCAACCAAGGTTAAGATTCAAGAGTAATCCTCGAATCTTAACTATTGGTATCAGAGCCTTGATTTGGCTTCCGAATCAAGCTCATATCCAGAAAGAAATTACCCAAACACGATTAATTGTATTGCAATTAATCAATAAAAACAATTGTGTCACTGATTTAAGTCAGAATTTGTGATCAGAATTCAAATCTGAATTTTGAAGTGGATATTGGCGGTTACTGCATCAGTTTTCAGCAAGTGCCTGGGAAGTGTATCGGTTGGGATTAAAAGTGATCGAATTACATTGAAGGAAGTTCAATTGTTCAGTATTTGTTGAGTACATTCAACATCAAAGCTGATTCAGATTGAAGTCAATGGGATTGATCAAGCATTTGCTGCAGACGTTGAGTGCTGAAGCAAGTTTGAGCTGCTGAAGTTGGTGCTGAGCTAACTGTTCTTGATCAGTCGCTCATTTGATCTGTTGCGAAGAAGTTACAAGTAAGCTAATTGATCCACATTGCACTTGATCATCATCAAAGATCAGAAACAAGCTAAATTGAGGTTTAATCAGATTCTACAACTCAGAAATTGCAGTTGAGGTAACTGTTTCTGAACTGCAAGTTCAAACTCGATTCAAATCTGCTTTTCTTGCTAAGTTGTGATGAAATTGTGTTGATAAGCTTAGAAGTGGTGAGAATTCATCAGATTCTGCGTTGATTCTTAAGAATTTTATGTTATTAAGTCGAGATTTGCTTAGGCAAAAAATCTGACAGCAAAGGCGAAAATCTGACATCGGAACTAGGAAATAAAAATTGTTGAAATCCGATTTCGTTCTTGGAGTTCGCTTTAGGTATTATGTTGAGGACTTGATTGCGAGCTAGAGTCGAGCGTAACTCAGAAGTGTAAGTCGAATTACTCAACTAGCATTGCGGTTATGGTTTGTTCGAGTTTCCTCTGTTCGAAGTTCGCCAGTTAGGGTTGGGAATCTGAGGTGATTCTTAAATCTGATCTTGAAATCCAGATAATTGTCGATCTTAACATTTGGTGCTGCGGTTGATTCAAAAATTACTCAGATCAATTCACAATGTGAAGTAAGAGCGATTATGGATGGTAGTGATGCAACATTCCGGATGGGCTGAAGACAATGTTTGATCTACTCGAGAAATCTAATGCTGAATTGATACAGCAACTGAACCAGCAAAACAACGTGAAGATTGATCAGCAAGCTCCACCAATTGTAATAGAGAGATCTGATCAGGTCTTTTTTCAATCACAAGAATTGGTGGATAGGATTAACAAGCGTTGGTATCAGCAAAAGGGGCAACTTGAAGTGAAATTAGCTAAGATGCGAGATCAATTTGGAAGGCCAAACTCTCCTGTTGTTCAACCAGTGAGGCCTTTCGAAGAATCGGATCATCAGGTGTATTGTGAGGCTGATAAAACCGCAGTAGTTGAAGTGCACAATGTGGAGCCACTTCATGTAGTTGAAGAAGAATTGGACCAAGGTAATGCCGAAATTGATAAACACGAGTTGGATGAACCTGAGGTTGAACGAGATGATCACTGGGAAGACTCTTTGCTAGAGTTAGAGTATTATGAAGAGGAAGAGCTACAACATGACATGCTTCCGGGATGGAAATATGATTTTCTTGTCAAGGGAATGTTAAAGAAAGCAAGGAGTAGAGCTAAGAGAAGCCAACTCTTTGGGAAACAAAGAAGATTACAAAGAAGAAGTTGAAGCGTAAGGTGATGTCTCAGCCTGAGAGGTTTGTTGATCAACAAGAACTAACTCAAGGTGCTGCTTTTACTGATGTATATGCTACTACGCAAGATTCAGATATGTATGTTGGTGAACAAGGGTTGGTTGCTGCAGACTCTGTGATTCCAACCAAAATAATTGATGCCACTGCTGAGATTTCATTGCAAATCTCTCCAAACCCGTTAAGTATTATTCCATGGCAAACTTATAAGCAGAATGGAGGCACTTTCTCTGTTGAGCAATGTCATTCTGTTAAAAAGTCAGTTGTTGCTGCGGCAGTGTCATCAAATACAGAGCAGGGTGTGTCTAAGTTCACTTGTGGGCATGCTGGAGTGTTAACTTGGGACCAGAACAACATCATCTTGGATGTTGAGCAAGGTTTCTTGTGTTGGGTGAGAGATTACGAATGTATAGTGGCTAAAATGTACTATTGGCAAGTTCGAAATGATCTATTTCTTCTTTTGAGTTGTATTGTGACTTATCCAAGTGCAAAATCTTGTGATAAGTTGCCTCATGATCCGGAAGAAGACTCTCAAGATTATATGAAGCTGAGAGGAGTCAAATTTTTGCTGAAAAGAAGCACTCGAGCTGCGAGGCTGCGTTTCAAGGTTCATAGCACCCAAAACCTGGTTCGTATGCAAACAATTGAGCTAAGGGATGTGTACAAATGTTGTAACATGAGAACACAGACTCTTGATCTGATCCACATCAGTTCAACGGGTGATTTAAGTGATGTAATTGGTGATGGCAGACCATTTGAACCGAGGAGGGTTGAATTACAAGTGATGGGCAAAGCTGGGTCTCTGGTGCTATTATTTGGTGAAGAACAATTTTGTGCCAGTGCAAGCCATGGTCAAGAAATGGTAACTGCGGTGAATTGGTTGAGGAATTGTGGATGGTTTGAGGATTTGTTGAGCTGCTGGAATGACCACACTACCGGTGACAAAAGCCAAGTAAAGACAAGGGTGATGGCATTTGGAAATTGGAACACACAGGGACAGAGGCTGGCTGATCGGAATCTGAACATGTTTGGGGTGGTCTGCTGTGGTGGATTTGAATGGAAAGATCGTATGCATAAGCTTCAATATTTCCTTAACGTTTGGGTGGAAAAGATCTATGCAAAATTGAGAAAAAGTCCAGTGCAAATCAGAGTAAACGTGAGCAAGGAAGTTGGAGACGGATCAGCTCTAATTTTGATGAAGTTTACATCTGATCAAGAGTTCTTTTGGTGTCTTCACTTGTCATAATTGTTGTCCATGCTTGAAATAGTTATCAAGGAAGCAAAGTTTGATCATTTGGGGATTGTATGGTGGTTGGATGAGCATGGAATCCAAGGAAGTTTTGAGAGCAGGCTAAGATTTGGGAGCTGCAGAAATCAATCTGTTAGCAGCACTTATATATGGCCTCGTTCTCTGGTGGTCACCTTGGGCTGCACTTTGGACTGCCTACCAACAATTTGTGACACTTGGTTTGAGTAAGGAAGGCCTCCTGAGATGTTTAAGGACTTAACAAGCAGTTTTATGGGTCTTGAGATATTCAAACTCTGCTGTGCAGCATGTTATAATAAAAAATGCAGAGTATTCGCGTTTGAGGATCCTCTGTAGCACGTTAATGCTTGGGGCTGTATTAGCTGCATCAAGTTGTGCCGTGGGCTGGTTGTTGAGGGTTGTCTGGTCTGGTTTGATCTGTGTAGACCACCAGAATATCCACACAAAATCCTTGAGCAGAGCCAGCACCGTGCTAATGTGACCAGCTGCATTCATGATGAGTTGCTTCAGATATCCTTCCAACTGCAGAATTCAGCAATTCCTCATTTCTTCAAATGCTGCTGCATTTCTGGCTACAGCTCTATATCCAATTTTGCTTCATGTTTAGCTCGTGTTTCCTATTGTGGCATTTGTTCTTCAAGCTTCAACCTTTTTCTTGATTCTTGGGGACAAGAATCTTTTAAAGCGGGGAGTATTGTTATGATTCTCATAATAGGGGGCATATGAAATAAAGTATAAGTGTAGTAAGGCATGGAATCGAGCCTATTGAGTTATGATAGCTAGTTGATGTTGTAATTAGTAGCTTAAGCTTTGGTGAAGTCATGTAATAAGTGAAGTCTAGAGCTTAGGTGGTCAATGCCGGTCAATAGTGGCGGCTTAGTGGGTGGTTGGTGGTTATAGCATGAGTTAGATGCAATGTAATAGATCATATCATGTAAGTAGTATAAATAGTAAGGCTTAGGCTTGTAATCCAATAACTTTGATGAATGAATTGATATCTTTGATATCCTCTCTACTTTCTCATCTCCTTTCCCTTCTTTCTCACATCTAAACTCTATATTCTTTTCCATCTCATACTCTCTCTATCCCAACCAATGTTAAGATTCAAGTAATCCTCGAATCTTAACAACGAATTACCTTGTTGACTTAAGTTGTTTAAGCGTAATTCATTGCAGGGGGCCATTATGTTAGCCAAACTCCAAAAGAAAAAATGTTCATATCTCGAACGTATAATATGTCATTCTACTGAAAGATCAACATGCCCCATACTCCCATTCCCTTATAATATGATTTGAGAAGGACCCAGTAGGCCCAAAAAATTGACCCCACCCTTCCCCAACCTCAACCGAATCCCCGCATCCCAAACCCCTCTCTGCTGTCGTGCCAATTAACCGACCCAACATTCAAAATCGGCATCTCTTTGCTGTTGAGATTGAGGAACACCGTACAAAGAATTTATGCTTTTATTGATGTGACAAATTTATACCTGGTCACAGACTCCCTTTGTGGAAGAGTGTGCAGTTGTTTTTGGGGAGAGGTTGATGACAACCTCGATGAGCTTCCCGATCCTACACCCGACCCCGACCCTGAACATGACCCTCATATTTTGACATATGCCCTTGAAGGGGTTAATAACTATCAAACTATGCATGTTTTGTGTCATTATGGCAAACGTCCTATTAGTATCTTAATTGACAGCGGTAGTACTTTGGCTCATTCTTTGCGGTGTTATGTTGACGATAGTCTTAGGTGCCCTGTTACCGTCACCGAATGTCAGCCGCTAGAGTACATAGTAAACATAGTAAGGAAAGGAAGGGAGAAGATGTAGTAGAAGGTTAGAGGGAGAAAGCCAGAGCAATATCACAATTCACATAAGCTAATACATCTCCCAACCAAGCTTATTTATACTAAAGAAAGGTAAGACCCTAATTAGATGAGTGATGTGTGACATGACCCGTGAAGATAACGTGGCCTGAATTGCTGATGAGGCGATCCTAGTGCGTGTATCAGAAAATCTTCTTCAAAACATGAAAAATCTGGAGGAGATTTTTGAAAAAACCAAGATTATAAGTAAATTCACCCATGTATCACTATTAATTGGAAAAGAGACCCGCCTTGCAAGAAACTGTGATGACCAATAGACCACATCTGAAAGCTGATCGTTTAAGAATCACACTTGGAAAGCTGATTCCGCTTTTACGAGAAATGTGTCAGTTAAAAGTAGTATTTTCGTTTTAGGTTTGGAGCTCTTTTGAAAATAGCTTCTTTACAAGGCAGCACCCTATAGAAATAAAACACTGTGCATTTTATCATCATAAACCCTGTCTTCATGATGTTATGCTATGAAAATCAGGGATATTCAAATATTCCAAATTGTCCTATCTTAATATATTTTGCAAATACAATTTCATGTTCTATGTTAGATTATGTAATTATTGCTTCGGTTGGGTTTGGCTAGTGTTGTTCTTACTTTATTTTCAAGGAAGTCGCTTTTTCAACATGGATCAAATAGCAGTTGTAGTCACATTGTCTTGATGGCTGCAGTTTTGTGAAAGTAGGGTGTTGTCAGATTCAACTGCGTGTTGCCAAAAACACATTGTGTATTCATTTGAGTGTTTACTATACTTGTTTGTTAATGATTGACGTAGTTACCATAAATACAAATGTAAACACACATGCAAAAGGGACTCATCACGACTATAAATTTGGACTGTACGTATTTGACGTCGGCCACTCACTGTTTTCAAATAAAAGGTTGTGATATTTTGGAGTAATTAACTTCGGTTATTTTGCCGGTTCTACTTATTCTTCAATTAGAAGAAATTTTTAGATATTTTTTTCGTGGATTTTTATGTATTTTTTGATAGAAAATTAAAGAGATATAGACCTAACTCAAGTGACAGTTATAGTGACGGAGTAGGGCTCACAAACACCTTTCCTCGTACACTTAAAAGTCAGAAAATGGGGTGAAGACAAACCCAAAAGCTCAGCAGTTTACATACAAGAGTGTACATATTTTTAGGCCTAGCACCCTTGGCCTATAATAAATCGAATGAGTTAAGGTCTGACAAGATTTAAATGGAGCTAACCATATCTAGATCACTAGGTGAGGACAACTGTAATCAAGGCCACGCCTTGGACAATGGCGCAAACCTAAATACACTTGACTAGTCAAACAGTGACAGTAGTATTAGGACCAACACAATCAAGGTATATTGCTTTCACCGTCAAAGCCTTAAATTAAAGCCTCAATTCCTAACTTGACGATTTTTGGAACATATCAAAATAGAGAGTTCATATGAGAAGCTCGAAGCAATGTATTACTAAAGAAGCAAGTACAGCAAGACCTACATTACACTAGACTAAGTCAAGTTACCTAAGCATAAGTGTGCTACAAAGAAAACTTGAAGAAGTTTTGTATGAGTGCGTGCGTGTGTGTGTGTGTGTGCGCGTTTGTTAGACCACAACAGAGTCTCTTATTTAAAAAAAAAAAACACTAAATAACGACTGCCCCTATTTTCGCAGCATTTTCTTCCCATGTCAGGCTACTAAGCTCCTTAAGGGAGTGAATGATCAATCAATGGGCCCTTAATTTGGAGCTCCAATGTATTTCTTGAGGCTCACATCCGCATTTTCAGCAAAAGTCTCTTCTAAATGCTGCACGTTATCCTGGATTAAGCTTGGCGTCCACGCATCTGAAATTGTGCTCCAAGTAACTATCTCGAGCTTGGAAACCACTTGTCTTGCGGCCTTCTTGGCAGTCCCTTGAGCTCAAGCTCCATCTATCCTTGAACCATCTTGAGCCTCGAGTGGCTGATACCCTTGTGAGGGTGATAAACTTCTAAGACACTGGGCTTGAGATGTCCTTGTCTTAGTACCTAGAGATCTGATCCTCCTCATGGAGGACCTCACATGATAAGCACGTGGCACTTTGCCTAAAACGACATCATTCCAGCTTCCTCGAAATTATGGTGTAAACAAATTCCCCCTTTTAATCATTGGTAAATTTAAATTTGCAACAGGTAAAATATTTGCTTGATTTGACCCTCAACAGCTACATGGAGCTCGAGAGAACACTGTTTGACTCTGATCTTCTTTCCTGCTTGTCTATAAGTATGACAGTTAGGGCTTCGAATCCTCACTTTCTCATCTCTGTGCTCTCTTTTTGTTGTAACCAAGTGCTTCGGAAACACTTGATCTTCTAATCTTTGTTCCTTTCATTTGCTCCCATTTCTTTCGTAATTCTTGAAATCAAGCAAATTGGTTCAAATTTCTTATGCCGTCTCTACTTCTATTCCTTAAGCTAATAGCCCTATTGAGCAGTTGATATGTTTGGTTCAATCAAACACTTCAATGGTCACTGAAGGGCTTCATAGCCCTATTGATCTTAATGATATCAAGGAGGATCCTTCTTAGATGACAAAGAATGATCTTTCTTCAACCTTTGTACCCTATAGGACCACCTTTGACACTTCTCACAGCATCCCCAGTCTTAAGGGCATGTTTCCAAATACTGACGAATCTCATTTTCTTCGTATAGCTTCCGCATGTCAATCTGGGGGAGGAAGACACATGTGTAGAGATGCGGCTCCCTTCAAAGGATGGACATTCCTAACTAAGCAATATGCCAAATGGGTAGACAGATTGATCCTTACCCATGGAAAGAAATGGAAGAACCTTCACATCTACAAGGCCATCAGGCTTTCCAAGATTGCTCTCAGGTATGACTACCCCATTGTGACGACACTCACCTGTTGTTGGAACATCTGTTACAACGCTTTTGTCCTCCCTTAGGGGTTTCTTGGAATCACTATAGAGGACATAACGACCTTAACATGTCTTTCTCTAGAAGGAGAGGAGCTACCCTTGATTATTTTATTTCCACAGAGGTTAAAGCCTTTGCCGCTTCTTTCTTTATGACCAACTTACTTGGTGGTTATGAGTCCTTTGTCAAGATGTTTGTCATAGAAACACATGACCTTGGGAAAGGGTCATGGGAAGAAGAGATCCACTTTTAGTTATTGTGGTTGAACAAGTTTTTCATTGCTAACTCCTCCAATTGAGTCCTTAAGTCCCTTAAGACCATGGCGACCAGCCAGGCCTTTAGTGCTGGTCCATTGTCTGTAGGACCGTTGTTTTTGGCCCAAGTATATGGATGCCTAAGGGAAATCATAGTTAAGAACTATGCTATCCATATAGGAGGACCCTCGTTGTTGATCCAACTTTGAGCCCAAGCCTACTTTCCGGAGTTTTGCCCCCTTCGCCCTTTTGTTCTCATAGGTGAGGGGGTCTCTTGCTATACAGAGTAGTTTGCTCAATTTGAGGTCCTCTTACCCCTAAAATGGTCCTTTGACCAATGCCTCAAGAGACTTATGTCTGCTCGAGGTAGGAAAGGGACTCAATGGACTCCCTTCACAAAGAGGAGTCTTGGCCCTCGTTGGTTCAGGAAGCTAGACCTTCACCATGTTATCTTTGTGGACATCAACTCTTAGACCTGGTTGGCAATCTTGTGCCCTCTTGATCTCATCTTCTTCCACCAGACTCAATCTTGTGTAGAAACTTACAGGCCTGGATTTTTTGCTAGCCTTTCGAAATGGTCCAAGACATCCCTTTTCCAAGTCTAAGGACCAATCCTCTTAATTCTACAACCTAATTGGTTCTCACTTCTGCCTTATACTTGAGGAAGAGCTCTTGGGCCTCATCCTTCAAACTTAAGAAATACACCTTGGTTAATCTCAAGTGGTCATCTATGAAGGTAATGTAGTTCCTCTGACCACCTCTACTTACAATGTTGTTAAAATCACCCAGAAATCAAGAGACAAAGCCTTGGCCGTTGATAAGTCAAAATTAGTATATAATTTTTTTATATTATTTTAATATATTTTTAAACATTTTACATCAAATTTTTATCGCTTTTGCTCTTTTTCGCTCATTGCTATTTTCTAGCAAAACACTCATTTTATGCTAAATCTTGCTAGGTTTTATCATTAACATCAACAAGTAAATGCAAGATACACCAAACCAAAGAAAAATAAGGGAAAAACATTATAATTAACATGGCTAAAGCAAGAACACAACAAGTTCATGCACAATACAATTCAACTTGCAAAAATGGGTAACAAAATGCACAAATCAAGTGCAAGGATTAATTAAAAAATGAATTAACATGTCAAAGTTGATGTAAACTCTGAATTTAGGTGGGTCTAAGCTCAAAAATGTTCTGAAAATCAGCAAAGAACAGCAAGAACAGAGAAAATGCACCAAGCTCAACCAATCCATTTGAACTTGCAAATTTCGGTAGCAAAATGGACAAATAACATGAAATAACTTCTTGAACACTTCATTAACATGTTCAATTTGATGCTAAAGCTGATTTTGGGTGGCGGAAAGCAATAAAAAAAATCAAAAAAATGGAGTTGAACAGCCATTGCAGAATCTGGGTGCAGATGGTGGTGCAATCAGCTTCGACTTGCATTTTGGCATCAAAAACTCAATGCTTTTTACCCAAATTCATTTTAAAAACATAATTTAACATGTATTAACTCATATTTTGCAAGTTTTTGGCGGTGGAAATCAGAAAAAATGAAAAAAATGGATGAACAAGCAACACTGTTGCAGCTGCAAAAATTTGACAGATTTTGCACAACTTGATTACTTTCTCCACTTTGGGAGGCTATATTATGCAATATTTTAGCTCAAATTCTTTTTATACACCTTATAAAACATGCACATGATGCTATTGTGAAAGTTTTGAGTATTGGAATTAAAAAAAAAAAAAAAAAAAATGGATGAACAAAGTAGCTTCAGCAGCAGCCGCAACATTCATCTAATGAGGATGAAGTTTGAAATTTTTTTGCAATTTTTTAATTCCATCTCAACTAATATAAACATGGGATGGTGTGGGGGTGTTTAAGAATCACATTTCAAAACAAAAATCACAAGATTTGAGTGAGAAAAGAGAGAAAAATCGTGAGAAAAGGAGGAAAGGAGAAGGAAGGAATGAAGTTCGGTTTGTAATTTTGTATTTTTAGTTCTTTCTATCCTATTTTCTTTCCTAAGTTCTTGAATTTTTTATTTATAATGTTTAATATTAAGTTTATCATGAGCTAATTTTGTTATTCTAAGGCTACGATGTAGCCTAAGTTGTAATATACGCTTATTTCTAATTCAAAGTGTTCAATGTTTATGTTATTGTGTTGTTAAAGTGTTTATCATTGTTTTTCATGAGTTTTAAATGCTTGATCACCATTTAAATCCTATAATGATTAATAATGACTCCGAGAGGAGATTTATGATGATTACTGAGGTGATAAGCACCACAAATTGGGCAAATGCTCGAGAGAGATTAACGCGATTTGTGTGGTTTTCAAAAAAGAAAATCATAGAGCTTTAAAAACTCTTTTCTTATTTAAATTCATGCATGAGAGTGATGGGTTGATATATTAACGAGTATGCTAAATGTTGCTCAAGAGAGAATATTTAGTAAATTAGGATTTTCGACCATCAGTACACAGTAACAACTTGAATATCGAGAATAGAAAAAGTATATTGATGCAACTAAGGTGAAATTGGATGCCTTAGACTTTATAAACGGATAAAAACCAACAAAAAATTAGCACATTCTAATCTCGTTTTAACTTTTATTTCTTTTAATTTTATTTTACTTTATTTCATATTAAAATCCTAAATTTTTCGGTCTTTCAAATAATATTGAAGCTACTAATTTTGGTATTCACTCAATACAATCCTCGTTGGAATGATACTCTACTCACTTCTATATTACTTGGTACGACTAGTGCACTTGCTAACGCATACACAAAGTATGCATCAAGTTTTTGGCGCCGTTGCCGAGGATTGTCTTTATTTGAGTGCTATCAACTAGATTTTGTGCTAATTTGAAACTGTTAATAATTTGTTAATTTTGTTAAATTTGAAATATAAATCTATTTTCATTCATTTTTTTTATTTATAAAGGTAATTCTTAAAAATATTAATTAAATAAAAATGAGTATATTAAAAAAAACAATTTTTTTTAGTTTTGTGTTATTCTATTATTTTTCTTATATTATGTCTTTATTTTCAGCTTTAGTTTTGAATTAAGTTCACTTTGTTAATATTTCAAAAGTAAAGTTTGATATTTTTAAATTTTCAAAAACATCAGGGCTGCTAACTCTCTCTTTTTTCCAAAATTTGTGTTTTTTTTTAATTTTAAATTATTGTATTTTTTTTATGTTTTCTAGTTAATTTTAACTTTATTTTAATTTTATTTTACCATCTAGATAGATTTTCAAAGTTAGGGTTGCTATCCTTAATTTTTCAAAACCTCTAGTAATACCTATTTTCCCTTTGGAATTTAGCTTTGTTAAATTTTGTGTTATACTTTTCTCTTTGCTGTTATCCTTTTCTTTAACTTCATAGTTGTTTATTTTTACGTTGTATGCAAAATTTAATTGAAGAAAAAATAACTCCTTTTGACCCTGAAATTGGAAAAACACTTCGACTAATTAGGAAAACAAAAAGGACTGAAACCATGGCTAATAATAATAGAAATGATGATGAAAGGACCTAAAATGATTATATTGCAGCTACTGTTGGAGGGTGCACTTCCAGCATTCGACACCCACCAATTCAAGCAAACAATTTTGAAATTAAACCAGCTATTATACAAATGATTCAACAAACTGTTCAATTTGGCGGCCTACCCTGTGAAGACCCAAACCTGCATATCGCTAACTTTTTAGAGATATGCGATACCTTTAAGCATAATGGTTTCACCAATGATGCTATCCGCTTAAGGTTGTTTCCGTTTTCACTAAGAAATAAAGCCAAAACGTGATTAATGTGATTACCCTCAGGAATCATTACCACTTGGGATGATTTGGCTCCAAAATTTCCAGCAAAATATTTTCCACCAGCCAAATCAGCTAAGATGAGGAATGACATTACCTTGTTTGAACAATACGATACGGAATCTTTATATGAGGCATGTGAACGTTACAAAGAACTTTTGAGAAGGTGCCCCCATCATGGTTTACCTGTCTGGATGCAAGTCTAAACTTTTTGCAACGGGTTGGCACCTAACACTCAAACGATGGTAGACGCGGCGGCTAGAGGATCACTGAACCTCAAAAATCCAAAAGATGCATATGAATTGCTAGAAGTAATGGCTAGCAATAACTATGCAAGGGCAGCAAAGCAAAAGAAACCTGCAGGAATATACGACCCGGATGCAAGAACAAGGTTAACTGCTAAGGTTGCAACGCTTGAAAAACAGATGAACATGAACGTGAATGCCATAAATTCTCCTGTACTAACATGTAAATTTTGTGCAGGATATCATCCTAGTATAGAATGCCAAACAAGAAATCCTTTTGCCCCATCAACCCATGAACAAGCCAATTTTGTTTCAAATTTTCAAACAAAAATCCTTATTCCAACACATATAATCTCGGGTGAAGAAACCATCCAAATTTTTCATGGAACAATCAAGGGATACAAAAACAACCTTTTCAGCCACCTGAAAGAAAAACTGATCTCGAGGAATTGTTTAGTAAGTTTATGCAAAACATTGAAGCAACTCTTCAAAATCAAGAAACTTTGATTCGCAATCAAGAAGCGGCCATTAGAAACCTTGAGACCCAAATTGGGCAAATTTCAAATCACCTCTCTGATAGATCTCAAGGTTCCTTACCCAGTAACACTATCATTAACCCACGAGAGCATGTAAAAACAATAAAATTACGAAGTGGGAAAATTTTGAAAGAACCAACTCAATTAGAGAAAACCATTCCAAATGAACAACCCATAATTGACCTGTCTACTGATGTAAATCTGGAGGTGGAAAATGAGGAAGGGACAAAAATCAAAGACGAAAATGAACGAAAAATGGTTGAACCTTAACCCTACAAACCAAACGTCCCATTCCCTCAACGGCTGAGAAAGACAAAAGCAGACGAGCAATTTGCTAAATTTTTGAAAATTTTCAAAAAGTTACACATTAATGTCCCTTTTGCTGACTTGTTAGAACAGATGCCCAAATATGCAAAATTCACTAAAAAAATTCTGTCTAACAAAAGGAAGTTGGGAGAGTTCGAAACGGTAGCACTTAATGAAAAATGCAGTGCCATACTGCAAAAGAGGTTCCTCCCAAGTTAAAAGATCCAGCGGGTTTCTTGATACCTTGCACCATTGGCTCAATTAGTTTTGATAAAGTTTCGTGTAATTTAGGTGCAAGTATCCTAGAGGTGTAATTGAAGAAGTCCTTGTCAAGGTTGATAAATTCATCTCCTCAGCTGACTTTATAGTACATGACATGGAAGAGGATCATGAGATACCTCTTATTTTAGGCCGACCCTTCCTTGCTACAGGAAGGACCCTAATAGATGTACAACAATGATAGCTAATCCTAAGGATACAAGATGAACAGGTAATCTTCAAAATCTTTAATGCCATTCAATTTCCATCTAACATGGATTCTTGTTTTGAGGTTGATATTGTAGATGAGTTGGTCACTGAGACATTCAGGGACATATTCCCGAAGTTTCCCGTTGAAGCATGTTTAACAAAATCTGGGACCATAGACACGGGAGGCGAGTTGATGAGGGAATGTGCCCAACACCTGGAAAGCTGCAAACCTTTTGATTCGCACAGCGAAATACGAGTGGAAGATAGTCAAGCAATTGAAATTCAACAAAAAATGGAAGAAGATGAACCTCCAATTCTTGAGCTCAAGCCATTGCCACTACATCTCAAATATGCCTATCTTGGTAATTCTAACTCTTATCCTCTTATTATTAATGCCTTATTGAGTAACATTGAATAGGAAAGGTTGCTTAGAGTTCTAAGAAAGCATAAATCAGCAATCGAATGGACCCTTTCTGATATCAAGGGGATTATCCCTTCCATATGCATGTACAAAATTCTAATGGAGGATAGCTTCAAACCTTATGTACAACCTCAGTGGCGGTTGAACCTTACCATGAAAGAATTTGTAAGAAAAGAAGTTGTCAAACTATTAGATGCCGGGATAATTTATCCCATATCCAATAGCCCATGGGTTAGCCCAGTACAAGTAGTTCCAAAAAGGGGGGGATAACTGTAATAGAAAATGAGAACAATGAACTCATCTCTACTAGAACTGTCACCGGGTGAAGGGTTTGCATAGACTATTGAAAACTTAATAATGCCACCCGAAAGGACCACTTCCCCTTACCATTCATTAATCAAATGTTAGAAAAACTGGCAGGATATCTGTATTACTATTTTCTTGATGGATATTTAGGATACAATCAAATTGCCATAGCCCCAGAAGATTAGGAAAAGACCACTTTCACTTTTACATATGGTACCATTGCCTATAGGAGAATACCTTTTGGGTTATGCAACGCTCCTGCGACTTTTTAAAGATGTATGATGGCAATCTTTAGTGATATGGTGGAAAGTTTCATTGAAGTATTTATGGGTGAATTTTCAGTCTTTGAGACCTCATTCAATGATTCTTTGACTAACCTCTCTATGGTTTTGCAAAGATGCACCGACACTAATCTTGTTTTGAATTGGGAGAAATGTCATTTTATAGTACAAGAAGGAATAGTGATAGGACATAAGATTTCAAAAAGAGGAATTGAGGTTGACAGAGCAAAAGCAGAAGTGATAGAATGATTACCACCCCTTACCAATGTTTAGGGCATTCGGAGGTTTTTAGGACATGCTGGTTTCTACAGAAGGTTTATTAAGGACTTCTCTAAGATTGCTAAGCCTCTCTGCAATTTGCTGATGAAAGAGGTCCATTTTCACTTTGATAGTGACTGCATGAATGCTTTTGGGACCTTGAAGAAAAAATTAGTGTCAGCACCAATAATCGTAGCACCTGACCGGATCTTACACATTGAACTTATGTGTAACGCTAGTGATTATGCTATAGGGTCTGTGCTAGGACAAAGAAGGAACAAAAAATTTTCATGTAATTCACTATGCTAGTAAAACTTTGACAGATGCACGGGTTAATTATGCTACTACCGAGAAAGAGTTACTAACTGTAGTATTTGCATTTGATAAATTTCGTTCCTACCTGCTCAATTCAAAGGTAATTGTTTACACTGACCATTCTGCTCTGAAACTACTTTTTGCAAAACAGGATGTAAAAATCGAGACTAATTTGATGGACTCTCTTACTTCAGGAATTTGATTTAGAAATCCTGGATTAAAATTGTACAGAAAATGTTGTGGCAGATCATCTGTCACGTCTCGAATAGGAGGACAAAGGTCCCTCTATCAACAAAAAAATTTCTGATTAAAGTCTTATGATGGTAAGTGAGAATCCTGATTGTCCATGGTACGCTAACATTGTTAACTATCTGGTTGCACAGGAATTGCCCGAAGACATGACTTATCAACAGAAAAAGAAGTTCTTCACTGACTTAAAGTATTATTTTTGGGAAGAACCATTCTTATATAAGCATTGTGCAGACCGGATTATTAGAAGATGTGGACCTAAGGAAGAAATGGAAAATATTCTGCGCCACTGTCACTGTCTTGAAACTGGTGGCCATCATGGTGGGACAAAAATTGCAGCTAAAGTTTTACAATCTGGGTTTTATTAGCCTGCACTCTTTAAAGATGCTTTTAAATTTGTTAGTAAATGTGATAGATGTCAAAGGACAGGTAACATCTCCAAAAAATATGAAATGCCCCTAAACAACATTCTGGTTGTTGAATTATTTGACGTTTGGGGAATTGATTTCATGGGTCCTTTCCCCTCATCATTTTCTAACAGATTTATTTTGTTTACTGTGCATTATGTGTCAACATGGGATGAAGCAGCTGCTTTTCCGACCAATGATGCAAGAGTTGTTGTAAACTTCGTTAGGAAAAATATCTTTTCTCGGTTTGGAACTCCTAGAGCAATTATAATTGATGGCGGAAAACATTTTCGTGACTGCCAACTTAAAGCTTTATTGAGTAAGTATGGAGTCACACACTATGTGGGTGCTCCATACCATCCTCAAACAAGTGGACAAGTGAAAATTTCAAACCGAGAATTGAAAGTTATTCTTAAAGAAAAAGTTAGCGCCTCTAGACAAGATTGGTAAAAAAAGTTAGATGACGCACTTTGGGCATATAGAACATCATTCAAAACACCTATTGGAATGTCGCCATATTGACTGGTTTATGACAAGGCCATTCATTTACTAGTTGAATTGGAACACAAAGCATATTGGGCGATAAAAACCTTAAACTTCAATTTAGTAGCTGCAGGCGAAAAGAGGTTACTACAAATCAATGAGATGGATGAGTTAAGAAATGAGGCTTAAGGAAATGCTCGAATTTACAAAGACCGAGCTAAAAGATGGCACGACAAGCTCATTTTGAACAAAGCATTCGTAGTGGACAAAAAGTTCTACTGTTTAACTCCCGCTTATGACTTTTTCTAGGAAAGTTGCGTTCTCGATGGTCAGGACTCTTTATTGTAACCCGTGTTTTTCTATATGGCATGGTTGAGATTCAAGATGAGAAAAAGGATACTTTTAAAGTCAATGGGCAAAGGCTAAAACCTAACATTGATAGAGAGTTCGAGTAGCAGAAAACTTCCATTCATCTCAACAATGTCGAATAATCAACTAAGAAAGTCGAGCTAACGACTATAAACTAAGCGTTTCTTGTGAGGCAACCCAAGTGTTTTTATCCTAATTTATCCTATTTTTCCTTTCATTATTTCTATTTATCTCATATTTGGGTATCTTATGTGCAGATAGTTGTTATGATTCCCATAGGTGGGGCTTATGACAATTGTAACGAGAATTAATCAGTAGTTTAGTTTATGTCATTAGTCAAGTATATGTAGCAAATTAGTAGCATTTCCTTAAGTTGTGATGTAATAAGGCCATGTGTTGTGTGGTTTGAATTGGTGTTGGCGCCAATTGTTGGTTCGGTGTTATGTCTTAGTGCATTGTATCTAAATCCCTATAAGTATGAGGATCATGTGTAATACTCATTCATCCAATGAAATACATACTAATCCTTGTGATTAAAGCTTCTTTCTCTCATCTTAACTCTTCTATTTTCTCATCTCCTTCACTTCTTTCTCATCCCAAATTCTATTGATTCTTAGGTGAAGTTCAAGATTTAATCCAGAACTTAACAATTGGTATCAGAGCCTCGTTTGGCTTCCAAATCAAACATGATTTGATATCAAATATCCCTTGATTGCATTGCAAATTGCTTAAGAATTCTGTTCTAAATTTTGTTGTGAATTGCAGAGAAAGTGCTTGAAAAAACACATAAAAAGATGTTCAATTGTGGATCGGTTGTGAGTCTTGAATTCAAGCTTTTGTTGATCACATTGTTGACAGTTAAAACAGCAGAATTCAGTGAGTAACGAGCAAGTTCAGTTTGATCGTAATTGTGATCGGAATTAAGAGTTAATTGCAGTACATTTATCACACTCAGTTGACGCAAAAAGTAGTTGTTGAAGTTAAGTGTTGAGCTTAATTGTCTTGATCAATCTTTCCTTTGATCTGTTAGAGAAGAAGTTATAAGTGAGTAAATTGATCCACATTATACTTGATCATCATGAAAAGATCACAAAACAAGTTGAATAGAAGTTTAATCAGATTTTACAACTCAGAAATTGGAGTTGAGGTAACTGTTCTGAACAGCAAGTTCAAACTCGACTCAAATCTGTTCTTCTTGCTAGATTGTGATGAAATTGTGTTGATAAGCTTAGAAGTGGTGAGGATCCATTAGAATTTGCATTGATTCTTAAGAATTTTAGGTTATCGAGTCGCGAATTGCTTAGGCGATAATTTGTCAGTAAAGGCAAAATTCTGACAGCGAAACCGTAAGAGTTGAAATCCGATTTCGTCCGTGAAGATTGTTTGAGTATTGTGTTAAGGACTTGATTGCGAGTTAGAGTCGAGCTAAAATTGAGAAGTGTAAGTCGAATTACTCATCTAACATTGCGGTTAGGGTTTGTTCGAGTTTTCTCTGTTCGAACTCGACAGTGAGGGTTTGGAATCTGCGTGATTCTTAATTCCGATCTTGAAATTTTAGAAAAAAAAAATTGTTGATAACTGGTGATTGTGCTGCTTTAAAATTCGAAAATCATTAAGATCAATTCCCAGTGTGAAGTTCAGGAGCGAATATGGATTGTAGTGATGCAACCGGTCCGGTTACGTGGGCATATTTGGATGCATATTTTGACAGTAAGATGGAGATTATGCTGGAAAAATTCAAGCAAATTATCGAGGGAAGTGTTGATCAGCAAACTCAACCGTTGGAAGTAAAGGGATCTAATCGGGTCGTTCTTCAATCACAAGAATTGGAGGAAAGGCTTAACATGCCTTCTGATCAGCATATGTAGCCACTTGAAGAGAAATTTATGCAGCAACCTGAAGAGAAATGCGCTGAGGTTCGAGAACAATTTAGAAAGCCAATTTCTCCTGCTATGAATCTGCCTGGTTCCTCTCATCAGTTTGATGGTACTGGTGTTCTTGATGCAAATGATTTTTCGGAGCAAGCGGATAGCGTTAAACAATGGAAGTTTCGTGTTGAGCGGGAGGAGAAAGTGGACTCTGTTGCAGTTGGAGATGAACTCGTCCCCGATAAGACCGAAATTGTTGAACATAAGTGTGAAGAACCTGAGTTTGAACCAGATGATCCTTATAAAGACTCCTTGCTAGAGTTAGAGTCTCTTGTTGATGATGAGGCGCAGTATGACATGCGTTCGGAAGGGGAATACGATTTCCTTGTCCATGGAATGTTAAAGGAAGCAAAAATTAAGGCAAAGAGGAATCAACTTAACGACGCATTGAAAGATTTTTGGGAAACAAAGAAGATTACAAAGAAGAAATTGAGGCAAAAGGTTGTGTTGCAGCATATGAGGTGTGATGCTCAACCGGAGCTAACTCAAAATGCTGATATTACTGCTATACATGCTGGTACACAAGACTCAAGTATGGTTGCTGCAGAAGCTATGATTCCAACTGAAAAACTCGAGGTTACTGCTGGGATTTCGCTGAGTAAATCTCTAAATCCGTTAAGTATTACTCCTTGGCAAGCTTATGTGCAGCATGGAAGCATTTTCATCACTGAGCAATGTGATTCTGTTGAAGATTCAGTTGTTGCTGCTGCAGTATCTTCAAATACAGATCAAGGTATACTTAAGTTCACTTATGGACATGCTGGAGTGTTAACTTGGGACCAAAACAACATCATCTTGGATGTTGAGCAAGGACTCTTGTGTTGGAGGGGAGATTATGAATATATAGTGGCTGTAGTGTACTATCAGCATGCCGATCGACAAGTTTGGAGTGAGTTATTTCTTCATTTGAGTAGAGTTATGGCTTATCCAAGTGCAAGTTCTTACGATAGGTGGCCTCCTGACCCGGGAGAAGACTCTCAAGTCTTTATGAAGCATGTAATTGATGACGGCAAGCCCTTTGAACCGAGAGGGGATGAATCACAAGTGATTAGAAAAGCTGGTCTGGTGCTATTGTTTGATGAAGAGCAATTCTGTTCCAGTGCAAGCTATGATAAAAGTATGGTAATAGCTGTGGGTCATGAAGAGGTTAACACCAAAGCTGGTGGCCGAAGCCAAGTGAATTTTAAAACAATAGCTCCTGGTAATTGGAACAAATAGCAGCTCGAAGGTGCTGCCCAGATTCAGAATCTGGGCATATTCAGAGTGGTCTATTGTGGTCATTCCGAACGGAAAAATAACATACACAAGCTTCAATACCTTCTCAATGTGTGGTTGAAGTAGTACAACAAGAGAACAAGAGCAATTTTTGCTGAAAATGTTTTGCAATTATGCAGTAACGTTCAGGAGGGATGTCTTCTGGTTCTGCAAGTTCTCTCAGTAATATTAGGGTGGCAATTGTGTCCCGATCTGTGGTTCGTCGCCAAATTTTATGATTGGAATTCAGTTGTGACCCATGAATACTTAAATTGGTGGAACAAAAGTTCAGAATTTAAAGCCAAAGTCACAAATGCTCAAATGTTTTGGTTAATGCCAATCCCTTCACTGACAGTAGTGGAAGAGTTGTACTGGTTGAGTGTGTTGATTGTATCTGTTGTGAAGCTCCATTGGTTCCTTAGGCTGGTGGTTGGCGTATTCATTCGTGAGTTGGGTGAAGGAATCCGAAGGCCTAGTGATAGACACTTAGCAATGCAACATGCAGTTATGCATCCAGTGCAAGAGGGTGAACCATTTCAGCAGGACAGTTTGTAGGGTCACATCCAAATGATTGTTGAACTCTGGAGATTTGTTCCACAAAGGCAAAGAGGAATGGATGAGTATTGCCAATTGAGTACATTCCCTGGCTACATACAAGTAGAGGTAGTTGATCAGCGTGTTAACCATCTCCAAAAGCCCTTAATTGGTGAGTGCAGTGGAAGAGCAAGGTCTGTTCTACCTGGAAAATGTACATGCAATAGCAGAGAAATTGAGGACAAATTAGTTCTTATATTGGTGAGGCATCAGGTTATTTTATCATTACAGTGGTCTCTTGAACTGGTGTGTTGAGCTCTCATGCTCACTTCTGTCAAAGGATTAGAGTTTGTTAGAGTAAATCACTTTAGCTACAGCATGACCATTGAACACAAGAAGCTGGTAGTGGTCCAAACAAGTGCTAAAATCAGGTTGAACAATAAGAAGCTCAAGAACAGCAGATTTTGGGTGAAGTCTGAGGTTGTTTTGTTACAGCTGCAGCATCCTCGGTCTTTTACCTGTGTCCGCAACAAGATGCTGCAGTTGAGCTGCATTAATTGTAGCAAAGTGTTCCATGGGATGGTTGAGGATGTGTGGCTGGTGTGGTTTGATCAGTGCAGACCACCAGAAGGGTACAACACATCCACTCGAAGACCATGTGCCGAAGCTTCATGCTCATATGTTCAGTTGCATTTCAGATCTGGTGTTTCTTATTCATTGCAGCAGCACATTTTGTAGCCCAGGACTTCATCTCAAGCAGCTCCTACTTAACATCCACAAGGGAACTCGAAGTCTCAACTCTCTTCCATTCTTGAGGACAAGAATGTTTTCAAGGGGAAGGGAATGTTATGATTCCCGTAGGTGGGGCTCATGACAATTGTAACGAGAATTAATCAGTAGTTTAGCTTATGTCATTAGTCAAGTATATGTAGCAAATTTGTAGCATTTCCTTAAGTTGTGATGTAATAAGGCCGTGTGTTGTGTGGTTTGAATTGGTGTTGGCGCCAATTGTTGGTTAGGTGTTATGTCTTAGTGCATTGTATCTAAATCCCTATAAGTATGAGGATCATGTGTAATTCTCATTCATCTAATGGAATACATACTAATCCTTGTGATTAAAGCTTCTTTCTCTCATCTTGACTCTTCTATTTTCTCATCTCCTTCACTTCTTTCTCATCCCAAATTCTATTGATTCTTAGGTTAGGTTCAAGATTTAATCTAGAACTTAACACAAGTATTTGGACATAAGTTTGGGGGTGGCACGATGTCCACATGCACTATCAAAAGAGCAATCTTCAAACCAGGGAAGTATCTCTCACCCAATTTATTTTTTTAGTTTTTTAAAATAAATTTTGGAGGTGGGAAAAGTAATGTTAATAATAAGTATAATAAAATAATAATAATAATTTTTAAATAAAAAAATAAAAATTCAAAAATTTTTTCTGTTTTATGTTTTAGAGTCGGCTTCAGTGCCTCGCAGAGTTTGGAGCCTTTGTATGGGCATGTAAATAGTGTCAGCCAACAAAAAAGAATGTCTATTTCTACAGTCTTGATCATTAGTTTAAAAAAAATAATGAATAAAAAAATAATATAAACCCCCCCCCCCCCCCCCAATATTTTAAAAACTTATCATCATGCTTTTTGGGAAATTTTTCTACTTTTTCTTAGCTCGTTTACTTTAATTTGATTTGAATAACCTAAAAATCATTTGTTTTTTGTGTTCTAATTGTGAAACAAGATCTAATCTAAGGCATTATCTTGATAAAACCCTGGTATTTGACTTCACTAGTTAGCATGGCTGTTTTACTTTTCTTTCTGATTAAAAGATACTCAAATTTGAATAGATTTCATAGAGAGTATCATTTATATAATAGATTTTGAAGAGTTATGCCTAAATCTAAATAAAAGAAAAATGTAATAGAGGGGAGAGAATCATTAAGCAACGCTATCCTGTTAAAAACGTCTATCATTCGGATATATTCTATGGTGTGATGGTTTCATGCCTTGGTACCCCTAGCAAGTAGATCCATAGGGGTGTTTCAACACCTGGAACCCTGGGCCAACTGGAACGGGAGTTTCCGCATTGAAAGCTCGCTACAAGGGGTACTTAGAAAGCTAACAAAGAACCAAGCACCGCCGAAAAAAAAGGGGAGGAAAACATCTCTAGCACCGCTATCCCACATAAATAAGATATGTGCTACCCGTTATGAGAGCGTCTCAGTGGTGGCTTCTCTTACTTATGCGTCATCGCCTAGGAGTCGGAGCTTGATACTCGCTGAAGATATACTCAAGAGGTCATAATACAGGCATCTCAGTGGTGGCTTCTCTTACTTATGGGTCATCGCTCAGGAGTCGGAGCTTGATTCTCGCTGAAGATATGCTTATATTAACTTAAGTAAATAAATTTCCCCAAAGAAAAAAAATTGGTGCAAAAATAATTAGTTTTGGGCATACTTGATAAGTCTTATTGTGAGTGGTGTAATTTTTATTCTCCATTCGGTTTGAATATCTTAAGATTAGAAAGAACGAATAAACTTAATTTGCTTAGCCAACTTTTGAATTCGATTACCTAAGAAATTGACAGATTTTTCTTTTAGAAAGATGGTTTTGCCTTTAGAACCCTGAACTTTGAGCCACATTTATTCTTTTCTGAATTAGAGCGCACTTGCTTTGAACTGTACTAAAATTCTCTAAAAATCATGAGATCTGGTGCTGTAATGTTCATCCTTGCTCGAGGATAAGTAAGATTTAAGTTTGGGGGTATTTTGATAAGTCTAAATTAGTATATAATTTTTTTATATTATTTTAATATATTTTTAAACATTTTACATCAATTTTTTATCGCTTTTGCTCGATTTTGTTCTTTTTCGCTCATATTCCCATTTTCTTGCAAAACACTCATTTTATGCTAAATCTTGCTAGGTTTTATCATTAACATCAACAATTAAAAGCAAGATACACCAAACCAAAGCAAAACATGGGCAAAACATAATAATTAACATGGCTAAAGCAAGAACACAACAAGTTCATGGACAATACAATTCAACTTGCAAAAATGGGTAACAAAATGCACAAATCAAGTGCAATGATTAATTAAACAATGCATTAACATGTCAAAAT
Organism: Simmondsia chinensis; assembly: GCA_018398585.1. Taxonomy (NCBI): domain Eukaryota; kingdom Viridiplantae; phylum Streptophyta; class Magnoliopsida; order Caryophyllales; family Simmondsiaceae; genus Simmondsia; species Simmondsia chinensis. The sequence continues at coordinate 15,198,648 of JAGTTD010000008.1, read as the reverse complement.
TGATGAAAACTCTAAATTTAGGTAGGTCTAAGCTCAAAAATTTGAAGAAAGTTGGCAAAGAACAACAAGAACAAAGAAAATGCACCAAACTCAACCAATCCATTTCAACTTGCAATTTTAGGTGACAAAATGGACAAATAACATAAAATAACTTATTGAACACTTGACTAACATGTTAAAGTTGATTTTGGGCTGTGCAAAGCAATAAAAAAATGAAAAATCGAGTGGAATAGCCATTGCAGAATCTTGGTGTATGTGGTGGTGCAATCAGCTTTAAATTGAATTTTAGGAGCAAAAATTTAATGCTTTTTACCCAAATTCATTTTACAAATATAATTTAACATGTCTTAACTCATATTTTTCAAGTTTCGGGTGGTGGAATTCAGACAAAAAGAAAAAAAAGGATGAACAAGCAACATTACTACAGCTGCAAAAATTTGACAGATTTTGCACAACTTGCTTACTTTCTCCACTCTGGGCGGCTATATTATGCAATATTTTATTTCAAATTCATTGTATACACCTTATACAACATGCACATGATGCTTTTGTGAAGGTTTTGGGCGGTGGAATTTAGAAAAAAAAAAAAAAAAATTGGATGAACAAAGTAGCTTAAGCAGCAGTCACAACATTCAGCTAATGAGGATGAAGTTTGATATCTTTTTTGCAATTTTTTTAATTCCATCTCAACAAATATAAATAGGGGATGGTGTGGGGGTGTTTAAGCATCAGATTTCAAAACAAAAATCACAAGATTTGAGTGAGAAAAGAGAGAAAATTGTAAGAAAGAGGAAATGAGAAGGAAGGAAGGAAGTTTGGTTTGTAATTTTGTATTTTCAGTTCTTTTTATCCTTTTTTCTTTCCTAAGTTCATGAATTTTGTGTTTATAATGTTTAATATTAAGTTTATCATGAACTAATTTTGTTATTCTAAGGCTGCGATGTAGCCTAAGTTGTAATATACGCTTATTTCTAATTCAAAGTATTCAATGTCTATGTTATTATGTTGTTGAAGTGTTTATCATTATTCTTCATGAGTTTTAAATGCTTAGTCACCATTTAAAGCCTATAATGATTCATAATGAGTCTGAGAGGAGGTTTATGATGATTGCTGAGGTGATAAGCACCACAAATTTGGCAAATGCTCGAGAGAGATTAACACGATTTGTGTGGTTTTTAAAAAAGAAAATCAAAGAGCTTTGAGCTCTAAAAACTCTTTTCTTATTTAAATTCATGCACGAGAGTGATGGGTTAATATGTTAAAGAGTATGCTAAATGTTGCTTGCGAGAGAATATTTAGTAAATTAGGATTTTCATCTATCAACACACAGTAACAACTTGAATATCGAGAATAGAAAAGGCGTATTGATGCAACTAAGGTGAAATCGGATGCCTTAGACTTTATAAACTGATAAAAACCAAGAAATAATTAGCATATTCTAATCTCGTTTTAAATTTTATTTCTTTTTATTTTATTTTACTTTATTTCATATCAAAATCCTAAATTTTTCGGTCTTTCAAATAGTATTAAAGCTACTAATTTTGGTATTCCCTCAATACAATCCTCATGGGAACGATACTCTACTCACTTTTATATTACTTTGTACGACTAGTGCACTTGCTAACGCATGCGTAAAGTCTGCATCAGTCATCAATGCCTTAAACTAAAGCCTTAAATCTCAACTTGTTGATTTGTCGGAACATATTAAAACTGGAATGTCATACCTAAAGCTCGATAACTGCATTACTATGGAGGTGAGTGCAACAAATATCTACATTACACTATGCCTAGCTAGGTAACACTATTCCTAGGAGAAGAGCACATGTGTGCTGTGAAAAACTTGAAGAAGTTTTCTCTTGACTGTATGTCTACCTACTCCTAGGAAAAGAGCACAAGTGTGCTGTAAAAACACTTGAAGAAGTTTGCTCTTGGCTGTATGTCTACTCCTTTGGACTAACACAGAGTCCTTTATTTATAGAAAATAAAGCCTGCTCCTATTTTCGCGTCAACTTCACCTAGGTCTTGCCACTGAGCTCTTCTTTTACTCGCGCTTATTCTTCACCAATCTGTCTTCAGTTTTGGAGGGAAATCCTTGCTGCCCACTTCCGTAATTTTAGTAGAAGTCCCCTCTAGAAGTTCCACGTTCCCCTGAATTAAGCTTAAGGCCCAAGCAACTGAAATTGTGCTCCAAGTAACTTAGCCGAGCTTAGAAACTACTATTCTTGTAGCTTTCTTGGCAGCCCCTCTAGATCGAGCTTATTCCACCCTTCAGCTATCTCAAGCCTCGATGGCTGATACCCTTGTCAAGGTTAATAATATTTTCTAGGAACTAGGCTCAAGACGCCTTTATTGTAGTGCCTAAAGGCCAAAAGCCCCTTGAGGATAACCTAAAGTTAGAACCATGTAGCACTCTACTAAAAAATGGCATCGGCCCAGCCCTTTTAAACTTAGGATGTAAACAAATGCCCCCCTTTAGCCTTTGGAAAATTTTAATTTAGAACAGGTAAAAAAGTCTGCCTGATTTGACCCTCAATGGCTAGAGGCAGCTCAAGAGAACATTGTACATCGCTTGCTCTTCCTTCTTGCATCTCTATTAGTATGACGGTTAGGGTTTAAGCTCTTCACTTTTTGCTCTATTCTCTTTTCATCGTCATCAGGTGCGCCTGCAATCTCTTGTCTTTGTTCTTGAATCGCTGAATTCCTCAACTCAATTCGCTCTTTAATATTCTACTTCTGTTCAATCTGACAATGGCACAACTCTCATATGCCGTGGCTCTTCCTCCTCCTCAAGCGGACAGTCCTATTGAACAACTAACTCGGTTTCTTCAATCTGACCACTCAGTTATCTCTGATGTGCTTCAGAATTTAGTTGATCTCAGCAGCATCATGGAGGACCTTTCATGGTTATGTGAAGAACATTCTTTATTTCCTTCATGGATGGACTATTCCCTGACATTGACAAATATCCTCTTCTTCATGCAGCATTTCCAAGCTATTCTTGGGGAGGAAGACGAATCTACTAGGAAGCGGCGCTTTTTAAAGGGTGGATTTTTTTTACCAAAAGATACCCTGAATGGGTAGATGTTTTAATGGTGATTTATGAAAACGGAAGCAACTTTGCATTCGCGAAGCCATTAAGCTCTCAATCATTGCCTCAAGTATGATTTTAACGTTGTAATAGCACTAACATGCTGCTGGAAGACCTGTTATAACACTTTTGTCCTCCCTGAGGGGTTCTTAGGAATCATCTTAGAGGACATGCGGCCCTAACGGGTCTTTCAGCTAGGGGAGAGAAGTTGCCCCTTTATTCTTTCGTTTCTTCAGAGGCTGAAGCCTTTGCCTCCTACTTCTCTGTTACTGACTTGCCTGGAGGTTATGAATCTTTTGTTAAATGGTTTGTAACAGAAGCTCATGACTCTGGACGAGGTTCCCAAGAACAGGTGGCATATGAACAAGTTTTTCTTTGCCAACTCTTCTAACTTATTTCTTAAGTTCTTCAAGACCATGGCCATTAATCTTGCTTTTATTAATGGCCCTTTATCCTTGGGTCTGCTGTTTTTGGCTCAGGTGTATAATTGTCTCAAAGACGTTATAGCTAAAACCTATGGTGCTCATGTAGGCGGTCCCTTATGGTTGGTCCAATTATGGGCCCAAGCCTATTTTAGTAAGTTATGGTGAGTGTTTTGCTTGCTGTGAAGTTTAGCTCCCTCTGGAATGGTCATTTGTCTAATGCCTTGAGGCTCTATTGTCCCCTCAAAGCCTTCAAGGGACACAATGGACTCCCTTCAAAAGGATGAATCTTGATCCTAAATGGTTCATGAAACTAGACCTCCATGATGATGCCTCAACAAACATCAACTCCCAAAGCTAGCAAGCAATCTTGTCCCCCAAGATTTGTTTTTTATCACCAGACTCATCCTAGTGTGGAGACCTATTGGCTTAGGTTGTTTTCTAGGCAATTTGGTGTGGTCCAGGATGTTCCTTTTCCCAGCCTAAGGACCAAGAATCTTTGGTAGGCCAGGAGGAGTTCTCTTCAGCTTAATCAGCTCCTTGAGCTTCATGCCCTAAATTAGAAAATCAGGTCCCTTTATGGGTACCCTGTGGCTTGTAAGTACACCCCATGTGCCGCACCACGTTTTTCAGCTTGGTATCAAACCTATTGGTCCTCCTTGCAAACCAGATGCACCAGCTAGCATTTTATGCTTCCTCTTGAAATTTCAGGTCCTGGTTCCAAGAGAAGCTAGCCAGCTCTTCCCAGGCCTACCTGGCACAAAGTGCAATCAGGTAGTTCCACCACTCTTGAAGTATGCTTCAATTTGCTAGTGGTTGTCATAAGGCCTAACTCTTGTATTATTATTTCCAAAGTAGTTGTCCAGGTGACTCCCAAAGGTGCTAGGATAAGAAGCTTCACTCAAATGCTTCTTGAGGAATCTCCCCCAGGGGCTTCCTCATTAATCTCTAGATTTGACAGCCCAAGAAAAAGGAAGAAGGATTTTTCTCCTCCGGCACTGCCTTCAGCAATAGAAGGAGAAAAAAAAGAAGAGGAAATACTCATCTCATAATTAGTGCGAAGGAAAAGAAGAATTAGGCTCCTTGCCACTGAGGTATTGGTCTTTCTTAATTGGTATTTTCAGTTACTTTATTAAAGCAGCCTTTTGATATGGCCTTCAATAGTCACAGGAAGAGCCAACTCCCTATATCATTAAGATTCCAGATTCTCCATCTCAAGAGGCTGTCTTAAAGGCCCCTTAAGACACTAAGTCAATAGGTTCAATTGCTTGAGATATAAGAGATCTGGATACCTTTGCAATGGAGCAAATCCTTAGTTTCCCTTCTGAAGAGGCAACTCTTCTAGCCACTTTGTTTCAGGGCCTTGCTCAGGCTCCATTTTTTCATCCAAGATCACCAATCTTTAGGGAGGAACCCCTTGAAGGTATAAACTTTTCTAACCTTTGCATCTTTGATGTCGTGAGCCATGCTTAGGCCCTAACATGTAAGTGTGAATACTCAAGAACTTCCCTAGGGAAGCCATAATGCCAGCAGTAACTACACTAGCTGCAGAAACTCTAGTGGTTGGAAACTCACCAACAACTCCACCAAAAACCTTTACAGTATCAGCACCTTCCATACCCCAGAGTGAGGCCTCAGCGGTAAAGGAACGTCTTTTGAACTTTGGCTTTTTTCCCAAAGTCAAAGCCTTAACAAATTTGGCTTATCCTTTTCCAGATTACTCCTCCTATGGCTTCCCCCACATCAAGACTAGAGGAAGTGGCTTCTCCATTTGTAAAATTCAGGGTAAGTAGAAGATTGGCCTTTCAATAGCTGGACCAGGAATCTCCCATGCTTCAAACGCTAAGGGAGATCATACAATTCCCTGTTCTGACCCTAGCAGAGGGAGATGTTATTATGATCGAGATATAATTTCAAATCATAACATAGGGTAGGATAAGTTCCAAAAGAGTTTAGACGAGAAGAGAAGTCAAAGGAGATGAGAAAATAAAGAAATAATTAGATGAGAGAGAGAATTGATCTCAAAAGAGATATTTTCATTATCAAAGTTATGAGCTCTTCAAGAGAGACTTTACATACTTATACTACTAATCACTTAAGATGGCTAAGCCAAAAATATCTAAAGATACAATGCATTTAGACCATAGCCTAACCGACTTTGGCGCCTAAACTAACTAACAATGCTTAACTAGTGTATGAACCTACTTACACACATCATTGGCTTATACTACCACTTATTCCATCATAACTTATTCTAGTTACAATCTTTCACGTACCCCAACTATGAGAATCATAACAATACTCTTCCCTTAAAGATTCTTATCCTCAAGAATCAATAAGAGAGTTGAAACTTTGAAGAACACTTATTGATGTAGGAGTTGGAGTCGACGGTGACGAGCTCCTTGTTGAAATCTGCAAATGAAGAAAACTTCAGAAGCAAGAGAACATCTGAATCTGAATTTCGCTGAAGTCTAAATCTGAATTTTCAGCTGGGAACTTGCTATTTCTTATTCGATGCTATCAATGCTGCTCATCTGTATGGGTCTGCGATCAAAGTCTTGCATCTGATTGGAGACTCTCCTCAAGTGGTCTTCCCCTATTAAACCAAATCAGCCAAACACCAACTCCAAAAACTACGCCGAAGACCCCTTTGTTGCATCTGATGCAAGCACACATCCCCTTCTTGAAGTTAATAAACACTGCTAATCTTGAATTCTACAGCTGAAGCTCGAACGTAAACTAATATAAAATGCGGAATAGGTTGAGAGTTTGAGATGAGAAAGAATGTGAAATTGAGATGAGAAGATAGAGTTTAGAGTTAGATGAGAGAAAGAACGGAAAAGGAGATGAGAGAGTAGAGTTTTGATCTCAAATGAGATTAAGTTTCAGATTTCATTGATTGAATGAATGAAATTACAGCAGGTTACATTATTTATAGCAAGCAACTTCGAGCAATGCAATGTAACTAGACAATCTACTTAGAAGCATCTAGAAAATTTTCACGTTATTTACTATGCTAGTAAAACTTTGTTAGATGTACAGATTAACTATGCTACAACTGAGAAAGAATTACCAGCTGTAGTGTTTGCATTCGATAAATTCCGTTCCTACCTTCTCAATTAAAATGTAATTGTTTACACTGACCATTCTGCTCTGAAATACGTTTTTGCAAAACAAAATGCGAAACAGAGACTGATTAGATGGATTCTCTTGCTTCAAGAATTTGATTTAGAAATTTGAGAAAAAAGGGTTTCAGAAAATGTTATGGCAGATCATCTGCCACATCTCAAACGAGAGGACAAAGGTCCCTCTATCAACGGAAAATTCATGAATGAAAGTGCTTTGATTGTAAGTGAGAATCCTAATTGTCCATGGTACGCCGACATTGTTAACTATCTAGTTGCACAGGAACTGCCCAAGGACACGACCGATCAACAAAAGATGAAGTTCTTCACTGGCCTGACGTATTATTTCTGGGAAGAACCATTCTTGCATAAGCATTTTTCAGACCAGACTATCCGAAGCTGTGTACCTGAGGAGGAAATGAAGAACATTCTGCGCCATTATCACTCTCTTGAAACTGGCGGCCACCATGGTGGAACAAAAACTGTAGCTAAGCTGCAGGCGAAAAGAGGTTGCTACAAATCAACGAGATAGATGAGTTCAGAAATGAGGCTTATGAAAATGCTCGAATTTACAAAGACCGAACCAAAAGATGGCACGACAAGCACATTCTGAACAAAAAGTTCATAATGGGAAGTAAAGTTCTACTGTTTAACTCCCGCTTTCGACTTTTCCCAGGAAAGCTGCGTTCTCGATGGTCAGGACCCTTTGTTGTAACCTGTGTTTTTCCATATGGCACAGTTGAGATTCAGGATGAGGAAAAGGGCACTTTCAAAGTCAATGGGCAAAGACTGAAACCTTACATTGATGGAGAGCTCGAGCCTCAGAAAAAATCCATCCATCTCAACAATGTCAAATAATCCTCTCAGAAAGTCAAGTTAACGACTATTACTAAAGTGCTTCTTGGGGGACAACCCAAGTGTTTCGATCCTTACTTTTCTTATTTTTCCTTTCATTATTATATTGTCTCATTTTATGTATATTTTTGTTTAAACAGGTATTTTACAACAAGTTTGGGGGGTAGCAAGATGTCAACATACACCATCAACAAGCAATGCTCAAACCTAGGAAGTTTCTCTCGCCTTACTTAATCTTTGTAGTTCTTTTAACTTAAAGAACAATGTTAACTCTATGTTTGGGGGTGGAAAATGCAATTTTTAAAAGTTTTGAAACAACATGTTTTCGAAAAGTTTTCCTGTTTTATGCTTTAGAGTTGGTTTTAGTGCCTGCTGGAATTTGGAGCCTTTGTATGGGGATGTAAATAGTGTCGATCAACAAAAAGATTGTCCATTTTCTACAGTTTTAACCTTTAGTCTTTTAAAAAATTTTATTAAAAAGAAACAAGGGAACTTATCATCATGCTTTTTAGGCCATATTTTACTCTTTTTTACCTCGTTTACTTTAATTAAATTTGAATAACCTAATAATCAATTGTTATTGTGTTCTAACTACAAAAGATGATCTAATTTAAGGCACTATCTTGATAAAGGTATTATTTGAGTTCACTAGTTAGCATGGCTGTTTTACTTTTCTTTCTGATTAAAATATGCTCAATTTTGAATAGATTGCATTAGGATTATCATATACATAATAGATTTTGAAGAGTTATGCCTAAGTCAAAATTAAAGAAAAATATAATAAAAATAGAGGAAGAGAATTACTAAGCACCGCCATCCTATTAAAAACTTCTATTATTTGGATATGTGCTATGGTGTGATGGTTTCGTGCCTTGGTACCTCGAGCAAGTAGATCCGTAAGGGTGTTTCAACACCTGGTACCCTGGGCCAAATGGAACGTGAGTTGCCATATTGAAAGCTTGCTACAAGGGGTGCTTAAAAAGCTAACAAGGAACCAAGTACCCAAAAAAAGGGAAAAAAAAACAGAAAATAAAAGAGAGGAAATGATCTGTAGCACAGCTATCCCACATAAATGATTTTAAAGATATATGCTACCTATTAAGAGAGCGTCTCAGTGGCGGCCTCTCCTACTTATGGGTCATCGCCCAGGAGTCGGAGCTTGATTCTCACTGAAGATATACTCGGAAAGACATAATGAAGGCATCTCAGTGGTGGCCTCTCTTACTTATGGGTCATCGCCCAAGAGTCGAAGCTTAATTGTCATTGAAGAAATACGAACACGGTAATATTGGGGATGTCTCAGTGGTGGCGTCTCTTACTTATGGGTCATCGCCCAGGAGCCGGAGCTTGATTCTCACTGAAAATATACTCATGAGCCGAAAATGACCTTAGCAATTAAATTCATCAGATAAAAAAAAAGGGAAACAAAACAAAAAGACACTTTTTGTAATTAATTTAATTTTAGGCATACTTGATAAGTCTTGTCATGAGTGATATGATTTTTGGTTTCTATTAGGTTTGAATTCTTGAGATTAGAAAGAACGGATAAACTTAATTTGCCTAGCGAACTTTTGAGCTCGGTCACCTAGGTAATTGACAGATTTTTCCTTGGAAAATATGGTTTTGCTTTTAGAACATTGAAACTTTGAGCTTTGGTCATTCTTTTCTAATAAGAGTATACTTGCTTTGAATTGTGGTAGAATTCTTAAAAAGCATGAGATCCTAGGCTTTAATGTTCAGCCTTACTCAAGGATGAGAAAGATTTAAGTTTGGGGGTATTTTGATAAGTCTAATTTAGTGTATAATTATTTACATCATTTCGGTTCATTTTCTAACTATTTTACCTCAAATTTTTATCGCTATTGCTCGCTTTTGCTCTTTTTTCGCTTCTATTTCAATTTCATTGCAAAAACACTCATTTTGTGCAAAATCTTGCTATGTTTTATCACCAAAATCAACAAGTGAAAGCAAGATTCACCAAACAAAAGCCAAAAGAGGTGCAAAACATAACAATTTGCATGGCTAAAGCAAGAACACAACAAGTTCATGCACAATTCATTTCAACTTGCAAAAAGGGGTGCCCAAATGCACAAATCTGGTCCAATGATGGATTAAAAAATAAATAAACAAGTCCAAGTTGATGTAAACTCTGAATTTAAGTAGTGCAAAGTTCAAAAATTTGAAGAAAAACAGCCAAGAACAGCAAACTGCAGAGAATGAAATATAAGCCTGCACAATTCATTTCAACTTGTAATTTTATGAGGAAAATGGACAAATAAGGCGAAAGCACCTCCTTTAAACTTCATTAACGGGTTATAATTTAAGTTAATACTTATTTTGGGCGGCCATAGTTGAAGAAAAATGAAGAAATCAGCAGCAAGTTGCAAACCTGCATAACTGGCAGCGGCTGCAGATGTGTGCTGCAATGGGCTTTAAGCTTGCAATTTTTTGTCTTTTTTTTTTATTCCAACCTTATGTACTACAAATAGGGATTCCTAGAAGGTTTTTTAGGATCATTCAATCCTGAAAAATCAAATACAAAGTAGAGAAATAGGGTAGAAAATCGTAGGAAGAAAGAAGGAGGAGAAAAGAAGAAGTTTGGTCTGAAATTTTGCATTTTCAAGTTCTTTTCTATCTTTCTCTTCATTAAGTTCATGAATTTTGTATTAAATATGTCTTATATTAAGTTTATCATGAACTAATTTTTTTATTCCAAGGCTACGATATAGCCTAAGTTGTAATATATACTCATGTCTAATTCGACGTATTCAATGTTTTGCTATTGTGCTGCTGAAGTGTTTATCATTGTTTTTCATGAGTTTTAAAAGCTTAATCACCATTTAAGGCCTATAATGATTCATAATGAGTCCGTGAGGACAATTATGATAATTGCTAAGCTGATAAGCACCACAAATTGAGCAATACTCGAGAGAGATTAATGCGATTTATGTGGTTTTAAAGTGAAAATCATAGTGCTTTAGAAACTCTTTTATTATTTAAATTCGTGTACGAAAGTAATGGGTTAATACATAAAAGAGCAAGCTAAATGTTGCTCGAGAGAGAATATTTAGTAAATTAGGATTTTCAACCATCGACACGTGATAACAACTTGAATAACAAGATAGAAAGGCGTATTGATGCAACTGGGTGAAATTGGATGCCTTGGATTTTATTATATCACAAAAACCACAAAAAATCAGTAAACTTAAGATAAAATTCAGTAAACAATTTTTTTTTTTTTTTTTTACTTTTATTTTATTTTATTTCAAATCAATATCTCAATTTTTTGGTTTTTCAAATAGCATCAAAGTTACTAATTTTGGTACTCACTCAATAACAATCCTCGTGGGAATGATACACTACTCATTTCTATATTACTTTATACGACTTAGTGCAGATATGAGGCGCAATGAGCTTTAAGCTTGTAATTTTTTGTATTTTTTTTTTAATTCCAACCATATGTACTACAAATTGGGATGCTTAGAAGGTGTTTTAGTATCATTCAATCCAGAAAAATCAAATACAAAGTAGATAAATGCGGTATAAAATCGTGGGAAGAATGAAGGACGAGAAAAGAAGAAGTTTGGTACGAAATTTTGCGTTTTCAAGCTCTTTTCTATCCTTCTCTTCATTAAGTTTATGAATTTTGCTTTAAATATGTCTTATATTAAGGTTATAATGAAATAATTTTGTTATTTCAAGGCTACGATGTAGCCTTAGTGGTAATATACGCTCATTTCTAATTCAACGTATTCAATATTTTGTTATTGCGTTGTTGAAGTGTTTATCATTGTTCTTCATGAGTTTCAAATGCTTGATCTCCATTTAAGGCATATAATGATTCATAATGAGTCCAAGAGGAGATTCATGATGATTGCTAAGGACATAAGCACCACAAATTGAGCGAATGCTCGAGAGAGATTAACGCGATTTGTATGGTTTTAAAGTGAAAATCATAGAGCTTTAGAAACTCTTTTCTTATTTAAATTCGTCCACGAAAGTAATGGGTTAATACATAAAAGAGCATGCTAAATGTTGCTCGAGAGAGAATATTTAGTAAATTAGTATTTTCAACCATTGACACGTGATAACAACTTCAATAACAAGATAGAAAGGCGTATTGATGCAATGAGGTGAAATCGGATGCCTTGGATTTTATTATATCACAAAAACCACAAAAAATCAGTAAACTTAAGATAAAATTTAGTAAACAAAATTTTTTTTTCTTTTATTTTATTTTATTTCAAATCAATATCTCAATTTTTTGGTTTTTCAAATAGCATCAAAGCTACTAATTTTGGTACTCACTCAATAACAATCCTCGTGGGAATGATACTCTACTCATTTCTATAATACTTTATACGACTTAGTGAAGATATGTGGCTCAATGAGCTTGAAGCATGTAATTTTTTGTATTTTTTTTAATTCCAACCTTATGTACTACAAATAGGGATGCTTAGAAGGTGTTTTAGTATCATTCAATCCAAAAAAATCAAATACAAAGTAGAGAAATACGGTATAAAATCGTGGGAAGAAAGGAGGAGAAAAGAAGAAGTTTGGTATAAAATTTTGCGTTTTCAAGTTCTTTTTTATCCTTCTCTTCATTATGTTCATGAATTTTGGGTTAAATATTCCTTATATTAAGTTTATCATGAACAAAATTTGTTATTTCAAGGCTACGATGCAGCCTTAGTAGCAATATACGCTCATTTCTAATTCAACGTATTCAATATTTTGTTATTGCGTTGTTGAAGTGTTTGTCATTGTTCTTCATGAGTTTCAAATGCTTGATCTTCATTTAAGGCCTCTAATGATTCATAATGAGTCCAAGAGGAGATTTATGATGATTGCTAAGGACATAAGCACCACAAATTGAGCGAATGCTCGAGAGAGATTAACGCGATTTGTGTGGTTTTTAAGTGAAAATCATAGAGCTTTAAAAACCCTTTTCTTATTTAAATTCATACACGAGACTGATGGGTTAATACGTAAAAGAGCATGCTAAATGTTGCTCGAGAGAGAATATTTAGTGAATTAGGATTTTCAACCATCGACACATAATAACAACTTAAATAACGAGAATAGAAAGGCGTGTTGATGCAACTGGGGGAAATTGGATGCCTAGGATTTTATTAAATCATGAAAACCACAAAAAATCAGTAAAATTCAGATAAAATTCTGTCAACAAATTTTGTTTGCTTATATTTTATTTTATTTCATATCAATATCTCAATTTTTCGGTTTTTCAAATAGCATCAAAGCTACTAATTTTGGTACTCACTCAATAACAATCCTCGTGGGAATGATACTCTACTCATTTCTATATTACTTGATACGACTTAGTGCACTTGCTAAGCAATACACAAGTAAAGCGTCAATTTTTTGGCGCCGTTGTCGAGGATTGCATCTATCTTAGTGATATCGATACCAACTAGTTTTGGTGCTAATTTAAAATTGTTAATAATTTTTAAAATTTGTTTAAGTTTGAAATATAAATCTCTTTTCATTCATTTAGTTTATTTATAAAGATATAAATATATAAACAAATAAATTCGCAAACAAAATAAAAAGATTTTGTTTTTTTTTTAATTTTGTTATTTGTCTTGTATTCTGTCTTTATTTTCAATTTTATTTTGATTATGAGTTCACTTTGTTAGGTTTTTAAAAGTTAAATTTGTTGTTTTAATGTTTTCAAAAACATTAAGGTTACTACCTCCTCTTTTTCTTTAAAATTTGTGTTTTCTTAACTTTTATTTTAGATTGTTGTATTTTAAGGCTTTTGCATTAATTTTAATTTTATTTTATCATCCAAATAGGTTATTCAAAGTTAGATCTGTTATCTCTATGTTTTTCAAAACCTTTAGTATTACCTATTTCCCCCTTAACATTTGTCTTTGTTAAATTATTTGTTATACTTTTGTAACTTTTAAAGATTTCACTTTATTGTTATCCTTGCCCTTAACTTTATAGTCGTTTATTATTACTTTGTATGCAAAATTTAATTAAAAAAGAAATAACTCCTTTTGACTTCGAAATCGAAAGAACTCTTCCACTAATCAAGAAAACAAAAAGGACTGAAACCATGGCTAATAATACTGGAAATGATGATGAAAGGACCGTAAAAGATTATGCTGCACATACTGTTGGAGGGTGCACTTCCAACATTTGACATCCACCAATTCAAGCAAACAATTTTCAACTTAAACTAGCTATTATACAAATGATTCAACAGACTGTTCAATTTGGCGGTCTACCCAGTGAAGACCCAAACCTGCCTATCGCCAACTTTTTAGAAATATGCGATATCTTTAAGCGTAATGGTGTTAGTGATGATGACGTTCGCTTAAGGTTATTTTCTATTTCATTGAGAGATAAAGCTAAAGCGTGGTTATTGTCATTACCCCCAGGAACTATCACCACTTGGGATGATTTGGCTCAAAAATTTCTCGCAAAATATTTTTCACCTGCCAAATTAGCTAAGATGAGGAATGACATCACCTCGTTTGTACAATATGATACAGAATCTTTGTATGAGGCATGAGAACATTACAATAGGTTGGCACCTAATACTCAAACGATGGGAAAAGCGGCTGCAGTAGGATCCCTAATTCACAAAACCCCAGATGAAGCGTATTAATTGCTAGAAGTAATGGCTAACAACAACTATGCAAGGGCAACTGAGCAAAAGAAACCTGTGGGTATGTATGAGCTAGATGCAATAACAAAGTGAACCGTCCAGGTTTCAATGCTTCAAAAACAGGTAGGTAACATGAATGTGAATGCCATAAATTCTCCTGTGCTAACGTGTGAATTTTGCACAGGGAATCATCCTAGCATAGAGTGCCAAACTGGAAATCCTTTCGCCCCATCAAGCCACGAACAAGCTAATTTTGTTTCAAATTTTCAAAAGCAACAAAATAATCCCTATTCCAACTCTTATAATCCCAGGTGGAAAAACCATGCAAATTTTTCGTGGAATAATCAAGGGATTCAAAAACAACCTTTTCAACCTCCAGAAAGAAAAACTGATCTCGAAGATTTGTTCAGAAGTTTTATGCAAGAAACACAAACAAATCTTCAAAATCAAGAAGCTTCAATTAGAAACCTTGAGACCCAAGTCAGACAAATTTCAAAATAACTCACTGAAAGGTCTCAAGGTTCCTTGCCTAGTAACACAATCACTAACCCACGTGAGCACATCAGAGCAATTGATTTAAGAAGGGGGAAAACTCTAAATGAACCAACTCCGATAACCACGACCACAAAAAATGAGCAACCCATAATTGACTTGTACACAGATACTAATCAAGAAATTGAAAATGAGAATGGGACAAAAATCCAAAATGAAGACGAACCAAAAAGGGCTGAACCTCAACCCTACAAACCAAAGTTCCCTTCCCTCAACATTTGAAAATGACAAAAGTGGATGAACAATTTGCTAAATTTTTGAAAATTTTCAAAAAGTTACACATAATTGTCTCGTTTGCTGGCATGTAAGTACAGAAGCCCAAATAGGTAAAATTCATGAAAGAAATCCTGTCTAACAAAAGGAAGTTGGGAGAGTTCGAAACGGCAGCACTTACTGAAGTATGTAGTGCCATACTGCAAAAGAAGTTGCCTCCCAAGCTAAAAGATTCAGGGAGTTTTATGGTACCTTGCACCATTGGCTCTATTAGTTTTCATAAGGTATTGTGTGATTTACTTGTAAGTATAAATTTAATGCCTCTCTCTGTTTTCAGGAAGCTTGGATTAGGAGAAGTGAAGCCTACCCCTGTATCTCTCCAACTTGCGGATGGATGAATCAAGTATCCTAGAGGTGTAATTGAAGACGTCCTTGTGAAGGGAGATAAATTGATCTTCACGGCTCACTTCATAGTGCTTGATATGGAAGAGGATCGTGAGATACCTCTTATTCTAGGCTGACCCTTCCTTGCTACAAGAAGAACCCTAATAGACGTACAAAAAGAAAATCTGATTTTAAGGGTACAAGATGAACAGGTAACCTTCAACGTCTTTAATGCCATTCAATTTCCCTCTAACATGGATTTGTTTTGAGATTGATATTGTAGATGAGTTGGTCACTGAGACACTCAGAGACACATTCCCCATATTTCCCCTTGAAGCGTGTCTAACAAAGTCAGGGACCATAGACACGGAAGACGAGTTAATCGAGGAATGTGCCCAATACCTGGAGAGTTGCGAATCTTTCGGTTCGCACCATAAAACAAGAATGGAAGACATTCAAGCAATTTAAACTCAATAGAGAATGGAAGAAGACGAACCCCCAAATCTAAAGCTCAAGCCATTGCCACCTCATCTCGAATATGCCTATCTTGGTAATTCTGACACTTATCCTCTTATTATTAATGCCTCATTGAGTAACGTTGAACAGGAAAGGTTGCTTAGAGTTCTAAAAAAGCATAAATCAGCATTCAGATGGACCCTTTCTGATATCAAGGGATTTAGCCCTTCCATATGCATGCATAAGATTCTCATGGAGGATAGCTTCAAACCTACGGTGCAACCCCAATGGCGGTTAAACCTTGCCATAAAAGAGGTGGTAAGAAAAGAAGTTGTCAAGTTATTAGATGCAGGGATCATTTATCCTATATCTAATAGTCCACGGGTAAGCCCAGTTCAAGTAGTCCCAAAGAAAGGGGGAATAATAGTAGTAGAAAATGAGAACAATGAGCTCATCCCTACTTGGACCATTACAAGGTGGAGCGTGTGTGTAGATTACCGAAAACTGAATGATGCCACCGGAAAAGACCATTTTCCCTTACCATTCATTGATCAAATGTTAGAAAAACTGGCAGGTCATTCGTATTACTATTTTCTTGATGGATAGTTAGGGCACAATCAAATTGCATTAGCCCTGGAAGATCAGGAAAAGACCACTTTCACTAGTCTTTATGGTACCTTTGCCTATAGGAGAATGGCTTTTGCGTTATGCAATGCCTCTGTGACTTTTCGAAGACGTATGATGGCAATCTATAGTGATATGGTGGAAAAATTCAAAGAGGTGTTTATGGATGAGTTTTCAGTCTTTGGAGCCTCATTTGATGATTGTTTAGCTAACCTCTCCATGGTTTTGCAAAGATGCACTGACACTAATCTTGTTTTGAGGACATATAATTTCAAAAATAGGAATTGAGGTTGATAGAGCAAAAACTGAAGTGATAGAACGATTACCACCCCCTACCAATGTTAAGGGTATTCGGAGTTTGTTAGGACATGAAGGATTTTACAGAAGGTTCATTAAAGACTTCTCTAAAATCGCTAAGCCTCTTTGCAATTAATTGATGAAAGATGTCTCTGTTAACTTTGATAGTGACAGGATGCATGCCTTTCAAACCTTCAAGAAGAAACTAGTGTGAACACCAATAATTGTAGCACCCGATTGGACCTTACACTTTGAACTTATGTGCGACGTTAGTGATTATGCTGTAGGGGCTATCCTAGGACAAAGAAGGAACAAAAATTTTTATGTAATTTACTATGCTAGTAAACTTTGATAGATGCACAGATTAACTATGCTACTACTGAGAAAGAACTACTAGGATAAATTTTGTTCCTACCTGCTCAATTCAAAGGTAATTGTTTCCACTGACCATTCTGCTCTGTTATGTTTTTAATCATTGTAATTCAATTAAGAAATTGGCGGGTGTAGGTAATGGTTTAGGCGGGAAAATCAGTTAGTTGGTTGCTGCCTGCATGTTTTTGGCGGGAAGGCTCAGCTCATGGAGTGGTGCTACTCTAGCTCTATAAATAAGATCCGATACTTGTAATTAGTTTTATGCAATGAAATACATACTAATCCTTGTGATTAAAGCTTCTTGCTCTCATCTTAACTCTTCTATTTTCTCATCTCCTTTAGTTCTTTCTCATCCCAAATTCTATTAATTCTTAGGTTAAGTTCAAGATTTAATCTAGAACTTAACAATTGGTATCAGAACTTCGTTCAATTTTCAAATTAATGGAGACAAACGACAATCCCTTGATCAGTGGGGTCCTTACCAGATCTGCAGCAGCACGGGCAGCCAATAGACCAACCATTGCTGTTGATGATGACAGTAGCGATGCAACTTGACAAGAGATCAATTGGACAGTAAATTTGAATCAATGCTTGCTCGATTCATGCAAGTAGTCACTGGAGTGATACCTCAACAGATTGAGGAAAAAGTTGATCAATGAATTCAGCAGGTTGAGGCTAAGATCACAGATCAGGTCGCACAGAATTCTCAGAATCTGGAGGAGAGGATTATCCAGCGATTCGAACAATAAATGCAGCAGCTCGAATCAAAGCTCATTGAGAATCGAGAGCAGATCAGAAGGACAAATCCTGATCCATTATTACCTGCTAGCTTCATGAAGGCAACTCAGCCAATGAGGTCCATCAATGAGGATGGACAGAACATCCAAAATGCAGGAGGGAACACTGGTGTTAATGAAAAGAGCTCAGATCGTGACCAGACGGTGTTGAATTCTAGTGAGAGGCAAGGAAACAGTGAGCCGGTGCTACCTCAATCTTCAAATAGGAATGCAGGAACTGGACCACGAGTATCTAATCTTGACAGACCTCCTGATCAGTCATTACAGCAGCGTTCAGGGTGCAACTAGGAGTCCTCCAACACCGGGAATCATAGCCATAGACAGCCTAGAGTGCAAATCGAGGCATTTGACGGGAAACAACCTCATTCGTGGCTAAGGAGTTGTGAACATTACTTCCATTTTTATCACATAGATGAATCTGAAAAAGTGCAAATCGTGGTTGTTTATTTGCTTGGAGACCATGAGGTATGGTTCTATAGCTTGTTGAGAAGTAGACCTTTCATTACTTGGAATGACTTTGCTAGATCCTTATGTGCTCGCTATAGTGAAGAAGATGATAGTGACATAGTGGATAAATTCAATAAGGTTAAGCAAGAGACGACTGTGAAGGATTACATGACTAGATTTGAGAATCTAAGAGCTAGCATTGTGAATGAAATTGAGGCTTCTGAATCTTATTATGTAGCTGCTTTCATTAGTGGGTTAAAGCCTGAGCTAAAGAATATGGTTAAGGCCTTGGATCCGATTGATTTGTCCATGGATTTTGCTAAAGCCAAGCTCTATGAGGCACCCGGATTGGCATCCAGTGATGCAACCAGGTATCGTGGTAATAGCTCACAGCTGCAACAAGGAAAACCCAAAACATTCAGAAATGAAGGCAAGCAGCAACAGAAACTGTGCTATCGTTGCAATCAACCTTGTCAATTTGGCCACAAGTGTAATCCCAAATACCTCATGTCTGCTGAAGGTACTAAGGTTGGGGAACTCTCTGATGAAGAATAAACTGATGAGGATAATACTCATTCTGAGCAGGAAATTGAAGAGGAGTTAGACGAAGCAGCAGTGGAAATTTCAGCAAAGGCATTAACCGGTAATGGGGCTCACAGCACAATCCGGATCAAAGGGAAGGCTGGAAAAAGATCCATTGTCATTCTCATTGATAGTGGAAGCACTCATAGCTTCATTGATCCTAAAGTTGTCAAGAAGGTGGGCCACGAGGTGATACAAACTCATCCACTAGCTGTGACAGTGGCTGATGGAAAAACTGTCATGACTCAGAACAAATGCAAGGGATTTTTCTGGATGATGCAGGATAAAGTTCCAGTATGACTTCAGAATCTTGCCTTTGGGAGGGTGTGACATGGTGCTTGGAGTGGATTGGATGAGGACTTTTAGTCCAGTGCTGTTTGATTATGCCAACCTCACAGTCTCATTTGAAGTGCAAGGCTCGAAAGTTACACTACAAGGCATTATGGAACAGGCTCAACTGCAAGTGATTGAAGGAAGCAAGATGAAGAAAGGGCTTCAAGGCTGTACTTACCAGTGGGTAGGCCAATTATTTTCCATATCTTCAGCTGAGATGATCAGCATAACAGAACCGGCAGTGCAGTTTCTGGTTACCGAATTCAGTGATGTCTTTGAAGTGCCTAGGTCCTTGCCTCCCAAGAGGAGTTTGGATCACGAAATACCTCTCAAAGAGGGTGCTGCACCACTGAAGATAAGGCCTTATAGATATCCCCTTGCTCAAAAGACAGAAATTGAAAGACAGGTAGAGGAGTTACTTAAGACAAACTTCATTCGAGCCAGCCATAGTCCTTTTGCCTCTCCGGTCATTCTTGTCAAGAAGAAGGATGGTTCAGCTCATATGTGTATTGATTATAGGCAACTTAACTCTATGACCATGAAGGACAAGTTCCCCATACCAGTTATAGATGATTTGTTGGATGAATTACAAGGAGCCCGAGTTTTCTCCAAGTTTGATTTGCGGCAAGGATATCATCAGATCAGGGTGGGTGAGCATGATGTGTATAAGACTGCTTTCCGAACGCACCGTGGACATTTTGAATTTGTGGTTATGCCTTTTGGCTTGACCAACGCACCAGCTACATTTCAGGCTCTAATGAATGATGTTTACAAGCAATTTCTTAGGAAATTTGTATTGGTTTTCTTCGATGACGTCCTCATTTATAGTGCATCGTTTGAAGAGCATTTGAAGCATCTAAGAGAGGTATTTCTAGTCATGCGCAAGCACAAATTGTATGCTAAGTTGGTCAAGTGTTCATTTGCTCAGACACATCTGGAATATTTAGGCCATGTGATCTCTTGTGATGGAGTTGCAACAGATCCTTCAAAGGTACAAGCCATGAGAGAATGGGCTATTCCTGTCACATTGAAACAATTGAGGGGATTTTTGGGGTTAACTGGCTATTACCGCAAGTTTGTAGCTAACTATGGAGCCTTAGCCAAGCCTCTAATAGATTTACTAAAGAAGGACTCCTTCAAATGGTCAGAGGAAGCTCAAAAGGCCTTCGATTGTCCCAAAACTACAATGTGCAGAGCTCCTGTTTTAGCAATGCCGGATTTCTCTTCAAGCTTCATCCTAGAGATAGATGCAAGTGGCAGTGGTATTGGGGCAGTATTGTCTCAAGCTGGGAGACCCATAGCATATCTTAGCCAAGCTTTGAGTGCAAAACACCAAGCTCTTTCCACTTATGAGAAAGAATACCTTGCAATATTACTTACGGTGGATAAGTGGAGGCATTACTTAGATGGGCATCATTTCATCATTAGGACTGATCATCAAAGCCTCAAACACTTATTAGAGCAGAAGATTGTCACAAGGATCCAAAGGAAAGGGCTAATGAAGATGTTGGGGCTGAATTATGATATTGAATACAGAAAAGGCAGAGAGAACTGGGCCGCAGATGCACTGTCACGCAGATTTGAGGGGCACGAGCAGGGTTCCCTTGGGGCTATTACCATGATTTCTCCTACTTGGATGGAAGAGCTACACCAGTCCTCTGAGAATGACTCATTTGCACAGGAATCTATAGCCGCAGTAAGTATTGGCAAGGGGTGCAATCTGGCTACTGGAACAGACATCTCTGTAACCAGAGGAGTGATCAGAATCCAAGGGAAGCTGTACGTGGGAAAATCTACTGATCTTAGACACCAACTCATCAGTGCTGCTCATGATTCTTCATGGGGAGGACACTCAGGCGTGGAAAGGACATATCAAAGGCTGAAATTTCATTTCTGCTGGCCCTGGTTTTCTTCGATGACATCCTCATTTACAGTGCATCGTTTGAAGAGCATTTGAAGCATCTAAGAAAGGTATTTTTGGTCATGCGCAAGCACAAATTGTATGCTAAGTTGGTCAAGTGTTCATTTGCTCAGGCACATCTGGAATATTTAGGCCATGTGATCTCTTGTGATGGAGTTGCAACCGATCCTTCAAAGGTACAAGCCATGAGAGAATGGGCTATTCCTGTCACATTGAAACAATTGAGGGGATTTTTGGGGTTAGCTGGCTATTACCGCAAGTTTGCAGCTAACTATGGAGCCTTAGCCAAGCCTCTAATAGATTTACTAAAGAAGGACTCCTTCAAATGGTCAGAGGAAGCTCAAAAGGTCTTCGATTGTCCCAAAACTGCAATGTGCAGAGCTCCTGTTTTAGCTATGCCGGATTTCTCTTCAAGCTTCATCGTAGAGACAGATGCAAGTGGCAGTGGTATTGGGGCAGTATTGTCTCAAGCTGGGAGACCTATAGCATATTGTTACGCTCGGGATTGAACCTCGAACGTAAACTAATATAATTTGGATAGATTGAGAGTATAAGATGAGAAAAAATATAGAGTTTAGATGAGAAAGAAGGGAAATTAGAGTAGAAGTACAGAGAATGAGATGAGAGAAGAGTTTAATCTCAAATTGAGACTTGTATTTGATAATTCTTAAATGAATTCAGATTTACACCAAGACACAATTATTCATAGCAAGCAATTACAAGCAATGCAAATGAATCTAGACAACTTACTTAGAAGCATCTAGAACCTAACTAACTAATATTTGAAATATT
This sequence comes from Simmondsia chinensis, assembly GCA_018398585.1. Classification (NCBI taxonomy): domain Eukaryota; kingdom Viridiplantae; phylum Streptophyta; class Magnoliopsida; order Caryophyllales; family Simmondsiaceae; genus Simmondsia; species Simmondsia chinensis. The sequence goes on along the minus strand of JAGTTD010000008.1, from coordinate 15,176,751 downwards.
GAATTGGTGCCAGCATGTAGTAACTAACAGCAGTAGCAGTATGCAACGCAGCAGCAGGAGAAGCAGCAACACCAGTAGCAGATAGCAGCTTACTAACTAATGTTATTATGTTTATATTAGCTACCAACATCACTTATTAGTAGTAATGCAAGCAACACGCAGTAGCAACAACCAGCAGAACAGCAAGCAACCCTACAGATTTTAACAGATTTAACTGCCAACTAACTTTCCCGCCAATTCTATCAATTTAAATTCAAGCCTCGGATTTTTGGATTGTAACATTCTCTTCCCCTTGAAAACATCCTTGCCCTCAAGAATGAAAGAGAACGATACTCCAAAATCACTCATTGGAAGCATTACCCTTCCGAAACTGAAGTTTTTTGGACTTGTACAACTTCATAGTGAAGTCATGCAATTCCTTCCTCCGAGCTGTTGGATCCACTTCATCCTCACTGCCATGGTCCTGATCGGACCCTTCGTTCTCAGCGTCATCTTCATCACTTTCGAATTGCCCTTCAACATCAAATCCTCTCGCCATCATGAGAAGTTTAGGATCGCACCTATAACCGGGTACATAAGGTTGATGGCATTTAAAACAGCGGTTTCGGGACACCTTCTCAAAGTTTCGAGGGTCTTTATGCTCATCCCATTTCTTGTGGTCTAACCCCTTGTGAGGGTGTTGGAAGTTCTCTTCTCGATGCTTGGGCCGATCAAGAAATGTCTCCCAATGCTTGGGCCGATCGAGAATCATTAAGTTGGAGGCCTCAATCAATTTTGCCTTCGCAAAGGCTTGTGACAAGGAAGCAGGTTCAAGAGCCTTCACCAAGTTCTTGATTTTCGGCTTTAACCCACTGACGAAGCTCCAAACATAGAAGGACTCGGGGGCTCGAGGTGCAATTGTAATCATACTGGCTAGGAGATTTTCAAATTTCGTCATATAGGCCTTCACCGTAGTGACTTGCATTAATTTGTTGAAGCTTTCCACGACATCACCCACTTCTTCATCATCATAGCGCTCGCATATCTCAAACACGAACTTGTCCCAAGTAAGAACGGGATTGCTCTTTAGCAAGCTGTAGAACAACACTTCGTGATCCCCTTGGAGACAAACCACGGCCAATTCCACCCTTTGATCATCGGGGATGGAATAGAAATGGAAATATCTCTCGCATCTTCGTATCCACGAGTGAGGTTGCTTCCCATCAAAATTTTCAAGTTGAACTCGAGGTTGTCGGAAGCTATTGTGTCTATTTCCATAGGTAACTTCATTGCTTCAGTCATGAACCATTTCAAAGGCATTTTGTCCATATTGTTGCTGCAGAACAGATGTGGACGGTTGAACAAGGTGTCCGAAATTCCAAAAAATAGGTCTCGCGCGTGTTGGCTCAGAAAACGGATCAAAGTGTCCTGCATTCTGTTCTGTTCGGTACTGCGGTCCTGGATGCAGATCTGAAATGTCTGGAGGATGCTCCTTCGGATCTGAATTTGTTCCTAAAGATCGAATATGTTCTTGATCCAATCGTTGCTCGTGCATCCCAGCAGCCACACCAACATCAGAGGTCTGATTTCGTGGCCTGAAATGCTCGGTTTGAGCCCAGGCTGGTGGCCTGATCTGCTCGGTTTGGTCCAACACTTCAGCTGCAGTGTTCCCCCTTTGAGGTTCCAACTCTACATACGTCCTATTTAATCGGCTTGATGGCATTAGTGGTGCAAAACGTGGCGCCACATTCTGATTTTCAACCTGGTTGTGCAACTTTTTAAGCTTCTCTTCAAAATTCGTTAATTGTTGATGCAATTGGTTTGTAAGTCTAGCTTCCGTCATCTGTTGTTGCACTTCCAACCTTTTCCATTGATGCTTCAAATGGTCATCCAACTCTTGTGCTTGTTGGTTGATCCAATCTTCAATTCTTTCCTCCATCTGTTGAGAATGTTGAGCAAATCTTGCATCATACTTTTGATCGACTTCCCGTAGCAATTCTCTTTGCGATTGTTGCATCTTCATGAACATATCACTCATTTGCAAGCTTAATTGACTGTTTGTAGCCTCCGTCTGCTGCATTTTCTGATCATATTGCTCATTTGCGAGCTTAACTGACTGATTGTAACCTCACCTTGTCCTGCTTCAACATTCGAGCCAACTACCACCGCATAGGAGACATTAAGATCAACATGTGTAGCCTGATAACTAGCACCAGCACCTGATCGTGTTGTTACTCCACCAGCCATACCTTGCTCTTTTCGGTTGCAAAAGCTGGCTAATCGCCTTGGCTTGCCGAGTACCAGTCGGCAGAATCGCAAATCTTCAACGATCGATTGCTTAATGAAGTTTACGCTTTCGAACGCGCGAACGACCACTTGCTATTGGTTTGACAATCGTCACTGATTCCAAACCCTAGCTTGCAGAATTTCGCGCACAACGAATTCGACAAACCCTAATTTCGATCGAACACTGACAGCGATGTTTTCTTGATTAATTCGGACTGAGAATCCGAAATAGGTTCGATTTCTATCCATAGTGATGATTTATACACACGAAACACAACAATCTTGAAGAACAATATTGGATTTCAATCACCTGATGTCGCTCGTCAGAATTCGCCTAGTTGTCAAAATCGCCTCCTTGTCAGACCGTCAGAAATCGCCCCGCTGACAAAAAATCTGAATTGAATTTGAAATCTGTACTTTGATCAGCACAATCTGATTGTTTGAAATTTGCACAATCTGAGCAACACTAATTTGATTTCTGAATTTTTTTTATTTTTTTATTTTTGATTACGCACTCGATCGGATTGAGGCTCTGATACCAATTGTTACGCTCGGGATTGAACCTTGAACGTAAACTAATATAATTTGGATAGATTGAGAGTATGAGATGAGAAAGAATATAGAGTTTAGATGAGAAAGAAGGGAAATTAGATGAGAAGTAGAGAGAATGAGATGAGAGAAGAGTTTAATCTCAAATTGAGACTTGTATTTGATAATTCTTGAATGAATTCAGATTTACACCAAGACACAATTATCTATAGCAAGCAATTACAAGCAATGTAAATGAATCTAGACAACTTACTTAGAAGCATCTAGAACCTAACTAACTAATATTTGAAATATTGAATTGGTGCCAGCATGTAGTAACTAACAGCAGCAGCAGTATGCAACGCAGCAGCTGGAGCAGCAGCAACACCAGCAGCAGATAGCAGCTTACTAACTAATGTTATTATGTTTATATTAGCTACCAGCATCACTTATTAGTAGTAATGCAAGCAACACGCAGTAGCAACAACCAGCAGAACAGCAAGCAACCCAACAGATTTTAACAGATTTAACCGCCAACTAACTTTCCCGCCAATTCTATCAATTTAAATTCAAGCCTCGGATTTTCAGATTGTAACACATACCTTAGCCAAGCTTTGAGTGAAAAACACCAAGCTCTTTCCACTTATGAGAAAGAATACCTTGCAATACTACTTATGGTGGATAAGTGGAGGCATTACTTAGATGGGCATCATTTTATCATTAGGACTGATCCTCAAACACTTATTAGAGCAGAAGATTGTCACAAGGATCCAAAGGAAAAGGCCAATGAAGATGTTGGGGCCGAATTATGATATTGAATACAGAAAAGGCAGAGAGAACTGGGCAGCAGATACACTGTCACGCAAATTTGAGGGGCCCGAGCCAGGTTCCCTTGGGGCTATTACCACGATTTCTCCTGCTTGGATGAAAGAGCTACACCAGTCCTATGAGAATGACTCATTTGCACAGGAATGTATAGCCGCAACAAGTATTGGCAAGGGGTGCAATCTGGCTATTGGAACAGACATCTCTGTAACTAGAGGAGTGATCAGAATCCAAGGGAAGTTGTACGTGGGCAAATCTACTTATCTTAGACACCAAGTCATAAGTGCTGCTCATGATTCTTCATGGGGAGGACACTCAGGCATGGAAGGGACATATCAAAGGCTGAAATTTCATTTCTGCTGGCCCCGGTTGAAGAAGGAGTTACTAACTTTGTGCAAAGTTGTGAGGCTTGCCAACAAACCAAACTTGGTGATCATAGATACCAAGGTTTGCTCCAGCCCTTGCCAGTTCCTGATGGTGTATGGCAACACATACGCATGGATTTCATTGAAGGGTTACCTAAATCAGAGGGAAAAGATGTAATTTGGGTAGTTGTTGATCGGTTCACCAAATATGGGCACTTCATTGCACTGGCAAGACCTGTCACTGCAGAAGAGCTTGCTCGTGTATTCTTAGACAACATCTACAAACTACATGGGTTGCCCCAATCCATAATTTCTGATACATACAAACTCTTCACAAGCCTGTTCTGCAAGGAGTTGTTTAGACTCTTGGGAACGACCCTGGCTCTCAGCTCATCTTATCATCCTCAAACCGATGGTCAAACGGAGAGGGTTAACCAATGCATTGAACAATACCTCAGAAGCATGATATTTAGTCATCCCAAGGTGTGCAGAAGCTGGCTGTCTTTGGCCGAATTCTGGTACAATTCTCACTTCCACTCTTCACTAGGCACAACTCCCTTTAGAGCCTTATTTGGGTATGATCCACCCTCTCCTTTTGGGGCGAGGAGTGGAAACACAAATGGGGATAGTAACTGACCTCTTACAGCAGAGGAAGCACATGTTACAGCAGCTAAAACAGAATCACAGTCAATCACAGGCTCGAATGAAATGGTATGCTGATAGGAAGAGAGTTGATAGAAAATTCGAGGTGGGAGATAGGGTATACTTGAAATTACAGCCTTATCAACAGTCCACAACAGCAGTAAGAAGGAATGTCAAGCTTTGTGCCCGTTTCTTTGGGCCATATAAGGTCTTGGAAAGGATTGGCCAAGTGGCATACAAACCAGAGCTTCCTCCCGATTCACTTATTCATCCTATTTTTCATGTTTCTCTTCTTAAGAAACAGGTTAAACATGATCACAAGGTTTTTGCAGCAGCTCCAGAGGTTGGACAGAATGGCTCTCTGATCTTACAACCAGCAGTAGTGGTCGAAGCTACACACACCAGCTCCAATGACAAGAACAAGCAGTAAATTCGAGTTAACTAGTGCAATTTGGACCAAGCTTTCACCACTTTGGAAGAGAAAAGCTTTTTTTTAAGTCAATTTCCTTCTTTTATTTCTTGAGGACAAGAAAATTGTAAGGGGAGGGGATTGTTATATTTTTAATCGTTGTAATTCAATTAAGAAATTGGCAGGTGTAGGCAATGGTTTAGGCGGGAAAATCAGTTAGTTGGTTGCTGCCTGCAGGTTTCTGGAGGGAAGGCTCAGCTCATGGAGTGGTGCTTCTCTAGCTCTATAAATAAGATCCGATACTTGTAATTAGTTTTATCCAATGAAATACATACTAATCCTTGTGATTAAAGCTTCTTTCTCTCATCTTAACTCTTCTATTTTCTCATCTCCTTCACTTCTTTCTCATCCCAAATTCTACTAATTCTTAGGTTAAGTTCAAGATTTAATCTAGAACTTAACATGCTCTTAAATACCTTTTTGAAAAACAGGACGCAAAATCGAGACTGATTAGATTGATTCTTTGGCTTCAGGAGTTTGATTTAGAAATCTGGGATAAAAAGGTTACAGAAAATGTTGTACGCTGACATGACCTTGTTAACTATTGGGTTGCATAGGAACTGCCCAAGGACATGACCTATCAACAAATGAAGAAGTTTTTTGCTGACTTAAAGCTCTGGGAAGAACCATTCTTGTATAAACATTGTGCAGACCAGATTATCAGAATATGTGCACTTGAGGAGGAAATGGAGAACATTCTGCACCACTGTCACTCTCTTGAAACTGGTGGCCACCATGGTGGGACAAAAACTGCAGCTAAGCTGTAGGCTAAAAGAGGTTGCTACAAATCAACGAGATGGATGAGTTCAGAAATTAAGCTTATGAAAATGCTCGAATTTACAACGACCAAACCAAAAGATGGCATGACAAGCACATTCTGAACAAAGAGTTCATAATGGGTCAAAAACTTCCACTGTTTAACTAGTGCTTACGACTTTTCCAAGGAAAGCTGCGCTCTTGATGGTCAGGACCATTTATTGTAACCCGTGTTTTTCCATATGGCATGGTTGAGATTCAGGATGAGAAAAAGGGTACTTTCAAAGTCAAAGGGCAAATATTGAAACCTTACATTGATGAAGAGCTCGAGCCTCAGAAAACTTCCATTCATCTCAACAATGTTGAATAATCTACTTAGAAAGTCAAACTAACGACTATAAATAAAGCGCTTTTTGGGAGGCAACCCAAGTGTTTCTATCCATACGTATCTTATTTTTCTTTTCATTATTTTTTATTGTCTCATGTTTATGTATATTTTTGCTTCAACAAGTATTTTACAACAAGTTTGGGGGGTAGCAAGATGTCAACATACACCATCAATTAGCAATCCTCAAACCTGGGAAGTATCACTCGCCTCACTTAATCTTTTTAGTTCTTTTAACATTAAGAACAATGTTAACTCTATGTTTGGGGATGGGAAAAGCGATATTGAAAAGTTTTGAAACAAAATTTTTTCGAAAAGTTTTCCTATTTTATCCTTTAGAATTGGTTGTAGTGCCTCCCCGAGTTCGGAGCCTTTGTATGGGGATGTAAATAGTGTCGACCAACAAAAAGATTTTCTATTTTCTACAATTTTAACCTTTAGGCTTTTAAAAAATTTCATTAAAAAAAAAAAGGAGAACTTATGATCATAAATTTTAGGCTATTTTTCTACTCTTTTTTAGCTCGTTTACTTTAATTAAATTTGAATAACCTAAAAATCAATTGTTTTTGTGCCCTAACTACAAAACAAGGTCTAATCTAAGGCACTATCTTGATAAAACCATGGTATTTAAGTACAGTAGTTAGCAAGGCTGTTTTACTTTTCTTTCTGATTAAAAGGTACTCAAATTTGAATAGATTGCATTAAGATTATCATTTACATAATAGATTTTGAAGAGTTATGCCTATGTCTAAACAAATAAAAATATAATAAAAATAGAGGGAGGGAATAACTAAGCACGACTATCCTATTAAAAACGTCTATCATTTGGATATGTGCTATGGTGTGATGGTTTCGAGCTTTGGTACCTAAAGCAAGCAAATCCACAAAGTGTTTCAAAACCTGGTACCCTGGGCGAACTTGAACAGGAGTAGCCGCATTGAAAGCTCGCTACAAGGGGAACTTAGAAAGCGCACAAGGAACCAAACACACAAAAAAAAAAAGGGAAAAAAAAGAATAAAAAGGAAAAAAAAGAGGGAAAATCATCTCTAGCACCGATATCCCACATAAATACTTTTGAAGATATGTGCCACCTGTTAAGATGGCGTCTCAGTGGTGGCTTCTCTTACTTATGGGTCAACGCTCAAGTGTCGGAGCTTGATTCTCACTGAAGATATACTCGAGAAGTCATAATGACGGCATCTCAGTGGTGGCTTCTCTTACTGATGGGTCATCGCCCAAGAGTCGAAGCTTGATTCTCACTGAAGATATACTCATGAGCCGAGATTGACTTGAGCAATTAAATTCCTCAGATAAAAAAAAGGGAAGAAAAAGAAAAGGACACTTTTGTGAATAATTTAGTTTTAGGCATACTTGATAAGTGTTGTCATGAGTGATATGATTTTTGGCTTCTATTCGGTTTGAATGTCTTGAGATTAGAAAGAATGGATATACTTAATTTGCTTAGCTAACTTTTGAACTCGATCACCTAGGTAATTGACAGATTTTTCCTTAGAAAAGATGGGTTTTCCTTTAGAACATTAAAACTTTGAGCTTTGGTCATTCTTTTCTAATAAGAGTATACTTGCTTTGAATTATGGAAGAATTCTTAAAAAGCATGAGATCCCGTGCTTTAATGTTTAGCCTTACTTGAGGACAAGCAAGATTAAAGTTTGGAGATATTTTAATAATTCTAATTTAGTAGATAATTATTTATATCATTTCAGTTCATTTTCAAGCCATTTTACCTCAACTTTTTATCGTTATTGCTCGCTTTTGCTCTTTTTCGCTTTTATTTCTATTTCTTTGCAAAAACACTCATTTTGGGCTCAATCTTGCCAAGTTTTATTATCAACATCAACAAGTGGATGCAAGATTCACCCAAAAAAAAAAAAAAGCAAAAAGAGGGGCAACACATAACAATTTACATGGCTAAAGCAAGAACACAACAAGTTCATGCACAATTTATTTCAACTTGCAAAAAGGGGTGGCCAAATGCGCAAATCCGGTGCAATGGATGGATTAAAAAATACATTAACATATCCAAGTTGATGTAAACTCTGAATTTAAGTGGTGCAAAGCTCAAAAATCTAAAAAAAAACAGCCAAGAACGGCAAAGTGCAGAGAATGAACAATAAGCCCGCACAATTCAATTCAACTTGCAATTTTGTGTGGAAAAATAGACAACTATGGTGAAAGAACCTCTTGTACACTTCATTAACATGTTACACTTTATGTTAAGATGATTTTGGGCGGCCATAATTGAAGAAAAATGAAGAAATTAGCAGCAAGTTGCAAACCTGCAAAACTGGCAGCAGCTGCAGATGTGTGGTACAATGGGCTTTAAGCTTTCAATTTTTTGAATTTTGTTTAATTCCAACCTTATGTACGATAAATAGGGATTCCTAGAAGGTTTTTTATCATCATTCAATCCAGAAAAATCAAATACAAAGTAGAGAAATAAGGTAGAAAATCGTAGGAAGAAAGACGGAGGAGAAAAGAAGAAGTTTGGTTCGAAATTTTGCATTTTCAAGTTCTTTTCTATCTTCTCTTCTTTTCCATCCTTCTCTTCATTAAGTTCATGGATTTTGTGTTAAATATGTCTTGCATTAAGTTTATCATGAACTAATATTTTTTATTCCAAGGCAACGATGTAGCCTAAGTTGTAATATACGCTTATTTCTAATTCAACACATTCAACATTTTGCTATTGCGTTGTTGAAGTGTTTATCATTGTTCTTCATGAGTTTGAAACGCTTGATCACCATTTAAGGCCTATAATGATTCATAATGACTCCGAGAGGAGATTTATGATGATTGCTAAGGTGATAAGCACAAAAATTGAGCGAATTCTCGAAGGAAATTAACGCGATTTGTGTGGTTTTTAAGTGAAAATGATAGAGCTTTAAAAACTCTTTTCTTATTTAAATTTATGCACGAGAGTGATGGGTTAATGCGTAAAAGAGCATGCTAAATGTTGCTCGAAAGAGAATATTTAGTAAATTAGGATTGTCAACCATCGACACACAATAACAATTTGAATAATGATAATAGAAATGCGTATTGATGTAATTAGGTGAAATCAGATGCCTTGAATTTTATTATATCATAAAAACCACAAAAAATCAGTAAACTTTAGATAAAATTTAGTAAATAAATTTTGTTTGCTTTTATTTTATTTTATTTCATATCAATATCTCAATTTATTGGTTTTTCAAATCGCATCAAAGCTTCTAATTTTGGTAATCACTCAATAACAATCCTCATGGGAATGATACTCTGCTCATTTGTATATTGCTTGATACGACTTAGTGTAGATGTGTGGTGCAATGAGCTTTAAGCTTGCAATTTTTTGTATTTTTTTTAATTCTAACTTTATGTACTATTAATAGGGATGTTTTGAAGGTGTTTTAGCATCATTCAATCCAGAAAAATTGAATTCAAAGTAGAGAAATATGGTAGAAAATCGTAGGAAGAAAGAAGGAGGAGAAAAGAAGTTTGGTCTAAAATTTTGCCTTTTCAAGTTCTTTTCTATCCTTATCTTCATTAAGTTCATGAATTTTGTGTTAAATATGTCTTATATTAAGTTTATCACGAATTAATTTTGTTATTCCAAGGCTACAATGTAGCCTAAGTTGTAATATACGCTCATTTCTAATTCAACGGATTCAATGTTTTACTATTGCGTTGTTGAAGTATTTATCATTGTTCTTCATGAGTTTTAAATGCTTGATCACCATTTAAGGGCCATAATGATTCATAATGACTCCGAGAGGAGATTTATGATGATTGCTAAGGTGATAAGCACCACAAATTGAGCAAATACTCGAGAGAGATTAACATGATTTGTGTGGTTTTTAAGTGAAAATCATGGAGTTTTAAATACTCTTTTCTTATTTAAATTCATGCACAAGAATGATGGGTTAATACGTAAAAGAGCATGCTAAATTTTTCTCGAGAAAGAATATTTAGTAAATTAGGATTTTCAATCATCGACACGTAATAACAACTTGAATAACGAGAATAAAAAGGTGTATCGATGCAACTCGGTGAAATCGGATGCCTTGAATTTTATTAAATCATTAAAACCACAAAAAATCAGTAAAATTTAGATAAAATTCTGTAAACAAATTTTGTTTACTTTTATTTTATTTTATTTCATGTCAATATCTCAATTTTTTGATTTTTCAAATAGCATTAAAGATACTAATTTTGGTACCCCCTCAATAACTATCCTTGTGGGAATGATACTCTACTCATTTCTATGTTACTTGATACAACTTAGTGCACTTGCTAAGCAATACACAAGTCAAGCATCAATGAGTGATTCATGACCTGCTGTTTGAACGACGACTCTAAATCCTTAGAGTATTCTAGACTTGTGTAAGGAGCATTAGTTTCTCTTGTGTACTATAAGTAAGGCTTAGATAAATGACTGAATTCCCACTTACACTGGGCAATGGCGTGAGGTGTGATAAGGATCAAGTGTTCAATATGAAATCTACAGTCTCTTTTGAGAAGCAAATGTCCCCTTAGTTGATTCACAAGTGTTTAGATGATTTAGAATCATAAAACATTTTGATTGTTTTGTTTTATAAAACGTTGCGTTTGGTTCGTTTTCCACGCGTACCTCATTGAAATTTCAGATGTTTTTTGCTCTGGTATCCTACTATAAGTAGAGGTGTTGATTTTATGGTTTGGCATTCAATCAATTCAAAAATAAGAAGTTTTTGAAAGTGTTGACTTTCAGAGATCTAATTAGAGAGAAAAATTTCCTTTTAAATTTTTTTGTTCCTCATTTAATATTTTTCGGAGCCAACACTCCAGGTATTTTTGAGGTCATTGAGTAGAAGGCTTCTGGGTCTCGGCTTTCTTGACGATCCTTATTATTCTTCTGGTTTTTTTTTATTTTTATTTTGGAGCAATTCCAAGTATTTTTCTTTTATTCTCTTTTGAGTTTATTGCTTTTCTATTTATTTATAGATTTTCTGATTATGCTAGTTAGAGTTCGTGTAATTATTATGAATGCATTAGAGTAAAGACCTATACATTTAAAAAATTAGGAATTTTAAATCAATTTTAGGTATAAAATTAGGAATTTTAAACTCTTCCGTTGTACTTGTTTAATAAACTCAGGAAAAATTTTGGAAATTCGTCCCAAATATTGGTATCAGAGCCAGCCTCTAACTACATTCGTAATATATATGAATAAGTATAATAAGATCCAAATAAATAGACTTGTGATTTAATAAAATAGAGAATTTATGAAGAAGAAAACATTGTTTATAGTAACGGCTTAAATCGTAAATGAATTAATAGTTAATTCAGTTTCATCACTGTAGATTAATTAAAATTTGCATTCATGTTATTGTATGATGAGATTGTGTGTTCTTAATCATGATTTGTGAAATCGGATAAATTGATCTAATGAGATTAGATTCAATTATTTTATTAAATTATTTTAATTAAAAAATATTTTTTTTTAAAAATAATACGTGCCGCTTATGTGGCGTTGAGGTGGCGCTGACGTGTCGTTGAGGTGGTGTTGCCGTGGCACTTATGTGTCGTTGAGGTGGCAATGACATGTCGCTGACATGGTGGTGAGGTGGTGATGGCATGACACTGACGTGTCACTGGTGTGGCAGTTTTTAAAAAAAAAAATTATACAACTTTTTGGAGAAGTGTAGACGTTAGTACTAGTTAATATAATAATTAAAAATTAATTTTTTATTAACTAATTTAATTTTAAAATGAGATTCTAAAGGAGATTATGAGATAATATAAGTTGCAAATGTACGTTAATTAAAACTACTAGTTTATAAAAATCAAGTGGGAGCGAGGTTCAATTGTTGAAAGGTCACAGTTTCTATTCTTGGCCTAGTAATGTAATGGATCGACAGACCTCCCTGCGGAGGGTGTCAATTTGTAGGTTATAGGGTCGGACTTCTAGTCGGATAAACTAAAGTGCAAAGAAGCGAAGTGACCACACTGCCGTGGAGCATTACGTGTATTTGCATGGAGGTTTAGGTAATGGTTTACACTTGAGTAGCATGATATATTAGCCTCCCCGAGGAACACTGTCGTGTTATTTTAGAGACTAAGGTAAAGTGGTGAGTTAATCATGTTTATTAAGAGCTATAAGAAAACATGTTAATTGAAAATAATTCTCATCCAAACTAATTTCGTATGACCTCGTTGCCGGGGAGTAAGGAGTGGTGTGTTTGGGTCATCATTGCATACATGATAGTATAGTTTTAAGAATACTTGACTTATTGTGTTTGCTAAAATAAAAGAATAGATGTCACTGCATTATACATGACTCATATTAGATAGTTACATAAATGTTTGCATTTACAATGTTTTGAAATGGACGGCTAGTGAACTTCACTCGATTCTAATGCATAATGTACCCACTGGACCGAATTACTTTGCATGGAAAAATAAGCTGCACTTAGTTATTACTCACAAGGGTCTTGAGTTTGTTCTCACTGTAACTTGTCCACCAATGCTCACTGCTAATTCCACAGCTGCTGAAAAAAGGTGTCACGAACGCTGGCACGGTGCTAATAAGTTAGCCAAGTGCTATATAGTGGCCTCAGTGTTAGAAGTACTCGGGCTTCAGATGCTTGAGAAGCAAGCAACAACTAAGATGATTGAACATTTAGGTGAAATGTTCGAAAAGCAATATAAAGCAGCAAGACAAGAACTCATAAAGAAGTTACTCAACATGAGGATGTCAGAAGGAATACCAGTTGCGAAACACATCATGTATTTGATGGCGTATTTTTCTGAACTGGAAATCCTCAAAGCTAAGTTTGATAGTCAAACTAAGCAAGATATCATCCTCAATTCTCTGTCTTGCTCACTTGGTCAGTTTAGGCTAAATTTTTATGTAAAGAACAAAAACTATTTGCTACTTGAACTAATCAAAGAGCTGCAAGCAACAGAGGACATGATGTGGGGCATGAGGAGTGCCTAGGAATTAAGGACAAGTAACAGTAAGCAAGTGATAGGAAAATGTTTCCTTCGCAAAGAATTGGGCCATTGGAAAAGGGACTGCGCCAAGGACTTAGCTACACTTCCTACAACGACTGCTAAGCCATCTAGTGATGGAATGTTGATATCTCACTTAGTTGAGTCATGTGCAGTTGAGAGTCCACCAGGTTCCTTGTGTGTGGACTCAGGTTCAACTGACTATGTCTATAATATATTACAGGGGCTCAAGATAACCAGAAGGCTTCATGATGAAGAGGTGTACCTAATCACTACAGATGGTACAAAAGTAGGAGGAGGAGAGGTTGGCTTTGTCTATAGTAGTAGAGTTCTGATTTTAAAGGATTGTTTATTTGTACCTACATTGCGTAGGAATTTGATTTCTGTCTCTCATTTAGTGGATAATGGTTATTCATTGAATTTTAGATCTAAACTACTTATTACGAGAAATAAATAATTTGTTTACATAAGTACATGTGTGAATAGTTTATTCATGTTATTTCCTAATCAAAACTCCGATATTTATTTAAATGAACCTAACATAAGCTCATTTGTTCAATCTCCTAAGAGAAAACACCTTGTAAGGGATAATTCCTACATATGGAACCAACATTTAGGTCACATTAATTCGAACAGGATCCAAAGACTAGTGAAAGATGAATTGATAGAGTATTTGGACTTGAAGTCATTACCAGTCTGCGAATTCTACATAGGAGGAAAGTTGACTAAGTTTGTCTTTAAGAGTAAAGGCAACAAGCTCGGTGACTTGCTTGATATGGTTCATACAGATGTATGTGAACTAATGAATGTGCAAGCAAGGGGTGTGTATGAGTACTTCACCATATTCCGTACTGATTACTTAAGGTATGGATATATTTACCTAATGAGATACAAGTCGGACTCTTTTAAAAAGTTCAAATAGTATAAAGCTGAAGTTGAAAAGCAATTAGGTAAACAAGTCAAGTCACTTCGATCTGATCGAAGTGGACAATATCTTTCAGGTGAGTTTCTGGATTTTTCTAACTGCAAATGGGATAAGAACTTGGCTATATGCTCCAGGTACACTGTAGCAGAGCGGTGTTGTAGAAAGAAGGAATAGGACATTGTTACAGACAATAAGGTCCATGATAAGTCATGCTACTTTACCAATCTCTCTTTGGGGTTATTCCAAAGGAACAAGGGTGGTATTTTCTACAGTCCTTCTGATCAAAAGATTTTTGTAAATGTATATGCGAAATGTTTAGAGGAGGATTTCATAGTAGACTACAAAAGAAAAAGCAACATAGTGTAGAGGAGTTAAAAGAAAATGCCACTAATTATGAACAGCTAGACACAACTCGAGACACATTGGATGCATTAGATGCACCTACTAATAGGATAGAGAATGTTCCAAGTACACGAGAGCCTAGGTGTAGTGGGAGGATTGTCAGGGCAGTTGACAAGTTCGTGGCGGAACCCTTAATTGTTGGCCGTGACATTGAATCTGATCCTCTCAGCTACAATGAGGCAATTAAAGATAAGGATGCTAACCAGTGGGTCTTAGTAATGAATTCTGAGATGGGATGTATGTATTCTAATCAGGTCTGGACTCTTATAAAGACTCCTGTTGGCATTAAGCCCATTGGTTGTAAATGGGTCTACAAGAGGAAAAGAGGAGTGGACAAGAAGTTAGAGACCTTCAATGCAAGACTAGTTGCTAAGGGTTTTACCCGAAAGGAAAGAATCGATTATGATGACACTTTTAAGATCGAGATTGAATCTTGATCTTAACCTAATAAAAAGAGAATAAGGGATGAGAAAGAAGTGAAAGGAGATGAGAAAATAGAGATAGAATAAGATGAGAAGAGAAGTTTATCTCAAAGAGATTGGTAATTTTCATTGAATGAGTAAGAATATCACATGATCATCCTACTTATAGGAAATACAAAGCAAGCAAGACATTGAACCTAGACTTAACAACTAACCACCTCCACTAACAAATTGTCCAACTACCTAGAATATCTTCTAACTAACACCTAAAGCATTGGTGCCTAGATATTCCTAAGCCAACCGTAACCTGCTGCAGTAGGTTACTACAATGCAGGACATTACAAAGCATTTTATTACAACAACTCATAGCTAGACAATATTACTAAGTCCCATACATCTTTATTAGCTAACACCCCACAATATCAGCTCCAATCAGCCACATAACTGTCCCCTAACAGCAGCCACCGACGCAGCATTATCCCCTCACAAGTCTTGGATTTTCCAATCATAACATTCCCTTCCCCTTTAAAACATTCTTGTTCTCAAGAATGGAAGAGAGTTGTAACAATGTAGATCACTTGGCTTATGAAAAGATAGCTGAAGTATCGATCTTCTTACTGAAGTTCTGAGGCTGAAGAACTTTTGGGTGTTAAATTTTGCAACTGAAGCAACCGTCTGATAACCCGACTCTGGCTGCGACTCCATGTTGCATTTGATTGTATAGAGCTTTTCAGGAGGTCTGCATTGATCAAACCAAGCCAGCCAAATATCAGCCATCAGCCCACGACACCCCTTGTTACAGGTAATACCTCTCAAAACACCATCTCGCTGCAGAGAACCATAAAACACAGCAGCATCTCCGTCATTCTAATTGTATAATGCTGGGCAAGAGAGTCTGAATGTCATCAAACCCATGAGTATGCATATGAACTCCTTTAACTTCTCTAGAGGCCTTCCAAACTCAAACCAAGAGAACCCAACATCATAATCAGCTTGCAACCATTCCCAAAAGTAGCTAAAATAACCACATATCTTAATTATGGTAACAAAACACAAAGTAATTCCATAAGACTGCAACTGCAACTCCTTCATCTTGGATCTTATCCAAAATTTGTATTGTTTAAACATCCACATACTAAACCAACTCAGACAATGTTCAACAATCTCTTTATTGCTTTCCAAATTCACCTGATAAGCTGCAGAACTCAACCTTACTGTAGTGCTAAACCAATGTATCACATGGTGACAGATTTCAGCTCGAGTACTGTCCATACGAAAGCTTCCCAATGCGAACAAGTCATTATATCTTTCCAACGCCTCAATAACACCAACCACACTAAATCTGAACAACTCTTCCACTGCTGATAGTGAAAGGATTGGAATTCCCCAAGAATTTTCAGCAGCCTTGGCCTCCATTACTTGAATCTTGATTGTGAACTTGCAAGATCTGAAAGTACCAGCCTTTTCTTCTCCCACTCTTGCATAGACCACACAAAGTAAGAGTTCATAAACCATTGTTGAATGCCAATTGCACAATGTCATAGCTTGGATACCCAAAACATTCTAATCGACACTGTCTTTGTTGCAGTTCACACATTCCAGCCTGTTCTCAAGTCTTTCCTTGCTGATTTTCACTCCCATTTCAGCTGGAGTTGGCCTTGATGTTGCACTAATCTTCCCTCTCCAAACACTAAGGTAATATTGAAGCTTGTGCATATAATTTTTCCATTCGGAACATCCACCGCAGATTCCCCGATACACATGCAGAATCTGCATCTGGATAGCAGGCAGCAGAAGATGTTTGTTCCAATCTACAAGAGCTACCAACGTCGTCTTGACTTGGCTTTGCATACTGTCTTGAGCTGCAAACAAGGGGCTCATAACACCGTCAACCTTTCTCTGAACTGGTTCAACTTTAGTAACAAAACAACTCGAGAGATCTTGGTTGAATGGCTCAAGCTTAGCTACTGCATCTGTTCCAAACTTATTACAATCCCGCACTGTCATTCCAGCCACATTACAAGAACCAGATTCCCCCAAAACCTCAAGGGAACTTCTAACTTCAAACACATCAGTTAAAACACATGATGTACTGCTTTTGGTCTGATCTGAAATCGAGTTCAGCATATGCCAACATTTATACGCATCCAACCACTCAATTGCTTGCATAAGAACCAAGTTTTGTTTGTTGTGAACCTTGAAGCGCACTCTCGCGGCTCGAGTGCTTCTTTTCAGCCAAAAGTCGACTCCTCTACGCTTCATATAGTCTTGAGAATCTTCTCCCGGGTCAGGAGGTAGCTTATCACCAGAACTTGCACGAGGATGAGTCACCACTTCCCTCCAATAACGAAATAGATCATTCTGAACTTGCCGATCGGCACGCCGACATTGCATTTTAGCCATTTTACATTCGTAATCATTTACCCAACACAAGGGACCTTGCAAAACACCCAAGATGATGTTGTTCTGGTCCTGAATTAACACTCTCGCACTCCCAAAAGAGAACTTAGGCATACCCTGATCTTTAATTGAAGACACTGCAGCAGCATAATTGATTTCCCTATCAGAATAACCTTGCTTAGTAGTGAACGTGCTTCTGGTCTGTATATAAGCCTTCCATGGAGTCATACTTAACCAATTTAACGATGTATCTAGTCGAATAACAGCAGTAGCATCAAGTTTTCCAGTTGTAATCAACGATCCTACTATCACCACTCCTTGTATACCATCTGAAACTTGTATGCCAACATAAACACCAGTAAGATCAGGATCTTGAGCTCGTTCTTGTTGATCATCAGGCATCATAGGCTGTAACACAACCTCTTGCTTCAATTTCTACTTTGCTAACTTCTTTTTACCCAAAAAATCTTTCAACGCTTCGTTTAGATGGTTCCTTTTTGTCTTACTCTTTGCTTTCCTTAACATTCCTTTGACATGGAATTTGTATTCCCATTCCGGAAACATGTCGTGCTGTGTCTCATCATCTTCAAAATGCTCTTGGTCCACTTCACCTTCAACTACATTAAGTGGCTCCACATTGTGCACCTCGGCTACGGCGGATCTCACAGCCTCACAATGCACCGGATGATTCAATTAGTTAAAGGGCCTCACCGGTTGAACCTCGAGATACTTTGGCCTTCTAAATTGTTCTCGAATCTTAGCTAATTTCACTTCAAGTTGCTGCATTTGCTGATCAAAATGCATGTTAGACCTTTCCTCCAATTCCTGTGATTGAGGAACGACCTGGTCAGATCTGTCTTCTTCAATCAGCTGAATTTGCTGATCAACCGAGCATTGATTTGCCCATTCATCTTTCGATCCTGATCTTTCGTGAGTAGTTCTTGGTGCAGAGGAACACCATTCGTAGCCACAGATTCCACTTGTTGATTTCGTCCATTTATCTTTTGACCAACCCCTTACACCACTTCTCTAAGTGATTGCCCAAACCGAACCATAAATTCTTCCAACTTAATTTGCAATTGACCACATGTAAGAACGTCCTGTTCTGCTGCGAAACTCATACCAGATGTCATGCTCGATTCCTTATATCAACGATCTACAATTTCTGATTCTACTAAAGTAATGACCACAAATTCCAAACCCTAACAGGCGAACTTCGGCACCACAGAGGAACTCGAACAAACTCTAACCGCAATGTTAGTTGAATAATTCAACTTACACTTCTGAATTTAGCTCAACTCTAACTCGCAATCAAGTCCTCACACAATATGTTAAATTCTAGATTAAATCTTAAACTTAATCTAAGAATTAATAGAATTTGGGATGAGAAAGAAGTGAAGGAGATGAGAAAATAGAAGAGTTAAGACGAGGGAAAGAAGTTTTAATCACAAGGATTAGTATGTATTTCCTGGGATAGTCTAATTACAAGTATCGGATCTTATTTATAGAACTAAGAAAATGCAAACTCCACTAGCTGATTCTTCCCGCCAAAACCTGCAGCAGCACTAACCGAACTAACAAACTTTCCCGCCTAAACAAGTACTTAAGCCCGCTAATTACTTAATTGAATTATAACGATTAAAAACATAACAATCCCCTCCCCTTACAATTTTCTTATCCTCAAGAAATAAAAGAAGGAAATTGACTTAACAAAAAACGTTTATCTTCCCATGTAGTGAATGCTTGGTCTAAATTGCACCACTTAACTCGAATTTGCTGCTTGTTCTTGTCATTGGAGCTGGTATGTATAGCTTCGACCACTGCTACTGGCTGTAAGATCAGAGAACCATTCTGTCCAACTTCAGGAGGTGCCGCAGAGGCCTTGTAATCACGCTTAACCTGTTTCTTAAGAAGAGAAACATGAAAAACAGGGTGACTATATGAATCGGGAGGAAGCTCTAGCTTGTATGCCACTTGACCAATCCTTTTCCAAGACCTTGTATGGCCTAAAGAACCGAGCACAAAGCTTGACATTCTTCCTCACAGCTGCTGTTGATTGCCGGTATGGTTGAAGTTTCAAATATACCATGTCACCAACATTAAAATTTCTGTCCACCCTTTTGCGGTCTGCGTACCACTTCATCCTGGCCTGAGCGTGAGTGAGGTTGTGCTTTAGAAGCTGCATCAGATGTTTTCTTTGATGTAGCAGGTCATTTACTTCATACGCTTGTGTTTGTTCTCCTTGTAACAGCAATGGGTTGGGAGGATCATACCCATATAGTGCCTTGAAAGGTGTTGTACCCAAGGAAGCATGAAAATGAGTGTTATACCAATATTCTGCCAATGAAAGCCACCTACTCCACACCTTCAGATGGCTAAATACCATGCTTCTAAGATATTTTTCAATGCATTGGTTTACCCTTTCAGTTTGACCATCGGTTTGGGGATGGTAGGCTAAGCTAAGGGCCAATGTAGTCCCCAAAAGGCCAAACAACTCTTTCCAAAAATGACTTTTAAAGAGTTTGTCCCTATCTGGGATTATGGATTGAGGCAACTCATGAAGTTTGTATATGTTATCAAGGAAAACACGAGCCAATTTCTCTGCAGTAATGGGTCGAGTTAACGCTATGAAGTGACCAGATTTTGTGAACCGATCAACTACCACCCATATCACCTCCTTCCCTTCAGATTTGGGCAAGCCTTCAATGAAATCCATGCTGATATGTTGCCATACACTCTATGGAATATGTAGAGGCTGGAGAAGACCCTCATATCGATGATCCCAAAGCTTGGTTTGCTGACAGATCTCACAGCTTTGCACAAATTCTGTTACTTCTCTTTTCATGCCGGGCCAATTGAAGGATATCCTCAGCCTTTGATACATGCCTTCCATGCCTGAATGACCACCCCAAGATGAGTCGTGAGCAGCACTGATCACCTGGTGTCTCAACCCAGAAGAGTTACCAATTTACAACCTCCCTTTGATCCTGATGATTCCTCGGGTAACTGTCACTTCTGCACCAGCACCCAGATTGGAAGCCTTGCTAACACTAGCAGCGGTTATGCATTCCTGAGCAAACGTATCATTCTCATAGGACTGTTATACTTCTTCCATCCAAGCAGGACAAATCACAGAAATTGCCCCAAGAGAGCCATGTTCAAGGTCTTCAAATCTGCGTGACAGAGCATCTGCGGCTGTGTTTTCTTTGCCTTTTTTGTACTCGATATCATAATCCAGCCCAAGCATCTTCATCAGCCCTTTTTTTCTGTAATCTTGTGACATTCTTCTGCTCTAGTAAGTGTTTGAGGCTCTGGTGATCAGTCTTGATAATGAAATGATGCCCATCCAAGTAATGCCTCCATTTTTCTACCGCAAGAAGAATATCAAGATATTCTTTTTCATATGTGGAAAGGGCCTAATGTTTTACACTTAAGGCTTGGCTAAGATAAGCTATGGGTCTTCCTTTTTGTGACATCACTGCCCCAACACCATTCCCACACGCATCTGTCTCCAATATAAAACTTGAAGAGAAATCAGGCATTGCTAATACCGGAGCTTTGCTCATTGCTGATTTGAGAGCTGTAAAGGCTGTTTGAGCTTCTTCTGACCATCTGAAAGCTTCCTTCTTCAATAAATTAGTAAGTGGCTTGGCTAAAGCTCCATAACCAGCTATAAATTTGCGGTAACACCCTATTAACCCCAGAAAACCTCTCAGCTGCTTCAATGTGGCCGGAACAGGCCAATTCAGCATAGCTGCAACTTTTGAAGGATCGGTGGCAACTCCTTCACAAGAGATTATGTGACCAAGATACTCCAAGTGAGTTTGAGCAAAAGAACATTTGGCCAATTTAGCATACAACTTATGCTTACGCATGACCAAAAAGACTGCTCTTAAGTGCTCCAAATGCTCTTCAAAAGTTGGGCTATAGATCAGGATGTCGTCAAAGAAAACCAACACAAATTTCCTAAGAAATTGTTTGAAGACATCATTCATAAGAGCTTGGAATGTAGCCGACGCATTTGTCAAGGCAAATGGCATGACTACAAACTCAAAATGACCATGGTGCGTCCGGAATGCTGTCTTGTGCGCATCCTCTTCATTCACCCGGATTTGATGATAGCCTTGCCGTAAGTCCAACTTGGAGAAGACATGAGCTCCATACAATTCATCCAACAAATCATCTATGACAGGTATAGGAAATTTGTCCTTAACTGTCATAGCATTAAGTTGTCTATAATCCACACACATACGAGCCGTGTCATCCTTCTTTTTGACAAGAATGACCGGAGAAGCGAAGGGGCTGTGGCTTGGTTGTATGAAATTTGTTTTGATTAACTCATCAACCTGTTTTTCTATCTCAGTTTTCTGAGCATGTGGGTAACGGTAAGGTCGCAACCTCACTGGCTCAGCATCCTTCTTAAGAGGTATGACATGATCTAAGCTCCTTTTGGGAGGCAAGGATTGAGGTACCTCGAACAAATCCTCAAAATCAGTAATTAAGGATTGCACCTCAGGTTCAGAAATGCTCATTAACTCGGTAGGAGCTATAGCAAAGAGCTGGCCTACCCAACGAAATGAGCATTTCTTCATTCCTTTCTGCAGCTTGCTTCCTTTCATGAACTGTAAATGGCCTTGTTCAACTACACCTTGCAGATTCACCTTCTCTCCTTGTATTTCAAATGACACTGTGAGGGTAGCAGAATCAAACAACACCGGGCTGTAAGTTCTCATCCAATCGATCCCAAGCACCATATCACATCCTCCCAAGGGAAGGATTCTAAAGTCATAAGTGAATTTTCTGTCCTGCATTACCCAGCCAAACCCATGGCACTTGTTCTGGGTGATGACAGATTTGCCATCAGCTACGGTGACAGCGAGGGGATGGGTTCTAATCACCTCATGACCCACCTTCTTCACCACTTTAGGATCAACAAAGCTATGTGTGCTTCCACTATCAATAAGGATGATGATAGACTTTTTACCTGCCTTCCCTTTGATCCTGATCGTGTTGTGGCCTCCATTTCCTGTCAAGGCTTTCATGGATATTTCCACTGCTGCCTCATTTGCACTGTCATCGTTGTTTAGATCAAGATCAGTCCCCTCAGCCTCAATTTCTTCTTCATTAGACTCCTCACCAGCACTTACTCCCTCAGCAGACATGAGGAATTTAGGGTTACACCGGTGGCCAAACTGATATGGTTGATTGCAACGGTAACACAACTTTTGCTGCTGCTTGTCATCAGGTCTGTTGGTCCGGACCCTGGCAGCACCTTGTTGTTGCTTGGGACTGCTGTTGCGAGGCCTGAGAGACTCATTTGAAGACAAAATTGTGGATTCATAAAGTTTGGCTTTAGCATAAGCCATGGATAATGTTGTAGGATCAATGGCCTTAAACAAGTTCTTCACCCTTGGTTTCAATCCACTAATAAAAGCTAACACATAAAAAGACTCGGATGCTTGAATTTTAGTTATAATGCTAGCTCGTAGATTCTCAAATCTGGTCATATAATCCCTAACAGATGTCTCTTGTTTCACCTTATTGAATTTATCAATAATATCACTATCATCCTCATCACTAAAGTGATCACACAGTTCTTTTGCAAATTCATTCCACGTAAGGGATGGATTACTCTTCATCAAACTATAAAACCACACCTCATGATCACCAAGGAGATAAACAGCCGCGATTTTTACCTTTTCAGAGTCATCAATATGGTAGAAATGAAAGTAACGCTCACACCTCCTTAGCCAAGAATGAGGTTGCTTCCCATCAAAAGCATCAATCTATACCCGAGGTTGTCTATGACCATTGCTTCTACTGTTGGAGACCTCATCATTACTGCCAGAGCATGGTTGAGACCAATCGTCAGGTGGTCTATCAAAGTGATCCACATTCATTCCCCTTGGTCTATGTACATCTTCATTTTTAGTGGACCGCACACCAGGACCAGAATTTTAGTTGGAAGGTCGAGAAAACACAGGCTCATTGCACCCTTGCCTTTAAGATACTACAATCCCAGGGTTTGGATCAGGAATTCTCACTTCAACACCAAAATTTACCATCGGAATTTGCGAATTTTGCCTTCCTTCCTCCTGAGGTCTAATCAGCTTATTTGTGTGTAAGACACTAGCTGGTATTAGTGGATCAGGAACGACGGAGGGCATGGGCCTCATAACTTGCTCTCTAATCTCCGAGAACTTCTCTTCCAGCAATAGCCTTTGTTGATCGAGCCTCTTATTGAACTTCTCCTCCAATTCGGGTGATTGCTGCAAGAATTGCTCAGCAATTTTAACTTCTACGCGTTGAAATTGCTGATCGACCTTTGCCTCAATCGGCTAAGGGATGGCTTCATCAACAATCCTCTTGAATTGAGACAGTATTTCCTCAAATCTGCTATCCATGTGCAACACTGTCACAACCTCATCAGCATCGGATGATCTTGCAGCTGCTCTTGCTGCTGCTGATCGGGTGGTGACACCTCCACTCAAGGGAATTTCGTTTATATCCATTAATTTGTGAATCGAACCAGGCTCTGATACCAATTGTTAAATTCTAGATTAAATCTTGAACTTAACCTAAGAATTAATAGAATTTGGGATGAGAAAGAAGTGAAGGAGATGAGAAAATAGAAGAGTTAAGATGAGGGAAAGAAGTTTTAATCACAAGGATTAGTATGTATTTCATGGGATAGTCTAATTACAAGTATCGGATCTTATTTATAGAACTAAGCAAATGCAAACTCCACTAGCTGATTCTTCCCGCCAAAACCTGCAGCAGCACTAATCGAACTAACAAACTTTCCCGCCTAAACAAGCACTTAAGCCCGCTAATTACTTAATTGAATTACAATGATTAAAAACATAACACAATACTCAAAGCGATCTTCACGAACGAAATCGGATTTCAACACGTTCGTTCTCCGTCCACTGTCAGATTTCGCATTCACTGTCAGATTTTCGCCTCAACCTTTTGATGATGATCAATTGTACTGTGAGTCAATGAGCTTCACTTTAACTTCATCACAACAGATTAAATAATTTTGCTTGCACCTAACTTCAGCAACCAATACTTGCTTCTGCACTCATCTTCTGCAGCAAATGCTTGATCAATCCTATTGAATTCAATCTGAATCAGCTTCAGTGTCAAATGTACTCAACAAATACTGATCAATTGAACTTTCTTCAATGTAATTCGATCACTTTAATACCAACCGAAAGCAACTCCCAAGCACTTGCTGATCACTAGTGTAGTAACCGCCAAATCTCAATTCAAAAATGCAGAATTGAATTCCTCAATGCAAAAAACTGAACAAAATCAGTATCAACTATTTTTATTGATTAATTGCAATACAATTAATCAAATTTTGTATATTTTTTTTTTCAGATATGAGCTTGATTCGGAAGCCAAATCAAGGCTCTGATACCAATTGTTAAGATCGAGATTGAATCTTGATCTTAACCTAATAAAAAGAGAATAAGGGATGAGAAAGAAGTGAAAAGAGATGAGAAAATAGAGAGAGAATAAGATGAGAAGAGAAGTTTATCTCAAAGAGATTGGTAATTTTCATTGAATGAGTAAGAATTACACATGATCATCCTACTTATAGGAAATACAAAGCAAGCAAGACATTGAAGCTAGACTTAACAACTAACCACCTTCACTAACCAATTGTCTAACTAATTAGAATATCTTCTAACTAACACCTAAAGCATTGGTGCCTAGATATTCCTAAGCCAACCATAACCTGCTGCAGCAGGTTACTACAATGCAGGACATTACAAAGCATTTTATTACAATAACTCATAGCTAGACAATATTACTAAGACCCATACATCTTTATTAGCTAACACCCCACAATATCAGCTCCAATCAGCCACATAACAGCCCCCCAACAGCAGCCACCGACACAGCATTATCCCCTCACAAGTCTTGGATTCTCCAATCATAATAGAGACCTTCTCAGCAGTAGCCATGCTAAAGTCCATAAGGGAACTCCTATCCATTGCAAATCATTTTGTTTATGAGATTTGGCAAATGGATGTCAAAATGGCCTTTTCGAATGGCCGTCTTTAAGACGACATCTATATGGTGCAACCAAATGCTTTCATTGGCAAAATAAGGAGCATATGGTATGCAAATTGAAGAAGTCCATACATGGACTGAAGCAAGGATCATGCTTATCAAATATTAGATTCAATGAGGCGATCAAATCCTATGGATTTGAACAATTGGTTATTGAACCATGCATGTACAAATGACATCAAGAGAAAGTGGTACTTTCTTAGTATTGTATGTCAACGATATACTACACATTGGGAATGATGTAGGGATGTTTTCAACTGTAAAGATTTGGTGTCAAGTTAGTTCGATATGAAGGACTTAGCAGAAGCCAGCTATATTCTCGGGATCAAGCTTTTGCAAGATCGTAAGAGTAGGATATTGGGTCTTTCTTAAGCCACTTATATTGATAAGATGTTGTCAAGGTATTGCATGGAGGACACTAAGAAAGGGCTTTTACCTTTTAGACATGGAGTCCCTCTTTCTTTAGAGCAGTGTCCTACAACACCTCAAGAGGAGAAGCAGATAAAGAATGTTCCATATTCTTTGGCTGTGGGAAGCCTCAAGTATTCCATGTTATGCACAAGACCAAATATCTACTAACCTATTGGTATTGTAAGCAGATATCAGTCTGACCTAGGTCCGATGCACTGGGTGGCAATGAAGCATATTCTCAAGTAATTGAGATGAACTAGAGATTATATGCTGATCTTTTAAAGTGAAAAGCTGGTTCCAGTTGGCTATGCTAAGTCAAACTCCCAATCAAATAGAGATGCCAAATGTTTGACATGTGGATATGTTTTTACCCTTACAGAAGGAGCTATAAGTGGGAGGAGTGTCAAGCAGTCTTATATTTCTGACTTCACCATAGAGGCTGAATACATTGCAGCTTCAGAAGCGGCAAAGAAGGCATGTTGGTTCAGATAGAGTAATAGACTTCACAACAACTTTAACTCAGTAGACCTTTAGATCATACATAGCAAGGATTGGTATAAAGTTTGTCATAAATTGGATTTAGGACAAGTGGGAGATTGTTATGAATAGTGTCCTAAAAATCCAAATTTAAATATTACATTATTAATGAATAAAATTGAACTTTCAGTCGTTTCCTCGTTAAATTTGTGTAAGTGAGCATATATACTATATGTGATTTTCTTTTAAGTACCGTCCATGAGATGGACAGAGTTCTCAGATTACATTTTACACATTTATTCCAAGTAGATAATGAGATAAAGCCACATATAGACTTGGAACAAAAGGTAGGAATGTTATTTGAATAACTCGTGGTTGGTGATAAGTTTGGACTACTTGTCTATTAAGATCATGACTCGACACTTTACATAACTTATCTTGGTCATGTGGATGACGATCCAAAGGTGTTAGGTCGTTGTGTTTAATAAGATTGACACATTGAGTTGGGCTATGTGAGCTGCTTGTTTCTAGACTACTACCAAAGATAAGTGATTCACGATGTACTGTTTGAACGGCAACTCTAAATCTTGAGAGTATTCTGAACTAATGGATGAAATGTTAGTTACTTTGTGTACTATAAGTAAGGCCTAGACAAATGATTGAATTCCCATGTACACTGGGTAGCAGTGTAAAGTATGACAAGAATCAGGTATTCAATACGGAATCTACAGTTTCTTATGAGATACAGATGTCTCCTTAGTTGATTCACAAGTGTTTGAATGATTCGGAATCTTTGGCCAAAGTATTCCAGTGTTTGACACTTGGAGTTTATACTGTGAATTTGTTCAAGTATTAATGAATTGTCCGAAAAACGGCGAGTCGGGAACTAATAGAAAAGCTGTAAGAAAAAAAATTTGTAGTAGTTATAACTATTATTTTTGCCATGGGCATCTAGTTGAGAGGTTGTTTTCATCAATACAATCTATTTGGGAATTATCGAATAAATGATTTGAGTCTAGAGTGCTGCAGTGAGATTTATTTAGTGGAATTAAATCCCATTAAATTATAATTAAATTTTAGCATATAACCCATTTGGAGCTCGATTTAAATTGTTCCTGAGATCCTTGCGCAAGCCTATGATTTTATTGCCATCGAAAAATATTAAAGAACTCATGAGATAAGTAAATTTAAATTTGCCAAACATTATTCATGAGATGAATAAAAATTTTAAATTATAAAATAAAATATTTTTTTAAATTAAAATTCATAAGATGTATTTTGACATGTGGGAAATGAAACCAAAAAAAAAAACAAAAAGAAAGGAAAATAGTGCACAAGAGTGGCAATCTGCATACACGTAGATGGACTAACCACCGTGTGATAGGTCCTAAGGGGTGATATGCACGCACACGGATGTGCCAATCATGGCCTGCCATGTGGTACATGGAATAAATTCAAAAAACATATGTTTTGAAGGGCTAATGACACGCGACGTTTTGATTGTTTTATTTTATAAAATGTTGCATTTGGCTTGTTTTCCACGAGTACCTCATTGAAATTTCAGTTGTTTTTCACTCAGGTATCCTACTATAAATAGGGGTATTGATTTTATGGTTTGGCATTCAATCAATTAAAAATTAAAAGATTTCCGAAAGTGTTGACTTTCAGAGATATAAATAGAGAGAAAGTTTTCCGCTGAAATTTTTCTTTCTCTAGTTTAACATTTTTCGGAGCCCACACTTCAGGTATATTCGAGGTCATTGCATAGAAGGCCTCTAGATCTCTGCTTTTTCGACGTTCTTTATTATTCTTCTGATTTTCTTATTTTAGAGCAATTCTAGGTATTCTTCTTTCCTTCTCTTTTAAGTTTTCCACATTTCTATTTATTTATAGTTTTTTTTTTATTATACTAGTTATAATTCATATAATTATTATGAATGTATTAGAGTAGAGGTTGTAAATTTAATTTAGAAATTTAAATATGTAGATTTGAAAATAGGAATTTTAAACCCTTCCGCTGCGCTTGTTTAATAAACTTAGGAAAAAATTTTGAAATTCGTCCCACCATTTCCTTCTTAAAGCTATCGACCATGGGTGTATCCTGTCTTTGTTGTAGCAGAACACCGCTAATTGGTATGTCCAATTCGTGAGGT
This sequence comes from Simmondsia chinensis, assembly GCA_018398585.1. Lineage (NCBI taxonomy): Eukaryota > Viridiplantae > Streptophyta > Magnoliopsida > Caryophyllales > Simmondsiaceae > Simmondsia > Simmondsia chinensis. The sequence continues at coordinate 15,148,251 of JAGTTD010000008.1, read as the reverse complement.
TGTTTGCGGTGATCAACCTCTGAAGTTCGAGACTTCTCCATAGGCTGGGGAAGTCTTCTTCATGGAAGTCATTTTCAATGTCAGACAATTTTTGGTTGACGCGATCCAACGGTTACACTAAGTTAATGATGAGAGGTGAGTACTCCTCCCCGTCTTCAACTGGTTCTCGAACTAAAGGTTCCTTGATAAGGTGATCCCACCAAGCTTCTCGCCCTTTCGAAGATAAGAGATTAGCCCACCTTTCGAGTTTCTTATGAGTTAGCCCCTTTCTAGTTGTAGGAGGCTTGGACCCAATCACTAGATCCTCGAGATCCGCATGCTCGACCTTTTTCCCCTTACGGACCCTAGCTTCTTCTTGAGAAAGCCTAGTTAGGCAGGAATCAAGCGTGATTCTCCCCTGAGTTTCCCTCTTGTGCAGCTATCTTCTTTTCTAAGTTTTAGTTAAGTTGGAGGGACTAGCAACCCCTTAATCGAGGTGGTTCCTTTACATCACCAAACCTAACGCCTGATGGCTGATAACCTGACTGTTATTTGGTATCCACGTCTAATAAGGTGTACTTCGGGTTTCTCTTAGGATGTCATGTCCTCATGACAATTTGAGTCTTCAGCACAAAGCCTCGAGAACGCTCGGATGATGGCATATCTAATTGGAGAGCTACCCCTTTCTTTGGAAAAAAAAAAAAGGTTGATCTTCTTCATTTCAGATACCAGCTTATGACCATAACCCCCGTAGAGGTCATGAGTGAGGCGCAGGACTTTCTTTGATGCTTGCTTTCTTAAGGCAAAAACTGTTTGCCAATGGTCATCTGGGAAAATTACCATGGCTAGTTCTTCTTCCTTAGAGAGAAGAATGGTGTCTTCCTCTAATTGCTTCTTTATGAACCCCCTAACATTTCACAAATGAGTGTAAAATATTCAACCGTGATATGCCATTTAAGATGGTCTTTTGGCAATTTCAACATGGTTCGAGGAAACCTCAATGTTCCTAATTCGAGCATCCTATTGAACGAAGTGTTAGCCACAGCCAAATTCCCTTTGTCCGCATCCATGCTGCACAAATATTTACCACTAGTCTGGCTATTATTGGGATGGTAAAGCTTTACTACCCCACTACATTGATCTGGCTAGGACTAGGAAAACGGTCTTTATCGACACCCATCTGTCCTTCTCCTAGGAAGATTAATTCTCTCCCTTCAATGGCATCTTGAACTACTTTCCTAAAGATCACACAGTTTTTCGTTGAATGAGTTAACAAGTCACAGCTAGTTGATGAACGTTACCAGTTATGGAACTTAATGATTGAGGCCATCTTCAAAGGGTTTGGGGAGAGGGATGGCGAGGCAAAGGGGATAGGGAACCTGAGACTAGGGACACTAAATGTCAGGACACTAACGAAGAAGAGTTTCGAGGTGGCCCAAATGATGCTGAAGAGAAAGATCAACATCCTTTATCTGCAAGAGACTAAATGGGTTGGCGCGAAAGCTAGGGATGTGCTAGGGCACAAGCTCTGGTATGCGGGCAAGGTCAGAGGCAGGAATGGAGTTGGTATCATCATGGATAGCAGCCTCAAGGACAAAGTAGTCGGAGTACCAAGGGTTGGTGATAGGATCATAAGTATCAAGATGGTCCTAGATGGAGAAGTATTGAACGTAATCAGTGCCTACGCACCTCAAACTGGACTAACAGAGCATGAGAAGGCAACATTTTGGAAGGACTTAGACACAATGATGCAAAGCATACCCCAAACTGAACAAGTGATGATTGACGGGGATTTTAATGGGCACGTTGGTGCAACGGAGGATGGTTACGCTTCTTACCATGAAGGATTCAGTTTTGGAACTAGGACTGCAGAGGGCAAAGCCCTACTAAACTTCGCGGTCACATACAACCTAACAGTGGCCAACACCTTCTTCAAAAAGCGTGAGCAACACATCATCACGTACCAATGGGTACAAAGAGACTGCAAGAATTGCAAGGCTACCCCAGAAGAAGACCTGTCTACACAACATAGGGTGTAGTGGGCGAATATAAAGACCAAGAAGAGGGCCAAAAGAATTTGTAACCTGTTAGCTTTCAATTGAGAATTAAAAGTCTAACCTTGTGGAAGAAAGAGTTAAGATGAGAAGAAAAGTGAAAGGGGATGAGTAATAGAGAAAGAGATGAGAAAAGAGAGAGCATTCCAAAGGAAATTCAGATTATATTCATTGAATACTTGAAATACATGCTTAAGACCCTATTTATAAACATTTGGGCACATTGCATCAAGACAAATTCAAATTAAGCCACCTAACTGCTTTTCCCGCCAAAACTGCAGCAAAACCCTCAAATAGACCCAGTTTGCCCAATTAACCGATTTTGGCGCCTAAAACCTACCCAAACGACTTTTAAAAACTAACAACTCATCACTGAAACACTTACAACTAGAAAATTACAATTAAAATTCATCAATTCATAACATTCCCTCCCTCTTGAGAAACTTCTTGTCCTCAAGAAGTGAAATGCGGAAATTGGCTCTTCAAAAATTTGCAATTTTCCCAAGTCATAAAGCTCTTGTTCAAATTGCTTCAAGTCACCAATACGTCTTGCACAGCACCTCCATCTGTCTGCAGCACCCTACGGCCCCTAACAGCAGCTGGTTGCAGTAACAGCAAGCCATTTGCCTCTGCATCAGGTGGATTTCAAGCAATTTCAGCACCTCTTTTGACCTGCTTTTAAGTTAGGACACAGGGAACAAGGGGTGAATGTATGAATGCGAAGGTACGTCAAGCTTATGTGCAACATTGCCAATTTTCTTCAAGATTTTGTACGGGCCAAAGAATCGGGCACTTAGCTTGACCTTACGCCTAACAGCCAAGGAAGACTGTCTATACGGTTGTAATTTAAGGTAGACCATGTCTCCAACTTCATAGTTTTTGTCTACCCTCTTTTTATCGGCATAAAATTTCATTCGTGCCCGAGCTTGTTGGAGATTATCCTTAAGCACTTGCATAAAATGTCTCCTCTGCTGCATTAAATATATTGCTGCAGAATTAGTCTCCCTCGGTTGTTGCAGCAGCATAGGTGAAGGAGGAGAATAAGCATACAAAGCTTGGAAGGGTGAAGTGCCAATTGATGTATGGAAGTGAGTGTTGAACCAAAACTCCGCCAAAGAAAGCCAATGAATCCACTCCTTGGGCCTTAAGAAAACCATACTCCGAAGGTATTGCTCCGCACATTGGTTGACTCGTTCGGTTTAGCCATCTATTTGAGGATGATAAGAAGAACTAAGTGCCAATGTGGTACCCAGCAAAGTGAACAACTCCCTCAAAAATGTGCTTGTGAAAATCTTGTCTCGATCTGACACAATGGATTGAGGCAATCCCTGTAATTTGTAGATGTTGTCAAGGAAGATCCTTGCCAATTTTTCAGCTGTAACGGGTCGAGCAAGAGCAATAAAATGGCTATATTTGGTGAAACGATCCACCACTACCCATATGACTTCCTTGCCTTCAGACCTCGGCAATCCCTCAATGAAATCCATGCTAATGTGGATCCAAGCTCCAGCCGGAATAGGAAGAGGTTGAAGGAGTCCTTTGTATCGATGATCACCCAACTTGGTTTGTTGGCACACTTCACAAGTCTTCACATAATCACTCACTTCTTTTTTCATGCTTGGCCGTGTAATGTATGCTTTAACTCTTTGATATGAGCCTTCTACACCAGCATGACCTCCCCAAGCAGCATCGTGTGAGGCTTGTATGACCTGTTTTCGCAAATCAGTAGCAGAACCAACGTACAATCTTCCATCAATCCTGATCAACCCCCTCTGCACGGTGATTTCTGGTTCTGTAGCAGCAGTTTCTGCATCAGGTACAACCACGATTACCACATTACAAGTCCTTTGATCTGCATCTTCAAACTTCCTTGACAGCACATCCGCAGCCACATTCTCTTTGCCACTTCTATACTCGATGTCATAATCAAGGCCTAACATCTTTATAAGACCTTTCTGTTGAATTCTTGTCACGATCTTTTGTTCAAGGAGATATTTGAGGCTTTGGTGATCCGTTCGAATGATGAACTTGTGACCCTCCAAGTAATGCCTCCATTTCTCCATGACTAAGAGAATTGCTAGGTACTCTTTCTCATAGGTCGACATGGCTTGATGCTTAGGACTAAGAGCTTGACTCAAGTAAGAATTAGGCATTCCACCTTGAGAAAGAACAGCCCCAATACCGGTACCACTTGCATCGGTCTCCAAAATAAAGCTTTCGGTGAAGGTTGGCATTGTCAACACCGGTGCAGCACACATTGTGACTTTGAAAGCTTCAAATGTAGCTTGAGATCTCACATTCCATGCAAAAGCATCCTTCTTCAAGAGCTCCGTTAAAGGTTTGGCAATAGAACCATAACCCTTAATAAATTTTCTATAGTAACCGGTCAATCCCAAAAAAACCCCTCAATTGCTTCAAGGTAATCGAAATTGGCCAATCTTGCATTGCATGGATCTTGCTAGGATCAGTAGATACTCCCTCTTGTGAGATGACATGACCCAAATACTCAAGCTTATTTTGAGCAAACGAACATTTGGACAACTTTGCAAAGAACTTGTGTTGTCGCATCAAAACAAACACTTGTCTGAGGTGAGTGAGATGAGCTTCATATGTTGAGCTATAAATCAGTATGTCATCGAAGAAAATGAGCACTAACTTCCTCATAAAAGGCTTGAAAACGTCATTCATGGCTGCTTGGAAAGTGGCCAGAGCATTTGTTAAACCAAAAGGCATAACAACAAACTCGAAATGTCCATGATGAGTTTGAAAAGCTGTCTTGTAGGTATCAGGCTCGAGGACCCTGATTTGATGATACCCTTGCCTCAAATCAAGCTTTGAAAAGAAGCACGCTCCATGTAGCTCATCAAGCAAATCATCTATGACCGGAATAGGGAACTTGTCTTTCACGGTTAAAGCATTCAACCTTCGGTAGTCTATACACATTCTGGCCGAACCGTCCTTCTTTTTCACATGGATCACAGGTGAAGCAAAAGGACTACGGCTCTGTCTAATGAAGCTCAAGTGAAGAAGCTCCTCCACTTGCCTCTCAATCTCGGCCTTTTGGCCATGTGCATATCGATATGGCCTTATTTTGAAAGGTTCAGCGTTCACGCGCAAAGGAATAGCATGGTCCACACTCCTTTGTGGAGGAAGACTCTTAGGCTGCTCAAAAATGTCCCCAAATTCATCTACCAAGGCCTGAACATCAAGGTAGAGGATCCTGCTGCAGCTCTACCGAACTGATCATGAACATATGACCAATCCATTGGATCGCTTTCTTCTTAATTCCACCTTGCACCTGCTTAGCATCAATCAACTTGAGCTAAGCTTCCTAGGATATTCCTTGCAAAGATACTTCAGTGCCATAAACCTCAAATACCATGGTCATTTTGTCAAAATCAAACACAACCGGGTTAAAGGTTCTCATCCAATCCACCCCGAGCACCATATCGCAACCTCCCAAGGGCAAAACTCGAGAATCAAAAGTGAATTGATGGTTTTGCATAGACCATGGGAATGTTATGCACTTGTTTTGAGTCATTAAAGAATTTCCATCAGCCACCATTACCGCCAAGAGATGAGTTTTTGTCATGTCATGCTTAACCTTCTTAATCAACTTGGGATCAACGAAACTATGAGTGCTCCCACTGTCAATAAGGATAACGAGGGAATGCTTTCCCGCCTTGCCTTTGATTTTGATGGTATTATGAGCTCCACTACCGGTTAGAGCCTTCATTGATATCTCCACTTCATCATCACTTGATTCTTCCTGTGAATGACTGCCTGCACTGTCCTCCTCTGCATCTGAGGCTTCACTGTCTGATTCAGCAGCAGCATGGGACCCTCTTGCATACATTAATTCTTGAGATTTGCACCTATACTAGGTTGGTAAGGTTGGTTGCAACGAAAGCAAAGCCTTACCGAACTCTTGTCAACAGATCGCTTAACACCAGAACTGGAATTGTGCTGCTGAGGTCTAAACTTGCTGCCATGCTGCTTGAACTTGTCACTTGATTGAACTTGAGTAGCTTCAATCAATTTTTCCTTGTTATAAGCACTTGACAAAGTCTTAGGATCAATGGCTTTCACCATATTCTTGATCCTAGGCTTCAATCCACTTACAAAGCATGAAACGTTATAAGATTCAGCATCCTCGAGAGCTATGGACAAAACTGATAGCAAGTTGGCTCTTAAGTTCTCAAAACTAAGCATATACTCTCTCACAGTTGAAGTTTGAGACAATTTGTTAAAGTTATCCCCAACATCCATTGATTCACCATCTCCATAACGTTCACACATTTCTTCTACGAATTGGCCCCAAGAAAGATTCGATTTACTCTTCAACAAACTATAATACCAAACCTCATGGTCACCATGTAAATGCACTGCAGCTAGCTGGAGCTTTTAATCATCAGGTATGTTATAATACAAGAAGTACCGATCACACCTTCTCACCCATGAATCCGGTAGCTTTCCATCAAAAGGATCAATTTCAACTCTTGGCTGCCTGTAATTACCACTCCTACCACCAGATATAGTGTCATTACTCACTGACCTATGCTGGTACTGTCGATCAGGAGGTCTGTCAAGCTGATCGAGCTCATCAAATTCAACTCTGCGCTTAAACACTAAATTCTGTGGCCTGGCATTACGGCTTGCATTAAAAGCTTCAGGTCTGCAATCTGCCAGTCCAGAAGCTCGATCTTGATTGTCTACATCAATTTCAGGTTGCAAAGGTGGATTTTTGGTTGATCTGATGTTAATTGAAGGTCCAGCAACCAGCTGCATTATCGGAGAATTGCCTCGGTTCCTCACCAGACTTTCAGGCCTGTCAGTATTATCTTGCTGCTGATCGGTCTCCATCTGATGAAAGATCTGACTTACAGGCTTCAAGATTGCATCAACACTTGATTCTCCTTGTTTATTAACCTGATCTTGCAATTTTACAATTTTCTTTTTAATTTGTTGCAATCGTTCCTTCTTATTCGTGTCTTTATCCAAAATCAACCTCAACATTTGCTGAATGCTGTCATTCTATTGTTTAATCTCGATGCTATGCTAATCAAACTTTTTCTATAAATCATGAAGATCTTTTTTGGTAGCACTTTGAGGTCCGATTGCTGCATTGCTAGCAGCTGCAGCAGCTTGATCGGCATCCTGACCAACTGCATTCACTCCACCTGCACCGGATCTGGTTCTAACACCATCAGGCATGATTTTTTTTTTTATTTTGCCAGCCTCAATCAATCAATTGATTGCTTGAACCAGCTCTGATACCAATTGTTGGCTTTCAATTGAGAATTAAAAGTCTAACCTTGTAGAAGAAAGAGTTAAGATGAGAAGAGAAGTGAAAAGGGATGAGTAATAGAGAAAGAGATGAGAAAAGAGAGAGAATTCCAAAGGAAATTCAGATTATATTCATTGAATACTTGAAATACATGCTTAAGACCCTATTTATACACATTTGGGCACATTGCATCAAGACAAATTCAAATTGAGCCACCTAACTACTTTTCCCTCCAAAATTGCAGCAAAACCCTCAAATAGACCCGGTTTGCCCAATTAACTGATTTTGGCACCTAAAACCTACCCAACCGACTTTTAAAAACTAAAAACTCAACAATAAAACACTTATAACCAGAAAATTACAATTAAAATTCATCAATTCATAACACAAACTCGCGCAGACGCATAACTGTTGGAGGGATTTGAAGGGGGAGAATTATAAGGTATACAAGGAAAGAGTGGCGGCCAAGCTCGGGTGGGACTTCGAGGGAGATTCAAACCAGATGTGGAACTAACTGGCACAAAAGATTACAGGACTGGCATGGGAAGTTCGCGGCATGTCAAAGGGAAGGGTACCATGCAACGGAGAGTCCTGGTGGTGGTATGAGGAGGTCCAAGAGAAGATTAAGGTGAAATGAGTTTGTTTCAAAGAGTGGGAACATAGCAGAGATGAGGATAAGCGACATCAGTATCTGCAAGCCAGGAGAGAAGCAAAGAGAGCAGTCAGAGAAGCACAATAAACAGCTTATGAGCATTTCTACAAAAGGCTGGAGGCCAAGGAGGGTGCGAGGGACTTATATCGAATTGCCAAAGCTAGAGAAAGGAAGACTAGGGACTTGGATAGAGTACAATGCATTAGAGGGGAAGAAGGACAGGTACTCGCAGACAGGCAAGTAATTAAGGCTAGGTGGAAAACGTAATTCCATGAGCTGTTCAACGAACAAGGAGGGACAGAGATATCCTTAGGTAATCTTCAAACATCTGAGGAGCATCAGAACCACTATTACTGCAGGAAAATTAGCCCCGAGGAAGTCAAGGAAGCCCTGAAATTCATGGGAAGGGGTAAAGCAGTTGGCCCAGGTGGCATACTGTTAAGTTCTAGATTAAATCTTGAACTTAACCTAAGAATCAATAGAATTTGGGATGAGAAAGAAGTGAAGGAGATGAGAAAATAGAAGAGTTAAGATGAGAGAAAGAACCTTTAATCACAAGGATTAGCATGTATTTCATTGGATAAAACTAATTACAAGTATCAGATCTTATTTATAGAGCTAGAGAAGCACCACTCCATGAGCTGAGCCTTCCCGCCAGAAACCTGCAGGCAGCAACCAACTAACTGATTTTCCCGCCTAGACCATTACCTACACCCGCCAATTTCTTAATTGAATTACAACGATTAAAAACATAACAATCCCCTCCCCTTACAATTTTCTTGTCCTCAAGAAATAAAAGAAGGAAATTGACTTAACAAAAAGCTTTTATCTTCCCAAGTGGTGAAAGCTTGGTCCAAATTGCACCAGTTAACTCGAATTAGCTGCTTGTTCTTGTCATTGGAGCTGGTGTGTGTAGCTTTGACCACTGTCGCTGGTTGTAAGATCAGAGAACCATTATGTCCAACCTCTGGAGGTGCTGCAGAAACCTTGTGATCACGTTTAACCTGTTTCTTAAGAAGAGAAACATGAAAAACAGGATGAATAAGTGAATCGAGAGGAAGCTCTAGTTTGTATGCCACTTGGCCAATCCTTTCCAAGACCTTATATGGCCCAAAGAAACGTGCACAAAGCTTGACATTCCTTCTTACTGCTGCTGTGGACTCTCTTCCTATCAGCATACCATTTCATTCGAGCCTGTGACTGACAAGAGATTCTGTTTTAGCTGCTGTAACATGTGCTTCCTTTGCTGTAAGAGGTCAGTTACTACCCCCATTTGTGTCTCCACTCCTTGCAACCCAAAAGGAGAGGGTGGATCATACCCAAAAAAGGCTCTAAAGGGAGTTGTGCCTAGTGAAGAGTGGAAGTGAGTATTGTACCAGAATTCGGCCAAAGAGAGCCAGCTTCCCCACACCTTGGGATGACTAAATATCAGGCTTATGTGGTGTTGTTCAATGCATTGGTTAACCCTCTCCATTTGACCATCGATTTGAGGGTGATAAGATGAGCTGAGAGCCAGGGTCGTTCCCAAGAGTCTAAACAGCTCCTTCCAGAGCAGGCTTGTGAAGAGTTTGTCTCTATCAGAAATTATGGATTGGGGCAACCCATGTAGTTTGTAGATGTTGTCTAAGAATACACGAGCAAGCTTTTCTGCAGTGACAGGTCTTGCCAATGCAATGAAGTGCCCAGATTTGATGAACCGATCAACAACTACCCAAATTACCTCTTTTCCCTCTGATTTAGGTAACCCTTCAATGAAATCCATGCTTATGTGTTGCCATACACCATCAGGAACCGGCAAGGGCTGGAGCAACGCTTGGCATCTATGATCACCAAGTTTGGTTTGTTGGCAAACCTCACAACTTTGCACAAAGTTAGTAACTTCCTTTTTCAACCCGGGCCAGCAAAAATGAAATTTCAGCCTTTGATATGTCCTTTCCATGCCTGAGTGTCCTCCCCATGAAGAATCATGAGCAGCACTGGTGACTTGGTGTCTAAGATCAGTAGATTTTTCCACGTACAGCTTCCCTTGGATTCTGATCACTCCTCTGGTTACAGAGATGTCTGTTCCAGTAGCCAGATTGCACCCCTTGCCAATACTTACTACGGCTATACATTCCTGTGCAAACGAGTCATTCTCATAGGACTAGTGTAGCTCTTCCATCCAAGTAGGAGAAATCATGGTAATAGCCCTAAGGGAACCCTGCTCGTGCCCCTCAAATCTGCGTGACAGTGCATCTGCTGCCCAGTTCTCTCTGCCTTTTCTGTATTCAATATCATAATTCAGCCCCAACATCTTCGTTAGCCCTTTCCTTTGGATCCTTGTGACAATCTTCTGCTCTAGTAAGTGTTTGAGGCTTTGATGATCAGTCCTAATGATGAAATGATGCCCATCTAAGTAATGCCTCCACTTATCCACCGTAAGTAATATTGCAAGGTATTCTTTCTCATAAGTGGAAAGAGCTTGGTGTTTTGCACTCAAAGCTTGGCTAAGATATGCTATGGGTCTCCCAGCTTGAGACAATACTGCCCCAATACCACTGCCACTTGCATCTGTCTCTAGGATGAAGCTTGAAGAGAAATCCGGCATAGCTAAAACAAAAGCTCTGCACATTGTAGTTTTGGGACAATCGAAGGCCTTTTGAGCTTCCTCTCACCATTTGAAGGAGTCCTTCTTTAGTAAATCTATTAGAGGCTTGGCTAAGGCTCCATAGTTAGCTAGAAACTTGCGGTAATAGCCAGTTAACCCCAAAAATCCCCTCAATTGTTTCAATGTGACAGGAATAGCCCATTCTCTCATGGCTTGTACCTTTGAAGGATCGGTTGCAACTCCATCACAAGAGATCACATGGCCTAAATATTCTAGATGTGTCTGAGCAAATGAACACTTGACCAACTTAGCATACAATTTGTGCTTGCGCATGACCAGAAATACCTCTCTTAGATGCTTCAAATGCTCTTCAAACGATGCACTATAAATGAGGATGTCATCGAAGAAAACCAATACAAATTTCCTAAGAAATTGCTTGTAAACATCATTCATTAGAGCCTGAAATGTAGCTGGTGCGTTGGTCAAGCCAAAAGGCATAACCACAGATTCAAAATGTCCATGGTGCGTTCGGAAAGCAGTCTTATACACATCATGCTCACCCACCCTGATCTGATGATATCCTTACCGCAAATCCAACTTGGAGAAAACTCGGGCTCCTTGTAATTCATCCAACAAATCATCTATAACTGGTATGGGGAACTTGTCCTTCATGGTCATAGAGTTAAGTTGCCTATAATCAATACATATACGAGCTGAACCATCCTTCTTCTTGACAAGAATGACCGGAGAGGCAAAAGGACTATGGCTGACTCGAATGAAGTTTGTCTTAAGTAACTCCTCTACCTGTCTTTCAATTTCTGTCTTTTGAGCAAGGGGATATCTATAAGGCCTTATCTTCACTGGTGGAGCACCCTCTTTGAGAGGTATTTAGTGATCCAAACTCCTCTTGGGAGGCAAGGACCTAGGCACTTCAAAGACATCACTGAATTCGCTAACCAGAAACTGCACTGCCGGTTCTGTTATGCTGATCATCTCAGCTGAAGATATGGAAAATAATTGGCCTACCCACTGGTAAGCACAGCCTTGAAGCCCTTTCTTCATCTTGCTTCCTTTAATCACTTGCAGTTGAGCCTGTTCCATAATGCATTGTAGTGTAACTTTCGAGCCTTGCACTTCAAATGAGACTGTGAGGTTGGCATAATCAAACAGCACTGGACTGAAAGTCCTCATCCAATCCACTCCAAGCACCATGTCACACCCTCCCAAAGGCAAGATTCTGAAGTCATACTGGAACTTTATCCTGCATCATCTAGAAAAATCCCTTGCATTTGTTCAGAGTCATGACAGTTTTTCCATCAGCCACAGTCACAGCTAGTGGATGAGTTTGTATCACCTCGTGGCCCACCTTCTTGACTTCCACTATCAATGAGAATGACAATGGACCTTTTTCCAGCCTTCCCTTTGATCCGGATTGTGCTGTGAGCCCCATTACCGGTTAATGCCTTTGCTGAAATTTCCACTGCTGCTTCGTCTAACTCCTCTTCAATTTCCTGCTCAGAATCAGTATTATCCTCATCAATTTCTTCTTCATCAGAGAGTTCCCCAACCTTAGTACCTTCAGCAGACATGAGGTACTTGGGATTACACTTGTGGCCAAATTGATAAGGTTGATTGCAACGATAGCACAGTTTCTGTTGCTGCTTGCCTTCATTTCTAAATGTTTTGGGTTTTCCTTGTTGCAGCTGTGAGCTATTACCACTATACCTGGTTGCATCACTGGATGCCAATCCGGTTGCCTCATAGAGCTTGGGTTTAGCAAAAGCCATGGACAAATCAATCGGATCCAAGGCCTTAACCATATTCTTTAGCTTAGGCTTTAACCCACTAATGAACGCAGCTACATAATAAGATTCAGAAGCCTCAATTTCATTCACAATGCTAGCTCTTCGATTCTCAAATCTAGTCATGTAATCCTTCACAGTCGTCTCTTGCTTAACCTTATTGAATTTATCCACTATGTCACTATCATCTTCTTCACTATAGCGAGTACATAAGGATCTAGCAGAGTCATTCCAAGTAATGAAAGGTCTACTTCTCAAGGAGCTATAGAACCATACCTCATGGTCCCCAAGCAAATGAACAGCTATGATTTGCACTTTTTCAGATTCATCTATGTGATAAAAATGGAAGTAACGTTCACACCTCCTTAGCCACGAATGAGGTTGTTTCCCTCCAAATGCCTCGATCTACACTCGAGGCTGTCTATGGCTATGATTCCTAGTGCTGCAGGACTCCTCGTTGCTCCCTGAACGCTGCTGTAACGACTGATCAGGAGGTCCATCCAGATCAGATACTCGTGGTCCAGTTCCTGCATTCCAACTTGAAGATTGAGGTAGCACCGGCTCACTGTTTCCTTGCCTCTCACCAGAATTCAACACCTCCTGGTCACGATCTGAGCTCTTTTCATTAACACCAGTGTTCCCACCTGCATTTTGGATGTTCTGTCCATCCTCATTGATGGACCTCATTGGCTGAGTTGCCTTCATGAAGCTAGCAGGTAATAATGGATCAGGATTTGTCCTTCCGATCTGCTCTCGATTCTCAGTGAGCTTTGATTCGAGTTGCTGCATTTGTTGTTCGATTAGCTGGATAATCCACTCCTCCAGATTTTGAGAATTCTGTGTGACCTGATCTGTGATCTTAGCCTCAACCTGCTGAATTCGTTGATCAACTTTTTCCTCAATCTGTTGAGGTATCACTCCAGTGACTTCTTGCGTGAATCGAGCAAGCAGTGATTCAAATTTACTGTCCAATTGATCTCTTGTCACCCATTCTTGTCTAGTTGCATCGCTACTATCATCACCAACAGCAATGGTTGGTCTACTAGTTGCCCGTGCTGCTGCAGATCTGGTAAGACCCACCGATCAAGGGATTGTCATTTGTCTCCATTAATTTGAAAATTGAACGAAGCTCTGATACCAATTGTTAAGCTCTAGATTAAATCTTGAACTTAACCTAAGAATCAATAGAATATGGGATGAGAAAGAAGTGAAGGAGATGAGAAAATAGAAGAGTTAAGATGAGAGAAAGAAGCTTTAATCGCAAGGATTAGTATGTATTTCATTGGATAAAACTAATTACAAGTATCGGATCCTATTTATAGAGCTAGAGAAGCACCACTCCATGAGCTGAGCCTTCCAGCCAGAAACCTGCAGGCAGCAACCAACTAACTGATTTTCCCGCCTAAACCATTACCTACAGCTGCAAATTTCTTAATTGAATTACAACGATTAAAAACATAACACATACCCATAGAAGTATGGAAATGCCTTGGACAGAAGGGCATCAGTTGGCTGACTAAACTATTTAACCAAATCCTTCTGGGGAAGAAGAAGCCTGAGGAATGGAGGAAGAGCACATTGATTCTGATATATAAGAACAAAGGTGACATTCAGAGTTGCGCCAACTATCGGGGTACCAAACAAATGTGCCACACTCTGAAGTTATGGGAACGGGTCAAAGAAAGGAGGTTAAGGCAACAAACAGAGGTGTCCAAGAACCAATTCAAATTTATGCCTGGGAGATCAACAATAGAAGCTATCCACATCCTAAGGCAGACAATAGAGCACTCCAGGGAGAGACAAAAGGACCTTCACATGGTTTTCGTTGATTTAGAGAAGGCACATGATAGAGTACCAAGGGAGGTTCTTTGGAGAGTTTTGGACAGGAAAGGCATCCCCGTGCCATACATCCGAGCCATTAGAGACATGTATGAGGAGGCACAGATATGGTGCGTACAGTGGACGGGGAGACAGACGCTTTCCCGATAACGGTAGGGGTACACCAAGGGTCTGCTTTGAGCCCCTATATGTTCATTCTGGTTATGGACGAGCTCACTAAGCATATCTAGGGATGTGTACCTTGGTGTATGCTTTTTGCGGATGACATATTGTTGGTGGGGGAGTCACGGGAAGAAGTAAATGAGAAGTTGGAACTGTGGAGAGGGGTACTCGAGTCGAAGGGTTTATGACTAAGCAAAGCCAAGATCGAGCACATGGAACTCAAGTTCGATCCCTCCATCACGCCCAGCCAGGAAGATGCCAAGATTGGATCTGAGGCCATATCGAAGAAGGAGAGCTTCAGATACTTGGGGTCCATGATACAGCACAACGGCGAAGTTGACGAGGATGTCAACAACCGAATTAAAGCAGGATGGCATAAGTGCAGGATGGCCTCAGCTGTACTTTGTGATAGAAAGTTCCCCTTGAAGCTAAAGGGAAGATACTATAAGACGGTTGTGAGGCCAGCCATGACATATGGGGCGGAATGCAGGGCGATGAAATAATAGCAAACACAGAAGATGAAGGTGGCATAGATGCGAATGCTGAGGTGGATGTGGGGGCACACAAAGAAGGATAGGATCAGAAACGACGTCATAAGAGCCAAATTGGGAGTAGCCTCCAATGAAGATAAATTGAGGGAGCAATGTTTGTGGTGGTTCGGACATGCTGAAAGGAGACTGGACAACGCTCCAGTAAGGAGATGCGAACAGCCCCATACTACATTAGGCAGGAGAGGAAGAGGCGGGCCAACGAAGAGATGGCTGGAGACGATCCGACAGGACCTCACCCACCTAAACCTTTGGGAGGAGATGGCCTTAGATAGGGCCCAATGGAGGGCTAGCATAGGGGTTATAGATGCTCTAGTTAGAGTAGGGTAGTCTCGCTTACTAGTGCTAAGCCTTAACATCCTCTTGGAGCACTTAGGTTGTGTACTTGCTCTCATGAGCTGCTACTTGCCTTCTTATCTTTTGATTTCTGCTTGATGTGGCTTGCTTTGAGTTTGTTGTTTGCTCGCCGTGTGTTTTGCCCTACTCATGCTTTGATGTTTTCCTGCTGCCAGGCCACATGTTCTATGCTACGGACCAGCTTCTCAGACTGGGGGTCCTCGAAAACTGCCTCTTTTCAGGGTAGCACCCTGAAGGGGGAAGGCTGCGTACATCTACCCCCCCCCCCCCCCCCCCCCCCCGACCCTGCTTTTGCGAGAGCCCTTGGAGGCACTGGGTTTGTTATTGTTGTTGTACCCCTGATCTTAAGTTTATTATTTCTCTTAAGCCAATCGAATATTACATCGTCTCTAGAGAGGTCAAATGAATACTTTCTCAAGTCTTAGGATTGTTAGGACTTCCTGACTTTAATATCCTTCGTAATCAATGGATTACAAACCATGGGAGGCCCCTTGACGTACTCAGCTATGTCGATCTCATATGAAGAATCCTCTTCCTCCTCAATTAAATCGTGCACATATGTCCCATACATGCTGTTTTCCAAAGGCTTTCTTCTTTTAAGACTGCCTTATATCTAACGGCACATTCTGCCTGCTAAAAAAGCATCATAAACTTAGAGCCTTTGAATTTCTTCCTGAATTCAATGTCCAAGCCGTTTAGAGGCAGTTTAGCATACTTGAGCTCAGCAAGAGCTATAATGCATTTTAACCAAGCTCACTTGAACCAGTTAATATACTCTTCCACTGATTCACCTGACTTTTATCTCATTTGAACCAAGTTTGACATGGAAGTTCCTAACTCCATTCCAAGCAATTGGGCATAGAGTTGTCTAGCCATGTCGTCCCAATAGTAAATAGAATTCGATGGGAGGCTGATATACCACTAGAAAGCGATCCAAGTCAACAAACTAGGAAATAGCCTTAATTTCAACTATTAGTTATCTGCTGCTTCCCTGCACTAGCAATTAAATCTCACCAAGTTCTCGAGAGCAGAAACAGTCCCTTATGAAAAGAGGGTAAACTCGGGGATTTTGTATCCTCGAGGAAAAGGGCAATCCCTGTCAATGTAGTCAGGGTAAGGTTTACTCTATAAGGGCCTATCAACCCTTGCGAGACCTGGCCCATACATTTGCTCAATGAGGGCAGCCATTAGATCCTAGAGGGGAAGGTTGGGCACACGATTATACGCCTACCACTGCCCCCCAAACGGGTATGAATGTCGAGGGGGGTCTGCGGGATACCGCTAAGCACCTATCACAATCAGGTGCAGGAATAGTTGCTTCCCCCCAAACCCTAGATAAACCCCTAAACCATAATGGCCATGCACTGGGTTGGCCATAAAGTATGTTCCCGCAAGACCTAGGTTACCTGGAGGGCCTGGAGGCACACCAGTACCTACAGGTTGTTGGTTCATCCTTTTTTATCAACCCTCAAGTTGTTATCTTGAGGACGTGGGTTTTTAATTTGCCCTCCAATATGGTAAGGATGGAGAGTCTTAAGATGAGAAGCCTACTTCCTTATAGTAGGAACCTGACCTTGCACTCCTATCTCAAGGTCTTAAGTGGGCCTCGAGGGAACCTCCACTGCTTGAGGAGGGTGAGAACAGTTGTACCTCCCTATCTCAAGGACATGTATCAATGGCGCAGTAGGATTAAGGTCCCTCATGGTAAGAGAAAAACTCTGATCAAAAGAGCTTGCAACCTTATGAGGCACGCTTTCGCTTCTATGGCTGGACTCCAAGTGTATGACACATGGGTTAGCCACAAACGGGTTTTCCATTCTCTTAGAGACCATATAGTCAACCTTAGTGGCTGGAAATCACATGCTAGAAGGGGTCTTATGTGGGTAACCAGCTTGGAATTAATGGAGGGGAGGTAGGCCTTAGTTTCCTGATATCCTCCCTAATGGTTTAGACCAAGCCATTGTGAGTCTCAGCTTGTCTAACCAAAAATAGGCTCAATTCAACCACTATATGCTTAGCCACATCCTTAATAATAAGGGTAGCAGTAGAGGACAAGGTTAAATTCATTTCTACCGAGACTCTATTTGTCTCTTTGTGTAGCCTTTCATTCATAGAGGTTCCAACGTAGCTAATCACGGCCCTCATAGCAGCAGAGTTTTCGCGCCGAGCTGCAAGATTGTGCTCTTTTTTCAGCACCTTGTCTCTCGAAGGCTTCTTTTATTGTTTAATTAACCCTCTGGTCCACAATCTCTAAACGAAGCTTGAGCATAGCCATGAAACTCTAAAGAGAATGGCTATCGAGCCTAATATGTTCATCTTGTAGGATGTCATCAACACCACCACTTTCACTGCCGTGGCTATGACGCATTTCATCCTTTCGAGATATGGGACTTTGTTTTAGAGGACGCTCAAGTGGGGACCCGATAAGGGACAGGCTTCTGATTCCTCGTGCTAGAGAGCACTAGAACTCTTGGTTTTGACCATCGACGAATGGCTGGCAATTGCGCCTTAGTAATCCATGATGGGCTAAAGACGATGAAGTCTCGTTTCAAACTTCCCACAGTGGTCGCTAAAAGACATGTTTACTCAATTTTGTTTCGAATGATGTTTGTGTGGTTGCCATAAATTGGAAAAGAAAACAAATGTGCAAATGGGACTCACCGCGACTAGGGAGTGAGCCTAATTATAAACCACACGTCTTTAACCTCAACCACTCACCATTTTTGGAGAAAAGGTTGCGGTATGTTGGTGTTTTTGATTTTGATTATACCGTGAGTACCACTTATGCTTCAATTAAGAAGACTTTTGTTAAGTATTTTATGTGGAGTTTTATGTATTTTATGATGGAAAATTTAAAGGATATCGACCTAAATCAAGTGGCAGTTATAGTGACGGAATAGGGCCCACAAACACCTTTCCTCGTACACTTAAAAGTTAGGAACTAGGGTGGAGACAAACCCAAGAGCTCAGCAATCCACTTACAAGCTCGAGTCAATCAGGTTTTCAAGCCTGGCACCCTGAACTTATAATAACTCGAATGAGTTTAGGTCTGATAAGATTATGGTGGAGCAAACCGTATTCAGGTCACTAGATTAGGACCAACGCAATCAAGGGACAAGCCTTGTGTCATGATTCTATTTTCATTGAGCTATTAAATACATCTAAATGTTGTGTTTTTCTAGTGTAATAGCCATAAGGGTTTAGTTGGATATTTTGGCACGAATAATTGATTGTTAGGTAGAGCAATTTAGCAAGTGTCTAGATGCATTGTAATTCTAGATATTTACCTCTTGACTTTGGTTGGTTCCAATTGTATAAAGAGTTTTCTATCATGTATTGAGAAAGCTAATGAATGAAAATTGATCGCTTCTTCTCTCAACCCTAATTTCTCTCTACTTCTTATCTCCTTTCACTTCTTCCTCATCTTATACTCTTTTATCCCTAGGTTATGATTCAAGATTGTTCTTGAATCATAACAATTGGTATCACAGCTTGTGTTTGCTGTCAATTGATCTTGATTTGGTTGATTGGAGATAGCTAGATGCAAGAAGAGTGTATCAATGGCTGGTGGAGTTACAACACAAGCAAATGCTGCTGCAAATGATACTTATGCTTCTGTTAACATTCACAGCAAATTGAAGTAAGGATCCAAGGATTACAGCAGCAGAGCACAAGGAAGAATTGGCCTTCTGGAGATGGAGTTTTGTCAGCAGCCAGCCAGCTTTATCATCCTCTAGAGGTTATGCAACCTCAAATATCAGGAGTACCAGGTGGAGAATCTGATAGTCCACCAGATTTAATGCACCCACAAACTTCAGAAGCGAGTGACAATGGCACAGTCGGTAATAGAGGTAATGGATTCAGACAGCCTAGAGTTGAGATTGAATAGTTTGATGGCAAGCAACCTCAGTCTTGGTTGAGAAGATGCGAGAGGTACTTTCATTTCTATCACATAATTGAGGCTAAGAAGGTGGAATTAGCTACAGTTCACCTCCATGGAGATCAGAAGGTATGGTTTTGTAGTCTTATACATAGTAATCCTTCATTATCTTGGTCTGAATTGGTGGAGGAGCTTTGTGAGAGATACGGTGATGAGGATCCTAGTGATATTGTGGAAAACTTCAATAAGGTGGTGCAAACTACCTCTATGAAATAGTATACGGCAAGATTTGAGAATCTTAAGCTAGGATGATTTCTGTGAATCCTAATGCAAGTGAAGCTTATTATGTCTCAAGTTTTATCAGTGGTTTAAAGTCAAAAATTAGGAATCTTATCAAAGCCTTGAGTCCTAGAACACTATCTAAAGCCTATGCCAAGGCCAAGTTGTTTGAGTCCACTGTGTTGGTAGCCTCTGATGGCCAGAGAAGTAGAAGTAATCAAGGTTCTTATCAGCCTCAGAGTGCTCCTACAAGATCTAAGCCTTTGAGTGTGAAAGAGAAGAAGGCTCAGAGACTATGTTTCAAATGTAATCAACGATATTTCTTTGGACACAAGTGTAATCCTAAGCTTCTGATGTTAGCTAGTGGAGCAGAGGCAGAAAGGGATACTAAAGAGGAAAAAATGGAAGCTGAATTGACTGAACAAGAACAGGAATTACAAGAGGAACTAGTGGATGATGAAATGGAAATTTCCATGAAGGCATTAATAGGTAATGGCTCTCACAATACTATTAGAATCAAAAGAGAAGCAAGACACAAATCTATTTTGATTTTGATAGATAGTGGCAGTGCTCACAGATTCATTGATCCTATGCTTGTTTGAAAGGTGGGGCACGAAGTCACTAGGACAAGTCCTCTAGCTATGACCGTGGCTGATGGGAATCCAATACTTACTCAAACCAAATGCCAAGGCTTTACTTGGCAAATGCAGAATCATAAGTTTGTGTATGACTTCAGAATTCTTCAACTGGGAGGCTGTGACATGATTCTCAGAGTTGATTGGATGAAGACTTTCAGTCCATTAATTTTTGATTTCTCTCAACTGTCAGTTTCATCTGAGATGCAAGGGGCTACTATCATATTGTAAGGAATTGTGGAGTAGGCTCAATTGCAACTAATGAAAGGCAAGAGGTTCGAAGGATTTGTTAAGAAAAGAACTTGTCAATGGATAGGACAATTTTCCTCAACTCATTCTAAGGTTTAGGCAATTCCACTAAAGTCTAATTCAGATCTAGTGACCTTGCGGCCATATAAGTACCCTCACTCACAGAAGACTAAGATTGAAAGGCAAGTTGAGGAGCTGCTGAAAACTTGTTTCATCCAATAGAGCCACAGCCCATTTGCCTCTCTAGTTATTTTAGTCAAGAAGAAGGATGGTGTTATGAATTGACAAATTTTATTTGTAATTTCTAGTTGTAATTGTTGATAAGTGTGTCATTGTTGAGTTGTTAGAATTTAAAAGTCGGTTGGGTAGCATTTAGGCTCCAAAAGTGGTTAAAAGGTCAAACCGGGTCCATTTTGGGGGTTTTGCTGCAAAATTGGCGGGAAAGGCTGTTAGATGGTTTAGTTTGAATTTGTCTTGATGCAATGTGCCCAAATGTGTATAAATAGGGTTCTAAGCATGTAATTCAATCATCCAATTAATAAAAATCAGAATTCCTTTTGGAATTACTCTCTTTTCTCATCTCCTTCTCTATTTCTCATCCCCTTTCACTTCTTTTCTCATCTCAACTCTTTCTTCTACAAGGTTAGACTTCTAATTTCAAATTGGAAGCTAACAATTGGTATCAGAGCTGGTTCAAGCAATCAATTGATTGATTGAGGCTAGCAAAATCAAGGAAAATCGTGGCCGATGGTGTAAGAACTAGGTCCGGTGCAGGTGGAGTGAATGCAACTAGTCTGAATTTGGATGATGCTGCTGCAGTTGCTAGCAATGCAACAATCGAACCTCAGAATGCTACTAAAGAAGATCTTCAAGATTTACAGAAAATTTTTGATCAAAAATGGATCGAATTCTGTCATTATTTTTGGACAAAGAAGCAAAGGATGCAAAGGTGCAAGATCGGTTACAGCAAATTGAAGTGAAGATTGTACACTTGCAAGATCAAGTTAATAAGCAAGAAGAATTAAGTTTTAATGCAATCTTGAAGCCTACGAGTCTGATCCTTCATTCGGTTGAAGCAGATCAGCAGCAAGACAATGTTGACAGACCTGAAGGTCTGGTGCGGAGCCGAAGAGAGTCTCCGATAATGCAGTCGGATGTAGGACCTTCAATTAACATCAGATCAGCTGAGAATCAACCTTTTCAACCTAAAATTGATGTAGACAATCAGGATCAAGCCTCTAGACAAGCACATTGCAAACCTGAAGCTTTGAATGCATACCGCAATATCAGGCCACAGAATTCAGTGTTACAGCGCAGAGTTGAATTTGATGAGCTCGATCATCTTGACAGACCTCCTGATCGACAATACCAGCATAGATCAGTGAGTAATGACACTATATCTGGTGGTAGGAGTGGTAATTACAGGCAGCCAAGAGTTGAAATTGATCCTTTTGATGGTAGACAACCGGAATCATGGCTAAGGGGATGTGATCAGTACTTTTTGTATTACAACATACCTGATGACGAAAAGCTCCAGCTGGTTGCAGTTCATTTACATGGTGACCATGAGGTTTAGTATTATAGTTTGTTGAAGAGCAAACCCAATCTTTCTTGGGGCAAATTCATAGAAGAAATGTGTGAACGATATGGAGAAGGTGAATCAATGGATGTTGTGGATAGCTTTAACAAGTTGTTTCAAACTTCAACTGTGAGAGAGAGAGTATGTTTAGATTTGAGAACTTAAGAGCCAACTTGCTGTCAGTTTTGTCCATAGCTCCCAAGGAGGCTGAATCATATTATGTTTCATGCTTTGTGAGTGGATTGAAGCCAAGGATCAAGAATACGGTGAAAGCCATTGGTCCTAAGACTTTGTCAAGTGCTTACAATAAGGCAAAGTTGATTGAAGCTACTCAGGTCCAATCAAGTGACAAGATTAAGTAGCACGACAACAAGTTCAGACCTCAGCAGAAGAACTCCAGTACTAGTTTTAAGCGTGCTGTTGATAGAAGTTCTGTGAGGCTTTGCTTTCGTTGTAATCAACCGTATCAGCATGGTCATAGGAGCAAAACACAAGCATTGATGTATGCAAGGGGGTCCCATGCTGAAGCTGATTCTGGCAGTGACCGATCAGATGCAGAACATGACAGTGTTGATTGTACTTCACAAGAGGAATTGAGTGAAAATGAAGTGGAGATATCAATGAAGGCTTTGACCGGTAGTGGAGCTCATAACACTATCAAAATCAGAGGCAAGGCCGGTAAACATTCCATCATTGTCCTTATTGATAGTGGGAGTACTCATAGTTTCGTTGATCCAAAGTTGATTGAGAAGGTTAAGCATGAGGTAACAAAGACTCATCGCTTGGCGGTGATGGTGGCTGATGGTAACTCCTTGACAACTCAAAACAAGTGCTTAGCATTCCCATGGTCTATGCAAGATCATCAATTCACCTTTGATTTCAGAGTTCTTCCTTTGGGAGGTTGTGATATGATGCTTGGGGTGGATTGGACGAGAACCTTCAACCCGGTTGTGTTTGATTTTGATAGGATGACTGTGGCATTTGAGGCTCATGGCACCAAAGTATCCTTGAAAGGCATATCAGAGGAAGCTCAACTCAAGTTGATTGATGGCAAACGTGTGCAAGATGGAATCAAGAAGAAGGCAATACAATGGATTGGGCATTTGTTCATGTTATCTTCGGTAGAGTTGCAGCAGGATCCACAACCAGAGGTACAGTCCTTAGTGGATGAATTTGGGGACATTTTTGAGCAGCCTAAGAGTCTTCCTCCTCAAAGGAGTGTGGACCATGCCATTCCCTTGCGTGTAAATGCTGATCTGGTGAAGATTAGACCTTATCAGTATGCTCACGGCCAAAAGACAGAGATAGAGAGGAAAGTTGAGGAACTTCTTCACATGAGTTTCATTAGACCAAGCCATAGTTTTTTTACTTCACCTGTGATTCTGGTGAAGAAGAAAGATGGCTCAGCTAGAATGTGCATTGACTACCGTCGGTTGAATGCTCTAACAGTGAAGGATAAGTTTCCCATCCCTGTCATAGATGATTTGCTTGACGAGCTACATGGAGCATGCTTCTTTTCAAAGCTTGAATTGAGGCAAGGGTATCATCAAATCAGGGTCCTCGAGCCAGATATCTACACGACAACTTTTCAGACTCATCATGGCCACTTCGAGTTTGTTGTTATGCCTTTCGGTTTAACAAATGCTCCGGCCACTTTTCAAGCAGCCATGAATGACGTTTTCAAGCCTTTTCTAAGGAAGTCAGTGCTCTTTTTCTTCGATGACATACTGATTTACGGCTCAACAAATGAAGCTCATCTCACTCACCTCAGACAAGTCTTTGGAGTGATGCGACAACACAAGTTCTTTGCAAAGTTGTCCAAATGCTCGTTTGCTCAAAATAAGCTTGAGTATTTTGGTCATATCATCTCACAAGAGGGAGTTTCTACCAATCCTAATAAGATCCGTGCAATGCAAGATTGGCCAATTCCGATCACCTTGAAGCAATTGAGAGGTTTTTTGGGATTGACCGGGATATTAGAAAATTCATTAAGGGTTTTGGTTCTATTGCCAAACCTTTAACCGAACTCTTGAAGAAGGATGCTTTTGCATGGAATGAGAGATCTCAAGCTATATTTGAGGCTCTTAAAGCCGCAATGTGTGCTGCTCCGGTATTGGCAATGCCAAACTTTACCGAAAGCTTTATTTTGGAGACCGATGCAAGTGGTACTGGTATTGGGGCTGTTCTTTCTCAATGTGGAAGGCCTATTGCTTCAAGCTCTTAGTCCCAAGCATCAAGCCATGTCGACCTATGGGAAAGAATATCTAGTAAATCTCTTAGCCGTGGAGAAATGGAGGCATTACTTGGAGGGTCACAAGTTCATCATTCGAACGGATCACCAAAGCCTCAAGCATCTCCTTGAGCAAAAGATTGTGTCAAGAATTCAAAAGAAATGTCTCATGAAGATGCTTGGCCTTGATTATGACATTGAGTACCGAAGGGGCAAAGATAATGCTACAGCCGATGCTTTGTCTAGGAAGTTTAAAGACACTAAAGTTGGGTACTGCATTGCTACTACCGTGGTGATTCTTTCATGGATGGAAGATCTTTATAAGTCATATGAGGCTGATCCATTTGCATAAGAAAGTGTTGCTGCTGTTCTTGTGAATAATGCAGAAAGGGATACATCAGAATCTGAAATTTCAGTGCAGAGGGGACTGATTCGAGTTCACGGCAAGCTCTATGTGGGATCTGCTACTGATTTGAGAAATCATATCATACATGCTTCTCATGATGCAGCTTGGGGAGGCCATGCCAATGTAGAAGGCACATATCAAAGAATTAAAGCATACTTTACATGGCCAAGCATGAAAAAAGAAGTAAGTGAGTATGTGAAGACTTGTGAAGTATGTCAACAAACGAAGCTGGGAGATCATCGTTACAAGGGTCTACTTCAACCACTTCCTACTCAGGATGGAGCATGGATTTCATCGAGGGATTACCGAGGTCTAAAGGCAAGGAGGTCATATGGGTAGTGGTGGATCATTTCACCAAGTATAGCCATTTCATTACTCTTGCTCGACCCGTTACCGCTGAAAAATTGGCAAGAATCTTCCTCGACAACATTTACAAATTACATGGATTGCCTCAATCCATTGTGTTAGATCGAGACAAGATTTTCATAAGCACATTTTGAAGGGAGTTGTTCAAGTTGATGGGTACCACATTGGCACTTAGTTCCTCTTATCATCCTCAAACGGATGGCCAAACCGAGCGAGTCAACCAATGTGTGGAGCAATACCTTCGGAGTATGGTTTTCTTAAGGCCCAAGGAGTGGAATCATTGGCTTTCTTTGGAGGAGTTTTGGTTCAACACTCACTTCCATACATCAATTGGCACTTCACCCTTCCAAGCTTTGTATGGTTATTCTCCTCCTTCACCCATGCTGCTGCAACAACCGAGGGAGACTGATTCTGCAGCAATAGATTTAGTGCAGCAGAGGAGACATTTTATGCAAGTGCTTAAGGATAATCTCCAACAAGCTCAGGCACAAATGAAATTTTATGCCGACAAAAAGAGGGTAGACAAAAACTATGAAGTTGGAGACATGGTCTACCTTAAATTACAACCATATAGACAGTCTTCCTTGGCTGTCAAGCGTAATGTCAAGCTAAGTGCTCGTTGCTTTGGCCCATACAAAATCTTGGAGAAAGTTGGCAATGTTGCATATAAGCTTGACTTACCTTTGCATTCATACATTCACCCAGTGTTCCATGTTTCCCTACTTAAAAAGCAGGTCATGAATGGTGCTGCAACTGCTCGAAATCCACCTGGTGCAGAATCAAATAGGGTGCCGATGCTGCAGCCTGCTGCTGTTAAAGCCTGGAGGATGCCGCTGTTAAAGCCTGGAGGATGCTGCAGCATGATCACGGTGCTGTGCAAGAGGTGTTGGTGACTTGGAGCAACTTGAACAAGAGCTTTATGACTTGGGAAAATTGCAAATTCATGAAGAGCCAATTTTCAAATTTCACTTCTTGAGGACAAGAAGTTTCTCAAGAGGGAGAGAATGTTATGAATTGACAAATTTTAATTATAATTTCTGGTTGTAATTGTTGATAAGTGTGTCATTGTTGATTTGTTAGCATTTAAAAGTCGGTTGGGTAGCATTTAGGCGCCAAAAGCGGTTAAAAGGTCAAACCGGGTCCATTTTGGGGGTTTTGCTGCAGAATTGGCGGAAAAGGCTGTTAGATGGTTTAGTTTGAATTGGTCTTGATGCAATGTGCCCAAATGTGTATAAATAGGGTCCTAAGCATGTAATTCAATCATCCAATTAATAAAAATCAGAATTCCTTTTGGAATTACTCTCTTTTCTCATCTCCTTCTCTATTTCTCATCCCCTTTCACTTCTTTTCTCATCTCAACTCTTTCTTCTACAAGGTTAGACTTCTAATTTTGAATTGGAAGCTAACAGATGGAACAGCTAGAATGTGCATTGATTACAGGTAGCTGAACTTGCTTACAATCAAGGACAAGTTTCCCATCACAATCATTGATGATCTCCTGGATGAACTTAATGGCTCGCACTTCTTCTCTAAGCTGGACCTGTGACAAGGATACTATCAGATCAGAGTCTTGGAGCAGGACATCTATAAGACTGCCTTCAGAACTCACCATGGGCATTATGAGTTTGTGGTGATGCCATTTGGCTTAACTAATGCTCCAGCTACATTTCAGGCTGTGATGAATGATGCGTTTAAGGGTTTCTTAAGGAAATTTGTATTAGTTTTCTTCAATGACATTCTAATTTACAATGCAACATTAGAGGACCATGTGGCTCATCTGAGGAAGATGTTCGGTGTTATGCGCAGTCATAAGCATTATGCTAAGCTATCTACGTGTTCCTTTGCTCAATCACAAGTGAAGTATCTAGGCCATATCATCTCCTATGAGCGAGTATCCACAGATCCTTCTAAGATTCAAGCTGTGAAGGATTGGCGAACACCTGTAACATTGAAGCAATTGAGGGGATTTCCTAGGCTTGACTGGATACTACAGAATGTTTGTAGCTAGGTGTGGAGTAATTGCCAAGCCATTAACTGATCTCTTGAATAAGGATGCTTTTAAGTGGTCTAAGGCAGCTTAAGAGGCTTTTGAAGCATTGAAAGAAGTAATGTATGTAGCATCAGTGTTGGCTATGTCTGATTTCAGTAAGGATTTTGTGCTAGAGATTAATGCTAGTTGTAAATGAGTTGGGGCAGTATTATCTTAGATGGGGAGACCTGGGGCTTATCTTAGTCAGGCCTTGAGTACAAAGCATTTGAAGTTGTCTATATACGAGAAAGAGTATCTTGCTATCCTTTTGGCTGTCAAGAAATGGGGGCATTATTTGTTGGGCCATATATTTGTCATCAAAACAAACCATCAGAGCCTTAAGTACTTGTTAGAGGAGAAGATAGCAACAAGGGTCCAATGTAAAGGCTTGATGAGGATGCTTGGTCTAGACTATTCAATTCAATATTTGAAAGGCAAGGAGAATCTTGTTGCAGATGCTTATCTCGCAGTCTAGAGGAGTATGAAACTGGTTTTTGTGGAGCTTTCTTGGTTGTATTACCAACTTGGATGGAAGAGGTTTACAGATCTTATGAAGAAGATAACTTGCCCAAATATGTGTGAGAGCTTTCAGCACCAACAAAGCCTCTCCTGCTACATCAAAGCTCCGTTTGTTTCAACGGAAGTACTTTTCCACGGAAAACGTTTTCCTTTGGAAAAGGTTTTCCATGGAAAATGATATTCCCATTGAGGTTTTCCATTGTTTGTTTCAAGGGAAAACATGTTTTTACATTTCGATATTCATCGCTTGTTTTAAAGAAATCATCTTTTACCAACATCTTATACCTAGTTATAGGACAATATAAGTAGTAATAAAATATTTTTGAAATTATTTAGACTCTATGTGGTTGTAGAATTATTACTAAGGTACCCTAAGGTTTAAGCATTTATCATATATCATGACATTTGAATGTATATAATGACGTGTTGAAGTTTAATATTTTATCACTCGTGTATCATACATCAAAATTTGATGAATTTTTGTAAGAATCTGACCAAATATAAAATTGCTAATATAATACATTATTACAATAATATTTACAAGTCATATCAATATTTTTAGCAAATTATGATAAAATGTTCATCTAATATTGATGTAAAAACTACCAAAATATTGCCGAAATCATATGCCGTGTTAGTATTTTTTAGGAAAAGTCTAATGAGAATACTTATATATTATCGGAATCATGTTTGTAGATCACTTACAATGATGACTTCCCTCTTTTAAAAGGGAAGTCATTTCCCCCATTTGAACGAAAAGGTTTTCCTTTAGAAAAACCTTTTCCATCTTCAATCTTGAGATGAACAACAGAAAAGGGAAAAACCACTTCCTAGAATGTGGTTTTCCCCCTAAACAAACGGAACCCAAATGCCGGTATTTCAATGACAAAAGGGATCATTAGGATAAAAGGAAAATTGTATGTGGGATCATCCATTGATTTGAGGAAGCAGATCATTGAGGCTTTCCATGATTCAGCTTGGGGTGGGCATTCTAGTATAGAAGGAACTTATTAGAGGCTCAAGAGTTATTTCAGTTGGGCTGGCATGAGAAAGGATGTGATGGAGTTTGTTCAATCTTGTGAGGCATGTCTACAGAAAAAACCAGATGGCAAGAAGTATGAAGGCTTGCTCTAGCCTCTTCCAATTCCTGATTGTGCGTGACCACACATAAGCAAGGATTTTATTGAGGGGTTACCTAAATCTGAGGGGAAAGAAGTTTTGTGGATCATTTCATCAAATTCAGTACTTTGAAGCTTTGTCTCGTCTAATTAGAGCTGAAAGAGTTGCAAGGGTCTTCTTAGACAACATTTACAAGCTGCATGGGTTGCCACATTCCATAGTTTCTGATCGTGATAGGCCCTTTACTAGCAATTTCTGGATAGAATTGTTCCTTCTCTTGGTTACTGCTTTGGCTTTGAGTTCTTCTTATCAGCCTCAGACTGATAGACAATCAGAGAGGGTTAATCAATGCGTTGAACAATACTTGAGGAGTATGACATTCATCCATCCTATGAAGTGGTGTAGGTGGTCGTTCTTGGCAGAGCTTTGGTTCAATACGCATGCGCATTCCTCTATAGGCACTACCCCCTTTGTATGGATATGATCCTCCCTCTCCCTTGGTCTTACGTAGGATCACCACTTCAGTGCCAGATGTTTATGATCTGTTGCTAAAGAGAAGGCAGTTACTACAGCTTCTCAAAGATAATCTTCACTTGGCTCAGGCACGGATGAAGTACAATGCTGACAGGAAGCATTCAGACAAGGTCTTTGAAGTGGGCGATTTGGTGTATTTGAAGCTATAGCCTTATAGATAATCCACAGTGGTAGTATTCAAGAATGTTAAACTCAGTGCTCGGCATTTTGGCCCCTATAGAATCCTTTTGAGAAGTTAGGAAAGGTTGCTTATAAATTAGAGCTTCCACCTGGTTCATATGTTCATCCGGTGTTCCATGTTTCCCTTCTGAAGAAACACGTGGAAAAAGGGAGGTCTTGCACTCCTAACCCCCCTAAGGTTGGTTCTAGTGTAGCTCTTTTGCAGGTTCCTGCTGCCATACTGGACTCTCGTGTGATTCAGCAAGCCGGGAAGCAGACTGAAGAAGTCTTGGTGCTATGGAGCAACTTTTTCCTTCTCTTTTTTTTTTTTTTTTTTTTTTTTGCGCCAAAGGGCAAGCACTAGTTCCATTGATTTGCCAAAAGATGCTTACAATGTATGTACAGCTCTACAAAAGACATAAGAACATCTAAACAAAGTCAAACAACTCCACAAACTTTCTTCTAAGTAAAATTTTCAATCATACAAGAAAACTAATCATACAAGAAAACTAACAGTACCATTTCTTAAGTCTAATCACAAGAAGTTGATTCTCAGCCATACTGCCACTTGTATCTCTCTAATTACTTGATCTGGAGTTTTCAATTGGCTTCCTTGCATTCTCACATTACGTTCCTTCCATACATGGTATATGTATGAACTAAAACACAAGCGTCGAATTTTACTCTTCACCAACCGATTTCGAACTGTAAGTCGAAACCACTCCATCACTTCCCATATGCCAGGGTATATAGGTATACCACTCCGTTCTACAATTTTCGTCCAGACTTTCCTTAACCATTTGCATTGGAAAAAAGGACGGTCCATAGGTTCTGCCTCTGAATAACATAAGATACATCTACTCCCCTCCGAACATCTTCATATGCTGCTCTAGTAAAATGTCCATTACAACACCATTCCTGCAACATGTTCTCTGCAGCAACAATGTCAACCAAATCTTGGAGAAGCTGCTTCCCACATTCTACTATTTGTTTCCATACACATGAGTCATTCACTCAAGTTTTGATATTCCATATTGGAGCACCCTTCATGTAGTAAATATGAATCCACTTCACCCACAACGCATCTTTCTTTTAACAATATTCCATAATAGCCGCAGAAAATGTGCTTTGGTCCAAGATGCCAACTATCTAAAACCTAATCCTCCTTCATCTCGAGGGAAAGATAGTAGATCCCAAGCTCCCGGATATGGACCACCTTTTTATCTACCTCTCCAAACCATAAGAATTGAGATAAGATACCTTAAATTTCTTTCATTATCATTTTGGGAAGATAAAATATGTTCACCCAACAGGACAAAATTCCAAAAACTACCGAGCATAACAATTCCATCTGACCCGCATAAGACATATTTTGTTTGGCCATGAATTAATCTTTGCTTTTAATCTATCAATTAACGAACCATATTGATTCACTTTCATATGTGAACCTGCAATCGGGACTTCAAGGTAATGAAGTGGAAGGCTATCTTCCATAAACCCTAGCTCGCCCAGAAATTTCATTTTTTGCTCCTCCTATACCCCGGAGAACCATATACTAGACTTCAAGTTATTCACTTAAGCATCTAGAAAATTAGACAAGAGACTCCAAAAGCACCTACACTGATCCCCTATCTCCTCTAGCAAATAAAAGAAAATCATCCGCAAACACTAAGCGATTCATTTTCAGTTTGGCACATTTCAGGTGATACCGAAACCCCTCGATTTTCGAAGCAAGCTAAAGCTTCCTAGACAGGTATTCCATGCACAAGACGAATAGGCACGGGGACAAAGGATCCCCTTATCGAAGACCTCGAGCCCCTTTGAAAAATCCCATCATTTCACCATTGATCTGAAAAGAAAAAGTGGGGGTGGAGAAGCATTCTTCCACCAAGCAAAGAAACTTAGACGAGAACCCCAACTTTTCCATGAGTTCAGGTGAAAAACCTCAATCCACTGAATCATAGGCCTTCTAAATATCTACCTTCATGAAATATAGGGGGGAGAGATTTTTCCTTCCATAGTGTTTGATGATTTCTTGACCGAGTACAATATTCTCAAAAATCGAGCACCCCTTCACAAAAGCCGCTTGAGTCAAATTTGTAATGTTTCCTAACACTTTGTGCAATAGAGAGCTCAATATCTTCGATATAGTTTTGTATATGACATTGCAACATACAATCAGCCGATAGTCCCCAACTGCTTCTGGGTGATCACATTTTGGAATAAGACAAATCACAGTAGCGTTAAGACATTGAAGGATTCTACCCTTCTCAAAAAAAATCATGAATAGCTAGACAGAGATCGTGGCCCACTGTCTCCCAAGCTAAACAAAAAAAGATCGAAGAAAATCCATCTGATCTAGGAGCTTTAGCTGACGGAATTTCCCAAATTGCTTCCTTGATTTCTGAATCGGTACTAAGGGCACATAACATGCTTATACTATCCGGGAGAACCGTGGGACCCCGAGCTATCACTGCCTTCTTCAACCATAACCCAGGATGAATGTGTAGTACTAAGAAGCTGTTTATAAAATGATAATAATTTCTCCTTCAGTCCTTGGGGATCTTCCACCCTGCATCCCAAAGAATCTAATACTAACCAAATTGCATTGTGCTTCACTCAAGCTTTAATATGTGCATAGAATAATGACAAAACCACATCCATCAAATTCATATGTTAAATCTTGGCACGCTACTACAGGTACAGATCTTCAACATGAAGTAACCGAAGCTTTGTCTTGTTGAGCTCCTCCACCGGTTCATCTTACTTCTCTTGCATTTTGAACAGCAAGTCCCTAGTCTCATTTACTTGCTACGCAATTCCTCTTGGGAAACATTTCTTTAAAGCCTTTAGCCGATGCTTTGCTGCTACAAGCTTCTTAAGGAGTACAAATAGCGGAGTTCCCTTCACCTCTATAGTCCATGCTTCTCTCACACATTCTTGGAAGCCTTTCATCTTTGTTAGCCAATTGCCAAACTTAAATTGATTGCCCAATGTTGTAAGTGTCTAATCTACCTGAAGCAATAAAGGAGTATGATCTGAGATTCCAGGAGCAAGAACATGAATGCTTGATTCAATAATTTCATGCCATCTATAATTGCCAAGAGCTCTGTCAATCCTAGAATGGATATTAGCATCCCCATTTTGTTGATTAAACCAAGTATAGTACATACCAACTAGCCTCAGATCTGTCAAACTAAGTCTTTCAATACAATCAAAGAAGTCATGTGTTTCGGTTATTGAAACCCAGAGCCACCAATACGATCCCAGGACTCAGATACCACATTAAAGTCCCCTAAAAGCAACCACGAATGCGCTATCGAAAAACCAGTCTCAGTTAAGCTATCCCACAATGCCTTGCAGTCACCAATTCTATTTTACCCACAACAAAAAGAACAGAAAAACTTCCCTATCGGTAGTTCTCGGGACGCCACCTCAGTACGAATTGTCTGGGACGTCACTTTCTGCACAGATACTTGAACATGCACGGGATTCTATATAACCCACATCCTACACTTTCCACCAATCTCATAGTCTGTGGCCAACTTCCATCAACGGAAAAAAAATTTTCATGATACCATTCACTCTACTATGTTTAATTTTAGTTTCAAAAATAGCTACTAATCATATATTATCCCTATGTAAAAATTGACACACCTCTACAAGCTTCACTCTTTTATTCATACCTTAAATGTTCCACACACCTATCATGTAGAAATATGAAAAGAGGACGGCCCCGCTCCTTGCGGGTCACCTAGTGTGTCGTCAAGTGCACTAATCTCTAGCATTGCAAAAACATTTCGGGTATCAACAGAAGAGACCTCTCTAGGTCCACAGCCACTCTGAACCACCATCTACTCTCCACGCTAATCATCAGTAGCTACAGGAAAGGAGTAGAGGAAACTATAGTAGATTCCCTAATCACTAGTTCCACAGTGAGACCTGTAACACATTCTTCAGTGTTCATAGCTGGGACTGACATTAGTCTCCATTTAGTGCAGGATCGCGGGCAATGATTAACGGAGTGTCCCACCTTCTTACAATGTGTACACCATTGTGGAAGCCATTCATACCATACTAGTTGATTAATCACCGACCTGTCCGGCATTTCTATTTCAAAGTTTTTCCGAATAGGTTGAGAAATGTCAACTTCTATCAATACTCGTGCATATGAGACCCACTTTTGCTGCACGATCATATCGTTTGCATACAGGGGTTTGCAAACACGGCTAGTGATCTTACTCGGGGCATCAGATTTCCACAATTGCAATCTCAAATTAGGAAAATTGACCCAAATCGGTTTCTTAGACAATTCTTTATTTTTAAAGCTAAACGATTATGTCCATTGGCGCAATATAAGTGGCAATTTTTGTATCATATAAGGGGCCCCCTCAAGTACTATCCTATGGTCTTCCTTAGTTTCAAATACAAAAATTATCCACCCTTCATCATGAAAGAGGTCCTGAGGTTCTATTATTGTGGGCCATAAAAGTTTTACCGAATCTGAAATAACCCCATATGAAAGCATACCTCCCACCAAGTGGCCAATTAGCCCTCTCTCCTAGTATTTGACACTTCCTCTAATCTCCGGCTTTTTAATTCTGACCACACCATATTCAGCCTAGATTTTCTTGAGCGAAAAACCACTAGCAATTGTACGATTGTCGGTAAACAGTTGATGCCATTGCCACTGAGGGGTCACCGAATGAGCACATACACCCTCCACAGGATCTTGGGCCACCGTAGGGTTGGTACTGGTGTCTACCTCCTCAATTGATTCCTGAGCTTCCAAAAGAGCTCCCTCCTCTTAGATTGAAGAAACCTCAGGTGAACCATTACCCTACGATTCAGACTATCCAGCATTGGCACTCTCTACTCCGATAGATGATGACATCACCATGTTCTCATCCTCCTCAAGTGGCCTCCCAAGGTAAATATCCAAAAACCGGGAGGGGATTGGAAACCCTAGGGCCCGCTCCTCCCAAATGAGCCCTACCAGCTCTAGGAGCCCTACCTCCAACTCCCGCAGAGCCACTGCCTCTGCCTCTTGGTAGACGACCTCATCTGTGGGCCATCGTTGTCCTAGTTGTCCTTGTCGAACCGAGCTGCAACACTAGTGGAACACAAAATTGTAAAAATTGCCTATAGAGGAGCATCAGACCCCTCTCCTGTGAAAGACACTTTAATATAAAGTAATAACTTGGCTGAAGAAGACTCAACTTGGGAAGATTTGAAGTTTCTCCAAAGCCAATTTCCATCCTTCCATTCTTGAGACAAGAATGTTCTCAAGAGAGAGGCATTATTATGATTCTAGTTTCGTTGGGCTGTTAAATACATCTAAATGTTGCGTTTTGCTTGTGTAATAGCCTTAAGGGTCTGGTTGGAGGTTTTGGCACCAATAATTGATTGTTAGGGAAGGCGGTTGAGCAAGTGTCTAGGTGCATTGTAATTCTAGATATTTTTCTCTTTGCTTCTGTTGATTCCCATTGTATAAAGAGCAATCTATCTTGTATTGAGAAAGCTAATGAATGAAAATTGATCTCTTTTTCTCTCAACCCAAATTTCTCTCTACTTCTCATCTCCTTTCACCTATTTCTCATCTCATACTCTTTTATCCCTAGGTTATGATTAAAGATTGTTCTTAAATCATAACACCTTGGCTGTCAAAGCTCTAATTAATGGTGGGAACCTAAGTTCACCTAACTTATCAAGTATTCACAGTACTGTTAAGACCAACACAATCAAGGGACAAAGTCTTGGACGTCAAAACCTTAAACTAAAGCCTCAAATCTCAACTTGTCAATTTGAAAAAATAGATTAAAACTGGAAAGTCATACCTGAAGCCCGAAAACTGTATTACTATAGAGGTAAGTACAACAAAGATCTACATTATGCTATAACTAGCTAAGTTACGCTACTCCTAGGAAAAAAGCACATGTGTGTTGTAAAAAACTTGAAGTATTTTTGTCTTGAGTGTATGTGTACTGCTTTGGACTGATGCAGAGTCCTTTGTTTACAGGAAAAAAAAATAATGGCTTGCTCTTATTTTCGCGGCAACTTCACCCAGGTCTTGCCACTAAGCTCATTTTTTACACGCGCTTATTCTTCACCAACATGTCTTGAGTTTTGCAGGGAAATCTTTAGTACCCACTTCCGTAATTTTAGTAGAAGTCTCCTCTAGAAGCTCCACATTCCCCTGAATTAAGCGTAAGGCCAAAGCAACTGAAATTGCACTCTAAGTAAATTCCCGAGCTTGGAAACTAGCATTCTTGCAAATTTACTGGTAGCCCCTCGAGCTCAAACTTATTCCACCCTTCAGCCATCTCGAGCCTCAAGTGGCTGATACCCTTGTCAAAGGTAATAATATTTTTTATGGAACTGGACTCAAGATGTTGTTATTGTAGTACCCAAAGGCCTAACGCCCCTGGAGGAGAACCTCACGTGATGACCATGTGACACTTTACTCAAAAATGATGTCGTCCCAGCCATGTTAAAATTAGGGTGTAAACACCATCCCGAGATGTTGCTGTATTAGTGGCTCTAGGATCTGTCAAATATGCCAGATGTTTAGGTTGAGCTCTATGGTCTTAATGTTGTCCATAGCTCCTTGTGGTGGTGAGGGGCAGCACACCTGATGGACACACCATACTGCCATGACTTGCGAATGAGCCTAAGGCTCTTAATTATGTCCATAGCCTTTATGTTGGTGTGATGCAGCGCACTCGATGGGCTCACCTACGGGATTTTTGGGGCCGTAAGTCCCCCTGTCGAGAGTAAGGGCTTACTCTCTAGAGCATTCATGAGAATACTAGGTTTCGGATTATTTTTAAGGGACTTTATACCTCCTAATCGTGGAATGCGTCTCAACAATGAGAACGACATGAAGGGGTTAGGTATTGCTCTTCGTAATGACTACTCATGGTTTAAGCTGCTTATGGTTTTAGACCTTGTTCACCATTAAGTGGTTGTAGGACATGCTTAGTCAGTAGGAGCTAATTCATGTCCAAAAGACATTAGCATCGCCAAGCATGGGTCTCATTGCTCCATAATACTCTTTCTTTCCTTCCTTTCTAAAAATTGAATCATCTGAGGGATTGTTGGAATTTGGGCCTAGTGTACTTCAATTTTGACATCCTGTGAAAGTACACCAATCCCTCATAGGAAATACAGACGAGGGGAGTCTTGTTTAAATATCCCCTTGTCATTGTACTTTGCAAAGTATTGTGGGCATCGAGTGGGCTTGGTGACCCACACGTGCACGCACCCCATCATTCCTAATCGATGGGTGCATCATGGAGGGATATGGTGTGGAGTTTTTATAATTTAAACTTTTATTTTTACGATCATTGTATTATTTAAGTTGTTGTAAACAAACGCGAGATGTGTTCTTGTTATGAGGTAGTGCTCGAGGCCTTTAGATTGAGCTTGAGGTGTCTCCCTAGATGACCTCGAGGAACTGTGTTTAACCCGGGTCTCGAGGCTACAAGCTCGAACTTGAGTACGCGTTTTGACTATGTCAATTCCCGCTCTTTCCTTTAACTACTTTTTCCATAACTGAAGCCAGATTGTGAGGCTCTCCTATATCTGCCACTTTCCTTATTCAAGCCGGATTCATAGCCATGATCTTTTCCTTAATTAGCAAGGATTTGCCTCTATAAATACCGTACCTTGGGGTTTTGTTAAGTACATGGAAAATATGAGAATTACTTCTTCTTCTTCTTCCTAGTTTCTTTCATTAGTGAGTGATAAGTCTAATTTTGTATATAAAATTTATGTGACTTTAGACTCATTTATTAACTATCTTACACTTAAATTATATAGTTATTGCTCACTTTTACACATTATTGCCTTTTATGCAGGAAAGGAGCAAATTACGAATTTTAAAGCTAAAACAGGCCACAAAACAAACTCAAGCCCAATCTCAAGGCCAATGATAAGAGAGAAAGTCTAAAGGAATCACCAATTAGGCTCAAGTCATGCAAGGAGGACATTCACCATGACAAAAGATGTAAAGGGATAAAGGAAAATTGGACGAGGAATTTATCTATAGAATTTTAGCAGTTTGATTGCATATTAAGTTCCTTATTCATGTAAATGTTTATTCCTTGATCAAAAAGTCTTATATCAAGATCAAAACCAGATCTTGGGCATAAAATATGAGATGGATTGCGCGGAGGCAAAAGAAGGTGATAAATCTCATATTTACTCATCTTTTGTTTGCTATTCTAGATATTTTGCATATGTTTAATTATCATTGTATTCTCACTTTGACAATTTTTATGTTTTATAAGTTCGAAGATTAAAGTTTCTTAAATGGTCAAATTTTAGTACAAGCAAGGAAAAATTTCTGATGCGGGGGCAATTAAATCCATTCAATGGGGATTTAGGTCAAGAAGATGCAAGTTCGGCCCGCGTACGATCTGCCCAGGCCAAACATGCAGCATCTGCCCATCACCTTCAATCCACACTAGCTTGACCAGCACCCCCAAAGCCTCGCCTTTGCTCAAGCCCACATCAGACCAACCCAAGGCCCATCATCCTCAGCCGAATAGCTCACTGTTGCACACACACGTTCACCACCAGCAGCCCAGCCCAACTCTGGCCAGCGTCACCTCTCCCCCTGTCCAGACGACACCACCAAGCCCACATCCACCTGCTCTGGCCCAGCGCAGCACCTCCCAGCACAACCGAATGCAGGCCTGTGTTCGACCCAGCATCCAGCACCCAAAATCCAGACCCAGCTTTGCTTAGGGTTTTGGTGGAGCAGCAGAGGGATACACGTTTTATGCCCTGCTTTTGAATTCTTATTTGGACCTCAGACCCCTTCTCAATTCGCTCACTCTCCACTTTGATTTTACTTTTCGTTTTGGATAATTTGGAGTGTGAGCAATTTTAGCGCGAAGATCGACATGGGTTTGTTCATCTCTTTTTTCACCGGTTCATCCTTGATGGAGAACTAACTTGCTCTCTAAGATTAGATAAAATTTTAGTTTTTTTTATCTTGTAGTACTTTTAACTTTGGGATAATTTAATTGTTTATATGAATTGCTTAATTGTGAGAAATATTTTGAAGTATTATGATTCAATTGATTATTTAATTGAGATGATGATTAAGTTTGTGACCTTTGATCGTTGATATTGATATTCATAAATTAATTCTTTGCTCTTGTAGCATTTGGATTAATTAATCAAGCAATACTTTTCATCAAATTTTTAATTAAAGCCTATCTTCCCTATGCTTTAGTTAGATATGGTCAATACATGATAATTAACAATGTGTTAGGTAGAGCCTATTTTCTCAATGCTTTAGTTAGATAGAGCCATTACGTGATACTAACTACATTACGTTAGTAGGTTGAAGCTTGTAGCCTAAAGCACTAAACGTGTGACAATCAATAATTCCAATTTAAGAGTTAACGCAAAAGTAATTGGCTAATGATGGATTCAAAGTCCTAGATTCAAATTCCCTAACCTTTTCACCTTTAGGAATCAAATTCCTTAGATAGTTGTAATTTCCTTTGATTAATTAACACAAAGTGACTCAATTTTTCTCAAATCAATTTAGGTTAGAGAATACTTTCATGTACTCTTAATGCATGTGGTTCGACACCCTCTCGGCCTAGACTTCAATTAAGGTGTGTTTAGTGCATAGGATTTTATATTAAATTTTGATTGAAGTAAAAAAGCACATCAAGATTTTGGCGCCGTTGCCAAGGACTAGACAAAGTTCATGGTTTATTTTGTGATTTTTTTTTATTTTTAATCAATTAATTTTTATTCTTAACATAGGATTTTAAATTAAGATTTTTATTTTGATTCAATTTATTTATTTTGTGTCATGAGTTTCATAGATTTTTAGCGTAGGACCTAGGATTTAATTTAGGATTGTTAATTTTTGTGATTTTGTTTAGGGCTTGATTCTTACTTGTGTTTTAGTTTAGGTTTTTTAGTTTTTCTACTTTTAGAATCTTTCGTGATTTTTTGTGACTTTGCAATGGACGGGCAACAATCCCGTGCGCGTACGGAGTACTTGACCCCACCACATATGCCTCACCTTCATGCATTGGGTTGCCACCTATAGCCCATCAGTTTGAGCTTAAGCCACATACCATACAGATGCTTCCTTTATTCCATGGCTTAGCAATGACAAACTATATAATCATTTGGACAGTGTCATAGGGGTTTGCTCAACCTTCAGGATTCTTAACTTAAGTGATGGGCCTATCTTACTTCGCCTTTTCCCTTTCTCTTTGAAGGATAAGGGTAAGTATTGGTTAAGCACCTTACCTAGTGGAAAGATTAGTACTTGGACTCAATGCTACAAGAATTTTTTAAGAAATT
The DNA here is from genome assembly GCA_018398585.1 of Simmondsia chinensis. NCBI lineage: Eukaryota > Viridiplantae > Streptophyta > Magnoliopsida > Caryophyllales > Simmondsiaceae > Simmondsia > Simmondsia chinensis. Next base: position 15,108,659 of record JAGTTD010000008.1, on the reverse strand, counting down.
ATATCCCATTATTAAGACCAACACTGCTAGGAGAGCCATTAACATCTTTGTCCAACATTCTAGTGAAGAATTCCATGAGAATTGGGATAGGTTTAGGGAACTTTTAAGAGCTTGTCCACATCATGGTACCCCTAATGGAAACTTGACAAAAAAATTTATTATAAGATGAATGAAAATGGTCAACAAAATATTGATGCTTCATGTGATGGTCAATCCCTTAGGAAGAATGAGGATGAGGCATGGGAACTTTTCGAACATTTGAATGAGAATTGGCAACAATCTATTGCACAGGCACGTTTGAATGTTGTTTTCATTCGAATGAATAAGCCAAACACGGGGAATTAATTCAAAAATTAAGCTAGACATAGTAAATCAATCAATCAAGCTCAATGGTTAAAATTGTTCAAATCCATCCAGGCACGCTGAGTGTCGATACACAAAAGGGATTTATCGACACAAAAACATATAGTAGCCAACCAAAGCAACCATGTGTCGACACATAGCCCTGCAGTGGCTCTAAACGGCTACTTTTCAATTTGATCTCTTTCCTAATTTTTCAAATATCATTCAAACGCCCCTTAGCCCCTTATTTGCCTATAAATAGGGCTTGAATGCTTTGGTTAAAATCATCCAATTCTCTCTCAGCATTCTTGATTAAAAGCTTTTGTTCTGTTATTGTGCTTTAACATTTTAATTTCGAGCTTCTCTTAAAGTGTTTTTTTTTTTCTTTTTTAATATCACTAGTTCTCTTAGTGTTGATTATTTGAGCTTAATTGGTATATCCTTGGCTTTGGCTAAGCTTGATTTATTATCAATTCACTCTTGAATAGAGTGAGAATTTCATTGCTTCATTTTATTTTATTGTAAAGGTTGGATCCTACGCCTACTGTTACAAAAGGGTCAATGGTAAAATGTTAGGTTTTGAGCCTACATACAAAAAGACGAGTTGTAAAGGTTGGATCATGAGCCTAGGTTTTGTAAAGGATCACCAAGCTTAGTAAAAGGCTCAAGTGACAAAAAATAGTCACTTGAGAAGTGGACTAGCTTCCAAGTTGAAAGTGAACTACTATAAAAATCATTTTGCAAAGCTTTCTTTTTGCCTTTATTTTTTAGCAAGTACTCTTTATTTTGGGTCTAACAACTTTACAGTGATTCAAATGGCAACATTCACTCCTATATTGACTGAGGGTCAATCAACAATAAACCTCCTCTTTTTGATGGGAAAAATTTCCCCAGTTGTAAACTTAGAATGAGGTTGTACATCACATCCATTGATTTTAATTTATGGCTTCTAACAAAAAATGTACCTTCAAGAAAAGGAGAGAAAACTATTGCAAAAAACGAAAATAAGCTTATGCAAGATGATAAATAAAAACTTGTGAAAAATGCAAAAACTCATTATCAATTATTGTGTGCTATTGCTACAAATGACTTAAGCATGCTTTAGGTTGTCTATTGGCAAAGAAATTTCGGAAAATTTTGGAGCCACCTATGAATGTGCAGATCAAGCAAAGTTGTCAAAGATTAATATGTTGGTAAGATCCTATGAACTTTTTGAAATGAAACCGGAATAATCAATAAAAGAAATGTACACTAGATTTTTCGACATTACTAACAAGCTCTAAGCTCTTGGAAACATGTATTCAAATAAGGAGCAAGTTAGTAAAATACTGAGATGTCTCCCTATTTCAAGGCAAGGCAAGATTACCGCTATTTGAGAAGCTCATAATCTCTCCACCTATTAACTTGATCAACTAATTGGCAATCTTATAACCCATAAAATTGACATGGAAGAATTTAAGCAAGAAGGAAAGAAAAAAAAAAGTAAAAATATAGTATTTAAATGATCTCTAAATGACGAAAGTGATGATGAAGTGGTTATGTTAGCAAAAATGTCTTACAAACACCTTGTAAAGAAAAAGTTCAAGAAAAATTTTAAAAAAGATTCATCTTCCTCTAAGGAGGAACGAACTTACTATGAGTGTGGAGAAATTGGACATCTCAAAAGGAATTATCCCAAGCCAAAAAACATGAAGTCCTTTAACAAATTCAAAAAGAATGAAAAAAAGGAACAACAGAAGAAAACATTTATAGCTTGGGGAGATAGCGATGATGATTCTGATGAAGAAAATGAAGACGAAGTGACCAACTTTTATCTCACAGCCATTGATAATGAGAGCATTGAAGAAGATGAGGTAACCATTCTATCATATGATGAACTTATTTTTGGTTTTCATGAATTGTATTAGGAATATAAAAAATTGAAAAAATGACACAATGCTTTCAAAAAGGATCTAAAAAAAAAGGGGTCTAGAAAAGTTTCAAAAGAACATTTATTACTTGAATTTGAAAATAAATCTTTAAAGAAAATGAACAGGTCTTTCAATGATGAAATTATAAAACTAACCATTGAAAAACAATTATTTGAGGAAAAGCTTCGCTCATATAAAAGTGAACAAGGAAAATCCAATGAAGATAGATCACTCTTGAAGAAGAATGAGTCTTTGAAAGAAAGAGTGGAAGAAGTTTCTAAAATCTCAAACAAATTTTTCAATGGGCAAGAAACACTTGAGAAAATACTCTCCTCTCAAAAACCAGTTTACAACAAAGAAGGAATTAGTTAGAATGAAAATATTCAAAAAAAAATTTTTTTTTTAATGCACTTTTCGTTAAAGCCTTCTCGCCCCCAACAAACTCTATAAGATATCACTATTGTGGTGACCATGGGCATATTATATACCAATGCCCTTTAAAAAGGAATTTGAAAAAGACAAAAATGGTTTGGGTCCAAAAAGATCTCGACCACCAAATGTCAAAGCTAACAATAAAGGACCCAAGAAAAGCTGGGCACCTAAAAGCATTTAAATTGTGATAGGTATGTATGAAAATTGGAAACAAAAAACAAAAATAGTACTTGGACAGTGATTGCTCAAGACACATGACCGAAGATAAATCCAAGTTCACTTCAATCATGCCAGGAAAAGGATATGTCACCTTTGGTGACAACAAGGCAGGAAAAATCATCGGTATTGGTAACATTGCTTCTAGCTCTTCTTCTTGCATTGATGATATCTTACTTGTATGAACTTTGAGTCATCTAGATGCATAGTTAAGCATGCTAAAACAAATAAAATTTCCGTTGGCCTACAATGTGAAAATGTCTTTGTAATCGATCTTGATTGTGTACATTCATTAAAATGCTCTAGTGTCATGGATGAAAACTATCCTTGAATTTGGCATAGAAAATTTGGACATGCTAGTATGGACTTGATTTCAGAACTTCAAAAAGTGATCTTGTTAGAGGATTACTAGAGCTAAAATTTAAAAAAGATCATATTTGTGATTATGGCAAACAAACATGATCTTCATTTAAACCCAAGATTGTAGTTTCAATATCAAGATATCTTGAACTCTTACAAATAGACTTATTTGGTCCTACTCGATATTTGAGTCTTGGTGGAAAGTGATATGGACTAGTAATTATTGGTGATTACTCCTATTTTACTTGGTGCTTATTTCTTTCTCATAAGAGTGAAGCATTTGATAAATTTAAAAAGTTTCTGTAAAAGATTACAAAATGAAAAAGATTTGAAAATCATCTCAATTAGAAGTGATCATGGAAGGGAATTTGAAAATAACAATTTTGAAAAATATTGTGATTACTTTAGAATCAACCATAATTTTTCAGCTCCTAAAACTCCTCAACAAAATGGAATGGTTGAAAGAAAAATTAGAACTCTTGATGAAATGGAAAGAACCATGCTTTGTGAAAATAATTTGCCAAAATCATTTTGGGCCGAAGCTGTTAACACCGTTTCCTACATTTTAAATCAAGCTTTGATAAGACCTATTTTGAAGAAGGCACTTTATGAACTTTACAAAGGCAGAAAATCAAACATTGCATACTTCAAAGCTTTGAGGTGTAAATTCTTCATTCATAATAATGGTAAAACAAACCTTGGTAAATTTGATCCATGAGTGGATGAAAGTATCTTTGTTAGATACTCTCTTACAAGTAAAGCATATAGGGTCTATAATAAAAAGACAAAAGTTGTAGAAGAGTCTATGCATGTGGTATTTGATGAAACCAATATCTTATCCTTTAGAATTTCTTGTGATGATGACGATATAGTGATCAAACCAGCAAACATCACACCCTCATCTGAGGAGCAAGAAAATGATAAACTCGAAGCTACAATTGATGAACCAAAAGGAAATGATGAAAATGTAGAATCCAAAGAGGAAGACTTGCCACAAGATTGGAATTTCTTAAGGGATCCCCAACAAATCAAATAATTGGTGATCCTTTCTAAGGTGTAAGAACAAGGCATGGCCTAAGCGAATATTTCCATCTAGCCGCATTTATTTCTCTTGACAAACCCAAAAACGTAGAAGAAGCTCTAAATGATGCAAATTGGACATGGCAATAGAATAAGAGCTAAATCAATTCAAGAGAAATGAAGTGTGGAACTTGTTGATAGACCCCAAGATCATCAAACCATCGATACTAGGTGGGTTTACCGCAACAAGAAAGATGAAGAAGGTAATGTGGTAAGAAATAAGGCAAGGTTAGTATCTAAATAATATAACCAAAGAGGAAGGTATAGACTATGAGGAAACATTTGCTCTCGTTTCTAGATTAAAAGCTATTAGACTCCTATATGTGTTTGCTTCATTTAAAAATTTCAAACATTTTCAAATGAATGTAAAAAGTGCATTTTTAACTAGTTTTATTGAAGAAGAGGTTTATGTTGAACAACCCCCCGGATTTGAGGATGACAAATTTTCCAACCATATTTTTAAACTCGAAAAGGCTCTCTATGGATTGAAACAAGATCCTAGAGCTTGGTATGAAAGAGTGAGTATTTTTTTTCTAATGCAAGATGAATTTCCAAGAGAAAAGGTTGACACCACACATTTTATCAAATACTCTAGAAATAATATTCTTATTGTGCAAATTTATGTTGATTATATAGTGTTTGATATTATTAATCCATCTCTTTGTAAAGAACATGCAAATCTTAAGAGTAGGGAAGTTAAAATTAGCATGATGGACGAACTTAACTACTTTTTTGGATTACAAATCAAGTAAGGCAACGACGGAATTTTCATCAATTAAGCCAAATACATTAAGTAAATGCTTAAGAAGTTTGGCATGGAAAATTCCAAGGCAATTGCAACACAAATGAGCTCAACACTCAAGCTAGACTTGGACGAAAAAGGTAAAAAGGTGGATCAAAAGCTATATAGAGGTATGATTGGACCCCTTCTTTACCTCACCGCTAGTAGGCCTGATATTTTATTTAGTATGTGCTTATGTGCTAGATTTGAAGCATGTCCTAAGAAATCTCATTGATGTGCCATGAAAAGAATTTTTGGTTACCTAGTTGGTACTCTTACCCTAGGCTTATGCTATCCTATATGTGATTTCTTAGATTTAGTTGGATATGGTGAAGCGGATTTACCGAATACTAAGTGGACCAGAAATCGACTAATGGCACTTGTCAATTTTTTGGTCATGCTTTGGTGTCATGGTTTAGCAAGAACCAAAATTATATTGCTTTATCCATCGCCAAGTATCATGCATGTGGAAGATGTTATGCTCAAATGTTGTGGTTAGTGCATCAATTAAATGAATATGTAATTCATATTGACCATGTTCCCGTAATATATGATAACACCAGTGCTATATGCCTAACTAAAAACTCGGCTCAACATTCTAGAACAAACCATATTGAGGTTCGACATCACTTCATTCATGATCATGTGCTTAAAGGGGATGTCATTGTGAATTTTGTCCCCACGAATGATCAATTAACAGACATTTTCACTAAATCTCTAAGTGAAGAAATCTTTTGTGCTATTAAAACTACAATTGACAAGTGCAATTTGACTATTTAACTTTGATTGCTTGCATCATTCATTTACATTCAAGCATTGAGTTTTAATAATCAACATGAAAGAGTACCAACGGACCAAGTATTCTTATCCAAACCATGGATATAGAATCTTGGACTATTATATATATATATATATATATATATATATATATATATATATATATATATATATATATATATATATATAAAGGAAGAAGAAAGAAAAGGGTATTTTCTAATTTAAAAAAAAAAAATTCAAAGCAGCTTTGTGCACATGTAGCAAAATAGAACTGTGTTCTTTCCTCTATATGTCGACACACAGAGGATAATCATGAGTCTTTAGTGAAAGCACAAATCTTAATCTTTTCTTCCCTGCTTTTTCACTTCACACACATCTCTCTTTTTCTCTCTCACAAACCCTAACCTCTTACTCTCTCACAGGCATTTCAACAAAAAGTCTTCTAAATTCATCACTTTTTCTCAAATTCTCTTACAAATTTTTACTAAAAATCAAGCTTTTATCTTCGTTTTGACATCAAAACTTGCATTTTTGTCAAAAGTTCATATTCTGCACAAACCCTAACTCCAAAAACGACTCACCAATTTTTTTTTTAAATTTTTTTTTTGTTTTTCTTCACTTTTCTTGTTTTCTAAGTGGAAAATTATCTATTTTCACAAACATTTCATTCTCTTTAATAATTTTTGGGCAAATCTCAAAATTTCGTTTTTTCTCCCAACCCTAACCCTAACCACGAAATTTTTGCTCCAAATCACTTCAATTTTTAAACTATGGGTTGCACAAAGAGGTTGGAAGCTACTTCAAAGAAGACGTCCCCAGGGTCCTAGTTCAGTAATTCCTCTAACCTCTTCCTCAAAAAGAAAGTGTTATTTGGTAGATTTGTAAATTGGACTTGGGTTATGAGAAACAACTTGGGGGAATTTTTCGCTTTGTTTGAAGGAGTAGGTTGGATTGAAATTTATTGTATAAAGGAACCAGTATACCCGAATTTAGTACGCGAATTTTACTTCAATCTTACAATTTCCAGAACTACTCTTTTAGAATTATTCTCAAAAGTTTTAGGTCAAGTAATTAAAATTAATGCATCTTATATAAATGAATTACTTGGTTTTGTTTTTGTAGACAAAGATAATTTTTGTTTTAAACAAGAACTCCACCAACTCCCTCTCCCCAAATGTTACCGCAACTCCTTACATCAACAAGTTTAGGGTGAAATACCACTTTCTAAGCAAAAGAAGCCAAACTAAAATGATTTGGGGAGTGGTGCTTAAATTAGCACATAGATTGATTTGCATGAACGTTACTCCAAGGTCGGGTGGCTTTGACTTGGTCTCAAACTTACATTTATTTCTTTTATCTTGGCTCTTAAATGGCCAAAGAATTAATCTTGGAGATTTAGTTTTAAAATTCATGTTTCATATACATTCCCGAAATATTAATCCTACTTATGGCATGGTTCTTACCCGTGCTTTCTAACAAACTTTAATAGATCATCGCTTTCAAACCTCATTTCATATCAAGATGACTCTATTGTTACATCTTTGAAAAAGATGGATTTTGTATTTAAACACGATGAATGGGTAAAGAAATAAAAAGAAGTTCCTAGAATAGTAGAAATATATGAAGAGATAGATGAGGAAGAAGAAAACTTTGATGAAGACGAGGATGGGGCTAATGAGGAAGAACCTCAACAAGGACCTCCGGAAAGAAGAATTGTAAGTGACTGACTTGATTCCTTGAAAAACAAGTATCTTCCTTGTACTCAAATCTTGAAGAGTACCGCCATGCAATACTATCAACACTACAAATGATTTTAGACTTTATTTAGTGTAGGCAAAGACCCCCGACCCCTTAGATTTTTTTTAAAAACATTTGAAGCTACATTTTTTTTTTTAATTTCTTGTACATCATTGTGCTCGAGTTGAATGAAATGCTATGACTCTTGATGATATTTGACATTTCTCTTTGTTTATGCTATTATCCCTTTTGATGGGGGGGTTGTTAATTTCTCTATTGCTTCTCTTGTGCTTTTTGTTGATGGCAAAGGGGGAGAAAAATTGGTGTTTAGTTGATTCATTGAATATCTAAGTCCAAGCAATTTTGTGAAGTTTGTGTTTGATTGAGTTGTGGTAAATATGATATTCGTATTAAAATCTTGAATGCTTCATCTCTAACATGGACCAACTTAAGGGGAGATACTTGAGTTTGAATTTTAACTTGTTATATATTGCTCCATGACTTGATAAAAAGTGGCTATTTGTATGTTTTCATTAGTCAATACTTTTATGGTGAATTCAATAATTCAACTTTTATATTTTCAAAAGAAAACACGAAATGTTTATCATCACCAAAAAGGGGGAGGTCGTTGGCCCCAAAGGCACGGTTATTAAAATACTGATTCAAATCTTAAAATCTTACGATTCTACAATTCTACAATTGCCGACCAATCTGAATCATAAGTAGAATCTTAATTTTGTAGAATCGTACCATTCATTGGTATTACGTGAAATTAACGGATAGAATCGTAATGCGATTTACGATTCTATCGATTTAGCCTCAATTCTACCAACGTATACAAATGAAAAGTTAAAATGTAAAAAATAAGCATATATTATAAACGAACTTACTTTATTAGTTTAAGTCAAATAAAGTTAATTAAGCATTATATACTTTAAATAAACTTAAATTAAGTTTAGTTTCATGTTTTAACCTTAATATAAAGTTCGATTAGCAACATTTATCTTAAAAGCTCTCATGATTATTATAGCATCAAAGGACACATTTATATTGTATGATAATATTTTTATCATATTTGATTATATTTCTTATATATAATCATATAAATAAAGGTCTTATTAACAAGTTTTTGAATTATATAATTGATATTAATACAAAAAACAATTATAACATATATTTGGTAGAATCTTACAATTCTTGATTCGATTCTGCGATTAAGATTCTAAAAGTCCCTACCTATTCTAAATAGAGTCTCGATTCTAACAACCTTGCCAAAAGGTCATTTACATTGTAATTTGATGATAACAATCATTTAGTGAGTCATTGCATTTTATTGTTATAATCTTGTTTGAAAATGACTTATAAGAAAGCTACAAAAAATTAAGATATATCATGTTGATAGCAAGCTTTCCAAAACGATAAATCAAGAAGAAAATGATCAAAGTTGAAGAGAAGATTCATCCAAAATCAAGAGAACGAAATTCGAGTCCAGACTCTTCAAGTTGTTTATTTTTATTTCTAGGACTTAGGAGCGGGATATATTACTTGAGTCAAATCTTAATAATGATATATGATGCTATAACCAAAAATATTTCTAAAATATTTTGAAATTTTGATTTCCAAATCTAATTTTGAAAACAATTAATTCAAATTCCAACCAGTTCAATTTTCAGTAAAAACATTTTATAAATTTGTATTGCGGAAATCATGCTCAAAAAACAAGAAGATCAAAATTTTATTTGGATGATATTTTAGCTTGACTAAAAAAATTATTTATTCAAATGAATATGCCAAACATGGAAATTAATTCAAAAAGTAAGCCAAACATGGTAAATCAATCAATCAAGCTAAATGGTCAAAATTATTCAAATCCACCCAGGCATGCTGAGTGTCGACACACAACCATACAGTAGCCAACCGAATGTGTTTCGACACACAACCCATTTGTGTCGACACACAGCCCTGCAATGGCGCCAAACGACTACTTCCAAATTTGATCTCTTTCCTAATTTTTCGAACACCATTCAGACGTCTCTTAGCCCTTCATTTGGCTATAAATAGGGCTTGAATGCTTTGGTTTGAATCATTCAATTCTCTCTAAGAATTCTTAGTTAAAAGCTTTTGCTATCTTATTGTGCTTTAACATTTTAATTTCGAGTTTCTCTTAAAGATTTATTATCAATTCACTCTTAAATAGAGTGAGAGTTTCATAGCTTCATTTCATTATATTGTAAAGGTTGGGTCCTAAGCCTAGATTTACAAAAGGGTCAGCTGTTAAAGAGTGGGCCTTGAACCTACATACAAAACGACCAGTTGTCAAGGTTAGATTCTGAACCCAGGTTTTAAAAAGGTTCATCAAGCTTAGAGAAAGGCTCAAATGACAAAGATTAGTCACTTGAGGAGTGGTCTAGCATCTTAGTTGAAAGTGATCTACTATAAAAATCATTATGTATCGCTTTCTTCTTACCTTTTATATATATATATATATATATATATATATATTTCGCATTCATCATTTATCTTTAAATTCATTTTTTAGTTGTTAAAGTTCAAAATTTTAAAAAAACCTAATTCATCCCCTCTCCCATCTCCTGGGTTGCTCTTTGGGCCTTCACCAACAACAAGAACTCATCTTGCGTTTGCTTATGACAACTTAAATTAATACAATGGTCGTAAAAATAAAGGTCAGGGTTAGAAAAAGTCCACACCAAACCCCACCGCGAAGAGCATACTTAGCCAGGTAGGGCGCACGTGTGCGTGTGGCCCACCATGCCCACTCTAGGCTCACAAGACTTTACCTAGTAGAATGACAAGGGTGTATCTAAACAAGACTCTCCTCCTCTAGATTTCCTATGTGAGGTTGAGGTACTTTAACAAGATATCAAATTTGAAGCACATTATCTCCAAATTCTAACATATAACTTGACCCTTGACCCACTAGAACTTATACCACTTGTTGGAAATTGGGAGTCCAAGTGGTATATTAAAAATGAACTTGAAAAACTTCTACAAAAGAAGAAAAATATTTTATATGAAAAAATGTACACATTAATTTCTGGGGGACACCTCATATGTACATACATACACCCACTCTCTTATTTTAATTTTTTTAAGCAGCACTCACTCAAATTTCTTACTCACACACCTCTGGCAAAACTTCCTCCTTTTTATTTATTGGAGATCAAGGTCGATTTTCAAAACTGACACTGCCTAAATGGTTTAGGCTCTGTTTTATTAGAGGAAAAACCACATTCTTGGAATTGATTTTTCTCTTTTCCATTGTTTGGATGACTTCCCTTTCAAAAGAGAGGAAGTCATCATTCCAAGCAATCCAAAGAATTTCAAAGATATACATCGATTTGAATATGGATAAGACCAAAAATAAACTTGGCAGGATCTTAGATCGCTAGAGGCAACAAAGTGGAACAAGAATTGGACGAAGAAGGATCAGCTAGCTCCAAATCCGGAAGTGAATTATGTGGTTCCATATGATTTTCGTTTCTAACTAATATTTTATATTTGAAATATTTTTTGACTAATTCACGCTTTGTTGAATATTATAACTTGAAAATTGTACTTATATCAAACAAAGCACCAAAAATCTTTGTATAGACTATATATCTTTTATAGAAAATACTTTCATTTGATATATGCTTTTTAGAAAATTATCATTTAAGTACCTTGATGTTTGACCATTTATCACCAAGGTACCCTAACATTTACATGCATACAATAGGGTACCTTGAGGTTTAAACACTTTATTATGTAAGTATCCTGAAGTTTTAAAGTTTTATTAATCAAGTGCCTTTTGTTAAATTTGATAGATTTTCGATAGAATATGCTAGAATAGAACATGATTACGACAATATATCAGTATTTTTTTTTTTTTTTTTGCTAAAAAGTGCAAACATGATATATGATTTTGGTAATAGTCAGGTAGTTTGCATCAACATACGATGAACTTGTAATCGTAATTTTCTGAAAACAGTGATATGGCTTGTAAATATTATCATAATCATGTATTATTACCAATTTTTGTAAAATTGATCGAATTCTTACAATAGTTCATCAAATTTTGATATAGGTTACCAAAGTAATAAAATATTCAACATCAGGGTACTTCATTATATATATTGAAATGTTAAGATAGGTGATAAATGCTCCAAACATAGGGTACCTTAGTAATAATTTTACAACTACACAAATTCTAGATTATTTCAAATATATTATATTGTTACTTATATTGTTCTATGACAAGGCATAATATGATTGGTTGAAGATGATTCCTTTAAAACAAACAAGAAATATCACAAGGCTAGAACATTTTTTGGTGAAACAAACAGCAGAAAACATAACCAGGAGGAAAAAGTTTTCCGGGGAAAGAATACTTCCCTCAAAACAAATGGAACTTTAATCCTTAAGCTTTTCTAGAATGGCCCGTGAAAAAAATCTTTAACAGATATTTTAATATTTTTTTTTGTTATTTTATTATTTATTTGGTTATTTTACCAAATGTTTCTAGAAAGTATGGGAGGGAGTCGATATCTTCAAAAATTAGGTATGAGAAGAAATATAAGATTCCCATGCATCATTTAGAAAGAAAGGGGGCATGAGAATGAGAGAGAATTTGATGTTACTTGTCAGATAATAGATTAAAGAAAACAAAAATCCACATTTCTCGAAATGATTCCATCTTAATGAGCTTTTTCGACAACAAGAAGTAAGCGAACATCATTTTGTCAAAGTTAATATTCGATTGTCTAAAATATCCTGTTAGACAAAACACCCAAGACCTAAGCTTGATTTATATACTAATTTGTAGATATGAGAGAAAATAAGCAGAAAAGAGACAAGGAAATATAATAACACTGTGATTTACGTGAAAAACTCTCAAATGAGGGAAAAACTAGTGGCAAAAGAATGAAAGTTTCACTAAATCCGAAATGGACTAAAAGTAACTCACCAATTCCATGGGAATCGCTTTTGCTGACTTTCGATATGAATGAAGGCTTATTCGTGCTCCCAATTCCATAAATGGTCTCTTTTCTTTCATAATGCTTGAAGAAACAGAAGTGATTTTTCTTTCGATTTACTTATGAACCAATTAAATGCAGCTAAGCATCTTGCGAGTCATTGTACATCATTGACCATTGTGGGAGTTCTCATATCTAGAATAGCCCTTATTAGCCTCGATTCCCCAGGAGCTAACAATAAAACCCAAAAACTTTCCTTGAGGGATCCCAAAGGATCACTTGTAAGGATTTAATTTCATTTGTTACCATCGCAAAGTTCGAAGGATCTTCTGTAAATCTAACATGTGCTCTTTTTTTACCCAAGATTTGGCTATCATGTTGCCTACATATACCTTAATACTGCACCTAATGTGCTGTGTAAACACCTTATTAACCAGTAATTGGTATGTGCCGCCTGCGTTTTCTAGACCAAACAGATTCACCTTATAGCAATACGTCCCCCTATTGGTGACGAATGAAGTATTCTTCATCCAATGAATCCATTTTTATTTGATTATAGAAAGAATCCATAAAGCTAAATAAATCATTTCCTACTATTGAATCTACTAACTGGTTGAGGGGTAAGATTCTTTTGAGCAAAACTTGTTCAGATCCGTGAAGTCTACACACATACACACGTTCTATTAGCCTTCTTTACAAGGACCACACTAACTATCCACTCTTGATATCCTATGTCTTCTATGAACTTGGACTTTAATAAGTTTGACACCTCTGCTTTAATTGCTTCATTCCTGTCGACACAGAAGCCCCGTTTCTCCTGCTTTACTGGTACGACACCTGGCAAGATATTTAATATGTGTGCCATCATCTCTTGACTAATACCAGGCTTCTCCTATATGCTGTATGTGAAAATATCCTTAAATTGTACTAGTTCAAACTTATATCTTTGGGCAACCAACACCTGAGTTTGACAATTTTCCCTTCTTCAATTTCAACCTCTTCTAATTTGCCTGGGTCACAGCTATGGGCTACTTGTGTTTCTTCCCATAATGGATCAAGCTTCTCCCTGTCAGTTTCAAGTGATATTCCATAATCCATATTTTTGAAGAGGTGCAATAATATTATCGTGCTACCTTCTGATTTCCTCGAATAGAAATAATCTCGCCATTGTGGACTCAAACTTCATCAACAGGTGTTAAGTGGAGATCATTTCCCTTATGTGAATTAAAGTGGGTCTTCCCATGATGATATTGTACGAGGAAGGTATATCAATAATTAAGAACTCTACTGTCGTCTCCTTTTTTGCTTTTTGTTCGTATCAAACCATACTCATTGTTAGAATTAGTGATTATGGTGTAAATAAGCTGTGTATATATCATGTAATTAGAATATATATTCTAGTAGTTAATATTCCTAATTTACAGGGATCAAGTCTTAGGAGAGTTTCATTTAATAGCTTAGTTTTATCTTATATGTTTCGGTAAATTCTTTGGTTGGTATATACACAAGATTTCCTATATTCTGTCATGGTGTTGGAGCCAGAATTAGGGTCCTTGTTCTTTCAGTTTTTCAGCTTTCATTGCTGATTTTTTTTCAGATTCTACACAACTTTGTTTTGCTCTATTTTTGGGATCCTAAAATAGAGTATTTTTTTTCAAAAAACCTTTCAGGCCTTCATTTCCTGAAACTCTTGCTGGTGGCCTTAATTGTTGTTCATTCATAACCTTTCTTTTCGGCCTGCATTGCTAATTCTTCCCTCAACCAATTCTGGTCCTATCAATTTTTTCGATTTCATCGTGAGCCCATAAATTTTTTCTCTCTTCGATCTCAATTATGTCTGAAGTTTCAGAATCAATGATCCTCTAGTCTCTTCAATGGTTGAAAACAACAGTACTTCAAATAGTTCTACTAGAGAATTGAAGAATGTTCAACCTAGTTTACGTCTTAATGGCCAGAACCATTTAAAGTGCTTTCAGTTTGTTCAAATCTTCTTGAAATGGAAGGGAAAAATGAGTCATCTCCTTAGGATAGGACCAAAACCAAAAGATATGAAGTTCGCTATGTGGGATGTGGAAGACTCGATGGTGATGTCCTGGTTATGGAATTTGATGATGTCAAAAGTTAGCAACAATTGCATGTTTTTGCCAACTGCAAAGGAGATTTGGGAGTCTTGCATGCACACCTATTATAAGGTCCAAGATGCTGCATAAATCTATGAGACTAACAAAAAAAATATCTCATATACCACACAAGGTAACCGTTAGTCACTGAATATGCTTAGATTTTATAGAACTTAGGGCAAAAGTTGGACCATTACCAGTGTATTATGATGAAGTATAGAAATAATGCAGCCCTTCTTAAACATTTTGTGGAAAAAGAGTGCTTTATGCCTTTCTTACTGGATTGAATATTAAGTTCGATCCTATCCAAGTGCAAGTATTAGGAAAGAAAGAAATTCCTTCACTCAATGGAACGATTGCCATAATTCATGGAGAAGAAGGTCGAAGAGGAGTTATGACAGCGCCTCAAGTGGCAGATGGTTCAGCCTTGGCCACAAATGCTGCAAATTCAAGAGCTATGAAATCAGACTAATAGCAGTCAAATGCCTATTCCTACGGAGTAGAAGAGAATAACAGCCTATCACATGGATCAAGAGTAGGTAATAAAGACTTTATTGTGTATCTATTTTAAAACGCCACGACACAACAAAAAGTGGTGCTGGAAACTCCATGGTAAGGCTCCAAATTCTAAGAATACTTCTTGGATAACAAAATATAATCGAGGAGGGCAAGGACAAGCAAATTTAACCTAGGCACTATCAAAATGAGAAGGATAATTCTCTCAACAGTGATTTGAGTTCAATAGAGAACAAAATGATAAGCTGAGATATTTTTTGGGAACATTAAAGAAACCTACAAGTGGTGCAGGCAATTGTTCCTTGGTTTTTTCAGGTAATTCTCAACCCTATGCACTTAATGTGTCAATCTCAAAAGGAACTGGGGTAGTGGATTCTAGGGCTACATATCATATGACCCAACCTTTTCATGGATTGTCTCTTACAGTCCTTGTCCTAGTAATAGGAAAATTGTTACCACTGATGGAACACTGGATATAGTTGTTGGTCGAGGGGATGTAGTTATAAATAATAACTTTGTTTTAAAAAAATGTTTTGTATATGCCAAAATTGTCTAGCAATCTAGTTTCAATTCGCAAGCTTACAAAGGATTTCAACTATATGGTGACATTTTCTTCTGTATTTTGTAAATTTCAGGACCAGAGCACGGGGATGACGATTGGACTTGCTAGGGAAAAGAATGGGTTTTACTTTCTTGAGGAACCTGATGGGAAAAATAGCACTAACTATCGTACTCCGCTGTCTTTGCTTTTTTGAGTCTTATCTTTCCAATAAAAATACAATGGTTGTGTCATCTTCGCCTTGGTCATTCTTCTTTCAGTATTCTTAAAGGAATGTTTCGTAGTTTGTTTAAAGGATTTGATTTAGGTATGTTTCATTGTGATGTTTCTAAACTTGCAGAACATAAACTTGTTTCTCTTCCAATAAGTAATACTATAATACCTTTTACTCTAATTCACAGTGATGTTTAAAGACCTTCCAAAGTTCATAATATCTCTAGGGCTCGCTAGTTTGTCTCATTTTTAATGATTGTACTTAAGTGTCATGGGTTTTCCTCTTAAAACAAAAATCAAATGTCAATTCCACCTTTCGAAATTTTTTCCACAAGATGAAAAATCAATTTGGGGCTGAGATAAAAAGAGTTTGATCTGATAATGCTAGGGATTATTTTATTCAAGTCTTTTCACCATTCTTCAAAGAAAAGGGAGTCATTAATGAATCTTCATGTGTCAACACACTATAGCAACATGGAATGGCAGAGCGAAAAAATGGTCATCTTTTAGCTATTATCCGAGCCTTTGTTCTCCAAAAAAATGTTCAAAAAAATTATTAGGAAGAAGATGTCTTAACCGCTACACATTTAATTAATCGATTACCTGCTCGAGTTCTTGATTATAATAGTCCTATGGAGATCTTTTTGAAATTTTCCCCACCTTCAAAATAACATATCATCAGTTCCTAGGATTTTTGGGTTGTGTGTCCTTTGTCCATATTCATTCTAGTAACCGAGGGAAACTTGATCCAACGGCTCTTAAGTGCATCTTTTGTTGGATATTCTTCTATAAAGAAAGGGTATAAGTGCTATCATACTCTAACAAAACAATTCCTTATCTTTGTAGACATCACATTTGTTGAAACAAAGAATTACTTTCCAAATCCTTATCTTTAGGGGGAGACATCAATTATGGAAGATAAGGATAGAGATTTACTTTTTCTTGATCTTACGTCCTTCCCATCCTCTTAAAATCAAAATCTGTCATCATCAGTTTCTATTACTTTACCAAACAAGTCTTATCTAAGTAGTCCTAGCCCAGTAAAAAAAAAAAAAGGATAAACAGATTTAGAGCACTACTCACCCACTGCAGGTATACTCAAGGAGGAAAGAACCACTCGTTCAACCAGTGCATGTTCTTGATTCATAACTAAACTCTAGTGTTGGTAATGTTAAGATAACTTCTAATTCTGAAGATTACAAAAGTAATGTGCATGTTGTTGATATTGATCTCCCTATGGCAATTAGAAAGGATGTTAGGAAGTGTACTTAGTGGCCTGTATATCTGTTGTCTCACTTTATGTCCTATGAAAAGTTGTCTAGGGACATAAAAGTGTTCTTATCCACCTTAACACTATTATTATCCTAAAAATTGTCTCTGAAGCATTAGGAAGTAGAGAGTGGAAAGAAGCCATGAAGGTTGAAATTGCTGTGCATGAGAAGAACAAAACCTAAGACTTGGTGGAACTGCCTTAAGGAAAGAAGCTAGTGGGATGTAAATGGTTCTTCACTGTCAAATACAAGGCAAACAGATCACTTGAATGATATAAGGCAAGGTTAGAAACCAAGGGGTATACTCAAACATATGGGATAGATTATCTTGAAACATTTGCTCCTGTTAAAAAAATGAATATTATAAGAATCCTATTATTTTTAGCACCTAATCATGGTTGGAGTTTGCAGCAATTTGATGTAAAAAATTCCTTTTTACACGGTGTTCAAGATGAAGAAATCTATATGGAGGTTCCTCCAGGATTTGAGTTAGAGAAGAATAAGGTGTGTAAGTTGAAAAGGCACTTTATGGCCTAAAATAGTCTCCCAAGGCTTGGTTTGGCTGGTTTGTGAGAGTAATGAAACCTTTGGGTCACCATCAAAGTTAGAGTGATCACACATTGTTTATCAAACATTCTTCTTCGAGGCGAGTTCAAACTCTATTGGTCTATGTATATGATATAGCAGTAACAGGAGATGACTTGCAGGGAACAGAGCCATTGAAAAGGTGTTTCTTGCAATAGTTTGGGATTAAAGAACTCGGCAGGTTTAAATACTTCCTCGACATTGAAGTGGCTCACTCTTGACATGGGATCTTTATATCCCAATAGAAGTATGCGGTGGATTTATTAACTAAGACATGGAAACTAGGGTGTTAGCCAGTGGAGACTCCCATGTGGATAGAGAATCCTATTAGAGATTAGTTGGCTAACTAATCTATTTTTCGCATACTAGACAAAACATACCCTATGCTTAGGAGTGGTGAGTCAATTTATGCATAACCCAAAAGAAGTACATCTTTAAGCAGCACATCAAATTCTACAATACTTAAAAGGTACTCTAGGAAAGGGAGTGTTATTTAGAAGAGGCAATAAATTAACTTTGGAAGCATACACGGATGCATATTATGCCGGATCAGTTGATGACTAAAGATCGGCTTTAGGCTATTGTACATTCCTTGGTGGCAACCTTGTAACGTGGAGAAGCAAGAAGCAGAATGTAGTTGCAAGGTCAAACATAGAAGCTTTGTTCAGAGCTAGGGCATTGGGAGTTTGTGAGCTTCTATAGTTCAAAATAATTTTGAAAGATTTGAAGATTGAGTGGAAGAACCGATGAAGCTATATTGTGATAATAAGTCAGCAATTAATATTGCACATAACCCTATGCAACATGATCGCACCAAGTATGTGGAAGTAGACAGACATTTTATAAAGGATAAGTTGGATAGTGGACTTATTTGTACTCCATTTATACCAACCGAGGGTCAACTTAACTAAAGGATTGAGTGGTTTTGCATTTCAGTCTACATTAGCAAGTTAGGAATGAAAAATATCCACTCACTAGCTTGAGGGGAAGTGTTAGAATTAGTAATTACGGTGTACATACGCTATGTATATGTCATGTAATTAGAATATATATTCTGGTAGTTAATATCCTTGATCTATGGGGATAATATCCCTAATTTATGGGGATTAGGCCTTGGAGAGTTTCCTTTAATAGCTTAGATTTTTCCTGCATATTTCTATACATTCTTTGGCTGGTATGTACAAGAGATCTTCTATATCTAGTCACTCATGACAACCGCACCAAGAGGTTTAATCGCTTCTCCTGTGAAACCAACCATCGGATAATACACAAGAGTAATCCTATCCTCGGGTATTTCCATTTGTTTGAAGAATTGATAGAAAATAATGTTTACATCACTTGTTTTATATATAATAGTCGGTGAACATTACACCGCTCTACTTCAATTAAGATTACCATAAGGTCATAATGTGGCACATAGAAATCCCTAAATCTTCTATGGTGAAAGCGATTTCATATCCTCTTGAGCTCACCCTCTACTATTTGTGATTCCTGAGAAACGCCATCACACGTTGTCCTTGATATCATGGCGATCACCTTTCTCGGTGGCTCGAACAAGTCTTTCAGAGGCACTGGTACAAATGCTTTACTGCTTGCCCCGTCAACTTGTGAATGCATTAACATGTCTGGATTATCTTGAGCTTGTCGTTGCATGGCTCTGCGTTCTTCGATTGTATGATAACAGAACTAGCGGAATTCACACCACTTCGATTTGGTTTGCGAGTTAAACGGTGCCTTTGGCCTATAAGGCATCCTTTTGAAAAAAGGTGGTTGATATGTTGATTTTCCTTTTATCTCGTAAGCTAGCCGCCATGGAGGTCTACGTATTTGAACTATGTGCTTTGTAGTCAAAATAGGAGCTCTGGAGCGCTTGAAGTTGAACATTTCTTATCATTCTTTTTTCGTTCTCATAACTCCTAACTATAGCTTCCCAGCTATGCCGATGGCATCTTCTGCTGATATGCACTTGTTGGCCCTTCCCCATAAGTCATCCATTGTTTCCGGTCATTTCTTAGCGAGTGCAAATTTGAAGTCTAAGTTCTTCAACTCGTTAATGGCTGCACTTATATCTATTTCATCCGGTAAAACCAGGATATCGATCTTTTCTCTTGTGAACCTCTTCACAAAGTCTCGCAAAGATTTAGAATCTTTTTGTTGCAATTGCATTAGATGGGCAACCGTCTTCTTCCTTCGTTTATTACTTACAAAAAGATGAGTAAAGCGTTCAAGTAATTGTACAAAACCATTAATTGATTCGGACGACAAATACGAAAACTAGGATTAAGCCACCCCTTTTAATGTGGTGAGAAAACATTTTCCCCACACTTCTTCAAAGGCATTTTGTATGTACATCCTGGACTTAAAGTCTAATAAATGATCCTCTAGGCCTTTGGTTCCATTGAAGAGGTCTATATTTTGAATTTTTACCTTTTCAATGGGGAAGGATAGAATCCTTCTTGAAAAAGTAGAGTGATTACTTGGGACCTTTGGAACTCGACGATTTTTAAATATTTTTGGAGAATACATAACTCTCAGTCAGTTCCCATATGCATCATCAAGTTTGGTGGAAGACTCGGCCTCCGGATCAGCATGTTTAGCCTTTGAATTTGTAACTGATTTCCCTCCATGGTGAGTGGTTCGCATCCTGTTCGTTTTATGAAGAAGCGGACCTTTCGAGTATAAAAATTCTCCTTGTTCTCGTGAATCTACTGGGCTACTATTCGTCTTCCCTCATCTTTCCTCCCAAAAACTGGACTTGCTTTTGACTTTTCTCTACCAATTTCTCCATTATTAAAGTTGCTTGTATATTACGGATTTGGCTTTTTGGAACCTATTACATCTCGTCCTTACGTTGAAGGATCCGGGGATCTTGGTCACCCTACAATGGTTAAGATCGATGCCATAAGCAGCATCAATTATGTTTGTAGTGAATTTTGTAGGATAGGATAGGTTAGACTCAAACTTTATGGAAAAGATCACCAAAATCCCCTTCTCCCCCCCCTCTTTGTTTATTGCTCCGTTCTCTTTTCCTTCTTATTCCTTCATGGGTGAATATTTAGGAAGCTTAAGTGTATTGGTTAGGCTGATAAGGGTCCTTTATTTTTGCTTGAGGAATAAGAATTGGGTGGATACTTGTCTCCTAGAGTATTAAGCTTATTAGGTATCTTAAGAACTACGCGTTATATAGGAATGCGCTGGAGGTTCATGTAAGAGATGTAGTAGCCGTTATATATGAGGGCGCAATGGGCGTCATAGACGGGACGAGATAGGCGTTACATACAGGGGTACACTGATCAGTACATAAGAAACGATGTGGGCATTATACGGGAGTGTTATAAGGGATGAGGTAGGCATTATATGGGAGTGCAGTGGG
The DNA here is from genome assembly GCA_018398585.1 of Simmondsia chinensis. NCBI lineage: Eukaryota > Viridiplantae > Streptophyta > Magnoliopsida > Caryophyllales > Simmondsiaceae > Simmondsia > Simmondsia chinensis. The sequence goes on along the minus strand of JAGTTD010000008.1, from coordinate 15,087,414 downwards.
CGTTATATAAGAAATAGGGTAGGCGTTATATTGGGGTGCATTGGGATTCATATGGATAATTCTATATGGTTTAGACGCCTTGTTACTAGCCCCTAATAACTTAGACGTGCTGTTTTCATTATTTTATATTTTAAACATTTCCTGAAACTTAACTATAAACATATATTTTATCTATTATTTTATTTTTGTTACTTTATTTTGTTATTTTACTAAATGTTTCTATAAAGTACATGGAGTCAATACGAACAAAATCAACAACTATCCCAATGCCACAAGGGCTTCCGCAGAAATAGGGTCTGGGAGGGTAAGGTATACGCAGCCTTACCCCTTCAAGGTGTTACCCTAAGGAGAGGTTGTGCCCAAATGCCCTCAAAACAATAATTGTACACCAACACATGGACACAACTTTACATGCATGCCCTTTCTGTATATTATGTACACACAGGGATTAGTGTAAGCAATTTCTAAGAGTAAAATCCATGGGTTGGATTTGGCTATTTTCAGAATGTCCATGTTTCCTTTTTGTGTAATTTGGAGTTTTCAATATGTCATATCGTATGTAAGTAGCCAAGGGTTGCACCTGGGTACTTTGAGAAGGAATGAGAGTTTAAGTAATATAGGTCAGAACACCATCCGCTCTACAGGTTAACGGTCAGAACAGAGTAGTAAGTGTGCATAGACTGCAGTAAACACAAGTTCATAATGCAGTGCTCAGTAAATACGAACCGCTAATATGGTTAAGTTATAACACTACTGAATGAGAAAAACCCTAGTAGAGGTCCAAAGAAGTCGCGTACAAAGAAACTCAACATGAGAAAGAGAGCAGACAGTTACTGATAGTTGAAAAATACATTAAACAGCAACCAAAAGAGAGCAACTAAGGCGTTTTGGCTACGCGGGTTCTTGGGACCAGAAAACGTATAGCTTGGAAATTTTGGTAATCATTTAGAAGGAAAGGGAGCTAGAGAATGAGGGAATTTTGATGTTACTGTCAGCTAATAAATTAAGGAAAACAAAATCCACATTTCTCGAAATGATTCCATCTCAATGGACTTTTCTGATAGCAAGAAGATAACATCCTTTCATCAAAGTTAATATGCAATTGTCTAAAACATCCTATTAGTCAAAACACCACATATCTAAGCTCCATTTAGATACCAATTTTTAGATGTGATGGAGAATGAGTTGAAAAGAGGGAAAGAAATACAGTAACACAGAGAATGAGTTGAAAAGAGGGAAAGAAATACAGTAACACAGTAATTAACGTAGAAAACTCCAATGAGCAGAAAACTAATGAGGGAAGGAGCAAAGTTTCACTAAATCTGGAATGAAGGATTAAAAGCAACTCACCAAGCCTCTCTCATTGAGCAAGAGCTCTACAAAGTAGTATATATAAAGATGAACAAAGGGAAACCCTAGAACTAATGGCTATACTGACTAAACCTGGCACATGTATTGACCTGAGCTAAGAAAAGAGGTCCATACAGCTCCACCATAGATCTAAGCTTCCAAATCAAGACTAAAAAGTTCAAGACACAACACCATACTTCCGCATGCTCACAAAACTGCATATAATTATTAAGTATTTCTTTGAACTGGCACAAACTTAGAAGCAAAATGCAATGAATTTCCAGTTCTATAATCAGAGAAGTAATATGGAATCCAAAATCAAGTGTTAATGTTAGTAATAGGGCCTTTAAACCAGTACCTTGCACTGACAATCCAAGAAAACACAACAAGCACCATTAAACCACCAACTGCAACAGGCGTGTAGTTGAGAGTCTCTGAGGTGATGGGATAAGCAACAGGAAGTGAAAAGAGGACAGATATAGTTATCACCCAAAGTACAGCAATCCAGCCAACGAGGATCCCATAGCGGCCCAAGTTGAAAGGTCCCGGAACAAAAGACTTGCGAGCCAACGTCACCCGCAAAAAGATGGGCAGGGCATATGCAATGTAGAGTCCTATGGTTGCTATTGATACCATAGCCTCAAAAGCCACCAAGCTTCCAAGAGACTGTAAAATGAATATGGAGGGAAAAGAATCAATAACTAGGAGGTAGATGAGAAAATCAAGGTTTTTACGTGACGTTGCTTTTGTAATGATCTTTATAATATAGATATGTTGTGTTTTATTTGTTAAAATAGATTTATAGAAGTATTTACGTAGGAAAATGATCAAACAGGTATAGAAATTCATGACTATATGGATACTCATTTAATGATTTGTAAATATAAAGTTTGAAAGCAACTTATGTCCCTTAAAAAAAGCCAAAACTATCACTATAACCCACTAGTAACATCTACCACCCATCATGAGGGCGTCTCAGTTGGCGGTGTCTCCTACCCGTGCAGTCATCGCCTAGGGATCAGGAGTTCGATTCTCGCTGAGGATACACTCATGACTTACCTGCTCATGGAAATTGTGGGCCTCCTCATGGGCCGGGGTTGGCTGGGGCAATCCAATCCCTCGTCACTTTAAAAAAAAAAAAAAAAAGAAAACCTGCGATACCCCAGTTTCATGACACATGATAGCAAAGGGCATCGAAATTCGATTCCGTGCCCCAAGCAAAAAGAACTCGAAAGTACTGTGCAAGTAATTGAAGGTCACAGCCTTGTTTACACATGTAAATAAATTTTTCACAACCAATGTCCATAAATTTGGACAATAGACACCCAAGTGGGAAAACACTATTCTATACCAATGCAAATGAAATAATTACAGATCAATCTTAAATTACATGGTTGCATGTGATAAAGATGTCAAATTTCACCGATTTCATAAGCAAACTCAAAACATTTGAACCTGATTGCTCTTACTTTGAGTTTGACAAGGCCTTATATGGGTACCATACAGAACCCATTTATTACTTTGTTTTTCGAGTAGGGATGGGGATTTGAACAAAACACATCCTGTTCTAAAGCCTCAGTCTTGGCTGTGTTTTACAACTAGACCAAAGCCTCACTGATGCCCGCTTGCTCACTCCCTCCAAAAAACAAAAAAAAAATAAAATAATAATAATAATAATAATAGATAGCAAAGAAAAGAAATCTCATGGAAAACTCAATCATACATGTGATCAATCTAAGGCTTTACGGAAGGACAACTCATTATCAGATTGTAATCAGTTTCAACAATTGCTTTAGGGAGCTAATTGGCAGCTATTGGATTGTGATGCAGTGTCATAACGTCAGTTCTGTGACGCACTTATTTCCTCCTCTTGGCCCAAATCTAGGCTTTGTAAGGGTTGATGCATTAGGGCGGCCCTTCCCTAGAAGACGCCTCTAACGCTCTTTTATTACCCGTGTACAAAAAAGTGATCAATCTAATGCGGAAAAAAAAGGAAGCAAAACAGTAATAGAAAAGGTATCATAAACTTGAAGGAAAATTAAAAGACAATACACATGCGTACCGTCAATGCCATGCAGAAGGAAATGAAAACAGAGCCCCAAACAGCATATATAGGAACCTCCTGCTTGTTCACTTTATGCCAAAATGATGAGAAAGGCATGGCTCCATCTCTTGAGAATGCAAAAGCCATCCTGTGTAGAGATAATCATAAATTTTGTCAGAAAATATCTCCAAAAATTCAAGTGAATAAAGCAAAGAAATAGTAAAGTAGCATGTGTACCTGGAATTACTGGTAACAGAACTCATGCCACAGAAAAATATGGCAACAGCAACAATTCCCAAACAAAATATTCCCCCAACACCATTGCCATATCTGCTCTTAAATGCTAAGTAAAACACTTCAGCAATAGCATAACCTCCAGCGTCGTTATCGCTGCTCAAAAGGTAAGGGATGTCAGTGACTGCAAACGTGATTCCCAGAATGTAAGCCCAACCAACAATTATGGATATGCCAATCGCGCTTATTATTCCTTTTGGTCCATTTTTGTCTGCGCCCTTTGTTTCCTCTGTCTGTAAATGGAAGTTCAACGAAACAACTTCAACGTAGGAAAGTGATAGAGATCCTAGGATAATTTCAAAATATTACTTCCATAAAAACATACACACTTAGATGGATTTTGATTTCAGCTAGGATTTAACTTTATCTAGAATATTTCTCGTTATCTTATTAATTTTGATTACTGTGATAGTTGTTTTGATCAACTTAATATTGTTCTCAGGTATATTTTCTATAAGCATAAAGCTGCTTAAACTAAGGGACACTGAGCCTTTGAGAGAAAGATCTAACAAAGGCATCATTCTTTTTTAGTCTCCCCACCCTTCAAGTTCTAGAATTCAACTATTAAGCCCAAGGGATTGTGAGAAATAAAGTAAGGAGTTGGGATCCTTTATTGCCATGGTATCGAGAATTCAGCCTCAGCTTCCTTCTGTGTCTTCTCCTGCTCCTTCCCTTGAAATTGTTGTCAGAAGAATTTAAAGGACATCACTCTCTATCAGAAAGATAACAGTTGCAAATATGATCGAGTTTGAGATCCTACCCAAAAATAATAGCACTAAGAATTACTTTTGATACGGATAATTTTATGAAAAAGCATGAATATGAATCTAACAACATGATGAGATCTTCTCATATTCATTGTTGTGTTTATGCAAAAATCAATCAAGTGTGAGGGTTGAAGATGAGTAGAAAAACATTTGTTCTTCTACACCCTTATGGCTTTGGTACTTCTTTTTCTCTTGCTGGATTTTGAATTTGATATTCAAATTGGAACTTGGTTAAGGAAATAAAATCAGTTAAATAGAGGACATAAATTAAAAAATTTCTCACCATGTGAGCAGACGCATCATAGCCTGTCAGAGTGTACTGGCTCATCAAGAGTCCCAGAACAAATATGTAAACATTATTGTTAATACCCTCCCCGTTATTTGTATTAAAGTGAGTGAAAACAAATTTGGCACTGGCTCTTTCCTTAGCAACCATAGGGATCAGAATCATAAGAACAAAGACACCTATAAAATCAAAAGAGGCTCATTAGATGTACAGCGGGAAACCTCTCTTACTAATTACGGCAGGGGAATTAAATGGGATCTATTACGTACATGTATCACTTGGCTATACACACGAAAACTTTGTAAAAAAATTTGCTGACTTATCAAAGTAAAAGATAATTTTCGTCACAACTAGCCATAGCAAGAACATAATACATAGCAAATGATATGATACACTCAATAATTTGAGGGTCAAATGACAAATTTAGCAAAATATCAAATATGGAGATTTAATTTAGTTGTAGATATTGATTCGATCATCGTTTATTTTTTAGAGGGAAAAATACAGATATGTGTTATAGTATGTGTATTATACAGATAATATCAAGAAAAAGCAAATATGTAAATGTCCTTTTTAAACAAAAAAATACAGATACATGTCCAAAATGTGTATACCTAGAACATTCCAGGCTGCAGCTAGCTGTCCAAAGAAAGATAACCAAGAAATAGAAAGACTATTTAAGATGGCATGCAAAAGAAGAATTCCTCCATGAAAACACATGACCACATACTTAGAAGCCTCATAACCACCTCCATTTTTCCCTCCTGTACTTAGTAGAATGATTACTTGAATCAGCTGCGCGAGAGAGAAATCCACACTGGTGGTGACAGCCCACTGCCAAAACAGCAAGATTTTTGAACCAAATATGTACTTTAACATCATATGAAACAAGGTTTGAGCTTGACATCGGTATTAAAACCATCAACACATCATAGATTCAGGACATGAATTCTCGAGATTACCTGACCAACAATGTTGAACCTGCAAATTAATGCAACATTCCAGAATCATTTGCATGTATCAGAATCCATTTTCAATTACTTGTTGAAGAAAGATAAAAGCATGAACAGTATTTTGAGAAAGGAAGCATGTTATCATTTCAGAGGTAAAGGTACAAGAATGATCAACGTATATGATTGTTCTTCTGATGTAGCACAACTTAATACCTAAAAACAAAGCTCAATTATATTACTTTCAAAACTGAAAATGAATAAATTATCAAAGCTATGTTTATAGAAAAAAACTAAACCTTAAATATTGGATAAGATAAGATTTGAAAAATGCTAAGTCAAATAGGAATATACTTCTCTAAATATAAGAAAAAATGAAAACTAAACTAAATAAAATTAAGCTACAACGCCCAGCTTCAGAATACCTATATTGGCATCCTGTAAATGCAGAGCAGTGAAGCATTAAGAGATCTCAAGTATGAAGAACCTATAGCGCTATTGAGAGCCATCGCCAAAAATAAAAAAATATTACCTAAAATGGCCTATTTCAAAAAATATTTTTCCAAATGGCCTCTACGTTAGCAAATTTTAAAAAAGAAAAATTTTGTTTTGGCGTACACGACACTTTAAACCTTTTTATTTTTTATTTAAATTTTAAATAATTTATTAATTATTAATTAAATTAAATATATTAATTATATTTTTATTGCCATATTATATTTAGCTTTATAATATACATTTTAGTTAAATTATACATGCAATTTATAATAAAATATTAAATAATATTATCTATACATAATTTTTTAATTTACTCATTATTACAATTATCTAATAATAGCCATTTGTTCACATGATATTTAACATAAATTATTATTTTTAAAATTATTATTACAGGAAGAGAGGTACCCTAAAACAAAAAAAAAAAATGAAAATAAAAATAAAAAATAAAATTTTTAAAATTTGCCAATATTGAGGCTATTTAAGTAAGTATTTTTTAAAATGGGTCATTTTGGGTTTTCTATTTTGGGCCATTTTGGGTAACAGTTCATTGGATTTTATCTTAAGTAGTGATAATTCTCATCGCGAAGTTGCAGCACATCGAATAGCTTCTCATTTTAGCCATTTTCTCCGATTATTGGAATAGCCACAACAAGATGCATAAAAGTGCATGGGGTGAGAAACATATCAAAACAAGACATAATCAACCCTAACAAGACCAAAAGACGCCAAAACATATATCGCCTCCCACAACACGGGAGCAAAACTACCTGCAAAATCCGACGCAAAACAGAAACTTAAAAAGGGTAAAGCTAGTCTTGCCTTTGTACCCAGCAATTAAAGTGTAAAGGCTCGGGTACTAACTGCTATGAAACATTTCAGCCATGAAATGTTATCGAACCAAAATAGGTAATCATAAATGAAAACATGAAAAAAAAAAAAGAAGCACTGTTACTAACTACTGTCTTGCCTTTGTACCTAGCAATTAAAGTGTAAAGCGTCTTGCACCTTCTCCTAATAACTTTTGATGGGATAGCTGCCTCCTCAACATGTGTCAAAGCCTCTTTGACCAAAAGGTTTGAAGTTTCATTAGCTCCAATCTCAATATAACTACAACTCAAGCACAATGTATAAGATGGGTTTATATATTACCTATATGTCAAGCTAAATGAAAATTTGCTTGAGGGATATGTTAAGAGTGTAAGAAAACTTTTGGGCCTTCATCTAATAACTTAAAATTTTCAAATAGTTAGTTCATTGACATCAACAAACCAAATTCCTGCTCCTCACTACAAAATCTGATCAACACAGATACGAGTAATGAAATTTACATGGTTCAGCCACAATATATATTTCCATAGAGGGGAACAACAAAAATTGCAGTCTATAAATTGAGGTTTTGCAACATTATCTCACTCACTATACCTTTCGCTGTTTTTCTCTTTCTTACTTTCCCCTAACATACCTGGCACAAAAGGACCCTATTTGCAAGCCTCTACAACTATAGCATCCATGGCAGATAAGGTTGATGAAAATACATCCAAACTGAAAGATCTGAGAAAAATAGATGAGCTTATAGATTGAGAAGTCAGAGAAAATTCTAAAATTACCACCCAGTAATCCAAGAAGCAAAAGGGGCCCAGCCAGACCCAGCAAGCTTGGCACTCCAATAGTAGAGCCCAGCAGAGGTAGGGTATGAAGAACAAATCTCAGCCATAGACATTCCGACGAACAAAGTGAAAGCACCAGCAATGAACCACCCATACACCATCACAACTGGCCCACCAAAGAGAAGCCCGTTGCCATACAAGGTATTTATCCCAGTGAGCACTGATATGATCGAGAAGGAAAACGCAAAATTCGACACCACCCTGCATATTTAATTGAAATTTTGGCCCAAACCCAGAAAAATTCAAGGTAAATTAGATCAACCAGACGAAGAAATCAATCCTAAAGAGTGAAAATTGAAAAGGGTCAATCAGATTCTTTACGAAAGATCGCGCTTGAGCTCTTGTTTATAGCCTAGTTCATTCAGCCGGGCATGGCCAGTATCCACTGAAACGTCGCCGTTTTGCAGTCCTATTTCAGCATCTCCTTGCTTCTGCACCATCTTCACGAGAAAAGGGAGAATCTTTTTCTCTTTTGGTTCCTATTTTTGGGTCAGAATCCCTCTCTTCTGGGAGCTGATAGCAAACTCATTCACTCTGTATGCTCTTTTGGAACAAAATTTCAACTTTTCTATGTAAAGAATCAATCATAAAGAGCAGTGCCTTTGATATTTGAATATCACCATGATAATCTGATGATTGAATATATTATTATAAAGTACGAATCTGATTCATACTGGGAAAAAAAAAAAAAAAATCATATGGTTTGATTTTTTTTTTTTTTTTTTTTTTGGGGGGGGGGGGGGGGCGGATTTTCAAAGAATGCCAGCGGGGGGCTTTCAGCCTTTCACTGTCGATTGTTATTGAATCTACTGACAGTGGGCTCCATTTATTTTAACTGTTTCTCCTGTTGTCCGCTTCTTACCGGGTGGGCAAATACCTAGAGAAGAAAGTCAAGGATGGGGACGGTAAGCTGGTATTTATCCCGTGCAACAACTATAAGCTCTCTATATGGAGTGTGTGTTGGGAAAATAAAGCAAACGACTAAAATTCAGGATCAAAATTACAAAAAGGCAAACCAGTCATTATAAAATAAACTCTGAGATGGACACAATTAATTTGAAATGAACAAAGTAAAACTCAAATCGATTGACTGAAAGTCTTCGAACACAACGACTTCAAACTAAACAAACTAGACCTTGGATTTGAGTGAGATTTTCAAACAAAGATAATAACACAACAATTTAAAGAGAATAGGAGAGGAAGGATCAAACTGAGAAAATTGTCGTGTCATGAAATTTAACCTTGTCCTAAGTCGTTTATGCCTCTGCACTAGTACAAACAGAATTGACCAGTACTTTGACTCCTAGTGTTAACATAATGTCCGCCACTAAATTGTACTTTCCTCTTTGTTTTATTACGTGATTAATGAAATTAAAGGGAAGGCTGTTGAATCCTTCCTGTTTCCCTATTTTCCCGCTATCGCACTATATCAGTTGGTATCAGAACTCAAAAGGTTTTATGAGATGGTCTGTGGACGTCAAAGGAACGCCGCTGTTGAAGACGTTATTGACCGTGATTGTCAACGGCATGCTGAGAGGAGGATAGAGGAATTGGATGCGAAATTCCGGAAAATCAAGCGTTTCTTGATTCAATTGGGGGCAAGGAACCCGGCCCCAACACCCATTAACACCCAGCGCAGCAAGAGAGGAGATGGAGGAAGGCGTCCAAAATCGTTCCTGGACAAGGATCTACCAAATCCTAGGTTGAGGCGACATCGGTTGAATATCGGCTACATTGATGACCGAGATGATCGGAGGTGAGAGTTTGGTCTCCGGGTTAAAATACCAGAATTTGATGGTGGGCTAAACCCGGATGAGGTTTGGGACTTGTTGGCAGTAGCAGAGGAGATCCTCGAGTTCAAGGGGGTCCGGAAGATGAAACAGGCGCCACTTGTCACTACAAGGCTTCAAGGAAGGGCTGCCACTTGGTGGCAACAATTGAAGCACTCGCGGTTACAACAAGGAAAGGCGAGAATCGAAGCATGGGAGAAGATGAGAAACCACCTGAGAGGCGCCTTCTTGCCTCACAACCACGCCGAGATCATGTATCAACGCCTCTAGAGCTTACGCCAAGGATCTCGTACCATGGAGGATTACACGCCTGATTCTACTCCTTGATCGCCAGAAACGACTTGGCGAAATCGCTGGAACAGTTGGCAGACGGGTACATTAGTGGGTTAACAGAGTCAATACAAGCGGTGTTAAAACATGTTTGACATCTTTACCGTATCGGAAGCAAGTCAGAGGGCAATAGCTATGGAGAAGCAACAGAGGCGTCACCATGTTGGCGGCACTTGGAACGTCCAACAGAGTAGGTGTGACCAGGTACAACTATCAACCAACTTAGATACATAGGGGAAGCCAATTACCATTAACACTGGGAAAGACTTGGCGAGTAGCTCTCAAACCTGTTGCTTTAAGTGTGGAGAGGTGGGACACCGTGCTAATGAATGTCGTAAAGGTGACAGAATGGGCAAGGGTCTTTACATCGAGGGACTCCATTAAGAAGTTGTTGGGATCGTTGAGGAAGAGGCTGGTGATGCGTTGGCACCATAGGACGAGGAAGCCGTTGCAGGGGACGAGGGCCGTTTACTTGTGGTGAGGCGAACTTGCTTTGCACCAAGAGTATAGTAGGAAGATGACTGGCTCAAGAGTAGCATATTTCAGACAACGTGCAATTTTGGAGGAAGAGTATGCCTCCTAGTGATCGACTCGGGGAGCTGCGAGAACGTTATCTCTGAGGAGGCTGTGCAGAAACTTGGGCTAAAGACGGAGGACCATCCAAATCCGTATAAGTTGTCTTGGCTCAAGAAGAGAAGCTAGGTAACTATCTTAAAACAATGTCTGTTCACTTTTCAATTTGGGCAAAGTACAAGGACGAGGTGTGGTGTGATTTGGTAACTATGGACGCCTGTCATCTATTATTGGGATGACCATGGCAATTTGATACGGGCACAACCCATGATGGACGACGAACACCTACAGCTTTGTGTTTGGGAACACAGGGATAGTGTTGCTACCCAAGAGGTACGGAACGCCACAACTAGATGCAGAGAAGAACCTAATGGCACCGGCTATAGCATTATTGGCCAGTGACGTTGACAGAAGCAGTTACGTCAAGACTACAAAGATGAAGAACCAGAATAAGTGTCGAGAGCTGAATTGGCAGTGAGGGAAAGCCCACGGTGGAAGAGTAGCATACCAGGGAAAGAGTTGTTAGGAAGGCTCCAACACCGAGTAGGCCTTGAGATGTTGACGGGTTATAGGCCTTCGGGGTTCACGGCATTATTGTTACCCAAGGAAGATGAGGCATGGGCGGCAGGAGAGTGTCGCCGATAGAGCCAACATTGTGGGGTTCGGAATCTCTAGGACATTAACAAGGAATGGTCAAGCGCTACGGTGGCCAATTCAAGGATGAATTCTTCCCAATCCGGGGGGATGACACAATCCCTACCCTGGCGGGACAAAACCCAAACACAGAAAGCAATCACCCCCCTAGCGGAATAAGCTGCAACCCCAACATTGGTGAGCGAGGTCAACATGCTCGGCAGTTGAGGAAAGGAAACTCCACGTGGCAAGAGTACCCAAGAAGATCCCATGGAGAATTTGAGAGCGAATTATCTTCAACCCGGAGAGAATGATGTAACCGCCATCCCATTATTGGTGGGTCAACACAGGCAGGTTCGACGGGAGAATGCAGCCGTGTGGTCAAGGCTAGCGGGTGTCATGGTGGGAGGTATTTGTAAGGAACAGGCCTTGGCAGCGTTGACTATTAGCGGGAAGGCGAAGCATGGGCAACCGCGATGCTTCATTTTAAGCGGCATCCAAGGTTGGCGGTATTACAAACAAAGGCAAAGGTGAGGCAGTTGGGATGCATGGTGGGATAGCCGGGATTCGGAGCAGGAATGACAAGATCTTTAATTCAGTTGTGATTTATTTCCGTTTCAGATTTTATTTCTTTCTTTTTTTTTTTCCCTCTAATTTTGATTTCTTCCCTTAATTTTGTCATATTTCAGCCTCCTCTGTATAAAGGGGGACGAACTAGGGTTAGAATTAGTTGATTTTCAAAACTTAAATTATATTTTGATTCTCTTTTCTTGAGTTGTGAGAAAATGAGTTATCTTTTCCTCTTTGTTTTATTACGTGATTAATAAAATCAAAGGGAAGGTTGTTGAATCCTTTCCGTTTCCCTATTTTCCCACTACTGCGCTGCATCAAAAATAGTTTTATCACATGACATTTAGTATATTTTGGTATATTTATTTTAAGTTTGAATAATTTATTTCCAAAGATGAATATTATGTATGTCTTATATTTGAGAATGTTATTACCATTATATCTTCACTTTCCAACTCATTACCAACCTAAACACTTATAATTCTAACTCGTGCCATTCACAGCCAAACAAGTTGGCCACTTGTTTTTCATGTAGAAAGATTTAATGCATTCATTAGTAATAAGTAGTATCCGTTGATGAAATAGGGTAAATGAGTGATCAAAATACAACATCTAATATAAACTAAAAGTATGCTCAAGATAAAAAGAAAGTAACATTTCCAGTGCCCCAAGGGCTCTCGCCTAAACAGTTCCCCCCGCGGGGGAGGGGGGATGTACACATCCTCCCCCCTTGCTACCCTCAAGGGAGGCTATTTCCGCAACTTGAGAGGTGCAACATGATGACTTCCTAGGATGTCACCCATCTTGGTACTACTCTCGCCCAAGCACGCTTAACTTCGAAATTCTAATTGGATCCGATGCTCAAGAGTTACAAAACTAATTGTTAGAAATGGTATTTTTTATTTTGTCCAATATATTATGTATTTTGTATTTAGTGCTAGGTAGTTATTAGTACTTTTATTTCTAGATTAAATAGCGAATTTACTCTCATCCCTTGGTCTCCTCACCGTAATCAACCAATTCTCCATGAATGGGTGATTTAATGTATTTAAAAGCATTTGTTTTTTTTTTTTTTTCAAGAATTCACCATGGGGTTGTGCTTTTGTGAATAAGAATCAATTCCCAAGTACTCAAGTGTTCTTATTTTATTTTATTATTTTAATATTGTTAATTTTTACATGATATCAGGGCAAAAACTCAATCCTTTGAGTTTATCTCCTATTTTTTTGGTTCTGTTAAGTACTTATTTGTTTGTATTATCCGTGCATTTCAGACCTGTTCAAACCCAGTTTGTTTTGCCTTGTTTCTGTTAGAAGCCATAATTCTTGCTTGGCGTACTGCCATTCCAAGATTACTATCCTTAGTTTGTTGCTCTATCAAAATTCTTGAGTTCGAAACTTTAGTTTTTGTTTTTTTTAACGATTTCTAATGCTACTTCTGATGAGAACCCGTTAGTGGTTCCGTCGAGAGGGGGAGTAGTTGATACTCTTCCTCCGTTGTATCTTCATCCCAAGATGACTTTTGTTACCAATGTTTTAACAAGTTAGACTTATGTTTCCAGTGATTGTTGGATTATTAATATAGGTGCCTCCAATTAAATGACTTTGTCTAAATGTATTTGGAAAACAAAAATGTTAATTATGGTATTAGAGTGGTTAGACTTCCTAATGGTTCTTCATTGCTCGTTTCTCATGTTGGAAGATTCTCGATCAATAAAGATCTTGTCCTTGATAATATCCTCAAGATCCCTGGTTTTCAGTGTAATTTATTATCCGTGAGTAAATTGAATAGAGACAAAAATTATGCATTGACATTTTTCCTTAAGTTTTGTGTGATACAGGACCTTTCCTCGACGAAGCTGATTGAAGTGGCTAAAGAGCGAGATGGGCCATATGTTTTGGAGTGAGGCTCGATTCACCAGCGGTTCATGTTGTTCATGGTAATGAAGAGGCTATTTTATGGCATTGACGTTTGCGGCATGTTCTTTATTCTAAGATGTCGATGTTTTCTAACTTGAGAGTACTACATAAAGTTGATGTGATTTATTATTCTCTTCATAGGGCAAAGAAGACCCATTTATTGTTCCCTGCTTCGATTACTAAGGCTAGGTCATGTTTTGAACTCATACACTGTGATATTTGGCGTCCATATCAAAGTTTGTCTATAACTAGTGCTAGGTTCTGTTTTACGATTGTGGATGATTTCAGTAGGTGCACCTACGCATATTTGATACGAGACAAGTCTCAGTCTCATAAAATTCTTGTGAATTTTTATTATTTGGTGCGCACTTAGTATGGTTTGTCGGTTAAACAAGTTCGGAGTGGTAATGGCGAGAATTTCTCTATGAACCATTACTTGAGTTTTATGCATGAAGTAGAATGCAAATTCAGAATTCCTGTAATGGCACACCACAACAAAATGGGATTGTAGAAAGAAAGCATCATCATCTCTTAAAAGTAGCACGTGCTCTTCAGTTTGAAGCAGGCTTCTCGGTTAAGTTTTGGGGTGAATGTGTTTTGATAGCCGCCCATCTTATCAATCTAATGCCCACACCATGATTATACAATCGAAGACCATACGAGGTATTGCTTGGAAAATCCCCTTCTTACAACCTTTTACTTGTTTTTGGGAGTTTATGTTATGTTCATACCAAAGATTGTAGTAAGGATAAATTTGGTAATCGTGCAAATTGCTGTGCTTTATTGGTCATCCTCGCGGAAAGAAGGCTAAAGGTGTATGATATGGATTATGGGAAAATTGTTATATGTCAAGATGTGATGTTTTATGAAAATATTTTTCCATATCTTGTAAAAGAAAATTCAAATTTGGATATCAATGATGAATTAAACACCATGAAGATACATAGGGATACGTATTTTGTGGAAGATGAACGATTGCCAGCATCGTTGGAAACGACACCGGCACCGGCAGAACAGGGAGGTGACTGTTAGGGAATGCATAATGGTGCGCAGCAAAGAGTAGATGTTTTCATAGCCAAGTTGCATCGGATAGATGTGAACGAGTTCAAACTATGTCGAATAAGTATAAGGACTATGTTTGTGATGTTCCTACTTCTGTTAGCCCATCCTTGTGCTATCGCTCCCTCACCCAACTCGGGTTTAAGTTATCATTTATTTTTGTGTTTAATGCACAATTTTCTAACTCTCATCCAACATTTTTTGGGGCCATCACTTCTTGTGATGAGCCAAAGTACTTTGCACAAGCTATTCAGTTTCAATATTGGAGGGAGGCAATGGAAAAGGAGATTTCTGCTCTTGAACAAAGCAAAATGTAGATTGTAGTAGAGCTACCACCGGGAAAACAGGCCATTGATTCTAAACGGGCATACAAGATAAAATATAAGTCAGATAGTTCTATAGAACACTACAAGGCTCACCTTGTTGCAAAAGGGTATACTTAGGTTGAAGGTATAGACTACCCTGACACAGTTGCTCTTGTTGCCAAATTAGTTACTATTCATTGTGTGCTTGTAGTTGTCGCGGCACAAAATTGTGTAATACACCAATTAGATGTGAATAATGCTTTTCTTCATGGTGATCTTGATGACGAAGTTTACATGAAACTGCCTCAAGGTTTTGAAATGCAACATAAGGGTTACATGAAACTGCCTCAAGGTTTTGAAATGCAACATAAGGGTAAAGTGCGTCATCTATAGAAGTCACTTTACGGGCTTAAACAAGCCTCTCATAATTGGAACCAGAAGTTTACGTCCTTTTTAAGGAACGTGGGTTTTGAACAGTCTAAATCTAATTATTGTTTGTTTACATATGTTAATGGACCGATTTTCACTGCCATGTTGGTCTATATAGATGACACTATTGTAACTAGAAATTATCTAGAACACATAGAGAGGGTGAAGTCTATGCTTGATATATAGTTTGGAATTAAGAATCTAGGACCTGTCAAATATTTCCTCGAGATCGAAGTGGCACGTTGTCAACACGGGTTCTCCTTGAATCAACAAAAACATGCCTTATACATTCTGAGTGAGACTAGATTGTTAGGTCCTAAACATATTTCTTCCCTTATTTTTCAATATCATCGTTTAGCTGATCAAAGTGGTGAGCCCGTTAAAGATCCTGGACAGTATCATCGGTTAAGAGGAAGGTTGTTATATCTAACTATTACATGGCTTGATATTTGTTATGTTGTACGCATTTTTAGTCAATTTATGTATGACCCACGAGTAATGCAATTAAAGGCTTCCTATTATGTTCTTCGTTACATTAGGGGGGGGTCAGGTCGAGGAATTTTTCTTCCTCATGATTGTGATCTCAATCTTCGTGCTTATTATGATGTTGACTGGGACAGATGTCCAACAACTAGACGATCTACCACAAGTTTCACTGTTCTTCTAGGAGGTGCTCCAATTTGGTGTTCCAAGAAACAATAAGTTGTTTTTCATTCTTTCACTGAAGCCGGGTATCGTGTCATGGCCACGATAACTAGTGAGTTGGTATGGTCACACGTTTTTTATTTGATCTAACCGTACGTGTTGGCCAACCTACAATTTTCTTTTGTGATAATCAACCAGCCTTGCATATAGCATTTAATCCTATTTTTCATGAAAGGACAAAGCATATAGAAATTGATTCCCATTTTGTTCAAGAGAAGCTATTAGCCAAGGAATTACCACTTCGTTCATGCGTTCATTAGGCCAAATAGTCGATATTTTATGAAAGAACTCGGGTTTCCTTCGTTTTCTTCACTTCATTTTATGCTAGGCATCGTAAATGTACAGGCTCCAACTTGAGGGGAAGTGTTGGAAATGGTATTTTTTATTTTGTACAATGTATTATATATTTTGTATTTAGTGCTAGATAGTTATTAGTACCTTTATTTATAGATCAATAATTAATTTAAACGCAACCCAACTATAGCTTAATGTACCAAAAAAATAACCCAACTATATCTCCTAATCAAAAAATAATCCAACTCTAACTTTTTATCAAAAAATAACCCAAAGGTGTTTGGATAGCACTTGCATTACACACACCACCTCTGCAACTATGGGTGGTGTGGAAAAGTTTTAACGTTTGATAAGAAAAAGAAATAAATGGCTTATCACAACAAACAGGGCATAGCATAAAACATTCTGTAGTACGTTTTAGCTGTAGCAGCAATTGGCAGCAACAACAATAGCTTCCAATAATCAAGCCCAATTGTTATATTGTATATCTTTAATACCCATTCAATCCAAATAAGAGAGAGAGAGAGAGAGAGAGAGACAGATAGAGTCTGAGTGCGTACTAACCAAATCATGTACCACAA
Source organism: Simmondsia chinensis (assembly GCA_018398585.1). Classification (NCBI taxonomy): domain Eukaryota; kingdom Viridiplantae; phylum Streptophyta; class Magnoliopsida; order Caryophyllales; family Simmondsiaceae; genus Simmondsia; species Simmondsia chinensis. The sequence continues at coordinate 15,070,367 of JAGTTD010000008.1, read as the reverse complement.
GTACTACACCGGCGCCACTGTGACGGGAATGCCTCATGGAATTGTGTTTGTGCACTGGTGGGTTTTGGGGTGGAGAGCTTCGGAGAGGGATACGCATAAGTGGGAAAAATATCGTGGGAAAGGAGGGGAATTGAGGTCGGTGGGAAAAGAAACTTAAGCAAACAAAAAATACACATAAGAAAAATATAATGTTCGGGGCGTCATACGATGCGCCACACTCCGCCACCTATTCGGTATTTTTGTAAATACAAATTTTAGAATTTGATTATTTTTTTGGTAGAAAAGTTGGAGTAGGGTTATTTTTTGATTAGGAACTAAGTTGGAATATTTTTTGGTACATCGAAATATAGTTCGGTTACTTTTTGATTAATTGTTGTTTGCAGATTAAATAGCTAATTTACTCTCACCCCTTAGTCTCCTCACTAGAATTTGCCAATTCGTCATGAATGGGTGATTTAATGTATTCAATAGCATTTGTTTTTTTTTTTTTTTTCCTTCTTGCAAGAATTAACCTTTCATGTACCTAGTTTATGCATAAATACGGTTGTGCTTTTGTGAATAAGAATCATCCAATTCCCAAATATTCAAGTGTTCTTATTTTATTTTATTGTTTTAGTATTGTTAATTTTACACTAATAATAGAAAAGATGCAAAAAGTATAAGCGACAGAAAGGGAAGAGTGAACGGAAGAATTGTTGTGCCATGGAGAAACTTCGCAACCTAAAGTTGTTTATGCCCCCACATTGATACAATGGGATGAATGACACTCCGACCCCAAGGATTAACACGGCACCTTCCTCAGTAGTGTACTCCGGGGAGATGGGCTGGTCTACGGTTCAACTTGCTCAGTAATGGAGAAGAGAAAGAAACGATGAGAAAAAGACTATAAGTTTCTATGTATTTTGATTGTTGAACTACTTAACAAGGAGCAGTATTTATAGAAGAAATACTTGCACATTAAGGAAAATATCATGACCTAAGAATCTAGCCTGAATAAGGAAAGTGGCGAATATAGAGAATCAATAAAATCCGGCTTTGGTTATGGAAAAACGGTTATGGAAAGAACGATTGTACTTGAGCTTGAGCTTGTAGCCTCAAGCCTCGAGACCCGGAGTAAAGACAGCCTTTGAGGTCAACTAAGGGACACATCAAGCTCGAGCCAAAGGCCTTGAGCACTACTCAAAGAAAAGAAACTCACCTTGAGTTCATTTATGTCAACTCAAATAAATACAATGGTCGTAAAAATAAAAGTTCGGGTTAGAAAATGTCCACATCGCACTGCTGCATGTCGATTGGCCTGGCGAGGCAGGGCGCGCTCACTAGCGTGTGGCCCTGCAAGCCCACTTTATGCCCACAAAACTTTACCAAGTACAATGACAAGGGGGTATATAAACAAGACTTCTCGCCTCTAGTTTTCCTATGTGGGATTGAGTTGGTTTTATAAGTTCATCAAAATTGAAGCACAATACCCCCAAATTCCAAAAGTATCAAGTTGAATTGAGTTATTTCAAGTTGTATCAAGTTGTAAGTTGTGCCAAGTTGTCATTTTAGAGTTCTATATAAGGGCATGATGAGTTCTCGGTTTTAATCAATTCCAAATCAAGTTCAATACAAAAAAATATCTCTTTCATTCTCTTATCGTGTTAAATTATCGTTCTTCTTAATTTCTTAAAAAGATCTTTTAGTACCTAACATATGTTTTTGGTATCAAAGCTAACTCCTTGCTTCCTTATTGTCCTTCCTTTGGCTTAAAAAAAACAAAAAAAAAAAAACCAAACAAACCAAACAAACCCATATCATAAACACAAAAAGCAAAATGACTTCAACATCAAACCATTTGTTGAATTATACCGAAAACACTATGTGGTTGACAGTGAAAATTAGGAATATTGGAGTTTTCAAATGGAAATCTTATTCATCTCTCAAGATCTTTGGGATATTGTGAATTGGATATTCACTGAATATGAGAGTTCTGAAAATTTTGAATAATTGACAGAGGCAAAGAAAAAGGAGCATAAAAAGAACATGATGAAAGATGGCAAAGCTTTTCTTTTCATCATGCAAGGTGTAAGTAGAACAATTTTCCTGCGTACTTTGGGTGTTAAAAGATCAAAATATGCTTGGGAACTTTTGGAAAATGAATTCAATGGGTCTTCCAAAGTTATGTCAATTAATCTTCAATCATTAAGGCAAAATTTTGATAATCTAGTCATGAAGGAGAGTGAAAAAAATACAAACCTTTGTTTCTAGGGTTGCTGAAATAGTAACCTAAATTAAACTTGTGGGGATACTCTTACAGACAAAAAAATTGTTGAGAAAATATTGAGAAGTTTGCCTCAAAAATTTGAGCATATTGTTGTTGCCATAGAAGATTCAAAAGACTTGTCTAAACTCACCGCTGTAGAATTAATGGGTTCATTAGAAGCTCATGAAAAAAGAATGAGAAGATTTGTTGAAACAAATGTTAAGCATGCTTTTTAAGCAAAAGTAAATTCCAAAAGAAAATTCTTGATGAAAATAAAAACAACTCCTTCAAGAAAAAACAAGAAAGAAAAGATCGTTATTATTGGAAAAAAAAATGCAAGTTGGAGGGGGAGAAAAATTTTAGCCAAAATGGTGTTGGAGGTTGTAGCTGTGGCCATTGTTTTATTTGTAAGAAATACGGCTACAAGTCTAAAGATTGCAAGCACAAATGGATCAGATGTATAATCCCAAATTACTCTCAAAAAGAGTGTTGGCATCAACAAAAAGATGAAAAAAGTGAAGCAAAGTTTTCTGAAGAAAAAAACGAGCTATAGTTATTCATGTCTTGTTCAGAGAGTGAAGAATTGCTACATACATGGTATGTTGATAGTGGATGCATTAATCACGTGACCGGGAATCAGAAGCTATTTCTTGAATTCAAGGATAAATATTCATCTAAAGTAAGACTTGGCGATGGAAGATGGCATCCTATAGAAGGGAAAGGCAAAACTATAGTTCAAACTCAATCCGTTAACAGTGTTACAATCAATTATGTTTATTTTGCTCCCTGTTTGGTCTCAAATTTAGGGAGTAATTGTCAATTGATTCAAAAAAGATGTTCAGTTATATTTGAAGGTGATGAATGCAAAATTATTGATCAAAATAATTCTTTAGTGGCAGAAATGGCAAAAAATAAAATATTTCCTCTTATTTGCCACTAGAAGATAATTTTGCATTTAAAGTTAATGACTATGAAGAGCTGCTGTAATGACACTTGAGGTATGGTCATTTAAATTAGAATGACCTAGAGCTGCTGAATCAAATGAATATGATTATTGGTTTACTGAAAATAGAGAAAGAAGGAAACATTTGTAAAGGCTATATTTATGAAAAACCACATTAGGTTCCTTCCCTAAAAATGCTTGGAGGGCAAAAGCCTCTATAAAACTAGTCCATGCTGATATATTTGAACCTATACAAATACCATCTTTTACAAACAAAAGATACTTCTTGCTATTTGTTGATGAGTATACCAAGATGATGTGGGTATATTTTCTTGACCAAAAGTCAAAGGCTTTTTCAGTATTTACTCAATTCATGAGTCAAGCTGAAAGACAAAGTGGTTGCCAGCTAAAAATATTCAAAACAGATTAAGAAAGTGATTTCTTTTCAAAAGAATTCCAAAGCTACTACAAAAATAAAGGAATTAAGTTGACAGTTTGTTACACTCTTCAACATAATGGGGTAGGAGAAAGAAAGAACCGCATAATTGTTGAAATGACACGCAGCACGTTAAAAGACAAAAGTTTGTCAAATGACTTTTGGGCTGAAGCTGTTGATACTACTGTTTATATTCTCAACAGATCTTCTACAAAAGTAGTCCCCAATAAAAACTTCGTATGAAGCATGGAATGGCAGAAAATTGATTGTCAACAATTTTAAAGCATTCAGCTGTATTGCATATTTTTCATTCCCACTCAACATCGAGAGAAATTTGACGAAAAAGATCAGAAATTTATTTTTACAGGATGTAATGACGAATCTAAAGGATATTTTCTAATTGATCTAGTATGACGGTGACTTATAATATCATACGATGTGCAGTTTGATGAGATGAAAGCATGAGACTGGAAAAATGGAACTCTGATGGAAAATCATGCTAAACAACAACCTCTGGTTCTTGAAAATCATCAATCTCCACATCAAGAAGATGATGCTGAACCAATCAACCTAGATGTTAATCTAGTTCCAGACTAGATTGCAAGTTCAAGCAGTGATTATGAAACAAGTGTTGATGAGTCGCCAATACGAAGGGTACATTCATTAAGAGATATTTATGAATCATGTAATATTGCATTTTTCTTTTATGAACCCCAAGCATTTGATGAAGCTGCAAAAGACCAAATTCGGAGAGATGCAATGGATCTCAAGAAATGGCAACCACATTAAAATCAAACCTGGGAGCTTGTGGATCCACCTGAAGAAAAGATATGGTTGGATTAAAAATGGATCTATAAAACAAAATTCAACGAAGACAGGTCAATCTAGAAGCACAAAGCTCGTCTCGTGGAAAAAGAATATTCTCAACAACCTAGTATAGATTACAATGAAATTTTTGTTCATGTAGCTCGAGTGGAAGCGATATGGATGGTATTGGCTCTAGCAACTCAATTAAACCTTCCAATATACCAACTTGATGTGAAATCAACTTTTTTAAATGGATAATTGAAGAAGGAAGTCTATGCATGCAATTGAAAGGCTATGAGGTGAAAGGTAAGGAACATATTGTATACTGCCTAAGAAAAGCACTTTATTGCTTAAAGCCAGTATCAAATGCTTGGAATAGCAACATTGACCATTATTTCGTCAATAATGATTTTAAGAGAAGTCCAAGTGAGCCATCTCTTTATGTGAAAAATGGAGGCAACAATGATCTTATTTGTTTGTCTTTATGTTGATGATTTGATTTACATTGGTACTGATCTTGGCATGATGGAAGAATTTAAAAAACCCGTGATGAGAAAGAATGAGTTGAAAGATCTTGGCCTAACAAAATATTATCTCGGTATCCAAGATCATCAATCAAAAAAGACATTTTTAATTCACAAGAAAAATACACTGAAGACATATTTGCAATTTGAACAAAGAAAAATATCAACTTTTGATACAAGAAGGATTCAAATTAAACACTCAACCTTTATTTTAAACTCATCAATATCTTAACTTTTCAACTCATTACCTACCTAAAGACTTATCTTTACAACTCGTGCCTTTTCATTTACAACTTCATCCAATTCGCAACCAAGCAAGTTGGCCACTTGTTTTTCATGAAGAAAGATTCAATGTCTGCATTATTAATGAGTTGTATCAAGTTGCATAAAATTGAGTCAAGTTGTCATTTAAGAGCTCAATTTAAGGACATGATGAGTTCTAGGTTTGAATCAATAAATTAAGTTCATTAAAAAAAAAAAAAAACATCTCTTTCACTCTTTTATCAGATTAGGCTATCATTCTTCTTAATTTTCTAAAAAATATCTTTTAGTACCCAACAATTATTTGTTAACTTAGTTTATTGACAATTTGGGTGCATTAATGATCTCAAATCTAAATGCATCATTGTTTAACATGTATTGAACTTCGAGCTAAACGTGCAAATTTTTATGATTCAAGTTCAAGTATTATAAATACTGAGTTGATGTACGTTTTGTATTTTAAAACGATTTGATATATCCTTAAATATTAAATAATCAAAGAAAAGAAAAATAATAATTTATTTAAATAGATTTAAGTTCAAAGGATTTGTGAGGAAAAAAATTGTTCTGGAGAGGGTTTTCACATAATTTTGGTGTGTTGTTTGATGTCAAGTTTATACTTCTATTGTTATTTTTCTTAAAAAAAATGTTGTTCAAACCCCCAACAACAATTATGATATAGGAATTAAATAGGATTTAACACATAAGTGTATTATTTGACTTTATACCGTAACATTTCAATCATAAGTTTGTTGATTTTTAAATAACCCAAGTGAGATTCTTTTCCCCAAACCAACTGCTATGAGGTTATGTAAGTCATACCCTTACATGTTGATCTTTTTCACTCACAATTATAATTTAAAGGTTATTTGCACCAAAGATCCTTATAGTTTATTTATTGTGTCAATTTAGTCATTATACTTTAAATTGTATCAATTTATTCTTAGTACTATTTACATTGTGTCAATTTAATCCAATAATCAAATTCAAGTTAATTTAATGATGCAATTTTTAACGGTACAATCACGTTAGATGCAAGTAATTTACTATAAATCCACCCATTCACTCAATTTAACTCAACCTATAGCCAAACCATTAAAAATTTCTTTGAAAATTAACATAAGTTTTATTCTAAGGATCGAGTTGATACAATATGTATATTAGAGGGACTAAATTAAAGCAATTAAAAGTATATGGACTAAATTCACACAATAAGCACAGTACTTGAACCTTTGGCGTAAATAACTCTAATTTAAATTTGTTTTATTGAACTCATAAGTGAAGTGTTAATAAAAAAGTAGCGATTACCAGCCAGTATTCCAAGAGGCAAAGGGAGACCAAGAATGGCCAGCAAGCTTAGCACTCCAAAAGTCAAGCCCACCGGAAGTGGGATAAGAAGAGCAAGTCTCAACCATCGAGGTACACACGAACATGCTGAACATAAATGCCATGAGCCACCCGTATACTCGAACTATCGGCCCCCCAAAGACTAATCCATTGTTGTACAAGGTTCTTACCCCTATCAGCACCGATATTATGGAGAATGAAAACGCAAAGTTCGACACCACCCTGCAACAACTTATTTGTTATTCGAGATTCGAGGAGAAATTATTTAACATAGTTTTTGATATGTGATGATTTCTTAAAGATTGTGAAGGTATATATATATATATATATATATATATATAGTTGACTTAAGATTGAGTGGTATATCGGTTGAGCCTAAATATAATCTTGGTAACTTGCTAGGCTAAACGAGCATAATCGAATGAAACTTCATCCTAAATTAGTCTATATGATCCTTAACACACTACGGGCACGTTTCGCCAACAAGTTGTGAAAAAATAATTTTTCTTAGAAGCACTATTTTTGTTCCATTTTTTTTATTTTTTTATTTTATTTTTTTTTTTGCTTCTATTTATGGTTTAAAGGAGAAGTACTATTTTCCAACTACTATTTGAAAGCACAAAACAACTTTGACTTCTATTTAAAAGTATTTTTTTTTAAGGCTAAAACAACCTAAAATCATGGAAAATAACAATTTTCATTAAGAAACATTTTTATCCGAAAAGAAGCGTGGCCAAACAGACCATAAGCTTGACTTGTAAGTTGTGAAGTCGTTTTCAAGCTCAATAATCTAGATGAGCAGAGATCGGGCTTGTGCTCTAGACTTTGCACGCTTTAAGTCGTGCTTGAGCTGAGCAAATGTGGCCAAATTGAGTCTTATACTCAGATAGTTCGGCCTTACCTTAGCTCATCGGCAAAGCTGACCCTATGCTTTTGTTGGTGAACGATCAATAACTGAAAAGAGGAAAAGACAAATAAAAGAAGTAAATGAAGCTTACGAGAGGTCACGTTTGAGCTCTTGTTTGTACCCAAGTTCCATGAATCGAACTTGTCCGGAATCGACCATTTTGACGTTGCCATTATCCGTGGGGGATGGAAAACCCCCATTGCCGTTAAGCATTTTGGTGAAGTAAAAGAGCAAGAGAACGACGAGGGGTGGGTGCAACTAGAGCTTATATTAATGAGCTTCTAACAAATCTTTTTTTTTTCCCCTTATAATAGTAAGAAATTAAGAAAGATTAAGTAATCTATCTGAAAATAGATATATCCTTTATATTATTAAACAGAATGGCCTTGAAAGCGTGCTTGGATCCCATTAGAACTCCAAAGTTAAGTGTGCTTGGACGAGAGTAGTACCAGGATGAGTGACCTCCTGAGAAGTCCTCGTGTTGCCAATCTTATAAGGCTGGGGTTTCTCGGAAATAACCTCTTGGCAGGGTTACACCCTGAAAGGATAAGGCATCCACCCCTACCAGACCCCGCTTATGCAGGAGCCCTTGAGGCACTGGGTTTGTTTTTGTTGTTTGGCCTAGAAAGCAATGCCATGAATCACTGATGCATCCCAAATTGTATATATGTCATTAATTATTAGTTGTCTAAATCTACTGCATAATTTCTTTTTTTTTTTTTATTTATAAACATGGTTACATCTCTTCAGAATCCTTGAGCAAATGAATAATATACGAAGTAACATTCTTGATCTTCCAAAAAATATGAATATCTCTGTTAATTGCTCAAATAACAATTAAGTTGTCTCCATCTAACTATATTTTTCTGAACCTCGTTTTTAAGCTTTTTATCCTTTTATTGGATTGCAATAAACTTGAAATTAACACTTAACATTGAAACTATTTGTATTACTCTAATAATATAAATTGATATTTCTTTTGTTTTCTAATATTTTGCACATTGGAGAAAGATACTAAATTAAACAATGCCAACCTCAGATGGCAAGAAACAATTGACCAAATGATCATCACTAAATAATTCTTGGCTTCGTATTGTGCTCCTGAAGCAAGTAATATCGTATTCTCAAGTTGCTAGCATGCATAACTTGGACATGTTGGACATACCTCTATTCTTGTTGCAAAAACCTAGACAGCTAGAAAAGTTATTAAGAGATGTCTGGAAATTAAGATTTTCCATTTGCATATAGAAGGAGACAATCTCACAGTTATTCGAACCATTGAGAAGACTTATTAGTGCCCATGGCAAATTAAGACTACTTGTTGAACACATTTGGGATGTGTTGGCTCATTTTGTGGAAGTCATGATCTCTCATGTCTATTGGGAAGGCAATGAAGCGGCAAACAGGATTGCAACTCTGGGCCTCTCTTCATTTGAGGTTGATGTCAGTCGTTCCTTGTTTCTGGGTAGGTGGACTTCTCTTGGGTCACTAAACTATACTAATTGTGTGTAGGCCGCCAAGGATTTTCTCTTCCCCCCCCCCCCCCCCCCCCCCCAAAAAAAAAAAGGTTGCTAGCGTGCTGAATTATTTTAAGTTTTTTGTTTAAATTGCCAATGATTTATAAACTTCATAAAATTTCTATATAAATCAACTATGCACTTTGTGTCTATTCAAGGATCTCTTCTAGTAAATAAAGTCCCAGAATGATCCAAGATAATAAACGCAGTTGTGACATAATAAGGTTCCGTTTGTTTGAGGGATAATTAGATTTTAGGAATTGCCTTCTCTGATTTTCGAATTTTGGTGCATAGTCTTTAACTGAAAAGTTTTTCCGAGGGAAAAGGCTTTCCCTCGTGTTTTCTCTTTTGGTTTGTTTTTCAGTGTGTATCGTCATCATAAATAAGTAACATGCAAAAAGGACTTGCCTCGATTTAGGAGCAAGTCCAAATTTCGAATCGCACATGTTTGCTCTCTATCAATCACCTTAAATGAGGGTTTTTGCTTTTGATGAATCCGACTTCAGTTTGCAATTATTATGTGGATTCTACTCACGCTCCAATTAAAGAGACTTTGATTATATTTTTGGCGTTCTATTAGATAATATTTCACAAGAAATGTAAATTGTATATGGACTGGCCCATGTGGCAATTTTGGTGACAGAGCAAAGCCCATATACACCTTACCTCGTACATTTAAGAGCAAAGAACTAGGGTAGAGACAAGTTCAAGAGCTCAACAGTCCACCTTCAAGCCCAAGTCAATCAGGTTTTTTAAGCCTGGAACCCTTGACTTGTGATAGATCAAATAATTTATAATTTGACAAGAATAAGGAGTGAACAACATTCAGGTCTCTGGGTTAGGAACAACGCAATTGAGGTCCAAGCCTTGGTCATCAAAGCCTCGAAACAATGACTCAAACCCAAATTCGCCTAACACACTAAGTCGTGTCACCAATTTAAGAACAAACACGATCAAGCTTTGGGCTTAGCTGTTAAAGCCTTAGATCAATAACGCTAAACTTAATATGTCAAAAGGTGGGTACAGAATCAATCGTAGAAGAGGCACACCTTCTCGTATATCGTAAATGAGAACATGGTCGTGTTGCTTGAGAAAGAAAAATAAAGCTACAATTACCACTACTGATATGGAAGAAGAAAAAGATAAAGCACAAGTTTGCTTTAAAAACTAAAAGACGAAAACTTGAAGAAGCTTTGTGTTAGTGTTGGGGCCCTTTATAATATAACAAGAGTCCTTTATTTTTAGGCTAAAATGCAAACTGCTGCGTTCTTGAATGATCGCATCTTTGTCCCACGTTGAGCCTCCATGCTTCCACAACCCTAAATTGGTGCTTGAACGTGCTTTGACGCACGTGCTCGAGGTCAACTCCGTCTTCCCAAGTTCACCCACTTCCTCTTAAATGTTCTGAAGGCCCGTGTTCTTGATACATGATTCAAACAACCACCTCGAGCTCTAGCAATCGCCTTCCACAGTGCTCCTAGGGATTCCATTGAGCTAGAGGCTGCTATGCATAGTCAGCCACCTTGAGTGGTTATTATATTGGGGCCTTAGTTAGTGGAGTTTTTGGAATCTGTATGTTGTCCTTTCTCATTGTCAATTCTTCTGAATCTCGAGCAATGATCTCACGTGTTAGGCACATGTCCTTTTACCCCAAGAATACGTCGTTTCAACTTACTCGAGTTTGGGATGTAAACACCCCCAATCGCGGAAAATGACTTCCCTTGTAAAATGAGGGACGTCATCATTTCAAAGATCGTGGCATCTATAGATTTGAGTTTGGATCAGATTGTGTTGAACTGGATTTGGTCGTAGATGTTAAAGGTCATAATGTTGGACATAAATGGATCAAAGAATGACCCGTTAGGTCTGATCATGGATCGAATTATGTAGTTCGATCTAATTCTCAATCCTGATTAATATATAATTGTTTAAAAATTTTTCGATGCTTCACATGAATCAAGCTAAGCCAAAGATCAACAAGGATATGAATCAATGATAATTTTTGAACTATTTTGGTGATGTTAATTTCACAATTTAACAATTTTAAATATATTACGTATTCATTAAGAGCATAATTCATACGTGTATATTATTATCATATTTATAAGTTGAAGAGCTAACACGTAATAAAAATGTCATACATATAATGAAGCAGGTAACCCTATTTAGGTTGAGCAAGAGTTGGAGGTTACTCACTCATTTTATAAATAGATCGAGTTCGGATTGATCTACTTTCTAAATCCTTAAGTATAAATAGGAATAAAGACACGACACAACACGATACAGTTGCATGGTTAAAAGAAAATAACAATAATTAAAATTAAAAAAAAATTACCAGCCAGTGATCCAAGAGGCAAAAGGGCCCCATTCATAGCCGCATAGCTTAGCACTCCAAAAGTCAAGCCCACCAGAGGTTGGATAAGCAGAGCATATCTCAGCCATGCCAACTACCATTGTCAATACACGCACTATGGGCCATCCATACACCATTGTAATTGGCCCACCATATGTCAGTCCCGTTGTGAATAGCGTTGTTAGCCCCGTTAGTATCGATATGATCGAGAATGTCACCGCAAAGTTAGCTATTGCCCTGTTAAAAAAATAACCATTAATCATTCTTCAAAATTACTTGTCTTTCACCTAAAATAACCAAAAAGACAAAAAATAAATAAAAAATAAAACTTGACTTTTCTTTCTATTGTCAAAATATCGGATAAGGATTGGACAGGGGAATGACTAAGTCAAGCTTGATGCAGCGCGCAAATGGATTTAGTAAAACGGAAGGTTCAACAGCCTTCTTCTAAATTTCTATTGTTAAAACACTTAGAAACAAAAAGGAATAAAGTATAAATAAATTGTCACACTCCGAGAATTAGAAAAAATATATAAAAGGGTTAAATTTCTAAGCAATTGAATTGAATTCTAAACCCAGACTTCCTCTTACTTAAATAGAGGAGCTTATTCACCTAAACTAAAGGACTAATAATTAAAAAGATAAACATAAAAGCAATTACTAATTATCTAAAATATCTAATTAATTGTCCACTAAAAGGATAAATACAATAATAATTATCTAACAATCTAATACTAAATATTCTATTAAATGTCAATCTCTTTATCCACGCTTCCAGGGGAAACTCACCAACCGGGGGAACTCGCCAAAGCTCGTCACACCACCTTACCCGCCAATTATAACGGGGCAGCATCATGAGCCTGCTCCGATGGTCATCTTGCCAAGCGTACAATCCCGCCAAGATAAACCTGCCAAGACCCCTTTGCCCTACAACTCGCCAAAGGTTAAGGCGCTGCTGCATCAAAGCCCTCGACCAAAATTATGTTGTTCGATCTATTTTTTGATTCTTTCTAATATTTTAAACTTTAAATTTGTCCATTGCTTCATAGTTAAATCAGGATAGGTCACAATTTAGAAAGAATTCATATCAACCATCAAGGACAGAAGTAAACAATAACCAATTTGTTCAGCTCTAGTAGCTAGGTTCAATCCGAGGTTTACGATTTAGACTGATACTTGAACGCTCCTACCAGCATTGATCACCTTTGCAAATTCCGATTTCTTGTTCTCTCGTAGAAGCCATTATCTAAACTAATAGAGGTGCTTATTAATCCAAAGCCCAAACCAGAGCAAAGAAAGACCTAAGAACAAAGTGGACAATACCGATTAGACCAAATTAGTCAGTTTAGTAGCACTTTTTATCCCTAGATGATATTGTATCATGTTTAAGATGTCCATTGCTCTAAATTTGCATTGAACCATATAAAAATCTATTGAGGACACATATTTGATGTGTATTAACACACATATTACATAAACGCTCTTTGGACTATGCATCAAAACACAATATTACATAAAGCTGTAGTACCCAAGCCTAAGCTGTGTTTACACACATCTATTTTGCGTTGACATATAAGGCATTTTTGGCCTTTTTGGTGCGATTTTTTGTCACCATTGGAAAGAGGTTTGAAGCTTATATTTTGCATCTCTTCCCAAAATGCTCTTATTGATCTATATAAAGCCCTGCCAAATTACATTAAAATCTATTAAAAAATGCTAGAGAAAATCATGTTATTCTCTAACCTTTTCCATCTTGAAAGTCCTTCGTCTTTGCACTCATTTTCACTTTGTGTTTTTTGTTTCATTGTATCTCCGAGACTATTTTGATAAGGCAAAAGTAAAACTTAAGGAAAGTGGTTCGCTATATGCCTTGAAGCCATTGTGATTATACTACCCCTTTTATTGAATTTCCCTAACAATCTTAAAACTTTCTTGTTTGTGAAAATGGATTCTTCTTTTAGAGAGATGACAACGAACTTTGTGAAGCTTGATCGACTTGAAGATGGAAACGTTTGCATTAACAAAGGAAATTGCAGTTTTTGATTGTGTATGTCCTGAATACACCCAAGCCCTCTCCTAGTGAAGATAGGACCTTGGCAAACTAATGTTCTAAACTCAAATAGGAGAATGACAACTAAATTTGTAGGGATCATATTCTCAATGAACTCATGGATGCCCTCTATGACATCTACTCCAATTTATCAACCACAAAACAACTTTGGGAGACCCTCAAGAAAAGATATGTGACGGATCACGCGACAAGTAAGAAATTTCTTATCATTCAGTTTAATAATTATAAAATGGTGGATGGTTGTTCTATTATGGAACAATATCATGATCATTAAAGGATTGTAAATCACTTTAAATAACATAATATGAATATGAACGACCACCATCATCGTGTCTTTGTTGATAGGCAAACTTCATCCTTCGTGGAAACACTTCAAAAGAGGTCATAGCACAAGAAGAAAGATTTGCCTCTCGAGGGGTTAGCCAACAATTTTCGCGTTGACGAAGAGTACATGCTGTGGGATGAGAACAAGCATCATTCTGGGTACATTAGACAAGTCAATGTGATAGAGGAAGGTTAGTCCAGCAAAGGACAAAAGTGAATTGGACACTTGTTAAGGAACCGTGATGACAAAAGGACAAAGTTTATTTATTGAGAGTGTTATAAGCCCAGTCATGTTAAAAAGGACTATTATTGCGACAAAATAAGAGGGGCAAGGGGATGAATAATCGTAAGAATAATAATGCAAAGGACAACTTCGTGGTGATGATTTCTGAAATCAACCTAATCTAAGACGATGAAGCTTGTTCGGTTGATTCGGAAGCTAAAAAACATAAGACAGGAGGGTTTTCAAACCATATGAACCCGCGAATGATGGAACTGTATTGTTAATGGGAAATATTCTTAGTATTTCACCTATGAGGACCATTGGCTCCCTTATTAGCTTATAAGTCCTTGGCCCACTGTTTGCAAAGTTTAGGAACTTGATAATGGTATAACCATGCAAATCAATGGAAATGATAAAGTTGAATTACTTTTTACCTCGCCTTGATTGATGTGTGTCATGCACCTAATGTCAGGGAAAAAATCACATATCAGGTAGCCTGTTAAATAGGTTCTAGTTTAAGTTGTCTTTAAGGTTGATAAATTTGTACTCTCAAAAGTTGGGGCCTTTATTGGAAAGGGATATTTATTTAACAGTGTGATCAAAATGAATGTTAATAAAATGAATAGTTCAGTGTATGTGCTACAATCTTCTTTTTCTTGGCAACATAGACTAAGTCATGTTAATTTTTGTAGAATGCACAAAGTGACTAATTTCGGTTTTCCATGCTTTAATAAAGTTGATAATAAATGTCAAACACATATGCTTATGAAAACTACAAGCTTACTGGGTCCTTTTGTTCAAAAGAATATTAGCCTGCTTGATTTAATACATAGTGACTTGTATGATTTTGTTAGAAGTCTTACTTTAGATGGAAAATGATATTTTAAGACTTTTATTGATGATTCTTCAAGATATTTTTAAGTGCTTCTTTTAACTTATAAGGTCAAGCAATGGACAAATCTAAAGCATTTAAAGCTAAAACCAAATTGAATTGTGAAACATCCATAAAATGCCTAACAATGGATCATGCTGGGGAATATTATGATCACAAATACTTTCAAACTACAGGTATTATCCATGAGGTCATGGCACCTTATGCGCCACAACAAAATGGCATGACTGAGCAGAAAAATTAGGGTCTTATCTGAAATGGTGAATGCCATGTCATTAAATTCTAGTATGAGTGATGGTTTCTGGGGTGAAGCTATTCTAATAACCTGTTATTTATTGAATCAAGTACCTAGAAAATGTAATGTAACCCCATATGAACTTTAGAAGAAAAAGGCTCCAAACTTGAATTATTTCAAAGTTTGTGTGTATAGGCCAATCATTAAAGTCCCTAAACCCAAAAGGAAAAAAAATTGGGTGAAAGATGAGTTGAGTGCATTTTTGTTTGGTATCCAGAGTATAGCAAGACCTATCAGTTTTTGGTTATTAAGCCAAATGGTTCAATAAATGTTAATACAATTATTGAGTCATGAGATGCTATTTTCGATAGGAAACCGATTTTGCTCATTTCCTAGACCGAATGATGGCATTTATGTGGAAAGTGACAGGACTATGTCAAGTGCTAAAAATCGTGATGTATGAGAAGAATTCCCTAATGACACTCTAGAACTTAGAAGAAGTAAAAGAGCGAAGAAAGAAACGTCCTTTTGGACTTGATTTCTATATGTATCTAGTGGAGAGAACATGAGACAATATAGATAAACAAACTCCATATTCTTGTGTCACACAGTCTAATCCTATGACATTAGACGAGGCTATAAAGTCTTATGATACCCATTTTTGGAAAGAGGGAGTAAATGATTAGATGAATTCTATCGTGGATAATAATACCTATAATTTTGTGGATCATCCTTTTTTTTTGGTAAGTCAGCGTTTTTATTTTTTTTTATTACCAAAGAGAGCAAAGTACAAGAGTACAGGGGCATGCCTCCAACAAGTCCAAAAGCCTACATGTCAGGCAGGACAAAAACAAAGCAAAAGCATAGAAACAAACCAAGAAGGAGAAACAAGGCCAATGGGCCTAAGAGAAAGGAGAAAAGACTCCTACAAATAAAAATACAAGAGAAAAAGAAAAACAAAAAGAGAAGAAAAGGAAAGGGGAATCGATCCCCAAGAGAAGCAGCAACAGCGGCAGCCTTAGCAGCTGCTCGAGTCATCTGGTGCTCAGCCTTTCTCGAGCGACGACAGGAGGCATCAGTCCAACTAGTGTCGGAAGAGTCAACAGTAGATAAGTACATCACAACACTAGCACCTCGGGTAAGAGGAGCAAGACTCGGAACACTAGCCTCGTGGTTCAGGGAACACTGAATAGGCGTGGCCAATATTGGCGAGTCAGGAGAATCCGAAGAGATACAGAAATCGGAAAGCCCCGGAGGAACTAGACGACCATGAAACCAATCAAAGGCGGCATCAGGACGAGACTCAGAGGAGGTCCTATGAAGCAGAGAGCCCGAAGAGTCTGGGGAATCCGAGAGTCTGAGGAAAGAGACTGCATTCAAAGCATCCCGAAACGAACCCGGAGCAGTAGCAGTAGTCCGAGGAGGAGAAATAGAAGCCAGGTGGGCTGGAAGCACCACGGCTTCCAGCCCACGGTGAGGCCCGGGTGGTAATGGCCCAGCAGGAGGCAGCGTGCCCCCTGTTACCCGAACAGGGTTGGGAGGCCCTGGGCCTCCCGGACCCAAACAAGGCACTGGGGGTCTGTCACCCCCAGCCGCATTACTGCTGGGCCAAAATTAAGGGTGGGCTAATAGGCCCACCAGGGAGGAGCTCTAGGGGTAATCCCCTTAGGCTTTGAGCTTGTTTTGTTGGCCCAATACCATCTTGAGCAATTTTTTCAGGCCCAAAACCATGAGTTTCAATCCCATCAACCTCCATATGTTTCCCGAGCCCACAATCCGCTCTCGTTTTGCGCTGCCGCCCTCGATGACGGGCGTTAGTCCCATGAATGATCTCAACCGGTGGACGAGGAGCGGGATCCAAACAAGAGTGACCAAAAGTCGAACACTTAGAACATATAGGGGCAGACCTTCATACTTGATAGTGATCGGGATGCGAAGATCCTCAAAATGAACCTCCATATCACTGGGAAGCGGGCTTCGAGCATCAATGTCAATGCATACACGAGCATATTGAATTGAAGTCCCATCAAGTGTCGGTTTGTCCATATAGAGGGGGTGACCCGCCCCACTAGCGATCGAGCTTAAGGCCTTACTCATCCAAAGGGGCGCATGTAGCCCATGAATTTGGACCCAAAGCGGAAGGGTTGAAGGTTCAACCCAAGGTGTGACGTCATCAAGAAAGCAATGATGGAGGGCTAGATAACGACCTTGAAAGTGCCAAGGGCCACCTTAGAGAACTCCAGGGGCGTCATCATAAGAGCAAAAATCAAAGAAATAGCCCATTTTAAAGGGAATAACACATTCAAGCCCTTTAGAGCCACAAAGAGATGAGGCAATAGTAGAACAACACGAGAGTGCGACTCACCCTCCGATAAAATGATCCGTGAGGCAACGACTCCATTTGGCAAAACCCGGGGCTACATCATTACGAGATATGGTTGCTACGATTTTGTCATTGATAGATTTCGGAGGAACAAAAGAGAGGGTGCTTGTCCGAGGGGTATTAATTCGGGCATGCCAATCATCAAACGACTCCCCGAAACTCTTGTCCCAAAAATCATTCGTTAACCAATTCGGTAGCATTTCGTCATCCCGAGGCACTGCCCCCGAGGTCATAATGGTAACCAAGAGAGAGAAAAAAGAATCTCTAACCACCTTAACAAACCTCATGACAACCTAACAACCCAAACCACCAAGCTAGCACCTCCAACCACCAAGCACAGCCACCAACCCCCACCATCAAGCCGCCCACTACCATCAGACCTCACGCACCAATGCTCCACCCCCCAAACCACAGCCAAGGGACCAAGAAACCCCAACTGCCACCAAACAACCACAACCACCACCAAAAACTGATCACAACCCCCCACCAAACAGGCCCAAAGACCACATCAAGGAAATGACGAGATTCAATCTAGAAAATCTAAGAAAAATGCGCAAGAAGATGAAGTCCAAAATGCAAGAACAACCCCACACGAAAATAGGGGAACAGCCAAAACAAGCAAATCCCAAACTGGTGCTGTAGCAAACGACGCAAATAGCAAGAACAATCCAATAACAACCAGGATCTTGAGCAAACAATTAGAAACTAGAAGCACAACTGAGCCAAAAATCGGCCCTTGTGCAACCAAAAAATAGGGTCTAAAAATTGCCTTTGATCCAAACACAAACCAAAGTAAGAACCAAGTACCAGAGTAGCAAATTGGCACTAACTAGGAGCAATTTAATGAGTAGTGAGGGAAGATTTCCCAAATTGCATCCATGGAGGGGTTCATTGCAATGAACTTCGAGATGTGCACCCGGAGAGAGAATAAGACACCGCTAGCCACAAGCACCACCACCACCACTTCAAGGATCAAAACCAGAAGCGCCAGGAGGAGGACAAATGAGATCTTGGTAGCAAGATCATGCGTCCTACGCGAATCATCCACAACCTTCAACTCCCTCACTTACATTTTTTTACGCCCTCAAAACAATGTTTGGAAATGGTGATTGGAGTAGCCCGCTAGATTCTACAGGCTTCAGGGATCACGGGGATGTAAAGATCATGGCCGTACGTGGCCGCACGCGCTCTCATGCGCTGGGAGAAGGCCCTGTAGAAAACAGGGCACGCGGCCACGTGCCACCAGCTTACCTCACGCACCACCCGCCAAAAATCGCCAGTTCAGAGCCTCTCTCTCTAGAAGTTGCCCCCCCTCCCCCCCTCTGTGGATCATCCACTAAGAAGTAAGCCCATATTATTTAAATGGATTTTCTTAAAGAAAATGGAAGTTATGGAACAACTGATAAGTTCAAAGCTTGGCAAGTGGTTGAAGGGTTTACCCTTGATAACTATGGCCTAGTGACGAGAATATCGACCATTAGAGTATTAATTACTCTACTATCTATTTATAATTTAAAGATTCACGAAATGGATGTGAAAACATCATTCCTTAATGGTGAGTTGGAGAAAGAGGTGCACATGAAACAACTGGAAGCATTTGTTGTTCTAGGTCAAGAGAGAAAAGCATATCAACTCATATAATTTCTTTATAGGCTAAAGCAAGCCCTTAATCAATGACACCAAAAGTTTGATCAAGTTATTCTAAATGGTGAATTTAAAATAAATGAATTAGAAAATTTGATATAGCAAGTTTGATAATAATAAATGAGTCATTATTTGTTTGTATGTCAATGGCATGCTGATATTTGAAATGGATATGGAGCAAGTTGAGGTAAACAATTTCTCTCTAATAACTTTGATATAAAAGAATATGGGTGAGGCTAATGTTATTCATAGTACAAGAATAATAAGAGACGGTTTGTCACTATTCTTGTCTCAACTCACTATATTGAAAAGATGTTGAAAAGATTTAGTTACCTTGATTGCAGTCCTACATTAACTCCGTTGGATCTAAGTATAGAACTTGTATCAAATTAAGGTACTCTAGTGCCACAATTGTAGTATTCTAAAGTCATAGGTTGTCGTATGTATACTATGACTAGCACAAAGTTCAGTTAGCCTTTGTTGTTGGAAAGCTGAGTAGATATACTATCTATCAAAGTAAATTTCATTAGCATGAGAAATATAGAGTACTAAAACATCTTAAGAAAACCATGCATTACGCTATTAGCTTTATTGGGTATCCTTCTACTTCAAGGATGCTCGAATGTTAGTTAGATCTTCGATAAGAAGGATTACGCTTCTACAAGCGGGTGAGTTTTCCTACTTGGTGGGGGTGCTGCTTCTTAGAGTTCTAAGAAACATACTGTATTACTAATTCCACTTTGGATGCAAAGTTTATTACCCTAGCTTCGGTTAGTAAAAAAAGCAAAATGGTTGAAGGATCTTCTGTATGAGATTCCTTTGTAGATTAAGCCAATATCACCTATTTATTGTGATATTCGGCTACTCTCTTAAAGGCATGTCATGAGTTGTATAATGGGAAGTGCATACATATTGGAAGGAGACATAGTTGTGTGAAACAATTCATCAAAGATGGAGTGATCACTGTGGACTCCATGAATTCAAGTCAGAATCTAGTGGATACTTTCGCGAAAGGTCTTTCTAGAGATTGGTAATAAGTATAAGAGATAAACCAATTAATATTTTTCGCCAATGATGGAACCTCGACTCAACGTTTGGTACAACACCGGGTCTTAAGTTCATTGAGGCAATTCTATTATTTGAGTGGTTGAAAGCACTGAAATAAAAACCCATCCCAGGCATAGTGGTTGGTAACCTATGACAAATGGAAAAGGAGGTTGAGCAAATGCTCTTCATGGACTCGATGAAATGTGTTGAATTTTATGTTGTAGGGCATGATCAATGGGGTCTACTTATATGACTTTGAAGTTTGGCTGTTTCAAGGAGTTATTTAATTATATGCTTTTTACAGTGTTACACTAATGAAAGGTACATGACACGTGGCCTTTAAATGTGTCGATTTGAAGATGAGATGTGTGTCAGGGGTAAGTCTTGTGTGTGATATACGTTTAATTAATCAAATGGGATGCGTGGTTCAAAAATGTAATCTACTGTATTATTCTGATTACTTGTAATTTGTTTTCAACAAGTGAATGTTCAATTGTGAGACACTTTTATTTATGCGTAAAGACTTCCTTTATTTTATGAGATCACATATATTTTATTTGAGAATGTATGTATTTTAAAAAAGGTGGTAGAATGTTTTGTGTTTTCAAAATAAAGCATTTTGGATGTGTTTTTGAAGTGTTTAGGCTTGGCAATGGTATGTTTTGACACTATTTACACCCCAAACTCGAGGGAGTTAAAATCCTTTAAGAGACGATAGCCTCTAAAGACGAATGATGGGGAGAAAGGGGCCCGAGCTAGAAGGATCTCCCATAAGGCTACAAGAAAGGTGGTTCTAAGGCTCAAGGTAGTTATGTGGGGTGCATATAAAAAAACGTGGGCCTTAATTATATCCAGACAAACGTGGGGCATCTAGAAGAGCCTCAAGTGAAATAAACAGATGTGGGGCTTTCAGAACAGGCTCGAGCACACATTTTCAGGCATGATCGATGACCATTCAGCGCGAAAAAGAGGAGTTGAGGTAGGCATGGAGCAAATTTGCTAGAATTTTAGGATGCACTAGTTATTTCATTTTTTTTTAAAATAAGAGGTACTAGTGTTGTCATAAAGGGTCCATTACCACCATAGAAAACTTCTTTAAGTTCTTTTTACAGTACACTTATGCTTTTATCCTAGGAGTAGCGTAACTTAACGTAGTCAAGCTTAGCATAGCTTAGAATAGCTTTTACTTGCTTTCCGTCCAGGAAATACAATTTCCGGCTTTCAGGTACAAACTCTCAGTTTTAATCTGTTCACAAAATCATTAAGTTGATATTTGAATCATTGAGTTTAAGGCTTTGACGGCCAAGCCCTAAGCTTGATATGCGTTGGTCTTAACACTGGTGTCACTACTGAAAAGCCAGGTGAATTTAAGTTTGAGTCATCGTTAAGGGCTTTGACGGCCAAAGCTTGACCTTGACTGGGTTTGTCCTAATCTAGTGACCCAAATGCAGTTCGCTCCACCTAAATCTTGTCAAACTCTTACTCATTCGAGTTATTAGAAGTCAAAGGTGTCAGGCTTGAAAACCTGATTGACTTGGGCTTTTAAGTGGACTACTGAATTCTTGAATTTTTCTCCATCCTAGTTCGTAGCTTTTAAATGTACAAGGTAAGGTGTTCGTGGGCTCAGCTCCATCACCCCAACTACCACTTGAGCCTGGTTCATATCCATTTACTTTTCTGTCAAACTATTAAAGCTTAAAAACACCAAAAATATAATCAAAGTCTCCTTAATTGGAGCAAGTGTAGAATCCATATTAATATTGCAAACCGAAGTTCGATTCACCACAAATATAAATGCTCTTTAGAGGTGATTGATTAAAGTCAAACATATGCGGTTCGTAAATTAGGCTCACTTCCAAGTCATTGTGAGTCCATTTTTCCATGTTTATTTGATTTTGTACTTATGGCGACACACACACACTAAAAAGACAAAATGAGAAAACATACATGCATATTACAAAAACATTGAGAAAACATACATGCATATTACAAAAACATTCTTTGAATGTTGTTTGTCGACACACCAAAGCTATCTATGACACACAATCTTTCAGAAAGTTACAGTACCCAAAGCTTGAGCTTGTGTGTCGACACACAGGGTAGTGTGTCAACATACAGGTCAGTATTGACCTTGTTTGGCGCACTTGTTAATGTCATGTTTGGGAAGATATTTTTGGCTATTTTGAAGGGTTGTCTCTCTTCCAAAAAGACATTTTTTGATATATAAAAAGCCCAGATCGAATAAGATTAAAAGCACCTGAATAATACTCGAGAAAATTATATAATTCTCTATTTTTCCCATCTCAGAAAATACTTCCTTTTTGTAGTCATTCTCCCTCTGTGTTTTTGATTTGATTGTATCCTCGAGACTATTTCAATAAGTTTGAAATAGGTCTTAAGAAAAGTAGCTCACTGCACAACTAGAAACCGATGTGATTATTGTGCTCATTTTATTGAATTTTCGGAACAAGTATTTCGTGGGAGAATTAAAATCATTTAAAAGATCCACAACACAATTGGGAAAGAAGGTTAGAGAGGGGTAAAGAGGGGCCAGTGGAGGGGGGGAGGGGTCAAGAGGGAGGGTAAGAGATTATCCTACCCTTTTTTGGATGTGTCAAATAAAATAAAGAGGTATAAATAAGTTATCTTTATTTGACAATTGATTAAAGGATTGAAAGAAAATAGGATTTTTGTCAAAATAGGGACAAAATTTACCAAAATGTGCTTAATTTTGCCTTACTCACCTTTGCACCATGATGCAATTCGATATAATTTCCACACAGATTTAGCAACAATTGAACAAATTAACAGTTCAATCAATAAATTAACTATGGAAAAGAAATATTCTTGTATTATATTAGCATAATCTTAGCTTATACAAGTAAGGTCTATACAAATATTGATAGTATTAAGCAAGGTATAAGAGACGAAGGAAGGAAGAAGACTAGAAGAAAAAGGGGAGATGATTAAGAAGAAGATTAAGACACGGAGAGAGAGAACACTTTGATCAAATTCATTCATACCCTTAGCCTAACCTCCCCTTCTTATTTATACTAACAACCCCAATTAAAAGAGGTGATGTGGCACTGATGACGTGTCATGGTGATGTGGCATGCTAGGGTACCTGGGAGTCGTCAAGTGTTGGTGCGATCGGTAATATTCGTATCAATACCCATGCGTGAAATGACCCTTTCCCCAATGGTTAGAGCTAGGAAAATGGCATTGGAGGTCGTGTACGTACTCTCGAGTAGGGTCCTCAGAAGGTTAATTGACCCACTGAACTACCACTTGCATTATAGCCTGCTGTTTTATCCTATTCTGAGCGTGGAGAAGGCTGCGATTGATCACTTCAATTGTTGATTCCCCAAGGTGAGTAATATTCTACTCTAGTACATCAGCATATTTTTCTAAGAACTCCTTCAAATCTGATCGGTTGCTTAATTCTAGCTTAGGAGCTGTAGTAATGCTGAAAAATTACAATTTTTGCTTGGATACATACTGTGGCAAGTATGCCATGCTAAGTCGTTCGAGAATTTGAGCTAGGTGCCTCCCAAGACCTTCTCCAGCTCACATGCTTAACATCCTGTAATATATAGTGATGACCATATAAAGAGAATTCCATGAACAATTCTTCGAAATCCCACTAAACGTTTCCCAATGCACTCAACCATCGAATACCAAAAACCATATGGCATCCTGAGAGAGGAACGTCAGGGAAATCGAATATCAACTCAACTTCTTTAACCCGCCTCTTGAACTTCCAGCACAAGTCTTCACTACCAAGTTGCTTTCCATCTGTCACAGTGACTGTAAGCCTAGAAGAACCATCAACTTCATAGTTCATTTGTCATGCCATGGGGTTATTGATCAAGTTGTGGCAGCTTCCACTGTCATTCAAGATATTAAGACGATATTAATAATTCTCTTCCCATAATGGCCTTGAACTAGCATCGGCTGACAGTTATTATGCCCCTTGAGGGCATGAATCGAAACTAGAGGCTCTGAATCATGTTTGAATTCGGTCACAGACTCTTTCTTGATCTCCATGGGAGTTAGTGCTCATTGACTCGCAACTTGGTTCTTTAAATGGATTTGGTTTGAGATTGAACTTTGGGGCCAAAGGGTAATTATGTGGGTAGGTGGGTTAGAGGCTAATCTTGTGGTGGTATTCCAACCTTCTCTACTAGAACTACAGGGTAATTGGGGGATGAGGGCCTTTTGAGAGGAGTTTTGACAAGTTATCCAATCTAAACACTTGCAGTTCTATTCTTAAAGTTTAGATAATACAATCGCTTCTTGTAAGTTGTTGAGCGTAAACAATTTAACCCATCCTGAGAGCTCTTCATGCAAACCTCGTGAATACATTGATTTTATGCTCCTTGATTAACCCACACCGACTAATCAATTTTCTCAAACGCACTTAGGTATTCCTCTAATGGTCCAATTTGCCTTAAGTCTATAGCTTAACCGAAATATCATCTATACTATCAGAAAAATGAGCTCTAACATGGGCTAAATATACTTCCTAGGGGATCACAAAACTCGAAGGCTAGGACTCCTTGTAAGAGTCATGCTAGGCTAAAGTCTCCCCCTCAAGTGCTTGGCTGGCCCATATTACTTTGGCCTTGTTTGGAGTTCTATCAATAAAATTTCTTTCGCAATTATGAATCCAATCTCTAGCATCAATTCCACTTAATTTTGGAAATTCCATTTTGTTAAATGCATGGGAAACTTGCAATTACCTTCGAAGAGTTCCATGGTAGTTGATCGAGGCTCTGCGGATGCTAAATGAAATGTCCTCAAAAGTTCTGGTGCTCGCTCTGATGCTATGGAACTCGGTCGCTATTCCAGTGTCAAGGGTTTTAGGCATTTTTGTGTCGGAGAGGGTTTCGTAGGTTTGGCAGATTTTCTACGGTTTTTGGAGATTGAGGGTGAGGGGTCGGGGTAGGGAGGGAGGGGGTGATGGTGACGGTGACGGTGGTGATGGCGGCGACTAATGAAGCATGGGTGGCGATATCGAGAGTGGAAGGTAAACTGCAATGTTAGAAAAATAATGGGAAAGAGTAATTAGAACTTATTTGAAAAGAAGAATATTGTTGCCGTGTCGTGAAGTTCATCACTGCCCTAAAGTTGTTTATGCCCCCGCACTGGTACAACGAGACCAAATGGCACTCCAACCCCCAGGGTTAACACGACATCCACCACTGTAGTGTACTCCAGAGCGGTGGATTAAAATACGCCACAATTGCTTAGAAATCTAACATATTTTTGAAACGAAAAGGACATTGAAATTTCTTTAAGAGAGAGAGAGAGTAGAGACTTTGAGGGAGAAGAAGAGAATAATATTTTTCTGTTCTACTAAGATCAATGAAGAGGATAAGGGATATTTTTAAAGACCCACAAAATGATCCCATAAAATATATAGTTGAGAGCAATATGATTATAGGAGAGAGAAATGTGCTACATATAGATTATGGAGTAGAATATCGCTCAACCAACTAGAAAGCACAAAGAGCGGTTCAAAACTACAATGAAGAAAATTAAATCCTTGAACATTAAAAATCGGGTCAAAAAAATAATGCGCCGCAGTCGCGTCTGACCCGACACAACATCTGAAAAATCTTGAAGCACATCCAACAATCCCCCATATGATTCAAAATTTTGAAAAGAAAGTTTTCCCGAGCAAGAGAAACCACACTTGACGGTACCAATGTCTTTTGGACTTGAATCAATATCTAATAAGTATATACGTCCCACAACCTTTCAGGTGAACAAGTCTTGAACCTTAGAGATCATTGTGAGGCACACACATACCCACTGTATATGGTTCCAATATTATGACGTATTCTGCAAATAGGACTTGTACAACCCCTAGTAACAACTCGAAACCTGGGTACTTAGGAATGCTCTAGAGAGTAAGCCCTTACACTCGATAGAGGACATTTAACCACCCCCACATTCCCATAGGTAAGCCCATCAGGTGTGCTGCCCCACACCACCATAAAGGCTATAGACTATGTTAAGAGCATGGAGCTCATCCTCAACATCATAGCAAGTTGGTGTGTCCATCAGGTGAGCTGCCCCACACCACTACAACGTGTTATGGACATCATTAAGAGCGTATAGCTCAACCTCAACATCATGGCAAATTTCATAGATCCTTAAGCCACAAAACATCATTAACTGGGAAGGGGCTAGGGTGGCTTTAGCACAACTTTCCCAACCTTTGCTTTATTTGACCCATTAAACATCGAGAATAACTCTTGAGATGGGTATCCACCAAGATCAAGATTCACAAGTGGGCTCAAGCCCCATTCCCTCTGCTATACACATCTCAATTCTTAAAAGGCACTAGACACACGTCGCCTTCTTAAAAGGCTCTCATTATAAGTTCCTTCTTACAAGGCCTACAATATAAGTCGCCTTCTTAAAAGGCCTTTAGTTTAAGCTGCCTTCTTAAAAAGGCCCTTAGGTATAAGTCACCTTCTTAAAAGACCTTTACTATAAGTAGCCTTCTTACAAGGTCGTTATTATATGATCCGCCTTCTTAAAAGGCCTTTAGTATAATTCGTCTTCTAAAAAAGGCCTGTGAATGTAAGTCGCCTTCTTTAAAGGCCTTTATTAGAAGGTCCATTAAACAGTCTCACTCCAAATTGAAGTGAGATAATTAGTGTCCCTCGACACCACAGCTAAGGCGACATGCCTTTCGCTTGCCAAACCCATAAGGTGTGCAATGCCCACATCATCCTTCACGGACTATGGGTAGGTACGTATCAAGCTCAACCTTCACAAATGGAATTAAGGCACTATACAAGAAGCAATGCGTTAATTAAGTTAGCCATGACCAACATCAATTATAAGTTGCTTTTACCCCCACATTGAGGCATTTGCAACGAGCTGCTTAACTACTAGCTCCATATCATGCCAACTTCAACAAGAGTGCGCATTACACAATAGTGGAGTACATATCATATATCAATAAAATTATATCTCCACTCCAAAGTACTCGTATAGTACATACAAAGTTCGCAAAACAATTATATACCGCAAAACATCGGTTTTACATACTATCACATGAATGAAATTTTATAATCTTAACTCAACTCAACCACCACTAGTTGGCTCACAAAAAGACCATTATCCATAAATTGTCTTTTATCATTCAAACTAAGGCAATCCAAGCCTCTACAAGGCTCTCGAGTCCAAGTGTTAGCATCATCAAACTATTTGCACTGAATTTGAATGGTCACCATAATAATATTCCACCATAATCAATTCCCATAAGCTAACTGTAGCTAGCAAACCTCGACGGAAGATAATAATCACAAGAGATTATGACTAGGCAACATATTTAGGTGCTCACATTAACCCCCACAATGGAATGTATCGCTCTATATTCTTAAGCTATTCAATTTTTCTATCTACCAACTTAGACTTTAAGGTCAATTCGATAGTGCATGTTTGAGAAGGGTATCCTAAAATACAATTCACTAACAAGCGTAAACACATAGTCATTAATAGAATAGTTCTCACCAATATTAGATACACAATTGGCATCACATTATCAATTTGACATAACATAGAATCTATTACGACGTAAGCCCCAGTGCATAGTACTTCACTAGTACCTTAATAGTTTGATTAGAGCACTTAAATACTCTTCATTTGGATCGAGGTATTTAGACTAGATCCACCAATGATATATAATATAACGGAACGAGTGTTGTATTATTCATCAAAATATAACACAATCAATCATTTTGGCATATTCATCTCGTGACACAATATCATTTTCTCCTTATCAAGTGAACACTAGGGTCATATAGTATGTCATTAAGATGGCCAAACTTTCTAGTAATTTTCTCCACATAATCAATAGTTAAACCCCTTAGGTGCTTTAGTGATTTTCACACTAGGTATCACTGCCTCACATAGATCTTTCATATCAAATATAAACTCAAGAAAGTCATTATAGTACTTACAATATTCACACTCGTGACGGAATTAAGCATATCATCAACATAACTTTTCACACATTCAAAACGTCATGATAACCAATTTCATGCATGACTAAGGGCCATCAAAGTGTGACGCCACTATCTAAGGGTTTGATAAAGTCACAAAGGAAGTTTCAAACATATGAATTTTATTTTTCATTCAAGAGCCGCAAAACCTCACAGGTTGATCCATAAGGCTTCTCTCTTAAATTCAAGAGTTTGGTTTTCTATCAACCCTAAAGAAGACTTACTAGCTCCCACTCATAATTGAGTCTGACTCACTATTAATGAACTCTCTCGAAATAGGTGCATTTATGGTTTCATAACGTCATTAATGATTTTAGGTTTTTTCCTGTACTAGCAACGTTATTACCCAAAAACAAAGTGCTCATGCAAAAGACGAAACACAGTTAGGAAAGCCTATTTTGGCTAGTGACCCTCACACTTACAGGTAATGCAGATTTAAAAACATAATCCCTGCATAATTCATACAAGATTTATCCAACCTTAAATAAGGAGCCCTTTAAAGTGAGTAAAGACCGCAACAGAGCTTCCTCCACAACTTCGAGGGTAACTCAGGGCTAATGAACACTAGATTTATCATATCCTCAAGCATGTTATTTTCATCACAATCTTTCTCGAGGAAGGGGTATCACATTCACCACCTATCAGTTAGAATATTTAACAACGTAGCACCTTAATTGATAATAGAGCTATTTTAAACAAACTGAATTTAAATCCAGTTAATTCATTAAACCATGATCCATACTATGCCTTTTATAATTCAAAATAGTACTAGGTGTTCAACCTGTGTTATTCACTTTAACACAATTCACACTGTACGAAATTTAAATTAATATAAGGCATTTCACATAGTCACAAGACATTTTTGGCTTAAGTTCTAATGGTAATAACGTTACCCACTCCGGTGCTGGACGGGCACAAAAAGGCAAATGGTATATGCAATAAACTCTTTTCCATAATCAATCCACACAAGCTATCCATTACAAATATAACTGGACTCGCAATTATCATAAAAGGATTATGGTTAAATTAGTTCCTATGTAACACAAACATTATTGCTTCATAGAAGAGCACTACCCCAACATTTCACTAGCTTATATTAGGATTCATGTTAATGTGGGCCTAACTCCCAATGATAAAATGCAAGTAATACATGCATGCCAACATTTTGTTGCTTCCATTCAACCTTTTTCACATAAACTTAGAAAATTAAGTCTTTTGAATGACAAAATATACAGTAGTAAAAATGTATGAAGTTCAAATCATCAAACATACAACAACAACAACAGACCCAGTGCCTCAAAGGCTCCTGCATAAGCGAGGTTTGGGAGAGGTGGATGTACGCAGCCTTACCCCTTTGGGGTGTAACCATACTGAGAGGCTGTTTCCGAGGACCTAGATCATCAAACATTCACATACTTAACTTCATATATAGTTTGTTATTAAGTATGTCTCCTTTCTAAATTTTTTCTTTTAAAATTATTGTGCCTTATTTTAAGTAGGTCCGTCTTTTTTATTTATTTATTAATAGCCAACTATCACTCTCCTTTCCACTCGGAAGGGGTAAGGCTGCGTACATCACCCCCCCCTACCCCCCCAAACCCTGCTCTCTGCGGGAGCTGCGAGGCACTGGGACTGTTGTTGTTGTTGTTGAAGCCAACTATCACTCTACGGTTTTAGGACTCGCAGTTCTATATAAGCATCTCTCTCCTAAGGTGATGGTGAACGACTATCATCACACCATTAGACCCCGCTCTCTCTCAACTCAGAACCATCTAGAGTCACCGAGGAACACCAAGGTCGTTCGTCTCAGGCAAGCGAACTGCGCGGAGACGTGACCTGCACTATTCTCGGATCTCTAAGTCCATCCCTGCCATCGATGCCGGAATGCAAATCAATGCCCTTCTCACCGATTTAAAAGGAAAACCGTACATGATTCAAACAGTAAATTATGAACATGTAGCATATGACAAACATTCATGGATAATCATATTTATATTGATTCCACATCTCAACAAATTCAAACTTTAAATTATGCTAAAAGCATGGTATAAAACTAATTATTGAATATTCTTTCCAAATCTAACCCCACTGCAATATTCTTCTTCTTCCCTTTTTTTTTTTTTTTGGACACTACCCCTTTGCAATATTCTAATTACTCACAATAAACAACTTTAGACTATTAGAAAAATAATGGGAAAGAGTAATTAGAACTTATCTGCAAAGATGAATATTATTGTCATGCCGTGAAGTTCATCACTGCCCTAAAGTCATTTATTACCCGCATTGGTACAACGGGACCAAATGGCACTCCGACCCCCAGGGTTAATGCGACATCCACCGCTGTAGTGTACTCCAGAGCGGTGGATTAGTATATGCCACAATTGCTCGAAAATCTAACATATTTTTGAAATGACAAAGGGCACTAAAATTTCTTTGAGAGAGAGAGAGCAGAGCCTTCGAGAGAGAAAAAGAGAATAATATTGTTTTGTACTATTAATATCAGTGAAGAAGAGAAGGGATATTTTTAAAGACCCACAAAATGATCCCATAAAATATATAGTTGAGAGAAATATGATTATAGGAGAGAGAAATGTGCTACATATAGATTAAGGAGAAGAATATCGCTCAACCAACTGGAAAGCACAAAGACCGGTTCAAAACTACAACGGAGAAAATTAAATCCCTGAACATTAAAAATAGGGTGAGAAAAATACTGCGCCGCACTCGTGCCTAACCCGATACCACACCTGAAAAATTTGGAAGGACATCCAACATGCAATAGCTAGGGTGGAAGTGGAGATGGCTATGGAGGAGGTGGTGATGGTGGCAGAGGTGGCGGCTATGGTGTCGGTGGTTGTGAAGATGACGGCAGCAGTGCCTATTTCGGAGGTTGCTGCGATTGCGGTGGCATCGGCAAATGTTGATCCGGTGGTTTTCCACTTAGATTTCCACTCTTCTTGCCTCGTTTTCCAATTGATACAAAGCTTATCTACCATCTTTAACATTTTTTTGATCTTCTTTTGAACATCAACCAATTCAACTCCTATCCATGGATTGACAGTGAAGCCCATGATGATTCCGAGAATAACCGCTTTGATACCAATTGATACAATCCAATACAATTTCCACACAAGATTAAGCAACAATTGAACAAATCAACACTTCAATTAATAAAACAAGTATGAAAAGGAAATACTCCTGTATTATATTAGCATAATCTTGGCTTCTATGAATAAGATCTATATAAGTATTGATAGTTAGGTACAAGAGAGGGAAGGAGGAAGAAGACTAGAAGAAAAGAGGGAGAAGATTGAGATAAAGATTAAGGGGGACACTTTGATTAAACTCATTCATACTCTTAACCTAACCTTCGCTTCTTAATTATAGTAACAACCCCAATTAAAAGAGGTGATGTGGCACTGATGACATGTCATAGTGACATGGCACTCCTAGGAACTCAGGACTCCTCAAGTGTTGGTGTGATCGGACTAATTCGTATGACACCCCAAATTCGCGGTTACAGAAAATAGGAGTAATGGAGGGTACATTAATGGCCAAACAGGGGTAAGGGTTGACGCTTATTATCCTTAGTCATATTTAGGGCCAGCCTGGACATTTCCCGGGCCTTAAACCAAAATTGTAAAAGAGGCCCTTCGTATGCAACAAATTACAAAAATTTTAACTATAAAATTTATTAATATTAAGAATTGGATTCCTTAAAACCCGTAATTCCAAAAATTTGAAGGCCCCAAGCGGTTGCTTAGGGTTATGTCCAACCTTACTCATATTTATCTTCCTTTGCCCGCTTCAGCTTATAGCAGAATAGGGGCAAATCTCAATATACTTGTTAAGAAAATTGAGCAGCATATCATACAGAAAATAAGCGTTTCACTAGTTCTTAGGCAGTTGAATTTCTCAGCTACTTACTACCCTTCTTCAATCCTAGACCATAGCTGATAATATAACGAACATTCTGTGAAAAGATAATTTTCATGAAGAACCTCCGAACTATTGGTTAGAATTAAAGTGACCCCCGAACTTTTGATTTAATTAAAAACACCTCCCGAACTATTGGTCAAAAGACCCCTCAAACTTCTAATTTCATCAAAGAAACCACTCTAACTATTACCTACATTAAATTTGATCCCCTATGTCTAACATTTTATCAATGACAACTGAAACAATTAAAACAAATAAAAGAACATTTGTTTCAGGTATCCTGATATTTAAATAGTATACATTTTAGGTGTTCCGAGAGTTCTAATGTATTTTTATGATAACCTGAGCTTTGTTAATTTTTTTTTATTTTTGAGTTATCACCGCATAGTTCTATTAGGATTGCTAACATGTCAGGTAAAGAACAATTAACTAAGAAAAAAATGTCATTCATAGTTAAAAAAATATATATATATATTTTAATATCATTTAAGGAGCTTGTATCTTTTTAATTTAAATATTTTTATTACATTTATTTATTTATTTTCATATACATGCTAGTTAGATTATGTTTGAAATATCTTTTATTTTGTATGCCACTTCAACATAATTTAAAGTAGTTTTAATGGAGTTTTGTGAAGCATATTTAAGAAAAAATTTATGAAAGTTTATGATACCTCAAGAATATTATAAAATCTCAATATATGTTATCATTTATTAGGGTACCTGAACTACTTTCTTTTTCCTAATTCTTTTAAATAGTTTTGGATGTCGTTGATAAAATTCGAAGTTTAGGGATGAGATTGATTTTCAATTAAAGTTTGGGGTGTGTCTTTGATATATGCTCACACGCTTTACATGCCTTACATGCTTTTCTTGATCTCTACACTTTATATGTTCTTTATGATCTACATACATGCTTTACATGCTCTACTTATTCTACTTATGTGCCCTTCTTAACTAGCAACTATCAGGTTGGGGATCATTGGAAACAACCTCTCATCAGAGCCCCGCCCTGAGGGGGTAAGGCTGCGTACATCCTACCCCTCCCAGACCCTGCGTACGCAGGAGCCCTTAAGGCACTGTGGACTGTTGTTGTTGTTGTTGTTGCAGCTACGCAAGCAACAATTAAACAACAATAAAGGACAAGCAAGCCAAGTGATATGATAGCGGACATTTAGTAGAATTGTAGAATTGTTTTAGTTGTATGCATTGTATTCTTTGTTTTGGTTAGTTTCCAAGTAGTTGAGGGTATCTTAGGGTGGTGGACTACATATAAATAGTTCATTTTGTCATTGTAAGAGATCATCCAAATAAATAATAACTATCTTCATTTGAATAGTAAGTATTAGTGCAAGAATTGTTCTATTTTCATCTTTTACTACATTAATGGTATCAAAGCCTCGACTCAGGAGCTAGGTTTGGTATGGAACGAACCCTACTCTGGTGTCGTGCTCGATCTAGTATGGGACATACCTTGCTCGATAGCCGTGCTTGACGAGCCACACGTAATAGGACTAGTTTCAAAAAGGGCTACCCAGAAGAGCACTACCTAGAGTAGAGTGAAGCCATCCGCAAGAGAAAACCTAGAGTGAAGCCATCAAGGACGACAGTTGTGAAGCATGGTGGTTTGAAAAAAGCAAAAAAAAGGAGAAAATGAATCCCTCATTGGTGGAAGGATTATGCAATACCATTTTATATAACTGAGTTACTCCACCCATTGCCAATTGATCTTGGGATGGTATCTCCTTTGGTATATAACAATTTTGATGCAGTAAAAAAGCAAAAAGACCGAGCCATTTCCTCAACCATTGTTAGGATTCCAAATGAGAAAGAAAGAGTCAACAATGCAAAATTACTATCCTAGAGTATTTGATCCAGGAGGAGTAATCCTTCAACTTTCACCCTTGAGGACAAGGGTGTTGTTCAAGGGGAGGCTATTCATACCGAACATTTAGTAGAATTGGATTAGTTGTATGCATTGTATTCTTTGTTTTGGTTAGTTAGTTAGTTAGTTACCAAATAGCTGAGTGTACCTTAGAGTGGTGGTTTACATCCAAATAGTTCATTTTGTCATTGTAAGAGATCATCCAAAGAAATAATAACTTCAATCTTCTCTCTAACTACTTTTCTTTTCTCTTCTCCCCATCCTTTCTTCTTTCGATCTCTAATTCATTTGAATATCAAGTATAAGTGGAAGAATTCATCTGTTTTGATCTTTTACTGCATCAAGATACTGTGGACTAGCATAGGTGTGCTCCTATCTCCTAACTACTATGTTGACCCTACTTATTCTCAATCGCCACTCAACTCTATCAAAGCTGATCTCGTTGGTAAGGTCAGGTCATTTCTAATCATTTCCATCCAACCTTTTTTTGAATATCTAAGTTATAAACGCTCAAACCTCCGGGTATCTAATTGATAATTTTCTAATATATAATCCTGATACGAAATTAGACCAAAGACACTCAAATCAATCGAAATCAACAACACATAAATTATCGGGCCCATGGGGCACTAAAACGGCTGCCCCATTTGTATATTTGTATATATGTATAAGTTTGTAGTATAAGAAACGGGGAGGGTACGTAGTGTTAGAAAAATTACCTAATATTGAAGCATAAACCATTCATCCTCCCATCCACATAGCTTCCACCAAGTAACACAATAAACTGATGTCAACATAGTTCATGTTTCTAGCATAGGCTGTGAGTAACAAACTGTAGTGCTTAATTCTCATAAATTAATTTTCAAACTTGGCAACTTTAGAAGTTCACAAACAATTTCTTATAAACTATTCTCCATGATAGAAAGATTAACTAATATTCAGCAATGAAGGAGAGAGAGAGTAATTAGAAAGATCTTACAAAAAATGATAATATCACGCCGTGGTAAAGGTCACTATACTAAAAGATGATTTCACCGTTGCTCTTGTGTAAACAGTATAACCGGCGGCCGTCCTTCAGGATTAACGCAATCCGACTCTTAACGTGCACTCGTTAATTACCAGGTAGAAGTGCCTAAGAGCTTTGCCCAAATCTGAGAAGAGAGAGACTGAATCGAAGTAGTGATTTCACTAGGAGAAAAGAGAGAATGTACTCGATCACCAGCAAGGGAATGTAATCCGCCATGGGCGACGGCTCTAAGCTACGAATTTCTCCCTCTTTTGCATTACGAATACGCTTTTTTGGCATGCTGATTAGGGTTTTGTAAAGGAGAATTGAGGAGAGAGCAAGGAGAGAGGAAGAATTTGTCAAATGCGAAGTAAACGAAGAAGAGACATAAAGGGATTGTATATATATGGATAAGCTCCTATGTATATAAACTAAAGGCTGTAATAATGGTGAACAATGTAACGCAACAACAAATTTCCAACAGCTATAATTTTAATAAATTTTCAACGGTCATAATTTTAATGATGTCAAACCATTTAACCGTTATGGGTAAACGACTAGTAACGGGTCTTGAAAAATATTTTTCGTAAAATAAATGTACCTGTTAAGTAAAAGATTAGTCACATTATTTTTTCAATATGGGATACAACTTCCCAAAAAACTAAAGATTAGCTTGTACAATTTTTCAAACAATCCCCCACAAAGGATACAAGCAGAAGATAACAAATAAGAATAGATTGGGCAAAGGAAATTTAATTTTTCAGTGCCGATGTGTCGCGACTTGAATCGTCACCTAGTGTAACCCAAGTTTAGGACCAACATCTTGCGAGGTGACTTTCGTCTTGAACCTTACAAGGGGTTGTATAGTCTGCCACTTGGACACATACCAAACTCCAGATCTCGACAACTCCTATGGTTTGGCGCGTTTTATCAGCCATGCGCTCGTCTTGGATATTCAAAGGCGCTCTAGAAGGAAAGTTTTAAACTCTCATAGGGAGCGGTCACACTCCCACACCTACATAGGTGGATCCCATCAAGTGTGTGTTACCGCACACCACCAAGCATATTGATATGGGTCTATTAAGAGCTAAAGCTCAACCTCATCCCTCGGTAACATACAGACAATGTCAATCAAGTGCAAGCCTTACCACCAAAAATATGGCTATGGACGCGTCTCCGCACTGTCACACCATAGGGAGGGAGACCATAAAATACAGTGCATCTCTCGAATGAAACTATGACTTTTCACGTTGAATCTGTTTAGACCAGGTTGGATACATTATAGTTTATTCATGTATAAACTTTAGTCCCCTCCCCCTCGATGTCTCCACAACCATTTTTCAACATAGTGTCTTTATCAATGGATCCACAAGGTTCTTTTCAGACCTTACACAATTTAGTGATATAACTTTCTTTCGATTAGATTGTTTATGATCTTATGCCTGAGATGAATAAGTCTCCTCTTACCAAACCCATCAAGTGTGCAGTGTCCACACCACCAGTTACGGACTATGGGTTAGGTTAAAGCATCAAGCTCAACCGTCATAAATGGCATTTCAACACTGTATTGGAATAAAGAGGTACTTGAGAGTTGACTACTGCCAACATCAATCATAAGTTGCTATTACCCCATCATTGAGGCATCTATTAGGAATAGTATCTTGAAATCCATATTTATTCTATTAATACTATTTTATTAATGAGTAAAATTGAAGTTCCAGTCATTTCTGTGTTAAATTTATGTAAGCGAGCATTTATACTGCATGTGATTTTCTTTTTGGAAACATCCATGAGATGGGTGTAGTCCTTATACTATAATTTATATGTTTGTTCTAAGTGGTTTATGAGATTAACCCACAGATAGACTTGGAACAAATGGTATGGATTGTTGTTTGAAAGACTCGTAGTCCAAGACATGTTTGGACCACTTGTACGCGAAAACTATAATGTAACACTTTAGATGACTTGTCTTGATCATATGGATGGTGATCCAAAAGTGTTACGTTGATGTGTTTAATAAGATTGGCATACTGAGTTGGACCATGTGAGTTGCTTGTTTCTAGACTACTATCAAATATAAGTGATTCATGTTGTACTGTTTAAATGATGACTTCTAAATCCTGAGAGTATTATGGACTTGTGCATGAAGCGTTAATTACTTTGGTGTGCTATAAGTAAGGTTTAAACGCATGACTGAATTCCCACGTACATTGGGTAGTAACGTGAAGTGTGACAAGGATCAGGTATTCAATAGGGAATCTACAGTCTCTTATGAGATACAGCTATCCCCTTAGTTGATTCGCAAATATTTGAATAGTTCGAAATCTTTGGCCAAAGTATTCTAAGCATTTGACATTTGGAATTTATACTTTGAATATGTTCAAATATAAATAAATTATTCAGTGAAGGGCGAGTCGATAACTAATGAAAAAGCTATGAGAAAGATAATGGTAGTAGTTATATTTATCCTTTATCATGGACATCTACTGGAGGGGTTGTTGTCATCAATACAATCTACTAGGGAGATACCAAATAAATGGTATAAGTCTAGAGTGTAGTGAGATTTATTTAGTGGAATTAAGTCTCATTAAATGGTAATTAAATTATTTCATGAGACGATTGATTTAACATATTTGGAGCTAGATTTAAATTGTCCGTGAGGTCCCTGCGCAAGCCTCTGTATTTATTACCATCGAAAAAATATTAAAAAATTCATGAGATGAATTATTTATCCATAAGATGGGTAAATTTAATTTTGCCAAACATTATTCATGAGATGAATAAAAATTTTAAATTACTAAATAAAATAATTTTGTGAAAATTAAAATTCATAAGATGAATTTTTTTACATGTGTGAAATAAGGCAAAAAAAAAAAATTTTCACATTTATACAAGTTCAATCCGGGGCTCGCAAAGGCAGCCAATCAGCTTGCGACACATGTCGCATGCTGGGCTGCCCAGGGGAGTAATCCGCATGCCCCGGCCTCGACCAATAGGCATGCGACACATGGCATGCATTTTGAATAAAAAAGCCACGTAATTTTGAACTGTGATAAAACGCGCCGTTTTATGTGTTCTTTGGATGATACGCTGCGTTTAGTTTTTAACTAAGCGAATCCCACATCAAAAATCTATTATTTTTCACCCTTGTAGACTACTATAAATAGAGTTACCTATTCCAAAGGTTTGGCAATTCAATTGAAACAAATTATTTTGGGTTTTTAGAATTGTTTTGGAGACCTAATTGGAGAGAAAATTTTCTGTTGAAAATTTTCTTTCCTCATTTTAATATCTTTCGAAGCCCACTCTCCGACAGCTCAAGGTCATTCCGCAGAAGATCACAGGGCCTCGGTTTTGAAAATTATTATTATTTTCCAGTTTTATTTATTTGGAGCAAATACAGGCATGTTTTCTTTCCTTCTTTTAGTTTTCACTTTTCTATTTATTTATAGTATTTGTTATTATGCCTGTTTAAGTTTATGTATTGTTATGAATGTATTAGAGTAAAAGGCATGTAGATCTAAATTCATAATTTAGATCTGTAGATTTAAAATTATGAATTTTAAATCAACCATAGGTTTAGAATTATGAATTCTAAATCACTTGCGCTGCGTAAACTTTATAAAACTAAGGAGAATTTTTGAAATTCGTCCTAACTACAGGTATTAGAGCAAAGAGATTTATAGAGATAACCCTACTCTCGGGAGCTCTCACACGTGAGGTGTCACGAAGCGTGACTCTGCTACCGGGGGCTTAGGTAGAGAGAAGAGTCTCCTACTAAGTGTTCTAATAGGTGCTTTTTGTTGTGACCATAGTTGAGAATTGTGAACCCAACAGTTGGCATCAGAGTTATTTTTCCCAACAACATCGGCAACGAGCTGTTAAGCAACTAGCTACGTCGCCTGCCAACTTTAACAAGAGTCAGTATAACATAATAGTGAGCATACATTATATTAATAAAGTCACATCTCCACTTCAAGTACACATATCATACATATATTGAATATACAGTTGGCATAAAAGACATATCGCAAATTTGTCAATTTCACATATCATCACAATTATGAACCTTTATCATTTCAAATCAACTGGATCGCCACCAGTTTAGGTCACAAAAGACCACATACCCATTCTCATCGTACTTAGAGCATATGTATTATTGCTATTAAGGATAGTCTATGTATTACCAATGTTGTATCAAATTTGGTGATATCAAGAGAAAGAGATATAGAAGACCATAATTCACAAGGTCCTTTTTACAATTCAACTTAAGGCAACCCAAGCCTTTGTAAGCCTCTCAAGTCTAAGTGTTAGTATCATCAAGCTATTCGCAATGACTTTGGACAGTCACCAAAATAATATTTCCACCATAATCGATTTCCATAAGCTAGCTATAACTAGCAACATCGGAAAAACATAACAATTAGAAAAGATTATGATCAGATAACATATCTCATAGGTTCTCGTGCTCTTACACCCCCCACAATAGGATGTCTCACACTACATTCCTAAGCCACTCAAAATTTCTTCTTGCCAACTCAATCTTTAAGGACAACTAAACAACATAGGCTTTAGAGGGGTGTCACAAAATATAGCTCACTAACGAGTCTAAATACATTGTCATTAGTAGAATATCTCTCATTGATATCAGACACCCAACATAATAAGGAGTCTATTACAACGTAAACCCCATTGATATAACTTCACTAGTACTTTAACAATTTAATTAAAGCACTACAATATTCATTATTTGGACCAATGTATGTAGACTAAATCTACCACTAACATATGATATAATAGGACGAGTGTTCTGTTATTATTAAAGCATAGTGCTATTAATCACCTTAGTATATTTAGCTTGTGACGCGACGCCACGTTTTGCTTCTTATCAAGTGAACATTAGGGTTATATAGCATGTTATCCAAATGACCAAGGTCTCTAAAAATTTTATCCACATAATCATAAGTTAGACCCTTCAGACGTTCTAGTGGGTTTTACAGTAAGTATTACAATTGCCTCACATAGGTCTTTCACATCAAGTATAGACTCAAGAAGTGTTACAATATTCACACTCTTATCAAAAAGGGCATATTATGAACATAATTATTTACACATTCAAATGTCACCATAAACAAATTCATATGTGACTAAGGACGACAAATTGGGACGCCACTATCTACGGGTTGGGAAAAGACCATAGAGGGAGTTTCAAACATATAAACTTTGTAGTCTATTCATAAACTTCGAACCCCTCGGGCGGTTGCATGAAGATTCTCCCTTAATATCATAATTCAAGAACTTAGTTTTCTGTCAACCCCTGGGCACACCCACTAGCAACCGTTCATAATCGAGTCTAACTCACTATTAATGAATTCTCTCAAATTAGGTGCATTTCTATTTTAATAACCTCATCAAGGGTTTTAGGATTTTCCTCTATCATGAAAGTACCAGACACATGATTATCATAATCAAAGCATTTGGCAATCATATATTCATGAAGACCGGCTTTAGCTAGATGCCCCCACATTTTCAAGTAGTGGAGAATAGGAACATAACCCTAATACATTTTATAGACTATTTTATCTAGCCTTTAAATAAGGAGCCCTTTAAAGTGAATAGGCACCATAATTGGACTTCCCCCAAATCCTTGAGGGTAACCTAGAGTTAACAGCTATGACATTCATAACATTCATCAAGTCTTCTAGCATTTTATTTTCCTTGCAAATCCCTTCTTTCAAAACTAAGGTTGATGTCAACAACTGCAGCCAAGTGTTAAAGCCTCAATCAACCGGCTTTAAGTCAACCTAAACTCGGATAAGCAATTGGAGCGGAATCTAAGTAGAGCTTCCATTTGAGGATTCAAGGATGTCCAAACAATCTTTCATTTTCATCATTCATTTAGTGAAATCCAAAACTTCCACATTTACCTATAAATTTTTGACGACTCATTACAAACTAGAACACTACCCAACATTTGAGCAGAAACACTAATTGACGAAATATATAGCTTTTAACACATCAGTCCATCAATGGTTACCCCGGATGATGCAAAGCCTATTAGCCAACACCATACTCAAGTAGAAGTAGGATCTCCAAAGATCGTTTTAGCAAACATGATTGAAGAATTTGAACTTAATATCCCTTTTTAGGATCTCAAAAGCGAATTGTTCACAACATACATTGCCTGATACCATCATCATCAAAGCAAATTTACACAGTACAAACATACAAGAAGATCCATAGGAAGAAAAACAATGTAAAACGGGATAAGACAAAAATGACAATCCAGAACCTCAAAGGGTCTCCCACCAAGGCCGAATCTAGGAGGATAAGATATATATGTATAGTCTTACCCTATAGGATGCTTCTCTGCAACAAGGTTGTTTCCGAGTAAAATGGGACAACTCATTCTTAAAATAAAATCTCCCAAAATCAACAAAGAACAAGATCAAATGAACCCCAAAAGAATCATAACTACCAAAACCGCGTGATTAGTCAAATTAAACAAACCCTCAAACTCAAATTCAAATGTCAAATCACAACAGATCCACAACATTCATCAACAAACCCATAAAACAAGCACCTTTTAGATCTCGGGTTGACATTCAAAAGCACCCATATGAGAGAATCAACCCAAAACACAAGAATAATGCAAAGAACTCATCAGCTCACTGTTAGCTTCCAATTAGAAATTGAAAGACTAACCTTGTAGAAGAAAGAGTTGAGATGAGAGGAGAAGTGAAAGGGGATGAGAAATAGAGAAGTAGATGAGAAAAGAGAGAGAAATTCCAAAGGAAATTCTGATTGTTATTGATTGGATGAAGAAAATACAAGCATAGAGCCTAATTATACACAATCGGATACAATGAATCAAGACAACTCAAACTAACTGACTCTAACAGCTATTGGCGCCAAAAATGCAGCAGCTGCCAGGTTTGACCTCGGCTTGACCCAACCGACCTCTTAAAGGGGCCGAAACCTTTTAACTAACATTTGAAAACATGGCAATCACAACTAAGAAGACAATACCCGAAATACAACCAAAATTACCACTAAAATCTAACGATTCATAACATTCCCTCCCTTTTGAGAAACTTCTTGTCCTCAAGGAGCAAAATTAGGGAATTGGCTCTTCAAGAAATTACAAATTTCCCAAGTCACAAAGCTTTTGTCAAGTTTCTCCATTGCACCAACACTTCTTGCAATGCAACATGTTCAAACTGCAGCGTTCTTCGAGCCTTGACAGCAACTGGTTGCAGCTGCAGCATCCCATTAGACCCTGCTTCAGGTGGCTCCCAAGCAACTTCAGTTCCCTTCTTGACCTGCTTTTTAAGTAGAGAGACATGGAACACCGGGTGAACGTATGAATGTGAACGTAAGTCTAGCTTGTATGCAACATTGCCAATTTTCTCCAAGATTTTTTATGGACCAAAGAAACAGGCCCTTAGCTTGACATTTCGCCTAACAGCCAAAGAAGACTGTCTATACGGTTGTAATTTAAGGTAGACCATGTCTCCAACTTCATAACTTTTGTCTACCCTCTTTTTGTCAGCATAAAATTTCATTCGTGCCCTAGCTTGTTGGAGATTATCTTTAAGCATTTGCAAAATCTGCTTCCTCTGCTGCACTAAATCACTTGCCACTGAATCAGGCTCCCGGTTGCTGCAGCAACATTGGAGAAGGAGGAGGGTAGCCATACAAGGCTTGGAAAGGTGAAGTGCCAATGGATGCATGAAAGTGAGTGTTGAACCAATACTTCGCTAAAGAAAGCCAATGATTCCACTCTCTAGGCCGTACGAAGACCATACTCCGGAGGTATTGCTCCACACATTGGTTGACACGTTCGGTTTGGCCATCCGTTTGACGATGATAAGAGGAACTAAGTGCCAACGTTGTACCCATCAATTTGAACAACTCCCTCCAAAATGTGCTTGTGAAAATCTTGTCACGATCTGAAACAATGGATTGAGGCAATCCATGTAACTTGTAAATGTTGTCAAGGAAGATTCTT
This sequence comes from Simmondsia chinensis, assembly GCA_018398585.1. Lineage (NCBI taxonomy): Eukaryota > Viridiplantae > Streptophyta > Magnoliopsida > Caryophyllales > Simmondsiaceae > Simmondsia > Simmondsia chinensis. The sequence goes on along the minus strand of JAGTTD010000008.1, from coordinate 15,027,343 downwards.
GCCAATTTTTCAGCAGTAACAGGTCGAGCAAGAGCAATGAAATGGCTATATTTGGGGAAACGATCCACTACCACCCATATGACTTCCTTGCCTTCAGACCTTGGCAATCCCTCAATGAAATCCATGCTAATGTTGATCCATGCTCCATCCGGAATGGGAAGGGGTTGAAGAAGACCCTTGTAACGATGATCTCCCAACTTGGTTTGTTGACATACCTTGCAAGCCTTAACATACTCACTCACTTCTTTTTTCATGCTTGGCCAACTAAAGTAAGCCTTGACCCTTTGATAAGTACCTTCTATACCGGCATGACCTCCCCACGCAGCATCATGAGAAGCTTGTATAATCTGATCCCTCAAACCAGTAGCAGAACTAACATACAGCTTACCATGAATTCTGATTAGACCCCTTTGTACTGAAGTACCAGCTGCATTGACATTCTTTCCTGCATCCTTCACAAGAGCAGCAGCTACACATTCTTGGGCAAAAGAATCACCCTCATATGTCCTATAAACCTCTTCCATCCATGAAGGAACAACCACTGATGTAGCACTGCAGTACCCAACTTCAGCATCTTCAAATTTTCTGGACAAAGCATCGGCTGCAGCATTCTCCTTGCCCCTTCTATATTCAATGTCAAAATCAAGGCCAAGCATCTTAATAAGGCCCTTGTTTTGAATTCTCGTCACAATCTTTTGCTCAAGAAGATGCTTGAGGCTTTGGTGATCCGTTCGAATGATGAACTTGTGACCCTCCAAGTAATGCCTCCATTTTTCAACGGCTAAAAGAATTGCCAAATATTCTTTCTCATATTTCGACATAGCTTGATGTTTGGGACCAAGAGCTTGACTCAAGTAAGCAATAGGCCTTCCATGTTGAGAAAGAACAGCCCCTATACCTGAAACACATGCATCTGTCCCTAACACAAAGCTCTCGGTAAAATTTGGCATTGCCAACAATGGTGCAGAACACATAGCTGACTTAAGAGCTTCCAATGCAGCCTGAGGCCTCTCAGTCCATGTGAATGCATCCTTCTTTAAGAGTTCTGTTAAAGGTTTGGCGATAGAACTATATCCCTTAATGAATTTTTTGTAATACACGGTCAAACCCAAAAAACCTCTCAATTGCTTCAAGGCTATTGGAATTGGCCAATCTTGCATCGCTTGGATCTTAGAAGGATCGCTGGAAACGCCTTCTTGAGAGATGACATGGCCCAAATACTCAAGCTTTGTCTGAGCAAACGAACATTTGGACAACTTAGCAAAGACCTTGTGTTGCCGCAACACCCCAAAGACTTGTCTAAGGTGAGTGAGATGATCTTCATAAGAGGAGCTATAAATCGGTATGTCATCGAAGAAAATGAGCACCGATCTTCTCAAGAAAGGTTTGAAAACATCATTCATTGTTGCTTGAAAAGTGGCCGGAGCATTTGTTACGCCGAAAGGCATAACAACAAACTCGAAATGTCCATGATGAGTCTGAAAAGCAGTCTTGCATATATCCGGCTCAAGAACTCTGATTTGATGATAACCCTGTCTCAAATCAAGCTTAGTGAAGAAGCATGCTCCATATAACTCTTCAAGCAAATCATCTATGATGGGAATGGGAAACTTATCCTTCACTGTCAAGGCATTCAATTGTCGATAATCGATGCACATTCTAGCCGAGCCATCTTTCTTCTTCACAAGGATCACAGGTGAAGCAAAAGGACTATGGCTTGGCCTAATGAAACTCATGTGAAGTAACTCCTCAACTTGTCTCTCAATTTCTATCTTTTGGCCATGAGCATAGCGGTATGGCCTAATCTTGACCGGATCAGCATTTGCACGAAGAGGAATGGCATGGTCCACGCTCCTTGGCGGAGGAAGGCTCTTTGGTTGCTCAAAGATGTCCTCAAACTCTTCAACCAAAGCCTGAACTTCTAGCTTGATGTCCGGCTGCAGCTCAACAGAGGAGATCACAAACAACTGCCCGAGCCACTGCACTGCTTTCTTCCTGATTCCACCTTGATGTTGTTTACCATCAATCAACTTGAGCTGAGCTACCTCTGATATGCCCTGCAGAGAGACCTTGGCACCATGAACCTCAAATGCCACGGTCATTTTATCAAAATCAAACACCACCGGGTTGACGGTTCTCATCCAATCCACACCTAGCACCATATCACAACCTCCCAAAGGAAGTACTCTAAAATCAAACGTGAATTGATGATCTTGCATAGACCATGGAAATGCTAGGCACTTGTTTTGAGTTGTTAGAGAATTGCCATCAGCCACCATAACCGCCAATGGGTGAGTCTTTGTCACTTCATGCCTCACTTTCTTAATTGACTTGGGATCAACAAAACTATGTGTGCTCCCACTATCAATAAGAACAATGATAGAGGTTTTACCAGCCTTGCCTCTGATTCTAATGGTATTATGAGCTCCACTCCCGGTCAATGCCTTCATGGATATCTCAACTTCATCATCAGACATTTCATCTTGTGAAGTAGGTCCATCATTGTCTTCTTCTGCGTCTGAATTTTCACTGCCAGATACAACACCAGCACGGGAACCCCTTGCATACATTAATGTCTGAGATTTGCACCTATGACCAGGCTGATATGGTTGGTTACAACGAAAGCATAGCCTCATTGAACTCTTGTCAACAGCTCGCTTAAATCTGGAGCCTGATTGCTCCTTCTGTTGAGGTCTGGAATTGTTGCCTTTGAACTTACTCTTATCACTTGTTTGAACTAAAGTAGCTTCAATCAATTTCGCCTTATTGTAAGCACTAGACAATGTCTTAGGACCAATGGCCTTCACCATATTCTTGATCCTTGGCCTCAATCCACTCACAAAGCAAGAGACATAATAGGATTCTGCATCATCCGGAGCAATGGATAGGACTGACAACAAAGTAGCTCGTAAATTTTCAAATCTGATCATATAGTCCCTCACGGTTAAGGTTTGGCACAACTTGTTAAAGCTATCCACAACATTTGTTGACTCATCTTCTCCATATCGTTTACACATTTCTTCTACGAATTGGACCCAAGAAAAATTAGGTTTGCTCTTCAACAAACTATAATACCATACCTCATGATCACCATATAAATGTACTGCGGCTAACTGAAGCTTTTCATCTTCAGGTATGGTATAATACTGAAAATACCGATCACATCTTCTTAGCCATGATTCAGGTTGTCTACCATCAAAAGGATCAATCTCCACTCTTGGCTGCCTGTAAGTACCACTCCTGCCACCAAATGAATTGTCATTACTCACTGATCTTTGCTGAAAATGTCGATCAGGAGGTCTATCAGGATGCTCAAGCTCATCAACTGCAATTCTGTGATGCAAAACAGAATTCTGTTGCCTTGAATTGTAATCTGCATTCAAGCCATCTGATCTGAAATGAACTTGTCCTAAGGCCCGATTCTGATTTTCTACAGCAATTTCAGGTTGCGAAGGTTGATTATCAGCTGATCTGATGTGGATTGAAGGTCCTACATCAGGTTGCAACATTGGAGATTTGCCTCGAGTCCTGCACAAACCTTCAGTTTTGTCAACATGAACTTGCTGCTGATCCACTTCAACCGGTTGAAAGATCTGACTAGCTGGCTTAAGGGTTGCGTTAATTGAGGATTCTCCTTGCTTATTAACCTGCTCCTATAATTGCACAAGCTTCACCTCAATTTGTTGCAACCGATCTTCCTTATTCGCATCTCTTTCTAAAAGTAACTGCGGCATTTTTAACATTCTCTCAATATTGTCATTTTGCTGATTAAGCTTAGCATTCTGCTGATCAAACTTGTCATGTAACTCTCGAAGGTGATCAGTATTAAGATATTGAGGACCGATTGTTGCATTTACACCAGCTTCCACAGCGCGAGTTGCATCAGCACCGACAACTGCAGCAGCATAATTCATCTCCGGACCAGGTGCATTTGCTCCACCAGCTCCTGATCTAGTTCTCACACCGTCGGTCATGATTTTCTTTGATTTTGCCAGCCTCAATCAATCAATTGATTGCTTGAACTAGCTCTGATACCAATTGTTAGCTTCCAATTAGAAATTGAAAGACTAACCTTGTAGAAGAAAGAGTTGAGATGAGAGAAGAAGTGAAAGGGGATGAGAAATAGAGAAGTAGATGAGAAAAGAGAGAGAAATTCCAAAGGAAATTCTGATTGTTATTGATTGGATGAAGAAAATACAAGCTTAGAGCCTAATTATACACAATCGGATACAATGAATCAAGACAACTCAAACTAGCCGACTCTAACAGCTATTGGCGCCAAAAATGCAGCAGCCGCCAGGTTTGACCTCGGCTTGACCCAACCGACCTCCTAAAGGCGCCAAAACCTTTTAACTAACATTTGAAAACATGGCAATCACAACTAAGAAGACAATACCCGAAATACAACCAAAATTACTACTAAAATATAACGATTCATAACACTCACAAACTAAGCCAGTTAATCCATTGAATGAATATTGGACTGTCCGGACACTAGTTAACCTGAATACTGAAACCAAAACTTGAATGCAAGTATCTAAGGCTTCGTACTACTTCTCTAGCCTCAATTCTCATTTCACCAAAGTTAATCCTTAAATGTGCTAAACATAACCCCATGCAAAGTTATTCAATGAATTTTACTCTCTAAAACCAGACACCAGCAAAACATTGAAATAATAAATGATTTAGTTAAAATAATTTATAAGAACAAAACATTTCAGAAAGAAAAAGAAGTTCCATCCAGCCAAACGGAGCCTTTGTAACAGATATTATTTTTAAAATTTAGACCAAAAACCAGATAAGGTCACAATTCATTACTCAATTTTTCAATTTTCAAATTGATCGATTTTAATTTTGACAATATATCATATAAATTCAACTTTAAATTTTACTTAAAATCTAACCAATAAATATTCAACAATTGAACCCTTATTTATATTTATATTTTTATTACACCCTAGCTTTTAGTTGCAAAATTTCGTTCTCACAGACATTTAATCAAACACCTTGCTTACAACTCATACTCACTTCGAATACTTCATAAACATTAATTCGTCTTTTAGATTGTTAGAAAAATTAACTAATATTGAAGCATAAACTATTCATCTTCCCATCCACATAGCTTCCACCAAATAACACAATAAACTGATGTCAACATCGTTCATGTTTCTAGCATAGGCTGTGAGTAACAAACTGCAGTGCTTAATTCTCAGAAATTAACTTTCAGAACTTGGCAACTTTAGAAGTTCACATACAAGTTCTTATAAACTATTCTCTGTAATAGAAAAAGTAACTAATATTCAGCAATGAAGGAGAGAGATTAATTAGAAAGATCTTACAAAAAATGATAATATCACGCCATGGTAAAGGACACTGTACTAAAAGACGATTTCGCAGTTCCTCTTGTGCAAATAGTATAACTGGCGGTAGTCCTCCAGGATTAACGAGATCCAACTCTGAACGTACACTCGTTAATTGCCGAGTGTCTAAGAACTTTGCCAAATCTGAGAAGAGAGAGACTGAATCGAAGTAGGGATTTCACTGGGAGGAAAGAGAGAATGTACTCGATCACAAGCAAGGGAACGCAATCCGCCATGGGCGACGGCTCTGAGCTACGAATTTCTCTCTCTTTTGCATTACAAATTCGCTTTTTTGGCATGCTGATTAGGGTTTTGCAGAGGAGAATTGAGGAGAGAGGAAGGAGAGGGGAGGAATTTGTTAAATGCGAAGTAAACGAAGAAGAAACAGAAAGGGATTGTATATATAGGGATCGGCTCCTATGTATATAAATTAAATGTTGTAATAATGGTGATCAATGTAACAACAATAATGAATTTTCAACAGCCAAAATTTTAATAAATTTTTAACGGTTGTAATTTTGGTGACGTCAACCGTTAACCATTACAGGTAAAGGACTAATAACGGGTCTTAAAAAAATTTTTTATAAAATAAATGTACCCATTAAGTAAAATATTATTCACGCTATTTTTTTAATGTGGGATATAACTTTTCAAAAAACTAAAGATTAACTTTTATTATTTTTTTTAACATATAGAAGAGAAGGAGGAGAAAGAGAACACTCACTTACTATCAAGCATAATCTCACCCTAATTACACGCTCTTATTTATAGACACTCCCAATTAGAGGACTACGTGCCACCTCATCATAGACACATGGCACTACGAGAAGCAGCCTCGGGAATGGGCTCGGGACTAACTGTATCAAATTCATAGAAATTAAATTTATAGTATATTTTATAAATAGTAATATATTATTACAGGCGGATCCACTTCATTAACATATGAGGCTCTGTGTGCACCGCTTAATCAAACAGCGACATTATATTTTAACAGTAAATTACACAAAACCCCTTATTTTATGCTTCAATAACAAAAATTTTGTCATAAATAAAGGTATTTATTTAACCCCATCTCTTTTAAAAATTCATCATTTTATCCCCATTCAACCTTTTTTTTTTTTTTTTTTTTTTGCCATTTTACTCAAAAGTGAGGAGGTTAAATGTTTGAATTTGTTTTTAGAAGGGATTTTATATTTTTAGATAAAAGTTAGAAATTTTTATATTTTATCCAAAAGAATAAGAAAATTTTTTGTATTTATAAAAATATAATTATTTTAATTAATTATAGTAATAATATTATAGGTTTAGAAGATAAAAAATATTTTTGAAATTTTTATAAAAAATATTATATATGCAATATTTTTTTTGTTTAAAATAATGTCAAATTAGATTCATTAATTTGAAATTTAAAATATTACCAAATTAAAAATTTGGAGCAAATAATAAAAAAAATATTTTTTGAAAAAAGTTAGAAAAAATATGATAATATTTTATTTCTTAACATTGGTTTGTCAATTTTTTTAAAGGTTTTTTATAATTTATTTTTAATTTTTTACTTTCATTCCTTTTTAATTTAAAAAGTGTTTTATTATCTTCTAAAATTTATAATGTGACTACTATAACTCATTTCAATAATTTTAAAATATTTTTTATTTATGATACCATTACTATAATTAATTAAAATAATAATTTTTATAAATGTAGAAAATCTCTTTTTTTTTTTCTAATAATCTGAAAACTTCTCTCTTTTTTTTCCTAAAAACATAAAACCCTGCCTAAAAATAAAATAAAATAGTTAGCCCTTTTTATTATAAAGGATAAAATGGTCAAAAAAAGTTAAACTGGTGCAAAGTGATAAATTTTTAAAGGAAATTGTCACTTAGGTTCCATGAGGTTTAAACATTTATCACTTAAGTATCTTGACATTTTAATACATATAATGGGATACCCTGAGGTTTGAAAAATTTATCACTTAAGTATCATATATCTGAATTTGGTGAATTTTTGTAAAAATTTGACCAATTTTATACAAAAAATAATGATATAATATATGATTATGATAATATTACAAGCTATGACAATGTTTTCATTAAAAAATCAATGAATTGTGATATAATATTCACTGATTGTCCATGTGATTTTCGTTGTCGGATTTTCAACAAAAAATCTTCAAATTCTAATAAGATACTAATATATTGTCCAAATTGTGTTCAATTTTAGAATTTCAGATAAAAATCTATCAAATGTCAACAAAAGTGTATCTAATTATTAAAATTTTACAACTTTAGGGTACTTAAATGATAAAATATTTAAAATTAAGTTAACCTATTGTGTATATTGAAATGTCAGGGTATCTAGGTGATAAATAGTCGAACCTCACGGTATGTAAGTGATAATTTTTCATTTTTAAAAATGATAGAATTTAGTGAGTGATTTTATTTATGATGAGGTTTTTCTTTTATTGAAAAAAAGACAAGAGGTTTTCTATAATTTATCCATATTTTAATTTCAATTTATTCATGCAGTTTTGATTTCTAATTTATTCTTAACACAGTATACCAATGCTTCTTAACAGATTCAAGTAACATACATTTAATTTAACTAATACAATGCTAAAAGAAAAATTAATACGAAATTGGCATCATTCTTATAAGAACTATCACACACTCAAATACGGAGCTCTTGCTTGTAGCCGAGTTGCTGTAACCTGCTATCATCGGAGACCTTATTATTGATAGTGAGCAGCAGCGGCCGGTGAGCCTCCGATTGATGGTCGGGGAAGTTTGGTATGAGATCCACCATATTTTTTTTTGTTGAGATTCCATTTTATCTACCGGTCAAATTTTTTTTTTTTTTTTTTTTCAGTTTCTTTTTTTTTTTTGTTTTCTTCATCCGTTTCATCCAACTTGTTTTCTAAAAGCAGAGGTCTTTTCTCGAAAAAAAAAAAAGAAACTTTTTCTATAATCCAACGTGTGTTTGGCCTATTAAAAAAATGGTTTTAAATAAAAATAGAAGATTTTTTTTGTTCAAAAATAGACGTTATCTACTTAAAATATAAAAGTATTTTTGAACCTTTATTAATTAGTTTAAATATTTAAAAAATTATTATTTGACAATATCCTTTTAAGCAAATGTGACAAAAAAAAAATCTAGAAGTTTTTAAATAAAGTACCTTTATTGAAAATAATTTTTACAAAAGTGTCACCGTAAAAATGTCCTTCATAAAAAGAAATGTTTTCCCCAATTTGGCCACATAAACCTCATAAATTCAATGGAGAACTTATTACAATCCACAGTTAATCCAAGCACAAATCAACGAATAGATTAAATATATAATATGTACAAAAGCGTAGGATTCACATGTAAATTATAGGATAGTATAAGAAAAATTAGGGGGAGAGAAAGACTAGAGATAGGAAGGGTGAGAGGCCTGTTTGGCTTAGCTTATTCGAGGAAAAAAGTTTTTTATATTTTTTGAAGAAATTATTTTTATGAGATTTGAAGAGTGTTTTTGACAGCCATGAAAAAAGTTTTTTTTTATTAAAAGCAGAAGTTATTTTTCTATTTTTAAGTATAAATTTGATTTTTTTTTAAGCAGAAGTAGTAGCAGAAATTAAAAAACTGAAAACTTTTGGTTTAGGTATCTTTAAGTTTGTTAATATACTTTAAAAATATTTTAAAAACACTAAAACTTAGTTAAAGTATTTAAAAGACATTTTATATATTTAAAAAATATTTTAAATAATAAAAAATATTTCAAATATTTGAAAAATATATTAAATATTACAAATGATTCTTGGATGATTATTTTTAATTATAAAGGACTTTTGTTAATGTCCTTTCTGCTAATTCTATAGAAAAAAGTAATTTTTTAAACATTGGTTAAACACTTATAACATTACAATAAGTGCTTCTTTACTGATTACACCAAACACAAACTGTTTATTTGAAATAGAACTTTTTACAAAAGTGCTTTTATAAGAAGTGCTCGTGAAAAAAAAATCGTTATTCCACAGTGATGTCAAACAGGCCCTTAGAGAGACAGAGAGAGAGGGGAGAGGGAAAGATTTCAAATCATTTAATACACATCTCCCTTCTAACTCTTAGGCCTCTATATATAAAGTTAAGGGAGTATAATTAAAATATATGACTTGACCTATTTATTTATACATAAATTACGAGTCGGTTCAAGAAATAATGTCTGAAAAAATAAAAAATAATGCTAAAAATAAAATAATTACTTTCATGTGGTATGGGTGGCATTCAATTATAAACCGTGTTTATAAAACGCGATAAAATGAAAAGTCAACCATGTTAACAAAACACGGCTTAATGGAGCAAAAGCCTTAGGCCAAATGCAGTTTATGCCATGCTGAGATTAAACCGTTTAACCAAAACGCGGTTAAATTTTATATGAACCCTGTTACGGAAATGCGGCTTAATGGTTGACAGCATCTAGAAGCCTGTGTACTAGGACTAAACTGCGTTTTCATTATCTACAAGTAAATCGCTTTACGGAACGCGGTTTATTATATTTTGTTATTAAATCGAGTTTCAAAAATGCAGTTTACTTGTTTCTGCTGTTAAACCGTGTTTCAAAAATGCCGTTTAATAGCAGTAACCATTTTCCCATTTAATATAGTTATGTAGAAATATATGACAAAAACAATTGAAGTGTCCTATTTTTATGCAACGGTTTTTAAATTCTTAATATAAGAAAGCGATATTATTGATGTCCTTTTCCCAATTATAGTATATCTACAGGGACAATTGACACAAACAATTACGCAATATCAATATGGTAGTTTATGAAAAGAAATTATCACACATTCGAATCATGAAAAAAGAACATCTTTTATTCTAGTAAAATGTATGTATACGATATACAAATACAACATTTAAACTAAAATTACATAGATATTAAATTTAAGGCAAATATGGACTTCTTCATTTGTTACCTAGGCCTCTATCTCTCCCTCTGCCCTGCCTCTGTCTCGACCTCTACATATGCTCCTACCCATATCTCCATGTGCAGGATGTTGTTGGGAAATATCTTCTTTAGGATAACATTTTCTTCATGAATAAGATCTTCATCAACATTTTAAGAAGGTGCATCCTAAAATTGTTGATGATCCTCATCGTGTTGACTCCATATCCCCCTTGAGGTGGCTCCAACATCATAAGTAGAAGTTGCAGGAAACGAGGAAAAGTTACCAGAAAAAGGCACTTGGAGCAGATCGATTCGTCCCAAATGTTGTAGGCATTGAAGTACGGATCTCCTAATCTCCTTTACAGTGAGCATGTTCATTTGAGCTTGAATTTCACTGACCTTCCGACGTTGAACAATCCCCATACTCAAATAGACCATCCGAGCCATAGTCGTCAGTTGTTCAATAGAAAAAATAAATATTAGAATATGTTTTTAATATTAATTTTTAAATTTACAATAATAAAGTAAAACTACTCACAAGCAAGTCTTCATTTGACTGAACTAGAAGATAGCCATCCCATGGACATTTGGCAAGAGGGGTTATTGTTAACTGTGTGATGCTACGGTACCATGACATGAATAGGTCATCATCTGGGAGAGAGGCTGTGAGAGGAGGAGAGAATGCTACGTACTCCGCCCGTCTACCCCACATCTACAGATACACCTCACGATGTCTCGCCCAACCGACCCTATGTTTACCACGTCGATCAAGAGCATGTATATCAACAAAAGGACTAGTATTGATTGGGATATGTTGTTGCATCCCAAACTGGCGCATCACACGATCCGGAAAAATGCCATTGAACGATGTCAAAATAGATGAGTGACACTATACTGCGCCAAATATGTCGGCCATGGCCACATATGGCTGGAAGCGATTTAATAATCTCATCTATATAAGGAGTTCATGCAATCTACAATGAAAAAAATGAAATATTTGTCATAAATAATAAACAAAATATGAATATAAACATAAAAATAAGTATAATTTTTACCTGATTACTATTTTGGAAATCAAAGACACTCCTATAGTATGTAAGGTTTCTCAGTGCATCAATATGAGAAACATTATGTATCCACCTATCCAACAAAAATTTGATTTCATAAATATATATATTCAACCATTATTGCACAAATTTATTAAATTATAAAAATACCTGCATCCAAGTGGATCATCATCATCTCTACGAAAATGGAGAGCTTGGTTTGGTCGACCTATAGGAATTCGCTCCCATGTCCATACTATATTCATATAAAAAAAAAGACACAGATAACAAACATAATCATATAAAAAATAAAATTTTACAAAAGAATATATAACAAACCTACACAAGAGTAAGAGGACCAGCAATCTCATGCACTCCTCGTCGTGATGCCCGACATAGTTGTCGATATATAAAAGCTAACATCGCACTTCCCCAACTATATTCTACTGATGTATCCCAATCATGAAGCAGAGGCAGATATATGTTATGATTCAAGCTATGCTTGAATCAAAACCTAGGAGAGAGAAAGAGTTAGAGAAAAGAGTACAGAAATTGAGAGAGAATAGAGGAAATGAGAGAAGGAAGAAGATTGTTATTTCATTCAATGAATCTCACAAGAGAATCCAACCACTACTTATACTATAAAAACTAGCTTAAGGCGGCGAAGAGATACAATGTAACTAGACTCAACCACTAACCGACTTAGCTACCTCAATTCAAAACACATTTGGCACCAACTCAGCAACGACGTAAACCTGCAGTAGGGAATTATTAACTGTGTATAAGATTGATCCCTAAACAAAACATAGTCATGACAGTATCCCTCCCTCAAAAGCATTCTTATCTCAACAATGGAGAGTAGGGAATTGGCTCTTAATGAAGTTCTTGTCCTCCCAGGTTGCATCTTCGACTCTCAGATTGGCCCATTGAACCAGAACCTGCTCCACTGGTCTGCTTTTTAGCTGCTCCATGTGTGTTCTTAAGATTGCCAAAGGCTCCTGCAAAATTAATCCATGAGAAGAAGCTGCCGGAGGGTATAATGAGCTTATACTTCCTTCAGCCATGTGCTTCTTCAACAACGAGACATGGAATACTGGATGAATGCTAGCCTCCGGTGGTAACTCCAACCTGTATGCAACTTTACCTAATTTCTCAAGTATCCTGTATGGACCAAAATATCTAGTACACAACTTGACTTTTTGCATATGGCCACTGATGATTGTCTATATGGCTGTAATTTCAAGTACACCATGTCTCCAACCTTAAAGGTTCTATCACTCCTCTTCTTATGTAAAAAAAACTTCATTCTTGATTAGGCTACCTGCAAATTATCCTTGAGTTGCTACATCAGCTACTTCCTTTGATTCAATAAGGTATTCACCTCTGTCACAGTGGCAGTCAACCCTTGGGGAAGGATTGGGAAGGGTGGATCATGTTAGGATTAGTGTCCTAAAATTAGGAGTTATTCTGTTAATATTATTCTATTAAAGAATAAAATTGAAGTTCCATTCTTTTCAATTTTTAAATTTGTGTAAGCGAGCATTTATACTGCATATGAGTTTCTTTTTGGAAACATCCATGAGATGGGTGTAGTACTCAGACTACAATGTATATGTTTGTTCTAAGTGGTTTATAAAATTAACCTGCGGATAGACTTGGAACAAATGGTATGGATTATTGTTTGAAAGACTTTTAGTTGAGGACAAGTTTAGATCACTCGTATGCTAAGACTATAACTTGACACTTTATATGATTTGTCTTAGTTATGTAGATGGTGATCCAAAAGTGTTACGTTGGTGTGTTTAACAAGATTGGCACACTGAGTTGGACCATGTAGATTACTTGTTTCTAGACTACTATCGGAGATGAGTGATTTATGTTATACTGTTTGAATGATGACTCTAAATCTTGAGAGTATTCTAGACTTGTGAATGGAGCGTTAGTTACTTTGGTGTACTATACGTAAGGTCTAAATGCACCACTGAATTCCCACGTACACTAAGTAGCGGCATAAAGTGTGACAAAGATCATGTAATCAATAGGGAATCTACAGTATTTTATGAGATACAGATGTCCCCTTAGTTGATTTGCAAATATTTGAATAGTTCGAAAACTTTAGCCAAAGTATTCCAAGTGTTTGACATTTGGAATTTATATTGTGAATATGTTCAAGTATAAATGAATTATTCAGGGAAGGGCAAGTCGGTAACTAATAGAGAAGCTGTAAGAAGGATAATGGTAGTAGCTACACTTATTCTTCGTCATGGACATTTAGTAGAGGGGTTGTTGTCATCAATACAGTCTATTAGGGAGATATCGAATAAATGGATTAAGTCTGGAGTGCAGTAAGATTTATTTATTGGAATTAAGTCTCATTAAATGGACATTAAATTATTTTATGATATGATTGATTTAATCCATTTGGTGCTAGATTTAAATTGTCCCTGAGGTCCCTGCACAAGCCTCTGTATTTATTGCCATTGAAAAATATTAAAGAATTTATTAGATAAATTATTTATCAATGAGATGGGTAAATTAATTTTGCCAAACATTATTCATAAGATGAATAAAAAATGAAATTATAAAATAAAATAATTTTAAAAAATTAAAATTCATAAGATGAATTTTTACATGTGGGAAATAAAGCCAAGAAAAATTCGTAAAATGACCCACATAGGGGTCAATCCATGTGCAGGCGGGGGCTACCCGCATGAGCACGGGCAGGCCATATGTGTCATGCTTAGATCAAAATAACCAGGCACGTTTGACCTGATACAAAGCGCTACGTATTTGGTTATTTAACGTTAGAACAACGTGTTTTGTATTTTAACTGACTTGTTTTCAGCAAATCCCACGTCGACCCTTTTGCTATTTTTTTCTCCAACACACTACTATAAATAAAGGTACCTATTCAGAGGTTTGACATTCAATTGAAATAAATTTTTTAGGGTCTACGAAATTATTTCAGAGATCTAATTGGGAAGAAAATTTTCCATTGAAGATTTTCTTTCCTAGTTTAATATTTTTCGGAGCCCACCCTCCGAGCAGCTCGAGGTCATTGCGTGGAAGATCGCGAGGTCTCAATTTTGGTATTCTTCTGAAGATTATTATTCTTTCTGGTATTCTATTTTTGGAGCAATTCCAGGTATGTCTTCTTTCATTCGTTAGTTTTCGCTTTTCTATTTATTTATAGTATTCATTTTTATGCATGTTTAAGTTTATATATTGTTATGAATCTAGTAGAATAAAAGGCCTATAGATCTAAATTATGAATTTAGATATGTAGATTTAAATTAAGAATTTAGATCTGTAGATGTAAATTATGAATTTAAATCTGTAAATTTAAAATTAGGAATTATAAATCAATCCTATAAATTATAAACCCCTTCTACTATGTTAACTTAATTAACTTAAGGAGAATTTTTAAAATTTGTTCCAACAACCGATATTAGAGCAAAAGGATCTCTAGAGATAACCCCATTCACGGGAACTCTCACGCATGAGGTGTCACGAAGCGTGACTCTCCGACTGATGGCATAGGTATCGAGAAGAGTCTCATATGCTCAGTGCGCTAATAGGTGCCTTTTGTTATGACCATAGTTAAGAACTATGAACCCAACAATCGGCATCAGAGTTACTTTTTTCCAACAATTGGTATCAGAGCCAGCTTCTGATTACATTCATAATATACATGAATAAGTATAGAAAGATCGAAATAAATAGACTTGCAATTTAGCAAAATAGAGATTTTATTAAGAAGGAAAGATTTCTTAAATAACGATTTAAATTGTTTAAACAGTTAAAGGGGTTAATAGTTAACTAGGTTGTTTAAAGTAACGATTTAAATTGTTTAAATTATTAATGAATTAATCATTAATTTGGGTATATCAATTAATAATTTTGCGATTGCGTTATTGTATAATGAGACCATACATGATTGGTTTTGATTTGCGAACTCAAATAAAATTGATCTAATGAGATAAGATTCAATTATTTTTTTGAATTAATTATTTTAATTTAAAAATTTATAACTAAAAAAATTATGACGCGTCATTTGCTGAAGTCAGCGGCTGACGTCAGAACACGTCATGTTGACATCAGCACTTACTTCAGCGTCAGCAATTATTAAAGAAAAAAATATATATCTATTTATTTACTATTTTACATAATAATTTTTATTAAATATTTTATTTTTAAAATGAGATTTTAAATTAGATTATGAGATAATCTAAGTTGTAGATCAGAGTTATTTTAAATAAAAGTTATTTTGAATTATTTTAGAATAAGATTCTAAAATAGACCATGAGATAGTCTAAGTCAATATTATTTTAAAAATAAAAATTAATTATATTAATTAATTTAATTTTAGAATAAGATTCTAAAATAGACTATAAGATAGTGTAAGCTTATTCAAGTTTTGGAATGAGATTCTAAAAATAGAGTATGAGATAGTCTAAGCTCTAAATCACTACTGATTTCAAATAAAATTAATTTTTTTAATTAATTTAATTTTAGAATTAGATTTTAAAAATAGATTATGAGATAATCTAAATTTTGGCATTGTTTTAAATAAAAAAAAATTAATTTATATTAATATATTTAGTTTTAGAATGAAATTCTAAATAATAGATTATAAGATAATCTATAGTACCATTATTTAAAGTAAAATTAATTAATTAATTTTGGTTAATTTTAGAATGAGATTCTAAAGGGGGTTATGAGATATTCCAATTTGTAACTGCAAGTTAATTAAAAACCACTAGTTTTAAAGATCAAGTGGGAGCGAGGTTTCCATTGTTGTAACCTCATGGTCTCCATTACCGGTCTGGCAGTATAGTAGATCAATAGACCATCCTACGGAGGATGTCGGTTTCAAGATTATAGGGTTAGACTTCTATTGGGATAAACCAAAGTGCAAAGAAGCGATGCGACACTGCTGCCGTGGAGTATTACGTGTATTTGTATGGAAGTTTAGGCAATGGTTTACACTTAACTAGCGTGATGCATTAGCCTCCCCGAGGAGTTCTATTGTGTTATGTTAGAGAATAAGGTAAAGTGGTGAGTTAATCATGTTTAGTAAGAGTTACAAGAAAATAGATTAATTAAAAATAGTTCTCACTCGAACTAACTTCATGCGACCCCGCTGCCGGGGAGTAAGAAGTGATTTGTTTGGATCATCATTGTATGCATGATAGTACAGTTTGGTAGATATCTGACTTATTGTGTATGCTAAATTGAAAGAATAGATATCACTGCATTGTACATGACTCTTATTAGACAGTTACACAAATATTTGTATTTATAGTATTTTGAAATAGGTATGAATGGTGAACTTCACTTGATTACTAATGCATAATTAACTCATTGGACCAAATTATTTTGCCTAGAAAAACCAAGTTGGACTTTGTTATTACTCACAAGGGATCTACTGGAAAGAAAAGAAAAGGGCAAGGTTGCTATTATAGCAATGAAATCCGTAAAAAAGTTGGCAAAAGGAAAGTGTTTCTTTTGCGGGAAGACTGGCCACTGGATGAAAAACTGCATTAAGTATTTAGCTTCTCTTCTTATAAAGACTACTAAGCCATCTGGTGAAGATATGTTGATATCTCACTTAGTTGAGCCATGTACAGTTGAGAGTCCACCAGGTTTCTAGTGTGTGGACTTAGGTTCAACTAACCATGTCTGTAATATGTTACAGGCACTCAGGCTAACCAAAAGGTTGCATGAAGGGGAGCTGTACCTGATGGTCAGGGACAATATAAGAGCAGTGGTCTTAAATGTTGGAGATGTTAGCTTGGTCTTTAGTGCTAGAGTTTTTGATTTTAAAAGGTTGTTTATTTGTAGCTACTCTACATAGGAATTTGATTTTTGTATTTCATTTTATGAATAATTATTATTCAGTTGATTTTAATTATGAACCTTTTAATACTAGAAATAAATTTGCAAAATGTACATGTATAAATGGTTTATTCATGTTGTTTATTGATCAAAACTCTCATATTTGTTGAATCTAACACAATCTCACTTGTTCCATCTGCTAACAGAAAACACCCTAAAAGGGATAATGCCTACACATGGCACCAACATCTAGTCACATTAATTCGAACAGGATCTAAAGACTAGTCAAAGATGGACTGATAGAGGCTTTGGACTTGAAGTCATTACTAGTCTACGAATCCTGCATAAAAGGAATGTTGACCAAGTTTGTCTTTAAGAGTAAAGGCAACAGGGTTGGTGACTTGAGCTAGTTCACACATACGTATGCGGACCAATGAATGTTCAGGCAAGAGGTGGGTATGAGTAGTTCATCACATTTACTGATGATTGCTTAAGGTATTGATATGTTTACCTAATGAGACATTAGTCAAACTCTTTTGAAAAATTCAAAGAGTACAAAGCTGAAGTTGAAAAGCAATTAGGTAAACAAGTTAAGTCACTTCGATCAGATAGAGGTGGTGAATATCTTTCGTGTCAGTTTCTAGATCTCCTTATTGCAAATGGGATAAGATCTCAGCTTTTTACTCTAGGTACACCATAGTAGAATAGTGTTGCAAAAAGAAGGAATAGGACATTGTTAGAAAGGGGAAGGTCCATGATGAGTCATGCTACCTTACCAATCTCTTTTTGGGGTTATCTAAAAGGAACAAGGGTGGTCTTCCCCACAGTCTTTTTGATCAAAAGAGTTTTTGTAAGTATGCAAAATTTGTAAATGAAGATTTTGTAGTGTTAGAGGAGTTAAAAGAAAATGATGCTAATTCTAAATAGTTAGAAACAACTTGGCATACAATGGATTCGTTAGATGCACCTACTGTTAAGGTTGAGAATGTTTTAAGTACACGAGAGCCTAGGTGTAGTGGGAGAATTGTTAGGGCACCTGACAAGTTCATGGCGGGAGCCTTAATGGTTGACCATAACATTAAATCTGATTCTCTCAGCTACAATGAGGCAATTAAGGAAAAGATGTTGACCAATGGGTCCTAGCCATGAATAGCTGAGATAGGATCTATGTATTCTAATCAGCTCTAAGATCTTGTAGAGGCGCCTCGGGGCATTAAGTCCATTTGTTGTAAACGGGTCTACAAGAGGAAGAGAGGAGTGGACAGGAAGGTAGAGACCTTTAAGGCAAGACTGGTTGCTAAGGGTTTCACCTAAAAGAAAGGAATTCATTATGATGAGACTTTCTCACTAGTAGCGATACTCAAGTCCATAAGGATACTCCTATCCATTGCAGCTCATTATGAGATCTTGCAAATGGAGGTCAAAACGGCCCTTTTGAATGGTCGTCTTAAAGAAGACATCTATATGGTGCAACCAGAAAATTTCATTGGCAAAAATCAAGAGCATATGGTATGCGAACAGAAGAAGTCCATGCATGGATTGAAGCAAGCATCATGCTCATCGAATATTAGATTCAATGAAAAGATTAAGTCTTATGATTTTGAGCAATCGGTTGACAAACCATTCGTGCACAAACAACATCAAGAGAATGTTGGGAAAAAGTATAAAATTTTTGTTGGAAAAATAAACTCTAATGTCGACTATTTGGTTCACAGTTCTCAACTATGGTCACAATAATAGGCTTCTATTAGAGCACTTAGAGTATGAGACTCTTCTCTCTACTTAAGCCCCTGGTCCGAGAGTCACGCTTCGTGACACCTCACATGCGAGAGTTCCCGGGAATAGGTTTATCTCTATAATACCTTTACCCTAATACTAGTTGTGGGGACGAATTTCAAAAATTCTCCCTAAATTTTACGTAGTGGAAGGTGTTTAGAATTCATAATTCTAAACCTAGGTTGATTTAAAATTCCAAATTTTTAAATCTAAATTTTTAATTTAGATCTACAGGCTTTTGACTCTAATATATTTATAATAATACATAAACTTAAACTTGCATAATAATGAATACTGTAAATAAATAGAAAAGCGAAAATTAAAAGAAAAAGGAAAGAAGGCATGCCTAGAATTGCTCCAAAATTAAAATACCAGAAACAAATAATAATCTTTAGAATAATATCAAGGAATTGAGACCCAACGATCTTCTATGTAATGACCTCGAGCTGCCCGGAAGGTGGGCTCCGAAAAATATTAAACTTTGAGGAATGAAAACTTTCAAAAGAAAATTTTTTCTCCCACTAGGTTTCTGAAAGTCAAAATTCTCAGAAACCTTTTTTTTTTTTCAATTCTAAATTTTGAATGCCAAACCCTTGGAATAAGCACATCTATTCATAGTAGTGTACTAGAGTGAAAAATTAAGAAAAAAAAACAATGTGGGATTTGTAGAAATAAATTCCAGTTAAAATAAAAATGTAGCGTTTAATTCAAAAGCGAGAAAAAACACGGTGTTTAAGTCTCGCATGGGGTGCCACATGGCGAGCCATGATTGGCTCCCACGTGTTGACACGGATCACCACTGGGACGAACCAGGGCATGACGCGAGCTGTTTAAACACAATTTTTTTATTTTATAATTTTTAATTTTTATTCATCCCATGAATAATGTTTGGCAAATTAAGTTACCCATCTTATACATAAATAATTCATCTCATGAATATTTTAATATTTTTCTGATGGCAATAAATACAGATGCTTGCGCAGGGACCTCAGAGACAACTTAAATCTAGCTCCAAATAGGTTAAATTAATCATCTCATAAAATAATTTAATTACCATTTAATGCGACTTAATTCTACTCAATATATCTCACTGCACTCCAGACTTAAACCATTTATTCAATATCTCCCTAATAGACTGTATTGATGACAACAACCCTCCATTAGATGTCCATGACAAAGGATAAATATAACCACTACCATTATTCTTCTTACAGCTTCTCCATTACTTACCAATTCGCCCTTCACTGAATAATTCATTTATACTTGAACATATTCATAGTATAAATTCCAAATATCAAACACTTGGAATACTTTGGTCAAAGCTTTCGATCTATTCAAATATTTGCGAATCAACTGAGGAGACATCTGTATCTTATAAGAGACTGTAGATTCTCTATTGAATACCTGATCCTTGTTACACTTCACGCTGCTACCTAGTGTACGTTGGAATTCAGTCATGCGTTTGGACCTTACTTATAGTAGACCAAAGTAACTAACACTCCATGCACAAGTCCAGAATACCCTCAGGATTTAGAGTCATCGTTCAAAAAGTACAACGTGAATCACCCATCTACGATAGTAGTCTAGAAATAAGTAACCCACATGGTCCAACTCAGTGTGTTAATCTTATTAAACACACCAACTCAACACTTTTGGATCTCCATCCACATGACCCAGACAAGTCATCTAAAGTGTCACGTTATAGTCTTAACATACAAGTGGTCCAAATTTGTCTTTGACTACGAGTCTTTCAAACAATAATCTATACCATTGGTTCAAAGTCTATCTATGGCTTAGTCTCATAAACCACTTAGAACAAACATGTAAATTGTAGTCTGAGGACTACACCCATCTCAGGGATGTTTCCAATAGAAAATCACATGCAATATAAATGCTCACTTACACAAATTTAATTAGAAAACGACTGGGACTTCAGTTTTATTTATTAATTAAAATAATATATTCAGAATAATTCTGAATTTCGGGACACTGTTCCTAACAATCTTCCACTTGTTCTAAATCCAATTTATGAGAAACTCCATACTCACCCCTTTTAAGTTTGAACCAAAGGTCTACTGAGCCTAACCATTAGTGAGCTCAAATACTCTATTGTGAAGTTAGCAATACAATACTGCCTGACATTCCTCTCACTAATGGCTCCCACTCCAAGGGTAAAGACATGCTTAGACGTCGAACGTCTATCATTTTAATCTGACTAGAAGTCTTAAATCACTATAGCCAACTGGAACCAGCTCATCACTTTAAAAGATCAGCATATAATCTCTAGTCCTTAAGTATAGAGAAAACATTTTATTGCTCCTAGTGCATCGGACCCAAGTTAAACTGCCACCTGCTTACTATACCACAGCATAGCAAATGTCTGGTCTCCTGCACAGCATCGCATACATGAGGCTCCCACTACCGGAGCTCATGGAATATTCCTCAATTGCCCCTCCTCTTGAGGTGTCATAGAACACTACTCAAAAAAGAGAGGGACTCCATGCTATACCTTGACAACATCTTCTCAATATAAGTGGCTGGAGAGAGTCCCAATATCCTACTCCTACCACCTTGCAGAAGCTTAATCGTAAGAGTAGAGTTGGCGTCTCCCATGTCTTTCATATTGAGCTTTCTTGATAATCAAATCTTTACAGCTAATGACACCCCTACATCATTCTCAATGAGTAGTATATCGTTGACATATAACACTAAGAAAGTTACTACTTTCTCTTAATGTCATTTGTACACGCATGGTTCGAGCAACTGATTGCACAAAATTAGAAGACTTAATTGCTTCATTGTGGCTAAAAGGATTAGATTCAATGCCACGGTCTACCACTAAGGCTCCCACTATAAACTTGTCAAGTGTCTTGACAAACCTCCCACCACACCTAAGCTCTCGTGTACCTGGAACATTTTTGTTCTTATTAGTAGGTGCATCTAATGTATCCGCTTGTCCTAAGTTGTGTCTATGTTTAGAATTAGTGTCATTTTCCTATAATACTATTTTGTTTTTATTTTTGTAGCTTACTTGCAAAATGCTTCTCTAAGTATTTTATATTGTATTTACAAAAGAACTTTTAAATAAAAAAAATGTAGAAAAGACCGTCCTTATTTCTTATATTTGCAACACCATTTTGCTGCAGTGTGCCCAAAGCCGAAAGCTGAGATCCTATCTCATCTGCAGTTGGGAAATCCAAAAACTCACCCAAAAAATATTCACCACCTCGATCTGATCGAAGTGACTTGACTTGTTTACCTAATAGATTTTAAAATTCAAATTTCTACTCTTTGAATTTCTCCAAAAAATCCAACTTATGTCTCATCAGGCAAACATATCCATGCCTTGAGTAAGTATCACTAAAAGTGGTTAAATACCTATACCCACCTCTTGCCTGAACATACGTTGGTCCACATACATCTACGCGAACCAGCTCAAGCAAGTCACCAACCTTGTTGCCTTTACTCTTAAAGACAGACTTGGTCATCTTTATTTCTATGCAGAATTCGTAGATTGGTAATGACCTCAAGTCCAAAGCCTCTATCAGTCCATCTTTTACCAGTTTTTGGATCCTGTTCGAATGGGTGTGACCTAAACGTTGGTGCGAGGTGTAGGCATTATCACTTTTAGGGTGTTTTCTTTTAGGAGATCGAACAAGTGAGTTTGTGTTAGATTTTTTTAAACAAATACCAAAGTTTTGATAAGGAAATAACATGAATAAATAATTTTTTCATGTACATTTGTAAATAAACAATTTTTTTCTCATATTAAAATTTTTATTATCAAAATTAACTGAGTAACAATTATCCATTAACCGAAATACAGAAATCAAATTCCTGTATAGCACAGGTTTAAATAATCAATCATTTAAAACAAAACTCCATCACTAAAGTCTAAGCTAACATCTCCTACACTTAAGACCACTATTATTGTATTGTCCCTGACCATCAGGTACAACCCCTATCTTGTAGCCTTTAGCCTAGCCTAAGCTCCTGTAACATATTGATATGGTCAGTTGAACCTGAGTCCACCCACCAGGAACCTCGTGGACTCTCAACTACGCCTAACTCAATTAAGATATCAATATATCTCCACCAGATGGCTTAACAGTCTTTACAAGAAGAGTAGCTATGTACTTAGTGTAGTTTCTCCTCTAGTGGCCTAGTTTTCTTGTAAAAGAAACACTTTTCTTTTGCTAACTTCCTTATGGGCTTGGTTTCTTCAATAGTAACCTTGCCCTTTCCTTTGTTTATAATAGGTCCTTTATGAGTAATGAGTAAGTCTAACTTATTTTTCAAGGCAAAGTGATTTGGTCCAGTGAGTGCATTATGTATACGAAATCAAGTGAAGTTCGCCAGCCGTATCCATATCAAAATACTGTAAATACAAACATTTGTGTAACTATCTAACAAGAGTCATGTATAATGCAGTGATATATAATCTTTCAATTTAGTATACATAATAAGTTAGATATGCACCAAACTATACTATCATGCATACAATGATGAACCAAACACACCACTCCTCACTCCCCGGCAGGGGGGTTGCACGATACTAGTTCGGGTGAGAACTATTCTCAATTAACCTGTTTCCTTGTAACTCTTACTAAATATGATTAACTCACCACTTTACCTTAGTCTCTAACATGACACAACAGAGCTCCTCGGGAAGGCTAATGCATCACGCTAGTCAAGGGTAAATCATTACCTAAACCTCCGTACAGATACACGTAATACTCTACGGCAGCGTGGTCGCATCGTTTCTTTGCACTTTAGATCATCCTAATAGAAGTCTAACCCTGTAATCTGCATACCGACACTCTCCACAGGGAGGTCTATCGATCTACTATACTGCTAGACCTCTAATAGAGACCGTGAGGTTGCAACAATTCAAACCTCACTCGCACTTGATTTTTATAACTAGTGATTTTTAATTAACTTGTATTTACAACCTGGATTATCTCATAATCCCCTTTAGAATCTCATTCTAAAATTAACCAAAATTAATTAATTAATTTATTTAAAAATATTATCATTTTACCGCATCGATTATCTCATAATCGTGCTTTAGATTCTCGTTCCAAAACCAATCAATAAAATTAATTAATTAATTTTAATTAAAATAATACCAATATCTAATTTAGATTATCACATAATCTACTTTTCAAAATCTAATTCTAAAATTAAATTAAAAATAATTTTATTTAAAGTTAATAATGACTTAAAATTGAGACTATTACATAGTCTTCTTTAGAATCTCATTCTAAAAGTTAAATAAGCTTAGACAATCCAATAGTCTAATTTAGAATCTCATTCTAATATTTAATTAATAAAATTTAACTTTTATTTTAAAAATAAAGTTAACTTTGCCTATCATATAGTCTGTTTTAGAATCTTATTCTAAAATAATTTAAAATAACTTTTATTCTAAATAACACATAGTCATAACTTAGATTATCTCATAATCTAATTTAAAATCTTGTTCTAAAAGGAATTTCATTAATAAAATAAATAAATACTTTTTTTAAATTAAATAATAAAAAATAGTCCCCGATGTCAGCACAGTCTGGCTGACGTCAATGTCAGCCTGAAGCTGACAACCGCATCAAATTTTTTTTTTTAAAATTAAAAATTTTTAAATTAAAATAATTAATTAAAAATGATTGAATATAATCTTATTACTTCAATTTTATCCGATTTCGCAAATCTTACTCAAATATGTATAATCTCATCATCCAAATTAATGTAATCTCAAATTTATAGATTGTTTGATCCGAATTAATGATTAATTCTCTAACGATTTAAACAATTTAAATCGTCACTTTTAAAAACCTAGTTAATTATTAAATCTTTTAACCAATTTAAATAATTTAAATCGATACTTTAAATAAACTAGTGAACTATTAACACTTTTAAATGATTTAAACAATTTAAATGGATACTTTAAATAACCTAGTTAACTATTAACTCTTTTAACCAATTTAAACAATTTAAATCGATACCTTAAACAATCCGATTAACAATTAATTCATCAACGATTTAAACAATTTAAATCGTTACTTTAAATAATCTTTCATTCTTAACAAAATCTCTATTTTTGAATCGCAAATCTATCTATTTCGATCTTATTATACCGAGTTATGTATATTATGAATGTAACTAGAGGATGGCTCTGATACCAATTGTTGGGAAAAAGTATAAATTTTTTGTTGGAAAAATAAATTTTGATGCCGACTATTGGGTTCATAGTTCTCAACTATGGTCACAATAATAGGCTCCTATTAGAGCACTTAGAGTGGGAGACTCTTCTCTCTACGTAAGCCCCCGGTCGGAGAGTCGCGCTTTGTGACACTTCACGTGCGAGAGTTCCTGGGAATAGGTTTATCTCTATAAACCCTTTGCCCTAATACCTGTTGCGGGGACGAATTTCAAAAATTTTTCCTAAAGTTTACACAGTGGAAGGGGTTTAGAATTCATAATTCTAAACCTAGGTTGATTTAAAATTCCTAATTTTAAATGTACAGATTTAAATTTATAATTTTAATCTATTGATCTAAATTTTTAGTTTAGATCTACAGGCCTTTTACTCTAACACATTCATCATAATAGGTAAACTAAAACTGGTATAATAATAAATACTCTAAATAAATAGAAAAACAAAAATTAAAAGAAGAAGGAAATAAGGCATACCTGGAATTGCTCCAAAATTAGAATACCAGAAAGAAATAATAATTATCCGAATAATATCAAGGAATCAAGACCCTGCGATCTTCCATGTAATGACCTCGAGTTGCCCAGAAGGTGGGCTTCGAAAAATATTAAATTTTGAGGAAAAAAAATTTTCAAAAGAAAATTTTCTCTACCACTAGGTTTCTGCAAGTCAATACTCTCAGAACCCCCTTTATTTATTATTATTATTTTTTTTTTACAATTCTAAATTTTGAATGCCAAACCCTTGGAATAGGCACCTCCTTTTATAGTAGTGTATCAGAGCGAAAAATTGAGAAAAAAACAATGTTGGATTCATAGAAATAAATTCAAGTTAAAATAAAAAACGCAGTGTTTAATTCAAAAGCGAGAAAAAACGGAGCGTTTAAGTCTCGCATTCAACCGCCTCTCCTGGGGTGCCATGTGGCGAGCCATGATTGGCTCCCACGCGTTGACACGGATCACCACTGGAATGAACTAGTGTCGCGCACTAATTGGTTCGATCTGGTTCACGCGGATTGCGAGTTGTTTAAATGCGATTTTGATTTTTTTTTTTGGCTTTGTTTTTCACATGTAAAAATTCACCATAGATTTCTAATTTTCCAAAATTATTTTATTTTATAATTTTTAATTTTTATTCATATCATGAATAACATTTGACAAAATTAATTTACCCACCTTATGGATAAATAATTCATCTCATTAATTTTTTAATATTTTTCTGATGGCAATAAATACAGAGGCTTGCGCAGGGATCTCAAGGACAATTTAAATCTAGCTCTAAATGAGTTAAATTAATCATCTCATGAAATAATTTTATTACCATTCAATGAGATTAATTTCCACTAAATAAATGCCACTGCACTCCAAACTTAAACCTTTTATTCGATGTCTCCCTAATAGATTGTATTGATGACAATAACCCCTCTGCTAGATGTCCGTGACAAAGGATAAATATAACCACTGCCATTATCCTTCTCACAGCTTCTCCATTAGTTATCGACTCGCCCTTCACTGAATAATTCATTTATACTTGAACATATTCATAGTATAAATTCTAAATGTCAAACATTTAGAATACTTTGGCCAAAGTTTTCGAACTATTCAAATATTTGCGAATCAACTAAGGGGGAATCTGTATTTCATAAGAGACTGTAGGTTCCCTATTGACTACCTGATCCTTGTCACACTTCACGCTGCTACCCAGTGTATGTGGGAATTCAGTCATGCGTTTAGATCTTACTTATAGTAGACCAAAGTAACTAGCACTCCATGCACAAGTCCAGAATACCCTCAGGGTTTAGAGTCGTCGTTCAAACAGTACAACGTGAATCACCCATCTCTGATAGCAGTCTAGAATAGTAACTCACATGGTCCAACTCAGCGTGTCAATCTTATTAAACACACCAACCCAACACTTTTGGATCTCCATCCATATGACCAAGACAAGTCATCTAAAGTGTCACGTTATAGTCTTAGCGTACAAGTGGTTTAAACTTGTCTTCGACTATGAGCCTTTCGAACAACAATTTATACCATTTGTTCCATGTCTAAATGTGGCTTAGTCTCATAAACCACTTAGAACAAATATGTAAATTGTAGTCTGAGGACTACACCTATCGCATGGATGTTACCAAAAGAAAATCACATGCAATATAAAAGCTCACTTACACAAATTTAATTAGGAAACGACTAGGACTTCAAATTTTTTTTTTCCAAAGAGGGTGCCAACACGCCGTCACCGGATCCCATTAGAACTCCGAAGTTAAGCGTGCTTGGGCGAGAGTAGTACCAGGATGGGCGACCTCCTGGAAAGTCCTCACCCTCAAGTTGGGGGCAATGGGAAACAGTCTCTCTTCAGGTTAACACCCTGAAGGGGGAAGGCTGCGTACATCCGCCCCCCCCCCCCCCCCCCCCCCCCCCCCGACCCTGTGTAGGCGGGAGCCCTTGAGGCACTGGTTATGTTCCAATATATCCAGAATAAATCTGGGTTTCGGGACACTGTTCCTAACAGTGAAAGTAGTGACTTTCTTAGTATTGTACATTGATGATATACTACTCATTAGGAATGATGTAGAGATGTTATCAGCTATAAGAATTTGGTGAGCTAGTTCTAGTTAGCTATACGGATTTTGACTTCCAATCAGATAGAGATGCTACGCCTACGACATCTAGGCATGTCTTGACCCCTTGGAGTAGGAGCCATTAGTGGGAGGATTTTTAAGCAGTATTGTATTGCTGACTTCACAATTGAGGCTAAATACATTGTAGCTTCAGGAGTTGTAAAGAGGGACATGTCGGTTCAGATAAAGTAGTTTACGTTACTAAGACCTTGACTTCACTAAACCTTTGGTTCATATATATAAAGGATGAGTATAAAGTTTATAATAAATTGGATTAAGGACAAGTGGGAGATTGTTAGGATTAGTGTCCTCAAATCTAGATTTATTCTGTTAATATTCTTTTATTAAAGAATAAAATTGAAGTTCCAGTCGTTTCCTTGTTAAATTTGTGTAAGCGAATGTTTAAACTGCATGTGATTTTCTTTTTGGAAACAACCATGAGGTGGGTGTAGTCCTTAGACTACAATTTACATGTTTCTTCTAAGTGGTTTATGATATTAACCCACAGATAGACTTGCCGCAAATGGTATGTATTGTTGTTTGAAAGATTTGTAGTTGAAGACAAGTTTGGACCACTTGTATGCTAAGACTATAACGTAAGACTTTAGATGACTTGTCTTGGTCATGTAGATGGCAATCCAAAATTGTTAGGTTGGTGTGTTTAATAAGATTGGCACACTAAGTTGGACCATGTGGATTACTTATGTCTAGACTACTATTGGAGATGAGTAATTCATGTTGTACTGTTTGAAAAAGGAATCTAAATCCTAAGAGTATTTTAGACTTGTGCATGGAGCGTTAGTTACTTTGGTATACTATAAGTAAAGTCTAAATGCACGACTGAATTCCCACTTACATTGGGTAGCGATATGAAGTATGACAAGGATCAGGTATTCAATAGGGAATCTATAGTCTCTTATGAGATACAAATGTCCCCTTAATTAATTCGCAAATATTTGAATAGTTTGGAAACTTTGGCCAAAGTATTCCAAGTGTTTGAAATTTGGAATTTATACTATGAATATATTCAAGTATAAATGAATTATTCAGTGAAGGGCGAGTCGGTAACTAAATTTTTTTTGGTAAATCAGTGATTAATCCATATATGAGAAAGAATATATGTACAAGTTTACGAGGGGCATACCCTAAGTCACGGCTAATGAGGCCTACATCAAAGAATCAAAGAATGACTCAAAAGTCCGTAACTAATGGAGTATAATGGTAGTAGTTATACTTATTCTTCGTCAAGGATATCTAGTGGAGGGGTTGTTGATATCAATACAGTCTATTAGGGAGATATCGAACAAATGGTTTAAGTCTACAGTATAGCGAGATTTATTTAGTGGAATTAAGTCTCATTAAATGGTAATTAAATTATTTCATGAGATGATTGATTTAACCCATTCGGAGCTAGATTTATATTTTTCCTAAGGTCCCTGTGCAAACTTCTGTAGTTATTGCCATTGGAAAACATTTAAAGAATTCATTAGATGAATTGTTTATCCTTGAGATTGGTAAATTAATTTGGCCAAACATTATCCATAAGATGAATGAAAAAATAAAAATTATAAAATACATTATTTTGAAAAATTAAAATTCATAAGATGAATTTGTGCATGTGAGAAACAAGGCAAAAAAAAAAAAAAAAAAAAAATTGCAAAATAACGCGCACAGGGGTCAGTCCGTGTGCTCACGGATCAACCAACCAGTGTGACACATGTCGCACGCTGGCAGGTGGGGGGCATCCGCGTGAGCAAGGGCGGGCCAATCGTGGCCAACACGTGTGATGCTTAGCTTAAAATAACCAGGCGCGTTTGACCTGATACAAAACGTTGCGTATTTGATTATTTAAAGTTAAAATGACGCGTCTTGTATTTTAACCGACTTGTTTTTAGCAAATCCCATATCGACCCTTTTGCTATTTTTTGCTCTGGTACACTATTATAAATAGAGGTACCTATTTAGAGGATTTGCATTCAATTAAAACAATTTTTTTAGGGTTTCTAAAGTTGTTTTAGAGACCTAATTGGGAAGAAAATTTTTCATTGAATTTTTTCTTTCCTAGTTTACTATTTTTCTCGCACGTGAGTTGTTTCAGGGGCTTAGATAACGAGAAGTGTCTCTTATGCCGAGTGCTCTAACAGGTGTCTTTTGTTTTGACTATCGTTTAGAACTGTGAATCCAATAGTCGGCATCAGAGTTACTTTTTTCCAACAGATCATAGCCATAAAGAAGCTTGAATGGAGCTGTGCCTAAAAAAGAGTGAGCATGTGTATTGTACCAAAATTCTACCAAGGTTAACCACTGGTGCCAATGTTTAGGATGAAGGAAAGTCATACTTTTCAAGTACTGTTCAACACACTAATTAACGCTCTTAGTTTGTCCATCAGATTGTGGATGGTAAGAAGAACTCAAGGCTAACCTGGATCTAAGCAATAGAAACAATTCTCACCAAAAGTTACTAGTGAACAACCTGTCATGATCAGACACAGTGGACTGAGGTAAGCCATCAAGCTTATAAATGTTATCCAAGAATAGCTTGGCCAAGCACTCAGCTATAATAGGGTGGCTAAGACCAATGAAACGACCAAATTATGTGAATCAATCTACCACCACCTAAATGATCTCCTTCTCTTCAGACTTAGGCAATCGTTCTACGAAATCAATGCTAATATGCTGCCAAGCTTTGTCCAGAATTGGTAATGGCTAAAGCAAACCTTGGTACTGAGTACGATCACTCTTGGTTTGCTTACAAACTTCGCATATATGAACCAAATTAATCACTTATGTCTACATTCCAGGCCAATGGAAGTACTTCTTGAGTCTCTGATAGGTACCCTCAATGCCAGAATGACCACCCAGAGCTTATTCATGGAATACCAAGATGATTTGCTTCCTTAAATTTGGAGTGATGCCAATGTAAACGTTTCCTTTCCTTCTCACAACTCCACTGTCCATAGAAATATCAGCTTCAGTGCCTTGTCTTGATGTAATGCTAGAAGCTAATATGCAATTTTAAGCAAATTTGTCCCCCTCATAAGACTTCTGAACCTCTTCCATCCAAGTTGGCACCATTGCTGAAATTGCTTGACATGTACTAGATTGTAATTCCTCTACATCTTGCCTCCTAGAAAGAGCATTATTAGCTAAATTTTCCCTTCCTCTATAGAACTCAATAGTGTAATTCAATCCTATCATATTCATGAGCCCCTTGCGCTACACTCTTGTGGTGATGTGTTTCTTTAATAAGTACTTGAGGCTTTGGTGATCTGTCTTAATAATGAAATGATGCCCTTCCAAATAATGTCTCCACTTTTTGCATAGCCATAAGAATAGCCATATGCTCTTTCTCATTGATGGATAAGCTTAAGTGTCTAGGACTAAGTGCTTGACTTCGGTAAGCTATTGGCCTCTCCTTTTAGGATAAAACAGCTCCCACTTTCTTTCCATAAGCATCTATTTTGATTGTAAATGAAACATTGAAATTAGGCATTGCCAATATAGGTGCTGAATACATCACATACTTCAATCTTTCAAAAGCCTCTTGAGCCCCTTCTGCCTATTTAAATGCATCCTTCTTAAGCAATTCTGTTAAGGGCTTAGCAATCACCACATATCCAGCCACAAATTTCCTATAGTATCCAGTGAGGCCCAAAAATCCTCTTAACTGCCTAATAGTAGAAGGAGTAGGCCATTGTTTTACTGCTTCTATCTTGGTAGCATCAGTAGCAACACCATTTCCAGAGATTACATGCCCCAGATACACCACTTGAATTTGTACAAATGAACACTTGGATAGTTTAGCAAAAAGCTTATGCTGCCTCATGATTTTGAAAAATTGATCAAGGTGAGCAAAGTATGTCTCAAATTGATGGACTATACACCAATATATCATCAAAGAACACCAGAACAAACCTCCTCAAATACAGCTTAAAGACTGTATTCATCAAAGCCTGGAAGGTAGTTGGAGCATTTGATAATCCAAATGGCATAACTTCAAACTTATAATGCCCATGATGGGTCCAGAAGGCAATCTTATGGACATCTTGATCCATCACTTTAATCTAATAGTACCCTTGCCTCAAATCTAACTTTGAAAAGAACTTGGAGCCATGTAGTTCATCTGATAAGTCATCTATGATCTGTATAAGAAATTTATCTCTGATTATAAGCGAATTCAGCTGCCTATACTCAATGCACACCCTTGATGTTCCATCCTTCTTCTTAACTAGTATAATTGGAGAGGCATAGGGACTATGGCTGTGTCTGATGTATTTTGTCTTTAAAAGCTCCTCTACTTGCTTTTCTATCTCATTTTTCTAAGCGTGAGGATACTTCTATGGTCTAAGATTGATCGGGCTTGAACTAGGTTGGAGTGGAATAATATTATCCAAAGAGCTCCTTGGAGGCAATGATGTAGGTGCTTCAAACAAATCAGTAAACTCATGTATCAATTGACCAATAGCTGAGTTAGAATTCACCTTAACTGTTTCAGGCTTGATTTGAAGAGAAAACAGCTGACCAATCCACAGAAAAGCTCCCTTCCTAATCCCTCCTTTAAGCTTCTTCCCACTCATCAACTGTAGTTGTCCATGTTCAACAATTCATTTCAGTTGAAATGTTGTGCCATCTTTTTCAAAAGAAACTGACAATTGAGTAAAATCAAACACCAAGGGACAAAATGTTTTCATCAAAATTCTGAAGTCATATTCAAACTGGTGGCCTTGCATCTCCCAACTAAACTGTCCACACTTTGTTTGTGTGAGTATTGAGTTTCCATCTCCAACTGTAACAGATAAGGGACTAGTCTTAATCACCTCATGTCCCACCATTCTCACACTCCTAGAGTCAACAAAGCTATGCGTACTCACGCTATCTATCAAGATTAGCAATGGTTTCTGTCCAGTCATTCCCTTGATTCTTATAGTGTTGTGAGATCCACTGCCAGTCAAAGCTTTAACTGAAATTTCCTGCTCATCACCTTTAAACATTACAATCCTGTCCTCCTCCTGATTGGACAGTTCTGCTGAGTTCTCTGGCCCCAATTCCTTTTGATTTTCATCAATTTCATTCGCAGTCACTACCATTAATTACTTAGGATTGCACTTGTGTCCAATGAAATATTTTTGATTGCATTTGAAACACAACCTCTGAGCTTTCTTCTCTTCTATACTTAAAGGTTTAGCAACTGGCAAGGACATTTGAGTTGGAGATTGCATTACTGTCTTTCTTCTCCGCCCTAATTCATGATAAGCTAGCGCCATAGACTCAAACGATCGGGCCTTGGCATATGCCTTTGACAATGTAGAAGGATTAAGAGCTTTAATAAGATTCTTTATCTTTGGTTTGAGTCCACTGATAAAGCTGGACACATAATACTCTTTCTTGGCCCCTAGATTAATAGACATCATCCTTGCCTTCAAACTCTCAAATCTATTCATATGCTCCTTTACACTACTTATTTGAGCAACTTTGTTAGACTTGTCATTCACTTCCCCTGGGTCCTCACCAGCGTATCTCTCACACAATTCATCCACAAATCCTTTCTAAGTGATAGTAGGATTGCTCAACATCAAACTATGGAACCGAACTTCTTAATCACCTTGTATATAGATGGCAGCCAATTCAACCTTTTGTGACTCAGAAATGGAGTAGAAACGAAAGTACCTCTCACATCTTCTAATCCACAATTGAGGTTGTGCTCCATCAAAGGTGTCAATTTCCACCCATGGCTGGTGAAAATTGGAACTTATGGCCATAATAATCACTTCTCTTGGATCATCTGGTTGTTTATTTGCCAAAGAATCAAGAGATCTTGCTTGCTGTGCTCTAGCAAGAAGAATACCAGCTCCAACAGGAATGCCTTTCTATTAATTTGTTCTTGCATTCCATCAAATCTTTGATCCATCTGCTGTTGGGATTGCATCAATTGTTGCCGTAGAGATTGATGATTTGAGCTCATTTGGCGTATCATCTCTTGCATCTGCAGTTGAAATTGAGGAAACCGATCATCCTGATTTGATCCAACAACTGAATTTCCTGGCATCGCAGTAGGTTTCTTGTTCCGGGCCAGCTTGATTGAACTACACAGAAGCTAACCGATGAAAAAAACAAGCTCTAATACCACTATTATGATTCAAGCTATGCTTGAATCAAAACTTAGGAGAGGCAAAGAGTTAGAGAAAAGAGTAGAGAAATTAAGAGAGAATAGAGAGGAATTGAGAGAAGGAAGAAGATTGTCATTTCATTCGACGAATCTTACAAGAGAATCCAACCACTACTTATACTACTAAAACTTGCTTAAGGCGGCTAAGAGATACAATGCAACTAGACTCAACCACTAATCGACTTAACTACCTCAATTCAAAACACATTTGTTGCCAATTCAACAACAACACATACTCGCAGTAGGAAATTATTAATTATGTACAAGATTGATCCCTAAACAAAACACAATCATGACAATATATGAGTTGTATCTCATTGCCCGTCTTATCCCCAAATAACATGCCACCAATAAATGTAAAAATATATGCCCTTGCAACATATTCAATTTGAATATCCGGGGCATCATCAAGCAAATGGTAGAAGTGCTGACGAAGCCATGTAAATCTGATAAAGAAGCCATGTTAATCAATAGAGGTAGGCTTGATCCCATGTAGCTCCTCTGCCAACGCGGCCCAATCTACGTGACTGGTACCAGTGACAAGATTCCCATCTATCCTCATTCCATCAAGATAGAAACATCTTGTAGGGTGATTGTTGCCTCCCTAGTAGTTAGATGAAACATGTGGGTCTCCAGTCGCCACCCCTCGACTGATGCAGTTATCAGAGAGTGATCTAGAGACACACCAATCAGTTGGTGGACTCCAATAAGTCCAACACGGTCTAACAAAGTGTAAAATCCGATTACCCACCCTCCAGTGACCTAGTAAACGGGTTACGTGGTGGCGACAAGTGGGAACGTCCACATCCTGTAATAATAAGTAATGCATAATATGACCCAAAAAACACTCAAGAATAACACCCTGTAATTATAAGTTTATTAAAATCAATGCACTAGAAATGCATAATATGACCCAAAAAACACTGTAATGAGTTAATTTTTAGATGTGACAACTTTCAAGAACAACATGAAAAATTAGGTTTAAACAATTAGAATGCCAATAGAGATAAGGATCCTTGGAAGGGCCATTATTGTTGCGATCTAAATTGAATATATACTAAAACTAAAGTGAAGTACTAAATGACTAGAACTAAAGAGATAAGGAAGAAGAACATAAAGAAGATTTGATTCATTTGAGTACGTATCAATTATGAATCCAAGGCACTCCGTTCACAAAAAAAAGCATGATCAAGCTTTCAATTTCACCAAGTAACCAAACAAAAACCTCCCACAAAATCAATGAGTCACATGCCATAATCCATGAGTAACTAGAACATTAAGAACAAATATAAAACATATACTCACAAGCTTGATGGCAAACACAGATCAATATGTTTATAAATAATAATAAACTCAAAACTTTGACCGATAGAATATCAAACTCACCTCTCCATCTCATATTGCAGTACTTCTATGATGAGGTTGTAGCTATAAGAGGCTGGGGTCAGCTGGGCCTGGCGCCATCTATACTGTCACACAATAAAGTTCATCAAAATTAATAAATATGTATAAATAAAAAAATATTAGATAAAAAATAATATAAATAAAAAATAAATAAATATTATCGTCATATATTTCACTGTTACTAGTTGCTAACCGAGCCTCTTGCTCTTTTTTCTTCTTGCATGTCAGTATATTATGACCTTTTCCCTTGCAAAACCCACATGTGACTCTCCGTGTATTGTCATTCTCATCCATCTCATTTTCAATTCATTTAGAGGGTAGGTGGCCTTGGCTTCGCTTTAAAATAGGATTCGGCATTATTTTAGGTCCATCATATGGCTCCTAATATCCCTTATCCGGAATTGGATTGAACTTCGGATCATATGAATCACGATACATAGGAAGGAAATAATATGGGTTGATGAATGACAAAGGATCATAATTTCTACTATAGCATATGGCAAGAATATGAGAACACATAATACCATACAACTATAGTCTTTGACAGGGGCAAGTCTTTTCTTCGAGGTTAATCGTTTGTTTGTGTCCTCCTTTTCCTCTCGCCTTATCACCTGTTGTATTGATGACCTCATATTTGCCTCTTTGGTAATCAAATACTTCAATATGATGATATCATGCCTTGGCCTTATTGGACTCAATTATCTCATTAATTTTTGGGCAAAAATTTTTATCTTAGCAAGAAATGCACCCGCAATTCCTCGCCGTCGAACAAACCATGTATTTGTCTGATAGAAGGTTAACTTTACAAGTGAATTGACAGGAAGGCTATGAAATCCCTTGAGCAGGGCATTCATTATTTTAGCCATATTAGTAGTCATGAGCCCATATCGCTTCCCTTGGTCATGGTAAAGAGCCCGCTTGTTTAAGCCAATTTCGCCAAGATATTTGCGGACATTGATATTCAACTCGCTGATTCTATCGAATGTGGAGTTGAATTTCTTGAGTTGAGCCTGCATTGCAGCATAGTGTGTCATATTTTTCAAAGTTGTATTTCGAAACCTTACATTAGATACAAGGTGTCTTGAACAAATCCTATGATAGGCACTTGGCTCCCTCCATTCTCTTCTATTCATTACATTCATCATTCCAGCGTGACGATTCGAAATCATACAGATTTCTCTATCCCCTATTACATGCCTTTTCAAGTACTTCATGAACGATGACCAGCTAGCATTACTCTCTCCATCTACAACAGCAAATGCGGAGGGAAACGCTAGATTATTGGCATCAGAAGCAACAACAATAACGATGCTCCCTTACACTTGCCATAAAGATGGGTGTCATCGATTGATATGATAGGCTCACAATACTGAAACTTTTGTATGGCTACCCCAACCAAAAAGCATTGCCAAAAAAGTGGATAGAAGGGTCTGAATTTCTAATACTTCTGAATACAATTTTTATACCATTTGATGTTAACTGAGAAGTCAACTACTGTTTTGATTTGGTGTCAACAGAGCTGGCACTCAAAAGTTTTGGAAGCTTTGCATATGAGTCTTCAAGCTGCCAAATATATTGTCAATTGCTCTTTGTTTCCCCCAACCAATCCATTTTATATGTAATCTTTAATCGAAAACGATTGGAGATAACTTGAGCAATATAACTCATAGAAATTGACACTTGTATTCTACCAAGGTCCATTACATGTTTGGCAACGAAGGATGAGCTTACCAAGAGATGGTTCTGGTCAAACACATCACTGACACATGTGTGAGGACCTCCATATTTTACATCTGTGAAGTAAGGGAATAGCGGATCTTTGGCACAAGCCCTTAACCACCATGGACAGTCGCTCTTCTTACATTTCAACACTGACTTAAGTGGAGTTGATTCAACTATCTTACAAAATTGATTTTTTTTTCTTACCGAATAATGTTGCACAACGTCTATCACATTGTTTTTGGTATGAAAAAGTTATCCCATTGCAAATTCGCCCGCATGATTAAAGTGAAAATTAAACTCATCGGGCTCGACATAGGAATTTTCATTGATACGAGCAAATTTAGGGATGGGAGCACAAGCACTAACAGGATCTTCATCCGTGTCGTCACACGCAAAATCCCTTTTAGTTTCAACAATTCGCTCATAAATGACATCGTCATCCCCATCGTCCTGTTCAAGCTCCCTTTTTATTTCATCAATTCGCTTATTGTCTTCATCTTCGATCTAATAGCCCTGATCACTGTCATCATAAGCTGTACTAACAAATACTATGTCACCATCATCACCTTGTTCTGTATATTCTATCACATGATTAGATTGATACATTGGTCTTTCTTCATTTGGAATACTCACAGCTTGCCCAATATCGATACTTGATACACTAGCTCGACCCATTTTCGAATTACATGGAATTGGATTATTGGTAGGACATTCCAATAATACAGTTGGATGGGCCGGAATACAATCTTGCCTAGTATAGCTACTTGATGCACGAACTCGACCCATTCTGGAATTACATGGAATATCGTTATTGGTAGGACATTCCAATAGTGAAGTTGGATGAACTGGAATACTAGTATTGGTCACATAATTTTGGGGCACACTTAGAGCGATGCCGTACCCATGGTATGACATAGGATAATGCATCATATTCTGCTAGTAAGATTAGGATTCAACAGATGAAAATAAATTTGAATAAGGTGCTGGATACATATAAGTTGATTCGGGTAGGTGATTTTTCGATTTAGCAATCAAATTTTCTGGCTCAACTTTTACATAAAAGTAATTATTTTATTTTGAGCATTATTTTTAAATTTTTTTAAGACATTATTTCCGGAACTGTCTCCTAAATTACTTTACATTTAACCTCTATATTTCTAATTATATTAATACTTTATTGTTTTAAATGCCCTTATCCTCAAGGGTCAAGGTACTGATACCCAAAATTATTAACCCTTCGGGGTCAAATAATATAATTACAAATTTTAACCGATAAAAAATTTTAAAAATTAATACTAGAAATTATGTTATAAGTAATTCTAAGGCAAATTTGGTAATTTTCCTCAAATTTTTAAAACTCAAATCTCACTAATTTCATTTGGTGCTGCTTCATCTCCTTCTCCATGATCGCAATCCTTGCTCCGCCTAGCCCTGGCGATGGTGTTCGGGGAAGAATAGATCGCGCGATGCCTTGGCGACGGTGGTCATGCTGTTATGAATTGTTAGAATATGATTGTAATTTTGGTTGTAGTCTTGGGTATTGTTTTTCATTGTTGAGTGTCATGTATTCAAAAGGTTGTTGGGTTGGTTTGGCGCCAAGGGGTGGCCGGTTGGAGGTCAAGCCAGGTCAAATTAGACGGCTGTGCTGTTTTGGTGCCAAAATCAGGTTTGAGTCGGTTATGTTAGTTGGCTAGGTTCAATGTTTCTAATTTTGTATAAATAAGCTCCTAGCTTGTAATCTCATCATTCAATCAATAAAAATTTCAGATTCCTTT
Source organism: Simmondsia chinensis (assembly GCA_018398585.1). NCBI lineage: Eukaryota > Viridiplantae > Streptophyta > Magnoliopsida > Caryophyllales > Simmondsiaceae > Simmondsia > Simmondsia chinensis. Next base: position 14,988,495 of record JAGTTD010000008.1, on the reverse strand, counting down.
TGGAATTTCTTTCTCTATTCTCATCTCCTTCTCTATTTCTCATCCCCTTTCACTTCTCTTCTCATCTCAAATCTTTCTTCTACAAGGCCAGTCTTTCAATTTCTAATTGGAAGCTAACAATTGGTATCAGAGCTGGTTCGAGCAATCAATTGATTGATTGAGGCCGGAAAAATCAAAGGAAAACATGATCAAAAGTGTTAGAACCAGATCCTGAGCTGAAGGAGCAAATGCACATGGTCCGGATACTTATGCTGCTGCAGTCGCAGGTGCTGATGCATCTCGCAATGATGAAGCTGGTGTAAATGCTACAAATGAACCTCAGTTTCTCACAATTGCTCATCTTCAAGACATCAATGATCGCCTTAGCAATGTAGACAAGCTCGATCAGAAGATAGATCGAATTCTGGCATTGTTGTTAGAAAAAGATGCAAATAAGGAAGATCGGCTACAACAAATGAGGTGAAGCTTGTGCAATTGCAAGATCAGGTTAATAAGCAAGAAGAATCAAGTGTCAATGCAATCCTAAAGCCTGCGAGTCAGATCCTTCCTTTTGTTGAAACGGATCAGCAGCAAAGCAAGGCAGACAGAATTGAAGAGGTGTGCAAGACTCGAGGGAAGTCTCCGATGTTGCAACCTGATGTAGGACCTTGAATTCACATCAGATCAGCTGAGAATCAACCTTTACAACCTGAAATTGATGTAGATAATTAGGATGGTGCCTCAGGACAAGTACATTGCAAATCGGATGCCTTGAATGCAGACCTCAATGTCAGGCCACAAAATTCTGTTTTGCATCATAGAGTTGCAATTGATGAGTCCGAGCATCTTGGTAGACCTCCTGATTGACATTTCCAGCATAGATCAGTGAGTAATGATAACTCATTTGGTGGCAGGAGTGGTACCTACAGGCAGCCACGAGTGGAGATGGATCCTTTTGATGGTAGACAACCGGAATCATGGATAAGAAGATGTGATCGGTATTTTCAGTATTGTAACATACCTGAGGACGAAAAGCTTCAGTTAGCCGCAATACACTTACATGGTGATCATGAAGTATGGTATTATAGTTTATTGAAGAGTAAACCTCATCTTTCTTGGGGCCAATTCGTAGAATAAATGTGTGAACGTTGTGGAGAAGATGAGTCAACCGATGTTGTGGATAGCTTTAACAAGTTGTCTCAAACCTCATCCGTGAGAGAGTATATGATCAGATTTGAGAACTTACGAGCTAATTTGCTGTCAGTTCTGTCCATTGCTCCTGAGGATGCTGAATCTTACTATGTCTCATGTTTTGTGAGTGGGTTGAAGCCAAGGATCAAGACTATGGTGAATCCATTGGTCCTAAGACATTGTCGAGTGCTTACAACAAGGCAAAGTTGATTGAAGCTACTCAAGTTCAATCAAGTGACAAGAATAAGCAGCACGACAGTAAGTTCAGACCACAACAGAGGAGTAATTCTGGTTCTAGATTTAAGCGAGTTGATGACAAGAGTTCATAAAGGTTATGCTTTCGTTGTAACCAACCATATCAGCTTGGTCATAGGTGCAAAACTCAAGCATTAACGTATGCAAAGGGGTCCCGTGCTGGTGTTGTTTCTGGTAGTGAGAATTCTGATGCAGAAGAGGACAGTGAAGGACTTATTTCACAAGATGAGTTATCTGATGATGAAGTGGAGATATCAATGAAGGCATTGACCGGTAGTGGAGCTCATAATACCATCAAAATCAGAGGCAAGGCTGGAAAACACTCCATCATTGTTCTTATTGATAGTGGGAGAACTCATAGTTTCGTTGATCCAAAGTTGATTAAGAAAGTAAGGCATGAGGTGACAAAGACTCATCCATTGGCAGTGATGGTGGCTGATGGCAACTCCCTAACAACTCAAAACAAGTGCCTAGCATTCCCATGGTCCATGTAAGATCATTTTTGATTTTAGAGTTCTTCCATTGGGAGGTTGAGATATGGTGCTCGGAGTGGAGTGGATGAGAACCTTCAATCCGGTTGTGTTTGATTTTGAAAAAATGACCGTGGCATTTAAGGGTCATGGCACCAAAGTATGTTTGCAAGGCATATCAGAGGAAGCTCAGCTCAAGATGATTGATGGTAAACGTTTACAAGGTGGAATCAAGAAGAAGGCCATACAATGGCTTGGGCATTTGTTTATGTTATCCTCGGTTGAATTGCAGCAAGACATCCAAACAGAGGTTCAGACTTTGGTGGAAGAATTTGAGGACATTTTTGAGCAACCTAAGTGTCTTCCTCCTCAAAGGAGTGTGGACCATGCCATTCCTCTTCGTGCAAATGCTGATCCGGTCAAGATTAGGCCCTACCGATATGCTCATGGCCAAAAGACAGAGATTGAGAGGCAAGTTGTGGAGCTTCTTCAAATGAGTTTCATTAGACCAAGCCATAGTCCCTTTACTTCACCTGTGATCCTCGTGAAGAAGAAAGATGGCTCGGCTAAAATGTGCTTCGACTATCGTCAGTTGAATTCCTTGACAGTGAAGGATAAGTTTCTCATTCCCGTCATAGATGATTTGCTTGACGAGTTATATGGAGCATGCTTCTTCTCTAAGCTTGATTTGAGACAGGGGTATCATCAAATCAGAGTTCTTGAGCCGTATATATACAAGACTGCTTTTCAGACTCATCATGGGCATTTCGAGTTTGTTGTTATGCCTTTCGGCCTAACAGATGCTCCGGCCACTTTTCAAGCGGCAATGAATGATGTTTTCAAACCTTTCTTGAGAAGATCAGTGCTCGTTTTCTTCGATGACATACTAATTTATAGTTCCACTTATGAAGATCATCTCAATCACCTTAGACAAGTCTTTATGGTGATGCGGCAACACAAGTTCTTTGCAAAGTTGTCCAAGTGTTCGTTTGCTCAGACAAAGCTTGAGTATTTGGGCCATATCATCTCTCAAGAAGGATTTTCCACCGATCCTACTAAGATCCAAGTAATGCAAGATTGGCCAATTCCAATCACTTTGAAGCAATTGAGAGGTTTTTTGGGATTGACCGGATATTATAGAAAATTCATTAAAGGCCGTGGTTCTATTGCCAAACCTTTAACGAAAACTCTTGAAGAAAGATGCTTTCACTTGGAATGAGAGGTCTCAGGCTGCATTTGAAGCTCTTAAGTCCACAATGTGTGTTGCCCTAGTGCTAGCCATGCCAAACTTTACCGAGAGCTTCATTTTGGAGACAGATGCGAGCGGTTCAGGAATTGGGGCTGTTCTTTCTCAACATGGAAGGCCTATTGCTTACTTGAGTCAAGCCCTAAGTCCTAAGAATCAAGCTATGCAGACTTATGAGAAAGAATATCTAGCAATCCTTTGAGCCGTTCAAAAATGGAGGCACTACTTGGATGGTCACAAGTTCACCATTCGAACGAATCACCAAAGCCTCGAGTATCTCCTTAAGCAAAAGATTGTGACGAGAATTCAAAAGAAGGGCTTGATGAAGATGCTTGGCCTTGGTTATGACATTGAGTATAGAAGGGGCAAAGAAAATGCTGCTGCCGATGCTTTGTCTGGGAAATTTGAAAATGTTGAAGTGGGTTACTACAGTGCTACAACCGTGGTAGTTCCTTCTTGGATGGAAGAGATTTATAAGACATATGGGGGTGATTCTTTTGCCCAAGATTTTACTGCTACTGCTCTTGTGAATGGTGCAGAAAAGGGCAATCTGGATGCTGGTATTTCTGTGCAGAGAGGCTTGATCAGAATCCAAGGCAGGCTGTACATTGGATCAGCAACTGAATTGAGGAATCAGGTTATACAAGCCTTCCATGATGCAGCTTGGGGAGGCCATGCTGGTGTAGAAGGCACCTATCAAAGAGTTAAAGCTTACTTTAGTTGGCCAAGCTTGAAAAAAGCAGTGAGTGAGTATGTGAAGGCTTGTGAAGTATGTCAACAAACCAGGTTGGGAGATCATCGTTACAACGGTCTACTTCAACCACTTCCCATTCCGGATGGAGCATGGATCAACATTATCATGGATTTCATTGAGGGGTTGCCGAGGTCTGAAGGCAAGGAGGTTATATGGGTGGTGGTGGATGTTTCACCAAATATAGCCATTTCATTGCTCTTACTCGACCTGTTACTGCTGAAAATTTGGCAAGGATCTTCCTTGACAACATTTATAAATTACATGGATTGCCTCAATCCATTGTTTCAGATTGTGACAAGATTTTCACAAGCACATTTTGGAGGGAGTTGTTCAAATTGATGGGTACCACATTGGCACTTAGTTCCTCTTATCATCCTCAAACGGATGGCCAAACCGAACGAGTCAACCAATGTGTAGAACAATACCTTCGGAGTATGGTTTTCATATGGCACAAGGAGTGGAATCATTGGCTTTCTTTGGCGGAGTATTGGTTCAACACTCACTTTCATGCATCAATTGGCACTTCACCTTTCCTAGCCTTGTATTGCTATCCTCCTCCTTCACCAATGCTGCTGCAACCGGTTGCTGTCAAGGCTCAAAGAACGCTATAGTTAGAATGTGATCCATTGCAAGAGGTGTTAGGCCAATGGAGAAACTTGAGCAAGAGCGTTGTGACTTGGGAAAATTGCAATTTCTTGAAGAGCCAATTCCCAAATTTTACTCCTTGAGGACAAGAAGTTTCTCAAGAGGGAGGGAATGTTATGAATCGTTAGAATATGATTGTAATTTTGGTTGTAGTCTTGGGTATTGTTTTTCATTGTTGAGTGTCATGTATTCAAAAGGTTGTTGGGTTGGTTTGGCGCCAAGGGGTGCTCGTTGGAGGTCAAGCCAGGTCAAATTAGGCGGCTGTGCTGTTTTGGCGCCAAAATCAGGTTTGAGTCGGTTATGTTAGTTGGCTAGGTTCAATGTTTCTAATTTTGTATAAATAAGCTCCTAGCTTGTAATCTCATCATTCAATCAATAAAAATTTCAGATTTATTTTGGAATTTCTCTCTCTTTTTCTCATCCCCTTCTCTATTTCTCATCCCCTTTCACTTCTCTTCTCATCTCAACTCTTTCTTCTACAAGGTTAGTCTTTCAATTTCTAATTGGAAGCTAACACATGCCTCCTCGGCTGTTTATTCCTTCCCACTGTTTTCTTCAACGCTGTATCTCGCAAATCCGACATCCATCTGGACATTGAGAAGTGCGACGGTTTTGCCGCCTTGTTCTCCAGGGAAGCGCGGTGCTGATGCTCGGTCTCAATCGTCTCGTTGATTCCAATCTTCGTGTTGCTTTCGAGGTGCTCGATTGGTGTCGGTGGTTCCGGCCTCTGGTCGTGATTGTTCTCTTGATTTTCGATATGTGCTTTGTCACTCACTTCGTCCCCTGTGTTATGGCCGAACCTCTGGTCATCCACCTCTTCACTGTTGTTAAAGTTACAGTGGTCGATGTCCTCATCAATTGTGACCTTCTCTTCATTGCTGGAGTCGACAGTTAGTGTCAGAGGTTTCAATGCCTCGATGGTGGCTAGAAATGATGACTCTAGTGCCTTCACAACCATATCTACTCTTTTCTTCTCCTCCACTTTTGGATCTTCAACAACAATCTCTGATTTGTACTGATAATTGAATTTTTTTAGACAATCATTGATCATTGCTTTCATTTTAGTCAATTCATCTAAGATGAATGCATCAGCCTCTATTGATGAATGCTAAGGACGTCCGCTTAGATACTAATTGTTATGATCCATAATAAATCCTTGAATGAATCACTCAATCAATCAAACAATCCGACTCAAAAATAGCAATGGTTTGTATATAACTTGTATAAACCATACATTGTATAGGGATATACAAGTATATAATAGATTGCATAGAAGGGAAAGGGAGGGAGACATGGAGAGAAAATAGGGGAGGGAGAGTTAGAGAGAGAGAGGGAGAGTGAGACTTAACAAAATTTTCGTCCATACCTCCTCTCTACCACAGATTGATGGAAACAAGAGAAACTTCGTACAACAAAAAGGGGCAGAAGAGCGCTCAAGCATAAGATGAAAGAAAGAGAGAAGCAGGAGCTACGTGAATTTTTAAAGGACATGTCACCTGGCAATAGCGCAGGAAAAATGACAAAGACAGTTGGAAAGAAGAAAAAGAGAAACAGGGATAATCGGGAAAATACAACCTCTGATGCTAAGAAGATCCTAGAAGCGGAGAGAACAATAGAAATGTGGAAAAGGTTGGGCCTTGACTTTGATGGGTTCGATCTGCCTATGATAAAAGCCATACTCAGTAGAAGATGAAGACGGGGAGAGATTCCACTTCTGTTGAGTTTTCGGTTTCTTTGTTTTTAGGCGTTGCTTGTCTTGGTTGAATTCTTGGTTCCTTTGTGCCTGGTTGAGTTTTTGGTGTCTTTTGTTGTATTCTGGGGCTTTTGTTTTGCTTGTTGTTTCTTGCTTGTTGTGTTGTTCTGCCTCCTTGTTTCTGTGCTGGTTGTTTTGGTCCCCGTTTTCTAACGGCTGAACTCAAGGCTCGCTTGGCAAGTAGGTTGCTTGTGCCGCGACTATGTCGCTAATTATCGAAAAAAATCCGGACCTCCTCTCTAACACTTAAGTCCCTGTATATATAGATATAAATGATACTTAACCTCTATATTTTGGTTTGTATCAATACCTTCCCCTCTAAAAACTCTTGTCCTTAATGGTCAAGGTATTGATACTTAAATAGAAATCCTCCGGGATCAAACATAATAGGTACAAATTTTAACTTCTTAATTTTTTGTAAAACTTATAAAGAATCTCGTACTTTTCTCCCTTAAAAAATTATCAAGGGCAACTAAGTAAATGTAAATAACCATAGGGGTAAAATGGTAATTATATTCAAAATATTTTAAACCTAATTTCACCCCACCTTCTCTACGCAACTTCACCATCTTCCTTAAATAAGTAATTTCACCACACCTAACCCTAGCACCACCATACGTGCGGTATGTGGTGGACGACCAATGGTGCGATGCCAAGGTAGTGGTGGCGACGGCTCCTCCACGGCGGCATCATCCTCTCCGCTTCGATCCCAATTGTTACGATCAACAATCAATCCAAGCACAAATCAATGAATAGATTAAATATATTGGATGTAACTTAGTATAATCAATACAAGAGTGAAAAATTTACATGTAAACTATAGAACAGTATAATGAAAAGTAGGGGGAGAGATAGACTAGATATAAGAAGGGGGAGGGATGCTTATAGAGAGAGGAGAAAGGGAAATATTTTAATAAAGGACTTAACCTACTCATTTATACCTAAATTATCCCTCGTTTAACCTCTATATTTCAGATTGTATCAGAACTTTGCCACTAGGCTATGTCCTAAGGGACGTGTTTGTATGGCTTGGAATTTAATGGAGAGTTGTTAAAGGGTGAACCCCGTGCTATTAAGTTCTCTGGCTTCATGCAATTTCTTAATTGCAAAAGAGACGATGTCCTATATGAGTTTTATATTTGAATTTGAAAAAGCCCTTTTATCAAGATTTAACAATATGACAAACTTTTATAGGGGTAATAACGTCCTGGTCTACAACTACCAATGGTACGGAACGAAAACATGAAATCAATTTGAACACGTAAAAAATCGAAAGAGTGACTCAAAATCCACTAAAAGAGAAAGAAACTAGGGTTTTTGTATTAAGTAATCGATGAATGAACATTATAACAAGCTATAGAGAGTATTTATTGACAAAAAACAAAAATACCTTAAAAACTGAGATTACAAAAGTGCCACTAAAATAGGAAAATTACGAAAAGGCCACTAAACTACCCACAAAACAAAAAATTGGCCCGAAAACACATTTAGAGGTCAAAGTTTGGGAAGATAGATAGGGCTAGTGGCGTAGCAATTAGGGTTGCATAGTTGGGCCTGAGAACTTTGATTTGACAAGTAACACTCGTAACTCCTCACGGATCAAACATTATGACCGTTTGAAATTGTATGCGCAAATTAGTGTTTCTGGCATAGCTGTTTGGATTTCTGGTAGTCTAACTACTCCATAAAGTCTCTGGCTACTCGTTCTACATCAACCAAGCTCACAATATTTGAAGCAACCTTGCCTGTACACTTGGGGGGTAAGACTTGGCGGGATGGCCATCGGCGAGACGCACGGAAGGGATGTCAATGAGTTTAACTTTGAGTAGGAAAGCTCAACGAATCAATGGATAGGAGAATGGCACATGGACTATAAGCACGGGGATTGGTAATGAGCGCATAAATAGATTTTTAGATAGGGATTTAGTTTTAGTTTTTTTATTAGTCTGAGTCTAGCTAGGAAAACTCTTATATTTAAAGAAAGGGTAGGGTTTTATTCATCCAATTATTATTCAATTTTTTCTCTCTTTCATGAGTTATTTCTCTCTTATGGTTGTGAGAATTTGAGTTAACAGTTTTTCTTTATTTTCTAATTGTTTTAGCAATAAGAAATTAAAAAAAGGCTTTGAAACCTTCCATTTTCGTAATTTCCTTAAATGCGCTGCATCAGTTGGTATCAGAACTCATAATATTTTTTGAGATGGCCCGTGGGTGACAAAGGTACGCCTCCATTGGTGATGTTTATGAGAGAGATATACAACGACAATTTGAGAGGAGATTCAAGGATTTGGAGGACAACTTCTGGTGAATCGACCTGTGTTTGATTCAATTGGGGGCAAATCCCAATCAAACACCTATGGCTTAGCCTCAAAACCCACCGAGAGAGAGAGGGGGGGGGGGGGGGGGGGAGGAAGATACGGACAAGAGTTTTCACAATCCATTCTTAGAAGCTGACATCTAGGGGAGGAACGTGAGAAGAGCTCGGCCAAATACCGGAGCTGCATATTGCTTGGAGGATTGGAGGTGGGAATCCGGGCTTTTGATCGAAATTCCAAAGTTTGTTGGTGGGAGAGGGGGGGGGGGGGGGGGGGGGGGGGCAACCGGAGGAGTTCTGGGATTAGCTGGCTACGGTGGAGGAAGTGTTCGAGTTTAAGGAGGTTTCGGAGCACACACATGGGCTATTGATCGCTACTTGGTCAAGGGGTAGGGCCATGGCCTAGTGGTAGCAGCTTAAGAATTCCCGGCTCTGGCAGCAAAAATCGAAGATTCAGACGTAGGAAATATGAAGAAACATATGCGGAGTGCCTTTCATCCCCCACAATCTCGCCAAGGTGATGTAGAAACGCCTTGAGGGCTTACGTTAGGCTTCTCGGTCAATGGAGGAGTACACGGCAAAATTCTACTCCCTAGTTGCCAGGAATTACTTAGAGGAATCGGAGGAGCAGCTGGCGGATAGGTATGTTGGTGGGCTGAAGGAGTCAATACATGAGGTATTAAACATGTTTGACATCTTTTCAGTCTTAGAAGTGCAATAGAGGTCCTTGAAAGTCGAGAAGCAGTAGAGGCGACCTCAAGCTAACGGTACTTTATTATGCTCGTGATTGAATCACAAAGCATAAACTAAGTAAATTGAAGATAGATGAGGGTATGAGATGAGAAAGAAGTGAATTAAGATGAGAAATTAGAGAAATAGGGATGAGAAACAGAGAGCGTTAGATGAGAGAGAGAAGGTTTGATCTCAAATTGAGATATTTGTTGAAATTTCATTGAATGATCTGGAAAAAAAAAAAATACAATTGACTACTACTTATAGGCAATACAAGCAAAGTAATACAATGAACCTAGACTTACACAAGTAACCGACTCAAACAAAATATCTAACTATCCAAAATATCTTCTAACCAACTCTAAAATATCTAACTAACTATCCTAGCTTATGGCGCCAAGCCAAATCAGTTATTACAACTCAAGAGTAACACGCAGCATCAAGCCTAGAGCTAGAACATCATACTAACAGCTACACTAAACCAATAGCAGCAGCCCACACTAATTAAAGCTATGGAAATACTACTAAGGACATATACTAAACTAATGATTTATTCTAATTACAATTGTCATAAGCCCCACCTATAGGAATCATAACATTCCCTTCCCCTTGAAAACATTCTTGTCCCCAAGAATGGAAGAGAGATCTATGAAGACACTCATCGATGTAGAGGTAGAAGTTGAAGGAGATCAACCTGCTGAAATTTTGCAGTTGCAAAAGACTTAAGCATGAATCTGTATAACTGGTCACATCTTGTTAATTCAGCAAATATAGATTTGTCCTTTGTTCCTGCTCCTATTGTTGCGTTTCGATGTCTTGAACTCATCTGGAGGTCTTCCCAGATCAGCCAAACCCCAATATTTAGTCCAAGGTACCACCCATTGCTATGGATGCAGCTCAAACCTGAGTTTTGCAGCTGAAATTCCATTCCTTTAGTGCACTGCCGCAACAAGGGAGAAAGAGTTTGCTTATCTCCTCCCAATTGAGAGGTGTCCCTTTGAAATATTGAAGGGTCTTGAAGACTATAAGAAGGATCTTGAAGACTAGGGAGAAGATTGGAAACAATTGCAGCACAATTTTCCAGTTTGAACACTTCAAGTTCTTACTAACAACTTGTTGTCTTAAGGAATGAGAATGACCTGCAGCCACAACCACAACTTCCAACTGATTTTCCCACTGCCTAACTGGCTTTTAAAGTAGCACTCCAAGGTATTCACGAGGTCTAACATTATCTTGTATTTTGGGAAGATGTCCTTTGCTCTCAACTTGACCCATACAAGCTTCTAACTTGTCCAATTCATTGTTGAACTCCTCTTTGTTGATCTGAACAACAAGCTCCAATTCTCTTTGATTAAGGAACCTATTGTCAGTGTTCTTTGTTTCATAAACACTAACTTCACTCATTTGATCTTGCTCTTTGATCGAGTTGTGCAACTCTCCAAACTAAAATGAATCGCTTGCTTGCATTTGTATCAATTTATGTTGTGCGAGTTTTAAATCAGCAGCAAGATCTTGAACTGAAACTGCTACATTCAATTTGGGAAGTTGATCTTGCATTGTCGAAGGTTCGAACACTTCCTTCAACTGCCATGTGATCAGATTTTGCAAATCTTCCAATTGAACATGAGATTTCTCCACTGGAATCTGCGATTCTGGAGCAAAAACTTCTTACGTGTATTTGGTTTGAGTGACTCTATCTTCATCTTGGGTCAACACTTGAGTAAACTGTAGAGGAACATCATTCTCAGCTATAGATTTCACTCGTCTCTTTTCCACTTGCTGAATTTGTTCATTTCTCTTTTGGCCAAATCCTTGCACCAATTCCCTTTATGATTGCATAAACTGAACCATCAATTCCTTCATTTAAATGCTTAATTGACCATATGTAACTACCTCCTGCTCTGCTGTGAAGGTAGTACCAGAATTCATGATTGATTCCTTGCTGACTGAATTTTGTTTGTTTGCACTCAGAATCAACAAATTCTGAGCTCAAAAGCAGAAGCTGAATATGATCAAGGTACTGCACTTGTTCACGGTTCTGACTACATCCAATTTAAACTGAATCCTAAGCTAAAATCAGCACCAAATCTTGTTTTTGTTGATTAAATTGTAGCTAGCGTCAAAGCTTGACACAATACAAACTCAATTTAGTTGAATTTGATTCAACTAAATCAAATGCAAAGCATCTAAAGTCTCTTGCGTAGCAACACCAATCCGATTTTGATTTTTTCTTGATTATGAGCTCGATTGGAAGCCAAACGAGGCTCTGATACCAATTGTTATGCTCGGGACTGAATCTCGAACATAAGCTAAGTAAATTGAGGATACATGAGAGTATGAGATGAGAAAGAAGTGAATTAAGATGAGAAATTAGAGAAATAGGGATGAGAAGTAGAGAGAGTTAGATGAGAGAGAGAAGGTTTGATCTCAAATTGAGATATTAGTTGATATTTCATTGAATGATATGAAAAAAACACAATTGACTACTACTTATAGGCAATACAAGCAAAGTAATACAATGAACCTAGACTTACACAAGTAACCGACTCAAACAAAATATCTAACTATCCAAAATATCTTCTAACTCACTCTAAAATATCTAACTAACTATCCTAGCTTATGGCGCCAAGCCAAATCAGTCATTACAATTCAAGAGCAACACGCAGCATTAAGCCTAGAGATAGAACATCATACTAACAGCTACACTAAACCAAGAGCAGTAGCCCACACTAATTAAAGCTATGGAAATACTACTAAGGACATATACTAAACTAATTATTTATTCTAATTACAATTGTCATAAGCCCCACATATAGGAATCATAACATACTTAGAATTCCCAAGGTAGTGGGCATGATCAGGTATGCTTACCAACCAACCCAGCTCAGGCTAAATCGGTTGTAGCCTACCTTGGCAAACCGAGTAACCAGGATTTGGTGGGTAGCTTAAGTACCCGTTCTTTCAAATTTTGGGAGGTGGGACACCCTATCATCGAGTGTTAGAAAGGTGACAGACCTAGCAAGGGTTTGTACATTGAGGGTCTCCATGCGAAGGATGGCTTGGTAATTGAGGAGGAGACTCAGCACGAGTTGGTACCAATTGACGAGGACACCGTTGAGAGTGATGAGGGCCACCTACTTGTGGTTAGGTGAGTTTGTTCGCGCTTAAGAACGTAGAAGGAGACGAATGGGAACATAATAACATCTTCCAGATGAGTCATTAATTCGGGGAGTTATAAGAATGTAATTTTCAAGGTGACAGTCCAAAACTTGGGGTTGAAGACGGAAGAACATCCGCACCCTTACAAATTATCTTGGCTCATGACAGGAAACTAGGTAATTGTTTCTAAATGATGTCTAGCTAGTTTTTCTATTGGGTCAAAGTACCGAGATGGAGTGTGTTGTAATGTGGTTACCATGGATGCATGACATCGATTGCTTGGGCGCCCATGGCAATTTAACAGAGGTGCCACCCGTGATGGAAGGAAGAACAGGTATTGCTTTGTCGTCAAGGGCACAAAGATCTTCTTTTTTCCTAAGAAAGATTATGCGTCACGAGCATTAGTAGCTGAGAACCGAACATGTTCACTAAGGAGGTTGGCGAGAATTGGGTTGTGTTTGTGTGGATTTGCAAGAAGAGTCGGGCGGAACACAGGGAGATACCTTAGGAGGTAGCCAATTTGTTGAGGAAGTTTGCTGATGTGTTTGTGGAGGAGTTATCGGATGCCTTATCGCCTTTGAGGGACATCCGGCACTGGGTTTCCCTAATGGTGGGAGCTGCCTTACCGAATAGGCCACACACTATCGGATGAGTTATGCAGAGCATGAGGAGTTGAGGCGCTAAGTTGAGGAGCTACTCGTTAGGGGCTTTATTCGGGAGAGTTTGAGTCCTTGTGCAGTGCCAGCTTTATTGACGCCAAAGAAGAATGGTAGTTGGTGGATATGCATAGACAGCAGAGCCACCAACAAGATCACGGTGCGTTACCGAATTCCTATTCTGAGATTGGATGATTTACTTGATTAGCTACAGAACTCTCAAGTATTCAGCAAGCTAGACCTGAAGAGAGGGTATCATCAGATCCACATCTCGCCAAGGGATGAGTGGAAGACTGTTATGATCGGGATCGATTCCCAAACATAAGCTAAGTAAAATAGGGATAAATTGAGAGTTTGAGATGAGAAAGTAGAGAATTAGACTTAGATGCGATAAGAAGGGAAAGGAGATGAGAAATAGAGAGAGTTAGATGCGAGAGAGAAGGTTTGATCTCAAAATGAGATTTGTGTTTGATTATTTGATTGAATTTCTGAGTTATTACACTTCCTACTACTTATAAGCAAGCTTAAGCAAGCAATACATTGTATCAAGACATACTGGCTAACCGCCTCAGCTTGGAAGCATCTAGAATATAGCTAACTAACATTTAAACTACATTATTGGTGCCAAAAACAGAAGTAACAGCAACAATGTAGAAATAGCAGCAACAAGCACGCAGCAGCAGCAGCAGCAATAACGGGTCAGAAACAGAATTTAACAGCTAACAGATTTTTCCACCACTTCCGCCAACTTAAGCCCATGCCTAGGATTCTCGATTTATAACGTTCCCTTCCCCTTGAGAACATTCTTGTCCCCAAGAATGGGAATTATCAATCAACTATTCCTTGCAAAGTAACTCTGGACCCGTGACATTCGAATGACACCGCGTGCTTAACATAATCAAAAGATACTGGGTTAAAACCAAGCATCCAATCAACTCCAAGCACCATATCGTACCCACCCAAGGGAAGGACTCTAAAATCAAATGTGAACTGATGTTCATGCATGGACCATTGAAAGGCTCTGCATTCATCCGGAGTAAGAATAGAGCCTCCATCCGCTACGGTTACTGCCAACGGTTTAGTCTTAATCACCTCATGTCCCACTTTCTTCACTAATTTTGGGTCAACAAAACTGTGGGTACTCCCACTATCAATTAGAATGACAATCGATCTCGTGCCAGCTTTCCCTTTGATCCGGATGGTCTTGTGCATTCCTTGCCCTATCAATGCTGTCAGTGAAATCTCCATTTCATCCTCAACGAAAATTTCTTGGATGGAATCCTCATATTCAACATCAACCCATTCTCCATCAGACTGCCCTTCAATATCAACCCCTCTAACCGCCATGAGAAATTTAGGGTTGCATTTATGGCCTATCCCATAAGGTTGACGACACTTAAAGCAAAGTCTTTGAGGCCTCTTCTCAAGAGCATTTTTGTCCAAGGGTCGGTGCACTTTGGTTTCATCTTTCTCTCTGAGATGCTGTTGCGACCCTTCACCTCGATGTTTAGGCCCTTCATTGGTTGGTAGGAACATAGCTTCAAACAACTTCACCTTTGCATAAGCTTGAGACAAGGAAGTAGGATCAAGCGCCTTCACCATATTCTTGACTTTAGGATTTAATCCACTGATGAAGCTCGAGACATAAAAGGACTCAGGGGCTTGATGGTCAATCGTTATCATACTAGCCCGGAGATTTTCAAACTTTGTCATGTACTTCTTTACGGTGGTAACTTGAGTCAACTTATTGAAATTATCAACTATATCGCTCAAGTCGTCATCACCATAGTGTTCACAAAATTCAACCGTAAACTCAGCCCATGTAAGTGTGGAATTACTCTTTAGTAGACTGTAGAACCAAACTTCGTGGTCTCCTTGGAGGTATACCATAGCTATTTCCACCTTTTGTTCATCCGGAATGGAATAAAAATGGAAATAACGATCACATCGTCTTACCCATGAGTGTGGATGCTTCCCATCAAAATTCTCAAGTTGAACTCTCGGTTGTCTAAATCCATTGTTTCTACTGCCATAAGTGACTTCGTTGCTAAGGTTAGGAACAATATCAGCTGCATATTGCCCATGATGATGTTGCTGAACCAAGACTGTAGGATGAACAAAGTTCCCAGCATTCGAACCAACAGGCTGCGTGTGTATTATATTAAAATGTCCTGAATTTTCAGACCTGGATCTGATCAATACAGTAGGATCTGGTGGCCGATTAGGTGCTTTGGAGGGTGATCTTTTTGTCCAAAGTTCATGCTTTCAGTCCGGCTATGCCTCTGATCAGCAACTTGCCTTTGAGGGCTATCGACTTCAGCAACATCAGAAACCTGTTGCTGTAGTCGGTTAACATCTGTTGGTAGATGAATTTGAGGATCAGCATTTGTACTAACTCCCTAAGGTCCAGCTTGTTGATGAACTCCAACACTTGGTGTTTGTGTTTGAGGCAAATTAGAGGCTCTCAATATCTGACTTGTAGGCAACAAACCTCCACCATTTGCAGCAACATTCTGTTTTTGTGTTTGATTTTGCAACATAGCTAAACAACTATCTACTCTTTCCTCAATTCCTTGCAATTGGCCAGTTACTCGATCATCAATTGCTTATTTGTTGATTTCAACAAACCTTACTTCAAAATTCTGCCATTGATGGTTTAAATGAGCATCAATCTTTCCATCAATCTCTTTTGCTTGTTCAATCATTCGCTCGGTCACTACCTCCTCCAACTAGTGCTTATGTTGATCAAATTGATCAGTCATTTTCTCCTCCAAATTCTGAATTTGCAAGCCAAAACATTCATAAGACTTCTGGTTCTGATCTTGCAACAACTTATACAATCGTTCCTCCATCTTATGCAAGTTCTCTAGCTGCTCTTGCCTAGCTTTTTGGTCACGCTCCTGTTGAGATTGCTCCAGCCGCACGATCATTGCCTCCAAGCGTGCGATCGGCTGATCTTGACTCACAGAATCGTGATCAATTGCAGTACTACCACCAGCAACCTCTGCATATGTTGGTTGCACCATTGTTTTTGCAACACCGGATCTAGTTGTCACTTCACTTGTCATTGTTGAGTAATGACCGAAATGATCAGCACTAAATTGAACCAAATCTGACGGCACTTGATCTTGATCAGATTGTCTGTAACACTGATCTGATTCTTGAACACAATTCCGATCGATTCTCAGCACAACAACACCAATGCAGCTGAACAGGTCTTCTTGTCTCGAACCACGGTAGCACAACCACAAAATGTCATCCTCAACTTTCTGAATTTTTTTCAAGATCAAATTTATGAATCAAAATCTGAATTGATCTTGATCAAAATCTGAATTTTTTTTAAATGTTTTTTTCTTTTGATTAAGCATTCAATTGGAAGCCAAAAGAGGCTCTGATACCAATTGTTATGATCGGGATTGATTTCCAAACATAAGCTAAGTAAAATAGGGATAGATTGAAAGTTTGAGATGAGAAAGAAGTGAATTGAGATGAGAAAGTAGAGAATTAGACTTGGATGAGATAAGAAGGGAAAGGAGATGAGAAATAGAGAGAGTTAGATAAGAGGGAGAAGGTTTGATCTCAAAATGAGATTTGTGTTTGATTATTTGATTGAATTTCTGAATTATTACACTTCATACTACTTATAAGCAAGCTTAAGCAAGCAATACATTGTATCAAGACATATTGGCTAACCGCCTCAGCTTGGAAGCATCTAGAATATAGCTAACTAACATTTAAACTACATTATTGATGCCAAAAACAGAAGTAACAGCAACAATGTAGAAATAGCAGCAACAAGCACGCAGCAGCAGCAGTAATAACATGTCAGAAACAGAATTTAACAGCTAACTGATTTTTCCACCGCTTCAGCCAACTTAAGCCCATGCCTCGGATTCTCGGTTTATAACAAAGACCGCCTTCAAGACCCGAGAGGGATTATACGAGTGGCTTGTAATGCCGCTTGGGTTATCTAATGCACCTAGTACATTTATGCGGTTCATGATTCAGGTGCTATGGCCGTTTATTTGGAGATTCATTATCATTTACTTTGATGATATTTTGATCTACAGCCGAAGACGAGTTGAGAACTTGGAACACCTTTAGGAGGTGTTGAAAACTTTGAGGGAGAGCACTTATTTGCCGCTTTAAAGAAGTAAGAGTTCATGAGGGACTGGGAGACTTTCCTTGGGTGTGTCGTGTCCAAGGATGGGCTAGTAGCTAGTGAAGGGAAGATAGAAGCAATCCGGAGTTGACCACAACCAAAATCGATAAGTGAGGTACGTAGCTTCCACACCTTGGCTTCTTTCTATTGAAGGTTTGTGCCGGGTTTTAGTTTTTATCATGGCGCCAATCACAAATCGCATGAAGGGGAGTACCTTCCGTTGGACTTTGAAGGCAGCTGGCACCTTTGAAGCAATAAAGCCGAGGTTAACCCAGGCACCGGTATTAGCCTTTCCGAATTTCAAGAAGACATTCGAGTTGCACACTAACACCTCCAATGTTGGTATTGGCGTGGTACTTAGGCACAAATGGCATCCTATAGTGTACTTCAGTTCGAAGCTTGATCGAAGTAAGTTAAACTATTCAACTTATTGAATTCTATGCGGTGGTGAGAGCTTTAAGGCATTGGAAGTCATATCTAACGAACAAGGAGTTCATGTTCTACTCAGATAATGTTGCACTAAAATACATCAATAGTCAAGACAAGCTTTCTGACCAACACGCGAAGTGGGCGAGTTACATTCAGCCTTTTCACTTTGTAACTAAGCACAAGTTCAAGGCATTGAATAAGGTGGATGACGCCTTGAGTAGGCGTACATTGAATGTGCCTACTAGCTGAGCTTGGTACTCAATTTTGAGAAATTGGCGGAGCAGTATGAAGACGTTCTTACCTTTGGTGCAATTCGACAAGAAGTTCAAACTAGGTCAGTACTAGATTATTTGCTTCACGATGGATTTCTCTCTAAGGGAAATCAACTATGCATTTTGATTCGAGTTTGTGCCTTTAGATCATTCCAGAGAAGCACAATTAAGGGCATATGGGGAGAGCTAAGACACTCAAGCTGGTGAGCGCTACCTAATATTTGCCTTTGATGAAGAAAGAGATTGAGCGGTTTGTTAGGCAGTGCTGCATTTATCAGATAAGGCGGCATGTCCAATGCGAGTCTGTATCTGCCATTACCGATTTCAAGTCAACCTTGGGCAAATATTAGTATGGACTTCGTGCTGGGGTTACTGAAGATGTATAGGGGTATTGATTCGATCTTTGTTGTTGCGGATCGATTCTCCAACGTGGTAAACTTCATAGGGTGCAAGAAAGCCGCTAGGGCAGTACATGTGCCTTAATTTTAAGTCCGAGAATTGTACAAGCTTCACCTATTACCAGCTAGCATGGTCTCAGATATGGACGTGTAGTTCGTGACTAATTATGGTAGATGCTTTGGAAGATGGAGAACATCTCTCTAGCCGTTAGCACTGTTCATCACCCTTAAATGGATAGAAAAATTGAGGTGATGAATAGACATTTGGGTAACTTACTCCATTGTCTTGTTGCTGAGAATACCAAGACTTGGGATCAGAAGTTGTACCAGACTGAGTTTGCTTACAACAGCTCGGTATATAGTAGCACGGGTTTTTCGCCTTTCAAAGTGGTATGCGATTTTGTCCTTTGTTCTTCGATAGACCTTGCTCCTGTACCTAATCTTACTTGTCGTCATGGTAAGGCAGAAGACTTTATCTCCAACCTCTAAGAGATACATGAGCATGAGTACATGAAGCAAGAATTAAATACAGGTCGGCAAGTGACAAGAGACGCCGGGCAGTTCAATTGCAGGTTCGCGATCAAATTTGGGAGATTCTCAATAGAGAACGATTCCCGGCAAGGGGGTATAACAAGCCGACCGCGTGGAAGATCAATCCTCTCAAGATTGTTGAGTAGATCCATGACAATACATACCGTCTTTAGTTGCCAAGTGGTTTGAGGACTTTAGATGTCTTCAATATCAAACACCTCGTCCCTTACATTGGCGAGAACAATCTATGGATTCAATGGCAAATTTGAGGACGAATTCGATCCAACCCGGAGAGGATGATGCAGCCCCTGTTTTACACTTGGTGAGTTGCTTGGCGGGTAAGACTTGGCGAGATGGTCATCTTGGTGAGACGCGTGGAAGGGATGTCAATGAGTTTAACTTTGAGTAGGAAAGCTCAACAAAACAATGGATAAGGAGAATGGCACACGGATTATAGGCACACGAATTGCTAATGAGCATATGCATAGCTAATTTCCATTGCTGATCTTTAGATTTGGATTTAATTTTAATATTTATTTATTTTATTAGTTTTAGTCTAGTTAGGAAACTCTTTTATTTAAAGAGAGGGCTAGTTAGGGTTTTTATTCATCCAATTATTATTAGATTTTTTTCTCTCTCTTTTATGTGTTATTTCTCTATTCTCGTGGTGTGAGGATTTGAGTTAACAATTTCTCCTTGTTTTCATAATTGTTTTAGCAATAAGAAGTCAAAAAAGACCGTTGAACTTTTCCTTTCCCTAATTTTCTTATTTGCGTTGCATCAATATCTTTGAACAGAAGGAAGAGAAGAGAACAAATGATGAATACTCGTATTATTTATTATATATCTTCTCATCTTACTCATATGTAGGGATGGCAATGGGACCCGAACCCGTTGGATGTCCATCCAATCCGATCCACTTGTGGTGGATTTCGAAGTAAAAAATAGGTTTTAAATGAATTTGAATTTAGATGTTGATAAATGGGTTTGGGGTCGGGTTGGATTTGGATGATATCAAACCCAACCCAAACCCAACCCAAACCTAAATCCGACCCGAAACTATGTTTAGTGTGCGAAAAATTTTTGAATATAACTTTTTTTTTTTTTTTAAAGATGACAAACTAGATTCCGATTTTTTTTTTTTTTTTTGCGCCAACATCTTAGAGTTTTACTGGTACTATAATATTCTTTGTAAAAATCATGATGTAACAATATATATATATATATATATTATGGGTAAAAAAGTTGTCAAACAGCTGCCTAATATTCTAGTATTACTATATTATACATATCAAATAAAAAAAAAGAAAAAATATGTAGCCATTTATCCAAATATTTCCTTTAAAGATATTATTATCACGATATTATTGTTACATATATTAATATTAGATTTTAATATCATAATTTGCTCTAGGATTTAAATGGGTTATGAATTTGTATCAGATATCTATTTCAAACAATGAATTTGGATTTAGATTGATTTTTTATGAAATAAATAAAATTTTTCAGGATTTGGGTTGGGTTAGTTTTTTTTTTTTTTGGGTTGGATCTGGATGAAAGCAAACCCAATCCAGATCCGACCCATTGCCATCTTTACTCATATGTCTTTATAGCAGAAAATATTAATATATATTTTTTTTTTCTTTCATACGCATCAATGCGTCCACATTCATATGCTATTCAATTGCATGCAATGGTGGGGTAAATTATATGCTGTAACTTCCAAGTACTATGTTTGAATAGCATTTTAATGTTGAGCATTAACTATTTTTGAAAAGTAAATAATAAAAAATAAATTAAAATCACTAAAATAAAATATATAATTTCTTCAACACTTTCACGAAATTATAGAGGAAGTTACCTCATTCTATGACATTGGGGCTGCTTGCCCATGCATCGAAGAGATCTTGGGAAGGTCTGCACCTGGGCTTGGTCTTGTTGTCTGTACACTTTGGGTTGGAATTTGGGGTAGTGTACTTTAATTTTAGAGTTTTATGTTTTTGCCTCAATCCTATATAGAAAATCTAGAGAAGGAGAGTCTAATTTATATATTTCCTTTTTATTGTACTTTGTAAAGTATTGTGGGGTCTAGAGTGGGTTTTAAGAACTACATACGCCTGCCCCCTGCCTCGCCAAGTTGGCGTGCCACGGTGTGGGGTAGACTTTTTCTAGCCTAGACTTTTATTTTTACAACCCTTGTCTTTGTTTAAGTTATCGTAAACAAACGCGTGATGAATTCTTGCTGTCGGATTGAGCTCGAGCTCATGGCGTATCCCAGTTAACCTTGAGGTTGCTATCTCGAGGAGTTGTCTAGACTTCTAGAGAGAGAAGCTCTCAGTTGGCGATTTCAGGCAGGTGGTGCGTGGAGCAGGCAGCTGGGGCGTGGGGCGCGTGCCCTGTATTTTGCAGAGGCTTCTCCCTGCACGTGAGGGCGCATGCGGCTTCATACGGCCATGCTCTTTGCATTCCCGTGATCCTTGCTGCTTGTAGAATCCAATGATCTACTCCAATTACCTTTTTTTCCATCATGATTTGAGGGTGTAAACACATGTAAGCGAGGGAGTTGAAGGCTGTGGTCGATTCGCGTAGGACGCATGAACTTGCTTCCAAGATCTACATCTCCATACAAAGGCTCCGAACTCTAAGAGGCACTAAAGCCAACTCTAAAAGAGAAAATAGGATTAGATAAGAAAACTTTTTGAAAAATTTTGTGCAAAATTTAAAAAAATGCAACAAAATGTCTCTCCCACCCCAAAACTTAAAGTTAACATTGTCCTCAATGTTAAAAGAAATACAAGGAACGAAGCAGTAGGTCAGACACACTTCCTAGGTTTGAGGATTGCATTTAGATGCTGAATGTTGTCATCATGTTATCTCTGAACTTCTTTCCAAAAAAAGCCTATACAACAAAATGTACAAAAATATTAGAAAGTAATAAAAATTAAAGGAAATTAAAAGAAAAGAAGTAAGGAAAGGAAACTTGGGTTACCTCCCAACAAGCACTTAAGTTATAGTCATTAGCTTGACTTTCAACGATGTTCTATCCCAGATCCTTTAAAAGAATGGAACTTCCCCAATCCACCTTTAGTGACAATTTTTATCCGTGGACCTTTTTCGTGCCCTTCTTTGCACGACCACCTCCACCTTCTCTAGCTATAAGATCCTTAACTTTAATGCGCCACTCTTAGAGTTTTCTTCTTATAGTTTTGGCGCCTTTCTTGACTAAATCATCATTGGCTCTCAAAGCCTCCGATTTAGTTGGAGAATCTTGATCTTCAATTTGAAAACAAGTGTCCCTCTCTGACGGAAGTTTTATTAGTTTAAAAACATTGAATGTTACTTGCTTATCTTCTACCCTTAAGATCAGTTTTCCTTTTTGCACATTTATCAAGGGCCTTCTTGTAGCAAGGAAGGGTCAACCTAGAATAAGAGGTATTTCCTTATCCTCCTATATGTGAAGGAATACAAAATCAGCTAGAAAGATGAACTTGTTTATTTTCACCAAGATGTCCTCTACCACTCCTCGTAGATACTTGATGGACCTGTCCACCAATTTGAGTGATACTGTGGTAGGCTTTACCTTCCCTAGGCCAAGTTTCCGGAAGACATAGAGTGGCATCAAATTTATACTTTCACCTAAATCACATAAGGCATAATGAAAAGTACTGGTGCTAATGGTGCAAGGTATTGAAAAACTCCCTAAATCTTTGAGCTTAGGAGGAAGCTTCTTTTGTAGTATTACACTACATTCTTCGTTCAGTGTTACTGTCTCGAACTCTTCTAGTCTTTTCTTGTTAAATAGGATTTCTTGCAAGAATTTTGCTTTTTTTGGTATTTTCTCTAACGTATGAGTAAAAGGGACATTAATAGGTAATTTATTAAAAGTTTCCATAAATTGGTTTTCCATGTTTTACGATTTCAAACGTTGAGGAAATGGGACTTTTGGTTTGTAGGGCTTAGGCTCAGCCCTCTTTGATTCACTTTCGTCTTGGTTTTTCGACTCATCTACTCGTTCAAGTTCAAGTTGTGATGTGGTCTTGGTAGGTTTGCTAGGTTTGTTCTCAGTATGTGCTTTTTCAATAGTAATGGCATTTACGTGCTATTAAGGGCTAGTTACTCTGGTACTAGGTAAAGAATCTTGAGACCTTTCAGAGAGTTGGTTTGGAATTTGTCTAATTTGGGTCTCGAGATCTCTAATAGAAGTTTCTTGATTTCGAAGATTTGTTTGTGTTTGTCGCATGAAACATCTGGTTTCTTGCATAAACTTATTGAACATATCTTTGAGATCAATTTTCTTTTCCTATTGTGGGTGAATAGGTTGTTTTTGAACTCCATGAAATATTTTGGTGGTTTCTCCACCTAAGATTGTAGGTGTTGGAGTAGGGATTGTGTTATGATTTTTTTAAATTTGTAACAAAATTGGCTTGCTCATGATTTGAAGCAGCAAAAGAGTTCCCTGTTTGACATTCTATGCTAGCATGATTTTCTGCATAAAACTCGCATACTAGCATAAGAGAATGAATGGCATTAACACCGATGTTACCCAATTGATTATAAATCATCGAAATTTGAGCAAATAATGTGGTTAATGCGTCTACTTTATGAATACCTATAGGTTTCCTTTGCATTGTTTGATCAGCTATTCTTACATAGTGGTTGCTAGCCATTACCTCTAGCAACTCGCATGCTTCGTCTGGTGTCTTATTGTTTAAGGCCCCTCCAGCAGCCGCGTCCACCATTGTTAGGGTATTAGGTCCCAAACCATTGTAAAAAGTTTGGACTTGCATCCAAATTGGTAAACTGTGGTGTAGACACCTTCTTAAAAGCTCTTTATAGCATTCGCATGCTTTGGTCCATGATTCCGTACTTTATTGCATAAAAGAGGTAATGTCATTCTTCATTTTGGCTAATTTGGCTGGTGGAAAATATTTAGTAAGAAATTTTTGTGCCAAATCGTCCCATGTGGTGATAGTACCTGGCGACAATGACATTAACTATGTCTGGGTCTTGTCTCTTAGTGAGAACGGGAATAATCTTAAGCGAATGGCATCATCACTGATTCCATTGTGCTTATATGTATCACATATCTCAAGAAAGTTAGTGGCATGCAAATTCGGGTCCTCACTAGATACACCGCTAAACTGAACAGTCTGTTGGATCATTTGCATTATCGTAGGTTTTATTTCAAAATTGTTCACGGGTATAAGCAGATGTCCGATGCCAGAAGTGCATCCACCAATAGTTGGGACAATATAATCCTTTAAAGCTCTTTCATTATCATTTCATTAGCCATTGTTTCAATTCGTTTGCTTTTCTTGATTTGTAAGTGTTTTTTTAATTTCTGGATCCAAAGCGATTATTTTGTTTTTGTTTTTATTTTTCATACAAAGTAAAAAACACAAACTTAAAAGTCAAAATAAAGATAACAATAATGAGAAAGAATAAAAATACAACAATATAATACAAGACGTAACAAAAACCTTTTTTTGGGGGGGGCGGAGGGGGGGGGGGGGGGGGGGGGGGGTTGGGTTGGGGGGAGGGGGAGGGGAGGTTAGTAACACTAATGTTTTAAAAATCTTAAAAATAACAAGTCTAACTTTCAAAATTTTATCAAAATGAACTTTATAAGTAAATTAAAGATGAAAATAAAGAGAAAACACAAAAAAAATAACAAAATAATGCAAACTTAACAAAACTTAACAAAAACACAATTTTAAGTGAGTGCTATACGAATTTTCCAAGTAAAAGTAACTTCAAAAACAAAATCAAGTGAATGAAATAATTGAAAGAAAATAAATTTCTTCTTCATACTTAAACAAATTTTATAAATTTTAACAAAACAAGTTCAAATTAGTTCTAAAACTGGGTGATATCAATATCACTCAAGTAATACAGAAATGAGTAGAGTATCGCGCCACGAAGATTGTTATTGAATGAGTACCAAAATTAGTAGTTTCAGTGCTATTTAAAAGACCGAAATTTATAGTTTTTTATATGAATCAAATGAAACGAAAAAGAACTAAAATGTTTACTAATTTTTTGAAAGATGTACTAATTTTTAGATGAAGTTAATGATTTAATAAGATTCAAGGCATCCGATTGCACCTAGTTGCATCAATACGCCTTTCTATTCTCGATATTCATACATATTGATAGTCGAAAATCCTAATTTACTAAATATTCTCTCTTAAGCAGCATTTAGCATGCTCTTTTACATATTAACTCATCAATCTCTTGCATGAATTTAAATAAGAAAAGAGTCTTGAAGATCTATAGTTTTCACTTAAAACCACACAAATTGCATTAATCTATCTCTAGTATTTGCTCAATTTGTGATGTTTATAACTTTAGCAGTCATCATAAATCTCCTCTCGGACTCATTATAATCATTATAGGCTTTGAATGGTGATCAAGCATTCAAAACTCATGAAAAACAATGATAAATACTCAAACAATGCAATAAATAAACTTTGAATACGTTGAATTAGAAAAGAGCGAATATTACAACTTAGGCTACATCGTAGCCTTGGAAAAACAAATTTAATTCATGGTATACATAATATAAAGTAAAACTAATACAAAATCAATGAAGTTAAAGAAGAAAAGGATAGAAAGAACTTAAAAATGCAAAATTACAAACCAAACTTTCTTCCTTCACTCCTTTTTCCTCTTCACGGTTTCACCTAAGGCTGCCGCCCATTGACACATGCTGTTACTTTAACTTATTTTTCTCATTTTTCTTTAGCTTTTGGCTCCAAAATTTTGTCTTCACATCAAGTTGAACAAGTTCATGCATTGTTTAATCTATCCTTGCACTTGATTTGTTCATTGGGCCGCCTATTTTTGCAATTTGTAACAACTTGTACATGGTGTAGTTGTTTTGTTGCTTTACCATGTAGTTATGATGTGTTTAGCCCAATTTTTTTCTTTTGTATGATATATCTTGCATTCAATTGTAGATGTTGATGATAAAACCTAGCAAAAATAAGCATAAAATGAGCGTTTTTGTAAGAAAATAGCAATAGAAGCAAAAAAGAGCAAAAGCAAGAAAAAAGGATAAAAGTTTGATATAAAATGATTAGAAAATGAACCTAAATGACATGAATAAGCATATGCTAAATTAGACTTATCACCATCTCTAATGATATGTTGTTACATGATCTATCATCCTTAATGATTTCTAAGTATTCAACAAAAAATTAAAAGTGAAATATAGAATAGAACAAGTATCTAATTTAATTTTTAACATGCTGAAATTATGATCTCTTATTCTAACCAACTAGGAACATGGTAGCGTTAGAAGGTAGCAAAATAGTGCTTTAGAGTTGATTAAGGGCATGACAGTTGGGCACAACCACTCTGGAACAATGATAAGTTGCAAAAAAAAGGGTCGTCTTTGGTATGTTAATATTTAGGGGATTTTTGGTATGAGTGAATGGAGGGGTAGGAGTAGGAATAAGCAATTCATACTCAATTTTTGGTTGTTTGGTACAAAAGAGTGGAAATGGGGAGGATTTCATACAAGGGTTGCGCTTTGGAAATGCAGGAATGGGAAATT